>CM045999.1:73752988-75002988 GCA_025175895.1 Wurfbainia villosa | reverse complement strand
TTTTCATTTTTTTTTCTTTGTATCCTAGGCCTTTCTTGTTGAAACTAGCTCTTTGGCTCCCTAAGATCATATTTAAAGTGTTGGAGCCAATTGTGAATTTCTCTAGGGCTTTGGTTAGATAATCTACCTTTTCCCTTAATGCCCTATTTTCCTCTATGCATGCATCATTAACATCCAAAGGCATATAATCATGTGAGCATGCATCATCTAAGCTAGAAGAAATATTATCATTTAAGCATGCCTTTTCTAATTTTTGTTCTAGGTCCTTAATTTGATCTAGCATGCTTTTGTTTTTCTTGTTAGCTCTAAATAAATCTCTAGTTAAGCTAGAAACCATGGAAACTATTTTCTTAGGGGTTAGATTTGTTACCATAGTTTCCATGTCCTCTTCTTCTTCGGATGATGAGGATGTGGAAGCTCCCCCTTCATTTGAGCTCTCCCCATTTGAGCTTGATCCTTCATTTTCGGATGAAGAGCAATCCAAGTCATCAAAGGCCATCAAGGCCAAATTGGTGACAAAAGCATTCTCCTCTTCCGATGATGAGGAGGAGGATGAGGAAGGATCATCCCATGTCTTGGCCTTGAATGCTTTGGCCTTCCCCTTTTCTTTTGCCTTCTTTTCTTCTTCCTTTCTCTTGCTCCCCTTCTTCTTCTTCTTTTCTTCTTTCTTCTTCCTCTCTTCCTTGCTCTTGTTTAGGAGGGGACAATTGTCCCTTATGTGTCCCTCTCCTTGGCAATTATAGCATATGACCTTCCCCCTTGGTCTTCTATTCCTATCATAAGATTTATCAAATCTAAAATTCTTAAATGCACGTCTTACCCTCCTTACCATATAGGCTTCTTCGGTGCTATCCATGGAGGAGGAGGAAGATGCTTCGTCATCGGAGGAGGAGGTGATTTCCATCTTCTTCTTCCCCTTACTTGCCAATAATGCTACTCCTCTTGAGGGTTGAATTTTAGGCTCCTCTTGTATTCCCTCAAGCCTAGTTTCGTGGAGTTCCATTGTTGAGAAGAACTCCTCCAAGGTGCTCACTTCTAAATTCTTTGAGATATAGAATGAGTCCACCATGGAGCTCCACTTTGAGGACCGGGGAAAGGCATCTATGGCCTTCATTACCATATCCCGGTTTGATAGCTTCTCACCTACACTTGTTAGTCCATTTAAAATTTCTTTGAATCTAGAATGCAAAGAAATTACCTTTTCTCCCTTTTCTAATTTGATGTTGGATAGTTGGGAGCGGAGGAGATCTCTCCTTGCTAGCTTTGCCTCGGATGTGCCTTCATGAAGCTCAATTAGCTTCTCCCACATCTCCTTGGCGCTTAGGCATTCTCCTATTCGGTTGATTTCTTGTTGGGGGAGCACATTGAAGAGATGATGTTTGGCTTTTGAATTTGCAAGGTGCTCTTCCCTTTGCCTTTTGGTCCACCTAGATTTCTCTATTGGCTTCCCTTCTTCATCCCTAGGCAAAACGAAACCGGATTCCATTGTAATCATTATATCAAAATCTGTTTCGAAAAATACCTCCATTCGCTTCTTCCACCAATCGAATTCTCCTTCAAACTTCGGAGGATGGATGTTGGAGCCGGCCATTTTAGATGTAGGGCTTGTTGCGGCGGTTAGTCCGGTGACAAGCTTTCCTTGGCTCTGATACCACTTGTAGGGGATCGATATGGCCGGCTAGAGGGGGGTGAATAGCCCTCGTACGTTGGACGTCGTAAATTGCTCGTCTACAAAAGATTAGCGCAAGCGGAATATACAAATACAAAGCAAAAGACAAACAATAAAACAAACGCTAACACGATGGTATAACGTGGTTCACGGCTACGCCGCTAATCCACGGTCCCTGATTCGTCCTCGGTGAATCACTCCGTTAAACCAATCCACTAAATGGTCTCTCCTTTGCACCAAGCTAGGTGGAGGTAACCTTTACAACCAAGATCACTCTTCTTACAATAGGATTGAAGTAAAGACAAATAAGAAGAGTTTAGAGCTTGTGGGGCACTAGGAAGATCGTTTGGAGTATGAGCATTAGCCTCTCAAAGGCTCACACCCTCTCTTTTTATAGAGAGGGCTAACTTCTTCCTGCTTGCGCCATCCGCCGCCTTACTATAACGACCTCCGAACACGCCGGATCCCTTGTAGTCCAACGGAACTCTTGGCAATGATCGATGGACCTCATCACGATCGCCGCTTCCGTAGTCGATCGCCTGGTCGGCTAAACGGTTCTCATGGTCGAACCCTTATTGACTACCGATCGGCCGCCAAGAATGATCGATGGTCTGGCAGCGATCGCCCATGATGGCCGATGATCACGCCACAATCCGGTCGATGATACGGTCGAACTCACTGACTCGAGCGATCATCCGCCATGACATGGCAATGACCGTGTCGAAAACCCATCCGACACTTGGCCAAATGGCCAAGTTTCACCTAAACTACCCTTCCACGGGTTACAATCGCCACTCATTTCTGAGTCCTCGCCTTGAAGTTCTCTTCGTTCGCCACGCCCGTCCTGGCGCGATCCGAGCGCACGCGGCTCTGCAATGCTCCTTCACGTCTCTTGCCTCGAAGTCTACTTCCTCCGGCTTCACTCCAAGCTTCTCGTCCGGCGGTCCCTCGGATGCTCCAAGCGCACAGCTTCCGCAAAGCTATCCTTCACCGACTCAAGGCACGAGTCATGAGATGTGAAACTCGCCATGGCTCCATGTGCGAATTACTAAGTCCTGCACGACTTCAACGCACATATCACATCAACATATCAAACTAACTTAAACCCTTTGCCACACCATCAAAACCATATTACGGCAAGAGATTGCCCTAACAACAATAACCCGAACAACCCTCTCCGACGGTGAATGCGAAGCTGCCCCAATCGGTGTACAGCAGGGAGGACGGACATACGACTGAATGCGATCACTGCTCCGACGATCTTCTGGATTCACCGGACAGTGGAGGGAATCTTCACCGGCGATGGAGATGGAACTGTCCAATCGGCACAGCTAGTGGGTGACTCCGGCGAACTAAAACGGCCTATCCCAGCCACCGGAATGGAGTGGATTCGCCGGAAAAGGGAATCATCGGAATCCTGCCTCGCCCCGCTTCGGATCAGCTGCCGCAACCAGCGCATCTGGTCTGCCGTCGAGGGTCGGATGGGATTGCCGCTGGATCTCGGAAGGAAGGTCGCCGGAAGAAGCTGCCGGATTGTCGCCGCCGGACGTGGGGAAGAAGACTGCCGCGCATGGAAATGGGGGAAAAAACGCTGTGGCTTGAGTTGCTGCTGCTCGTCGTGACATGGGAGAACCTCCTTCTGCGCGTCGCCGGCGAGCCCTGTTTAATCCCGCCGCCGCCGGTCGCACGGCTGCGGAAGAAGCCGCCATCGCTTACGAGGAAGAAGACGCACCGGTGAAGTTCTCAAATCGCTTCTATCTGAGCCGCAGTACAATCCAATCCGCGCGGCCGCATGACGGTGCGGAAGAAGCCGCCGCAGCCGCTCGCGAGGAAGAAGACCGCCGCCGCAACGAAGTTCTCCGAGCTCCTTGCGATTCGTGGAGTGTAGGAAAGTTAGGTTTTATTAAATGAATTCTTTGAGTCGTCCGACCTAAGCTTCATCCGATCCGGTCCATTTGAAGCTAGGGCTTGATGATATATTAATCGCTTAATTAGGTGCTCCATCCAACTGAAATCACCTCGATTTGCAATGGACGATCCGATCCGTCGAAGGTATAATCACGATCCAACGGTCGGGATGAGCGGCCAAGACGTGTAGATCTTAATGTACGGCCGGATCGCTCCAGATCCAGATGGATGGCTCAGAATCAATCACTTTCTTCGGACGGTCTATAATGCTCAGATATGAACCCTTGATTTGATTTGCCTTCTAATCTGGATGAAGGGCTCAGATTAAATCATTTTGAAATGTCCATTACGACCCCAGATGAAGCCATATTTGATCTAACTTGAGTCTAGTCCAGTGGCTCATCTCGATCTCCTACAAATAAAGATAACATTCGCAAATAAGTCCAAAATATAGGAGAATTTACAAAAAGGTCCAAAATGAATCCAAACTCATAAAACATACAAATAATCAATAATAAATCACTCGAGAGGATAAAAACAGTGATATTAAGGACCAAAATAATACGACAAAATGACAGTTATCAGTCTCCTTAGGAGGTTCTTTTACCTCTGATCCTTGTTCTGGCTCGGCAATTAATCGGCTTGGCAATTCCTTCATAATCCTCACGCTTTGTAACGTCACCACCTTGCACTCCTCCACTAGATTATCTTCATATTTTCCTAGTAATCGACCCGATGTTCTTGTAGACTGGATGGTGATCTGTGATATCTGAATCTGCAGCGTCTTTTGTCCGCTAGCGAGGTCATTCATAGATGATTTTAATTCTTCTAGTATTATTTCTGTCTGTGAATCCTACCACTGAAATTCAGTGTTCACCTCTTGTTGCATTTGAATGAAGTTTTCTATCATCTGCTAAAGTCAGGATTTAGGCGGTTGTTGCTGCCCATTGCCCTGCTATCCGTACACTCTTGACTATTGGAAATTCCCCGAATTATTCTTATACGAAAAGTTCACGTGGTTCCTCCATATAGGATTGTACGTGCTAGAATATGGATTGTTGGGCCTCTGATTATGGTCGCCCACCGCATCGACATACTCAACCTACTATTCAGAGATGCTCTACCCTCTACAATAGTCTTCTTGGTATGTCGTTACTCCATCACTAAAGGAATTGGCCGCACATACAGGAACATTGGGCAATTAATTGGCTTGGCAATTCCTTCATAATCCTCCCGCTTTGTAACGTCACCACCTTGCAATGCTCCACTAGATTATCTTCATATTTTCCTAGTAATCGACCCGATGTTCTTGCAGACTGGATGGCGATTTGTGATATCTGAATCTCCAGCGTCTTTTGTCCGCTAGCGAGGTCATTCATAGATGATTTTAAATCTTCTAGTATTATTTCTGTCTGCGAATCCTACCACTGAAATTCAGTGTTCACCTCTTGATGCATTTGAATGAAGTTTTCTATCATCTGCTCAAGTTAGGATTTAGGCGGTTGTTGCTGCCCATTGCCCTGCTATCCGTACACTCCTGACTATTGGAAATTCCCCGAATTATTCTTATACGAAAAGTTCAGGTGGTTCCTCCATATGGGATTGTACGTGCTAGAATATGGATTGTTGGACCTCTAATTATAGTTGCCCACGGCATCGACATACTCAACCTGCTATTCAGAGATGCTCTGCCCTCTACAATAGTCTTCATGGTATGCCGTTACTCCATCACTAAAGGAATTGGCCGCACATACAGGAGCAGGGGTCAAGGAGTCAAACCATCTACTTAGTGCACCAATTCTTGCCACTAGTTGATCGATGGAGTTAATGACGTGTCTTTCGACTACTGATGCTGAGTGACTACGTTCGGATGCCCATTGGTGGTGGTTTTGGGCCACCTCCTCAATCAATTCTTTTGCTTCTTCGATAGTCTTGTTCATCAAGGCTCTTACTGTAATAGAATCTAGGGAAACCTTTGTGGCGTATTTGATCCCATTATAGAATATGTGGATCACCAGGCATCGCTCAAGCGTGGTGGGGGCACTGATATAGTAACCCCTTGTAGCAATCCAAGGCTTCGAATAGGGACTCTCCTTCCTTTTGGCGGAAGCTAGTGATCAGGTGGTGCATGTGAGCTGTCATACTCTGTGGAAAGAATTTATTCATAAATTGTTGCTCACATTGCTCTCATGTGGTGATGCTTCCTGAAGGCAAGGAGTGTAGCCGTGTCTTTGCCTTGTCCCTTAGTGAGAATGGGAAAAGGCTCAAACGGATCGCATCAGTGGGTACTCCATTGAATTTCAAAGTCGAGCAGATTTCTAAGAATAACTCTAGGTGTCGATTAGGGTCTTCATTTGCATCTCCTCCGAACTGCATCTGTTGGAATATGTTTATGAGTGGGGGGTTTAGTTCAAAAAATTTGTCGTGATTGATGGTCCAGCTATACTTGGTCTATATCTTCTAGCACTAGAAGCTATATAATCCCACAAAGATCGTCTACCTATGTTTGCCAAAGGAGCGTCATGTTCCTCCATATCTCTTTGTTTGGCTCTCCTTCGATTATATGTTCTATCAATTTCTAAATCGATCAAAAGTAGATTTTCGGATCTTAAGCTTATGTGCAACCAAGTTGTGCAATCAAGAGTATGTATGCTACTTATTTAAAGGGAATCAAATAAGCTAAAAGTAATGAGCCAAATAAAGTAAACCTAAAAATTGAATCAAGGCTAAATGAAATATGGCTAATAAAGTTTAATCTAAATTGAATATAGATAATGCAAACTGAAATAATGCAAAACTAGAAAGCAATCCTAATCTAAATCCGATCCAAAAATATCCACTTTCGATCCAATATCAAATCTACAGTTTCTTGCAACCGTGCCCAAAACATGATGCATGTGAGCACGATTCCAAATCTCCAGCTGAGAATGACAAGGATTCGAAGTGCGTGCTCGCGCTCAATGTCGGCTTGTGCACAATTATTGTCAAGTAATAATTTATGTATCGATCCCATAGAGATTGTGATACGAGTATCGTTTGTCTAGTGAATTCTATTTGTTCAGAGTAAATCTCTTGCCAGTCAAGTGTGTGAGGTCGACGATAGTCCTGGCTCAATTACGGTGTCACTTGGAGAAAGCAAAGTTGAGCTCAATGTTCCTTAAATTATTCTAGGGGTTAGGTTTCACTTGTGTGTTGTTGAATATGCTATCATTTTAATGCTCCGAGGATCTCCAGTTATGATCTTGTGGGAGGATCATCGTATGTTGTTCTAATTAACTTTTTCTTCTACTAGAAACTACCTATTCCTAACCAAGTTTCCCTTTCGAATTGTTAGAGCTAAGGGGGTTGATATCTTTGGGAGCCCCCTGTCACTGGGGTCCCTCAACCCTTCTAGAGTTGATGTCTCCTACTTTTGGCCTTCTGCTAGAATAGGTTCTTGGGGTACGAGGATGTTCTAGTAATCCCTATGAGAAGATGGATCATATTTCATATCCTACTCTATCATATTCTACCTTCTATGGTTAAGGGAGGGAGGATGACCGGGAGGTTCCTCCTTGGTTCTCCTAGATTTTTTATACAAAGGCTTTCCTCCCTTGTATCGACTATGTGCAGTAGAAGTAGAATCAAAACACAACTTTCATGGATCTCAACAGCCTAAATTGAAAATATATATTCAAGAGCAGAGAATAAACATTTAAACTAGCATATCCAACATACACAAGCTACTCCTTAATCCTAGAATTGAAGTATCTACTCCATGAATAAAGAATAATAAACACAAAACATCTTAATGTAAATAATTACAATGCAAATAGAGTTTAGAATAATGGCAGTACTCTCGGTTCAATCTATTGTTGTGTCTTGGTCGTTCTTCGAGCCATTGGAGCATTGATTCGGGTCTTCGAGCCGCATACTCTCTCCCCATTTGCGAGCCTCCGATGCTTCTTAGGGGACCTTCTTGCCTTCCTAGTTGTCGGGCCTCCCCTTAAGGTTGAGTGTGCCTTTTATTTTATAAGAGCGAAGTTGGCTTTCGATATATCCCCATGAAACCCTGATTTGCATTAAGTTACATTGATGCCACACGACCATGTGGAATTCACACAGCCAGCCGTGTGGCACGTTGGAAATCATGCTCTGATTCTAGCTTCGGGGTTAGGCATGACCATGTGAGATTCAGACAGCTGGCCTTATCTTCCTCTGGAGCTTCATGCAAATGTCATCTTTTGATCTAGAGCATGCCTGTGTTTTGGGGAACACGATCAGAGCATGATTACCTTCCTTGGGTTTCAATTATGTGCCAATTTACCACCAAAATGTCATCCTACACATAAAAATAGCAAGAGTAGATCTCTAAACTAGGAAATAGAAAATGATTGCAAAACAAGGAAGAATATGTTAGTGCAATCAACCCGTGATTTGGTTTTAATGTGTGTGGAAAAGGGTTTAAGTTAGGATGATTGGATTTGATATGTGCGTTGGAGTCTTGCAGGACTTAGTAATTGGCACAAAGAGCATTGGCGAGTTTCACCTCTCATGACTCGCTCCTTGAGTCGGTGAAGGATAACTTTGCGAAAGTCGTGTGCTTGGAGCAGCCGAGGGACCGTTGGACGAGGAGATTGGAGTGAAGTCGAAGGAAGTAGACTTCAAGGTGAGACGCGAAGGATGGCGCTGTAAAGCCGTGTGCATGGCTCATCTGAGGGACGTGGCCGGACGAAGACAACTTTAGTGGCGAGGGACTCCAAGGGATGAGATTGAGTGAATGTAACCCGGGATGGGGTAGTGCGCTTAGGTGAAACTTGGCCAATTGGCTAAGTGTCGAATGGGATTTCTCGACATCAGTCGACTGCCATGTCATGCCAGTCGATTGCTCCAAGTCGATTGTGACCCGACTGGTATACGAGTCTGGTTCATGTGCAATCAGTCTATTGCTGATGGTAGCAGTCGACCGGTCGAGAGGGTTTGGGGCACAGAACCTCTCATAACCGACTGGGCAGTCAACTACGAAGGCATCAGCCGACTGATGGATACACCAATCGACTGCCAAGATTTTCATTGAACAAGAATGGTCGGGATCTGACGTGTTCGGAGACCGTTGTAGTGGCGACAGTCGACTGCCAAGGGCAGTAGTCGACTGATGGTGGCCAACGGGAAGAAATCAACCCTCTCTATAAAAAGAGAGGGTATGGGCTTTTGGGAGGCTAATGCTTATGCTCTAAACTCTCCCAAAAGTGCCCTAAAAATTTTCCATCCTCTTACTTGAGTTTATTTACATTATATTTGTAAGAGGAGTGTTCTTGTGTAAAAGAGGTTACCTCCACCTAGCTTGGTGGAAAAGAGAGATCTAGTGGATAGATTGAGGCGTGATTCACCTTGGACGAATCGGACCATGGATTAGCGACGAAGCCATGAACCATGTTACATCTTCTTGTTAGCAAATTCCTTTTTACTTTGTTTTTGTCTTGATTGTCTTAGCTTTATTTCGATTGCGCTAACCTTTGATTGTAGATGATTAAGCAAGCCATATATTTCCACCGCACGATGATAAAGGCTATTCACCCCTCTCTAGCCGGCCAACACTGACCCTACAAGTGGTATCAAAGATAAGTCATTTGTTAAGGACTAACCGCCGCAACAAACACTTCGTCAAGAGATCGCCGACTATAATATTCATCTGCCGAAGTTCGAGGAAGAATTCTCTTGGTGGAAGAAGAAAATGGAGGTATTTTTCGAAATCGATTTCGAAATTTTATTGATGATGGAAAATGGTTTCGAGGTATCCAAGGATGAAGAGGGGAAGCCAATCGAGAAGTTTATATGGACTAAAAAGCAAAGGGAAGAGTACTTAGCAAACTTAAAGGCAAAGCACCATCTCTACAACGTACTCCCCCAACAAGAAGTAAACCGAATTGGAGAGTGTGCAAGTGCTAAGGAGATGTGAGAGAAGCTAGTAGAGCTTCATGAAGGTACCTCGGAGGCCATGCTTGCAAGAAGAGACCTCCTCCGCTCCCAACTAACGAACATCAAACTTGAAAAGGGAGAAAAGGTAATCTCACTACACTCTCGATTTAAGGAAATTTTGATTGAGCTAACAAGTGTAGGAGAAAGACTTTCGAACTGGGATATGCTTATGAAAGCAATCGATGCTTTTCCCCGGTCATCGAAATGGAGCTCAATGGTGGACTCCTTCTACATGTCAAAGAACTTAGAAGTGATCACCTTGGAGGAGTTCTTCTCAACCATGGAGCTCCATGAAACAAGGCTTGAGGGAGTAATTGAAGAATCAAGTATCAAGCCATCAAGGGGAGTGGCACTATTGGCCAACAAAGGGAAGAAGAAGATGGAGATTCCCTCCTCCTCCGATGAAGCATCCTCCTCCTCCTCCATGGATAACACGAAAGAAGCTTATATGGTAAGGAAGGTAAGGCGTGCTTTGAAAAATTTTAAATTCAATAAATCTAATGATAGGAGGAGAAGACCAAGGGGGAAGGTAATTTGCTACAATTGCCAACAAGAGGGACACATAAGAGATAATTGCCCACTCATGAACAAGAACAAAGAAGAGAGGAGAAAGAAAGAAGAAAAGAAGAAACAGGGGAGCAAGAAGAAGGAAGAGGAAAAGAAGGCCAAAGAAAAGGGGAAGGCCAAGGCACTAAAGGCAAGGACATGGGATGACCCCTCTTCATCATCATCATCATCGGAAGAGGAAAACGTTTTTGTCACCAACCTTGCTTTGATGACGTTTGATGACCTAGACACCTCTTCCTCCGAGCAAGAAGAAAGAAGCACTAGTGAGGAGAGCTCAAGTGAAGGGGGAGCTTCATCCTCATCATCATCGGAATCAGAAGAAGAGGACATGGAGACTATGATAATGAATCTCTCACCCCATAAAATAGTTTCCATGATTTCTAGCCTTACTAAGGACTTATTTAGGGCTAAGAAAAGGAATAAAAGCATGCTAGATCAATTTAAGGCCTTAGAAAATAAATTAGAACAAGCATGATTTTATGTAAATAATGATGATGCATGCTCACATGACTATATGCCTCTTGATGTTAATGATGCATGCATTGAGGAAAATAGGATGTTAAGGGAAAAGGTAGATCATTTGACCAAAGCCCTACAAAAATTTACAATTGCCTCCAACACCATTAATATGATTATAGGGAGCCAAAGGGCTAGCTTCAATAAGAAAGGCCTAGGATATAAGGAAAATAAAAATGAAAGGCCTATAAATGTTTAATTGCTAGGGGTCAATATAAAAAGAAAACAATAGCTAGAAAATGGATCCCTAAGGAATTTTTCGTGAACCCAATAGGAAAGAACTTGTTTTGGGTTCCTAAATCCATCCTTAAGGGTTTGGAAAACCCTAGGATAGTCAACCATATGGAATTTATCTATATCATATTTTGGTTGACTTAGGATGGCGGGACTAAGTTTTTTGAATAGTGTTGGGTGATGATAATGCACCCATAAATAGTTTAGATCATGCTCAACACTTAGTGTTATGTATGTTGATACACATTTTTAGCATAATGTTGGGTGATGATAATTTGCCCATAAATTGATAAAAATGCTTAAATCATGATAGTTAATGTAATTGTTATACTTGATTGCAATCATGATTTATGATCTTGATATTTGGCACATAGTCATGGGCAATAAGGGTTTAAATCATGTTTTGGTGATACTTGATCTATTATCAATGATTTTATACCAAATGCATGATTACAATTTTAGTGATACACTTGTTTCATGATCATAATGTTAAATCAATGCATATATGTTTTTATGATAATGTGGAATGTTAGAGTGATACTTAACCATGGGTAGAGTTGTATGAATTTGAAGGTTAAGTACATAAATACCTTTAGGAACATCTCACATTCACCATAAGGATAACTTTGATTGAAAACATAGTATGGGTGAGATGATAGGATGATACAAATGGTCCACTAATGCCTATGGCATTTAGATGGTCATTTTAAGTATAAAAATAGCAATAATAGACCAATCATGGGGAAGACTTATGTTTAATTCATAGACATATTGCCCAAAGATCGTGGTTGGATATTCCATATGTTTTCAAAACAATTTCTTACTTTAAAATCTGTGCTTTTATGTTTTGAAACAATCTAAAACAAAACTAGGTGTTAAAATGGATACAAACTTGATCAAAACACTAGTTATTTTTGAAGCTTTTGGATTTTTGGCAAATCATTAAAAATATAATTAATTTTCATGAAAACTCATTTTTCACTGATAAATGACTTTAAAAGAAATGTGTTTTTAAAATTTCACAATTTTTTGAATTTTTTGGAATTTATAGTGCATTTTTGAATTTCGTCTAGAAAATCAGAAAACCTGATTTCCTTGTGCCAGTTGACTGCCGTGCTGATAGCAGTCGACTGATGTACTATGCACGAGCACAGTAACCTGATTTTATCAAGTTTTATTTGCTTTTTGGTAGTTTTTTCCTCCTTAGAGTTGATACCTTAGATTATGACATTTGGAAAATATTTTTGATGGTGTCAAAGGGGGAGAAATAGGGAAGTTTAAGTTAATCATGCTAATAGGGAAGTTTAGCATGTCTTAAGGGGGAGTTGCATGTTTAAGGAGGAGTTCTTATACTCATGTTTTTATTTACATGCTTTCCTTGCTTATGATTATTGTTATTTGTTTACCTAACTTAAACGGATTGCCACACATCAAAAAGGGGGAGATTATTAGTGCAATCAACCCGTGATATGGTTTTGATGTGTGTGGAAAAGGGTTTAAGTTAGGATGATTGGATTTGATATGTGCGTTGGAGTCTTGCAGGACTTAGTAATTCGCACATAGAGCAATAGCGAGTTTCACCTCTCTTGACTCGGTCCTTGAGTCGGTGAAGGATAGCTTTGCGGAAGTCGTGCACTTGGAGCAGCCGAGGGTCCGCCGGACGAGGAAATTGGAGTGAAGTCGGAGGAAGTAGACTTCAGGGCAAGACACGAAGGATGGCGCTGCAGAGCCATGCACTTGGCGCATCCGAGGGACGTGGTCAGACGAAGACAACTTCAAAGGCGAAGGACTCCAAGGGATGAGGGTGAGCGAATGTAACCTGGGATGGGGTAGTGCGCTTAGGTAAAACTTGGCCAATTGGCTAAGTGTCGGATGGGATTTCCCTATATCAGTCGACTGCCATGTCATGGCAGTCGACTGCTCCAAGTCGATTGTGACTTGACTGGTATACGAGTCTGGTTCATGTGCCATCAGTCGACTACAATGGATTGGCAATGATCGTCAAAAACCATCACCGATCGCCGATGGCAATAGTCGACCGTCGATGTGGTTCGGGGGTACGTAACCTCTTGTAGACAACTAGGCAGTCGACTACGAAGGCATCAGTCGACTGATGGATACATCAGTCGACTGCCAAGGTTTCCGTTGAACTACAACGGTCGGGATCTGACGTGTTCGGAGGTCGTTGTAGTGGTGGCAGTCGATTACCAAGGGAAGCAGTCTACTGATGGCGGCCAACGGGAAGAAATCAACCCTCTCTATAAAAAGAGAGGGTATGGGCTTTTGGGAGGCTAATGCTTATGCTCTAAACTCTCCCAAAAGTGCCCTAAAGATTTTCCATCCTCTTATTTGAGTTTATTTACATTATATTTGTAAGTGGAGTGTTCTTGTGTAAAAGAGGTTACCTCCACCTAGCTTGGTGCAAAGGAGAGATCTAGTGGATATATTGAGGCGTGATTCACCTTGGACGAATCAGACCATGGATTAGCTGCGAAGTCGTGAACCACGTTACATCTTCTTGTAATAAATTCATTTTTACTTTGTTTTGGTCTAGATTGTCTTATCTTTATTTCTGTTTCGCTAACCTTTGATTGTAGACGATTAAGCAAGCCATAGATTTCCACCGTACAACGATAAAGGTTATTCACCCCCCTCTAGCTGGCCAACACCGCCCCTACAGAATATGCATGAAACAAGTATAAAATGCAATGATATGTGTGCTAAAACTACTCCTAAACCCCTATATGATTTGCACACATCATGCCACTTTGGGCATTCTTTTCCATGTTGACTTACATAAGTCACATTTTGAAATATTATCTGCTCATAGAGCAGTAGCCACAAGATACATAAATGAATCTTTGCTTGGAACCCTAGGTTTACTAGATGTTGTACAATGGTTGTGTCAAAATGTAGGTTAGGGAGAATTAATGGGAATTAGATGCTCGACTTACCCTTTGGTTACATTAGAATTTTTAAGTTCGGTGGATGCAAATATTTTGTCAGGAGTGGATTGTGAAGAAGGGAAAATAACATTTAGGCTATTTAACAAGAAACATGAATGGAGCCTACACCAATGGAATTACTATTTTGGCTTACCTAGTGGGGGAGATAGGAGAACGCCAAATGATTTCAATACATGACAATTTTGGAATAGCCTAATTGGAGAGACCTTCTATGACCCATCAGGGAAAAAACCTTCCAACTTCAAAATCCTATTTTTTTTTTATTTATTCATCAATTTATGGCTAATACTCTTTTTAGAAGAGGTGACAGTGATGGGGTAGTATGAACAAGTGAACTTTTGTTCCTTTGGAATATGCTTGAAGGAAATAATTCGGTGGATGTTGGATCTCATTTTATAAGGCACTTAGTTAAGATGGGAAAATCCCCAAAATGAGATATTATCTTAGGGGGTTTGATAACTCATATTTGTGATACTCTTAGTTATGATTGCGGGGTTTTAGAGAGAGTAGAAGGAAGTCCTAGCATAGATCTAGGGATATGCATGACAATCAAAATGATTGTGAGAGAAGGAAATTCTTTTTGTTTTGTAAAGAAAAACATGACACCCTTTAGGCTTCCTGACTATGATCGTACCACTATCACATACCCCACCAATTGGCACTTATATAGGACAATCGTGGACTCACCACAAGTGGGCCCATCTACCCATGCACCCCATTCACCCCCTCTCATCATGCACCATCTCATAGGAGTCGACCTACCACAAAACCTGCACCTACACATCATTCTTTTTCTTCTTTTGGACATGCTGCAGGTGAGTCTGCTTTCGATTTCTCAGAGTTTGATCACGCATCGACGATATCTACGCAGAGCAACAGACACAGGGGTAGCGGTGGGATGAGCAGTGGGCTTTCATTCAAGAGGAGTTCAAGGAATTGAGAGGGCATTATCAGTGAGCAGACCAATAGTATGGTAATGCATAGTAAGCTTTTCATGAGGAGGCTGAGTTCTGGCAGGAGGTGTGACAATTTATGTGGGATGCATGTGTACAGATGTCATGGGAGGAGGACCAAAGAGCAGCTGCAGAGTCCACCAGCTTGTAGTTCAACCACATGTACATGTGGCATCAGCGTTTGAGCACCCGATTCCCTGATGAGCCTGAGATGCCAAGACATCCTCATTTCCCTCCAAGGCCACCACGATGAAAGTATGGTTGAAATTAAGTCTAGGGGAGGAGTGGTTTATCATCTTTCTTGCTACAATATTTTATGCTTTTATGCTTTGGTAGTTTTTTTCGAAGTTATCTAGCTTTTTCATATGTAGTTTTTGTCTATTTTGAAGTTGTTTTTCTTTTTGTTTTTGCTTTTATGCATATTAGTTGTTTTAGTGTTTCTTGATTTTTTTTTTGTCTGCAGTAAGCTCCATTGAAATGTATTTGATAAATTTCATGTTGTTATGTTGCATTGTCATGAGCTTTTCATTTGTTCTTATCTTGTGGTACCAATTTATGATATGACATTGCAACCTTAGCCAAGTTTCACTAGTCTGATTTTACTTTTTTCACCAATACTTAACCTTAATTCCAAAGGGTTTCTTAGTACAAATTAGTTATGATTCATCTAATTAGAATTAGTACTTTGGAATCCATAGGTGACTCTGAATTTGCATTTTTGTTACTGGAGATGCTCAGACTGTGTAAACCTATTTGGTAGAAAAAAATGGAATTTTAATGATAGTTTTAGAACATGAAGGAAAAAAAGAGAGAGAGCTTAAAAATAGTTATCATGGGTAGAAATGGTTTGGTGCTCCATTAAGACCGAGATAGGTTATTAGGGAAACACCTACCAATTTCTCTCAATACCGAGCACTCCTTTGTGACTTCATGCGAATTTTACAAAATAACCCTCGCTTAGTGTAGGTAAGTGCAAATAGCTGGAAGCCTTAGGAACGTTACAAGATGACAACTTTGTAGGATCGTGAATTCCAAGAGAGAGGGGTGAATCTCAGGGTTATAAAAAATTCCTTTTTAATTTTTTTTATCAAAGTCAATGCATCGGAAAATAAGATGCAAATGACTCGAGGATTTACTTGGTTCACAATCCTAGTCGGATTGCTACTCCAAGGCCCATGACTCTCCAAGAGTCACCTCATCAGGCAATACACTATAATCCCTCTAACTCAAAAAATGTCGAACTCGGAGGGGTTCACTTTTACAAAATGAAAGGGTAAGGTAACACATTACCTTCCCTTTAAGCTATAAGTACAATAAGCGAAATGTAATAAGAATAAATCTATACCAACACTAATGGATTGATTATGAACACATAGTGTCAGAGGTTGAAGAGTGTCAGCGTGATGGAGCTTCTGCATATAAGTAATCACGGCGACAACACTTCGAAGTAGTAGGTATATTCCTTTCAAAGTTGACCCTTCATTTCTTTTATAATCCATTTCCAGTCGCCTAGACCATCCTCTAGTAAACTCCATATTAGCTCATCAATATGGTACACTGACCTTTCTAGTCGACTATGCTTAGTCCAGTCGACTCAAAGTCAGTTGGCTCTGCTCCTCCATAGTTTTGGAATTTTCCTATCCCAGTCGCCTGGATCTGGTCTAGTCGACTGGAACACCTACCATATGGGTCACAAGATCTCCAATCGAATGACAACTTGCTTGCCAACTCGACATCCCAATCGCCTAGACCTTGTCTAGTCGATTAGGAATGAGGTGTCAGGACTCCGTCCATTCACCTAGAGACTTGCAACATATAGTTAGCACAAGGCAATGTATAATATCACTTGGAAGTATTAATATTTTTTGATCTTGACTTCCAAATCCAACACAAACCCTCTGTCGTATCGACACTTACCTTGTCCCCAACTGAAGTCTTGGCCTCACCTCTCCAATTGAAGCTTACCTATCAGTTGTCTAGCCAAACTTACCTTGTTCAACATCTGTTCTAACCTAGCAGGTCTTCATTCTAGCTATTCAATCTCCCTAACCTAACTAGGCCTCCTACCAGTTGTTCGGTGATTTGAACAAAACATATAGGGTTTTAGGAGTAGTTTTCGTTAACATCTCATTACATTTTATGTTTGTTTTATGCATATTTTACTTTATTTTACATGTATTTCCTGTTTTATGGTTTGGAGATTTGCTCGTTATACTTTTGTGTGCAAAACAACATTATACGGGGAAAATGGCGCACTTTTGGAGTGAAAAGATGACATTTGGCTGCTTGAGTAGAATGACACATACCTTGGCCCTGTGAAAACACACGGCCTACGCCGTAGTGCCACACATGGCCTGGTCGTGTGGATCCACACAGTTGTGTGGCACTACACGATTTTGATGCGAGTCGGTTATTTTCTAGGTTTCAGGGAGATCCAGGCTAAGGTATAAAGGAGGCTACATCCAAACCCTAGGAAAGAGGCACGACGACTAGGACAACACTCCGAGGCCATAAAAAGCTTCAGGAACTCACAATGGGGATGAAGAAAGTCGCCGAAGATCCAAGTTATGTACTTCAACGTCGGAGAGAGGAGCCACATTGCATTGTAATTTCTATTCTTTGCATAATTTCCATTGTTTATACGAACATGATCATGCTTTGTGTGTCTCCTCTCTTATTTATGGAGTAGACTCTTCGATTCTAGGATTAGGGAGTAGTTTGTGTGCGTAAATCATGTTAGTCCAAATTAAATTTTGTTCTTGAATTTGTATTTGCAATTGGTATCAGTTTAGACCGATATCTATGTGTTTTGGTTTTCTATCTACTGTGCTAGCCAATACGAGGGCTGACTGCCCTCGTATCTAAGATTTAGGAGAATTAAAGAGGAACCTAAGGGTTGGCCTCATCTCCCATAACCGTGGGTAGAAGGATGCGATAGAGTAGGAAATGCGTCCTGTTTTTGACTCGTCGTAGGTATTGATTCGACATCCTCGTACCGACTATTCCATTCTAAGGCCAAGGGTCGACCTAGAATGGTAGAGGTACTTTCCGATAGATGTGAAGGCTCATCAAGGGAGTGTATGATGTCCTTTCCACAAAATCGTAGCTAGAAACCAAGACAAAACCCAATTGATAATGTGTTATGCGTCACATAAACGAAACCGAAATCCTAGAATTCCTTCCAAAGACTCGCAACTTGCTTTATCTTCTTTCGTGTGACACTGTATTGAGTTTGGACCACCGTCAACCCTCGCAATCACAACCCTTAGAACTTAATTCCGAACAATAACGTTCACTTAACAAATCGGTACTCGAATCTCAGTTCTTATGGGATCGATAATATTTGTATTACTTGATGACATCCATGCACTTGTGGGCGTTGAGCGCGAGTGTGCGGTTCGACTCCTTGACAGTCTCTGTTGCGAGATTTGAGGTCGCGTTCACGTGCATCAAGTTTTTAGCGCCGTTGCTGGGGACAGATTGATTCGATATTGAATCAAGAAGTGGATAATTCGATCGGACTTAGGATTAAATTTATTTGCTTTCTTTACTTTTATTACTTTCTTCTATTTTCATTATATTTTATTTACTTTAGTTTTATATTTTTCATATCTAGATTTAGTTTTTTATTTTTATTTTAGCAGCAGTTTTATGTTTTATTTTATAAGTAACATTTCTTAATTTGATTCAGTATTTAGTTTATTATATTTTCTATTTTAATTTAGTATTAGATAATACTCCTAATTTTGTGGCTCGATTCTTCATATGCTTAGACGCCTAAGATCGGGAGACCTATTCCGATCGATCTAGAGATCGAATGAACCTATCATCGTCGGAGAGCTAAACAAAAGTGGATGGAGGATCAAGTTGCATCCGAGGTGAATATCGGTAGGCGACCTTTGCGGGATTATGCAACTCCTAGAGCTAGAGGATTTAGGTCGAGTATAGCTAGACTGCCCATTTTGGCAAACAACTTTGAGCTGAAATCGACACTCATACATATGGTCCAGTAGAGTCAATTCGGGGGAGCTGCGACTGAAGACCCAAACCGACACCTGGAGACATTTTTGGAAATTTTCTCAATAATGAAGATCAATGGAGTCCTTGTAGACGCAGTCCGACTTATCCTATTCCCATTCTCATTGCGGGATAATGCTAAGGCATGGCTTCACTCCCTGCCTTCGGGAAGCATTACTACATGGGAGCAATGTGAGCATGTGAGCAACAGTTCTTGAATAAATACTTCCCACCAAGCAAGACTGCTCACATGCGCCATCTAATCACTAGCTTTCGTCAGAAGGAAGGGAAGTCCCTATTTGAAGCCTGGGATCGCTACAAGGGGCTACTCTACTAATGCCCCCATCATGGACTGGAAAGGTGGCTAGTGATCCACATCTTCTATAATGGGATCACGTATGCCACAAAGATGTCCCTCGATTCTGTGGTAGGAGGAGCACTTATGAAAAAGACTATCGAGGAAGCAGAGGAGCTAATAGAAGAGGTGGCCCAGAACCACCATCCATGGACAACATGGCAGCGAGGTTGGACGCGCTTAGCAGATGGTTTGACTCTTTCAATCATGTTTCTTCATGTGCGGCCAATGACTTTTGAGAAGGAGCAGTAGCATATCGGGAGGACCACTATGGAGGGTCGGGTGGCTCAGAAGAGCAGATTGAGTATGTCGATGCGGTTGGGGTTTATAATCAAAGGGCCAACAACCCATACTCCAGTACTTACAATCTAAGATAGAAGAACCACACGAACTTTTCCTATCGGAATAACTCGAGGAATTTCCAACCATCATGATGATATGGGCAGCAACTGGGCGATGGGCAATAAAAACCACAGAAGTCTAGGCTAGAATTTATGATGGAAGACTTTATTGCTACCCAAACAAAGGCCAATGAAGAGTTTCGATGCCAACATTAGAAAACAAAAGTGTCACTTAGGGATTTGAAGGCTACTGTTGATGGTCATACAAGTCACATGCGGATGTTGGAAACACAAGTGGCCTAGATAGCCGAAACCGTGTCGTGACCTATGGATAGTTCTTCATCATTACCTAAGTTGAGTTAAGTCAAGGAGGAGGGAATATACGAAGAAAGAGTAGGTCAGAAGAATAGATCCACCAAGGGGTGTGCAACCATGATTTCGACCCTACTCAACCAAGCTAAAATCGAAGACAGAATTCCACCACAGCTTGAGGACCCTGGTGAATTTATTATCCCCTGCTCGATTTATGGGGAAAGCTTTGATGAAGCGCTGTGCGACTTGGGGTCATCAGTTAGCATGATGTCCTATGCATTCTACCTAGAGATGGGGCTGGGAAGTATACAACCAAAGAACATAGGTATTCACATGGCGAATGACACAATCAAGAAGCCCGTTGGCATGTTAAAACATATGCCTGTGGTCATTGAGGATTTCGTGATACACATGGATTTTATTATACTCGACACAGGACCAAATCCCCTGAATCCCATCATTTTGGGAAGACCCTTTCTGGTGACTGTGGGATCATTTATAGACAAAAAGACGCACAAGATCTCCTTGGAGGTAGACGAGGAGATCATCATCTTCAATCTGTCAGAATGTAGAGCACCCTTCCTAGACGGCTACACTTTCAGTAGGGTAGAGCCGAACCCACCGGATGTCAACTACGAGACGAATGAATGGAGGTTCACAAAACCTTCAGAGCTAAGTTAAGACAAGGGAGTAGGGTCGAGCTAAAAGATCATAAACTATAAGCATATATGGACAAAATAAACTATAAGCATATAGCTTAGTAAGATTCTTACCTACTCACAAAAGCCACAAACTTCATCAAACAATTAGAAAAAAGGAGCATACTAGCATAAATAGCTTAAGTATTTCATAACAACACTATTCATCAACACACCAACGTAATGAAAACATAAGCATGACATACAATTTACATAAGCATGCTAAACATAATTAAATCTAAGCAGGGCATAAATTTAAACATAAGCATTCCTGACATCATCAACCCTAAACATGCATAAATGACATAATCATAAGCATTCTTAAACTTAACCATAAGCATTCATAACTCCCTCAATTCTAACATGCATAAAGGTCATAATCATAAGCATTCTTAAACTTAACCATAAGCATTCGTAATTTCATAAATCATAGACAAGCATCAAGGACATAATCATAAGCATTCGTAATTTCATAAATCATAGACAAGCATCAAGGACATAATCATAAGCATTCTTAAACTTGAGCATAAGCATTCATAATATCATAAATCATAGACCAGCATCAAGGACATAATCATAAGCATTCTTAAACTTAACCATAAGCATTCATAATATCATAAATCATAGACCAACATCAAGGACATAATCATAAGCATTCTTAAACTTGAGCATAAGCATTCATAATATCATAAATCATAGACCAGCATCAAGGACATAATCATAAGCATTCTTAAACATAACCATAAGCATTCATAACTCCCTCAATTCTAACATGCATAAAGGTCATAATCATAAGCATTCTTAAACTTGAACATAAGCATTCATAATATCATAAATCATAGACCATCATCATGGACATAATCATAAGCATTCTTAAACTTGACATAAGCATTCATAATTTCATAAAAGTCCTTTCTTTTCAAAACATATACATATAGGTACTTCAACATAATCATAACTTGAATGGGGGGCCCCAGGTTAAGTACCACATAATGCACGTTCCCTAATAGGCTGGGGTAGCGAGCCACCATACCTACTAGAGCAAGACCTCTTACGTCTTACCAGGGCAAGACCTCTTACGTCTTCTTATGTCCCTTTGGATTTGATTAACGACCACCTGACGGGTCGGGTACTTAACCTTTTACAAAGTAAAATACTTAATTCCTTTCTTTCTTGTCATATCATAAATAATGCTCTTAATCCCCCACATAAAAGGGAAGCATCTCCGTCTTATCTTATCATAAGGAGATCTCTTAATCCCTACTTGAAAGGGAAGCATCTCCATCTTGTCTTATCATAAGGAGAGCTCTTAATCCCTACTTGAAAGGGAAGTGTCTCTTAGACATGTCATAACATATATGCATTCATAACGTAAGAGTACCCTAAAGGGGTCTTAAAGCATAATCATGTTCATTACATAAGCATATTTCATGGCATATAAAAATCATCAACTTGTTCATCACATAGGCATATTTCATGACATAGGAAAAATCATAAACATGTTCATCTCCTAGGCATAATTCATGGTATATTAAAATCATAAACATATTCATCACATAGGCATAATTCATGGTATATTAAAATCATGAACATTTTCATCACATAGGCATAATTCATGGCATATTAAAATCATAATCATGTTCATCACATAGGCATAATTCATGACATATGAAAACCATAAACATGTTCATCACATAGGCATATTCCATGACATATGAAAATCATAAACATATTCATCACATAGGCATACAACATATCCTAATTTCCTAAGGGGTGTTTTCATGCAACCCTAGCCCAAAAACATGGTTGGCCGAAACATGTAGGGCAAAAAACTTGGATTTTTGTCACCTAAAAATTCCTACATGAAGCATACAACCCATACAAGTTTCCTTAGTAGCATTTTCATGAAACCCTAGCCCAAAAACATGGTTGGCCGAAGCATGTGGGGCACAAAACTTCATATTTCTTTCATGTAACATGTCCTACAAAAACTAATATACTGCAGGTGAGGAAATCTTACATCCTTCGCTTGCTTTTAGTTGGTAGATGATCTAATGGAAGCCAAAAAAAACTAGCCTTCTCCTTGCATGGATGGGGTTCGGCCAAAGGGTGAAAATGGAGAGGGGGAGGAAGGGATTTCGGTGAGGAAGAAGAAGAGAAGAGGAGAAAGTGAATTGTGTAACTCATGCCCCTTCATTCCCCCTATTTATTCACTTGAAGAGTCCCTTGATCTCCTTTACACTTAACCATAATTTCCCCTATTCCTCTAATGATAAAATCCTATTGGGCTTGTGGTTAGTGGGTGCATCTATAGGGCTTGGCTATCTCTAAAGGTTTGGGGTTCAATTCCTAGGCCTTGCATCTCTTTTTGGCTTATTTTCTTTTATTTTCGAAAAGGCCCACATAAAGCCCATCATCGCAAAGCCAAAAATTCTCGTAAAATTGCTAGAAATTTTACGGGCGTTACATGATCTTTTCCATGTCTTACCAATGTGGGATTTTGATTGTATTCCCAATACTCTAACAATCCCCCCTCAAACGAAGGATCACATTGACCCCCCCCCCCCTCTCAAGCCTATCCATCCTCGAAGGGCATCCTTTGCTTGATGTCTGATCTCAACCCACCAGGACTTCCTGCCAACTGTCTAGTCCTCCTGACCCAACTGGACTTCCTGCCAGTTGTTTGGTCCTCTCGACCCAACTGGACTTCCTACCTAGTGTTTTGTTCTCTTGATCCGAACATGGGAGCTCAACTTCCTTCGTTCGAGGTTCATGGCTTGACATGGACTACGACTCTGATACCAATTGGTATGTGCCTATAAGATCCACTTATTGTTGGAGATTCTGGGATCTTGCGCAGCAGAATAAGTGAATAAAAATAATTTTTATTACATCCCAGACATCCCCTGGGGGCCAGGAAAACTTTTTTTGGCATAATCACATGAAAACACGCAAGGAGAAAGAGAAGTTATAGCTTCGGGATTCTTTTCAATCCATCAAAACCACAAGCAAGACCAACGGGCCTTGCTTGTGTGGGATCACCTGAGACAACTCCTAGAGTAGCAAGTCTTTGTCTCCGATTGGTGCTAGCCAACCGATGAAGACAAGGGAAGAGGAGAGAGAAGAGAGCGACGATGGCTACCAAGGGAAAACCTAAATAAACAAAACCTTAGCAAAAGATTATATATCCCTTGATTTGGTCATCTTAGGAGGCTTAAACAGAACATATCTTACAATAATTATCTCATAATTAAAGTAAGACAACCCAAGAATTTCTATAAAGAGAAATCTCCAAAATCGGCGGAGACGCGACACGACCATGTGGATTCACACGGCTTGGCCGTGTGGATTCAAACAGCCTGGCCATGTGGATTCACATGGCCATGTGAAAACACATGGCCTGGCCGTGTGTCTCTCTGGGGCAGCCCAAACTTTGCAAATTTGTGGCCAGAGCCAGGCACAACCCATGCCAAGTTAGGCACGGCCGTGAGAGGCTTTGTATGGTCCGTTTGACTTCGTTTAAATGCGATATGACCTTGCTAAGTCCAACAAAGTCATAGGAGGTTCCATAACCTCTATTTCTCACCCCCTTTGTCTGGGTCAATCAGACATATCCTCTCTCAATGAGAATCTCATTCTTAGACTTGTTTTACATCTCGAGATCACCCATAGTGTGTGTGACCCAATAGGTTCACAGTTATGTTGACCATTCATAATTAACCCTTTAATTATGAATAGATCATTAGGGGCACCTAGCAGTATATCATGACCCCCAATTCACCAGAAAGTCTAAATCGACTTCAGAACATTTTCTGAACCCTTCAACAGCTACAGTTTTTCGTGCCTTGTTCCTTTCACTCATCTTATACCCACTTGGTTCAGGGCATGGTGTCTGTGTTCGTCCCTAATAGGCTGACTACGTCACACCTAGCCCAAGTTAATTTTCTTGTCCTGTTGATTCAAGTTACTCCTACATGTTCCCAAGAAAACCATCTTTTTAACATGATTGCTCTGGTCAAAGACTTTTGAGTAACAATCCTGACAAGAGGCCTAGGGTATACATCTCCTTTATCAGGAGTGGTGAATCCTCTGTTGGCTATTCAAACACCTTCGATCACTTTGACTTATACCCAATCATCACGGAGTTACACCTACTATGTAGATTGTTGTGAAGAAGTCAAAGTACAAGGCGCCATGATCAAGGTGACTTGAAAACCTCAAGTCTAAGGATGCTCGCACTCAAGCCGCAATTAGATCTTCAACGACAGATAGAACCATATGAAGTCTCATAGCAGGTCACTCCAATGAACTAGTTACCATAATTAGCATCCACATGTTCACTCTCAACATCCCTATACTTCCATTCAATGAGTACCGAATGCTTGGATAAACCAAGGAACATAACATGTGCTAGTCTCATCGAATTGATGATGTCCAATCTCATCAATTCATCGACTAGAGATAGTTTCAATACTTGCATATTTACACATGAAAAGATACCCACTAATTGTGATCCAATCACAATTTCTCTCATGCTATGAACCGTATTGTGGACTTCAGTATTTGTGTTTAAGATCCAATCAAATACATAGATAATGTATACTCAAATAGTGAATTTTATTAATAACTTCTAAGGCGATTTCCTTAGAATACCTCTCAATTACATCAAACTCCAACTTGGCCTATAGCCAATCGCCTTGGTATCTAATACCATAGGCCTCTATATGCCTCTCAAATTTTTCTTGGGGAAAAGGCTTTTTCAAGGGATCTACTATATTCCTATCAGTGGGAACTTTTTCTATTTGTATGTCTCTTCTACCAATGATCTCTCTGATCAAATGGTAATGGCATAGTACGTGTTTGGATCGCTGATGAGATCGTGGTTACTTCGCCTGTTCAATGGCGCCATTGTTGTCGCAGTAAATCGGTAATGCTTCAATAATGCTTAGAACTTCTCCAAGTTCAGTAGTGAACTTCTTAATCCAAACTGCCTCCTTTGTTGCTTCAGAAGCTGCAATGTACTCTGCCTCCGTAGTAGAATATGCAATGGTATCTTGTTTGGAACTCTTCCAACTCACCGCACCTCCATTCATGATGAATATGTATCTAGACTGAGATTTGGAATCATCCTTATTTGTCTGGAAGCTGGCATCAGTATACCCACTTACTACCATATCACATCCTCCATATACCAAGAACAAATCCTTAGTCCTTCTCAAGTACTTAAGGATTGTCTTGACAGCCACCCAATGGTCCATACCAGGATGTGACTGGTATCTACTCATAACGCATAAAGCATACGATACATCGGGCCTCATACATAACATAGCATACATGATCGATCCTATAGCTGACGCATATGGGATCTGACTCATGCAAATTCTCTCGTCTTCAGTGCGCGGGCACATAGACTTCGAAAGGTGAATCCCATGCCTCATGGGAATAAAACCTTTCTTGGATTCTTCCATGCTAAACTGTTTTAGCACTTTGTCTATGTATGTAGACTGCGAAAGACCAAGCAACCGATTCGATCTATCTCTATATATCTTAATCACCAAAATATAGGTTGCTTCTCCCATGTCTTTCATGGAGAACATTTTGGACAACTAGACCTTGACTATTTGCAAAATAGGAATATCATTTCCTATAATTAATATGTCATCAACATACAATACTAGGAACATGACCACACTCCTACTAACCTTCTTATACACACAAGGCTTCTCAAGATTTTGAGAGAAATCAAACTGTTTGATTGCCTCATCAAAACCGATATTCCAACTCCTGGATGCTTGCATCAATCCATAAATAGAACGTTGAAGCTTGGATACTTTGTTTTTGTCAATGGATGTGAAATCCTCAGGTTGTATCATATATACATCCTCAGACAGGTTTCAATTAAGGAAAGCTATTTTCACATCCATCTGTCATATCTCATAATCAAAATGAGTCGCTATGGCTAGGAGTATCCGAATGGATTTAAGCATAGCTACTGGTGAAAAGGTTTCATCATAGTCAACACCTTGTCTTTGACGATAGCCTTTTGCCACTAATCTAGCTTTATAGATAATAATATTACCATCCATATCGGTTTTCTTCTTGAAAACCCACTTGCACCCTATAGCCATTATGCCTTCGGGTGGGTCTACCAAGTTCCAAACCTAGTTTTCAAACATGGAATCTATTTCCGATTTCATGTCTCTTAGCCATCTATCCCTGCCTAAACTATTCAGTGCCTCTTCATAATTAGTAGGTTCCTCATCATCTATGAGAAACACGTCATTAGATTCACTTATGAGAAATCTATATCTCTCAGGAATCCTACGTGTCCTACTAGATCTACGAGGAGGTTGTGTATTATCAGGTTCAACTATTACCTCATCTGAATGAGTAATCAGCTGTGGTTCTTGACTAGGCATCTCTTCTGTGTCTACTGGAGCCTCTTGAACTTCACTTAATTCAACATCACTCCCACTATTTTTCTGTAAGAGAAACTCCTCTAGGAATACAACATGCCTTGAAACAAACACCTTTTGTTCCAAGGGATGATAGAATTGGTAACCCCTCGTTTCCTTAGGGTAACCAATAAATAGACACTTATGAGACTTAGCCTCCAGCTTGTCTGATACTATCCTCTTCACATAAGTAGGACAACCCCATATCTTCAAATAAGATAAATGAGGTTTTCTACTTTTTAACATATCATATGGAGTAGTAGAGATTGCCTTAGTCGGGACTCTATTTAACAAGTAAATAGCGGTCTCGAGTGCGTAACTCCAAAAGGTTTTTGGAAGACTTGCATGCTGCATCATTGACCTAACCATGTCCAACAAGGTTCGATTTCGCCTTTTAGCCACACCATTATGTTGTGGCATGTATGGTGGAGTCCTTTGGGACAAGATGCCATTGTCCCTTACATAATCTTGAACTCTTGGCTTAAGTATTCACCACCTCGATCCGATCAAAGTACTTTAATACTTTTACCAAGTTGTTTCTCTACTTTCTTTCTAAAATCTTTAAACGTTTCAAAGACTTTAGACTTGTATCTTACTAGATACAAATACCCATATCGTGAATAATCATCGATAAAGGTAACGAAGTAGCTATAACCTCCTATGGCATGAGTTGACATTGGTCCGCATACATCGGTATGTATAAGGTCCAATACCTCAACTGCTCATTCACCCTTTCCTCTAAAAAGTTGTTTAGTCATCTTTCCTTTTAAGCATGAAACACATGTGTCTAATGAACCGGATTCACAAGACTCCAAAATGCCAAGCCTCTGCAATTTGGACATACGTTCATTGCTTATATGGCCAAGACGACAATGTCATAATTGCGAGGTTAATTGATTATCTAAATTAGCGTGTTTGCTATTTGATTCGATATTGAATATCTCATTGGATGTATCTAACATGTAGATCCCATTATTTAATATCGCAGTAGCATAAAGAACACCATTTAACGTAATGTAACAACAATTATTACTGAACATCAAATGATAACCTTTCTTATTCAAACATGAAATAGAAACAATGTTCTTTATTAATGCAGGAATATAAAAACAATCATCCAACTCTAAGACTAGTCCTGTAGGAAGTCGCAACATATAAGTGCCCTTGGCTACTGCAGCAACCTTTGCTCCATTCCCAACCCTTAGATCTGCTTCTCCCTTAACCAGTTTTCTTCTGTTCCTCATCCCCTGTATGTCATTACATATATGTTAGCCACACCCGGTATCCAATATCCAAGTGCTAGAAGAAACAGTATGACATTCAATAACAAATATACATGAAGTAGATTGGGCATCAGATGCCTTCTTCTAGTTCAATGACTCCAGATACTGCTTGCAGTTTCTCTTCCAATATCTATCCTTGCCACAATGATGGCAGGTACCCTTGGGAGTTATTTCTTCCTTCTTTACCTTCTTCTACCCTTTAGCCTTTTTTTTTTACTTCCTCTTAGAACCTTTCTTTGAGGAGTCAACTAACATCACTGACTTCTGTTCATCCACAACAGATGACTCCACTATTTTGAGCATATTGATCAATTCAGGAATCGTGGACTCAATCTTATTCATTTGATAGTTCATCACAAATTGTGAATAGCTACCAGTCAGATTGCGAAGAATTAAGTCAATACTTAATTCATGGTCCATGAAAAACCCTAATGATCCCAATCGCTCAATATAGCTATTCATCTTTAGCACAAACTACACTACAGATGAACCCTCCTGCATCTTCGAGCGAAAGAGGAGTTGGGTGACCTCGAACCTTTCATATCGTGCTTGCTCATCGAACAACTCTCGAAGATGGAAGATAATTGTATTAGCATCCATATGCTCATGTTGCTTCTGCAATTCATGAGACATCAATTCTATCATAATGCAGCTCACCATCTCAGAGTCAGCAACATGTTTCTGGTAAGCCAACTTTTGGTCACCAGATGTATTGTCTACAGGATGTTGGGGAAGAGCCTCTTCAAGGACATAAAGCTAGCTTTATAGCCTTGAGAACAATTCTCGGGTTGCGAAGCCAGTCCATGAAGTTTGGCCCAGTCAATTTGTTGTTGTCCAAAATCAAATGTAAATTAATGGAGGTTGACATGCTGTTCTAATTAGTACCTAGACATACAAAAAGAGGTGTATAAGAGAGATGAATTTATAGTAATGTAAACAATTTACATTAACAAGAAACTCCCACTATTTTTATCAAATTCAATAGCCCTCACATTGAATTCGAGAGATGGTAGGTGATCTCTAAGTGGGTTGATATCCATTATTACTAAGAACAACCTTGGAGAGAGTCCAACAAATTATTCATAGTCATAATGTGTGGTATCAACAGTACACATTATATATCAAATATATAACTATCACTTTATGCTATCAACTAATTGAATGTTCACATATACATTAGGTTGTTAACTCATTAACATATATACATCCAATGCATATCACCTAATTGCACCTCTGTCCACATTGACCTTGGAGTTAGTCCAACAAATCAATGCTTTCAGTTAGGGCAATCCCATTAATCATGAGATCGAATTTAAATGATTTAAACACATCCAATTTACAAGCCATCCTTGGAGAGAGTCCAACAACCCAAACTTGAAATTGACCTCTGGTCCTTACCATTTAAAATAAATATCAAATCTCATATGAATTGAACATGCTCGATGGCATGCTAGGCTTGGAGGGAGTCCAACAACCCAAAAATGAAAAAGAACTCTGGTTCAACCATATTAATGGAAGGTGTTAGCCCTAATATTTGCACGAGAGATTTCATATTATTATCAGTCTCATCTAAACAAGAAATAAACCAAAATATGGAAAAATCAAGGTCATATTAGGAAATAAATTTCCCGATGTGAACGTGAGTCTATGCTTAGGCTCTAACGATGCGGCCAACACCTTTGTTGTTTCCAAGCGCATCCTCGGTATTTCATTTTAGGTTACAAACATATCCTATATGTAAAACAAGCATACTCTAATCTATCATATAGATAAACATGACACAGGTATATTAAAACATCAAACATGCTTTAAAATTTCTCCTACAACATGCAATCTATACCAAAAGAACAAGATGGCTCTGATACCACTTGCTGGAGATTCAAGGATCTTGCGTAGTGGAATAAGCAAATAAAAACAATTTTTATTACATCCCATACATCCCTTGGGGGCCAGGAAAACTTGTTTTGGCATAATCACATGAAAACATGCAAGGAGAAAGAGAAGTTATACCTTCGGGATTCTTTTGAATCTGTCGAAACCACAAGCAAGACCAACGGGCCTTGCCTCTATCAGTATCCATGTCGAGATCACCTGAGAAAACTCCTAGAGTAACAAATCTTTGTCTCTGATTGGTGCTAGCCAATCGGTGGAGACAAGGGAAGAGGAGAGAGAAGAGAGCGACGAAGGCTACCAAGGGAAAACCTAAAAAAAACAAAACCTTAGCCAAAGATTATCAAGGGATATATTTATATATCTCTTGATTAGGTCATCTTAGGAGGATTAAACGGAACATATCTTACCATAATTATCTCATAATTAAAGTAAGAACAACCCAAGAATTTTTATAAAGAGAAATCTTCAAAATCGGTGGAGACGCGACACGACCGTGTGGATTCACAAGGCCTAGCCCTGTGTTTTCACACGGCCTGGCCATGTGGATTCACATCGTCGTGTGAAAACACATGGCTTGATCGTGTGTCTCTCTGGGGCAGCCTAGACTTTGCCAATTTGCGGCAAGAGCCAAGCACGGCTCGTGCCAAGTTAGGCACGGTCGTGCGAGGCTTTGTATGGTCCGTTTGACTTCGTTTAAGTGCGATATAGCCTTTCTAAGTCCTACAAAGTCATAGGAGGTTCCATAGCCTCCGTTTCACACTCCCTTGGTCTGGTCCAACTAGACATATCCTCTCTCAATGAGAATCTCATTCTTAGACTTATTTTACATCTCGAGATCACCCGTAGTGTGTGTGACCAAATAGGTTCCCAATTATGTTCGCCATTCATAATTAACCCTTCAATTATTAATAAATCATGAGTGGCACCTAGCAGTACATCATGACCCCTAATTAATCGAAAAGTCTAAATCGACTTCAGAACATTTTCTGAACCCTTCAGCAGCTCCAGTTGTTCGTGCCTTGTTCCTTTCACTCATCCTATACCCACTTGGTTCAGGACATGGTCTCTGTGTTCATCCCCACTAGGCTGACTATGTCACACCTAGCACAAGTTAATTTTCATGTCCTGTAGATTCAAGTTACTCCTACATGTTCCCAAGAAGACCATCTTCTTAACATGCTTGCTCTGGCCAGAGTCTTCTAAGTAACAATCCTGACAAGAGGCCTAGGGTATACATCTCCTTTATCAGGAGTGGTGAATCCTCTGTTGGCTATTCAAACACCTTCGATCACTTTGGCTTATACCCAATCAACTCGGTGTTACACCTACTATGTAGATGGCTGCAAAGAAGTCAAAGTACAAGGCTCCATGATCAAGGTGACTTGAATACCTCAAGTCTAAGGAAGCTCGCACTCAAGCTGCAATGAGATCTTCAATGACATATTCCATATGAAGTCTCATAGCAGGTCACTCCAATGAACTAGTTACCATAACTAGCATCCACATGTTCACTCTCAGCATCCCTATTCTTCCATTCAATGAGTACCTAATTCTTGGATAAACCAAGGAGCATAACATGTGCTAGTCTCACAGAATTGATGATGTCCAATCTTATCAATTCAACGACTAGGGAAAGTTGCACAAATATTTGCATATTTACACATGTTGAGATACCCACTAATTGTGATCCAATCACAATTTCTCTCATGCTATGCACCGTATTGTGGACTTCAATATATGAGTTTAAGATCCAATCAAATCCATAGATAATGTATACTTAAATAGTGAATTTTATTAATAACTTCTAAGGTTATTGCCTTAGGACACCTCTCAATTACATCACATATCTCCACAATGGTAAGATATTGTCCACTTTGGGTCTTAACCCTCATGGTTTTGTTTTTGAGCTTTACCCAAAAGGCCTCATACTAATGGAGATATCTTTTCATCTTATAAGCACATGATCTTTTCCATGTTTTACCAATGTGGGACTTCAATTCTATTACCAATACTCCAACACCCTCTTCCCCACCACCTACAAGCCTTTCAAACCTTCAAGGAAGCCCAAAAGAAGTGAGGATGAGGATGACCAAGCAAGTGACAACTCAATCCGGTGCTTCAGAGCGAAGAACAAGGAGAACGGATGTCCCTCAAGCTCTGAAAGAAGGTAATGCTTTTTCAACCCTTCTTTTTTGAAATAATAAGCATAGGGAGAGATTTGATATGCTTTCTACTAGAAGAATCACCGCTACCAGGTATTTTGATGAGGATCTCTTAGAGACCCTAGGTTTGTTTGGTGATATTCAAGCCCTATTTGCAAAAATGGGGCAAGGAGAGATAATGGGGATATGACACCCAACATACCCTAGGTAGTTCTAGAATTTTTGAGTTCTTTAGAAGCGAAAATCTTAACGGGAAGAGAGAGCGAAGAGGGTAGGATTACCTTGAAGCTATTTAACATTGAGCATTAATGGACACTACACCAATGGAACACATGCTTTAGCTTGCCTAGTGGGGGAGAGAAAAGAACCCCTATCGGGTTAAACTCTCGGTTCTTTTGGACCGAACTGACAGGAGAGTGCCCTTATGACCCTTCTAGGGCAAAAGCATCGCGCCTCCAAAACTCCATTTTCCGGTACCTCCACCGAATAATGGCATGCACTATTTTTGGTCATGGGGAGAGTGGCGGTGTAGTGAGAGCTAGTGAGCTGCTTTGCTTATGGGACATGCTACAAGAAAAGAGTAGCATTGATGTAGGGTCCCATTTCATTAGACACTTAGTGAAAATAGGCAAATCGGCGAGAGGAGAGATTCATGTGGGGGGCCTACTTACCCACATTTGTCATAGGATGGGGTACAACTACATCACACTATATAGCATAGATGGGAGCCCTTGGATCGACCTAGGAGTGTATGACCATGAAGATGATAGTGAAAGAGGGACATTCCTTATGCTTTTTAAGGAAAAACCTATCATCACTTAGGCTCCCTCACCCTGATCGTACCACCGTCACCACACGCAGCAACTGACGCTTAGACCTGATAGTGGAGTCCCTGCCATATGAGGGACCATCCACATCAACACCAATCTTTCCCCCTTTACATAACTCTCCCTCTAGTCCACGCATGCATAGGAGCCCACCTAGTCCACGTCGACATGAGCCTGAACCTGCACCACCACCTTTTTCTACTTTTGAGTAAAATGCAGGTTCATCTGCCTATGATTTTTTAGATTTCCATCGCACCTCGACGACATATATACTGAGGAGCAGATGTAGAGGCAGCGATGGTAGGAGCAGAACGCCTACACGTAGGCAGAGTTTCAGGGCTTTCGGGAGCACTTCCAGTTGGCTAAGGAGTTATACGACGAGGCTCGCGTCTACTGCAAGGAGGAGGCCACCTACCACTGATAGCTTCATTTTTATTGCGCTATTTTTACTTATGGATTCGATATTTTAGGCTCTTTGATGGAGAAATTATTGTTATTCAGAATGTTTTTGCATATTTAGTCTATTTGTGTTTAATTACGTTAATTCCTATAATTTTAGTATTTTTCAAGAATTGCATGTGATTTTGTAGGAAACATGGAAAGAGGGCTTAATTGAAGCAATCACAGCTGTCGATCCGAATCAAATCGATCATAGCCATTGTATTTGCTTGATCAACCTACTTAGGGAGAGATTAATTGGACTCATTAAACCCTAGATCGAAATGAGTGACTGAGATGGGAAGGCATTCAATCGGATGGCTAAGGAAATGCCCTTAATAAAACCAACATTTTCTCATGGTGGGGGTATCGCATGACACACAGCCGGCAGACTTCGTCTTCCTCACGCGAGCAGAGAAATGGAGAGTTGGGATCTCAGCTGCTGCTCTACCGGAATCAATTCGTCAAAGGTCATCTACCCATTGAGAGCCCACGCACACACTGTCATAGCCTTCCACATCCATCTTCTTCATCGGATCCAACGAAGAACCATTCTATCCTAAATATCCGACGAGTTCTTTACATTCCAGCCGATTGTCCCCTCCTTCTGTGGATTCACGAAGGAGTTCTACCTTGCCGACAATCTCCTAGCTACATCAGATTTGAGCAAGCAAGGAGACACCACTAGATTTCCATATTTGGGAGTTTACGCCATCCGCACTATTCGTTCGCTCCGGAGACTCAATTGAGCTCCGTTGAATTCATTGGAGTTTTTCTACTCATTATTCAGCCGTACATCATTGGGAGGATTGTTATTCACTGTTTCGTGCATTAATTTGATAGTTGTCAATTTCTTCTATTTGATATTGGATGAATTGTTAGTTGTGTAGTTGTCCGTTTAACTTGCATTCCAAGTGTTCGATGAATTGCTATTTATAATAGTTTTTTTTTACTTTCAGCATTTAGTTGTTAAATACAGAATTTATTTTCATTGTTCTACTTTATCTTTTCAATTTGTGTTATCCGTGTAGTTGCGTAATTGTCAATTCTAAACCCCATCCTATTAAAAAAAACCTTAACTCTAGCATTGACTTACACCGTTATCTTCCGTGGGAGATGATCCGGGTCATTCCCTATGTTATTTTGCCATAAAGAGGGTTTGGTAACTATATTGTTGGGCTACACCTATCAATTATTGGCGCCATTGCTGGGGAAGTTGTTAGCGGTGTTAGTTAGTTGTTAGAGTTACAATAATTTCTTTTAGATATTCTTGCTTGTTTTCCCTTTCTAAACTTTTAGTTTTGTGTAGTGCATGACAAGATCATCCCGTGAGGATTTACTTGAGCTTGACTCAGAAATTGATTGGACTTTTCACGTACTGCCGTGAGGACACCGGATTTCAACTACAAGTGAGAGTGCTAGTCTTGTGGGACTTGATTCGGATATGTTAAACAATCGAACACTTAGGGAGCTTGCAGCGCCAGATGTTTCCTCTCATTCATTGTGCATTTAGTATCCAGACCTTGATGTAGACTTTGAGTTGCGATCTGGGATTATTCATCTTTTGCCTAAATTCAATGGATCGGCGGGAGAAGATCCTACCCGACACTTACACGAGTTCCATGTGGTTTGTTCCACTATGAAACCGCATGGCATCAGTGAGGAGGATATTAGCTTAAGAGCTTTTCCATTTTCAATAGTGGGAGAAGCAAAGGATTGGCTTTATGCTTTACCACCCGGAACTATCACATGTTGGGCTGAGATGAAGAGATAATTTCTAGAGAAATTTTTTCCAACTTCACGATCTGCGGCTATCAGAAGAAGTATTTGTGCAATTCAACAGCTGACAGGAGAGACATTGCATGAGTATTGGGAGTGTTTTGAAAAGATATGTACCAATTGTCCTCATCGCCAACTCAGTGAGCAGATACTCATTCAGTCATTTTACGAGGGACTACTCCCTATGGATCGATGTATGATCGACACAGCTAGTGGGGGAGCACTGGTAAACAAGACACTTGAAGAAGCAAGGGAACTCATCTCAATTATGGCAACTAATGCACAGTAGTTTGGGAGCAAAGGGGTGAATGAGATTCTAGTGCCCAGAGTAGATAACCAGAAGCTTAAGACTGAATTGCAGGAGCTAACTTTTATGGTTAGACAGATAGCTCTGAAGCAGGCTCAACAACCATTGATGTAGTCTATTCAGCCGGTGAGCACCTGTGGGATTTGTTCTAGTTCCACTCATTTGACTGATGTTTTCCCCATGCTACAACAAGAATGGAGTTCTAACTTTACGGATCAGGCAGCTGCAACAAATGTTTTTCAATCGAGGTCTCAATTTTATCAGTCGCAACCTGGGTACAGGCAGTATGATCCCATGGCTCCCACTTACAACCCAGGATAGAGAGGCCACCCAAATTTGAGGTATGGAAATGTGCATCAACAGCAGCAGCAGTCATATCAGCCACCTCCAGCTTTTCAGAGACCGTTGGCTATTCATCAGAATGCAACTCCAGTTAAAGCACAGTAGTCTCAACCTACCAAACTAGAGTCTTCAGTGCAAAAGTTGGAGGAGCTTGTGTAGCAGATGCAGCAGCATATGCAGTAGTAAATGCAATAGTAGATGCATCAACAGCAGATGAAGCAACAACAGAGGACGAATGCATCCATGTTGAATATAGAGAGATGGCTTAGTCAGATAGCATCCAGCATTACGCAGTCTCAGTCATAGGGGTCCAGTCAGTTACCTTCACAAACCATTTCGAACTCCAGAGGGAATGTCAGTGTCATCACATTGCAGAGTGGTAAGACTGTAGGGGATCGATCGGAGGGTGTTGTCCGGCAAGAGGGGGGTGAATAGCCCTCAATCATCCGATGGTGAAATTCACTGGTTCTCATTGCGTTGCTTGTCTATGATTGTTGTTAGCGTAGTGAAATAACAATGATAATAACAATACTAACAACACATAACAATCACAAGCAATACACAAGCATATACGTGGTTCGGAACCGAATGGTTCCTACTCCACGGGCGAGCTCACCGAGCTCTAGTAATGCGCACGACACTAACTAAACTCCTTCTCGACTACATGTCGGAGGTGGAGAAACCTCTCACAAGCTATTACAACAAGTAATATACAAAATACAAGCAATACAAAGACAAATATGAAATACACGTAAAGAACACTTTACAACGCTTACTTTGAACCCATTGCTTGTAGCTTGCATTAGATGGCTCTTGAAGGTCTGGAATGCAGCAGGAATTCCCCTCCAATAGCTTCACAAAAGTCTTGGCGAAATCCTCCAACTTGAGCTTCATTTATAACCTGCATCAAGCTGTTTTCGTGCCCAGCAGTCGACTGCCCCTATAGCCGTTGTCTCACAATGGCCAGATCCACGTCGGATAAGTTCCAACGGATGCTCGCGACACTCTATCACCGAAAGTGTCATCTCTCTAGTCGATCACCATGCCGACATCACCCATCACTTCCATGGCAATGACCGCCAAGCACACAAAGAAGTCTACCTCGGAATGAACCCTAGTCGACTTTGACCAGTCGAACCGGCACCTATGCCAGTCGACTACTGTTGGGCAAAACCTCAAACACCAAGTTGTTTGAGCATCCGACCGTCACGTAAACCCTCAAACATCAAGTTTGAGCCTCCGACACTCAGTCTTAGACACTTAGCCAAGTCCACATCATCCCTCATGAGTTCCCCACCGAAGCTCTCTTCCCTCGACCTACGTCCCTCGGATGCGCCAAGCTCAAAGCTTCGCAACGCCATCCTTCGTGTCTCTTGTCCTCAAAGTATGCTTCCCTTTGGGCTCACTCCATTCGCTTCCTGTCCGGCGATCCCTCGGATGCACCAAGCGCACGACTTCGCAATGCCATCCTTTACCGAATCAAGGACCCTGAGCCTAGTGAACTTACCAAGTCCTCAACACTTCTCACATGCACCAAGCGCACGACTTCGCAATGCATTTCTCACCAAGCACCAAGCGCACGGCTTCGCAATGCTTTGGACTTTTCCACACCAATCTCCATGCTTGGATTTTACATGCCAACCCCAAGTTGGACTTTCCCACACCAAACTCCATGCTTGGATTTTCCATGCCAACACCTTGTTGGACTTTTCCACACCAAGCTTCATGCTTGGATTTTCCATGCCAACCCCATGTTGGACTTTCCCACACCAAGCTCCATGCTTGGATTTTCCATGCCAACCCCATGTTGGACTTTCCCACACCAAGCTCCATGCTTGGATTTTCCATGCCAACACCATGTTGGACTTTCCCACACCAAGCTCCATGCTTGGATTTTCCATGCTAACTCCATGTTGGACTTTCCCATGTCTTGAGTTTTGTATATCATCAAAATACTATCAAGGTACTGCTCGAGTCAAACTCGAGTCAACCTGGGCCGATTGCACCAACAATCTCCCCCTTTTTGATGATTGACAAAACTACCATCTCAAGTTGACCAATTCTCCCATATTGGAAATTCTCACATCCCAAATGAGAATTCCAAACCTAATTGGTAACTTGGTAACTTCTCCCCCTTTTTGAAATTACATCAAAAAGGTCGTCCCCAAGGGTATGAATGTCTCATATCCCAATGAGATCTTACAATCTCTCCCTTGGAGGAACACATGCCTACAATCTTTCTAGTGATCGCATATCACTTAAAGAGAGGCAACCTAATTTTCCTCCCATGAAGAAATACACATCCATCTTCCCATGATGGATACCTCCCCCTAGAGGCTTGTTCCCCCTTGACCATTGTACCAACAATGTCCTTGGAGAGTCCCTAAGCCAATAGGAACATTTAACCAATCAAAATTAAGGCAAAGTTCAACAATGAACTCTCCTCCACCTTAAAATTGATACTCTCTCTCAACCCTTCTCTTAATGTCCAATAGATTTCCACCCTTTCTAATGCTCTCCCAAGCATATCCTAGGGTTAGGAGTGGTTAGGGGACCTTAACCTAGCTGAAAATGGGTCTAATCTACAAGATATACCCCAAATCAGCTTGGGCAGTCGACTAAATTCAGAAATCAGTCGGCTGCCACCTCCATCAGTCGACTGGACACCATGGAAGTCGACTGATAACTGCATTTGTAGTTTTCTGAATTTCAGAAATAACTTTCCAAAATTCATAAGTAAATATACATAGGTTTAAAAAACTTGAAATTTGGCATGTATATTACTTATCATAAACATTATGGGTGAAAAATATTAGAAAATTATTTTACCCACTAAATTAAGAGATTGACACAAAGTCCAAAAGTTAAGAAAAGCTTCAATAAAGAGCCCTCTTTGTATCATCCCATTCAATAGTGATAGCTATCAAAAGATAAGCTTCACCAAGGTTTTTCAAAATCTTTTCAAAATGTTTTTGAAACCTTTAATTTCATTTTCCTAAACATCTCACTTGTATCTAGATGTGTAAAACACATACAATTCAAGTTTTTAGTGAGATGTGGGTTTTTTTTCTTTTAATGGTTTCATGCATATTTCTAGGCAATATTATTTGATTCCCACCAAACATGCCATAGTACTTAATTTCATTTTAGTTATATGCATGATGATGATTAAGGCATAGATATGATAGAGATAAAAGCATATGCCAAAATCATGATGTCATGGCATGTAAGAGACATCTAAGCATACATGACATCTAAAAATAATTCTAAACATGACATGACATTTTTAAAGATAAAAGTGAAAATGATGTCATGACATGGCAAGGCAAATAAATCATGGCAAGTAAAATATACTAAGGTATAAAATACCTAAGTGTTAAATCCAAATTGCCATTTCTAGGGTTAAGTCTATTTTTGCTTTAATGCCATTTATCCCCCAAGTGTGCCATAAACCCAAAATGGCACACCAATACCTCTAAGACCTATTTGTGCCAATTTAATCATTTTTAACTTCTCAAGCACATTGGCACATCCTAATGTGTCAACTCTACTATGGTTAGGTTAACTACCCATCCACTTAGGGTTGACACACCATAACCCATTTAGCGTGAATCGATCACGCTCTTAGAAACCCAATACCTATTGGAGCTCCTTGGGTTAACAAGGTATTCCCTAGCGATAACTTCCCTAGATACCTTCCAAATGACCCTTTTAGGCTTTAGAGCCATAGTCTTTTGGGTCTTTCCTAGGTCAACACTAGAAGTGACTCCTCCTTTGACCTTCCTAGTGGCTACATTTGATTTCTTTGAGGTCTTAGCTGTTAGTAATATATGAGAGATGTCCTAAGGCAATCGCCTTATGTATGAACCATTTATATGATAAATGAAGATTCACTATTTGAGTATACATGTTTCATGTATTTGATTGGATCTTAAACTCATTTACTGAATGTCCACGGCGATTCACAAAGATGAGAGAATTTGTGATTGGATCACAACTAGTGAGTATCTCTACATGTGTAATTGTGATGTATCGGAATTATCCCTAGTCGATGAATTGATGGATTTGGACACCATCAATTCTGTCGAGACTAGCACGAGGTATACTCCTTGGTGTATCCAAGCAGTTGATTCTCACTGGCTGGAGACATTGTGATGTCCGGAGTTAATCATGGATGCTAGTTATGGTAACTAGTTCATTGGAGTGACCAGCCGTAAGACTTCATATGGTTCTCTGCATATATAGATATGTCAATGAAGTTCTTACTGTGGCTTAAGTGTGATGTTCCTTTGACTTGCGGTATTCAAGTCATCTTGATCATGGAGACTTATGCTATGACATCTTAAGCAAACATCTCTAAGGAGATGTGGACCCGGGATGATTGGGTATAAGTCGAAGTGATCGAAGGTGTTTGAATAGCCTATAAAGGATTCACCACTCCTTGCGAGGAGATGTATACCCATGGCCTCTCATCGGATTGTTACTAAAGTCTTTGGCCAAAGCATTACATGTTTAGAGTAAGGTACTCTTCGATACATGTGGAGTAACTATAATCCGTAGGACGAGGAAATGATACTTGGGCTAGGTGTGACGTAGTCAGCCTAGTGGGGACTGACACTATAGACCATGTCCTGAACCAAGTGGGTATAAGATGAGTGAAGGGAATGGGGCACGAATCATTCGAGCTACTGAAGGGTTTCAGAAATAGTTCTGGATCAACCGTTGATCTTTTCGGTTAATTGGGGATCATGATATACTACTAGGTGCCACTCATGATCGTTCTATAATTAATGGTTAATTATAGACGACCAACATAAACCGAGAACCTATTTGGTCACACGCACAACGAGCATAATCCAAAGGATTTAAAATGAGCTTGAGAATGGGATTCTCAGACCGAGAGAAACTAGGTTTGGTTGGACCAAACATAAAGCGAGCATGAAATCATTTCAGTCGCAATGGAAGCGTGGATGGACCGAGTCTTATGAAGACGTAATGGATAAACCAAAATGGTTTGGTTCTAATCCAATGGAGGAGAATAAACCAAAGGGTTTGGTTTATTTTAAATGAATGAACCAAAAGTTGGTTCGGTTCGTTTTAACTTAAAATAAACCATCATGGTTTGGTTTATTTTAACTTATCTTAATGGAGCGGGTTAACGGGCCTAATGGTTATGATCCAATAACCATTAAGAGAATTAGTTCTCTATAAAACAGGGCTTAATGGATAATTAATCCCTAATCCAAAACCCTTGCCCTAAGGTTGCTTCCCACCTCATCCTTGGAGATTTCGGCGCCAACCCTAGGTGTGCCGCCCAGCTTGTTGTGCCACCGTCCATCTCCTTGCCGGCGTCCAAGCTTCAGCCGGTGAACCCTCCGGCGACCCTCCGGTGATCTTCCTAGGCCTCGGTGAAAAGGTGAGCACTTGGCTTCCTTGTTTTGGCCGGCGCCTACTCCTCTACCAAGCTGTCCAGTTTTCTGGACAGCTTCTTCTCCTCTCGTCGGAGCGTCGTTTGGACGACGGTTAGAGCTCCGACAGCGGATAACATACCGGGGATTCGATCTCCGGTAATCCTCTAAGGTGGAGGACGAAGGATTCATCAATTGGTTGATGAATACCTCTCCGGAGAAGTGAGTTTTGAGAACTCGTATTAGGATCCGAATTTGGATTCGGATCGTGATCATCTCTCGATCACGTCGTCTTCAACACGAGGCTAGTAACCCATACGAAGACGAAGCTCGTGGCTTAGCGAAGTCATCCCGAGAAACTCGGCGTGGATACGGATAGAGACGATTCTAGCGAGGATCGTTCCGGTTGATGCCGTTCCCGCTACACGTCATACGAAAGGTATAACGTAGATAAATTTCCTTTTGTTGCAAATTTAAATTTACGGTTACGTCTACACTTGTTGTAATATGCATGCGTGTGTTGTGTGTGTTGTAATAAATGTAGATTTATTATTTTTATTGCTTCCGCTGTGTTCATGTTTACGAAACGTGATCGAATACACACACGCCGCGGTGCCGGAAACCCAACAGTGGTATCAGAACCCAGGTTGTGTTTCGACATAATCGTAAAAATAGTTTTGCGATAGTCATAATGTATTTCTGGAAATTTTCTAATTTTGGAAATTTAGAAGTATTTATGGAAATTTTTCAATTTTGGAAAGTCTAGAAGTATTTATGGAAATCTTCCACTTTTGGAAAGTTGGAAGTATTTATGGAAATTGATATTTTCCATAAATAAAATATTTGATTAGATTCTAGAAATTTGTTTCCTAATTTAATCATGATTTGATTTGGGAAATCAAATCTTAAAATATTTTATTTCCATAAGTAGTTTTAATGATTTAGGAAATTGGTTTCCTAAATAGATTTTCCTTAATCAAATAATTCCATGAATAAAATATGTGATTAGATTTGGAAATTTGTTTCCTAATTTAATTATGATTTGATTTGGAGAATCAAATCTTAAACATATTTTATTTCCATAAATAGTTATGACATATAAGGAAATATATACATGACATAATTGTATGCCATGTAATTGCATTAGATGCATAACATTATGCCATGTATGCCATGCCATGTAGATAATAGTTATTTGCATGCAAAGAGGATGAGACATAAAAACCCTTAAACAATATTAAAGCCTACACCTTCCATTAATATGGTTAGAACCAGAGTTCCGTTTCTTGTTTGGGTGTTGGACTCTCTCCAAGCCCGGCTCGAACCCGAACATGTTCAAACCATGGAATAGTTTAATACTAATATGGTAAGAGTCAGAGGTCAATCGTTAGCTTTGGTTGTTGGACTCTCTCCAAGCTGGGCTAATTGGTTGAATGCGCTCTAACCATATTAAAACTATTTCCCGATTAATGGGTTGGCTTTAACCTGGAGGATCGGCTTGTTGGACTCTCTCCAAGGCCGATGTAAAGGGAGGTGAAGTTGGGTGCTATGCATATGATGCATACTTGTTAATGTGTTAACAACCCGATGTATGTGTGAACATTCAATTAGTTGATAGCACATTGTGATAGTTGCATATACGTGATATGCAATCGGTATAGACGATACCTACCGTCGTAGTTATGAATGGCTTGTTGGACTCTCTCCAAGGTTGTTCATAACTATGATGGATATCAGCCCATTCGGAGATGGACCTACGATCTCCCGAAGTGATTTTGGGGTTTTTGAAATTCAAAAAATGAATGGGATTTATAAATGTATATTGATGCATTTTAAAAATCATCTTTCTCATATATGCTCGTTTTGTATTTCTAAAATTGATCATGTTGTCTTTTAATTTGCGTTTCATTTTGGATTTGAATAAATTGACTGGGCCGAGCTTCTTGGACTGGCTTAGAAGCTTGAGAATTGTTCTCAAGGTTGAAAAGCTTGCAAATGTCCTCGAAGTGCCTCTTCCCGCCCGTCCTAGTGACGATGCAACTCTGGACCAATTGTTGGCCTATCAGAAACATGTGAGTGATTCTGAACAAATGAGTTGCAACATGCTAGCCGCAATGGAACCCAAGCTACGAAAGCAGCATGAGCATATGGATGCTCATATCGTAGTCCTTCATCTTTGTGAGTTGGTTGATGAGCAAGTGAGATTCGAAAGGTTCGAAGTCTCAAAGCTCCTCTTCACCTCTGAGATGCTAGAAGGTTCATCTATGGTACTGCTCAATATGCTGAAGACTGTGGAGTCTTCTAAGAAGCATGAGCAGGGGACGATGCTGTTAGTTGTTTCCTCGAAGAAAGGTTCTAAGAGGAAGTCAAAAGAACAGCAGAAGGGAAAGAAGAGAAGGGCTAAGAAGGTAGAACTAGCACAAAAGGAAACTTGCCATCATTACAGCAAGGAGAGCCATTTGCGAAGAAAGTGCAAGATTTATCTTGAGTCCGTGAAGAAGGATAAGGCATCGGATGCCCCATCTTCTTCAGAAATCTTCCTTATTGATTGTCATTCTATTTCCTCAGACACTTGGGTATTTGATACTGGGTGTGGCTCACATATATGTAATGACATACATGGGCTAAGGAATAGAAGAAGACTCGTCAAGGGAGAGTCAAATTTATGTGTTGGGAATGGAGCAAAGGTTGCTGCACTCGCTATCGGAACGTATTTGTTGAAACTCCCTGCAGGACTTGTCTTAGAACTGGACAATTGCTTTTATATTCCTTCGTTGATAAAGAACATCATTTCTATTTCTTGTTTAAATAGAAATGGTTTCCATTTGACGTTTAGTAACAATTGTTGTTACATAACTTTGAATGAGGTTCTTTATGGGACTGGAACTTTAAGCAATGGTGTTTATACGTTGGACGTATCCAGTGATATTTGCAATATCGAAACGAGCAACAAGCGTGCTCGAAAGGATAATCAAATAGACTCCTATATGTGGCATTGTCGTCTTGGCCATATAAGCAAGAAACACATGTCCGAATTACACCGATGTGGAATTCTAGAATCGTTTGAATTGGATTCATACGATACATGTGAATCATGCTTAAAAGGCAAGATGACTAAGTTACCTTTTACTGGAAAAGGTGAACGAGTGGGAGAGTTACTAGGTCTAATACATACTGATGTATGTGGACCTATGTCAACTCAAGCATTAGGAGGCTATAGCTACTTCATTACCTTCACCGATGATCACTTACGGTTTGGGTATGTGTTCTTGATGAAACACAAGTCTGAAGCTGTAACGCCCGTAAAATTTTTAGCAATTTTACGAGAATTTTGGCTTTATGATGATAGGCTTTATGTGGGTTTTTTTTTGGAAAAATAAAAGAAAATAAGACAAAAGAAAAAAAAAGAGGATGCAAAGCCTAGGAATTGAACCCCAAACCTCTAGAGATAGCCAAACCCTATAGATGCACCCACTAACCATAAGCCCAATAGAATTATATCATTAGAGGAAGAGGGAAATTTATAGATAAGTGGAAGAAGGGTAAGTGAAGAGGCATGACAAAGAAAAGAGAAACTTCTCTTCCTCCCTTTATAAAGAAGAAGGAAGTTTCCATTTGGCCATTTTCTTCCTCTCCTCTTCATCCTCACCGAAACCCATCTCCCTCTCCACCCTTTGGTCGAGACCCCCTTTCAAGCTAGGAGAAAGCTAGGTGACCTCCATTAGGTCATCTCTCAAGCAAAGCGAAGGATGTAAGTTTCCCCTCACTGCGGTGTATTAGTTTCAGAGGTTAAATTTCATGTAAGAACGATGAAGTTGTAGCCCTTGTAGGTTTCCAATCAAGTTTTCTTGGGCTAAGATTCATGAAAATGTTTCTAGGAACTTCTATAGGTTGTATGCTCACTATAGGACCTTTTAGGGGACAAAGATTCTAACTTGGTGCCCTTATAGGTTTCGCCACCAAGGCCTTTTAGGGTTAGGGTTTTTATGACAACTCCTCTTATGAGGATTAGGCCATGATAATGCTTATGAATGAATTTTAGGGGACAAAACCTAAGTTGGAACCCATTCCATGTTTCCAACCCATATAATTAGGGTTAGGGTTGCATGAAAATGTTCCTAATGACACTAGGTTAAGTAATAATGCTTTATGAATGGACTTTAGGGGACAAAACCTAAGTTTGAACCCATTCCATGTTTCGGCCAACCCATATAATTAGGGTTAGGGTTGCATGAAAATGTTCCTAATGACACTAGGGTAAGTAATAATGCTTATGAATGAACTTTAGGGGACAAAAGTCCAAAGATCTAACCTTACAAGATTCGGCCAACCAATGAAAGTAGGTTTAGGGTTGCATGAAAATATCCCTAATGATACTATGATTAGTTATAAGGCTTCATGAGTGAACTTTAGGGGACAAAACCCAAGCTCGAGCCCCTTACAAGATTCGGCCAACCCATGGTTTTAGGGTTAGGGTTTCATGAAAACACCCCACATGTAGTTGTGCTAAGGGTATGGTTCTTGTTTGATTAATATGCCATGAATATGCATAGGAAATATTCTTCATGTTTATGATATAATGTGCCATGAAATATGCTTAGGTGATGAACATGTTTTTATGATTTAATATGCCAAAGAAATAGGCTTCATGTTATGATGTAATGTGCCATGAAATAGGCTTAGGCGATGAACATGTTTTTATGATTTAATATGCCTTGAATATGCTTAGGAAACATGCTACATGTTGATGATGTAATGTGCCATGAAATATGCTTAGGTGATGAACATGTTTTTGTGATTTAATATGCCATGAATATGCCAAGGAAATATGCTTCATGTTTATGATGTAATGTGCCACGAAATATGCTTGTATGATGAACATGTTTATACTTTAGGACCCCTTTAGGGTACTCTTATGTTATGAATGCATGTGTCCTTATGATAAGATGGAGATGCTTCCCTTTCAAGTAGGGATCAAGAGCTCTCCTTATGATAAGATAAGATTAAGATGCTTCCCTTTTTATGTTGGGGATCAAGAGCATTCTTTATACTATGACAAGAAAAGAAAGGAATTAAGTATTTTACTTTGTAAGAGGTTAAGTACCCGACCCGTCAGGTGGTCGTTAATCAAATCCATAGGGACATAAGAAGACGTAAGAGGTCTTGCCTTGGTAAGACGTAAGAGGTCTTTCTCTAGTAGGACTGGTGGCTCGCTACCCCAGCCTACTAGGGAACGCGCATTATGTGGTACTTAACCTGGGGCCCCCCAAACAAGTTATGATGATATTGAAGTATCTATAAGTATATGTTTTGAAAAGAAAAGACTTTTATGATTATTGTGTATGCTCATGTTAAATACTCTGAATGCTTGCGAACTATGTTTTTTTTATGCATGCTAGATGTTATGAAGTTATGATGATATGGAAGTATCTATAAGTATATGTTTTGAAAAGAAAAGACTTTTATGATTATTGTGTATGCTCATGTTAAATACTCTGAATGCTTGCGAACTACGTTTTTTTTATGCATGCTAGATGTTATGAAGTTATGATGATATGGAAGTATCTATAAGTATATGTTTTGAAAAGAAAAGACTTTCAGGATATTGTGTATGCTTATGTTAAATACCTTGAATGCTTGGAACTATGTTCTTTATGCATGCTAGATGTTATGAAGTTATGATGTTTAGAGTTAAGTTTAAGAATGTTGCGACTATGTACTTCATGCTAGTTTAGAATTTTATGATGTGGTGAATGTTATGGTTAAGTTTGTGAATACTTGCGATTATGTTCTTTCTACAAGTTTAGGATTTATGTTATTACAAATGTTTATGTCCAAGTTAAACAAATGCTTATGATTATGTCCTTTATGCATGATTGGATTCCCTGATGAATGGTCATGGTTAAGTTGAAGAATGTTTGTGCCTATGTACTTTATGTAGGTTTAAGATGTAGGATGTTACGGATGCTTAGGTTAGGAATGATTATTGTTAGGTTTTAAAACGCTTATGAATATGTCTTTCATGCATGCTTAGTTTTATGTAGTTATAATGCTTATGTTCAAATTATGCCCTGCTTAGATTAATTATGCTTTCTATGCCATGCTCAGTTTTTATTACATGGATATGTTGTTGATTAGTGTCGCCATGAAATGCTTAGGTCCTTTACGCTGGTATGCTCATGTTCTAATTTCTTGATGAAGTTTGTGGCTTTTGTGAGTAGGCAAGGATCTTACTAAGCTATATGCTTATAGTTCATGTTGTCCATATACTGCAGATAAAGGAAGTCTGCGCTAGAGGAAGTAGCAGGAGGGGCCAAGTGTGTGTGATAGTGGCATGGTGGAAGAAGACCCTATACTATCTTCATGTATTTATATGCTCTAAGAACAACTTAAGACATTGCTTCCGCTTATAAGACTTGTGTTTAACGAGTATCATCTACTTAAGAAGGTTGGAAATGTTAGAACTCATGAACGAATCTTTATGTATGCATGTTAGGAAAGATATGTTAACAAGCTAATGATGAATATGATATGTGATGCATGTGCAAAAGAAGGTTTAAGTTATGATGACCTGTTAAAGTGTTGGTGCAATCGGCCCAGGTCACGATTGACCAGGACTCGAGTTTGGCTCGAGTGAAGTTTTGATGTGTTTTGATGTTTCGACAAAAACATGTGACAATATAATTGTCAAGGAAAGTCCAAGCATGGGTCTTGGCAAATGGAAAGTCCAACATGAGTTGGCAAGGAAAGTCCAAGCATGGTCTTGGCATGGAAAGTCTAACATGGGTTAGCATTTGAAGTCCAAGGGGTTTAATATTGGCGGCGTAAAGTCCAAGCGGTAGTCTTGGCAGCACAAGTCCAATGGTTGGCGGCGTAAAGTCCAAGCGGAGTCTTGGCGCCGTAAGTCTAATGTGCCTTGGCGGTGTAGACACCGTTAGCATGACATAGCCGACGGAAGCACCTGAAGGCTAGCGCGATGGATGAACAAGTCATGGATGACTTGGAGGGATCCGAGAGGCGTGAGGCTGATGGAGGTGGCTAGAATGCTTAGGTCTTGGCTAAGTGTGGTCTAGCAAGTATGGGGGAACCATACTTGAGTTAAAACCTCATGTTTGAGGTGTGCCAGTCGACTGGTGCCATGTGGCAGTCGACTGGACCGAGTCAACTAGGGTTTGACTGCGGGTTATGGCCTAGCGATCGCCATAGGTTAGCGGATCGGTGATGGCTCAGCGATTGATCGTGTGATCAGTCGACTGGTGCTCGAGAATTCGGCCACAGAATGGAGTCGAGACTCGACTGGTCGAGTGAGGACTCTATCAGTCGACTGATGGTCACAATCAGTCGACTGATGGTAGTTCCGTTGAACTTATCCAACGTGGAACTAGCCGTTGTCTCACGACAATAGTAGCATCAGTCGACTAATGGTCCCGATCAGTCGACTGATAGACTTTTTCCAGCACAGGTTGAAGCTATATATGGAGCTCGTGGTGGAGGAAAAAGTAATCGGTTCTTGAGGGCTATTGGAGCGATTTGTTGGTGCAAATCAGGTCTCCAAGTGCAAGCAAGCAACCAAGCATTCAAGCAATCAAAACAAGTGTTGTAAAGTCTTCTCTTTACTTGTATTTCATATTTACATTGTATATTGCTTGTATTTCATTCTTATTGTTGTAAGATTTATTGTAAGGGGTTTCTCCACCTCCGACTTGTGTCGAGAAGGAGTGTTTATCATTAGTGAGTGTGTGTGCATCACTAGGGCTCTTTAGAGCTCGATCCGTGGAGTAGGAACCGTGTGGTTCCGAACCACGTTATATCATTGTGTTAGCTTTTTGTCTATTTCGTTATTGCTTTTATCATTATATATATTCCGCTGCGCTAACGAAATTGTAGACACAAACGAGATCGACTTACATCTTCGCTGTTCACCCCCCCTCTAGCCGTTCCAAGGGTCCTAACAAGTGGTATCAGAGCCCGGGTCTCTTCTACGGATTAACAACCGGGAGCTAAGGCAAAAGGCTAGAGGGTGAAGATGGAATTCCAAGACAAGCTTGGATGGGAAATCAACACTCCACCTCCATATGATCCAGAAGATTTTCCGGCATGGAGAGCAAGAATGGAAACATTCTTGATGATGAACATAGAGGATTGGTTCATCCTCATTGAAGGTCTTGAACCCCCTAGGGATAAGAAGGGGAATGTCCTAAAATTGAAAAAGTGGACCCAAGAGCAACGCCAAAAGCTCAAGACCGAAGTTAAGGTAACGAAACTTTTGGAAGATTTAATCCCTAATGAGGTTTTGTGCAAGCTAGGGGATTACATGTATGCCAAGGAGCTATGGAGAAAATTGGCAAGATACCATGAGGAGAGTTCATCCTCAAGTGAAAGTGAGGAATCAGAAGTTGAGATGGAGTCAACTTCCGAATTGGAGAAAGAAGAAGTAGAAGAGGTGGAAGAAGCATCTACTTCTAGGATTGAGGAGGAGAGACCATCCTCTACACCGGAGCAACCTCAAGAAGAGCTCTCAACATCTGATCAAGATGAGGAAGCTCAAAATTCAACTCCAGCACCTACCACCACCCTAGGTAACTCAAACACCTTATTTTCAAATAAAAATCATATTATGTGCTTTGAGTGTAGAGAGTATGGGCATTACAAGAGCAAATGTCCAAAGAGGATCAAGAAACCTCCTCCGGCGCCTAAAAGTCAACAAAAGTCAATGGACGCCGATTCTCCAAGACAAAAGAGCAAGGAGCATGTCATTTGCTTCAAATGCCGACTACCGGGTCATTACCGGAGTCAATGCCCAAAGAAGAAGAAGAAGGGGCAAAGGGGAGCATCACAAGTAGGGGGAGCCACTAAGGCAAACCCTAAGGTATATTTAAATAATGTTCCGTCTAATTTAAATATTAAAAAGCATGCTAGAATTAATTTTAGCAATTTTGTTATGTATCATAAAGAGCATGCTAGAAATAACAAACATATTTGTTTAGGAGCTAAGGATGGTCACCTTAAGAATAAGGAGAAATTTTGGACTAATGTCTCTAGAAAAACAATACCTAAGAAATCTATCAAGAAAATCCAAGAACATCTAGGTTTTAATCCAAAATGTACTAGGCATTCGCCAAGAAAGTCCAATGCCCAAGATTTAAATTCTAAAATTGGGCAATTAGAATTAGAGAACCAAGCCTTGAGGTCAAGGCTTGAGAAATTGGAAAAGACCCTAAACAAAATACAAAATCAATCTCAAGGGTCAAATTGTCAAACTCTTAGGTCAAGAAGTCAAAATCAACATCTAGGACCTAAAAGTCAAAAGTCAACTGAGGGCAAGAATGGTTTGGGTCACAAACCTAAGTCCAAGGTGACTTACCATAGTGTTCCATTTGACTATAGAACACTAACTAGGTCTAGAAAGACCAAGGTCAATGGGAAAGTCATTCCTAGAGTTGACCAAGGTTTGTGCCTAATGGCCAAGGTTTCGAAGAAACCTAGGATGGCCACTAATAAGGTTGTTAGGGAGGCAATCCCTAAGGTTAACCTAGGCAAGACCAAAATGACCAAGGCTAATAAGCCTAGGAGGGTCATTAGGAAGGTATCTAGGGAGGTTATCCCTAAGGAATATCTAATTAACCCTAGGAGCTCAAATCGATTTTGGGTTCCTAAGAGCGTGATTGATTCACGCTAAGATGGGTCTAGGATGTGCCAACCTTGATTGGATGGGTAGTTAACTCAACCATGATAAAGGTGGCACTTTAGGTTACTTTCAAGGTTATGGTTACCTTGGAAATATCCTTGAGCCTTAATTTTAAAGAAGTTTAGGTTGTGTCAATATATATCTTGAAAACATGAAAATCAATAAAATTGACACAATCTAGTTTTAGAGGTCATAGTGTGTACCTTTGATTATTGGCACACTTTGGAAGGTCATGTATCAAGAAATGTGTGGTTAAGATGTAAAAATAACATCTAGAGTGATACTCAAGTGCCACACAACTTGATGTCTTGTATTCACCATGCTTCATATGTTTTACCATATGTTTGCATGGAAGGAATGTCTAGGATAGATTACATCTCACAAAACAAGTCTTTTACCTTGATTGTGTATTTCAAACACTTAGAAAGGGTGAGATGTTAGGTTTTGGAAATCATTGAATGTTAATGTTTGCAAAAATGAAATAAAACATTAAAATACATTAACAAATACATGAATAAAAGTATAACATCAATACATTCGATATACAAGATCTAACGTGATAAAATGGAATAATTAAGATGACGAAATCGAGATTTTCTGATTTTAATCGGAAATCGACATCATCGGCCGATCGATTATCGATCACCGATCGATAACACCGTAGCGCGATACGACATACGGCCATCACCGAGTGCTAGCTCCATGACTCGACCGATCGAACATCACGATCGGTGAGGTCCATCACGATCGATGGTATCGTTTCACCGAGGCAAGGCCATCACCGAGTGCTCGATGAATGAGTGATGTGCACATCACCGATCGATGGGCAACATCACGACCGATGCTATCGTAGCACGTTACGTAAGGTTCGTGAGTCGATCCGAGCCGGATCACCGACTACGGCCAGAAACCCGCATAAATCACTCACGATCGATGCTCCACATCAGTCGACTGAATCGCATTTTTAAAACGCGAACCGCTAGGGTTCGGCGTTTCACGCGACGAACCCTTTCTTCTTCCTTCGGTCTCCGATCGCCGTCCCCCTCTCCGACCAACTCTTCCGGCCGTGCCAACCTTCCAAAGTCCTAGGTTTGATAAAAAAAGCCTCTCCTCTTCCATCTTTGACCTATCTTGGAGCCCTAGTTCGTGCGATTTAGGGTTTATTTCTCTTGTTCCGTTTAGGGTTCCGGCGTCTGAAGCTTTCCGGTGACTTTTTCGGCGATCCTCAACAACATTTGAGTCTTCCCTCCGGCACACACATTCAAATGGTGCCTAAGTAACGATTTTTCTTTCCGAGCCCTAATTTTCATTTCCATTACAATTAAGGTTTATCTAATCGTGTATTGTTGACATTGCATGTCATATCATCACATTGCATTCATAATAGGAGAGCCCGTAGGAATGATCCAACCGAGAGTGAATCTCAATTGTACCAACCTATGTTGGTTAGGTACATCTATAGGAACTTTTTCGATAGGCATTGTAGTGACGTTATGGAATTAATTGCATACTACAATCTGATGAAAATCGTCTTGTGCACGCATCCAATTAATGATGACCTTATTAAGGAATTCTATCAAAACCTTAAAAAGGTGGATGACGGCCCTACATACACCACTCGCATTGCAAAACGCGAGTTAGAGTTCACTCCTGCGATACTGCAGGAGTTTCTTAAGTGTAGGCCTTCAGATGACACCTTTATCTTTTACCCTACCATGGACTTTCCTCTACCTGAGCCTTTTGCCCATATCTCTATGGAGTCCATGCATGAGCATATTTTTGGTTATCCTCGTCCACTGGCCCAGAATCTATTTCCTATCACCGAGTTATCTGCACCTGACAATGTCCTCTACAAGGTCATTGTTGGGTGTTTTCTGCCCATTGTCACTCGGGGTCTGGCCAAGATTCGGCCTCCCCATCTCTTTCTTCTATATGCCATGCGTCATCAGTTAGACATAAACTTTGCATTGAACATTTTCCACTGCATTGTGCACTTCACTTCCCCTATACAAGGGAAAGTGCATATGCCATTTGGTCATATCATCACAGCATGGCTCGACTCCGTAGGCGTCAACATCCATAGGGGCTCTCTGCGACAGCTATCGGAGGTGTACGACTGTATATCAGTTCGTAACTTCTCATTAGCAAAGCTACGGATGGGCGCTGGACAGATGGAGTTAGCGCCACGACCACCACCCAGGGCGCACAAACAGCCTCCTCCACCACCCAGAGAGGTGACAGAGGACCAACATCGGCGGTCCTTGATTCATCGTGGCCGAGTCCGGTGATTTTAGGACTATCAGTGATCGGTGGACTCTAGGTATCGAGAGATCTTGGCAGCGAGCATCCTTCAAGCCGCGTCTCGATAGGATGGAGGAGTCGAGGCGCATAGAGCAAAGATCACCGATATGCTAGAGATGATGAGCCGGACTCGAGTGCAGCCTCCTCCGCCGCCACCTCCTACGGACGATTAGAGGATATTATATTTTTTTTGTGGTTGTCATTTTTGTAGTGAGATTGAGCATAGCCAATCTCCATTTTGAATGTAAAAGACAAATTTTAAGTTAAATGAAATCTTTGTTTCTGAAAAATCTTGTGTGTATGAATGAATATTTATATAATTGTATTGCTATCATATACCATGTCATGACATTGTTTAGGGTTACCTTAGATGTCATGTGTTTTTAAATTTCATCATATGTCATGACATCATGATCATTGGCCATGTTTTAATAATGCTATTATTTATGCCATGATCATACATTCATGCATTAACTTGATTAAAATTGATTTAAGGACTATGGCATGACTTGGAGTCCCAGTAATAAGGGAATCAAGTAGAGTTGCTTTAGAAAATGCATGAAACCCAAGTTTAGGGAGAACAAAACCCACATCTCACATCTAATTGACATGTATGTGAGATGCTAGGATATGAGTTAAGTTCAAGGTGCATAGTTTTTGCATCTAGATGAACTAAAACTCATCTAATTTTAGTTGTGGATCATTGGGAGAGCTTGTGTACAAGTCACGTACATAGAGCCCAAGGAATATGATCCAAGATAAGGTTTTGAAAACATTTTAAAATCAATTTAGAAAACCTTGGTGAAGTCTATCTTTTGATAGCAATCACCATTGATAAGATTGATACAAAGTGAGCTTCAACTTTAAAGTTTTTAGTCACTTTTGGATTTTGTATCAATCTCCTAATTCAATGGTAAAAATATTTTTCCAAAATTTTTCACTGATTGTATATGTGTTAAGTAATATACGTATCAAGTTTCATGATTTTTTGATTTACGTAGAATTACTTATGCATTTCCAGAAGTCGAGTCTGATTTCAAAATCGAGTTTTTCGATTATCGATCGCTTCTACGATGATCGATGGTAGCGTTTGGACTCGATCAGAGCGCTATATCACTCGATCGTTGCTTGCGCTACCGATCGATGGACACATCGCTGATCGGTAGTCGATCGATAACTGATTTCGGGGTAACCAAAGGTGTTTAACCCGATTTCAGCTGCGATTAAGGTCCCTAACCACTCTTAACCCTATGATATGCTTTGGGAAGCATTATAAAGGGTGTAAATCCATTGGATATGGATTAGGAGAAGTATTTGGGGTTTGTATCAATTTTAAGGTGTTGGAAAGTTCAATGTTGAATTTCTAACCTTAATTTTGATGGTTTAGAGTTCCTATTGGCTTAGGGACTTCCCAAGGACATTGTTGGTGCAATGGTCAAGGGGGAGCAAGCCTTTAGGGGGAGGTATCCATCTTGGGATGATGGATGTGTTTTTCTCCTTGAATAGGAAAAGTTATTGGGAGAATATATCATCAATTGGAAAATTGATGGGTTTTTGAGAGACCCAATTTGGAAATTGGGAGAGAGTATAGGATTGCCTCTCTTGAGTGATATGGGACTTATCATTAGGAAGATGGTAGGCATCCTAAGTATTGTTGGATCAAGGGGGAGATTGTAAGATCTCATTGGGACATGAGACTTTGACCTCCTTGGAGAGAAGACCTTTTTGATGTTAGTCAAAAAGGGGGAGAATGTTTGGGAAAAACATTTGGAGAGTATTTACCAATTTGGGATAATTGGTAAAGGTTTTGAGTTAGTATTCTAACTCAAATTATTTGTTTGGTTTTTGTCAAACATCAAAAAGGGGGAGATTGTTGGTGCAATCGGCCCAGGTCACGATTGACCAGGACTCGAGTTTGGCTCGAGTGAAGTTTTGATGTGTTTTGATGTTTCGACAAAAACATGTGACAATATAATTGTCAAGGAAAGTCCAAGCATGGGTCTTGGCAAATGGAAAGTCCAACATGAGTTGGCAAGGAAAGTCCAAGCATGGTCTTGGCATGGAAAGTCTAACATGGGTTAGCATTTGAAGTCCAAGGGGTTTAATATTGGTGGCGTAAAGTCCAAGCGATAGTCTTAGCAGCACAAGTCAAATGGTTGGCGGCGTAAAGTCCAAGCGGAGTCTTGGCGGCGTAAGTCCAATGTGCCTTGGCAGTGTAGACACCGTTAGCATGACATAGCCAACGGAAGCACCTGAAGGCTAGCGCGATGGATGAACAAGTCATGGATGACTTGGAGGGATCCGAGAGGCGTGAGGCTGATGGAGGTGGCTAGAAGGCTTAGTTCTAGCCTAAGGGTGGTGTAGCAAGTATGGGGCAACCATACTTGAGTTAAAACCTCATGTTTGAGGTGTGCCGATCCGTGCCGTGGCCGATCCGGACCGAGTCAACTAGGGTTTGATCATGCGGGTTATAGGCCTGACGCCATAGCGGCAAGGTTGGCGATCGGTGAGGCAACGATCGATGATCGTATGATCAGTCGACTGGTGCTCGAGAATTCGACCACAGAATAGAGTTGAGACTCGACTGGTCGAGTGAGGACTCCATCAGTCGACTGATGGTCACAATCAGTCGACTGATGGTAGTTCCGTTGGACTTATCCAAGGTGGAACTAGCCGTTGTCTCACGACAACAGTAGCATCAGTCGACTGATGGTCCCGATCAGTCGACTGATAGACTTTTTCCAGCACACGTTGAAGCTATATATGGAGCTCATGGGGGAGGAAAAAGTAATCGGTTCTTGAGGGCTATTGGAGCGATTTATTGGTGCAAATCAGGTCTCCAAGTGCAAGCAAGCAACCAAGCATTCAAGCAATCAAAACAAGTGTTGTAAAGTCTTCTCTTTACTTGTATTTCATATTTACATTGTATATTGCTTGTATTTCTTTCTTACTGTTGTAAGATTTATTGTAAGGGGTTTCTCCGACTCCGACTTGTGTCGAGAAGGAGTGTTTATCATTAGTGAGTGCGTGTGCATCACTAGGGCTCTTTAGAGCTCGATCCGTGGAGTAGGAACCGTGCGTTTCCGAACTACGTTATATTATTGTGTTAGCTTGTTGTCTATTTCGTTATTGCTTTTATCATTATATATATTCTGCTGCGCTAACGAAATTGTAGACACAAACGAGATCGACTTACATCTTCGCTATTCACCCCCCCTCTAGCCGTTCCAAGGGTCCTAACATAAAGTACGTAGGTTGTGAGAGGATCCATATGTAGTATGTTTAAAAAAAAAAAGGAGTAACAGTAGCGCCGCCCTGAGAGCAGATAAGGGCGGGCGTTACAGAAGCCTTTGAAAGGTTCAAAGAGTTCTGAAATGAAGTAGAGAAACAACATGACAAGAGTATTAAAATACTTCGATCGGATCGAGGTGGTGAATACTTGAGTCAGGAGTTTCTTGATTACCTAAGAGACAATGGTATATTGTCTCAATGGACTCCGCCCTATACACCACAGCATAATGGTGTATCTGAGAGGCGTAACCGGACCTTGTTGGACATGGTCAGGTCAATGATGAATCATGCGACTCTTCCCAAGTCCTTTTGGGGCTATGCACTTCAGACAACTGTTTACTTGTTAAACAGAATGCCTACCAAGGTAGTCTCAACTACTCCATATGAGATATGGAATAGTAAAAAACCTCATGTATCTTACTTGAAGATATGGGGTTGTCCTGCTTATGTGAAGCGGACAATATCAGACAAATTGGATGCTAAGTCTGATAAATGTCTATTTATTGGATACCCTAAGGAAATAAGGGGTTACCAATTCTATCATCCTGTGGAACAAAAGGTGTTTGTTTCAAGTCATGCTGTGTTTCTAGAGAAAGAGTTTCTCTTGCAAGAAAACAGTGGGAGTGTCGTCGAGCTTGAGGAGGCTCGAGAGACTCAAATAGACATTAATGAGATACCTGGTGAAGCACAACAGCCGACAACTCATAGTGATGAGCAATCGGCTGGACCTATTGTAACACCACATCTTCGTAGATCTGGTAGAACACGCAATATTCCTGAGAGATATGGATTTCTCGTAAGCGAATCGAACGACGTGTTACTCATTGATGATGAGGAGCCTACCAGTTATGAAGAAGTGCTGACAAGTTCAGAAAGGGATAAGTGGCTTGGTGACATGAAGTCGGAAATGGATTCCATGTACGAAAACCAAGTTTGGAACTTGGTTGACCCACCTGAAGGCATAAAGCCTATAGGGTGCAAGTGGGTTTTCAAGAAGAAAACCGACATGGATGGTAATGTGATTACCTATAAGGCTAGATTGGTGGCGAAAGGATATCGTCAAAAACAAGGTGTTGATTATGACGAAACCTATTCGCCTGTAGCTATGCTTAAATCCATTCGGATTCTCCTGGCCATAGCGGCTCATTATGATTATGAGATATGGCAGATGGATGTGAAAACAACTTTCCTTAATGAAAACCTGCTCGAGGACGTGTATATGATACAGCCTGAGGGTTTCAGATCGGTTGATAAAACCAAGGTATGCAAATTGCGACGGTCCATTTATGGATTGAAGCAAGCATCCAGGAGCTGGAATATCCGTTTTGATGAGACAATCAAAAAGTTTGATTTCTCACAAAATCCGCATTTAACCTTGTGTGTACAAGAAGGTTAGTGGGAGGCAACAGATTCCTAGTATTGTATGTCGATGACATACTACTTATAGGAAACGATGTTTCAATCTTACAGTCAGTGAAGGTTTGGTTATCCAAGACATTCTCCATGAAAGACCTGGGAGAAGTAACCTACATCCTCGGGATTAAGATCTATAGAGATAGATCGAAACAGTTGCTTGGTCTTTCGCAGTCTACATATATAGACCGAGTGCTAAAGAGGTTTAGCATGTCGGAATCCAAGAAAGGTTTCCTACCCATCGTGCATGGGGTACACCTTCAAGTCTATGTGTCCGCGCACGTAAGACGAGAGGATTTGCATGAGTAAGATTCCCTATGCATCCGCAATAGGATCTATCATGTATGCTATGTTATGTACGAGGCCCGATGTATCGTATGCTCTGAGTGTCACGAGCAGATACCAGTCCGATCCAGGAATGGATCATTGGGCGGCTGTTAAGACGATCCTTAAGTACTTGAGAAGAATTAAGGATGTGTTCCTAATATATGGAGAATGGGACATGGGTATATTTGATGCCACTTCCTGCAGATTTCAAGGATGATTCCTGTGTCTCACCGATACGTGTTCACCTTGAATGGGGCGCAGTGAGTTGGAAAAGTTCCAAACAAGAGATCAGAGCGGATTCTACCATCGAGGTAATACATTGCGCCTAAGCAAAGGAAGCGGTTTGGATCAAAAAGTTCGTTCATGAACTTGGTGTGATTCCGACCATTGTTGAAGCAATACCGATCTACTGCGACAACAATGGAGCAATTGCACAGGCGAAAGAGCCAAGGTCTCATCAGCGATCCAAACATGTGCTTCGCCACTATCATCTTATCAGAGAGATCATCAGTAGGAACGAAATATAAATCGAGAAAATTCCCACTGAAAGGAACTTAGCGGATCCCTTGACTAAGGCATTACCTCAAAATAAGTTTGAGGGTCATGTTCGAGCTTATGGTATTGGATACCGTAGCGATTGGCATTAGGCCAAGTGGGATTCTGTTAGTAATATATGAGAGATGTCCAAAGGCAATCGCCTTATGTATGAACCATTTATATGATAAATGAAGATTCACTATTTGAGTATACATGTTTCATGTATTTGATTGGATCTTAAACTCATTTACTGAATGCCCACGATGCGATTCACAGCATGAGAGAATTTGTGATTGGATCACAACTAGTGAGTATCTCTACATGTGTAATTGTGATGTATCGGAATTATCCCTAGTCGATGAATTGATGGATTTGGACACCATCAATTCGTCGAGACTAGCACGAGGTATACCTTGGTGTATCCAAGCAAATGATTCTCACCGGGCCGAGACATTGTGATGTCCGAGTTAATCGTGGATGCTAGTTATGGTAACTAGTTCATTGGAGTGACCACCGTAAGACTTCATATGGTTCTCTCGCATATATAGATATGTCAATGAAGTTCTTACAGTGGCTTAAGTGCGATGTTCTTTGACTTGCGGTATTCAAGTCATCTTGATCATGGAGACTTATGCTTTGACATCTTAAGCAAACATCTCTAAGGAGATGTGGACCCGGGATGATTGGGTATAAGTCGAAGTGATCGAAGGTGTTTGAATAGCCTATAAAGGATTCACCACTCCTTGCGAGGAGATGTATACCCATGGCCTCTCGTCTGATTGTTACTAAAGTCTTTGGCCAAAGCATTACATGTTTAGCGTAAAGTAATCTTAGATACATGTGGAGTAAACTAGAACTGTAGAGGATGAGGAAATGATACTTGGGCTAGGTGTGACGTAGTCAGCCTAGTGGGGACTGACACTATAGACCATGTCCTGAACCAAGTGGGTATAAGATGAGTGAAGGGAATGGGGCACGAATCATTCGAGCTGCTGAAGGGTTTCATAAATAGTTCTGGATCAACCGTTGATCTTTTCGATTAATTGGGGATCATGATGTACTACTAGGTGCCACTCATGATCGTTCTATAATTAATGGTTAATTATAGACGGCCAACATAAACCAAGAACCTATTTGGTCACACGCACAATGAGCGTAATCCAAAGGATTTAAAACGAGCTTGAGAACGGGATTCTCAGACCGAGAGAAACTAGGTTTTGTTGGACCAAACATAAAGCGAGCATGAAATCGTTTCAGTCACAATGGAAGCGTGGATGGGCCGTGTCTTATGAAGACATAATGGATGAACCAAAATGGTTTGGTTCTAATCCAATGGAGGAGAATAAACCAAAGGGTGTGGTTTATTTTAAACGAATGAACCAAAAGTTGGTTCGGTTCGTTTTAACTTAAAATAAACCATCATGGTTTGGTTTATTTTAACTTATCTTAATGGAGCGGGTTAACGGGCCTAATGGTTATGATCCAATAACCATTAAGAGAATTAGTTCTCTATAAAAGAGGGCTTAATGGATAATTAAGCCCTAATCCAAAACCCTTTCCCTAAGGTTGCCGCCCACCTCATCCTTGGAGATTTCGGCGCCAACCCTAGGTGTGCCGCCCAGCTTGTTGTGCCGCCGTCCATCTCCTTGCCAGCGTCCAAGCTTTAGCCAGTGAACCCTCCGGCGACCCTCCGGTGATCTTCCTAGGCCTCGGTGAAAAGGTGAGCACTTGGCTTCCTTGTTTTGGCCGGCGCCTACTCCTCCACCAAGCTGTCCAGTTTTCTGGACAGCTTCTTCTCCTCTTGTCGGAGCGTCGTTTGGACGACGGTTAGAGCTCCGACAGCGGATAACTTACCGGGGATTTGATCTTCGGTAATCCTCTAAGGTAGAGGACGAAGGATTCGTCAATTGGTTGACGAATACCTCTCCAGAGAAGCGAGTTTTGAGAACTCGTATTAGGATCCGAATTTGGATTCGGATCGTGATCATCTCTCGATCACGTCGTCTTCAACACGAGGCTAGTAACCCGTACGAAGACGAAGCTCGTGGCTTAGCGAAGTGATCCCGAGGAACTTGGCGTGGATACGGATAGAGACGATTCTAGCGAGGATCGTTCCGGTTGATGCCGTTCCCGCTACACGTCATACGAAAGGTATAACGTAGATAAATTTCCTTTTGTTGCAAATTTAAATTTACGGTTATGTCTACACTTGTTGTAATATGCATGCGTGTGTTGTGTGTGTTGTAATAAATGTAGATTTATTATTTTTATTGCTTCCGCTGTGTTCATGTTTACGAAACGTGATCGAACACACACACGCCGCGGTGCCGGAAACCCAACATTAGCCACTAAGCAAACACCATGGCTAGACTTAGGGATAACTTCCCTATTAGCCTCGGTTTTTCTAGACCTAGATGTTGTTCCATAATTAAATGGAACATTGTGATAGGACATAGGTTTGTGACCCAAACCATCCTTTCCCTTAGACCGTTCTTGTTTCCTAGGCCTCGACTTTTGTACATTAGACCCCATAACTGAATTTGTGATTATTGCTAGGGTCTTCTCCAATTTTTCTAGCCTTGACCTCAAGGCTTGGTTTTCCACCTCTAATCTTCCCAATTTTGAATTTTCATTCTTTCTTTGGGAAGGACTCTTTCTTGGCATATGCCTAGATTTCTTGGGGTTGACACCTAGGTGGTTTTCAATTCTCCTAATGGACTCTTTAAGTAAAATAGGTCTAGTGTTTTGAGTCCTAGGTTTGTCCTTAGAGAAACTAACATGCTTAGCACCTAAGCAATAAACCTTATTGTTTCTCCTAGCATGCTTTCCATTGATAATAGCATGAGAACTAAAATAATTGTTGGCATGCTTTTTGACTTTAGGAATTGAAGGTGCATTAACTAAATGTACCTTAGGGTTAGCTTTTGAGGCTCCCCCTACATGAGATACACCTTCTTGCCCTTTCTTCGATAGTGCCCCCTTTGGTTGCATTTGAAGCACACAATGTGCTCTTTGCTCTTAATTGAGGGAACTCCAGCATCCTTTGACTTTGAGTTGACTTTTGGTGTTGATGCCTTTTCCTTAGCCAATTTAGGGCATTTGCTCTTGTAATGCCCTTTCTCCCTACACTCAAGGCATATTATGTGATTTCTATTTAAAATAATAACCCTTGAGTTACCTAGGGAGGTGGTGGAGGCCTCTTCACTTCTTCCGGAGGTGAAGCTTCATTTTGATCTTGCTTCAGAATGGAAATCCTTTCCTCCCCCTCAATGCTAGAGGTGGAGGTCTCCACCAAATCATCAACATCTTCGAATGTGGATGCCAATTCTTCCACGGCATTCTTCTCCACTTGTGCCGGTTGGGAATTTTCTTGGAATTTCATTACTTTGTCCCATAATTCCTTTGCATCCCTAAACTTACCCAACCTAGACAAAATGTTGTTAGGAATCAAATCACTATGTAATTCGATTACCTTGCGATTTGTCTCGAAGTCCTTGATTTGGTCTTCGGTCTACCTTGACTTCTCAATTTGCCTATATCTTTCATTCCTAGGCAATTTGAAATAGTTTTTTAAGATTAGCATAAAATCAAAATCGGTTTCTAGGTATACCTCCATTTTTCTTCTCCACCATAGGAAATCTTCTTCGAATTTTGGTGGTTGGAGGTTGTAACCGGCCATCTTGTAGTGCTTGTGTCGGCGGTTAGTCCTTTACAAGAGCCTTGGCTCTGATACCACTTGTAGGGGATCGATTGGAGTGTGTTGTCCGGCTAGAGGGGGGTGAATAGCCCTCAATCGTCCGATGGTGGAATTCGCTCGTTCTCGTTGCGTTGCTTGTCTACGATTGTTGTTAGCGCAGTGGAATAACAATGATAATAACAATACTAACAACACATAACAATCACAAACAATACACAAGCATATACGTGGTTTGGAACCGAATGGTTCCTACTCTATGGGCGAGCTCACCGAGCTCTAGTTATGCGCACGACACTAACTAAACTCTTTCTCGACTACACGTCGGAGGTGGAGAAACCTCTCACAAGCTATTACAACAAGAAATATACAAAATACAAGCAATACAAAGACAAATATGAAATTCACGTAAAGAACACTTTACAATGCATGCTTTGAACCCTTTGTTTGTAGCTTGCTTTAGATGACTCTTGAAGGTTTGGAATGCAGCAACAATTCCCCTCCAATAGCTTCACAAAAGTCTTGGCGAAATCCTCCAACTTGAGCTCCATTTATTACCTACATCAAGCTATTTTCGTGCCCAGCAGTCGACTGCCAAAAGGGCCAAGTCGATTGCCCCTGTAGTCATTGTCTCACAACGGCCAGATCCACGTCGGATAAGTTCCAACGAATCACCTACTAGTCGATTGCAAGTACATGGCAGTCGACTAGTGGCCTAGTAGCCGATCGCCTTGATCTCACGGGCGTTACGTACTCGCGACACTCCCATCGATCATTGCCATCCTTCGACGGTGATCATTGCCGATCGCTAATCCATGGCAGTCGACTGCCAAGAATAAAACCGCAAGTCAAACACCAGTCGAACCCTATGAAGGGAGTTGCTTCGGAGGCTCATTGGCTCCCATATCCCCGGATTAAAATTTTCACTAATGAAAGAATTAATCCAGATGAGATGAGTTTCCTTAGCACAACCAATTCGTCGTCGTGCTAACAACTTGAGTGATCGCTTGAACAAACTAGTTGTTCAAGCAACACAACTCTTCTAGTTGGTTAGCCGCGGAAGAGACGACGGACGGATCGCCGGTTTTTGTGTTTGTCTTCGGGGTCCATGATTATACAAAATATATACATACACACACTTGTATAATCAACACATAAAAGAACATGCTAAGATCAGAATATAAAGTTGTAAAACTTTTATATCTTACGATCTTCTACCGTATGTCCTATCCTCCTCGTGGATGACGTGTGGGCGAAGATCCTCCACGAGTAGAAGCCTTCTAGATCGCGTTCTTCCCTTCCTTGTTTGCTGCGAACAAAGAGAAGAACAAAACAAAAAACTCCTCCTTTCTAGAACCGGCCACCAATCAAAAGAGCTCGATGTAACCGCCGGCCAAGGAGTGAATGGATGAGCGACGGCCAACTTGTTGCAATGTTGCCGCCAGCCACCTAGAGGTTGGAGAAGCACCGGCCACCAAGGAGTTGGAGAACCGCCGACCACCTAGGAGCAAAAGAGGAGGAAGAGGGCCGGCCAAAGCTAGGAGAAGGAAAGAGTGAGCGCCGGCCACCAAGTTGCAAAGGAGGAAACCCTAATCTCCTTTCTAGTTGCCGCCCAAAACCTTTCAAAAAACCCTACCCGCCTAAAGCATTTGAGAGGCAAAATCCTAATCCAAAATTGACCACCTGCCGCCCAACCTAAGCCCTCTATTTATAGAATTGGGCTTAAGCCTCCTTTAATCTGCACCGTCGGATCTAGGGATTTAATCTCCACCGTCGGATCTAGGGTTTTATCCCAACCGTCGGATCTAGGGTTTCATCCCTGTAGGGAATCGATATGGCCGGCTAGAGGGGGGTGAATAGCCCTCGTTCTTTGGATGTCATAATTCGTTCGTTCTTCTTGCGTTGCTTGTCTACGATTGTCGTTAGCGCAGCGGAATAACAATAATAATGAAGCTAACAATACACAATCACACAACACAAGATATACGTGGTTCGGAACCGAATGGTTCCTACTCCACGGGCGAGCTCACCGAGCTCTAGTTATGCGCACGACACTAACTATAACACTCCTTCTCGACAACACGTCGGAGGTGGAGAAACCTCTCACAAGCAATTACAATGTAATATAGAAATACAAGCAAATACACAAATACAATACACAAGAAAACTTTCACCGATTGCTTTGATTGCTTTGCTTGTTGCTTGCTTTGATTGGCTCTTGAAGGACTGGAATGCAGCAGCAATTCCCCTCTAATAGCTCCACAAAAACAATTGGCAAAATCCTCCAACTCGTGCTCCTTTTATAACCTGCATCAAGCTATTTTCGCTCCCATCAGTCGACTAATCGTGACCATCAGTCGACTGGTACCGTAGCCGTTGTCTCACAACGGCCCGATCCACATTGGTTAAGTTCCAACGGATCACACATCAGTCGACTGATGGCACCCATCAGTCGACTGATCATCCATCAGTCGAGTGCTGGCGAGCTCGACTCCATTCTGTGCCCGTGCACAGTGTCATCAGTCGACTGCCATCCCTCGGCAGTCGACTGATCCTCCCAACAGTCGACTGGCCTCCCTCGGCAGTCGACTGATCAGCCAGACTTAGTTCAGTCGAACACTGGTCGAACCCATACAACCTAGAGCAGTCGACTGGCACCTATGCCAGTCGACTGATGTCGGCTAAAACCTCAAACAAAATGATGTTTGAGCCTCCGACACTCAGTCTTAGCCACTTGGCCAAGTCCACCTTATCCCACATGGAGTTCCCCACCGAAGCTCTCTTCCCTCGGCCTACGTCCCTCGGATGCGCCAAGCGCACGGCTTCGCAACACCATCCTTCACATCTCATGCCCTAGAAGTATGCTTCCCTTTGGGCTCACTCCATTCGCTCCCCGTCCGGCGGTCCCTCGGATGCACCAAGCGCACGGCTTCGCAATGTCATCCTTCACCGACTCAAGGACCCGAGCCTAGTGAACTTGCCAAGTTCTCAAGACTTCCCAAATGCACCAAGCGCACGACTTCGCAATGCATTTCTCACCAAGCACCAAGCGCACGGCTTCGCAATGCTTTGGATTTCCCATGCCAAGCACCAAGCGCATGGCTTCTCAATGCTTTGGACTTTCCCATGCCAAGGCTTCCCCCTTGGACTTCCACACCAACCCCATGTTGGACTTTCCCATGACAATCCCATGTCATGAGTTTTGTCTATCATCAAAATACTATCAAGGTACTGCTCGCGCCAAACTTGAGTCAACCTGGGCCGATTGCACCAACAATCCCAACCGTCGGATCTAGGATTTCATCCCAACCTTTGGATCTAGGGTTTCATCCCAACCGTCGGATCAAGGGTTTTATCCCAACCGTCGGATCTAGGGATTTAATCCCAACCGTCGATTCTAGGGTTTCATCCTAACCATCGGATCTAGGGATTTAATCCCAACCGTTGGTTCTAGAGTTTTGTTTTACATCCTTGGATCTAGACTTCACGAGGATTATATTAGGCTACGATAGGGACCATAAGGAGGAGTTGGATCTTGGCCACCCGATGGATCGGAACCACACAAACTTGATCCATCAATGATGTTCCATTCCACTAGAGGATCATCATTGAACTACATCACCAACCCCCATAAATTAATATGGGCTCCATATATTATTTGTACATTCATCTCCCCGTGTTTAAGATATCGAATGTCAATCAATTAATTGATTTACTGACCATCAATTAATTAACATCTAACTCCTCGAGTAGTACCACTCAACCTTATCATCATGTTGACTAAGTCAACCAGCTGGGTTTACATGATGAACCTTATGAGCTCCTCAAGGGGACATCATCAACCTAGTATATAGGACACGGTTTCCTCCTATAATCAACGACACACCATGTAAATAATATCATTTCCCAACTTACTGGGCATATTGATTTAATCCATCTAAATCTCACCCTTTGGTAAATCAAAGAAATAAATACTAAGTACATGTGCCCGTTATTATATCGGGATTAAGAGCATGTACAACATAATATTCGAGGTCCGATTCAATTATGTAGTCAACAATTAATTGAATCACCTCTATGTCGGTCCTGCTCAATACACCTAAGTGTACTAGTGTAAGTCTATGTTCAAGACAAAACAATACCAAGCTACACTACAACCATGCCAATGGTTTGGCCAAAACCATCTTGGTTGTGAGCCTCTACTTATATTTTACAAGGGACAGATAACATGATCTTCTGTGCCACACCAAGCACCATGTTATCTACAATGTAAAATATTAGACAATATGCACACACACATATAATAAATATATAAAGTGCAAACAATGATCATGTGATTCTTATTCCAAAATAAAATGTTCATACAAAAAGAGCTAGGATTTCAGTATACATTCTAACACCCTAGTCGACTTAGACCAGTCGAATCGGCACTTATGCCAGTCGACTGCTATCGGGCAAAACCTCAAACACCAAGTTGTTTGAGCATCCGACCGTCGGGTAAACCCTCAAACATCAAGTTTGAGCCTCTGACACTCAGTGTTATCCACTTGACCAAGTCCACATCATCCCTCATGGACTTCCCCCCCCGAAGCTCTCTTCCCTCGGCCTACGTCCCTCGGATATGCCAAGCGCACGACTTCGCAATGCCATCCTTCGTGTCTCTTGCCCTCGAAATATGCTTCCCTTTGGGCTCACTTCATTCTCTCCCCGTCCGATGGTCCCTCGGATGCACCAATTGCACGACTTCGCAATATCATCCTTCACTGACTCAAGGACCCCGAGCCTAGTGAACTTACAAAGTCCTCAAGACATCCCACATGCACCAAGCGCACGACTTTGCAATGCTTTGGACTTTTCCACACCAAACTCCATGCTTGGATTTTCCATGCCAACACCATGTTGGACTTTCCCACACCAAGCTCCATGCTTGGATTTTCCATGCTAACAGAATGTTGGACTTTCCCACACCAAGCTCCATGCTTGGATTTTCCATGCCAACTCCATGTTGGACTTTCCCATGACAATCCCATGTCATGAGTTTTATCTATCATCAAAATACTATCAAGGTACTGCTCGAGTCAAACTCGAGTCAACCTGGGTCGATTGCACCAACAAAGACTACTTCTAACTTAGCAGCATCTGCACCAATGCCAGTTCCAGATCCAGTATGTGAGGAGCAGAGAGATACTTCACGGACCATACCGGATGCCCCAGTGTCTTTACCCTTTCCTGAGAGGCCAGTACCTTCAAGAAGAAACACTGATGCAGAAAAGGCAGAGGAACTTTAGGAGCTTATGGACACATTTAGCAAAGTGGAAGTGAATATTCCTTTATTGAGATTCATCAAGGACATCCCAAAATATGCCATGTTTCTGAAGGATCTGTGCATTCATAAGAGGAAGTTTAAGGGGAATGAGTTGATCAGGCTAGGAAAGAATGTATCAAGTATGATTCAGCCGATGCCTCAAAAGTGCAAGGATCCTAGTGTATTTATCGTGGCATGTGTGATTGGAGACAACACTTTTATAGATGCTATGCTAGACCTAAGAGCTTCTATTAATGTTATGCCTAAGTCTATTTTTTAGACGCTCGGTATTGGCCCACTTTAGTCCACCAGAGTTGTTATATAGTTGGCCAACCGTAGTTTCGCGCACCCAGAAGGAGTGATAGAGGATGCATTAGTGAGGGTAAAGGAGTTAATTTTTCCAAATGATTTTTATATTTTGGATATGGAGGTAGATGCAGCTTCAGGCCAACCTCCACTGATTCTTGCACGATAGTTCTTGAAGAAAACAAAGACAAAAATCGATGTACATGCAGGAATGCTTACCATGGAGTTTGGTGACACAGTTGTTCAGTTCAGTATTCTAGATGCGATGAGATATCCCACTGAGGATCATTCACTTTTGAGCATAGACATGCTGTATGAGTTAGATTGCGAGGAAGCTGAGCATTTTGATGCAGATTGGGTGAGCAGGTTTGATGGTGCAAATATTTCATTGGGAGACATTGGTTGCGATGCAGGTGATGCAAAGGATGATGTTGGTGGCGTAGATTTACTCTGTGAGGATATTTTTGCTAAGGAAACTAAGGTATCTAGAGAGGAAGGAGATTCTGAAAAATCACTTCCAAGGACTGTTTAGCCACCGAGAGTGGAATTGAAAGCATTGCCTGAGTACCTTAAGTTTGCTTACTTAGGTGAAGACGAGCAGAGACCGGTCATTATTGCTAGAGATCTTGAGCTAGAGCTGAAGCAGCTTCTACTAGATCTTCTCAGGCAACATCAGAAAGCTATCGGGTGGATGATTGATGATATACCTTGTATTAGCCCTACTTTGTGTATGCACCAGATTTTCTTAGAGGACGGAATGAAGCCAGTGAGGCAGCCATAGCGTAGACTGAACCCACTTATATCATAGGTTGTCAAGATAGAGATAACCAAGCTTCGAGCTGGTATCATATACTCTATTTCTGACAATCAGTGGGTCAGTCCTATGCATGTAGTGCCAAAGAAGTCCGGTATCACCATGGTAGCGAATCGACATGATGAGATGATCCCCACACGACCACAAAATGCATGGTGAGTCTGTATTGATTATCGCAAGCTGAACCAGACCACCAGGAAATATCACTACCCCCTACCATTTATTGATCAGATGTTGGAGAGGCATGGAGGGAAGTCCTATTATTGCTTCTTCGATGGCTACACAGGGTATTATCAAATTCACATAGCACCAGAGGATAAGGACAATACTACCTTTACGTGCCCATTCGGGACTTTCGCATATCGACGTTTGCCATTTGGGATTTGCAATTCTCCAAGTACCTTCCAACGATGTATGGTAAACATTTTTTCTGTTCTATTAGAGCATTGCATGGAAGTTTTCATGGATGATTTCACTATATATGGCACCACATTTGATACTTGTTTGGACAGTTTGTCACGAGTCTTGCATAGGTGTATAGAGAGTGACCTGGTATTAAATTTTGAAAAATGTCATTTCATGATTACACATGGCATAGTCTTATGTCATATAGTCTCTAGAAAGGGAATTGAAGTAGATCCTGCAAAAATCGATACTATTTCTTTGCTATCTTACACAACATGCGTGTGGGTAGTGCATTCTTTTCTTGGACATGCAGGTTTCTACAAGTGGTTCATCAGAAATTTTAGTAAGATTGCCTTTCCATTGTCCAGATTGCTACAAAAAGATGTGGAATTCCATTTTGATCAGCAATGTAAGGATGCATTTGACCAGTTGAAGAGTGCTCTTACCTCAACCTCGATTATATAGCCACCGAATTGGACACTATCATTTGAGGTGATGTGTGATGCTTCGAATCATGCAGTAGGAGCGGTTCTAGCTCAGAGAGTGGGAGGAGCATCACAAGTCATATGTTATGCATCGAAGACTCTGGATTCAACACAAGCCAACTACACGACAACAAAAAATGAATTTTTGGCTATTGTTTTTGCTTTGGATAAATTTCGATCTTTTCTTTTATGTTCTCATGTGATCATTTTTTCTGATCATGCAGCTCTCAGGTACCTACTAAAGAAGCAAGATGCAAAGTTGAGATTGATATGATGGATTCTTCTGCTCCAAGAATTTGACGTCCAGATGCATGATAGGAGCAGTAGGGAGAACCTAGTAGCTGATCACTTGAGTAGGATTGAGAGAGAGGTGGACTCTATACCAATCAGAGATCCATGGTACGCTAATCTTGTTAACTATTTGGTTGCTCATGTTTTTCCTACACAGTTCTCTAAGGTCCAATGTGCAAAACTGAAAAGTGATGCAAAATATTATGTGTGGGATGATCCTTATCTGTGGAAATTTTGTAGTGACCAAGTAGTTAGGAGATGCATTCTTGATGATGAGTTTCACTCTGTACTTTCCTTTTGTCACTCACTTGCATGTAGGGGTATTTTCGGTCCCCAACGTACAGCTAGGAAAGTATTAGATGTAAGATTATATTGGCCTACTTTATTTCGGGATGCATCTTTATTTTTCAAAACTTGTGACTGTTGTCAACGGATAGGGACTTTAGGCCAGAGGAATGAAATGCCCCAACAACCAATTCTGTTTTGTGAATTTTTTTATGTGTGGGGTATTGATTTTTTGGGTCCTTTTCCTAGTTCATTCAGCTTTATTTACATCCTGCTATCTATTGATTTTGTTTCTAAATGGGTGGAGGCTATCCCCACTAGGACTGATGATGCTGCAGTTGTTGTAGATTTTGTCAGGTCATAGATATTTTACAGGTTTGGGGTACCTAGGGCGATCATCAGCTATCAAGGGTCTCACTTTTACAACCGACACTTAAAGGCACTCTTAAGCAGCTACGACGTAGTACACAAGGCGTCCACCCCATACCACCCTCAGAAAAATGGTTAGGCAGAAATTTCAAATAGGGATATAAAATTAATTCTGGAGAAGATAGTATAGCTGGATAGGAAGGATTGGAGCAAAAGATTGATCGATGCATTATGGGGCTACCGGACCACTTACAAGATTCCAATTGGAATGTCTCCCAATCAGATTCTATTTGGAAATGCTTGTCAATATGAGCTTACCAGTGGAGGTGGAACACAAAGCATATTGGGCCGTGAAAGCGTGCAATATGAGCTTGGAAGAAGTTGGTTGCAAAAGAAAACTGCAATTGCAAGAATTGGAGGAATTGAGATTGGAAGCATACGAGAACTCTCGCACCAACAAAGAAAAGACCAAGGTTTTCCATGGAAACCATATTTTACTCAAGAACTTTCATGCTGGAGAGATGGTGTTATTGTACAATTCCAAATTCAAATGGTCTGCAGGTAAGTTGAAGTCTAAATGAGAAGGTTCGTTCATTATTATTGATGTTTCCTCGTATGGTGTCATTGAGATACAAAATCCTATTTCAGGAAAAACATTCAAGTTCAAGGGGCACAGACTCAAACAATTTCATGAAAGCCTGTAAGGAATAATGAAGGAGGCAGCGACATTTACCGACGCCATTTACCCGACTTGAGGGGAGTTTGTTCCTTTTCATTTCTTTCTTTTTGTACATATGCACTTTCCTTTGGTAGTTCTATTACGCAGTTTTGTTTCTTTCATGAGTTTTGAATAATCGATTCTTGGGTTTTATCGGATATTGAGTTCAATTTCGTAAGCATTCTTCACTGAGACTTCGATGTCATAAAAGCTAGTTAAGTTTGGTTGTCAAACCTGGAGATCGATTGGACATGATTGATTGTATTGATTGCATTTGGTTACTTGTGTGGTGTTGAATTTTATTTTGAATAGACCAAGATTGATTATTTCATACACCTAGTGAGGATTTGAGCCTTCATGATTATTATTCTCCTTGTATGTGGGTAGCACTCATGCTTGTTAACACTTTAGAACTTGCTTTGCTCCTTATTGAAACCACATTACCATATGTTGCATGATTATGATGAAGGCCACCTTGTTAGTCCTTATTGATACATGTGCTCTTAATGAATATAATCTTCCATGTAGATAGCGGTATTTTGCTCGTCTACAAAACGTTAGCGCAAGCGGAATATACAACTATAAGTAAAGACAAGCAAAATATAAACAAGCAATACAAACACCGAGATATAACGTGGTTCACGGCTACGCCGCTAATCCACGGTCCGATTCGTCCACGGTGAATCACTCCGCCAAAACCAATCACTATCGGTCTCTCCTTTGCACAAAGCTAGGTGGAGGTAACCTTTACAACCAAGATCACTCTTCTTACAATAGGATTGAAGTAAAGACAAGTAAGAAGAGTTTAGAGCTTGTGGGGCACTAGGAAGATTGTTTGGAACTTAAGCATTAGCCTCTCAAAGGCTCACACCCTCTCTTTTTATAGAGAGGGCTAACTTCTTCCTGCTTTGCGCCATCCCGCCTTGGCGATCATTGCTACTACAACGGCCTCCAAACACGCCGGATCCCGACCGCTGTAGTCCAACGGAACTCTTGACGATCGATGGACCTCATCACGATCGCCGCTCGTAGTCGATCGCCTAGCTTGGCTATGAACGGTTCTGTGGCCGAACCCTTATTGACTACCGATCGCCTTCGAATCGATCGATGGTCTTGGCATGATCGCCCACGATGTGATCATCGCGCCACAATCCGATCGGTCGTATACCGATCGAACTCACTGATTGGCAGGCCGACCCGCCATGACATGGCAGTCGACTGGTGTCGGGAAAACCCATCCGACACTTGGCCAAATGGCCAAGTTTCACCTAAGAGCTACCCTTCCCCGGGTTACAATCGCTCACTCTCATGTCTCGGAGTCCCTCGCCTTCGAAGTTCTCTTCGTTCTCGGCCACGTCCCTCGGCAGCATCAGGCGCACGGCTCTGCAATGCTCCTTCGCGTCTCTTGCCTCGAAGTCTACTTCCTCCGGCTTCACTCCAAGCTTCGTCCAGCGGTCCCTCGGATGCTCCAAGCGCACGGCTTCCGGAAAGCTATCCTTCACCGACTCAAGGCACGAGTCATGAGATGTGAAACTCGCCACGGCTCCATGTGCGAATTACTAAGTCCTGCACGACTTCAACGCACATATCACATCAACATATCAAACTAACTTAAACCCTTTGCCACACCATCAAAACCATATTACGGCAAGAGATTGCCCTAACAATCTCCCCCTTTTTGATGTGTGGCAACTGCTTGCTAGGTAAAACATTTGATATAAATTCTAAGGTAAGAAAGCATGTAAAGATAAACATGATATAACAACATGCAATTCCCCCTTAATCCATGAAACTCTCTATGCAAATTTTCTCCCCCTATCATATATTTCTCCCCCTAAAATATATTTCTCCCCCTAAAATAATTAACTTAAACATAATTATTTCTCCCCCTTTGACACCATCAAAAAGATTAACACTAAGTTATAAGCTCATGGCATCAAGTATAATGGAGGGAAAAATATGACAAGTTGATTTAAAATTGGGTACCACTTGTTGATGGCATCAAGTATATTTCTACCACTTGTTGTAGGTTTACAAACTGAATTCGGCCTCAATGTTCTGATTTACAGCCACCAATGATCAGCTATCGATGGCAATGATCGGCAATAAAGGAATCCAAATTTCTGATTTTCTGGACGAATTTCAGAAATGCATTATAAATTCCAGAAATTTTGAAAAATCATGAAATTTGGGGAACATATTTATTTTAAGTATATCTATCAATGAAAAATAGTTTTTCATGAAAACTCATTATATTTTCTTGTTTTTGCCAAAAATCCAAACACTTGAAAAACCACTAGTTTTTGAGCATGTTAGTATCAAGTTAGCTACCTAGTTTTGCATCCAATTGTTTCAAAACATGAATACATGTATTTTAAGGTAAGAAATTGTTTTGAAAACATATGAAATATCCAACCATGATCTTTGGGCAATATGTCTATGAGTTAAACATAAGCCTTCCCCATGATTGGTCTATTATTGCTATGTTGATACTTTAAATGACCATCTAAATGCCATAGGCATTAGTGGACATTTGTATCATCCTAATATCTCACCCATGCTAAGTTTGCAATCAAGTTAGCCTATAGTGAGTGTGAGATGTATCCTAGGGGCTATTTGTATATACTTAACCCATATATTCATGCAATTCTATCATGGTTAAGTATCAACCTAACATTCTACATGATCATAATGACATATATCAATTAATTCTACATTATGATCATGAAATACATGTTTTCATCAAATTATAGTCATGCATTAGGTATTATACGATGATAATAGACAAATTATCACCTAAAGCATGATTTAACCCTATTTCTCATGATAACATGCCAAATATCAAAATCATAAATCATGATTTAAAACATACATAGGAATTACATCAATCATCATGATTTAGGCATTATTACCTATTTATGGGCACGTTATCATCACCCAACACTATCTAAAAAATGTTGTCCCGTCATCCTAAGTCAACCAAAATATGATATAGGTCAAGTTCATATGGTTGACTACCCTAGGGGTTTTCTAACCCTTAAGAATGGATTTTGGAACCCAAAATAGATTCTTTCCTATTGGGTTCACTAAATACTCCTTGGGGATCCATTTTCTAGCTATTGCTTTCTTTTTATCTTGTCCCCTAGCTATTAGGCATTTATAGGCCTTTTCATTTTTCTTTTCCTTGTAGCCTAGGCCTTTCTTGTTGAAACTAGCTCTTTGGCTCCCTAAGATCATATTTAGGGTGTTGGAGCCAATAGTGAATTTCTATAGGGCTTTGGTTAAATAATCTACCTTTTCCCTTAATGCCCTATTTTCATTTATACATGCATCACTAACATCCAAAGGCATATAAAGATCATGTGAGCATGCATCATCATGGCAAGAAAAATTATTTTCATTTTGATTTAAGCATGCTTTTTCTAATTTGTTTCCTAGGTCCTTAATTTGCTCTAGCATGCTCTTGTTCTTCTTCTTTGCTCTAAATAGGTCCTTAGTTAAACTAGAAACCATGGAAACTATTTTCTTGGGGGTTAGATTTGTTACCATAGTCTCCATGTCCTCTTCTTCTTCGGATGAGGAGGAGGATGATGATGTGGAGGAGGCTCCCCCTTCACTTGAGCTCTCTCCTCTTGAGCTTGATCCTTCATTTTCGGAGGAAGAGCAATCCAAATCATCAAAGGCCATCAAGGCCAAATTGGCGACAAAGGCATTCTCCTCATCCGATGATGAGGAGGAGGATGAGGATGGATCATCCCAAGTCCTTGCCTTGAGAGCCTTGGCCTTCCCCTTTTCTTTTGTCTTCTTCTCCTCTTCCTTCTTTTTCTTGCTCCCCTTTTTCTTCTTCTTTTCTTCTTTCTTTTTCTTCTCTTCCTTGCTCTTGTTTAGAAGAGGACAATTGTCCCTTATATGTCCCTCTCCTTGGCAATTGTAGCATATGACCTTCCCCCTTGGTCTTCTCATCCTATCATTAGATTTATCAAATCTAAAATTCTTAAATGCACGTCTTACCCTCCTTACCATATAGGCTTCTTCGGTGCTATCCATGGAGGAGGAGGAAGATGCTTCGTCATCGGAGGAGGAGGGGATTTCCATCTTCTTCTTTCCCTTGTTTGCCAACAAGGCTACTCCCCTTGAAGGTTGAATTCTAGGCTCCTCTTGTATTCCTTCAAGCCTAGTTTCGTGAAGCTCCATGGTTGAAAAGAATTCCTCCAAGGTGCTCACTTCTAGGTTCTTGGAGATATAAAATGAGTCCACCATGGAGCTCCATTTTGAGGACCGGGGAAAGGCATCTATGGCCTTCATTACCATATCCCGGTTTGATAGCTTCTCACCTACACTTGTTAGCCCAATTAAAATTTCTTTAAACCTAGAGTGTAGTGAGGTTACCTTTTCTCCCTTTTCTAGTTTTATATTGGATAATTGGGAGCGGAGGAGGTCTCTCCTTGCTAGCTTGGCCTCGGATGTGCCTTCATGGAGTTCTATAAGCTTCTCCCACATCTCTTTGGCGCTAGCACATTCTCCGATCCGGTTGATCTCTTGTTGAGGGAGCACATTGTAGAGATGGTGCTTGGCTTTGGAGTTTGCAAGGTGCTCCTCTCTTTGCCTCTTGGTCCACCTAGATTTCTCTATTGGCTTCCCCTCTTCATCCCTAGGCAAAACGAAACCGGATTCCATTGTAATCATTATATCAAAATCCGTTTCGAAAAATACCTCCATTCGCTTCTTCCACCAAGCGAATTCTCCTTCAAACTTCGGAGGATGGATGTTGGAGCCGACCATTTTTGATGTAGGGCTTGTTGCGGCGGTTAGTCCGGTGACAAGCAACCTCGGCTCTGATACCACTTGTAGGGGGATCGATATGGCCGGCTAGAGGGGGGTGAATAGCCCTTTTCGTTTGGATGGCGGTATTTTGCTCGTCTACAAAACGTTAGCGCAAGCGGAATATACAACTATAAGTAAAGACAAGCAAAATATAAACAAGCAATACAAACACCGAGATATAACGTGGTTCATGGCTACGCCGCTAATCCACAGTCCGATTCGTCCACGGTGAATCACTCCGCCAAAACCAATCACTATCGGTCTCTCCTTTGCACAAAGCTAGGTGGAGGTAACCTTTACAACCAAGATCACTCTTCTTACAATAGGATTGAAGTAAAGACAAGTAAGAAGAGTTTAGAGCTTGTGGGGCACTAGGAAGATTGTTTGGAACTTAAGCATTAGCCTCTCAAAGGCTCACACCCTCTCTTTTTATAGAGAGGGCTAACTCTTCCTGCTTGCCGCCATCACCGATCACGCTTCTTGGCAATGATCGTCATTATACAACGGCCTCCAAACACGCCGATCCCGACCGCTGTAGTCCAACGAACTCTTGACAATGATCGATGGACCTCATCACGATCACGCCTCCGTAGTCGACGCCTGGGATTGGCTATGAACGGCTGCGTGGTCGAACCCTTATTGACTACCGATCGCCGCTTTCAAAGAATCGATCGATGGTCTTGGCAATGATCGCCCACGATGGCGCCGATCACGCCACAATCCGATCGATCGATACCTCGAACTCACTCGATTAGAGCGGTGCCGATCGCCATGACATGGCGATCGGTGTGTCGGGAAAACCCATCCGACACTTGACCAAATGGCCAAGTTTCACCTAAGAGCTACCCTTCCCCGGGTTACAATCGCTCACTCTCATTTCTCGGAGTCCCTCGCCTTTGAAGTTCTCTTCGTTCTCGGCCATGTCCCTCGGCAGCATCAGGCGCACGACTCTGCAATGCTCCTTCGCGTCTCTTGCCTCGAAGTCTACTTCCTCCGGCTTCACTCCAAGCTTCTCGTCCGGCGGTCCCTCGGATGCTCCAAGCGCATGGCTTCCGCAAAGCTATCCTTCACCGACTCAAGGCACTAGTCATGAGATGTGAAACTCGCCACGACTCCATGTGCGAATTACTAAGTCCTGCACGACTTCAACGCACATATCACATCAACATATCAAACTAACTTAAACCCTTTGCCACACCATCAAAACCATATTACGGCAAGAGATTGCCCTAACAATGACCTCTTAGCAAAGGCAGACCCTAGAGCATGATGATAGCCGATGGAAGCACTTGAAGGCTAGTACAAGGATGAAGAGTCATAGACTCGAGAGATCTGGGACATGAGGCTAATGGAAGTGGGTTGAAGGCTTAGGTATAGGCCTAAGGTGAGTATCAAGTATGAAGGGATCATACTTAAGGTGTTAAACCTCCGTGTTGAGGTATAACAGTCGACTGCAAGTTCATTCTAGTCGACTGGGATTCGTTTGTAGACAAACAAAAGCAAGGTTATCTCGACCAGTGCCTCAACTGGGATAGTAGTCGAGGTGGCACCTCGACTGGTAAGGTGCACACTGGTTCAGGGAGTCGGGTGCTCGGCTCTAGGACTTTGGAAGCAGAGGTTGTTGTCGGGGAGAAAACCCAGTCGAGGCAGCACCTCCACTGGAAGTGGGTGGATGAGAGGAGCTAGGTGTGAAGTGCTCTAGAAGCACTCGACTAGCATCTTGACTTGACTATAGTTGAGGTGGCGCCTCAACTGGAGGCACTCGACCAACACCTCGACTTGATATGGGAGTGGGCATGACAACAACCACTTAGAAGTGAGGCATGCTCGACCAACACCTCGACTAGGTGCTAGTCGAGGTGGTGCCTTGACTGGATCACTCGATTAGCACTTCGACTAGATCTGGGATAGGCATGAAAATAGCTGATGAGAAGCAAGACAAACTCGACCAGTACCTCGACTGTCAAAGCATCCATTGCACTACAATGTTCAGAATTAGGAGGTTTTGATGGAGCTTATAAGAGGGATGCTTGTTGATATTTTGGGCAGTCGATTATTGGAGTTCTTGAAGAGAAAACATTGCTACTTTCCAAACCTTCAAAGAACCTCAAAGCAACCAAATCATTAAGCAATCAAAAGAGCTCTTTTAAAGTGGTTTTTGGTTTGTATTTCATTCTTACATTGCATTTGGTTGTTTCTTCTTGTAAACTCCTTATTGTAAGAGGTTTTTCCTCCTCCAGATTCTTTCCGAGAAGGAGAAGATTTAGTGGTGGTGTGCATCACTAGAGCTCACTAGTGCTCGATCGTGGAGTAGGAACTAGGGTTTTGAACAACATAAAATTCGTGTGTCGTGTATGTGATGTTTTTTGTTCTTGTATTAGTATTAGTATTTGTATTTCTGCTACATACTAACTATTGTAGACAAGCACGATGAATCCAAGTGAAGAAATCGATGAATTTCTATTCACCCCCTCTAGTGATGCCAACAGTTCTACATACGTAGCATGAGAGAAATTGTGATTGGATCACAATTAGTGTGTATTTCATCATGTGTAATTATGTAATTATTGAAACTATCTCTAGTCAATGAATTGATCAAATTGGGTATCATCAGTTGTGTGAGACTAGTGCATGTGATACTCCTTGGTTTATCCAAGCATTCGATACTCACTGAATGGAAGCATAGGGATGCTGAGAGTGAACATGTGGATGAAAGTTAAGGTAACTACATTGAAGTGACCTGCTATGAAACTTCATATGGTTCTTTATGTCAATGAAGTTTAATTACAGTTCAAGTGCGAGCTTCCTTAGAATTGAGGTATTCAAGTCATCTTGATCATGATGACTTATGATTTTACTTCATTGCAACCATCTCCACAGGAGGTGTCACTCTGGGTTGATTGGGTATAAGTTAAAGTGATCGAATATTTTTAAATAACACATAAAGGATTCACCACTCTTGTAGCTACTGAAGGGTTAAGAAATATTCTGAAGTCGACTTAGACTTTTCAATCAATTAGGGATCATGATGTACTGCTAAGTGTCACTCAAATCTATTCATGATTAATGGTTAATCATGATTGGACAACATAGCTGGGAATCTATTGAGTCACATGCACTATGGTTTCTCAAGAGACATAAAATGGATTTGTGGATAAGATTCTCAAAGTAGATGAAAACGACATGAAACAAGAGTGGCAAAGGTCACCACGGTAGTGCTAAGGCTTTACACGATCGTGCCACTCATTGAAAGACAAAATAGAGCTTATAAAACATAACACGATCATGCTAGGGCTTAGCACGACCATGCCAAACACTATCTAGTCAACACAAGTGTGTCGAGCCAACACGGTCTGATACGAGCTGTGGAAGAGAGCTCCACGGCCTGGTCGTGGAGGCCATCATGGCTAGGTCATACCGATGAGCACGACTATGGCACGGGGCAACATAAAATGTGATTTTGTGCGATGATGTTTGTTTTGGTTTTCTTACCTTAATTATATGATAGTTATGGTAATATTTTCCTGGTTTAAAGCTCCTATGATGACCTAAAAAAGAGATCTAGATAAAAGGTTTAGGGATAGAATTTTAGTTCCCTTGTTTCCACCAAAATACCATTGTGGCATCATCTCCTCTCTCATCGTGTCCAGGCTTAGCTAGATCTGATCGGAGGTGACACCGTGTGGACTTTGGGAGTTATCTCGATGGATTCTAGTGTGAATATCGATAAAGGCAAGGTTTGTGAGCCTTGCTCTTGGTCTCTACAGATTTGAAAAGAATCCCGAAGGTATAATCTCTAAATTTATCTTTTAGGAAAAGATTTACATATTGTTTATGTCAATGCACGAAATCCTGGCCCCCTGGGATGTCTAGGATGGAATAAAAAAAATTATTTTCTCTTCCATTCTTTTTATTTCCTATAATCTTTAATAGGTGGTATCAGAGCCACCGTATTTTGGCATAGGTGTATGTTTAGATTTTTCATGCATGTGTAATATTTTTTATTATATATGTGTGAATGTGTATGTTAGTAACCCAAGAGGAAAATACCAAGGATGTGTAGAAACGCCGAAGGTGTTGGCTGCATCGTTAGAGCTCGTAGCATAGACTATCCATGCATTGGAATAGGCTACGCATTTCACATATCTAATTCCTAATAGCAGCATGTGCGTCAAGTGCTCACTCACGTTCACATAAGGAAATTGTTTCCTAATGTGACCATGGTTTTTTCCTTTTAGGGATTATTTTTTATTATAGATGAGACATAAAATAATCGAAAATCCCTATTGCAAATATTAGGGCACCTTCCATTAATATGGTTGAACCATATTTCTTTTTCATGTTTGGTTATTGGGCTCTCTAGAAGCTTGGCATGACATCAAACATGTTCAAACCATTTAAGATTTGATATTCCATTAAATAGTTAGAACAAAAGTCTAAGGTTCTAGTTTGGGTTGTTGGACTCTCTCCAAGCTTGGTTAGAAAATTAGATGTGTTCGAACCATTTAATTTCGATCTCATGATTAATGGGTTGGCCCTAAGTGAAAGCATTGATTTTTTGGACTCTCACCAGGGTCAATGTGGATAGAGGTTCAATTAGATGATATGTATATGATTCGTATATGTTAATGAGTTAACAACCAAATGTATATGTGAATATTAAATTAGTTGATAACATAACATGATAGTTATATAAATGTTATATAATTGGTACTATTGATACCTACCACTATAACTAAGAATGGCTTGTTGAACTCTCTCCAAGGGTGTTCTTAGCAATAGCTGATATCAACCCACTAGGAGAAAACTTACCATCTCCCGAATTCAAAGTTAGGGCTCTTGAATTTGAATAAAATAGTGGAAGTTTTAATTAATGTAAATTGTTTACATTATAAATTCATCTCTCTTATACATTATTTTTGTATGTCTAGGTTTTCTTAAATAGAATAGCATGTTGACCTCTATTGACTTATGCTCGATTTTGGATGCAAACAAACTAATAGGGCCAAACTTCTTATAATGACTTCGAAACATGAGAATTATTCTCAAGGCTGAAAAGATAGCCTATGTACTTGAAGATGGTCTTCTCCAACCTTCTACGAACAATGCTTTTGGTGACCAAAAGTTATTTTATCATAAATATGTTGTTGACTCAGATATGGCAAGTTGCATTATAATAGCTTGTGACTCCTAAGTTACAAAAGAAACATGAGCATATGGATGCTTATACCATTGTCTATCATCTTCAAGAGTTGTTTGTTGAGCAAGCTTGATTTGAAAGGTTAGAGATTACAAAACTTCTTTTTCACTCGAAGATGCAAGAGTGTTCATCTAGAGTGTAGTATGTGTTGGGAGTATGGGGAATACAATCAAAGTCTTACATTGATAAGACATGGAAAAGATCAAGTGCTTATAAGATAAAAAGATATCTCCATTTCTATGAGGCCTTTTAGGTAAAGCCTAAAAACAAAACTATGAGGGCTTAGGCCCAAAGTGGTCAATATCATACCATTGTGGAGATATGTGCATCTTATAGGCACTGACAATTGGTATCGGAGTCATGGTCCATGTCAAGCCATGAACCTCGAACGATGGAAGTGGAGCTCCCATGTTCGGATCAAGAGAACCAAACACCAGGCAAGAAGTTTAGTTGGGTCGACAGGACCGAACAACTGGTAGAAAGTCTAGCTAAATCAGGAGGACCAGACAATTGGCAAGAAGTCTTGGTGGGTTGAGGATCAAACTTCAAGCAGAGGAAGTCCTTCGAGAACAGATAGACTTGAGTGGGGCTCAATTGTTGGGATGTATACTGAAAGCCTAGCCTTTGTATAAACATCTTTATTTTTGAAATAAGAATCACATGATCATTGTTTGCATTTTATGGTTATGCATATTGTCTGATACATTACATTGTAGATAACATGATGTGTGGTGTCACACAGAAGATCATGTTATCAGTTCACTTGTAGAGTATAAGTAGAGGCTCACAACCAAGATGGTTTTGGACAAACCATTGGTATGGTTGTAGTGTAATTTGGTATTGGTTTGTCCTGACCATAGAATAACACTAGTACACTTTGTGTGTATTGAGCAGGACTGACTTAGAGGTGATTCAATTTATTGCTGACTACATGATTGAATCAGATGTCGGATATTATGGTGTACATGCTCTTAATCTCGATATAATAACGGGCACATGTACTTAATATTTATTTCTTTGATTTACCAATGGGCGAGATTTATGGATTAAATCGATAGGCTCGGTAAGTTGGGAAATAATATTATTTACATGGTGCACCAATGATTATAGGAAAAAATCGTGTCCTATATATTAAGATGATAATGTACCCTTTATGAGCTCATAAGGATCATCATGTAAATCCTGCAGGTGGATTTGGTCCTGCATGATGATAAGGTTGAGTGGTACTACTCATGGAGTTAGATGTTAATTAATTAATTGTCATTAAATTAATTAATTAACGGGCATTCAATATCTTAAATACGGGGAGATATTTATACAATTAATATGTGGAGCCCATATTTATTTATGGGGGTTGGTGAGGTAGATCAATGATAATCCTCTAGTGGAATGGATTAGCATTAATGGATCGGATTTTATGTGGGTCGGATCCATTGGGTCGCCAAGATCCAACTCCTCCTCATGGTCCCTATCGTAGCCTATTAAAATCCTCATGAAGCCTAGATCCAACGGACACGATTAAAAGGAGGCTTGGGCAAAATCTTTAAATAAGGCCCCAAGGCTTGGGCGGTAGAGATAAAATTGGATTCTAGGGTTTTGAGTCCAAGGCTTGGGCAGCAAGCAAAGATTGGAGTTGTGCTAGGGTTTGGAGAAGGTTTTGGCAGCAACAAGTGGAAGGTCTAGGGTTTTGTTTTCCTCTCTTCCTAAGGTATAGCTGGCGTCCCTCCTCTTCTTCATCACCAAGGCTGGCGCCCCTTTCTTCTTCCTCTTCATGGGCCGACGACAAAGCAAGGAGGAGAGGGTCCTTTCTTCCATTGCCTTGGCCAGTTGTTCTTTTCCCTCTCCTTAGGGTTAGCAGACACCAAGGGTTTGGCATTTGGTGGTTGGCACATGTAAGGAGAAGAATGGAGAAGTATTCTTCCCTTTGTTCGGAGCGAGCAAGGAAGGGAAAAACATGATCTAGGAGGCTTCGTTTCTTGGTAGATCGTCGCCCTCACGACGTCCAAGAAGAGGATAGGTCATACGAGATAGAAGATCAAGTGGTAAACAAGAGGTATAATTCTTGTTTAAGTTTCTTTCTTGTTCTATACAATTTGTATGTAATTGTATATGGTTAATTTACTTGGACCCCGAAGATAAACATAAAAATCGATGATCCATACATCATCTATTCCACGGCTAATCGAGGGAAAGAGTGAGGTTGCTTGAACAACAAGTTTGTTCAAGCAACCACTCTAATCGAATAGCACGATGATGGATCGGTTGCATGGGTAATCCGTCTTCGTCAAGGATTAATTTTTTTAATTCAGAGACGTAGATAGGATCGCTATGCACACGCAACCAAGTTGAAGCGGGAAGTGAAGATTCTCCCTTCAAGTGGTGTCAGAGCCACGGTTTTCAGTTTTGTGTGTTTAGGATTCGGTAACTTTTATTCACTTATCATATATTATGTGTGTCGGATAATAGTAGGATATGCATAGGCTAACTTTTTGGTTGCAGGCATAAGATCCAACTATTATGGCCATATGTGTGTGTATGTGGTTGGATGTGTGTAATTGTAATATTATTTGAATCCTCGGGGTTGACGAGGCTAGTATTTAATTTTTTTAATTAAGTATGACATTATTTAGCCACTCTTTTATTTTAGTTTACTTTTGATGTAGACTTCATGTACACTCCTTTGTGGAGTATAAGATCGATGGATGTAAATTAAAATAATTTTTCTTGGCTCGGATCTTCGGATGACTTATACATGGCGTAGGGAGGAGCGGACGAGGTGGCAACATGACTGGAGGCATATTGGAGAACAAAAGTCATAATAGTTGGAAAATTTATTTTTCATATTTATTTCTTTTGATTTATATGCTTGTTGTTCTTGCATAGTTAAAATTCCTCAATTTTAAATTACTACGTGGAGGAGGGATATTTTTTAAATTTCCGCGGCGTCCATTACAATTTGACATGTGATGCGAACAAATTTCCACGTTGGCTTTGAGTGCCTTCCTCCATATCGGATGAGTTTGTTTTGCAGATCACTAGGTCAAATATTGTTATAGGAAATTATTTAGGAGTGTGTGTACTTCCCCATCGGAAGGCACATAATCCGAGATAATTGTCTTAGTATCAGAAAATGGTGAACACTTATATGCAAATAAGAGTATCCTCCCCATCGGAGTCACTGCTTTTATTTATAGGGCCGAAGAGGAATCAACTATTAATTTTATTTGTCAAAAAGCAAGGTTGATAGTATAATAAAATTAATGGGTAAAACCTCCTCTTACAAATGAAAAATTCTTATACGTCCACACTATCGTGGCATGCGATATTCTCGGTGTTTTGAGGTGTTGTTTGATTTTAAAATTTTATTGTTTGAGGAATCAATACATTTTTGAAATCTAATGTTTTGATCTATGTGATTCTTAGGTTTTTCAAAAATGACTTTCAACCCACTTGTTGTGATACTAAAGGAAAATAAACTTACTGGACCTAACTATGTGGATTGGAAAAGTAATCTGAACATAGTCTTGACTGCTAAGGAGTACAAGTATGTACTTCTCGAGGAGTTTCCTCTTAAGCCTACAGATGATTCTAGGGAAAAGAAGAAAGAGAGTTATAAGAAGTGTATCAAGGCTGATGAGATGGCGCAGTGTTACATTTTGGCTTCTATGTCAAATGTATTACAACATCAGCATCAGGCCATAAATATTGCTTATGACATGATGCCAATCTCAAGGAACTTTTTGGACACCAGAATCGGCCTGCTAGGCAAGAAGTCAATAGAAACTTGATGACGACCACCATGGTTGAGGGAACACCCGTGAGGGATCATGTTCTCAAGATGATGACTCATTTGAATGAGCTGGAAGTCCTTGGAGCTGAGATCGATGGGGAATCCCAGGTGGATATTATTCTCCAATCTCTACCTAGGAGTTTTTGAGCAGTTTTGCTTGAACTACAACATGAATAAGAGGTTGTATTCGTTGGCGGAGCTTCTGACAGAACTCCAGGCGGTAGAGGGGATTTTTCGTCAGAGTTCTCAGGCTTTGGTTTGCCCAGAAGGTTTCTACTTCTAAGCCGAAAGGCAAGAAGAAGAAGAAACAAGGTGTAATAAAGGTGGTGGGAGGATCTCAGGGAGGTGTGAAGAAGCCGAAAGGCAAGTGCTTCACTTGCAAGCAGACTGGACATTGGAAAGCTGACTGCCCGAACCGGAAGCATAACAAAGGTGTATCTTTTGCTCAAGTTGTTTAAACATGTTTAGCGGCGTTATCTACCGGCACCTGGTGTGTAGATACGGGAGCCACTGATCATGTCTGCAATACTTTGTAGGGGTTCCAGGAAACCACACGACTAGCTGAGGGGGAGATTACCGTCTACATGGGCAATGCTACTATGGTGGTAGCTATTGCAGTGGGAGATGTTTATTTATCTTTTGATAGGAATAAAACTTTTGTTCTGAGAAATTATCTTTATGTACCTTCATTTAGAAAGAATTTAATTTCAGCTTCTAAATTATTTTTGGATGGATATTCTATTTCTTTTAATTACAGAGTTGTTATAAAAAGGAATAGAGAGATTATCTATTCTGGTACATTGATAAGAAATTTATACACTCTTGAACCAAAAGGTCCCACGATGTGAATAAAAATAAATAATTCATTTTCTAAATCTAATAAGAGAAAAGAACCTTCGTAAATGAATCAAACGTATCTTTGGCATCTAAGGTTAGGTCATATTAACCTAAGTAGAATTCAAAGGTTGATAGTTGATGGACCTTTGGGATCATTAGTGGTGGAAGATTTCCCAACCTTCGAATCTTGCTTGGAAGTTAAAATGACCAAGAGGTCTTTTAAGGCCAAGGGGGTATAGAGCTAAAGATGTGTTGGAATTAGTTCATTCTGATTTGTATGGTATTATGTCTATCCAGGCTAGAGGTGGTTTTGAATAATTTGTCTCTTTTATAGATGATTATTTAAGATATGGATACATTTACTTGATTCACCGTAAGTTTGAATGCTTTGACAGGTTCAAAGAATTCAAGGCTGATGTGGAGAAACATCAAGGTAAAAGTATCAAGACACTACAATTTGATCATGGTGGCAAGTACCTCTTGAGAGAGTTTAGAAATTACTTATCAGATATTGGGATTCAATCCCAATTGTCTGCACCTGGCACACCTCAGCAGAATGGTATAGCGGAGCGAAGGAAAAGGACTCTTATGGAGATTGTTAGATCGATGATGTGTTATTCTGAGTTACCAGAATCATTCTGGGGGTATGCTCTGGATACGGTAGTGTATATTTTGAACTTGGTACCACTTAAATTAGTACCTTCTACACCCATAGAATTGTGGACTGGGCGAAAGCCTAGTCTGAGACATATTCAGATTTGGAGGAGTCCAGCACATATCCTGAAGGCAGATGCTGGTAAGTTGTAACCTTGTACAGAAGTACGCTAGTTCGTTGGCTATCCTAGAGGAATGAAAGGTGGTTTGTTCTATAGTCCTAGAGACCAGAGGGTGATCATTAGCATGAACGATAGATTTTTCGAGGAAGACTATGTGGTGAACCACATGCCAATGAGCAAGATTGTTCTGGAGGAAATGAGAGGGGAAGTCACTACTTCAGTACCACCGGTACAAGAGAACATACCACAAGTGACTGCATGATGTGAGAAAAACATATAGGGTTTTAGGAGTAGTTTTCGCTCACATCTTGTTACATTTTGCGTTAGTTTCATGCATATGTTACTCTATTCTTGCACGCATTGCCTATTTTCTGGTTCTGAGGTCTGCTCGTTGTACTTTTGTGTGCAAGTTAGCATTTTTGGTGAAAAAGACGTGTTTATGGAGCAAAAGAAGGACTTTCACAGCTAGACGCAGAGTGGGACACGGCCAGGGTGTGTAGATTCATACGATCATGTCCAATAGGCGAAGAACAACCCCCAAGGCTGCAAATGGCCTAGCCGCGTGGAAACACAAGGCCGTGTGGTGGCCAGACAGATTTGCGTGACTAGGGCTTTTTTCGGATTTTGCAGTGGCCCGAGGCGATGCCTATATAAGTATGGCTCTGCCCAAATCCTAGGGGAGAGGCACGACGGCTAGGACGGCATGCCAAAGTCCTAAAAAGCTTCAGTAACTCACAGCGGGGAGGAGGAACGCCACCGCGGGTCCACAACTTGAAATACAATGCCGGAGAGAAGATCACGAAGCATCGTATATCTCTATTTCTGCGGTTTATCTCTATTGTATTCGAACTTAAACATGTTTTGTGATTCTTCCTTCGTATTTATGGAGTAGTACGTTTGATTCTTGGATTAGGGAGTAGCTTGTGTACATAGACAATGTTGGTTCATATTAAATTCTGGCCCAAAGTTTGATTTGACAATTTGTAGTTTCTCTCTATTATAACTTCGTGAGTTTGGCTTTCTTTCCGTTGTGCTTAGGCGATACGAGGTTGTGACAACCCTCGCAATCTAGATTTAGGAGGTTTAATTAAGGAACCTAGGGGTAAACCTGACCTCCCTTAACTGTGGGGAGAAGGGAGCGGTGGAATCGAAAATGGTTCACTGGAAGTATTGATTTGGCATCCTCGTACCCTCTATCCCGTCCTTTTGGGTGGAGGTAGCTCCCGGTGAATGTGGTGGCTCTGTGGGAGAGTGTATGATGTCCCTTTTCCAAAACTGTAGGTAGACGTTTAGACGATGCCAATTGACAACACTATTTTGTGGTACATAAGCGAAACTAAAGTCATAGAATTGCCCTTTTAAGACCCCGGCACACTCTTTCCCTCCTCCGTGTGACACTGTACAGAGTAGGGTCCACTGATAGTGTTCACAAATCAACTCTCTCAGAGATTATGTCTGAACAATCACAACCACTTAGTGTATTGGTACTCGAATCCCAGTCCCTGTGGGATTGATAATCATTATTACTTGACTCCCCGACGATTGCCATTTCCATATTTGAGGTCGCGCCCGTGCGCATCAAATTTTTGGCGCCATTGCCAGGGACTATGGATTCGATATCAAATCAAACGGTGGTAGATTGGATCGGACTTAGGATTAGATTATTTTCTTGCTTTATTTTCTTTATCTTATCTACTTAGTTCTATTTTCCATATTTAGATTTAGTCTTTATTTTTCAGTAGTAGTTTCCAATTTACTTATTGCATCATAGATTTTTATTTGCTAGATTGTTTTTTTTCTGTTTTTAGGATTAGATTAGCACTCTTAACTCTGTGGTTTGGTTCATCGTATGCTTAAATGATTAGGGTTGGAAGGTCTAATTCCGATCGACTTAGAGAATGAGCGAACCTTTCACCGTCGGAGAGTACGAAAGATGGAAGATCAAGCTACATCCAAAGTGAACATAGGTAGCCGACCTCTGCGGGACTACTCAGCTCCTAGTGCTAGAGGATTCAGGCTGAGCATAGCTGGACCATCAATTTCGGCAAATAACTTTGAGCTGAAGCCGACACTTATACATATGGTCCAGCAGAGCCAATTCGGGGGAGCTATAACTGAAGACCCGAACCGACATCTTGAGGCTTTTCTCGAAATTTTCTCAACTATGAAACTGCACGGAGTCCCATCTGATGCCATCCGCCTGAGCCTGTTCCCGTTTTTACTGCGGGATAAGGCTAAGGCATGGCTTCACTCCTTACCTTCTGGCAGCATCACCACATGGGAGCAGTGTGAGCAGCAATTCCTGAATAAATACTTCCCACCAAGTAAGACTACTCACATGCGGCATCTTATCACAAGCTTTCGCCAGAAGGAGGGGGAATCCTTATTTAAAGCATGGGATTGCTATAAGGGGCTACTTTATCAATGCCCACACCACGGACAAGAAAGGTGGTTGGGGATCCACATTTTTTATAATGGGATCGCTTACGCCACAAAGATGTCCCTAGATTCTGCCGCAGGAGGAGCTCTAATGAACAATACCATAGAGGAGGCAGAAGAGCTTATCGAAGAGGTGGCCCAAAAACACCATCAATGGGTCTCCGAACGTGGTCAACCCACGCCTGTGGCAGGACGATACACTGTCAACTCCATGGACCACCTTTTGGCAAGGATGGACGTGCTCAACAAATGGTTTGAATCTTTGAATCCCTCATCTGCATGCTTGGCCATTGATTTTGGAGGATCAACAGTGTATCTTGAGGACCACTATGGAGGGTAGGGGACTTCTGATGAGCAGATTAAGCATTGTGATGCGATTGGGGATTATGATCAAAAGCCCCACAACCCGTACTCTAATACCTACAATCCCGGATGAAGGAGTCACCCAAATTTCTCCTACAAAAATAACTCGGGAAACCCCCAACAATCCGGAGGGTACGGGCAATAGTAGGGCAATGGGCAACGACCATAGAAGTCCAGACTGGAACAGATGATGGAGGACTTCATCGCTACCCAAACTAAGGCCAATGAGGAATTTCGTCATCATCATCAAAAGTTTGAAGAAGCACTGAGAGACTTGAAGGCCACCGTTGACGTCCTTGCAAGTCATACCAGGATGTTGGAGACAAAAGTGGCCCAATAACGCAATCTGTGTCACAACCTATGAAGAACTCTCCAACGAGCCAAGGAAAGGAGGAAGGAGTAAGGCAAGGTAGCCAATTCGCCAAGGGGTGTATAGCCATGATTTCCACCCTACCTGACCAAGCTGAGTTTGAAGAGAAGATTCCAATATAGCTTGAGGGCCCTAGTGAATTCGTTATTCCCTGCTCATTTTATGGGGAGAGCTTTGACGAAGCACTATACGACTTGGGGTCATCAATCAGTGTGATGCCCTATGCATATTTTATGAAGATGGGATTGAGTTGGCTCCAACCAGTGAATCTTGGTATTCGTATGAGGGATGATTCAGTGAAGGAGCTCGTTGGCCTGCTACCACACGTTCCTGTGATGATTGAGGATTTTGTGATGCTCACGGACTTCATCATACTAGACACAGGACTGAATCCTCAAAATCCTATCATTCTGGGAAGGCATTTTCTAGCAACCGCAAGGGCGTGCATAGATGTGAAGGCACACCGGATCTTCGTTGAGGTAGACAGAAAGATCATCCTTTTCATCCTTTTGGAGCACAGAGTTCCCTACTTTGACGGCTTCACGATTAGAAGATTGAAGGCGGAAGCTCCAGATTTAGATCTCGAGACGGATGAATGGAGGTTCACTGAACCACCAGAGCCGAGTTGATAGAAGAGTGCGGTCGAGCTAAACGATATTAAACAAAGCGCTTCTTGGGAGGCAACCCAAGTTTAGTTTTATATTTCCCTTTTCTATTGCATTGCATACATTTGTTTAAATTTTAGTTTTGATTTCCATCACATTTAGAGTTAGGAATAGAAAAAAACTTTGCTAGGCAAAAATGAGACCCATATTAGTCTACACGGCGAAGTGTATGAACAAATTCGGGCCATGGTGCATAAACGGGGCAAAAAATGGGGGCACACGGCCTGACCGTGTGTTTTTCCATGACCATGCCCGATTAACCAGAGGCGCACACGGCCTGCCCGTGTGTTTTCACACGGTCGTGGCGCGTGAGGTTAAAAGGGGCGAGCCGTGTGTTTTCACCCCATTTACACCATGTGCTTCAAAGGTTCTTGCCCTAGCCGTGTGATTTCGTTTTCCCCTTCCTCTAGAAGCATTTCTAACCTCTTAAGAAGCCAAAAGGAGCACGGATGAGGAGGAGCACCAAGCAGCCGCTGCATCCACCAGTTCCCATATCGACCACATGTATATGTGGCATCAGCGGCTCAGCAGCAGGTTCTCCCAGGATCCAGAGATGCCCAGACTCCTAGACTTTCCACCTCATCCACCATATTAGAGGTATATTTTCATTTAAGTCTGGGGGAAGACCCCAAAATCTATTTTGTTTTATTTCCTAGTAGTAGTTTTTTTTCTGATATTTTCATTCATTTGTTCATGCATGCATGAGTTGTTGAGTTTCTTTCAGTAATTAATTTTTGGTGTTTGTAAAGCTATCTCAGTAGTATTTTTGAAAGTTGCTTGCATGAGTTGTTCCCATAGGTAGCTTAACTCCATTTATATTGTGCTATTTTATTTTATTTGCTCTATTGAATGTTCTAGACTTACACTGGTTAGCTTTGTTTTTACACTAACACATGTCGAACAGTCTGAAAGAGAGAATCTAGTACATGCCTAGTTATGATTCACTTCAGTAGTCGACTACTTTGGAATCCACATGTGGCTCTAGGCTTAGCATTTTAGTTACTGGAGATGCTCAGATTGTGTAAGCCCATTCGGAAAAATCAAAATCCCAGTGAGCCAAAAAAATAAAAAGAAAAATAAAAGAAAAAGAAAAAAAAAAAGAGAAAAGAAAAGAGAGAGAGATTTTATGGGATAAAAGAAATAGTTGTCGTGGGTGGAAATGGCTAGGTGCCCCTTTGAGACCGAGTTAGGTTACTGGGGAAACACCTCCCAATTTCTCTCAATACCGAGCACGCCTTTGAGACTTTATGCTAGATCTAGGGAACGACCCTTGCTTTAGGCAGGTAAGTGCCTAAGAGCTGGAAACCTTAGGAAAGCTATGGGGTAACGACTTAACTCACCATGGAACGGGCATCCCCTAAGAATGATTCGCCTAGCACGAGCATGAGGAGCTAACTTATTGAATTTTTAGAACATATCTATTTTGCTTTGATTGCAAATACCACCTGATAAATTTAGTTAGCATGCTAATTATGGAACAATATCTTTTTAAAATTTTATGGCACTGAGGTTTGCTTGAGGACAAGCAAAGATTTAAGTATGGGGGAAGTGATGTGAGCAAAACATATAGGGTTTTAGGAGTAGTTTTCGCTCACATCTTGTTACATTTTGCATTAGTTTCATGCATATGTTACTCTATTCTTGCACGCATTGCCTATTTTCTAGTTCGGAGGTTTGCTCATTGTACTTTTGTGTGCGGGTTAGGTTTTTTGGTGAAAAAGACGCGTTTACGGAGTAAAAGAAGAACTTTCACAGCTAGACGCAGAGTGAGACTCGGCCAGGGCATGTAGATTCACACAGTCATGTCCAATGGGCGAAGAATAGCATCGCAGGGTTGCACATGGTCGTGTGGTGGCCCGATGGATTTGCGCAACTAGGGCTTTATCCAGATTTTATAGTAGTCCGAGGCGATATCTATATAAGGATGGCTCCACCAAAACCCTAGGGGAGAGGCATGATGGCTAGGTCGGCACGCCAAAGCACTAAAAAGCTTCGGTAACTCACAGCGGGGAGGAGGAATGCCGCCGGGGGTCCACAACTTGCAATACAATGTCGGAGAGAAGATCACGAAGCATCGTATATCTCTATTGCTGCACTTTATCTCTATTGTATTCGAACTTAAACATATTTTGTGATTCTTCCTTCGTTTTTATGGAGTAGTACATTTGATTCCAGGATTAGGGAGTAGCTTGTGTACATAGAAAATGTTGGTTCATATTAAATTCTGACCAAAAGTTTGATTTGACAATTTGTAGTTGTTCTCTATTATATCTTCATGAGTTTGGCTTTCTTTCTGCTGTGCTTAGGCGATACGAGGTGGTGACAACCCTCGCAATCTAGATTTAGGTGGTTTGATCAAGGAACCTAGGGGTAAACCTGACCTCCCATAACTGCGGGGAGAAGGGAGCGGTGGAATCAGAAACGGTCCACCTCGAGGAGTGATTTGGCATCCTCGTACTCTCTATCCCTTCCTTTTGGGCAGAGGTAGCTCCTGGTGAATGCGGCGACTCTACAGGAGAGTGTATGAAGCCCCTTCCCCAAACCGTAGGTAGACGTTTAGATGACGCCAATTGACAACATTGTTATGTGGTATAGAAGCGAAACCGAAGTCCTAGAATCGCTCTTTTAAGACCCCGGAACACTCTTTTCCTCCTCTGTGTGACACCGTACAGAGTAGGGTCCACCGATAGTCCTCACCAACTGACTCTCTCTGAGATTTCGTCCGAACAATAACAACCACTTAGTGTATTGGTACTCAAATCCCAGTCCCTGTGGGATCAATAATCTTCATTACTTGACGACATCCGTGCACTTGCGGGCGTTGAGCGTGAGCGCGCACTTTAAGTCCCCGACGATGGCCGTCGCGAGATTTGAGGTCGCGCACATGCGCATCACTGCACCGCGTGTCACAGGGGATACACAGGTGATACCTCATCGTAGTGGGAGGGTTTTAGACGACCTGATAGATTTATGTTCTTGGGAGAATCTTATGATTTGATCCCTAGCGAACACGAACCTGATCCCTGGACATATGACGAGGCAATCTAAGATAAAGATGAGGTATCTTAGCAAAGTGAGATGAATTCTGAGATAGAATCTATAGATTCAAATCAGGTCTGGGAGCTAGTAGAACCACCTAATGGTGTAAAAACCATTTGATACAACTGGATCAACAAAAGAAAGAGAGGAATAGACGGGAAGGTTGAGACCTTCAAAGCAAGGCTTGTCGCGAAAGGGTATACTCAGAAAGAGGATATCGATTATGAGGAGACCTTTTTGAGAGTAGTCATGCTTAAGTCTATTCGGATTCTCTTGTCTATTGCTGCTCATATGGATTATGAGGTGTGGCAGATGGATGTCAAGAAAACTTTCCTTAATGGAAGTCTTGAAGAAAACATCTATATGGAGCAACCAGAGGGATTCATTGCAAAGGGCAAATAGCATCTTGTGTGCAAGCTTAATCGTTCATTTATGGATTGAAGCAAGCTTCGAGCTCTTGGAACATCCACTTTGATGAGGTAATCTAGTCATATGGATTTATTCAAAGTCCGGATGAGTCTTGTGTATACAAGAGATGTGACAGAAACATAGTGATATTTCTTGTACTATACGTAGATGACATTTTGCTCATTGGCAACAATGTCAAAGTGTTATCTGACGTAAGGGTATGGTTGTCCAAACAATTTGATATGAAGGACTTGGGAGAAGTGGGACACATCCTTGGGATCAAGGTTATAAGGGATCGCAAGAAAAGGATGTTGTGCTTATCTCAAGCTTCATACATATACACTATTTTGGCTCGTTTTAGCATGAAGAACTCCAAGAAAGGTTTTCTACCTTTTAGGCATGGAGTACCTTTATCTAAAGAGATGTGTCCTAGAACATCAAAGGAGATAAAGGAGATGAAAGCGGTTCCTTATGCTTCGACAGTAGGAAGCCGCATGTATGCAATATTATGTATGAGGTCGGATATCTGCTTTGCCGTGGGCATGGTTAACAGATACAAAGTAATCTAGGACAGGGACATTGGACTGCGATAAAGCATATATTGAAGTACCTGTGAAGGAATAAGGATTATATGGTGGTATACCAGGCAGATCAATTACTCCCTGTGGGTTACACAGATTCTGACTTCCAATCAGATAGGGATAACAGTAAGTCTACCTCTGTTTTTGTGTTTACTTTGGGAGGTGGAGCCATTGTATGGAGGAGTGTCAAGAAGAAATGCGTGGAGGACTCTACCATGGAAGCTGAGCATGTGGTAGCCTCAGAGACAACCAAAGAAGTCGTATGGCTCAGGAACTTCTTGATGGACTTGGATGTGATTCCTAGTTTGCCCAGAACTATCACAATTTATTGTGATAATAGTGGTGCAGTTGCAAACTCGAAGGAACCACGAGCCCATAAAGCAAGTAAACACATAGAGCGCAAGTACCACTTGATACGAGAGATCAAAAAGCGAGGGGAAGTTGATATCGTCAAGATTGCATCAGAGGATAACATGGCAGATCCTTTCACTAAGGCCCTTCCAGTGAGTGTTTTTGATAGGCATGTGGAGGGAATGAGAATCAGATGTATGGCAGTTTGATGGCAGCATAGTCTTTTAGTATAAGTGGGAGATTGTTGGGTTGTATACTGAAAGCCTAGCCTTTGTATGAATATCTTTATTTTTCAAATAAGAATCACATGATCATTGTTAGCATTTTATAGTCATGCATATTGTCTGATACATTACATTGTAGATAACATGGTGTGTGGTGTCACACAGAAGATCATGTTATTAGTTCCTTGTAAAGTATAAGTAGAGGCTCACAACCAAGATGGTTTTGGACAAACCATTGGTATGGTTGTAGTGTAATTTAGTATTGGTTTGTCTTGACCATAGAATTACACTAGTACACTTTGTGTTTATTGAGCAGGACTGACTTAGAGGTGATTCAATTTATTGCTGACTACATGATTGAATAAGACCTCAGATATTCTGGTGTACATGCTCTTAATCCCGATATAATAATGGGCACATGTACTTAATATTTATTTCGTTGATTTTGTTTAGTTGTTGAAACATGTTTAGCGGTGTTATCTACCAGTACCTGGTGTGTAGATACAGGAGCCACTGATCATGTCTGCAATACTATGCAGGGGTTCCAGGAAAATTTTCACTAATGAAAGGATTAATCCGGATGGGATGAGCTTCCTTAGCAACACCATTTCGTCGTCGTGCTAACAACTTGAGTGGTCGCTCGAACAAACTAGTTGTTCAAGCAACTCTACTCTTCTAGTTGATTAGCCGCGGAAGAGACGACGGACGGATCGTCGGTTTTTGTGTTTGTCTTCGGGGTCCATGATTATACAATATATTTGAACACACACACATGCATAATCAAAACAAATAAGAACATGCTCAGATCTATACATAAAGTTAAAATAACTTTATACCTCACGATCTTCTACCGTATGTCCTATCCCTCTCGTGGACGACGTGTGGACGAAGATCCTCCACGAGTAGAAGCATTCTAGATCGAGTTCTCCTCTACCTTGTCCGCTGCGAACAAAGAGAAAAACGAACAAAACCTTTTCCTTTCTAGAACCGGCCACCAAGTAAAGAAGTTTGATGTAACCGCCGGCCAAGGAACGAATGAATGAACTCCGGCCAACTTTGAAACAAAGTTGCCGCCGGCCACCAATGGATGAGCGCCGGCCACCAAGAAGCTTGGAACCACCGGCCACCAAGGATTAAAGGAGAAGAATGAGAGCTGGCCAAGGAAGAAAGGAGAGGTCTATAAGATGGACCTTGATGGAGAAGAATGGGCGCCGGCAACAATCAATGAAGGAGAAAGGTTGCCGCCCAAGCTCTATCTCCAAACCCTAGCCGCCCACCTTGATAAGAGCCAAAACCCTAACTTCAATTCGAACCAACTCCTATGTCTTATTTCGCCCAACCCTAAGCCATATATTTATAGAATTTAGGAGAAAGTTGGTTAGCCTAAAATATAGGAACTAACTCCTATATTCTTGCCGCCCAACTCCTCCTCTAGGGTTTGTTGCACCAACCCATGGATGAGCCAAACCCTAATTCTAGAATTTAGGCTTAAGCCTCCTCTAATCTCCACCGTCAGATCTAGGGATTTAATCTCCACCGTCGGATCTAGGGATTTAATCTCCACCGTCGGATCTAGGGATTTAATCTCCACCGTCGGATCTAGGATTTCATCCCAACCGTAGGATCTAGGATTTAATCCCAACCGTAGTATCTAGGATTTCATCCCAACCGTCGGATCAAGGATTTCATCCCAACCGTCGGATCAAGGATTTCATCCTAACCATCGGATCTATGGATTTAATCCAACCGTTGGTTCTAGGGTTTCATCCTAACCATCGGATCTATGGATTTAATCCAACCGTTGGTTCTAGGTTTTGTTCTAACCATCGGATCTATGGATTTAATCCAACCGTTGGTTCTAGGTTTTGTTTTACATTCTTGGATGTAGACTTCATAAGGATTATATTAGGCTACGATAGGGACCATAAGGAGGAGTTGGGTCTTGGCCACCCGATGGATCGGAACCACACAAACTTGATCCATCAATGATGTTCCATTCCACTAGAGGATCATCATTGAACTACCTCACCAACCCCCATAAATCAATATGGGCTCCATTTGTCCATCAATCTCCCCGTGTTTAAGATATCGAATGTCCGTCAATTAATTGATTTACTGACCATCAATTAATTAACATCTAACTCCTCAAGTAGTACCACTCAACCTTATCATCATGTTGACTAAGTCAACCAGCTGGGTTTACATGATGAACCTTATGAGCTCCTCAAGGGGACATCATCAACCTAATATATAGGACACGGTTTCCTCCTATAATCAACGGCACACCATGTAAATAATATTATTTCCCAACTTACCGGGCATATTGATTTAATCCATCTAAATCTCACCCACTGGTAAATTAAAGAAATAAATACTAAGTACATGTGCCCGTTATTATATCGGGATTAAGAGCATGCACAACATAATATCCGAGGTCCGATTCAATTATGTAGTCAGCACTAAATTGAATCACCTCTATTTCGGTCCTGCTCAATACACCTAAGTGTACTAGTGTAACTCTATGTTCAAGATAAAACAATACCAAGCTACACTACAACCATGCCAATGGTTTGTCCAAAACCATCTTGGTTGTGAGCCTCTACTTATATTTTACATAAGGCATCGATAACATGATCTTCGTACACCAAGCACCATGTTATCTACAATGTAAAATATTAGACAATATGCACACATATATAATGAATATATAAAATGCAAACAATGATCATGTGATTCTTATTTCAAAATAAAATGTTCATACAAAAAGAGCTAGGCTTTCAGTATACATTCTAATAATCTCCCACTTATACTAAAAGACTATGCCGTCATCTCTCTGCCATACATCTGATCCCCATGTCCTCCACATGCCTATCAAACGCTTTCGCTGGAAGGGCCTTAGTGAATGGATCCGCTAGGTTATCCTCTGATGCAATCTTGGCGACAGCAACTTCCCCTCGCTTTACGATCTCTCGTATAATGTGGTACTTGCGCTCTATGTGTTTACTCGCCTTATGGGCTCGTGGTTCCTTCGAGTTTGCAACTGCACCACTATTATCACAATAAATTGTGATAGTTCTGGGCAAACTAGGAATCACATCCAAGTCCATCAAGAAGTTCCTGAGCCATACAGCTTCCTTGGCTGCCTCAGAGGCTGCCACATACTCAGCTTCCATGGTAGAGTCCGCCACGCATTTCTGCTTGACACTCCTCCATACTATGGCTCCACCTCCAAAAGTAAACACAAACCCCGAGGTTGACTTACTCTTGTCCCTATCTGATTGGAAATCCGAATCCGTGTAACCCACAGTGACTAATTGATCCGCCTGAAAACCAAAGATATAATCCCTAGTTCTTCTCGTGTACTTCAATATATGCTTTACCATACCAATGTCCTCAGAGATTACTCTGATATCTGCTAACCATGCCCACGGCAAAGCAGATATCCGGTCTCGTACATAGCATCGCATACATAAGGCTTCCTACTGCTGAAGCATAAGGAACCGCCTTCATCTCCTCTATCTCCTTTGATGTTTTGGGACACATCTCTTTAGATAAAGGAACTCCATGCCTAAAAGGTAGAAAACCTTTCTTGGAGTTCTGCATGCTAAAACGAGCAAGGATAGTGTCAACATATGAAGCTTGAGATAAGCACAACATCCTTTTCTTGCGATCCCTTATAACTTTGATCCCAAGGATGTGTCCAACTTCTCCCAAGTCCTTCATGTCAAACTGTTTGGACAACCATACCCTTACGTCTGATAACACTTTGATATTGTTGCCAACTAACAAAATGTCATCTACGTATAGTAAAAGAAACACCACTACGTTTCCGTCACATCTCTTGTATACACAAGGTTCATCCGGACTTTGAATAAATCCATATGACTGGATTACCTCATCAAAGCGGATGTTCCAAGATCTAGAAGCTTGCTTCAATCCATAAATGGACCGATTAAGCTTACATACAAGATGATCTTCTTTAGCAATGAATCCTCCTGCTGCCGTGATATAGATGTTCTCCTCAAGACTTCAAGGAAAGTCCGCTTGACATCCATCCGCCAAATCTCATAATCCATATGAGCATATAGATAAGAGAATCCGGATAGACTTAAGCATAGCTACCGAAAAAGGTCTCCTCATAATCGATACCCTCTTTCCGAGTATACCCTTCGCAATAAGCCTAGCTTTGAAGGTTTCAACCTTCCCGCCTACTCCTCTCTTCTCTTGTAGATCCACTTGCATCCAATGGTTTTTACACCATCGGGTGGCTCTACTAGCTCCCAGACTGATTAGAATCCATAGATTCTATCTCCAATTCATCGCTTTTGCCAAGATATCGCATCTCTATCTTGGATTGCCTCGCCATATGTCCAGGATCAGTTCATGTTCACTGTGAACTAAGTCCAAGACTCTCCCAAAAACATGAATCTCTGGGTTGTCTAACAACCCTCCCACTACGACGAGGTGCCTCCGCGTATGCTCTGTGACACGCTGCATGCTGACTTGTGGTGTGTTGGTACCTCTGAAGTTGGGACTTCCCCGCCATCTCCTCAAGAACAATCCTACTCGTGCTTGTGGTTCATCACATAGTCCTCCTCTAGAAATCGCATTCAGACTAACGATCACCTTCCGATCTCTAGGACTATAGAATAAACCACCCTTCGCTCCTTGGGTAGCCAACAAACAAGCTGCACTTCATACGAGATTCCAACTTACCAAAGATCTCCCTTCAAAGACATGTGCCGGACTACCCCAAATCCAATATGTCTTAGACTAGGCTTTCACCACCCACAACTCAGGGGAGTAGAGGGTCGACTTAGATGGAACCAAGTTCGTAATGTGTGCTTGTTTCCAGAGCAAACCCCGTAACTAATCGTAACTCGTAATAACTCATCATCGATCCGACCATCTCCATAAGAGTCCTATTCCTTCGCCTCCGCTACACCATTCTACTGGGTGTGCCAAAGTGCATAATTGGGATTGAATCCCAGCCTCGATAAGTAACTCCTAAACTCTCCCAAGAGGTACTCGCCACCACGATCGATCAGAATGTCTTGATACTTTACCTTGACGGCTTCTCCACATCACCTTGAATTCTTTGAACTTGTCAAAGCATTCAGACTTGCGCGATCAAGTAAATGTATCCATATCTTGAATAATCGCCTCATAAAAGAGAGACGAAATATTCAAAACCACCTCTTGCCTCGGATAGACATAGGATCGCACAAATCGAATGAACCAATTCTAACACATCTTTGGCTCTATACCCCTTGGCCTTAAAAGGCCTCTTGGTCATTTTACCTTCCAAGCAAGATTCGCAGGTTGGGAGATCCTCCACCACTCATGAACCCAAAGGTCCATCAGCTATCAACCTTTGAATTCTGCTTAGGTTAATATGACCAAGCCTTAGATGCCAAAGATATGTTTGGTTCATTCAGAAGGTTCTTTTCTCTTATTAGATTTAGAAGATGAGCTATTTATTTCTATTTGCATCGTGGGAGTTTTTGGTTCAAGAGTATATAAATTGCCAACCAATGTACCAGAACAGATAATCTCCCTATTCCTTTTTATAATAACTCTGTCATTAAAAGAAACAGAATACCCATCCAAAAATAATTTAGAAACTGAAATTAAATTCTTTCTAAAAGTAGGTACATAAAGACAATTTCTTAAAACCAAAACTTTATTCCTATCAAAAGATAAATAAACGTCTCCCACTGCAATAGCCGCCACCTTTGAAGCATTGCCCATGTAGACGGTAACCTCTCCCTCAGCTAGTCGTCGGGTTTCCTGGAACCCCTTTGTTCTTTCGGCGAGGACAGTCCGCCTTCCAATGTCCAGTCTGCTTGCAAGTGAAGCACTTGCCTTTCGGCTTCTTCGCTCCTGCCTGGGGTCCCACTGCCACTTTCTTCTCTCTACCTTGCTTCTTCTTCTTCTTACCTTTCAGTTTAGAGGAAGAAACCTTCTGAGCGACCATGGCTTGAGAACTCTGACGAAAAAGCCCTCTCACTCGAGTTCTCGAAGCTCCGCCAACTAATACAACCTCTTGTTCATGTTGTAGTTAAGGCGAATCGCCAAAACTCCTAGGCAGAGATCGAGAATGATATCGACTGGGTTTCATCGATCTCACCCGAGGACTTCCATCTCATTAAGATGAGCCATCATCTTGAGAACATGGTCCCTAACGGTGTTCCTCGACCATGGTGGTCGCCATCGCTCCTCGCTTAGCCGCCCTACTCTGATGTCCGAAAAGTTCCTTGAGATTGAACATCATGTCATAAGCTGTGGCTATGGCCTGATGCTGATGTTGCAGCACATTTGACATAGATGCCAAAATGTAACACCGCACCATCTCATCTGCCTTAACCCATTTCTTATAATGTTCTTTCTCCTTTTCATCAGAGTCATCAGTGGGCTTAGGAGGACAGACCTCGAAGAGTACAAATTTGTACTCCTCCGCAGTTAAGACAATATCCAGGTTTCTTTTCCAATCAATGTAGTTTGGACCAGTAAGTTTGTTTTCTTTTAAAATCACAGCAAGTGGGTTGAAAGCCATTTGAAAATCCTAAAAATCACAATGATAAAAAAATATCAGATTTCAAATAATATTGATTCCTCAAAACAATAAAATCTCGAAATCAACCAACACCTCAAAACACCGAGAATATCGCATGCCACGATAGTGTGGACGTATACGAATTCTACATTTGTAAGAGGAGGTTTTACCCATTAATTTTATTATCTTGTCAATCTTAATTTTTGACAAATAAAATTAATAGTTGGTTCCTCTTTAGCCCTACAAATAAAAGCAGTGACTCCAATGGGGAGGATACTTTTTATTTGCATCTAAGTGTGCACCATTACACGGTACTAAGGGAATTATTTCGGATTATGTGCCTTACCGATGGGGAAGTACACACGCTCCTAGATAATTTCCTACAACCATTATTTGACCTAGTGATCCGCAAACAAACCCATCCGATGGGGAGGAAGGCACTCAGAACCAACGCGCAAGTTTGTTGCATCACACGTCAAATTGTAATGGAGGCCGCGGGAATTAATTAAAATGTCCCTCTCCCACTTAGTAAATTGAAATCGAGGAATTTTAAAACAAACACAACATGCATATAAAACATATAAGCAATAAATATGGAAAAATCAGAATTTTTCCAACTATTATGGCATTGTTCTCCAATACGTATCCCGTTGTGTCGCCACCTCGTCCGCTCCATCTTTTCCCGTGCGCAAGTCAACAAAGAGTTCCGAGCCGAGATCAATCATATTAATTTACATCCATCGATCCTATACTCCACGAAGGAGTGTACAAATAATCTAGATCGAAAGTAAACTAAAATGAGCGGCTAAACAATGCCGTATTTAATTACAAAAATTAAATACTAATCTAGCCTCGTCAACCCCGAGGATTCAAATAATAAATTTTTACACACATCCATTCACATACACACACATGGCCATAATAGTCGGATCTTATGCCTGCAACCAAAGAGTTAAACTATGCATATCCTACTATTATCCGGCACATATAATATATGAAAAATGCATAAAAATTAACCGAATCCAAAATACACAAAACCGGAAACCGTGGCTCTGATACCAGTTGTTGGTATATGTCGCTTCGGAGGCTCATTGGCTCCCATGTCCCCGGATTAAAATTTTCACTAATGAAAGGATTAATCCGGATGGGATGAGCTTCCTTAGCAACACCATTTCGTCGTCGTGCTAACAACTTGAGTGGTCGCTCGAACAAACTAGTTGTTCAAGCAACTCTACTCTTCTAGTTGATTAGCCGCGGAAGAGACGACAGACGGATCGCCGATTTTTTTGTGTTTGTCTTCGGGGTCCATGATTATACAATATATTTGCACACACACACATGCATAATCAAAACAAATAAGAACATGCTCAGATCTGTACATAAAGTTAAAATAACTTTATACCTCACGATCTTCTACCGTATGTCCTATCCCTCTCGTCGACGACGTGTGGACGAAGATCCTCCACGAGTAGAAGCCTTCTAGATCGAGTTATCCTCTACCTTGTCCGCTGCGAACAAAGAGAAAAATGAACAAAACCTTTTCCTTTCTAGAACCGGCCACCAAGTAAAGAAGTTTGATGTAACCGCCGACCAAGGAACGAATGAATGAACTCCGGCCAACTTTGAAACAAAGTTGCCGCCGGCCACCAATGGATGAGCGCCGGCCACCAAGAAGCTTGGAACCACCGGCCACCAAGGATTAAAGGAGAAGAATGAGAGCTGGCCAAGGAAGAAAGGAGAGGTCTATAAGATGGACGCCGGCCAAGCCTTGATGGAGAAGAATGGCGCCGCAACAATCAATGAAGGAGAAAGGTTGCGCCAAGCTCTATCTCCAAACCCTAGCCGCCCACCTTGATAAGAGCCAAAACCCTAACTTCAATTCAACCAACTCCTATGTCTTATTTCGCCAACCCTAAGCCATATATTTATAGAATTTAGGAAAAGTTGGTTAGCCTAAAATATAGGAACTAACTCCTATATTCTTGCCTAACCCTAACTCCTCTAGGGTTTGTTGCCGCCCAACCCATGGATGAGCCAAACCCTAATTCTAGAATTTAGGCTTAAGCCTCCTCTAATCTCCACCGTCGGATCTAGGGATTTAATCTCCACCGTCGGATCTAGGGATTTAATCTCCACCGTCGGATCTAGGATTTCATCCCAACCGTAGGATCTAGGATTTCATCCCAACCGTAGGATCTAGGATTTCATCCCAACCGTCGGATCAAGGATTTCATCCCAACCGTCGGATCAAGGATTTCATCCTAACCATCGGATCTATGGATTTAATCCAACCGTTGGTTCTAGGGTTTCATCCTAAACATCGGATCTATGGATTTAATCCAACCGTTGGTTCTAGGTTTTGTTCTAACCATCGGATCTATGGATTTAATCCAACCGTTGGTTCTAGGTTTTGTTTTACATTCTTGGATCTAAACTTCATAAGGATTATATTAGGCTACGATAGGGACCATAAGGAGGAGTTGGGTCTTGGCCACCCGATGGATCGGAACCACACAAACTTGATCCATCAATGATGTTCCATTCCACTAGAGGATCATCATTGAACTACCTCACCAACCCCCATAAATCAATATGGGCTCCATTTGTCCATCAATCTCCCCGTGTTTAAGATATCGAATGTCCGTCAATTAATTGATTTACTGACCATCAATTAATTAACATCTAACTCCTAGAGTTGTACCACTCAACCTTATCATCATGTTGACTAAGTCAACCAGCTGGGTTTACATGATGAACCTTATGAGCTCCTCAAGGGGACGTCATCAACCTAATATATAGGACACGGTTTCCTCCTATAATCAACGGCACACCATGTAAATAATATTATTTCCCAACTTACCGGGCATATTGATTTAATCCATCTAAATCTCACCCACTGGTAAATTAAAGAAATAAATACTAAGTACATGTGCCCGTTATTATATTGGGATTAAGAGCATGTACAACATAATATCCGAGGTCCGATTCAATTATGTAGTCAGCACTAAATTGAATCACCTCTATTTCGGTCCTGCTCAATACACCTAAGTGTACTAGTGTAACTCTATGTTCAAGATAAAACAATACCAAGCTACACTACAACCATGCCAATGGTTTGTCCAAAACCATCTTGGTTGTGAGCCTCTACTTATATTTTACAAGGTACTGATAACATGATCTTCTGTGCCACACCAAGCACCATGTTATCTACAATGTAAAATATTAGACAATATGCACACATATATAATGAATATATAAAATGCAAACAATGATCATGTGATTCTTATTTCAAAATAAAATGTTCATACAAAAAGAGCTAGGCTTTCAGTATACATTCTAACAGATTTAGCAATGGGCGTGATTTATGGATTAAATTGATAGGCTCGGTAAGTTGGGAAATAATATTATTTACATTGTGCGTCGTTGATTATAGGAGGAAACCGTGTCCTATATATTAGGATGATGATGTCCCCTTGAGGAGCTCATAAGGATCATAATGTAAATCCTACAGGTGGACTTGGTCTTGCATGATGATAAGGTTGATTGGTACTACTCATGGAGTTAGATGTTAATTAATTAATTGTCAGTAAAATAATTAATTAACGGACATTCGATATCTTAAACACGGGGAGATATGTGTACAATTAATATGTGGAGCCTATATTTATTTATGGTGGTTGGTGAGGTAGATCAATGATAATCCTCTAGTGGAATGGATTATCATTAATGGATCTGATTTTATGTGCGTTGGATCCATTGGGTGGCCAAGATCCTACTCCTCTTCATGGTCCCTATGGTAGCCTATTAGAACCCTCATGAAGCCTAGATCCAATGGACATGATTAAAAGGAGGCTTTGGCAAAATCAATAAATAAGGCCCAAGGCTTGGGCAGCAGAGATAGAATTGGATTCTAGGGATTTGAATCATAGGCTTGGGCAGCAAGCAAAGATTGGAGTTGTGTTAGGGTTTGGAGAAGGTTTGGGTGGCAACAAGTGGAAGGGCTAGGGTTTTGTTTTCCTCTTTTCCTAAGGTATAGCCGACGCCCCTCCTCTTCTTCATCACCAAGGCCGGCGCCCCTTCTTCTTCCTCTTCAAGGGTCGGTGGCAAAGCAAGGAGGAGAGGGTCCTTTCTTCCATTGCCTTGGCTAGTTGTTCTTCTCACTCTTCTTAGGGCCGGCGGACACCAAGGGTTTGGCATTTTGTAGTTGGCGCAAGTAAGGAGAAGAAGGGAGAAGTATTCTTCCCTTTGTTCGGAGTAAGAAAGGAAGGGAAAAAAGTGATCTAGGAGGCTTCATTTCTTGGTAGATCATCACCCACACGACGTCCAAGAAGAGGATAGGTCATACGATAGAAGATCAAGAGATAAAAAAGAGGTATAATTCTTGTTTAAGTTGTTTTCTTGTTCTATGTAATTTGTATGTAATTTTATGTGGTTAATTTACTTGGACCCTGAAGATAAACACAAAAACCAACGATCCGTACATCATCTATTTTGCGGCAAATTGTGGAAAAGAGTTAGGTGGCTTGAACAACAAGTTTGTTTAAGTGACCACTCTAATCGAATTGCACGATGATGGATCGGTTGCTTGGGTAATCCGTCTTCATCAAGGATTAATTTTTTTAATCTGGGGACGTAGATAGGATCGCCATGCACAAGTGACCAAGTTGAAGCACGAAGCGAAGATTCTCCCTTTATCAATGTGTTCCTTCGTTTAAGGAGGGAATTGTTGGGAGTATGGGGAATACAATCAAAGTCCAACTTTGGTAAGACATGGAAAAGATCATATGCTTATAAGATAAAAAGATATATCCATTGGTATGAGGCCTTTTGGGTAAAACTCAAAAACAAAATCAAGAGGCTTTAGGCCCAAAATGGACAATATCATAGCATTGTGGAGATATGTGCATTTTATAGGCATTGACAATATGCACTAAAGATGAATGATTATATTGAGCTGTTGGGATCATTTGGTTTCATCATGAATCATGAATTAAACATTGACTTAATTCTCCATAATTTGACTAATAGTTATTCACAGTTTATGATGAACTATCAGATGAACAAAATTGAGTCCACGATGCCCGAATTGTTCAACATGCTCAAAATAGTTGAGCCACCACTTAAGAAGGAAAAGAAGGTGGTGATGATAGTTGACTCCTCAAAGAATTGTTCTAAAAGGAAATCAAATAAATGGGGCCAAGGGGAAGAAAAAGGCCAAGAAGGAATAACTTGCTCCAAAAGGCACTTGTCATCGTTATGACAAGGAGGGAAATTATAAAAGAAATTACAAGCATTATCTAGAGTCACTGAAGCAGAAAAAGGAATTTGATGCCCAAACTACTTCAGGTATATTTGTTATTGAATGTCAGACTATTTCTACAAGAACATGAGTATTGGATATCGAGTGTGCCTCATTCATATGTAATGACATACAGGAGCTAAAAGATAGTAGAAGACTGGTCAAGGGAAAAGCATATCTGAGGGTTGGCAATGGAGCAAGGGTTGATGTTGTAACAATAGAGACTTATTTTCTACACATGAGTTTTGGATATCGAGTGTGCCTCATACATATGTAATGACATACATGAGCTAAAAGATAGTAGAAAACTGGTCAAGGGAGAAGCAGATCTGAGGGTTGGTAATGGAGAAAGGGTTGATGTTGTAACAATAGAGACTTATTTTCTGCAATTACCTAATGGACTAGTATTAGAGATGGAAAATTATTTTATGTTCCTTCATTAATAAAGAACATTGTTTCTATTTCTTGTTTAAATAGAAAAGGTTTTCATTTGACTTTTAGTAACAATTATTGTTATATTATGTTGAATGATGTTCTCTACGGAACTGGAATGTTGAAGAATGGGATCTACACATTAGATATATCCAACAAATAATTCAATATTGACTCGAGTAGGAAACACGCTAAAATAGATAATCAATTAATCACCTATATGTGGCAATGCCATCTTGGTTATATTAGTAAGGATCGTATGACTAAATTGCACATGCTAGGCATATTATGGTTTTGTTGAATTGGATTCATTCGACACCTGTGATTCATGGTTAAAAGGCAAGATGACATAGTTGCAGGTGAACTAGAGCTCAATGTTTTGGGCCTTACACATACCGATGTATGTGGAACAATGTCAACTTAAGCACAAGGATGTTATAGCTACTTCATAACCTTCATTGATGATTGTTCACGATTTGGGTATTTGTATCTATTGAGATACAAGTCTGAGGCTTTTGAAAAGTTCAAAAAATTCATACATAAATTAGAGAAACAACTTGGAAGAAAATTTCAAAGTACTTCGATCTGATTGAAGTAGAGAATACTTAAGCCAAGAGTTCAAGATTATCTAAGGCACAATGACATCTTGCCCTAAAGGACTCTGCTTAATACACCAAAACATAATGGTGTAGTAGAAAGGTGAAATCGAACCTTGTTGGACACAATTAGGTCAATGATGCTTCATGCAAGTCTTCCTAAATTTTTTTGGGGTTGCGCACTCGATACCGTTGTTTACTTGCTAAACAGAATCCCGAATAAGATTGTCTCAACTAATCCATATAAGGTATGGAATAGTAATAAATCTCGTTTAAGTTATTTGAAGATATGGGGTTGTCCTGCTTATGTAAAGTTGACAGTATCAGACAAGTTGGAGGCTAAGTCTGATAAGTGTCTATTTATTGATTATCCTAAGAAAACAAGGAGTTTGCAATTCTATCATCCCTTTGAACAAAAGGTATTTGTTTCAAAGCATGTTAAATTTCTAAAGATGGAGTTTCTCTTACAGGAAAATAGTGAGAGTTAGGTTGAACTATGTGTAGTTCAAGATACTCCAATATACATAAAAGAGATACCTAGTCAAGAACCACAACCAATTATTCATAGGGATGAAATAATGGATGAACCTGATAATACACCACCTCTTCGTAGATCTTGTAGGATACATCAGATTCCTGAGAGATATGGATTTCTCATTTGTGAATCAAATGACATATTACTCATATAGGATGAGCAGCCTACTAGTTATGAAGAAGTTTTGAAAAATTCAGATAGGGATAAATGGCTAGATGTCATGAAGTCAAAAATAGAGTCCATGTACAAAAACCAAGTTTGGAACTTGGTGTACCCACCCCAAGGCATAATGCCTATAGGGTACAAGGGGTTTTCAAGAAGAAAATCAACATGGATGATAATGTAATTACTTATAAAGCAAGGTTAGTGGAAAAAAGATATTGTCAAAGGCAAGGTGTTGACTATAACAAAACTTTTTCACCAGTAGCTATGCTTAAATCCATCTGAATACTCCTGGCCATAGCAACTCATTATGATTATGAGATATGATAGGTAGATGTGAAAGAAACTTTCCTTAATGGGAACCTCTCTGAGGATGTATACATGATACAACTTGAGGGTTTCACATCTATTGACATGGAGAAGGTATGCAAGCTTTAGAGATCCATTTATGGATTGAAGCAAGCATTCAAGAGTTGGAACATCCATTTTGATGAGGCAATCAAACAATTTAATTTCTCATCAAATCCTAACTAACCTTGTGTATAGAAAGTTTAGTGGGAGTATGGTTGTGTTCCTAGTGTTGTAAGTTGATGACATACTGCTGATAGAAAATTATGTCCCTATTCTTCAATCAGTTAAGGTTTGATTGTCCAAAATTTTCTCCATGAAAGACATGGGAGAAGTAACCTATATCTTGTGAATTAAGATCTATAGAGATAGATCAAATTGGTTGCTTGGTCTTTCACAATCTACATACATAGATAAAGTGCAAAAATAGTTTAGCATGATGAATCCAAGAAAGATTTTATTCCGATGAGATATGAGATTCACCTTTCGAAGTTTACATGTCTGTGCATTGAAGACATGAGGATTCACATGAGTTAAATCCCATATGAGTCAGCTATAGGATCGATCATGTATGCTATATTATATATGAGGCCTGATGTATCATACGCTTTGAGTGTTACGAGCAGATGCCAGTTGGATCATGGTATGGACCATTTGTTATGTCTTCTTGTTTCCACGCTAAAGGGGGTTGAATAGCGATTATGGATTTCTCTTAATTTCACTCGTCGTTGTTCTTTTCTAAAAATGTGTTAGTCCAGCAGGAATATAAATACAAATTGAAAGAAAAACACAACACAAGCACTCACAAAAACAATACTGATTTTACATGGTTTGGAACCCTTGTTCCTACTCCACGGTCGAGCTCTAGTGATGCACACCACCACTAAATCCTCTCCTTCTCAGAAATAATCCAAAGGTGGAGAAATCTCATACAATGAAGATTACAAGAATAATACACAAACAAAATACAAAGCCAATGAAAGAATACAAAACAAAATAATTTACAAGTGCACTTTTGATTAATTATGATTTGGTAGCTTTAGAGTGTCTTAAAGGTCTGGAATCACAAAAGCGTTTCACCTTCAGAATCCCAAGAACTGACATTTCTTTCTTCCTCCGTGATCTCCATATAAAGGCATCGCTAGAGCTGATTTACCACCTGACAATCGACTATCCTTAGCCACCAGTCGACTGCCTAGTGTATCGTTGCCTCAAAACGTACTAATCCACGTTGGATTCTATCTGACTAGTAAACTGCACTGACCCAATAGTCGACTACCACAACCATCAGTCGACTATCATAAGCCAGCAGTCGGCTATGAGACATTCAGTATACTATCCACTTAAGGCTAGTCGACTGCTCTACCCTAGCTGTCCACTATAATGGGAAGTCAACTAGTCAATTCTCCAGTCGATTACCAAAGGAATAGGTCAGTAGTCGAGCCTCAGTCAACTACTCGACCAGTCGATTGGTCATAACTCTAGTCGACTCCCCGAACCAAACTAAGCTCCCAAGTATCGAGCACTCAATTAGTCGACTGGTCGATGCAAATAGTCGACTGGTAAACCTCAAAACTGAGACTTAAATCAAGTATGATCCCCTCATACTTGATACTCACCCTAGGCCTAGACCTAAGCCTTCAAGTCACCTCCATTAGCCTCACACCCTCATGGTCCATCCGAGTCCTCCACAACTCCTTCACCTTTCGCCTAGCCTTCAAGTCTTCCATCGGCTTCGCCATGCCACCAGGTACCCTTAGCCTAGACCTAAGCATTCAATCCACTTTCATCAGCCTCAAGCCCTTGGTTCAAATCAATGACTCCTCACCCTTGGCGCTAGCCTTCAAGTGCTTCCGTTGGTTTTGTCATGCTAATGGGTCTCCTTTGCCAATCGGTTGCGCCTCCGGGACTTCCATTGCCAAGTCTCCAAACTTAAACTTTCGCCACCAAGACTACACCCTTAGACTTACACGACCAAGACTATACTCATGGACTTTTCCCTTTACCAAATATCCATATTTGGACTTTCCATTGCAAAGACTCCACCCTTGGACTTTTCCTTTGCCAAGACTCCACCCTTGGACTTTTCCTTGCCAAGTATTCATACTTGGACTTTTCCTTGCCATGAATCCATTCTTGGACTTCTTCATTGCTAAGTTTCCATACTTTAACTTTTCCTTACCAAGTTTCCAAACTTGGACTTCCACTCAGGTTTCACTCAAGCTTGGTAAACCTTGACCTAAGGTTGATTGCTCTAACAATCTCCCTCATATCAATCTCTCTCACATGACCTAGAATGTCCCAAACCATCCACTAGTAATATGATCAACAATGTAAACCATATTAGCAAACATCAAAACACTACTTAAGTACTACTCAAGTTTTGTCAACATTGATCTGGGGCCTATTGTACCAACAATCTTCCCCTTTTTGATATTTGACAATAACTTTAAGTTAGGCTATCCCACAAGCCCAACTTGACTCTTCTTATGCATAGTAATAATGAAGGTTTCCTAACATAAACCCTTCATTTCTCCCTCTTTGACATACATCAAAAAGACTACCAAGGTTTTCCATATCTTATCTTCCAATGAGATCTTTCATTCTCCCCCGTGGTCAAAATTCATCTTTGTTGCCTTCACTCTTCTTAGTGACAAAACCTTTATCACTAAATCAGAAGCAATCCTTCATTCCCTCCCATAAAAACACATCCATCATCCCTTGATGGACAAACTCCCTCTAAATGCTTGCTCACCCTTGACCATTGGACCAACAATGTCCTTGGAGAGTTCCTAAGCCTATAGGAAGTCTAAACAATCAAAAATAAGGATAAAATATCGGACTTGAACTTTAACCTCCCTTAAAATTTGATTCTTCACCCTAATTAACTCTCCTATTCATTTTCAATGAATATTTCACCCTTCCAATGCTTCTTTAAGCATATCATAGGGATAGAAGTAGTTAGAGTATATAGGGGTGTTGATAACTAGCTAAACAAATCTTGTTCAGCCAAAATCTGCTCCATCAGTCAATTGTGTCAGCAACAAGTTGACTGACATAACCACCAGTCGATTGACTGCCCACAACATTCGACTAGAGTCTGATTTTTTAGAAATCAAACTTTTCAAATGAAATTTTAAAAATCATAAATAATTATATGTTTTTCGAAAAATCTTGAAATTGCATACATGCATTACTTATGTCAAGTACAATGAGTGAAAAATAGTTTTATATTAAAATCCCCATTAATTTGAAAGATTGATACAAAGTTCAATACCATTGAAATATTCAATTTTTTTGCCTAACTTTTACCAATATTCTCAATGGTGATTGCTATCAAAAGATAGACTTCACCAAGGTTTTCTAAAATAATTTTAAAATGTTTTCCAAAACCTAATTTCAATCATGGTATACGGGATAATTATATATGACATTTACACTTGCTTTCCTCATGATTTGTGCATATGATTGAAAGAGTTAGAGTTCATTTTGATGTAATATATAAGCACATTGGACTTAACTCATATTCTTAACATCTCACGTGTCTCTTGGGTGTCTCAATACACACATATGTCTCCTTATGGTCTTTGTGAGATGTAATTTTGATTTTTTTTCCCTAAATCTAAGGGTTCATGCATTATTATCTAGGTATATCCATTTGATTCCTTTATATAGGACATCAAAAAATGACATTTGTCCTTAAATTCAATTTTAATGCATGAATATGATCACGACATAAACGATTTTCATAATTAAAAATATTTGCCAATGATTCATGATGTCATGGCAAGATATAGATAGACCTATGTATTAGTCATGTCATTAATCAACCTAAGTGCTATCATGACATTTTAAAAGATCATATGAAGTATGATGTCATGACATGGTATATGGCAAACAAAGCATGACAAATATATAAAATACAAAGGTATAGAATAACTAAGTCTTAAATCAAAATTTCATTTTCTAGAATTATACCAAATTTTCCATAATGACAATTCAATTCCAATGAGTGTGCCAAATCCCCAAATTTTGGCACACCATACATCTATATAATTGTGCCAATTTTGATCAATTTTCAATCTTCTATATCTCTATTGGCACATCCTAAATTCTTTTAGGATATACTTCTTATCTCATTTCCAAGGTATCACATTACCTTGAAAATATCCTAAAGTGTCAACTCTATCATTGTTAGGTTAACTACCCATCCATTCAAGGTTGGCACAACTTAAACCCATCTAGCATGAAGGAATTACACTCTTAGAAACCCAAAGCCTATTGGAGCTCCTTAGGTTTACAAGGTACTCACTATGGATAACCACCCTTAGTACCTTTTTAATGACTCTCCTAGGCTTGGAAGCCTTGGTCATTGTTGCCTTATCTAGGTCAACTCTATGGATGGCTTCCCTTGTGACATTCTTAGTGACTTGCTAGGCTTCTTGGAAGTCTTAGTCACTTGACTCTTACCATGGTCAACTCTAGGGATGGCTACCCTTGTGACCATGGCACTTTTAAACTTAGGACTAGTTCCATAATTATATGGAATACTATGGTAGATAGGCTTATTGACTTTGGACTTAGTTTTGTGTCCCAAACCCTTTTTGTCCATAGGTGCACCTTGCCTCCTAATTCCTAAATTTTGACCATTAGACCCTTTAATCGAATTTGTCATATTTCGAAGGGTCTTTTCTAATTTATCAATTCTTGCCCTCAAGACTCGATTTTCTTCTTCTAATTTCTCTATTTTTAATTTTTCATTATTTCTTGAGATATTCTTCTTCCTATGCATGTGTCTATCTTTCTTAGGGCTTTTGCCTAGGTTTTTCTCATTCTTAGGTAATGTAGTTTTAGATCTAGTTTGTCTAGGTTTGTCCTTAGTTATAAATTCATAAGATTTAGCTCATAAACAATAAGCCTTACTTCTAGCATGCTTTTTATCATTACATAAAGAAAGAGCATTATTAAAATATACCTTAGGGTTTGCCTTAGGTCCCCCTACATATGATGCTCCTCTCATGTCCTTTCTAAGATGACTCGCCCATGGACACTGGCTTCTATAATGCCCTTTTTGATTGCATTTAAAGCACACTATGAGCTTCTTGCTCTTGCGTATTGGTGCTCTGGCTTCCTTTACCTTCTCCTTCCTGTTTGGCACTATTTGAATTTTCTTCTTAATTCTTTTTGGACACTTGCTCTTGTAAAGCCCTATTTTTTATACTCAAAGCATGTTATTTGATTTTTATTTTTATTGATGATGCTTGAGTTACCTTCCTTAAGTGTAGAAGATGCTTGGGAAGGTTCTTCATTTCTCCTTGATGTAGATGGTTCTTCCTCTTGCTCCAGTGTCAATTGTCTCTCCTCCCCCTCAAATCTAGAGGTGGAAGCTTCCTCAATTTCTTCTCCCAACTCAGATGTTGAACATCTTTCAACCTCCGACTCCTCAATCTCTTGAGGCGATGATCTTAATTCTTCTTTACGCTTGTCATCTTCCTTACTTTGAGATTAGATCGGTGAAGGTTTCTCATGGAGCTCAACTAATTTGCTCCACAACTCCTTAGCATCCCTAAATTCTCCTATCTTGCAAAAAATATCATTAGGTACCAAATTGATTAATATTTTTGTTACTTTGCTATTAATCTCTAATTTTCGGATTTGCTCCTCGGTCCACTTCTTTTTCTTGAGAAGCCTTCCCTTCTTGTCCATGGGTGTTTCGAATCCTACTTCAATACTAATCAAATTTTCTATATCGCACATAAGAAAATATTTCATCTTAGCATTTCAATATCTGAAATAGTCATGGTCGAAGAGGATGGAGCTAGGATGTTGTATCCCAATCCATCATTGAACTCCATGGCTCTTGATAGTTCTCCAATGCTTGCTCCCTTGGCAGTTACTCCTTGAAGAGAGGCCTTTCTCTAATACCAATTGTTAAGACATTTTGTAGGGATGTATACTGAAAAATTTATCTTTTGTATGAATATCTTTATTTTGAAATAAGAATCACATGATCATTGTTTGCATAGTTATGGAATATTGTCTAATACATTACATTGTAGATAACATGGTGTGTGGTGTCACATGGGAGATCATGTTATCAACTCCTTGTAAAGTATAAGTAAAGGCTCACAACCGAGATGGCTTTTGATAAACCATCGGAATGGTTGTAGTGTGATTTGGTATTGGTTTTTCTTGACCATAGAATCACACTAGTGCACTTTGTGTGTATTGAGCAGGACCGACTAAGAGGTGATTCGATTTATTGCTGACTACATAATCGAATCGGACCTCAGATATTATTTAGTACATGCTCTTAATCCCGATATAATAACGGGCACATATACTTAGTATTCATCTCTTTGATTTACCAATGGGTGAGATTTATAGATTAAATCGATAGGCTCGGTAAGTTAGGAAATGGTATTATTTATATGGTGTGTCGTTGATTATAAGAGGAAGTCATGTCCTATATATTACAATGATGATGTCCCCTTGAGGAGCTCATAAGGTTCATCATGTAAACCCTGCTTGTGGACTTGGTCCGGCATGATGAAAAGGTTGAGTGGTACTACTCAAGGAGTTAGATGTTGATTAATTAATGGTCAGTAAATTAATTGATCGACAGACATTCGAGATCTTAAACACGGGGAGAAAATGTACAAATAATATATGGAGCCCATATTATCATATGGGGGTTGGTGAGGTAGATCAATGATGATCCTTTAGTGGATTGGATCATCATTAGTGGATTAGACTTTATGTGGGCTAGATCCATGGGTGGCCAAGATACAACTCCTCCACATGGTCCCTAATGTATCCTAATAACACCTCATGAAGCTTAGATCCAATGGATGAAAACAAAACTCTAGATCCAAAGGTAGAGATTAAATCTCTAGATTCGACGGTTGAGATTAAATCTCTAGATCCGACGGTTGAGATTAAATCCCTAGAACCAATGGAGGAGATTAAATCATGGCTTGAGCCCAACTCTATAAATAGAGATCATGAAGTGGGCATCAAAAAAGATGATGGCTTAAGGGGATTGGGGTTTGCTTTCTTTGGAGGCTAGGAATCCTAGTTGGTTTAGGATTAGGTTTGGGTTGCTAGGGTTTTGGGAGCTCTGGGTGGGTGGCAACTCAAGGTGGAGTTTTTCTTCTTCCTCCTAAGGTGTGGCCGGGTCCTTCCATCTTCCCTCTACCTTGGCTTGTGCTCATCCTAATCTTCTTCACCACTTCCATGGCCGACCATTAGGAGAGCTAGGATTAGGGTTTGGAGGCTTAGGGTTTAGGAGGTTTGGGTGGCACCAAATAAGGAAGTAGTTTGCTTTCTTCTTCCTATCCTTTGGTGGACGGCACCCACAACTCTATCCCAGCCCTTGGCCGGCATCCAAAGACCCCTTCTCCTTCTCCTTAGGTGGTGGAAACAAGATATAGGGCTTTCCCTTGGTGTCATGGCCGGTTTCCACCATTATCTCCTTCTCCTTGTTGGCCGGCGGCAAGCATTCTCCTTGTTGCTTGTTGGTTGGCTATAGGAAGGAGAAGAGCTTTGTTTCTATTCTTCCTCTTGCTTTGGAAAAGCAAGGAAGGAAGATTTGCAATCTAGGAGCTTCGACTTTTGGTAGAGCAGTGCCCACACGACGTCCGAAAGAAGGAAGGTTATACATTAGAAGATTGAGTGGTATATCGATTCTCTAATTTTTATATGCAACATGTTTGTATTATTTATCAATTATGAGCATGATATAAATCTGTATATGGCTAAATAATACTTGGATCCCGAGCATAAACACAAAAACCAGCGATCCGGACATCATCAATTCCGTGGCTACTCGTAGAATAGAGGATGGTCGCTTGAACAACTAGTTTGTTCAAGTGACCTCTCTAAACGAATAGCACGATGATGGCTTGGTTGTTTGGGCAATCCCTTTTGTCTTGGATTAAATTTTAATTCGGGGACATCGAAGGGATCACCATTATCAAACGACCGAGGTGAAGTGGGAAGCGAAGTTTCCCCTCACAGACTCGATAAGATAAAACCATCAAATTGGTATGAGAGCTTCCGGGGCAAAACCCAACAATTGGTATCAGAGCCAAGGTTTCCAGTTTTGTGTGTTTCGGATTCGGTTAATTTTTATGCACTTTTTCATATATTATATGTAGCGAATAATAGTAGGATATTCGTAGTTTAACTCTTTGGTTACTGGCAATAGATCCGACTATTATGCCCATATGTGTGTATGTGATTGTATGTGTGTAAATATTTATTTTGTTGTATCCTCGGGGTTGACGAGTCTAGTATTTAGTTTTTGTAAATTAAATATGGCATTGTTTATCCACTCTTTATTTTTTTTTAATTTCGATCTAGATTTCATGTACACTCCCTCGTGGAGTATAGGATCGATGGATGTAAATTAAAATAGGTTTTAGTCTCATCTCGGATCTCCGGATGGCTTGTACATGACATAGGAGGAGCGGACGAGATGGCGATGTGACGGGAGATATATTGAAGACAAAAGGCATAATAGTTGGAAAATAATTTATTTTTCATATTTATTGCTTTTTGTTTGATATGCATGTCGTAGCCTAGAAAAATTCCTCAATTTCAAATTACTAAGTGGGAGAGGGAATTTTCTATAAATTCCCACGACCTCCATTACGATTTGACATGTGATGCAAGCAAACTTGCGCGTCGGCTCTGAGTGCCTTCCTCCCCTTCGGATGAGTTTGTTTGTGGATCACAAGGTCGAATATGGTTATAGGAAATTATTAAGGAGCATGTGTACTTCCCCATCGGAAGGCACATAACCCGAGATAATTACCTTGGTACCGAGTACTGGTGAACACTTAGATACAAATATAAGTATCCTCCCTATCGGAGTCACTGCTTTTATTTGTAGGGCCGAAGTGAAACCAACTATTAATTTTACTTGTCAAAAAGTTAGGTTGACAAGATAGTAAAATTAATGGGTAAAACTTCCTCTTACAAATGTAGAATTCATATACGTCCACACTATCGTGGTATACGATATTCTCGGTGTTGGTTGATTTTGTAATTTTATTGTTTGAGGAATCAATAATTTTTTGAAATCTACAGTAATGATCTATGTGATTCTTAGTATTTTAAAAAATGACTTTCAGTCCACTGGCTATGATACTAAAGGAAAATAAACTTACTGTATATAATTATGATGATTGGAAAAGAATCTAGATATTGTCTTATCTGCTAAGGAATACAAATATGTACTTCTGGAAGAGTGCCCTCCCATGCCTGCAGATGATTCTGGGGAAAAGGAGAGAGAGAACTATAAGAAGTGGATCAAGGCCAATGAGATTGAGCGGTGTTACATTTTGGCATCTATGTCAAATGTACTGCAACATCAGCATCAAGCCATGTCCACTGCTTATGATATGATGCTCAATCTCAAGGAGCTTTTCGGACACCAGAATTGGGCTGCGAGGCAAGAGGCCATGAGAAACTTGATGACGACCACCATGATCGAGGGAACACCCGTGAGGGATCATGTTCTCAAGATGATGGCTCATTTGAATGAGCTGGAGGTCCTAGGAGCTGAGATCGATGGGGAAACCCAGGTCGATATCATACTCCAGTCTCTTGATGTGTTATTTTCTGCAAGTGCACGGTTGTCATCAAGTAATAAAAATATCGATCCCACAGGGATTGGGATAATTACTGAATGATCGTGATACCAAGTTATCTAGTCAATCAAATTGTGGATTAAGCAAAGACACCGAGCAATCAAGAACAACGAATGAGAAGAACGAGCTAAAAGTCAATAGTTGAGGAGAATCTAAGGATATGGGTTTCACCACGTCGACGATTTATAAGGTGATTTAATTCTTTCCTACCCCTATTAGAGTTGTTTTGATGGAACCTATCCTAAGGTAAATCAACGGCCGCTTTCGAGGTCTATGCTAAGTGTACCTATCAAACACAATTTACCTGTCATGGTATTCGAGCGTAGGGGATCATAATCAGCTAAGGGGACCTGTCACGAGACCCCCGCAAACCTCCCTAGTCTTACCTCCGTTACTTGGTAAAAACTGGATTTGATAGATCCATTACGTCCATAAGAGTTCCTTTAGAGTCTAAATTTCCTTTTCACGGTAGGTTTGCACACGGGACCATAATCAGCTAAGGGGACCTGTCACGAGACCCTCGCAAGCCCTCATAGATAGACTACCGCAACTTGGCAGGAGTTAATCCCTAATTGGTTCTAGGTTTCGAGAACTTGGGTTCACTGTTAGGTACTTCCCCTTAGCTCCTTAGGTTTATCAATAAGAATCAAAAAACCAGATCAAAACAAACAATAATTCAAGTAGTATAGATTACATCATTCATCATAAATCGTCAAGGGCTACTCCCCAATCCTAAGATTACAGGACACTACTCCATTGTCTGGCAAGAATTGCTAGAGAAAGAAATTACGATACTTAGTGCCATCTGTGTTCCTCTGTCGTCGACTCCTTCCTTCTCCTCCTTCTTCTGTCGTCCTTTTGACCACCCACCGTTCTCTCCTTTAGGGTTAGAATATCTCCTCTTTTATATCCTTGGACTCCTCTTTAATTAAGGTAAAAGATTTTCCTTTAATTGAGATGAAGATCGCGGCTTCGTCGAGTTGCTCGCAGAAAAGGAAATCTGAAATCAAGCCAACATGCCCGTGCCAAATGAGGGCACAGGTGTGTCGCGGGCTTCCCACCGAACGTGTTGCGCTTGAATTGGGGCGTGTCGAAGGCTGAATTGGGGCGTGTTGAGCGCTGGAACTCCTGACACGGACGTGTCACTGATAACACGCCTGTGTTGTTTTGATACGCCGGCCGTGTCAACACTTTGAACGGGGCGTGTTGGCTACTGAACCAGGGCGTGTTGAATGCTGGAACTCCTGACATGGACGTGTCACTGATGACATGCCTGTGTTGTTTTGATACGCCTGCTTCTTTGCCCTGTTAACACGAAAAACACCCAAAAGCAGTCTCTTTGTCCAAAATATGCTAGACTTAACTAAATCATGATAAAATACATTCCTAAGACATGAAATGAGATAAAATGCATGTATATGGAGTCGTGAAAACATAGCATGATTTACACACATGAAAATCCCCTAGTCCTAAACTTTTGCTTGTCCTCAAGCAAAGAAAACTCAAAAGACAACTAATTTGTGGGAATGCAAGACACCATCCAGAGGTATACAATCTGATCTTAATCTTTTCAAATCATTCCTAGTTGCCATGTTTGAAAGATCCCTATATAGTTCACGTGAAATGTTGACTAAATTCATTGGACACCAATCCGGATTTGACATCCCTTCTATCATAGAGCATTCTTATTTCCGGCATAGAGGCACTTACCTGCCTTAATGCATGGATCATCCTTACCTATCATCAAAAGGTCTCAAAGGAGCACTTTCTAAGAAGAAAGAAAGAAAGGAATTTATAGAGAGCATTTCCCCAGTAACTAGTTAGTCTCAAAGGGGCCCCTTTTAGGTGTTTCCCAGTAACTACTTGGTCTCAAAGGGGTGCTTGAAAACAATTCCAGTTTTCATTTTTTTTTCGTACTTCTAGTGAAAGTGTTTCTCCAGTAACCAAGTTGCGCAGGCAAGTCTCCAATGGAAAATCGAGTACTCGTCCGATATGGGGATTTAAATCTTTTTTTTTTGGATACCTCAGACCTATAGACCGTGTTAGAAGTGAAATATGGTTCTTATCAAATAGGCAAAAAGGAATATCATGATCCGACCAATGTTCAGTTGTATTACGCTAGATGATATAAAAATGCAATGTTATGATATATGAAAAGATGCAAACAAAATAGCACTAACCAAACTAAAAATCTAAGTAGAGACAGCATCAACAGTAAAGGATGTGCATCGAAACTCACAAAATAGTTCAAGGCGGTCAATGGTCATCGTCCTCGCTACAAGCATCCTCTTCCGTCCACCTATGTCGCTGCTCCTAGTAAAACTCCCGGGACTCCTGTCGAAATCTATCATCATATTACCTTCGGGCGGACTCAGCAGTGAAAAACTCATCAGCTCTCCTATAAAAATCAGCTGCCCTATCCAAATGTTGTGTCACCATACGATGGTGTTCCTCTATAGCTTCGGCATACCGATCCCACATACCTATGTGCGAGGTATGCTCGACCCTGAAAGCTTCGAATGATGATCAAAATCTTGAAAAATCAAAAGAAGAGTACCCTGCAGAAACATTGTCAGTAGGAAACCGTGGGGGTTCAGGAGTCAAATGTGATGGCTCAGGGGCTATGTGAGATGGCTCCCTAGGAGGGGGTGATGGAGCAAGGGCAGTGGGGGGTAGGAAAGGGTTCCTGGACATCTCTAAAAAGCCAATTGGATGAATTATGTATAGTCATCCGCTCAGGGTTTGGAAGAGGGATTTTAATTCCATTTCTTAACACCAAACGATACCCCTCGTCGAATGCTTCAATCATCTTCATATTTATACAAGCATCCAAATCCAATCTAGGGCTAGCAGGACAATATTCAAGGTCATCCAATTCACATCTTAAGGCCACAACAATCCTAGTGATAATACCACCTATGACTATAACCCCGGATGGGCTATTACTAAGCTTAACCAAATGTCTAATCATATGGGCTCCAGAATCAATATTAACTTCATTTAGCATGGCCCATAAAAACTGTAACTCACTCTGCCTAGCCACCCCTACACTATCATATCTTCAAGAGATTGTATTAGCCATAAACCTAAGGAGATAATGAAAAGTAGGATTAGGGATGTTAAATGATTTAGACCTAGATGCATCATAAGGGCGACGGTCATCAGAAATTAATCTCCAAAATTGATGATCAATAAAATGTCTATAAATTTGCCTCTCCCCTCCGCTAGGAAAATCAAATATCGTATTAAAATCACTTAAAGAAAGGGTAAACTCATGGTTCATTAATCTAAATTTTATTTTTCCTTCCTCACAATCTTTTCCTTGCAGTATTTCAGCAGACAGGGAGCTAAGGAATTCAAGAATGATGCTAGGGTAAGTAAGATGATGGTGCGTGATAAATTCGGTCCAGCCTATCCTATTGGTCAATAAAGTTATGTCATCTCTTAACCCTAGGGTGGTCAACGTGTAGAAGTCTATAGTTCTTGTAGATACTAACTTCCTTTTTTCAAACTTACTGAATATAGACTTCATAACCTCATCCCTAAAAACAATTCCATATGGATGGCAGGAGGTCGGAGGAGGATCGTTACCCAAGTCCTGTGCTTTTCTCTTTCCCTTGTCCTTTGCCGAAGAGGAAGAAGCTCCTCCACTAGTCTTCACTAGCTCACTCATGGCATTGGGGAGGGAGAGACAGCAGGTTAGCTCCTCGGCTTCTCGAGAGAGACCGGCGACAACTGCTCCAAGCTTGTATCGCGAGTGGAAGATTAGGGCATGCTCGGGCCGACTTTAGAGGGCTATCCGCTACATAGGCGTGTCGGGCATCCTCTTACGCAAATACCCGACCCATTTAAGTGCGACATAGGCATGCTCGAGCCTCCCCAGGCATGCCGCAGTCCGGCCCAGGCGTGCCGCAGTTGAGAAATGTGCGACACGGGCGTGCTCAGCAGCACGCTCGACCTGTGTTGTCTTCGGGTAACCTCAACACGCCTGTGTCGTTCAGCATAGGCGGGTCGTGTCAATTTGGCACGCAGTGGCACGTTTATCATGTCGTGTCCTGTAAACCTAAAATAAATAAAAATAGAATAAATAAAATAAAATAAAATAAAATGACTAAAAAAAATGAAAATAGCTTGGGTTGCCTCCCAAGAAGCGCTTGTTTAAGGTCGTTAGCTTGACCCCTCAGTTACTCCCTAGTTTTGGGGATATGGCTCGAGGAGTGTGCTCTGCCCCTCTTCCTCCTCAACCAGCTCTGTGGTGTTAGGTTGGGGTCGGAAAACTCCGACTCTTTATCCTCAAAATCCCCTTCGAGCTTATTAAGATAAGTTTATTCTAGTGCTCCTTCTAGTGCTATTGACTGGAAACTGTCAATCCTACAACAAACATAAAAAACAGAAGGTTGTTTAACAACTTTTGAAAGGTCAAATTCAATTTTGTCGTTTCCAAATGCAAGTGAGAGTTTGTGGTTCTTGACATCTATCATTGCCCCTTCAGTAGCCAAGAAAGGTCTCCCCAAAATGAGTCGAATGCATGGGTCTTCATCCATGTCAAGCACTACAAAATCGGCAGGAATAATAAAATTTCCCACCTGCACTGGTACATCTTCTAAGATTCCCAAAGGATATCTAATGGAGCGATCGGCTAACTGCAAGGCCATAGTAGTTAGTTTCATTTCTCCCAAATCCAATTTCTTGCATATGGAAAGAGGTATCAGATTGACACTGGCGCCCAAATCGCAAAAAGGCTTATCAAAATTTGAGTCATTAATTATGCAAGGGATAGAAAAGCTACCCGGATCATTTAGTTTGGGAGGTACCATGTTCTTAATTAAAGCACTGCACTCCTCAGTAAGAGCCACTATTACATGCTCCTCGACTTTTCTTTTATTGGTTAAGATATCCTTCAAGAACTTGGAGTATGTAGGCATTTGTTGAAGAGCTTCTATAAAAGGTATATTGATATATAGCTTCCTAATTACCTCAAGGAACTTACCAAATTGTTCATCCAATTTTTCCTTAATCAGCCTCTGAGGGAATGGGATAGGGGGCTTATACGTTCTTGGTTCCTTATTCGGCACGCCTGTGTCGTTTGGCACAGGCCAATCGTGTTGGCTGATGGAGTGACCCGACACTGGTGTGTCGGCTGACACGTGCTCGTGGGCATTCTCTTCCCCAGGCGTGCTGTTGTCTTCTTCCAAGTCTGACACGCTCGTGTCCTTTAGCATAGGGGCCGCTTGTTGAGCTCTGTTTCCTTATAAAATCCTTCCACTTCTCAAACTTATGGAATTAAAATGCTCAGCTGGGTTTACTTCTGAATTTCCAGGAAATCTGTCGGGCGTCCTTGATGCTGAGATGGCAATTTGGGAAATTTGATTTTCTAGCATTCTTGTGTGATTAGTCAAATTATCAACCTTGCCTCCCAATTGCTTGATTGCCTCGGTATTAATTTGATGTTGCCGATTTGATTCTACAATATGCTGTCGAAATTCATCATTTATCTTCCCCTGACACGTAATAAAATTCTCCATCATCTTTTCTAAGCTCGACTTGGGTCCTAGATGAAATCCCAAAGGTGCTCCAAAACTGTTCTGTCCAGAAGAATTTTGTTTGGATCTATACGAGAAGTTGGGATGATTCCTCCAACCGGGATTGTACGTGTTCGAATAAGGGTTGCCACCATTAGGCTTCTGATTAAAATTATTTAGTGCATCTACTTGCTCAATCTCAACTCCCGATGATGGTGCGTGTAGGATTTGGCAATTCATCGCTACATGTCCTATTACACCACAGATCTCGCAAGTGACATTAGATGAGTTTATAGCTGATATATTAAAATGTTCGAGCTTTTGAGTTAACGCATCGACTTTTGCACTGAGTAGATCAAGGGTACTTACCTCAAACTTACCTGGCATTTTAATCTGATATCCTCATTCTATAGCCCATTGGTGAGAATTCATTGCCACATTCTCGATGATCTCAAAAGCTTCATCCAATGTTTTGTTCATAAGAGCTCCTCCTGTAGAAGAATCAAGAGAAACTTTAGTAGCAGACGAGATTCCATTGTAGAAAGTATGAACAATGAGCCACTTCTCCAGCCCATGATGAGGGCATTGCTGTAGTAATCCCTTAAATCTGTCCCATGCTTCAAATAATGTTTCTCCATCCTTTTGTGCAAAATTAGTGATTTGATGACGAAGACTTGCAGTTTTGCTGGGTGGAAAATACTTGTCTAAAAATCTTTGCTCATTTAATCCCGTAGTTATGCAATCTCTTTGGAAGAGAGTGTAGTCGAGCTCTAGCTTTGTCCATGATGAGAAAGGAAACAAGCGCAATCTAATAGCATCAGCTGAGGCTCCATTCAGTTTTAAAGTTTCACAAAATTCTAAAAATACTTCCAAGTGCAGATTTGGATCTTCAGTGGGTGCTCCTCCGAATTGATGTTGTTGGACCATGGATAGTAGAGCCGGTTTTAATTCAAAATTGTTCGCTTCAATAAGGGGTCTTCTAATACTCGATCTCAATCCCCTTGTACTAGGTGCTGCATAATCCCTTAAAGGTTTATTCTCGTTCTGATCAGCCATGAGAGAGGTCAGATTGTCTTCCTGACGTTGCTGAAATCGTCTTCTAGCGAGGAATGTTCTCTCTACCTCAGGATCAATATCGAGATTTTCCCTATTAAGTCTGTGCATGCAACAACAAGAGAGGCTCCCAAAACAATAATTCAGAACAGACACAAAGAATAGGAACAAAAACAGAAATCTAGATTAACTAAATCAAGCTCAATTCAATATTGAGTACCAATCCCCAGCAACGGTGCCAAAAACTTGATGTGCTATTTTTCGCAAGTGCACGGTTGTCATCAAGTAATAAAATATCGATCCCACAGGGATTGTGACAATTACTGAATGATCGTGATACCAAGTTATCTAGTCAATCAATTTGTGGATTAAGCAAAGACACTGAGCAGTCAAGAACAACGAATGAGAAGAACGAGCTAAAAGTCAATGTTGAGGAGAATCTCAGGATATGGGTTTCACCACGTCGACGATTTATAAGGTGGTTTAATTCTTTCCTACCCCTATTAGAGTTGTTTTGATGGAACCTATCCTAAGGTAAATCAATGACCCCTTTCGAGGTCTACGCTAATTATACCAATCAAACTAAATTTACCTGTCACGGTATTCGAGCGTAGGGGATCATAATCAGCTAAGTGGACCTGTCACGAGACCCCCACAAACCTCCCTAGTCTTACCTCCATTACTTGGTAAAAACTTGATTTGATAGATCCATTAAGTCCATAAGAGTTCCTTTAGAGTCTAAATTTCCTTTTCACGGTAGGTTTGCACACGGGATCATAATCAGGTAAGGGGACCTATCACAAGACCCCCGCAAGACCTCATAGATACACTACCGTTACTTGGCAGGAGTTAATCCCTAATTGGTTCTGGGTTTCGAGAACTTGGGTTCACTATTAGGTACTTCCCCTTAGCTCCTTAGGTTTATCAATAAGAATCCAAAAACCAGATCAAAACAAACAATAATTCAAGTAGTATAGATTACATCATCCATCATAAATCATCAAGGGCTACTCCCCCATCATAAGATTACAGGACACTACTCCATAGTCTGGCAAGAATTGCTAGAGAAAGAAATTATGATACTTAGTGTCATCTGTGTTCCTCTATCGTCGACCCCTTCCTTCTCCTCCTTCTTCTATCATCCTTTTGACCACCTGCCGTTCTCTCCTTTAGGGTTAGAATATCTCCTCTTTTATAGCCTTGGCCTCCTCTTTAATTAAGGTAAAAGATTTTCCTTTAATTGAGACGAAGATCACGGCTTCGTCGAGTTGCTCGCAGAAAAGGAAATCTAGAATCAGGCCAACATGCCCATGCCAAATGAGGGCACAGGCGTGTCACGGGCTTCCCACCGAGCGTGTTGCGCTTGAATTGGGGCGTGTCGAAGGCTGAACTGGGGCGTGTTGAGCGTTGGAACTCCTGACATGGACATGTCACTGATAACACGCCTGTGTTGTTTTGATACGCCGACCGTGTCAACACTTTGAACTGGGCGTGTCGGCTGCTGAACCAGGGCATGTTAAAGGCTGGAACTCCTGACACGAACGTGTCACTGATGACACGCCTGTGTTGTTTTGATACGTCTGCTTCTTTGCCCTGTTAACATGAAAAACACCCAAAAGCAGTCTCTTTGTCCAAAATATGCTAGACTTAACTAAATCATGATAAAATACATGCCTAAGACATGAAATGAGATAAAATGCATGTATATGGAGTAGTGAAAACATAGCATGATTTACACACATAATCTCTACCTAGGAGTTTTGAGCAGTTTCACCTGAACTACAACATGAACAAGAGGTTGTATTCGTTGGCAGAACTTCTGACAGAACTCCAGGCGACAGAGGGACTATTTCGTCAGAGTGCTTAGGCGCATGCCGTGGTGACCCAAAAGGTTTCTACTTCTAAGCCGAAAGGCAAGAACAAGAAGAAACAAACTGGGGCGAAGGCGATGGGAGGTACTCAGGGAGGAGTGAAGAAGGTGAAAGGCAAGTGCTTCACTTGTAAGCAGACTGAACACTGGAAGAAGAACTGCCCCAACCACAAGAACAAAGGTATATGTTTTGGTCTAGTCGTTGAAACATGTTTAGCGGTGTTATCTGCCGGCACCTGGTGTGTAGATACGGGAGCCACCGATCATGTCTGCAATACTTTGCAGGGGTTCCAGGAAACTAGAAAACTGGCTGAGGGGGAGATTACCGTGTACTTGGGCGATGCCACGAAGGTGGCAGCTGTTGCAGTGGGAGATGTTCATTTATCTTTTGAGAAAAATAAACTTTTGATTCTTAAGAATTGCCTTTATCTACCCTTGTTTAGAAAGAATTTAATTTCAGTTTCTAAATTGTTTATGGATGGATATTCTATTTCTTTTAATGACAGAGTTATTATAAGAAGGAATAGGGACATTATCTGTTTGGGTGCATTGATAGGAAATTTGTACACACTTGAACCAAAACCTCCCACGATGCAAATTGAAGTTAATAACTCATCTTCTAATTCTAATAAGAGAAAAGATCCTTCGAACATGAACCAAACATATCTTTGGCATCTTAGGATTGGTCACATTAACCTAAGCAGAATTCAAAGGTTGATAGCTGATGGACCTTTGGGTTCATTAGTGGTGGAGGATCTCCCAAGCTGTGAATCTTGCTTGGAGGGTAAGATGACCAAGAGGCCTTTTAAGGCCAAGGGGTACAGAGCCAAAGATGTGTTAGAATTGGTTTATTCTGATTTGTGTGGTCCTATGTCTATCCAGTCTAGAGGTGGTTTTGAGTATTTCATCTCTTTTATAGACAATTACTCAAGATATGGATACATTTACCTGAAGTGCCGCAAGTCTGAATGCTTTGACAAGTTCAAAGAATTCAAGGTTGATGTGGAGAAAGGTCAAGGTAAAAGTATCAAGACACTACGATCTGATCGTGGTGGTGAGTACCTCTTGGAAGAGTTTAGGAACTACTTATTAGAGGCTGAGATTCAATCCCAATTGACTGCACCTGGCACACCCCAGAAGAACGGTGTAGCAGAGTGAAGGAATAGGACTCTTATAGATATGGTTAGATCGATGATGAGTTATTCTGACTTGCAAGATTCGTTCTGGGGATATGCTCTAGATACGGCGGTGTACATTCTGAACTTTGTTCCATCTAAATCAGTGTCTTCTACTCCCACAGAGTTGTGGACTGGGCGAAAGCCTAGTCTAAGACATATTCGAATATGGGGGAGTCCAGCACATGTGCTGAAGGCAGATGCTGGTAAGTTTGAACCTCGTACAGAAGTATGCTTGTTCGTTGGCTATCCCAAGAGAACGAAGGGTGGATTATTTTATAGTCCTAGAGATCAGAGGGTGATCGTTAGCATGAACGCCAGATTTCTAGAGGAAGACTATGTGATAAGCCACAAGCCCATGAGTAAAATTGTTCTGGAGGAATTAAAAGGGGAAGTCACTTCTTTAGTACCACCGATACAAGAGGATATACCACATGTCACTGCACCGCGTGTCATAGAGGATACACAGGTGATACCTCATCGTAGTGGGAGGGTTGTGAGACAGCCTGATAGATTCATGTTCTTGAAAGAATATTCTGATTTGGTCCCTGGAGAACATGAACCTGGTCCCTGTACATATGACGAGGCAATCCAAGATAAAGATGCAGCATCTTGGCAAAGTGCAATAAATGCTGAGATTGAATCTATGGATTCAAATCAGGTCTGGGAGCTAGTAGAACCACCCGATGGTGTAAAAACCATTGGATGCAAGTGGATCTACAAGAGAAAGAGAGAAATAGATGGGAAGGTTGAGACCTTCAAAGCGAGGCTTGTTGCGAAGGGGTATTCTCAGAAAGAGGGTATCAATTATGAGGAGACCTTTTCGCCGGTAGCCATGCTTAAGTCTATCAGAATTCTCTTATGCATAGCAGCTCATATGGATTATGAGGTGTGGCAGATGGATGTCAAGACAACTTTCCTTAATTGAAGTCTTGAGGAAAACATCTACATGAAGCAACCAGAGGGATTCATTGCTAAAGGCAAAGAGCATCTTGTGTGTAAACTTAATCGGTCCATTTATGGATTGAAGCAAGCTTCGAGGTCTTGGAACATCCGCTTTGATGAGGTGATCTAGTCTTATGGATTTATTCAAAGTCCGGATGAGTCTTGTGTATACAAGAGATGTGACGGAAATGTAGTGGTATTTCTTGTACTATACGTAGATGACATTTTGTTGATTGGCAACAATATCAAGGTGTTATCGAACGTAAGGGTATGGTTGTCCAAACAGTTTGATATGAAGGACTTGGGAGAGGTGGGACACTTCCTTGGGATCAAGATTATAAGGGATCGCAGGAAAAGGATGTTGTTCTTATCCCAAGCTTCATACATAGACACGATTATGGAGCATTTTAGCATGCATAACTCCAAGAAGGGTTTTCTACCTTTCAGGCATGGAGTTCCTTTATCTAAGGAGATGTGTCCTAGATCATCTGAGGAGATAAAGGAGATGAAGGTGGTTCCCTATGCTTCGGCAGTAGGAAGCCTCATGTATGCGATGCTCTCTACCAGACCAGATATCTGCTTTGTCGTGGGCATGGTCAGTAGATATCAAAGTAATCCAGGACAGGGACATTGGACTGTGATAAAGCATATATTGAAGTACTTGAGAAGGACTAGGGATTATATGTTGGTTTACCGGGCAGATAAATTACTCCCCGTGGGTTACACGGATTCCGACTTCCAATCTGATAGGGATAACAGTAAGTCTACCTAAGGTTTTGTGTTTACTTTGGGAGGTGGAGCCATTGTATGGAGGAGTGTCAAGTAGAAGTGCATGGCAGACTCCACCATGGAAGTTGAGTATGTGGCGGCCTCTGAGGCAGCCAAAGAAGTTGTATGGCTCAGGAACTTCCTGATGGACTTGGATGTGATTCCTGGTTTGCCCAGAACTATCACAATTTATTGTGATAATAGTGATGCAGTTGCAAACTCAAAGGAACTACGAGCCCATAAGGCTAGTAAACACATAGAGCGCAAGTACCACCTGATACAAGAAATCGTAAAGAGAGGAGAAGTTGTTGTTGCCAAGATTGCATCAGAGGATAACCTGGCAGATCCTTTCACTAAGGCCCTTCTAGTGAGAGCTTTGATAGTCATGTGAAGGGAAGGGGAATCAGATGTATGGCAGTATGAAGACAACATATTCTTTTATTATAAGTGGGAGATTATAGGGATGTATACTGAAAAGTCTATCTTTTGTATGAACATCTTTATTTTGAAAAAAGAATCACATGATCATTGTTTGCATAGTTATGCAATATTGTCTAATAAATTACATTGTAGATAACATGGTATGTGGTGTCACACAGGAGATCATGTTATCAGCTCCTTGTAAAGTATAAGTAAAGGCTCACAACCGAGATGGCTTTGGACAAACCATCGGAATGGTTGTAGTGTGATTTTGTATTGGTTTGTCTTGACCATAGAATCACACTAGTGCACTTTATGTGTATTGAGCAGGACTGACTTAGAGGTGATTCGATTTATTGCTGACTACATAATCGAATCAGACCTCAGATATTATTTAGTATGCTCTTAATCCCGATATAATAACAGGCACATATACTTAGTATTCATATCTTTGATTTACCAATGGGCGAGACTTATAGATTAAATCGATAGGCTCGGTAAGTTGGGAAATGATATTATTTATATGGTGTGCCATTGATTATAGGAGGAAACCATGTCCTATATATTAGGATGATGATGTCTCCTTGAGGAGCTCATATATTAATTAATCCACGGACATTCGAGATCTTAAACACGGGGAGAAAATGTACAAATAATATATGGAGCCGATATTATCATATGGGGGTTGGTGAGGTAGATCAATGATGATCCTTTAGTAGATTGGATCATCATTAGTGGATCGGACTTTATGTGGGCTTGATCCATGGGAGGCCAAGATCCAACTCCTCCTCATGGTCCCTAATGTATCCTATTAACACCTCATGGAGCTTAGATCCAATGGATTGTTGGCAATCGTGCTATTTCTCGGAATGCTCATAGGCTCCCATGTCCCCGGATTAAAATTTTCACTCTAATGAAAACTAATCCGGATGGGATGAGTTTCCTAAGCACAACCAATTCGTCGTCGTGCCAACGACTCGAGCGATCGCTTGAACAAACTAGTTGTTCAAGCAACCAAACTCTTCTAGTCGATTAGCCGCGAAAGAGATGACGGACGGATTGCCGGTTTTTGTGTTTCTTATTCGGGGTCCATGATTATACAAATACATGCAAATGTAAACTAGTATAATCAACATATACTAACATAAAGAACATAAGCTAGCATATCAATAAGAACATGCAAAGAACAATAATAAAAGTTATAAAATTTTTATACCTCTTGATCTTCTATCATATGTCCTAACCTCCTCGTAGACTTCGTGTGGGCGAAGATCCTCCACAAGTTGAAGCTTCCTAGATCTTCTTCAATCCAAAGAAAGAAGAACTCTCTTTCCCTTCTTGCTTGAGCCAACCACCATTCCACAAAAGGATTGATGCCGCCAGCCCCAAGAATAGAGAGAACATAATGGAAACAACCAAGGTACCGAACTAGGGACAAACCCTTGTTTTGGTGCCGCCGGCCAAGATGGAGTGAATAGGAGAAAAGGAATATGTTGGGCGCCGGCCACGGTGGAGGGAATAGAGGAAGGAGCCGGCAACACCCTAGGAAGAAGAAGACCTCCTCTCCTATAGTTGCCGCCCAACTTCCTTACAATCCCTAGCCACCCAACCTAAGGAGGAAACCCAAATTAGGGTTTCTCCTTAGGCTTTCTTGCCGCCCAACCATGGTGGAGAGAAGAGATCTAGGAGCTAGCAACCTCCAAGGAAGAAGACAAGCTCTTCCACAAGTTGCCACCCACTCTTCATTCCCATCCATGGCCGCCCAAGCAATGGAGCCAAAACCCTAATCAAATTAGGGTTTCCTCCATAGGGTTCCTTGCCGCCCAAGCATGGTGGAGAGAAGAGATCTAGGAGCTAGCCACCTCCAAGGAAGAAGACAAACTCCTCCACAAGTGGCCGCCCAACCTTCTTCCCATCCATGGCCGCCCAACCTAAGGAGCCAAAACCCTAATTAGGGTTTCCTCCTTAAGTTGCTTGCCGCCCAATCAATGCTAGGAAAAACCCTAATTTCTTTAGCATCCATCATCAACCATTAAAACTTTTTCTGCCCAACCCATAGCCACCCTTTTATAGAACTTAGGAGAAAATTGGTTATTGATGAGGTAGCCAAAAATATAAGAACTAATTCCCAATTTTCTTGCCGCCCACCTTATCCAACCTTTCCTCTCCCTTTTATATAGAGTTAGGTTTAGGCCTTGGTTTAATCTCCACCGTCGGTTCTAGGGTTTTAATCTCAACCGTCGGATTTAGAGATTTAATCTCAACCGTTTTTTCTAGGGTTTTAATCCCAACCGTCGGATCTAGAGATTTAATCTCAACCGTCGGTTCTAGGGATTTAATCCTAACTGTCGAATCTAGAGATTTGTTTTCCATCATTTGATCTAGACTTCATGAGGTTTATATTAGGCTACGATAGGGACCATGAGGAGGAGTTGGGTCTTGGCCGCCCGATGGATCGGAACAACACAAACTTGATCGATCAATGATGTTCCATTCCACTAGAGGATCATCATCGAATTACCTCACCAACCCCCATAAATTAATATGGGCTCCATATATTATTTGGACATCCATCTCCCCATGTTTAAGATATCGAATGTCCGTCAATTGATTGATTTACTGACCATCAATCAATTAACATCTAACTCCTCGAGTAGTACCACTCAACCTTATCATCATGTTGACTAAGTCAACCTGCAGGGTTTACATGATGAACCTTATGAGCTACTCAAGGGGACATCATCAACCTAATATATAGGACACGGTTTCCTCCTATAATCAACGACACACCATGTAAATAATATCATTTCCCAACTTACCAGGCATATTGATTTAATCCATAGAAATCTCACCCTCTGGTAAATCAAAGAAATAAATATTAAGTACATGTGCCCATTATTATATCGGGATTAAGAGCATGTACAACATAATATCCGAGGTCTGATTCAATTATACAGTCAGCAATAAATTGAATCATTTTTATGTCGGTCCTGCTCAATACACCTAAGTGTACTAGTGTAACTCTATGTTCAAGACAAAACAATACCAAGCTACACTACAACCATGCCAATGGTTTGTCCAAAACCATCTTGGTTGTGAGCCTTTACTTTTATTCTACAAGGGACTGATAACATGATCTTCTGTGCCGCACCCAGGCACCATGTTATCTACAATGTAAAATATTAGACAATATGCACACATATAAATATAACGTGCAAACAATGATCATGTGATTCTTATTTCAAAATAAAGATGTTCATACAAAAGAGCTAGGCTTTCAGTATACATCCCAACAATCTCCCACTTATACTAAAAGACTATGCTGTCATCATACTGCCATACATCTGATTCCCCTTCCCTCCACATGCCTATGAAAGCTCTCGCCAGAAGGGCCTTAGTGAAAGGGTCTACCAGGTCATCCTCTGATGCAATCTAGGCGACAGCTACTTCTACCTCCTTTACGATTTCTCGTATCAGGTGGTACTTGCACTCTATGTGTTTACTAGCCTTATGGGCTCGTGGTTCCTTCGAGTTTGCAACTGCACCATTATTATCACAATAAATTGTGATAGTTCTGGGCAAACCAGGAATCACATTCAAGTCCATCAGAAAGTTCCTGAGCCACACAGCTTCTTTTGCCGCCCGGGGGCTGCCACATACCCAGCTTCCATGGTAGAGTCCACCACGCATTTCTGCTTGACACTCTTCCATACTATGGCTCTACCTCCAAAAGTAAACACAAACCCTGAGGTAGACTTACTGTTATCCCTATCAGATTGGAAATCAGAATCCGTGTAACCCACAGGGAGTAATTGGTCTGCCCGGTAAACTAGCATATAATCCCTAGTCCTTCTCAGGCACTACAATATATGCTTTTACCGCAGTCCAATGTCCCTGTCCTGGATTACTCTGATATCTGCTAACCATGCTCACGGTAAAGCAGATATCTTGTCTCGTACATAGCATACATTAGGCTTCCTATCGCCGAAGCATAAGGAACTGCCTATATCTTCTCTATCTCCTCAGATGATCTAGGACACATCTGCTTATATAAAGGAACTCCATGCCTGAAGGGTAGAAAACCCTTCTTGGAGTTTTGTATGCTAAAACGATCCAAAACCATGTCTATGTATGAAGCTTGGGATAAGCACAACAACCTTGATCCCCAAGGTTGTGACCCACTTCTCCCAAGTCCTTCATATCATACTGTTTGGACGACCATACCCTTACGTCTGATAACACTTCGATGTTATGTAACCACCAAAATGTCATCTCACATTATAGTACAAAAATACCACCTACGTTTCGTCCATCTACGATATACACAAGACCCATCGAACTTTGAATAAATCCCAAGGATTTACTTCCTCAAAGCGGATGTCCCAAGACTTCAAAGCTTGCTTTAGTCCATTAACGGACCGATTAAGCTTATATACAATACGCTCTTTGCCCTTAGCAATGAATCCCTCTGGTCGCTTCATGTAGATGGATTCCTCAAGACTTCCACTAAGGAATGCTGTCTTGACATCCATCTGTCACACCTCATAATCCATATGAGTTGCTATGCATAAGAGCTCCCAGACCTGTCTTGAATCCATAGATTCAATCTCAATATTCATTGCACTTTGCAAAGATGTTGTATTTATATCTTGGATTGCCTCGTCGTATATCTAGGGATCAGGTTCATGTTTGCTAGGGACCAAATAAGAAGATTTGTCCAAAAACATGAATCTAAGAGGTTGTCTAACAACCCTCCCACTACGACGAGGTATCTTCTGTGTATCCTTTGTGACACGCGGTGCAGTGACATGTGGTATATCCTCTTGTACCGGTGGTACTAAAGAAGTGACTTCCCTTTTAACTCCTCCAGAACAATTTTACTCTTGGGCTTGTTTCTTATCACATAGTCTTCCTCTAGAAATCTAGCATTCGTGTTAACGATCACCCTCTGATCTCTAGGACTACAAAACAAGTCAGAATAACTGATCATCAATCTAACCATCTCCATAAGAGTCCTATTCCTTCGTACTGCTACACTGTTCTGCTGTGGTGTGCCAGGTGCAGTCAATTGGGATTGAATCCCAACCTCTGATAAGTAGTTCCTAAACTCTCCCAAGAGGTTGTCACCACCACGATCAGATCGTAGTGTCATCCATATCTTGAATAATCGTCTATGAAAGAGACGAAATATTCAAGATTATCTCTTGCCTAGATAGTCATAGGACCTCACAAATCAGAATGAACCATTTCCAACACATCTTTGGATCTATACCCCTTGGCCTTGAAAAAGACCTCTTGGTCATCTTACCCTCCAAGCAAGATTCGTAGGTTGGGAGATCCTCCACCACTAATGAACCCAAAGGTCCATCAGCTATCAACCTTTTAATTCTGCTTAGGTTAATGTGACCAAGCCTAAGAAGCCAAAGATATGTTTGGTTCATCTTCGAAGGTTCTTTTCTCTTATTGGAATTAGAAGATGAGTTATTAACTTCAATTTGCATCGTGGGAGGTTTTGGTTCAAATTTCCTTTCAATGTACCTGAATAGATATTCTCCCTATTCCTTTTTATAACTACTCTATCATTAAAAGAAATAGAATATCCATCCATAATAATTTAGAAACTGAAACTAAATTCTTTCTAAATAAAGGTACATAAAGGGAATTTTCCAGAACCAAAGTTTTATTATTTTCAAGAGATAAATAAAACTTCTCCCACTGCAATAGCTACCACCTTCATGGCATTGCCCAAGTAAATGGTAATATTCCCTTTAGCTAGTCGTCGGGTTTCCTGGAACCCCTGCAAACTATTGCAAACATGATTAGTGGCTCTCGTATCTACACACCAGGTGCCGGTAGATAACACTGCTAACCATATTTCAATGACTAGACCAAAGGATATACTTTTGTTCTATTTTGGATTGGGACAGTCCTCCTTCCAATGTCCATCCTGCTTGTAAGTGAAGTACTTGCCTTTCGGCTTCTTCACTCCTCCCTGAGATCCTCCCACCACATTTGCTCCACCATGTTTCTCCTTCTTCTTGCCTTTCGGCTTAGAAGTAGAAACCTTTTTGAGCAACCATGGCTTGAGGATACTTTTCGAAGAGTGCATACTATACTTCCTAGCAGATAAGACAATATCTGGATTCTTTTCCAATCAACATTATTTGGGTACAGTAAGTTTATTTCCTTTAGTATCATAATAAGTGGACTGAAAGTCATTTTGAAAATCCTAAGAATCACAATGATCAAAATATTAGATTTCAAATTTTATTGATTCCTCAAAACAATAAAATTCTGAAATCAACCAACACCTCAAAACACCGAGAATATCGCATGCCACGATAGTGTGGACGTATACGAATTCTACATTTGTAAGAGGAGGTTTTACCCATTAATTTTATTATCTTGTCAACCTTACTTTTTGACAAATAAAATTAATAGTTGGTTCCTCTTTGTCCCTACAAATAAAAGCAGTGACTCAGATGGGGAGGATACTTTTTATTTGCATCTAAGTGTGCACCATTACACGGTACTAAGGGAATTATCTCGGATTATGTGCCTTACCGATGGGGAAGTACACACGCTCCTAAATAATTTCCTATAACCATTATTTGACCTAGTGATCCGCAAACAAACTCATCCGATGGGGAGGAAGGCACTCAGAGCCGACGCGCAAGTTTGTTGCATCACATGTCAAATTGTAATGGAGGCCGCGGGAATTAATTAAAATATCCCTCTCCCACTTAGTAAATTGAAAATGAGGAATTTTCAACCACACACAACATGCATATAAAACAAATCAGCAATAAATATGGAAAAATCATAATTTTTCCAACTATTATGGCATTGTTCTCCAATATGCGTCCCGTCGTGTCGCCACCTCGTCCGCTCCTCCTACGCCATGTACGAGCCAACCGGAGATCCGAGCCGAGAATAAAACCTATTTTATTTTACATCCATCGATCCTATACTCCACGAGGGAGTGTACATGAAATCTAGATCGAAAGTAAAATAAAATAAAGAGTGGCTAAACAATGCCGTATTCAATTACAAAAATTAAATACTAATTTAGCCTCGTCAACCCCGAGGATTCAAATAATACACATACAATCACACACAAACAACCACATACACACATATAGCCAAAATAGTCGGATCTTATGCCTGCAACCAAAAAGTTAGCCTACGCACATCCTACTATTATCCGACATACACAATATATGATAAGTGCGTGAAAGTAACCGAATCCAAAACACACAAAACCAGAAACCGTGGCTCTGATACCAGTTGTTGGTAATCGTGCTATTTCTCGGAATGCTCATAGGCTCCCATGTCCCCGGATTAAAATTTTCACTCTAATGAAAACTAATCTGGATGGGATTAGTTTCCTAAGCACAACCAATTCGTCATCGTGCCAACGACTCGAGCGATCGCTTGAACAAACTAGTTGTTCAAGCAACCAAACTCTTCTAGTCGATTAGCCGCGGAAGAGACGACGGACGGATTGCCGGTTTTTGTGTTTCTTATTTGGGGTCCATGATTATACAAATACATGCAAATGTAAACTAGTATAATCAACATATACTAACATAAAGAACATAAGCTAGCATATCAATAAGAACATGCAAAGAACAATAATAAAAGTTATAAAATATTTATACCTCTTGATCTTCTATCGTATGTCCTAACCTCCTTGTAGACTTCGTGTGGGCGAAGATCCTCCACAAGTTGAAGCTTCCTAGATCTTCTTCAATCCAAAGAAAGAAGAACTCTCTTTCCCTTCTTGCTTGAGCCAACCACCATTCCACAAAAGGATTGATGCCGCCGACCCCAAGAATAGAGAGAACATAATGGAAACAACCAAGGTACCGAACTAGAGACAAACCCTTGTTTTGGTGCCGCCGGCCAAGATGGAGTGAATAGGAGAAAAGGAATATGTTGGGCGCCGGCCACGGTTGAGGGAATAGAGGAAGGAGCCGGCCACACCCTAGGAAGAAGAAGACCTCCTCTCCTATAGTTGCCGCCCAACTTCCTTACAATCCCTAGCCGCCCAACCTAAGGAGGAAACCCTAATTAGGGTTTCTCCTTAGGCTTTCTTGCCGCCCAACCATGGTGGAGAGAAGAGATCTAGGAGCTAGCAACCTCCAAGGAAGAAGACAAGCTCTTCCACAAGTTACCACCCACTCTTCATTCCCATCCATGGCCGCCCAAGCAATGGAGCCAAAACCCTAATCAAATTAGGGTTTCCTCCATAGGGTTCCTTGCCGCCCAAGCATGGTGGAGAGAAGATATCTAGGAGCTAGCCACCTCCAAGGAAGAAGACAAACTCCTCCACAAGTGGCCGCCCAACCTTCTTCCCATCCATGGTCGCCCAACCTAAGGAGCCAAAACCCTAATTAGGGTTTCCTCCTTAAGTTGCTTGCCGCCCAATCAATTCTAGGCAAAACCCTAATTTCCTTAGCATCCATCATCAACCATTAAAACTTTTTCCGCCCAACCCATAGCCACCCTTTTATAGAACTTAGGAGAAAATTGGTTATTGATGAGGTAGCCAAAAATATAGGAACTAATTCCCAATTTTCTTGCCTCCCACCTTATCCAACCTTTCCTCTCCCTTTTATATAGAGTTAGGTTTAGGCCTTGGTTTAATCTCCACCGTCGGTTCTAGTGTTTTAATCTCAACCGTCGGATTTAGAGATTTAATCTCAATCGTCGGTTCTAGGGTTTTAATCCCAACCGTCGGATCTAGAGATTTAATCTCAACCGTCGGTTCTAGGGATTTAATCCTAACCGTCGGATCTAGAGATTTGTTTTCCATCATTTGATCTAGACTTCATGAGGTTTATATTAGGCTACGATAGGGACCATGAGGAGGAGTTGGGTCTTGGCCACCCGATGGATCGGAACCACACAAACTTGATCCATCAATGATGTTCCATTCAACTAGAGGATCATCATCGAACTACCTCACCAACCCCCATAAATTAATATGGGCTCCATATATTATTTGTACATCCATCTCCCCGTGTTTAAGATATCGAATGTCCGTCAATTGATTGATTTACTGACCATCAATCAATTAACATCTAACTCCTCGAGTAGTACCACTCAACCTTATCATCATGTTGACTAAGTCAACCTGCAGGGTTTACATGATGAACCTTATGAGCTCCTCAAGGGGACATCATCAACCTAATATATAGGACACGATTTCCTCCTATAATCAACGACACACCATGTAAATAATATCATTTCCCAACTTACCGGGCATATTGATTTAATCCATAGAAATCTCACCCTCTGGTAAATCAAAGAAATAAATATTAAGTACATGTGCCCATTATTATATCGGGATTAAGAGCATGTACAACATAATATCCGAGGTCCGATTCAATTATGCAGTCAGCAATAAATTGAATCACCTTTATGTCGGTCCTGCTCAATACACCTAAGTGTACTAGTGTAACTCTATGTTCAAGACAAAACAATACCAAGCTACACTACAACCATGCCAATGGTTTGTCCAAAACCATCTTGGTTGTGAGCCTTTACTTATATTCTACAAGGGACTGATAACATGATCTTCTGTGCCGCACCCAGGCACCATGTTATCTACAATGTAAAATATTAGACACGAAAATCAAGGAATGAAGATATGCGATCTAGGAGCTTCGACTTTTGGTAGAGCGTCGCCCACACAACGTCCAAAATGAGGAAGGTCATACATTAGAAGATCGAGAGGTATATCGATTCTCTAATTTTTATATGTTACATGTTTGTATTTGTTTTTTAATTATGAGCATGATATAAATCTGTATATGGCTAAATAATACTTGGATTCCGAGCATAAATACAAAAACCGGCGATCCGGACATCATCTATTCCGCGGATACTCGTAGAATAAAGGATGGTCGCTTGAACAACTAGTTTGTTCAAGTGACCTCTCTAAACAAATAGCACGACGATGGCTTGGTTATTTGGGAAATCCCTTTTGTCTAGGATTAAATTTTAATCCGGGGACATCGAAGGGATCGCCATCATCAAACGACCGAGGTGAAGTGGGAAGTGAAGTTTCCCCTCACAGACTCGATAAACTAAAACCATTAAATTGGTATGAGAGCTTCCGGGGCAAAACTCTTCACTTTTTGTGTCCGTGCTAGAAGGGGGTGAATAGCAATTCTTGATTTCACTAGTCATCATGGTTGCCTACAAATCTGTTAGGGCAGTGGAAATACAAATACAAATTAAAAGAAAAACACAACAAAAGCACACACAAACACAATATTGATTTTATCTGGTTCAGAACCTTAGTTTCTACTCCATGACCAAGCTCTAGTCAAGCTCTAGTGATGCACACCACCACTAAATCTTCTCCTTCTCAGGAACAATCCGAAGGTAGAGAAACCTCTTACAATGGAGATTACAAGAACAATACACAAACCAAATACAAAGCAAATGAAAGAATACAAAACAAAATACTTTACAAGTGTGCTTTTGATTTCTTATTGATTTAGTAGCTTTGGAGTTCCTTGAAAGTCTGGAATCAAGTATCCTTTCCTCTTCAAACTCCCAAAAACTGACATTTCTTTCTTCCTTCATGATCTCCAAATAAAGGGACCACTCAGGCTAATTTTTTGCCTGCCAGTCGACTGACTTACCCACTAGTTGACTGCCTAGTGTACCGTTGCCTCACAACGACTAATCCAAGTCAAATTCTTCCCAACTGATACATGCGAGCACGACCTCAAATCTTCGACAAGGATCGCCAAGGATTTGATGCACGTGCTCGCGATCAACGCCCTCAAGTGCAATGTTATCGTCAAGTTATAATTTAAGTATCGATCCCACAAAGACTTTGATTCAAATATCATTTTTCTAGTGGATGTCATTGTACAGAGTAAATCACATGAGAGTATGGTGTGCGAAGTCGACGGTAGTCCTGACTCAGTTACGGTGTCACTTGGAGAAAGCGAAGGTGGTCTCAATGTTCCTAAAAGGATTCTAGAATTTTGGTTTCACTTGTGCATTGTTGAACATGCTATCAATTTAATCCTTTTAGGATCTCTATTTATGATCCTGCGAGAGGATCATCATGTATTTTCCCGATGAACTTTTGATTATATTGGGAACTACCTATTTATAACCAAGTTTTCCTTTCGAATCGTCAGAGCGGAGGGGGTTGATACCGTTGGGAGCCCCCTGTCACTAGGGTCCCTCAACCCTTCTTGAGTTGATGTCTCCTACTTTGGGCCTTCTACTAAGATAGGTTATTGAGGCATGAGGATGTCCTAGTAATCCCTATGAAGAAATGGATCATATTTCATATCCTACTCTATCATATTCTACTTTCTATGGTTATGGGAGGAATGATGACCTCAAGGTTCCTCTATTGTTCTCCTAGATTATTGATACAAAGGCTTTCGACCCTTATATCGGCTATGTGCAGTAGAAATAGAATCAAGACATACTGTCCTTGATCTAAACAATATAAATTGCAAATAGATTCAAAAAAGATAAATAAATATTTGAACTAGCATGTCCACATACATAAGCTACTCCCTAATCCTAGAATCAAAGTATCTACTCCATAAATGAATGAGAATAAACATAAGACATCTTAAGGTAAATCATTACTATGCAAATAGAATAAAAAGTAAAGGCAATACTTTTTGTTCTATTTGATGTTGTGTCTTGGTTGTTCTCCATGGTGTCGGAGCATTGATTAAGATCTTCAAGCGACTTCCTTTCTCCCCGTTGCGAGCCTCCGGTGCTTCTCGAGCACCTTCCTTGTTGCCCCAGCCATCACACCTCTCCCCTAGGGTTTGGGTGTGCCTTCCTTTTTATATGGGTGTGCCTTCCTTTTTATATTAGAAAAGTTGGTTTTCTTAAATCCCTGTGAAACCCTAGTTTGCATCAAATCGAGCTAATGCCACATAGTAGTGTGGATTCAACACGCCCGACCAAGTGGTGTTAGGGCAATCAACCCTAGTATGATCTTGGTTTTGATGCTTGTGTCAAAGAGTTTAAGTTAGGATGTGGATGTGTTTGATGTGTGTGTTCAAGTTATGCTAGATTTGGTGAATCACACATGAGTAGCTTGATGAAGCATTGACAAGTTCATCATCTCATGGCTCGGGTCCTTGAGTCAGTGAAGGATCGAACGGGGAGAAGCCTTGAGGTTGGTGCATCTGAGGGACCGCCGGACGAGGAGCAATGGAGATAAGCCAAAGGAAGCAGACTTCAGGGTGTGACATGAAGGATGGCACGAGAGAAGCCGAGCTTAGTCCATCCGAGAGACGCAGGCTGAAGGAAGATAGCTTCAATGGGAGACTCCATGGGAGATGAGAGTTGAGCGATTGTAACCTAGGTTTGGGTAGCTCAAGTTAGGTGAACTTGACCAAATGGCTAAGATCAAGTGTCGGATTCTCAAACACATTATTTGAGGTTTTACCCGATGGTCGGATGCTCAAACATCTTATTGTTTGAGGTTTGATCGTGATATAGGTATTAGTCATGGTCTAAGATATTTAGTCGGATAGGTTTGTGGCTTTGACGAGTCATTGCCAAGGGTTGTCAATTAGTCCACTATCGATCATTGCCAAGGTATGGTAGTCCACTAGTATGAGTGGACATGGGCACAAAAATGTGGCAGACTTGACTAGTGACTCGACTGCCTATGCATCAACCAACTGCTAGGGTTTGGCAGTCGACTGATGGGTTATCTATTGGAACTTTATCAGTGTGGATTAAGCCATTGTGAGACAACGGCTACAGGAGAAACCGACTGCTGGCATGCAGCAGTCGTCTCCTGCATGCCCAATAGGAAAATTGGCCTCCTCTCTATAAAAGAAGGCCAAGGGGGTTTTGGAGAGGTTAATACTTTAACTTCTAAACTTGTCTTAAGCCTCCCCATAGTTTATAAGTGTTTTTACTCTTTTCCTCTCTCGTTTTACACTCATTATCTTGTGAGAAGAGAAGTGTGGTGTAAGAAGGTTTTTCTCCACCTTGTTGAGCTAAAGGAGAAGTTTAGTGGATTGGTTGAGGGAGTGATCTGCCTAACGGATTGTCGTGGATTAGTGACAAGGGGCGTGAACCATGTTACATTGATTGTGTTCGTGCATTGCTCTCCTTATTTTATCTTAATTGTCTTTATTATTATCATTTAACTATGCTAACAAACATTGTAGATTATTAAGCACGAGCGAGTTCCATCGAGCATCAAAAGGCTATTCAACCCCCCTTCTAGCCTAGCCATGTATCCCCTACAAGTGGTATCAGAGCCAAGTAGCTTGTCAAAACACTCATTGCCGCAACAAGCATAACAAAAATGGCTGGCATGAACAACCACCCACCAAAGATTGAAGGCAATTTATCATGATGGAAGAAGAGGATGGAGGTATTTTTCGAAGCTAACTTCGATATATTGTTAATTATGGAAAGTGGTTTCGAGATACCTAGGGATGAAGAAGGGAGGCTAATCGAAAAATCAAGATGGACCAAGAAACAAATGGAGGAGCACTTAGCAAATTCGAAGGCCAAGCTACCTCAACTAGAAATTAACCAAATTGGAGAATGCTCATGCACCAAGGAGATGTGGGAGAAGTTGATAGAGCTTCATGAAGGCACATCTGAAGCAAAATTAGCAAGACGAGACCTTCTCCGATCGCAACTTAACAACATAAAATTGGATAAAGGAGAAAGGGTATTGTGTTTACATTCTAGATTTAAGGAGATTATTAATGGTTTATCAAGTGTAGGGGAGAAGGTTTCAAACTAGGACATGATAATCAAAGATATTGATGCCTTCCCCCGATCATCAAAATGGACCTCCATGGTGGATTCTTTCTACATATCAAGGAATCTACAGGTTAGTACCTTAGAAAAATTCTTTTATACTATGGAACATCATGAAACTCGCCTTGAAGGAATAGTAGAAGAACCAATCAACCAATCAAGGGGAGTAGCACTAGGGGTAAACAAGGGGAAGAAGAAGAAGACCACACCCCTCTTCATCGGATGACAAGTCACATTCTACAATGGATAGCGATGAAGAGGCATACATGGTAAGAAAGGTAAGACGTGCTTTGAAAAGCTTTAAATTTAACAAGTCTAATTATAGGAGAAGAAGAAGGAAGATCATATAGTACAATTGCCAAGGAGAAGGACATATGAGGGATGAGTGCCCCCTATTGAACAAAAGCAAGGAAGAAAAGAAGAAGGATGGCAAGAAGAAAGGCAAGAGGAAAGAAGAGAAGAAAAAGGAGAAAGGGAAGTCAAAACCACAAAATTTTAATGCTACATGGGATGACTCATCTTCATTGGAAGAAATTGAAATCGTCTCACATTTTGCACTTATGGGAGTAGACAATGTAGCCTCCACTTCATCCGAACGAGAAGAAGGAAGCTCAAGTGAGGAGAAGAGCTCAAGTGTAGGGGGAGCATCATCATCGGACTCAGAAGGAGATTGGGTATGTGAGGTAAGAAATCTTCCTACTAAAGATATTGTCTATATGATTTCAAGTTTAACTAGTGATTTGCTTAGGACCAAAAAGAAAAATAAATGCATGCAAAATGAAATTAAAAATCTAGAAGAAAAGCTTGAAAATGCATGTTCACATGATAATATTATTTCTTCTAGTACTAATGATGCAGCTTGGAAGAAAATAAGGTTTTAAGGGAAAAGGTAGAGTACCTTAGTAAAGCTCTTGAAAAATTCACTATAGGCTCAAATACCTTGAATATGATCATTGAGATCCAAAGGGCAAGTTTTAACAAAAATGGCTTAAGATATAAGGGATCAAAGAATGAAAAGGCATACCATTGTCTAATTGCTAGGGGCAATTAGAAACCACAATGATAGCTAGGAAATATATCCCTAAGGAATACTTTGTGAACCCTATTAGAAAGAATTTATATTGGGTACCCAAGTTAATCCTTAAAGGTTAGGAAAATTTTAGGATAGTCAACCATAAGTGATTTTATTTCATATCTTATTACATGGTTGACTTATGATCATGATGGGTGTTAATGGGATATACTGAACCTTGGATAGCATTGCATGAAATTTATGGTTAAGTATAATTACCTTTGTTACATTTCACAACCTACTATAAGGATAACTTGATTGAAAAACATAGCAATGAGTGAGATGTTAGGTTGATACAAATGATTCACTAATGCTTATGACATTTTGATGAGTCATTAGAAGTATCATGATATAGCAATCATTGACCAACTATGAGGAAAGTAAATGTTTAAATCATGAACATCTTGCCCAAAGATCATAGTTGGATATTTTTAATAATTTGAAAACATTTCATGTTTTGAAAACTATGAGTTTATGATTTGAAACATTCTAAGGCAAAACTAGGTTTCAAAGTTGATACAAAATTTATTGATTTTAAAACTTTTGAGTTTTTGCCTAATTTTTGAAAATTGAATGCATTTTCATGAAAAATCATTTTTCAATGATAGAGGAACACATAAGAAATGTATTTCCCAAATTTCATTATTTTTTGAATTTTTTTTAATTTTTAATTCATTTCTAAAATTGGCTTTAGAAATCAGGAATTCTGGATTATCAGACACCAGTCGACTGGTGACCTGTACCAATCGATTGATGTCACTGTGCACAAGCACAACAGCTCAGTTTTGAGTGTTTTCAGCTTGTTTTTGGTATTGTATATTCCCTTAGATATTTATACCACATTGTATACTTTATGTATGATCTTTTGATGGTGTCAAAGGATGAGAGTGTTGAGGTTTAAGTTAATCATGCTAGGGCATGTGTTAAGGGGGAGTTTGCATGTGTTAAGGGGGTGTTTTGATATCCATGTTTGATTTACATACTTAATTTCCTTAAATGTTTTTAAATGGTTTACCAAACTTAAAACTTATTGCCACACATCAAAATGGGAAAGATTGTTAGAGAAACCAACCCAAGTATGATCTTTTTTTTTATGTGTGTGTCAAAGTGTTTAAGTTAGAATGTGTGTGTTCAAGTTATGCAGGACTTGGTGAATCACACATTAGTAGCTTGATGAAGCATTGGCATGTTCATCTTCTCATGGCTCAGGTCCTTGAGTCTTTGAAGGATGGCACACAGAGAAGTAGTGAGCTTGGTGCATTTGAGGGACCATCGGACGAGGAGTAATGGAGTTGAGCCAAAGGAAGCAGACTTTAGGGTGAGACGCGAAGGATGACACGGGAGAAGCCATGAGCTTAGTGCATCTGAGGGACGCATGACGAAGGAAGATAGCTTCAATGGGAGACTCCGCGGGAGATGAGAGTTGAGTGATTGTAACCCGGGTCAGGGTAGTTCAAGTTAGGTGAACTTAGCCAAATGGCTAAGATCAAGTGTCGAATGCTCAAACATGTTGTTTGAGGTTTTACCCGACAATAGTCGACTGATATAGGTATCAGTCGATTGGTCTAAGTCGACTACTAGTTGATTGGTGTCAGCTAGGCTTTTATTGCCTAACAGTCGACTACCAAGGGTTGGCAGTCCACTGGTCCACCATCAGTCGACTGCCAATGTATGGCAGTCCATTGGTATGAGTGGACAGGGGCACAGAAACAAGGCAGGCTCGACCAGCAGCCTCGACTGCCTATGCATCAGTTGACTGCTAGGGTTTGGCAGTCGACTGATGGGTTGTCCATTGGAACTTTTCTAGTGTGGATTAAGTCGTTGTGAGACAACGACTATTGGAGTAGTCAACTGCTAGCATGCAGCAGTCGACTGCGCATGGCCAATGGGAAAGTTGGTCTTCTCTTTATAAAAGAAGGCCAAGGGGGTTTTAAAGAGGTTAATGCTTTAACTCCTAAACTTGTCTTAAGCCTCCCCACAGTTTCTAAGTGTTTTTACTCTTTTTCTCTCTAGTTTTACTCTCATTATCTTCAGAGAAGAGGAGTGTGGTGTAAGAAGGTTTTTCTCCATCTTGTTGAGCTAAAGGAGAAGTTTAGTGGATTGGTTGAGGGAGTGATCCGCCTAATGGATTGTAATGGATTAGCGACAAGGGTCGTAAACCATATTACATTGATTGTGTTCGTGCATTGCTCTCTTTATTTTATTTTAGCTTAATTGTTTTTATTATTATCATTCTGCTATGATAACAAACATTTGTAGATGATTAAGCATGAGCAAGTTCTATCAAGCATTGAAAGGCTATTCAACCCCCCTTCTAGCCGGACCATTGATCCCCTACTTGTGGCTCGCTGGAAATCGTGCCCTGAATCTGGCTTCAGGGTTAGGCACGACCATGGGAGATTCACACTGTTGGCCTTGTCTTCCTCTGAATCATCATGTAAACATCATCTTTTGGTTCGGAGCATGCTCGTGTTTTGGGGGAACACGGGAAGAGCATGCTTGCCTTCCTTTGGCTCCAATTATGTGTCATTTTATCTCCCAAAATGTCTTCCTACACATAAAACAGCAAGAGCAGATCTCCAAACTAGAAAAAGGAAATGAATGCAAAACAAGGAAGAATATGGTTAAAATAGATATAAAATGTAATGAGATGTGTGCTAAAACTACTCCTAAAACCCTATATGATTTGCACAAATCAATTCCCCCAGACTTAGATCTTTGCTTGTCCTCAAGCAAACCTCAATGCCATGAAATTTTAAAAGTATTGTTCCATACTTAGCATGCTAACTAAAATTATCAAGTGGTATTTTCAATCAAAGCAAATAGATAAGTTATAAAGATTCACTAGGTTAGCTTTTCATGCACATGATGAGAGAATTTCCTTGGGGATACTAGTTCCATGGTGAGTCAAGTTGTCAGCCTATAGCTTTCCTAAGGTCTCCGATTTTTAAGCACTTACCTGCCTTAAGCGAGGGTTGTTCCCTAGAATTATCATAAAGTCTCAAAGGTGTGCTCGGTATCGAGAGAAATTTTTAGGTGTTTCCCCAGTAATCTAACTCGGTCTCAAAGGCGCACCTAGCCATTTCGACTTACAACAACTATTTTTTCAACTCTCATTTTTTTCTCTTATTTTATTTCATCTCTTTCTTCTTCTTTTTCTTCTCTTCTTTTTCTCTTTTTTTTTTCTCTTTTTTATTTTATCAACCTCCCAAGTATTTTGATTTTTTTGAATGGGTATACACAATCTGACCATCTCAAGTAACTAAAATGCTAAATCAAGAGTCACCTATGGATTCAAAAGTACTAGACTACTAGGATGAATCATAACTACGTATGAACTATATTTTCTCTTTTAGAATATTCGATTGGTGTAGGTGAAAGATAAAAGATAACAATGCTCTCGAAGGCCCTAAAACTCCGCCTTCATATAAGTCCTATGCTCTTCCCATCACTGCTCCTCTGTCTACTGCTCGACGTAAAGGTCATCGAGGTGCGAACATTTTTGGAGAGGTCGTAGGATGATGTACCTGCATCCTACTCAAAAGTAAAAAAAAAAAGGCGATGAAGATGTAGGATTGTGGCGTGGACTAGGTGGGGTCTTGGAGAAGATTATTTTGCACGGGCTAGGGAAGGAGATTTGATTCGCAAGGTCTATTTAAGGCAAATCACACAACTCAAGTCTTTTTAACAGGATGCGACATGACCATGTGGAATCCACATGGCCGGCTATGTCATGCTCTAACCTGTGCACTCGAAAAAAGTCCAAAATTTAGCACGGTCGTGTTGAATTAACATGGCTAGCCATGTGCAACTCTGGATTTTTGCTATAGTGCAACACGGCCCGAGCCTTTTCACATTCCCTATCGTGCGATCGTCTGACCATTGGGGACGACTGTGTGAAATTAACATGGATGCCCGTGCTTCCTTCTGGGACTCTAAAAAGGAATCTCTCTTCTACCTAGCAAATTCTAAATAACCCTAAACTACTTGAAAGGATTCTAATGGACAAAAATTCATATCTAAACCTAACATGCATGAATGTAAAAACTAAGAAAATAAAACTTAGGTTGCCTCCCAAGAAGCGCTTATTTAAGGTCTTTAGCTAGACCATACTTCTTTGCTTTAGCTCAGCTCCGGTGGCTCCATAAACCTCCATTCATCCTTGTCATAATCTTTATTTTCTAGTGGGGTCTTTGCTATCCTACAGGAAGTATACCAATTTGGGAATGGATCATTACACCCTGATAAGTTGAACACGATAATCTCATCGTCCACTTCCACGGAGACCTTTTGTTCTTCACATCTATGCATGCTTCAGTAGTTGCCAGAAAGGGTCTCCTTAGGATAATTAGGTTCTGAGGGTTTTGTCCTTTGTCTAATATAATGAAGTCTATGGGTATCACAAAACATTATATTATAATAGGTGCATCCTCCAGCATGCCAACTGGTTCCCTGATCGTGTCATCTTCCATACGAATATTCAGGCCAGTCAATTGTAACCCATTCAGACCCATCTCCCTATAGATCGCGTAGGGTATCATGCTAACGGACAATGCTAGGTCACATAATGATTCGTCGAACCTCTCCCCATAGATCATGTAGGGTATGACAAAATCACTAGGGTCATCAAGCTTGGGTGGAATCTTGTCTTCAATTTCTACTAGTTTTTCCAAAGTTGAAATCATGGTTGCACACCCCATAGTGACTTTATTTTTCTGGTCCACTGATTCACTGTACACTCTATCCCCCTTAACTAGGTTTTGCTCGAATGGTAGGATAGAACTTCTCTGTGTTAAGATGCGGTCATGGATATTTAGGCTACTTGTGTTTCCAACATTTTAGTTGCTTGTGAGCCCATCAACATAGGCCTTCAACTCCCTAAGTTCCTCTTCGATTCTTTGATGTTGTTGCTAGAAATATGCATTAGCCTTTGCTTGGGTAGAAATGAAGCCTTCAATCATTAGCTCTTGTCTGGATTTAGGCGGTTATTGTTGCCCACTGCCCTGTTTCTCATATCCTTTTGATTGTTAGAAATTCTATGAATTATTCTTATACGAAAAGTTCCGGTGGTTCCTCCATCCGGGATTATATGTGATGGAATATGGATTGTTAGGCCTCTAATTATACTCGTCCACCGCATCGACATGCTCAACATGCTCCTCAGAGCTGCTTTTCCCTCCACAGTAATCTTCCTGATACGCCGCTACTCCAACACAAAAGGAATTGGCTGCACGTATAGAAGCAGGGGTTAGGGAGTCAAACTGTCTGCCTAGTGCATCCATTCTTGCCGCTAGGTGATCAATGGAGTTAACGACATATCTACCGACTGCAAGTGCTGAATGACTACGCTCGGAAGTCCATTGGTGGTGGTTCTAGGCCACCTCCTCAATCAACTCTTCTTCTTCCTCGATGGTCTTGTTCATCAATGCTCCTCCTACAGCAGAATCTAGGGAAACCTTCATCGCGTATGTGATCCCATTATAGAATATGTGGATAACCATCAACCTCTTGAGACCGTGATGGGGGCACTGATATAGTATCCTTTTGTAGTGGTCCCAAGCTTCATAAAGGGATTCTCCTTCCTTCTGGTGGAAGCTAGTGATCAAGTGGCACATGTGAGTAGTCTTACTTGATGGAAAGAATTTATTCTTAAATTGTTGCTCACACTGTTCCCATGTGGTGATGCTTCCTGAAGGAAGGGAGTGTAGCCACGTCTTCATCTTGTCCCTTAGTGAGAATGGGAATAGGCTCAGATGGATCACATCGGTGGGTATTCCATTGAATTTCAAAGTCGAGCATATCTCTAAAACCGTCTCTAGGTGTCGGTTAGGGTCTTCAGTTGTAGCTCCTCTGAATTGGCTCTGTTGGACCATGTGTATAAGCACAGGTTTTAGTTCAAAATTATTAGTTGTGATTGTCGGTCTAGCTATACTAAGCCTATACCCTCTAGCACTGGGAGCTGCATAATTTCACAGAGGTCGCCTACCTTGTTTGCCAGAGGGGTGTCGTGCTCCTCCATATCTCTCTATTCAACCCTCCTTCGATGGTAGGTTCTTTCTATTTCTAGGTCAATCGGAAACAAATTCCCTGATCCTAAGCATCTATGCATATGATGAACCGAGCTATGCAATCAGGAGTATATATACTACTTATTGAGAGGAAATTGAGTAACCTAAAAGTAATTAACCAAATAAAATAAACCTAAAAACTTAACTAAGGCTCAATGTAATACGACTAATAAAATTAATCTAGACTAAATATAAATAAAAAAAAATCAAAAACTAAATATTACTGAAATGAAGTAAAACAAAAAAATCAAATCTAGTCCAGGTCCGATGCAAACAATCCGCTTTCGGTCCGATATCAAATCTATAGTCCCCAACAAAGGTTCAAAAAACATGATGCACACGAGCACGACCTCAAATCTGCGACAAGGATCGCCAAGAATTCGATGCACGAGCTCATGTCAATGCCTGTAAGTGCACGCTTTTCATCAAGTTCTAATTTAAGTATCGATACCATAAAGACTGAGATTCAAATACCATTTGTCAAGTGGATGTCGTTGTTCGGAGTAAATCTCCTGAGAGTAAGGTGTGCGAGGTCGATGGTAGTCCTGAATCAGTTACGGTGTTACTTGGAGAAAGTGAAGGTGATCTCAAAGTTCTTAAAAGGATTCTAGGATTTCGGTTTCACTTGTGCGTTGTTGAACATGCTATCAATTTAATGCTTTTAGGATATATAGTTATGATCTTGCGGGAGGATCATCATGTATTTTCCTAATGAACTTTTGCTTCTACCAGGAACTACCTATTCCTAACCAAGTTTCCCTTTCGAATTGTCAAAGCTCAGGGGGTTGATACCGTCGGGAGTCATTTGTCGCTAGGGTCCCTCAACCCTTCTAGAGTTGATGTCTCCTACTATGGGCCTTCTTCTAAGATAGGTTATTGAGGCACGAAGATGTGCTAGTAATCCCTATGAAGAAAGGGATCATATTTCATATCCTACTCTATCATATTCTGCTTTCTACGATTATGGGAGGGAGGATGACCGTAAGGTTCCTCCCTGGTTATCCTAGATTTTTTATACGAAGGCTTTCCACTCTTGTTTCGGCTATGTGGATTAGATATAGAATCAAGACATAACTCTCATTGATATAAACAACATATATTGCAAATAGATTCAAAGGAGATAAATAAATATTTGAACTACCATGTCCATATACACAAGCTACTCTCTAATCCTATAATCAAAGTATCTACTCCATAAATGAATGAGAATAAACACAAGACATCTTAAGGTAAATTATTACAATGCAAATAGAATGAAAAATAAAGGCAATACTTTCTGTTCTATCTGATGTTGTGCCTTGGTCATTCTACACGGTGTAGGAGCATTGATTCATATCTTCAATCTGTTTCCTTCCTCCCCATTGCGAGCCTCTAGTACTTCTTGGGTACCTTCCTTGCCGTCCTAGACGTCATGCCTCTCCCCTATGGTTTGTTTGTGCCTTCCTTTTTATGAAAAAGAAGTAATCTTTCCTTAAATCCCCGTAAAACCCTAGTCTGCATCAAATTGGGCTAATGCCACTTGGTTATGTGGCTCGCTAAAAATCCTGCCCTGAATCTGGCTTCGGGGTTAGGCACGACCATGTGAGATTCACACGACCGACCATGTCTTCCTCTGAATTGTCATGTGAATGTCATATTTTGGTCTGAATCATGCCCGTGTTTTGGGGAACTCATCCAAAGAATGCTTGCCTTCCTTTGGCTCCAATTATGTGTCATTTTATCTCCCAAAATGCCTTCTTACACATAAAATAGCAAGACCAAATCTCCGAACTAGAAAATAGAAAATTGAAGGGGATCCTTGGAAGCTAGAGGGGGGAGGGTGAATAGCTTGTTATCGTTGCTTGATAGAAATCGTTCGCATTTGTCTACAATTTTTCGTTAGCGTAGCGGAAATAAAACAAATAACAATAACAAAATACGAAAAACACAATTAACAACACGAGAATATAACGTGGTTCGGAACTAAATCATTCCTACTCCACGGATCGGGCTCTAAAAGCCCTAGCAATGCAAACACGCACTACTAATCACAATAAATCCTTCTCGACACAAGTCGGAGGTGGAGAAATCTCATACAAATGATCTTACAATAGCAAGAAATAAATACAAGCAATATACAATACAAATACGAAAGACAATTAAAGAAAACTTTACCACACTTTGCTTTTGATTGCTTCAATGCTCGGTTGCTTGACTTGCACTTGGAGACCTGATTTGCAGCAACAAATCACCCCAAAAGCTCTCAAGAACCGGTAGTCGAAATCTCCTCCATAAGCTCCATTTAAAGCTTCAACCTGGGCTGGAAATCGCCGATCAGTCGACTGCTCGGGACCATCAGTCGACTGATGCCACTATTATCATGAGACAACGGCTAGATCCACGTTGGAAACATCCAACGGATCCATCATTAGTCGACTGATCATGACAATTAGTCGATTGTTCGAGCCTCCACTCGACTGCTAACCCCAGCAGTCGAGTCAGACTCCATTCTGTGCCCGAGAAACTGAGTACCAATCGACTGATCACATGATGAGTCGACTGCTTGGCTAATTAGTTGACTTCCCACCTCAGGCAGTCGACTGCTAGGCCAATTCCCACAGTCAAACCCTAGTTGACTCATGCCAGTCGACTACCACATGGCACCAGTCGACTGGCACTCCTCAAACATGAGGTTTTAACCAAAGTATGGTGCCCCCATACTTTCTAGACCACCCTTAGCCTAGACCTAAGCCTTCTAACCACTATAGGGGATCGATCGGCTAACTAGAGGGGGGTGAATAGCCCTTTGTCGTTGGATGGTGGAATTTGCTCATCTACACAAGAGATTATCGCAAGTGGAATACTAATAAAGACAAGCAAATAAACAATAAAGCATAAAAACAATACTAACACCGAAATGTAACGTGGTTCACCGCTACACCGCTAATCCACGGTCCCTGATTCATCCTCGGTGAATCACTCCGCTACCAAATCACTATCGATCTCTCCTTTGCACTAAGCTAGGTGGAAGTAACCCTTACAACTCAAGAACACTCCTTTTACAATAGATGTGAAAGAGAACTATAAGAAGGAGTTTATCACTTGTAGAGCACTTGGATGATGGTTTGGAATATGAGCATTACCCATCCAAAAGCCCACATGGTCTCTTTTTATAGAGAGGGCTGATTTCTTCCCGTTGGCTGTCACCAGTCGACTGCTGCCCTTGGCAGTCGACTGCCGCCACTTCAACGGCCTCCGAACATGTCGGATCTCGACCGTTGTAGTCCAACGGATCCCTTGGCAGTCGACTAATGGATCCATCAGTCGACTGATGCCTCCGTAGTCGACAACCCAGTCGGCTACGAGCAGTTCTGTGGACCCAAACCCTCTTGACCAGTCGACTGTTGCCTTCAGCAGTTGACTGATGGTCTTGGCAGTCGATTACCACCCTATGGCAGTCGACTGCTGGGCCAAAATTCACTCAATCGGATACCAGCTGAACCGCATTCGACTCAGAGCAGTCGACTGCCATTTCATGGCAGTCGACTGATGTCGGGAAAACTCATCCGACACTTATCCATTCGGCGAAGTTCACCTAATGAGCTACTTACAATTAACTCATTCTCTCATCTCACTCGAAGTCCCTCGCCGAAGCTCTCTTCGTTCGCGGCCACATCCCTCGGCAGCATCAGGCGCACAACTCTGCAATGCTCCTTCGTGTCTCTTGCCTTCGAAGTCTGCTTCCTTGGCTTCGCTTCAAGTCATCTCGTCCGGCGGACCCTCGGCAGCATCAAGCGCACGACTCTACAATGCTCCTTCTCCGACTCAAGCACAAGGTTGTGAGTGGTGAACCCGCCAAGGCCCATGTGTGAATTACTAAGTCCTGCAAGACTCCAACGCACATATCAAATCATAATAACAACCTAACTTAAACCCTTTGCCACACACATCAAAACCATATCACGGTAAGAGATTGCCCTAACAACCACCTCCATCAGCCTCACGCCTATCGGATCCCTCCATGTCATCCATGACTTGTTCATCCATTGTGCTAGCCTTCTGGTGCTTCCATTGGCTATGCCATGCTAACGGTGCCTACACCGCCAAGGCACATTGGACTTACGTCGACAAGACTCCGCTTGGCCTTTACGCCGCCAACCATTGAACTTATACTACTAAGACTCCCGGTTGGACTTTTCGCCGCCAATATCAAACCCCTTGGACTTTCAAATGCCAAGACTCAAGCTTGGACTTTCCCTTGCCAACCCATGTTGGACTTTCAATGCCAAGACCCATGCTTGGACTTTTTCAAATACCAAGTGTCCCACTTGGACTTTCCATGTCAAGTACCCATGACTTGGACTTTCCATTGCCAAGACCCATGCTTGGACTTCTCACGCCAAGTACTCAAGACTTGGACTTTCCCATGACAATCACATTGTCATATGTATTTGTCGAACATCAAAACATCTCTCAAGTCAAGCTCGAGTCCTGGTCAATCGTGACCTGGGCCGATTGCACCAATAATCTCCCCCTTTTTGATGTTTGACAAAAACCAAACAAACCATTGAGTTAGAACACTAACTCAAATCCCTTACCAATTATCCCAAATTGATAATTTTACCTTCTCCCCCTTTTTGACATACATCAAAAAGGTTCTCTCCAAGGAGGTCAAAGTCTCATGTCCCAATGAGATCTTACAATCTCCCCCTTGGTCCAAGAATACCTAGGATGACTACCATCTTCCTAGTGATAAGTCCCATATCACTCAAGCGAGGCAATCCAATACACTCTCCCAATTTCCAAATTGGGTATCTCAAAATCCCATTTTCCCCTTCATGAGAAAAAAATATCATCCATCATCCCATGATGGATACCTCCCCCTAAAGGCTTGCTCCCCCTTGACCATTGCACCAACAATGTCCTTAGGAAGTCCCTAAGCCAATAGGAACTCTAAACCATCAAAAACAAGGTTCAAAATTCAACATAGAACTTTCCCTCACCTTAAAATTGATACAAACCCTAAACAACTCTCCAAATCCATATCCAATGGATTTTCACCCTTTATAATTCTTCCCAAAACATATCCTAGGGTTATGAGTGGTTAGGGACCTTTACCGTAGCTGAAATTGGGCTAACAAACATTGTTTTCCCGAATTCAGCCTTGTTAGTCGACTTTATCAGAGATCAGTCGACTGCCGTCTCCATCAGTCGATTGCTACGAAGGACAGTCGACTGATAACTGAAATTTTCAAATTTCAATTATTAGAAACGAATTTTGGAAATTCATAAATAATTATACGTATATCAAAAAATCATGAAAATTCATATGTATAATACTTATGACACATACAATGGGTGAAAAATATTGTAAAATTATTTTTTGCATAAAATATTGAAATTGACACAAAGTTCAAAACCATTGAAATTTTCAATGTTTTGGCCCTACTTTGTATCAACTTCATCAATGGTGATTGCTATCAAAAAAATAGACTTCACTAAGGTTTTCTAAAATGATTTTAAAATGTTTTTGAAAACCTATATTCGATCATATTCCTTGGACTCAATGTACATGACTTCTACACAAACTTTCCCAATGATCCACAAATAATTTTAGACGTGTTTGAGTTCATCTAGATGCAAAAGCTATGCACCTTGAACTTAACTCATATCCTATCATCTCACATGTATCTAGGGTGTATAAATACACATACATGTCAATGTTAATGTGATATGTGGGTTTTGTTCTCCTAAACTAGGGTTTCATGAATTTTTCTAAGGCAACTCTACTTGATTCCCTTATAAATGGGACTTCAAGTCATACCAAAGTCCTTAAATCAATTTTCATTAATTTAAATGCATGAAGTATGATCATGGCATAAATGATAGCATAATAAAGCATGGACAATGATCATGATGTCATGGCATATGATATAATCTAAGCATACATGACATTTAACCTAACCCTAAATATGACATTTTAAATGATTAAAAATAAACATGATGTCATGGCATGTTATATGGCAAACAAAGCATGACATATAAAATGTATAGGTATACTAATACCTAAATTTTAATATTAATTGTCATTTGATATAATTAAGTATGTTTTGCCATATTATTAATTTTCTCCCAAGTGTGCCAAAGACCTAAAATGGCACACTATATCCTCTAAACCTAAATTATGCCAATTTGATTGATTTTTCATAATTCCAAGAATGTATTGGCACATCATAAAATCTTTTAGGATGATAAATCAAATCTATTTCCAAGGTATCCATAACCTTGAAAATATCCTAAAGTGCCACCTTTACCATGGTTGAGTTAACTACCCATCAAATCAAGGTTGACACACCCTAAACCAATCTAGCGTGAATCAATCACGCTCTTAGAAACCCAAAACCTATTTGAGCTCCTAGGGTTTACTAGGTATTCCTTAGGGATAACCTCCCTAGATACCTTCCTAATGACCCTTCTAGGCTTGTTAGCCTTGATCATTGTGGTCTTACCTAGATTGTGTTGGTGCAATGAGGCACCGAAATCGAACCTGTGTTTTGATTATAGCAAAGACACAAAGTTAAGTCTATTTTGTTTTCTCACGAGCTGAATCGAGTGTGCAGAAGATTGATATAGCTGGAGCTGAAGGCTAGCGACACCCGGATAAAGCCGCGGTGGTCGAGCGACACTCGAGTGATTTCGGAGGGAGCCGAAGGAATCGAGTGGAAGGCCGGAAGCAAAAGCAACACGTAAGCATTGAGGTAAGCTCGAGTGTGCGAGAGTAAGTAAGGTCGTATCCTCTTTATGGGGATGATCTTAAGCGTAGATCCGACCAAAGACTTCTTAAAGATGGTCTAGGTCGAGATCGGATGGTCGACGACCATCGAAATTATGTTTTTGTTGTGCTAACTTTGACTTGCAACAAGCATCGAGGACTCGACGCCAATCCCGATCATTGCCAAAGGTCGCGCGAATCGATCGATGTCGCCATCACGATCGATGATGGCCATCAGTCGACTGATGGTCAATGATCAGATTCGAGGAGTCAAGGATTATCACCAAATTTCAAGGGAAGATGTGCTCAAATTTGATTGGCTAGGGTTCCTCTCGAAAAGGGGCTAAAAGGCTATAAAAGGAGGGCCGAACCTAGGGTTTCATCAACAATTCTAAGCCTCCAAAAAGTCTCCACAAAGCTACAATTCTCCGACAACGAAGTCCTTCCTTCCGACGTCTAGGTTTAATTTTTCTTATTTGTCTTTGTACGTCGGTATTATTTTGTTATCAGTTGTTCATCTACTTTTCGGAGCTTTTATCGTATACGAGGAGAGGGGGATTGTCCCTCTACCTTAAAGTTTTTTTTGTATCGATTAATTCCTACCTCCAACGAGGAGGAGTTCCTTTAGTGCTTCTGCCCTCCGTACGTGGTCAAGGACCACTAGGGCCTTGGAGTAGTAGCCTTCGGCTACGAACCAAGTAAAACCCTTGTGTCGATTGTCTCTTTTATTTTATATTTACATTTCCGCTGCAATTAATTTATTTTCTCTAGAGTTTTAATGAACGAAAGAAAAAGAAAAGGTTTTTCGCTATTCACCCCCCCCTCTAGCGAACCGCATCGATCCAACAGATTGACTCTAGGGGTAACTCCCCTTGCAACCTTCTTAGTGGTCACCCTAGGTTTCTTAGAAATCCTAGCCACTAAGCACATACCTTGGTCAACCTTAGGGATGACTTCTCAATTGACCTTGGCTTTCCTAGACCTAATTTGAGTTCCATAATCAAATGAAACATTATGGTAGGTATTTTTGGGCTTATGCTTGCCCTTGGATGGTTCTTGATTCTTAGTTCTTTGACTTTGACTTTTAGACCCTAGGCTTTGACCATTTGACCCTTTAAATTGATTTTGCATGTTTGCAAGGGTCTTTTCCAATTTCTCAAGCCTTGATCTCAAGGCTTGATTTTCTAATTCTAATTGTCCAATTTTTGAATTTTGATTTGGTCTTTGAGCATGGGACTTCCTAGGCATATGTCTAGTCCATTTAGGGTTGAGATCTAGGTGTTCTCCTATTTTTCTAATAGACACCCTAGGTAAAACTTTTCTAGGGACATTAGTCCCAAATTTCTCCTTCTTTGAAATATTAACATTTTTGGCACCTAAACAAATATATCTATTATTTCTAGCATGCTTTTCATCTACAATAGCAAGATTGTTGACATTATTCCTAGCAAGCCTTATATCCCTAGAAATTGAAGGTGCATTGATAAATTTTACCTTATGGTTTGCCTTAGTGGCTCCCCCTACATGTGATGCTCCTTCTTGCCCTTTATTTTTCCCTTTAGGACATGAACTCCTATAGTGCCCTTTTTGTTGACATTTGAAACACACCACGTGCTCTTTGCTTTTAATTATTGGGGCACCAACATCCTTTGATTTTTCTTGAGGTTTTGGTGCCGGAGGAGTCTTCTTGACTTTCTTTGGGAACTTACTTTTATAGTGCCCAAATTCCCTACACTCAAAACATATAATATTATTTTTATTTTGAATTGAGGTGTTTGAGTTACCTAAGTCAATGGAGGCCGGAATTGGATTTTGAGCTTCTTCATCTTGACCGGATGTTGAAGCTTCTTCTTGATGTTGCTCCGGTGATCTAATCTCCGCCCCCTCAATCCTAGAGGTGGAGGTCTTCTCCGATTCTACTTCCTCTTCCTCCTTAGATGTTGATGGTCTCTCAACCTCCAAGTCCTCACTTCCTTGTGAGGATGATGTGTTAGCCTCTTCGGTCCCTTCCTCTTGGACCGGTGATGGATTTTCATGTAGCTTGGCCACTTGGCTCCATAGGTCCTTGGCATCTACATAATTACCTAACATACACAAGAGATTGTTAGGTATTAAATCAATTAAAAACTTCACTACGTTATCATTTTTCTCGAAGGCTTGGACTTTCTCTTCAGTCCATCTATTTTTCTTGAGGAACCCTCCCTTTGGTCCTATTGGATAGCTATATCCCTCATTCAAAATGGACCATTCTTCGAAGTCCCTCATCATGATAAAATCTTCAATTCTTCTCTTCCAAGAATTGAAGCCTTCTCGTCAATATAAGGTGTAAGGGACCGGTGTGTTGATGTCCCAACCTAGTTGCTCTTTAACTTCCATCTTCACCCTCTAGCATGCTCCCTTAGTTGTTAAACCTGAAGAGCGGCCTCGCTATCATACCACTGGAAGGGGATCCTTGGAAGCTAGAGGGGGGTGAATAGCTTGTTATTGTCGCTTGATAGAAATCGTACGCGTTTGTTTACAATTTTTCGTTAGCGCAGCGGAAATAAAACAAATAACAATAACAAAATACGACAAACACATTTCACAACACAAGCATATAACGTGGTTTGGAACCAAATGGTTCCTACTCCACAGATCGGGGTCTAAAAGCCCTAGCAATGCAAACACACACTACTAATCACAATAACTCCTTCTCGACACAAGTCGGAGGTGGAGAAACCTCGTACAAATGATCTTACAATAGCAAGAAATAAATACAAGCAATATACAATACAAATATGAAAGACAAGTAAAGAAAACTTTATAACACTTTGCTTTTGATTGCTTGAATTCTTGGTTGCTTGACTTGCACTTGTAGACATGATTTGCAGCAACAAATCACCTCAAAAGCTCTCAAGAATCGGTAGTCGAAATCTCCTCCATGAGCTCTATTTAAAGCTTCAACCTGGGATGGAAATCGCCGATTAATCGACTGATCGGGACCATCAGTCGATTGATGCCACTGTTGTCGTGAGACAATGGCTAGATCCACGCTGGAAACATCCAACGGATCCATCATCAGTCGACTAATCAAGACCATCAGTCGACTGTTCGAGCCTCCACTCGACTGCTAACTCTAGCAGTCGAGTCAGACTTCATTATGTGCTCGAGAAAACGAGCACTAGTCGACTGATCACATGATGAGTCGACTGCTTGGCCAATCAGTCGACTTCCCTCCTCTGGCATTCGACTGCTAGGCCAATTCCCACAGTCAAACCCTAGTTGACTCACACCAGTTGACTGCCACATGTCACCAGTCGACTGACACACCTCAAACATGAGGTTTTAAATCAAATATGGTGCCCCCATACTTGCTAGACCACCGTTAGCCTAGACCTAAGCCTTCTAGCCACCTCCATTAGTCTCACGCCTCTTGGATCCCTCTAAGTCATCCCTGACTTGTTCATCCATTGTGCTAGCCTTCAGGTGCTTCCATCGGTTATGTCATACTAACGGTGTCTACACCGCTAAGGCACATTGGACTTACACCGCCAAGACTCCGCTTGAACTTTACACCGACAAGCATTGGACTTATGCTGCCAAGACTCACGCTTGGACTTTATGCCGCTAATATCAAACCCCATGGACTTCCAAATGTTGGTGTAATGTCGCTTCGGAGGCTCATTGGCTCCCATGTCCCCGGATTAAAATTTTCACTAATGAAAGGATTAATCCGGATGGGATGAGCTTCCTTAACGACACCATTTCGTCGTCGTGCTAACAACTCGAGTGGTCGCTTGAACAAACTAGTTGTTCAAGCAACACAACTCTTCTTGTTGGTTAGCCACGGAAGAGACGACAGACGGATCGCCGGTTTTTGTGTTTGTCTTCGGGGTCCATGATTATACAATATATATTCATACACACACATGCATAATCATCATATATAAGAACATGCTCAGATCTGAACATAAAGTTAAAATAACTTTATACCTTACGATCTTCTACCGTATGTCCTATCCTTCTCGTGGACGACGTGTGGACGAAGATCCTCCACGAGTAGAAGCCTTCTAGATCGAGATCTCCTCTACCTTGTCCGCTGCGAACAAAGAGAAAAACCACAAATACCTTTCCTATCTAGAACCGGCCACCAAGCTAGGAAGTTTGATGCAACCGCCGGTCAAGGAATGGATGAAGATGCGCCGGCCACCAAAACAAGAGGAGCCGCCGGCCACCTTTGGGAATTGGAGGAAGATGATCTTGCTGGCCACCAATGAGAGGAGAACCACCGGCAAAGGAAGAAGAGAGTGGCTAAGATGAAGGGCGCCAGCCAAGGAAAGCTTGAATGAATTGGGCGCCGGCAACAATGTTGGATGAAGATGGTTGCCGCCCAACCTAGCTCCAAACCCTAGCCGCCCAACCCTTTTCCAAACCCTAATACCTATTCCAAAATCTATATCTTGCCGCCCAATCCTAAGCCCTTATTTATAGAATTTAGGAGAAAGTTGGTTAGCCAAAATTATAGGAACTAACTCCTATATTCTTGCCGCCCAACCCCTAACTCCTTTAAGATTTGTTGCCGCCCAACCTATGGATGAGCCAAACCCTAATTCTAGAATTTAGGCTTAAGCCTCCTCTAATCTCCATCGTCGGATCTAGGGATTTAATCTCCACCGTCGGATCTAGGGATTTAATCTCCACCGTCAGATCTAGGATTTCATCCCATCCGTAGGATCTAGGATTTCATCTCAACCGTAGGATCTAGGATTTCATCCCAACCGTAGGATCTAGGATTTCATCCCAACCGTCGGATCAAGGATTTCATCCCAACCGTCGGATCTAGGATTTCATCCTAACCGTCGGATCTAGGATTTCATCCTAACCATCGGATCTATGGATTAATCCAACCGTTGGTTCTAGGGTTTCATCCCAACCATCGGATCTATGGATTCAATCCACCCGTTGGTTCTAGGTTTTGTTTTACATTCTTGGATCTAGACTTCACAAGGATTATATTAGGCTACGATAGGGACCATAAGGAGGAGTTGGGTCTTGGCCACCCGATGGATCGGAACCACACAAACTTGATCCATCAATGATGTTCCATTCCACTAGAGGATCATCATTGAACTACCTCACCAACCCCCATAAATTAATATGGGCTCCATATATTATTTATACATTAATCTCCCCGTGTTTAAGATATTGAATGTCCGTCAATTAATTGATTTACTGACCATCAATTAATTAACATCTAACTCCTCGAGTAGTACCACTCAACCTTATCATCATGTTGACTAAGTCAACCAGCTGGGTTTACATGATGAACCTTATGAGCTCCTCAAGGGGACATCATCAACCTAATATATAGGACACGGTTTCCTCCTATAATCAACGGCACACCATGTAAATAATATTATTTCCCAACTTACCGGGCTTATTGATTTAATTCATTTAAATCTCACCCACTGGTAAATAAAAGAAATAAATACTAAGTACATGTGCCCGTTATTATATCGGGATTAAGAGTATGTACAACATAATATCAGAGGTCCGATTCAATTATGTAGTCAGCACTAAATTGAATCACCTCTATGTCGGTCCTGCTCAATACACCTAAGTGTACTAGTGTAACACTATGTTCAAGATAAAACAATACCAAGCTACACTACAACCATGCCAAAGGTTTGTCCAAAACCATCTTGGTTGTGAGCCTTTACTTATATTTTACAAGGGACTGATAACATGATCTTCTGTGCCACACCAAGCACCATGTTATTTACAATGTAAAATATTAGGCAATATGCACACATATATAATGAATATATAAAATGCAAACAATGATCATGTGATTCTTATTTCAAAATAAAATGTTCATACAAAAAGAGCTAGGCTTTCAGTATACATTACAACAATCTCCCACTTATACTAAAAGACTATGCCGTCATCTCTCTGCCATACATCTGATCCCCATGTCCTCCACATGCCTATCAAACGCTTTCGCTGGAAGGGCCTTAGTGAATGGATCCGCCAGGTTATCCTCTGATGCAATCTTGGCGACAGCAACTTCCCCTCGCTTCACGATCTCTCGTATAAGGTGGTACTTGCGCTCTCTGTGTTTACTCGCCTTAAGGGCTCGTGGTTCCTTCGAGTTTGCAACTGCACCACTGTTATCACAATAAATTGTGATAGTTCTGGGCAAACCAGGAATCACATCCAAGTCCATCAAGAAGTTCCTGAGCCATACAGCTTCCTTGGCTGCCTCAGAGGCTGCCACATACTCAGCTTCCATGGTAGAGTCCGCCACGCATTTCTGCTTGACACTCCTCCATACTATGGCTCCACCTCCAAAAGTAAACACAAACCCCGAGGTAGACTTACTCTTGTCCCTATCTGATTGGAAATCCGAATCTGTGTAACCCACAGGGACTAATTGATCTGCCCGGTAAACCAGCATATAATCCCTAGTCCTTCTCAGGTACTTCAATATACGCTTTACCGTAGTCCAATGTCCCTGTCCAGGATTACTCTGATATCTGCTAACCATGCCCACGGTAAAGCAGATATCCAGTCTCGTACATAGCATAGCATACATAAGGCTTCCTACTGCCGAAGCATAAGGAACCGCCTTCATGTCCTCTATCTCCTTTGATATTTTAGGACACATCTCTTTAGATAAAGGAACTCCATGCCTAAAAGGTAGAAAACCTTTCTTGGAGTTCTGCATGCTAAAACGAGCAAGGATAGTGTCAATATATGAAGCTTGAGACAAGCACAACATCCTTTTCTTGCGATCCCTTATAACTTTGATCCCAAGGATGTGTCCCACTTCCCCCAAGTCCTTCATGTCAAACTGTTTTGACAACCATACCCTTACGTCCAATAACACTTTGATATTGTTGCCAACTAACAAAATGTCATCTACGTATAGTACAAGAAACACCACTACGTTTCTGTCACATCTCTTGTATACACAAGGCTCATCCGGACTTTGAATAAATCCATATGACTGGATTACCTCATCAAAGTGGATGTTCCAAGATCTAGAAGCTTGCTTCAACCCATAAATGGACCGATTAAGCTTACCTACAAGATGCTCTTTGCCTTTAGCAATGAATCCCTCTGGTTGTCGCATATAGATGTTCTCATCAAGACTTCCGTTAAGGAAAGCTGCCTTGACATCCATCTGCCAAATCTCATAATCCATATGAGAAGCTATAGATAAGAGAATCCGGATAGACTTAAGCATAGCTACCGGCGAAAAGGTCTCCTCATAATCGATACCCTCTTTCTGAGTATACCCTTTCGCAACAAGCCTAGCTTTGAAGGTCTCAACCTTCCCGTCTACTCCTCTCTTTCTCTTGTAGATCCACTTGCATCCAATGGTTTTCACACCATCGGGTGGGTCTACTAGCTCCCAGACCTGATTAGAATCCATAGATTCTATCTCTGAATTCATCGCTCTTTGCCAAGATACTACATCTCTATCTTGGATTGCCTCGTCATATGTCCAGGGATCAGGTTCATGTTCACCAGGGACTAAGTCCGAAGACTCTCCCAAAAACATGAATCTGTCAGGTTGTCTAACAACCCTCCCACTACGACGAGGTGCCTCCTGTGTATGATCGTATGACCAAATTGCACAAGATAGCCATTTTAGGATCTTTTGATTGGATTCATTCTACACGTGTGATTCATGTTTAAAAGGCAAGATGACATAGTTGCCTTTTAAGAGAAAAGGTGAACGTACTAGAGCTCAATGTTTTAGGCCTTATACATACCGATGTATGTGGAATGATGTCAACTCAAGCCAAGGAGGTTATAGCTACTTCATATCCTTCATTGATGATTGTTCACAATTTTGGTATGTGTATCTATTGAGATACAAGTATGAGGCCTTTGAAAAGTGCAAAGAATTCATACATAAAGTAGAGAAACAACCTGGTAAAAGTATCAAAGTACTTTGATCTGATTGAGATAGAGAATACTTGAGCCAAGAGTTTCAAGATTATCTAAGGGACAATGACATCTTGGCCTAAAGGACTCTTCTTTACACACCACAACATAATGGTGTGGCAGGAAGGTGAAACTGAACCTTGTTGGACACAATTTGTTCGATGATGCTACATGTAAGTCTTCCCAAATTTTTTTGGGATTACGCACTCAAGACCATTCTTTACTTGCAAAATAGACTCCTGACTAAGGTGTTCTCAATTACACCATATGAGGTATGGAATAGTAAAAAACCTCATTTATCTTATTTGAAGATATGAGGTTATCCTGCTTATGTGAAAAGGAGCATATCAGACAAGCTGGAGGCTAAGTCTGATAAGTGTCTATTTATTGATTATCCTAAGGAAACAAGGAGTTACCAATTTTATCATCCCTTGGAAAAAAAGGTGTTTGGTTCAAGGTATGTTGTATTCCAAGAGAAGGAGTTTCTCTTACAAAAAAATAGTGGGAGTGAGGTTGAATTAAGTGCAGTTCAAGAGACTCCAATACATACTAAAGAGATGCCTAGTCAAGACCAATTATTCATAGGGATGAAATAATGGTTGAACCTGATAATGCACCACCTCTTCGTAAATCTAGAAGGATACGTCAGATTCCTGAGAGATATGGATTTCTCATAAGTGAATCAAATGACGCATTACTCATACAAGATGAGGAGACTACTAGTTATGAAGAAGTTTTGAAAAATTTAGACAAGGATAAATGGATAGATGTCATGAAGTTAGAAATAGAATCCATATATGAAAACCAAGTTTGGAACTTGGTGGATCCACTCGAAGGCATAACTCCTATAGGGTGCAAGTGGGTTTTCAAGAAGAAAGTAGACATGGATGATAATATAATTACCTATAAGCAAGGTTAGTGCAAAAAGGATATCGTCAAAGGCAAGGTGCTGACTATGACAACTTTTTCACCAGTAGCTATGCTTAAATCCATCCGGGTACTCTTGGTCATAGTAGCTCATTATGATTATGAGATATGACAGATGGATTTGAAAACAACTTTCCTTAATGAGAACCTATCTGAGGATGTATATATGATACAACCTGAAAATTTTACATCTATCAACACAAAGAAGGTATGCAAACTTTATAGATCCATTTATGGATTGAAGAAAGCATCTAGGAGTTGGAATGTTTGGTTTGATGAGGAAATTAAATAGTTTAATTTTTCACCAAATTCTGACTGGCCCTATGTGTATATAAAAAATGTGGAATCGCCACAATAGCGGCCCCCCACCGCTGCCCCTACGTGTGGAGGGGAGTAAATCAGGTCCCACGTGGCTAGCACAGAAATGCGGAGTCATCGGTAGCCTGGTCATCACCTCCAGGAATTGACCCCTTACCCTTTGAAACCTTAACAGGGCTACGCTAGCCATCTGGGTTTGCCCTGGGGGCTAGCCCTATGTGTATATAAAGTTTAGTGGGAGTGTGGTTGTATTCCTAGTGTTGTATGTCGATGGCATATGCTAATAGGAAATGAAGTCTTGGTTCTTCAATCAGTTAAGGATTGGTTATCCAAAATGTTCTCCATGAAAGACATGGGAGAAGAAACCTATATCTTTGGGATTAAGATATATAGAGATAGATCAAATTGATTGCTTGGTCTTTCACAGTCTAAAAACATAGATAAAGTGCTAAAATGGTTTAGCATGGATGAATACAAGAAAAATTTTATTCCCATGAGGTATGAGATTCACCTTTCGAAGTCTTTGTGCCCGCACACTGAAGATGAGAGGATTCACATGAGTCAGATCCCATATGAGTCAGTTGTTGGTGCAATTGGGCTAGGTTACGATTGACTAGACTCGAGTTTGACTCTAGCAGTATTTTGATGTTTGACAAAACGTATGACAATGTGATTTATTTTGATGTTTGACAAAACATATGACAATGTGATTGTAATGGAAAGTCTAAATATTGTGTACTTGACATGAAAAGTCCAAGCATGAGTCTTGGCAATGGTAAAGTCCAAGTCTTGAGTACTCGACATGGAAAGTCTAAGCATCGGTCTTAGCAATGGTAAAGTCTAAGTCATGGGTACTTTGCATTTGGAAAGTCCAAGCATGGGTCTTTGTAATGGTAGAGTTCAAGTCATAGGTACTTTGCATTTAGAAAGTCCAAGCATGGGTCTTGGTAATGGTAGAGTTCAAGTCATGGGTACTTGGCATGGAAAGTCCAAGAATGGGTCTTGGCAATTGGAAAGTCCCAGAGCGTGATATTAGCGATGTAAAGACCAAGCTATAGTCTTGGCAGTATAAGTCCAATGTTTAGCAGCGTAAAGTCCATGTGTGTAACTTTTGGATCGAGAAGCATCGCTAGAGGGGGGGGGTGAATAGCGATCGTAAATCTTTTTGACATTTCGTTCGAGTAGACAATTAAAGGAGTAAGAGCAGCGGAAAATAAAGGAACACATTTATTTTTACTTGGTTCACAACCCAGCGGTTGCTACACAAAGGCCCTATCGGTCCTAGCCCGCGTACGGAGGGAAAAGCACTATAACGTCTCCTCCTCGTTGGAGGTAGGAGACAACGATCACAAAAACTGAATGTACGAGGATGAGGCAACAAGCCTACCTCACCTCGTTACGATTAAAATAAAGAATACAATAAAAATAATTACTTGATACTGCTGTCGACGAAGGAGATTTGAATTTGTCGTCGCATCGGCGTTATGATGGCGTTGGAGCGTTGGCGTTGTAGGAGCACTTGATGAATAAACTTGATGATGCTTGGATTGGAATCCTCCCCTCCTTTTATAGATTTTGACCTCTGAATATGTCTCCTCTTTTTTCGAAAAAGATCACGAAGTTGTCCAAATTTTATCGCGAAGTGGCCGCGTCAAACTTTATCCGTTTTGACCAAGCGCAAAGGTTGATTCGTCGCCATCAGTCGACTGATGCCTCCCATCAGTCGAATGATGAGCATCAGTCGACTGTTTGATGTCCAGCAGTCGACTTCCAGCCTAGCCACTTCCCTGCAGTAAGAGGTTAGCTCAGAAAATTATAAATGCGACGATTTCTGACCGTCCGATCTCGACCTAGATCTTCCACGGGAAGTCTTAATCGGATCGCCGCCTACGGTCGTCCCCGTAAAGAGGACACGACCATACAATCTCTCACTCACACAAGCTTACCTCGATAGTAGCTCTCGCTTCTGGCCTTCCACTCGATTACTTCGGCTCCCTCCGAAGTCACTCGAGTGTCGCCCGACCACCGCGGCTTCCACCGGGTGTCGCTAGCCTTCAGCTCCAGCATTAGCACTTTCCTGCACACTTGATTTAGCTCGTGAGATAACGATGTAAACTTAACTTTGTGTCTTTGCCATAATCAAAACACAGGTTCGATTATCTAGTGCCCCTGCACCAACAATCTCCCATTTTTTGATCTATGGCATACCAACACAAAGTTAAGGAAAATTAAAGCATAAAACAGGTATAGTGTTGGTGCAGTAGGCACCTAAGTCGAACCTGAGTTTTGATTATAGCAAACGATACAAAGTTAAGCTCATGTCATTATCTCACGAGCTGAATCGAGTGTGCAGTAAATTGCTATAGCTGGAGCTGAAGGCTAGCGACACCCGGAGGAAGTCGCGGTGGTCGGGCAACACTCGAGTGGCTTTGGAGGGAGCTGAACGAAGCGAGTGGAAGGCCGAAAGCAAAAGCAACATGTAACTATCGAGGTAAGCTCGTGTGTGCGAGCGTAAGTGAGGTCGTATCCTCGTTACGGGGATGATCTTAAGCATAGATCCGACCAAAGACATCCTATAGATGGTCTAGGTCAAGATCGGACGGTCGACGACCGTCGAAATTATGTTTTTGTTGAGCTAACATTGACTTGCAGCAAGAAGCATCACGACCGACAGAGGAATCGACGCCAATCGATCGATCGCCGGAGGTCAAGACTGATCGATGCCGCCATCGACGATCGATGATGGCCATCAGTCGACTGATGGTCAAAGGATCAGCCTCGAGGAGTCAAGGTTTATCACCAAATTTCAAGGGGAGTGGTGATCAATTGTGATTGGCTAGGGTTCCTCTTGAAAAGGGGCTCAAAGGCCATAAAAGGAGGGCCAAACCTAGGGTTTCATCATTAATTCTAAGTGCTCAAAAGCCTCCGCAACACTGCGACTCTCCGACAACTCTACGACAACGAAGTGCTGCCAACAACCCTAGTTTAAGTCTTATCTTCGAGTTGTTGGTATAATCTTGTCTTGTCATTTCTTTTAATCTTGCAATTAGTTTGTTAATCGAGGGTTTCTTTCGTTGCATTTTCATTTTAATAGAAGAGAGGGTGTGTATATCTATCTTGTGCTTCGAAAGTTTTTTTTTGTAATCGTAAACTCCTACCTTCAACAAGGATGAGTGTTTTAGTGAATTGCCCTCCGTACACGGTCTAGGTGTTGGAATGTATACTGAAAGCCTAGCTCTTTTTGTTTGAACATTTTATTTTGAAATAAGAATCACATGATCATTGTTTGTACTTTATATATTTATATGTGTGCATATTGTCTAATATTTTACATTGTAGATAACATGGTGCTTGGTGTGACACAGAAGATCATGTTATCAGTTCCTTGTAAAATATAAGTAGAGGCTCACAACCAAGATGGTTTTGGACAAACCATTGGCATGGTTGTAGTGTAGCTTGGTATTGTTTTGTCTTGAACATAGAGTTACACTAGTACACTTAAGTGTATTGAGTAGGACCGACATAGAGGTGATTCAATTTATTGCTGAATGCATAATTTAATCGGACCTCGGATATTATGTTGTACATGATCTTAATCCTGATATAATAACGGGCACATGTACTTAGTATTTATTTCTTTGATTTACCAGAGGGTGAGATTTAGATGGATTAAATCAATATGCCCGGTAAGTTGGGAAATAATAATATTTACATGGTGTGTCGTTGATTATAGGAGGAAACCGTGTCCTATATATTAGGTTGATGATGTCCCCTTGAGGAGCTCATAAGGTTCATCATGTAAACCCAGCTGGTTGACTTAGTCAACATGATGATAAGGTTGAGTGATACTACTTGAGGAATTAGATGTTAATTAATTGATGGTCAGTAAATCAATTAATTGATGGACATTCAATATCTTAAACACGGGGAGATTAATGTACGAATAATATATGGAGCCCATATTAATTTATGGGGGTTGGTGAGGTAGTTCAATGATGATCCTCTAGTGGAATGGAACATCATTGATGGATCAAGTTAGTGTGGTTCCGATCCATCGGGTGGCCAAGACCCAACTCCTCCTTATGGTCCCTATCGTAGCCTAATATAATCCTTGTGAAGTCTAGATCCAAGAATGTAAAACAAAACCTAAAACCAACGGTTGGGATTAAATCCCTTGATCCGATGGTTAGGATGAAACACTAGAACCAACGGTTGGGATTAAATCCCTAGATCCGATGGTTAGGATGAAACACTAGAATCGATGGTTGAGATTAAATCCCTAGATCCGACGGTTGGGATAAAACCCTAGATCCGACGGTTGGGATGAAATCCTAGATCCGACGGTTGGGATGAAATCCTAGATCCGACGGTTGAGATGAAACCCTAGATCCGACGATTGGGATAAAACCCTAGATCCGACGGTGGAGGTTAAATCCCTAGATCTGACGGTGGAGATTAAAGGAGTCCTAAGCCTAACTCTATAAAAGGAAAGCTTAGGGTTGGGCGGCATTAATTAATTGATTGAGGAATTAGGGTTTTGGCTCATCCAAAAGTGGGCGGCTAGGGTTTTTGGGTGGCTAGGGTTTTGGAGCAAAACAAGTGGGCGGCAACTCTTCCTTCTAGTTGATTGCCGGCGCCCATCCTCCTCCATCAACACTTGGCCGGCACCCATCCTAGAGGCCTCTCCCTTCTTCCTTGGCCGGCGGTTCTCCTTCCATAGGTGGCCAGCATTCATCTTTCTCCCTTCATCCTAGAGTGGCCGGCGGCAACACTTCTTGAAGTTGACCGGCGCATCATCCAATTGTTCCTTGGCCGGCGGTTGCACCAAATTCCCTAATTTGGTGGCCGGTTCTAGATAGGAAGGTATTTGTTGTTTCTTCTCTTTGTTCGCAGCGGACAAGGTGGAGAAGAAAGCGATCTAGAAGGCTTCTACTCGTGGAAGATCTTCGTCCACACGTCGTCCACGAGAAGGATAGGACATACGGTAGAAGATCGTGAGGTATAAAGTTATTTTAACTTTATTTACAGATCTGAGCTTGTTCTTTTATGTTTTGATTATGCATGTGTAAATTAGTAAATATATTGTATAATCATGGACCCCGAAGACAAACACAAAAACCGGCGATCCGTCCGTCGTCTCTTCCGCGGCTAACCAACTAGAAGAGTTGAGTTGCTTGAACAACTAGTTTGTTCAAGCGATCACTCAAGTTGTTAGCACGACGACGAAATGGTTGTGCTAAGGAAGCTCATCCCATCCGGATTAATTCTTTCATTAGTAAAAATTTTAATCCGGGGACATGGGAGCCAATGAGCCTCCGAAGCATCTACCTTCACTAGGACCGTTAGGGCCTTGGAGTAGTAGCCGAAGGCTACGAACCAAGTAAAAAACTATTTGTCTCTTTTAGTTTTTATTTACATTTCCGCTGCGTATATTTGTCTTGAAACGAATTCGAAAGAAAAAGTTTTTTTTCGCTATTCACCCCCCCTCTAGCGAACCGCATCGATCCAACAATTGGTATTAGAGCCGGGGGTTGCTAAGATTTGGTGAAACCACCAATCTAGCAATTTTTACAGATTTATTTCTCTTTTAATTATGTTTTTTTTTATTATTTATTTCGCTTTGTTAGGTTTTTCTCCCGCACTACTAATCCAAGACGCGAGTCTTGGTACTTGTTTTTGTGTTTTTGTCGTTGCTAGTTTCTTCGTCTTCGTCTCTTTGTGTATTTCGTGTTAATGGCCCATCTCGAGGGTTTTAGCACCGTCCGACCACCGTTTTACAACGGTGACGATTTCCGTTACTGGAAAGGTCGGATGGAGTGCTTCCTAAAAAACCAAATAGATATGTGGATTGTGATCCAAACCGGGTTCACCCTTCCTACTAATGAAGAAGGTGAATCCTTGGATTACAATCAGTGGTCCATTGCCACTAAACGACAAGTCGAGGCAGATGCAAAGGCGACTCAAATCTGCGATGTGGGCTATCCAAGGAGGAGCTGAACCGAGTCGGACCCTTCATCAGCGCAAGAGATCTCTGGACGAGGCTGATCGAGTTACACGAAGGATCGGATCAAGCTAAGGTTTGCAAACGCGATTTGTTGTTCAATAAATTGTACACACTAAAAATGCAGGAACACGAGATGGCAAAACAATTGCACGCCCGTGTCCAGGACATCGTCAACAACCTACATGCAATCGGGCAAAAGGTCGAAAACCGCGACCTTATAAGGTATGTTCTAAACTCTTTTCCGAGGACTATCTTATGGGCATCCATGGTCGACGCCTACAAGGTCTCCAAGGACCTTTCTAAAGTTAGAATAGACGAATTATTCTCAGATTTCGAATTACATGAGCATTCCAACTCGGAACCCGAGAGGGGTATAGCCTTGTTTGCAGGTTCAAAGAAGAAGAAAATCGCAAGCAAGCCACCACCAACCGAGGAGGAAGACGAGTCCGAAGAAGAAGTTGACCCGGAGTTGACTGCCGAACTAATGAACCTAGCTCGAAGGATAGCCAAGGGACGAAAGCGAACCACGACTCGACCCAACCAAGGTAAGCCTAAAAGTTCTAATATTAGGTGTTATGAGTGTAACAGGTTTGGACATATCAAGTCCGAGTGCCCCAAGCTCAACCACCAAGCACCTAAGCACAAGAAGGCCCTCAACGCGACATGGGAAGAAGCGTCATCCGAAGAAGACGAAGACCACGTCTTCATGGCAAAATCGATTGAGTCAAACACGAAGACCGAACCTGAACTTGAGTCAGAACCTGAGGATGACTCGGACTACGAAGCTACCTTCAAGTCAAGCCACGAATACGCATCCGGTTCAAAAGATACCCTTAAAGTGAGTCGAACTTTATTTAATACTTTACATAATATGGTTAGGTTTTTGTCTAAGAAATTAGCTAAGTCCGAGTCCAAGGTCGAGACCCTTGTTGAGAAGGTTAAACTCCTCAAACACGAGGTCTCCCTAACCTCTTCGACTAGTCGAGTTCAAGAGAAGGACTCAACTCGAGTTGAAAAGCTCGAAGTTGAGAACTCTCTCTTGAAAAGTCAAGTTGAAGATCTTAGGAACACGTTGGAAAGGTTCACTTCGGGATCCAAAGGACTTGACCTCCTACTTGGATCTCAAAGGGTCGTGTACAACAAGGCTGGACTAGGGTTTAACTCAAACACGACTAATAGGTCGTATATGTCGATTGTAAGTCGACATAGGAAACATGTCCAAGCATGGGTCCCTAAGAACTTTTTGATTTCAACTCTAGGATCCAACCCGTACTGGGTTCCGAAGGACCAAATCCACTATGTTGATAGACCGAACCGATTCAATGGTCTAGGGGGAGCCAGTACAAAACATGTTTGTGCTTTAACTTAGAAATTGCATGTTTAGAATTTTTTTTTGTTTTTTTTTTTGACTTGTGAACTCACTTAGAACACATACATAACCAACTAAAATCCTTCGAAAAGATTGAGCCTCGGGGAGCCTCTTTTCAAAAATAACCAGTTAGACCAGGAAATAGTCTTAGGTGAGTCAAGTCATCATTTTCTTGAAAATGGCTTTGTCTAAGGAAGTGGTCGATGATCCGATAAAAGAAGGCCCCTGTGCCTCGCCACGACCTGGAAGCCATGATCTTGAAAAGGTAAACTTGACAAGCCTAGGGTCAAATCCAAATCTAACATAAAATTACTTGAACCTAAATGCACTTAATCAACCTAATTAGAAGTCATCTCACAAAAAACACATAAGTATAACATGCTTGATCATATAAACACAGGTGAGATGACCTATGTTTAAAAACTTACAACCAATTTTTAAAAAAAATAATATAAAAAATCTAACATCCAATCCAACCACCTTGTGTGTAGGATCAATGGATGTTGGACAGTGGTTGCTCCCGACACATGACCGGGGATCAACTCAAATTCATGAAGCTTCGATTCAAACGACAAGGATCGGTAGCTTTTGGGAATAACGGCAAGCTCAAAATCATCGGATCAGGTGATATCGATCTTAACTCGAATTTTGTTATTAAAAATGTATTACTTGTAGAGAATTTTGAATATAACCTGCTTAGCGTAAGCCAATTATGTAATAATAACTATAAGGTCATATTTTTAGATAATGAATGTGTAATTAAAACAAATAAAACAGCTAAAACAATACTCAAATGAACTAGGACAAATAACATTTATACAATTAACTTAATCAAATCCTCAGCCAAATGTCTTATGACACAGGAAGAGGAATCATGGTTGTGGCACCGACGACTCGGTCACTCGCACCCAAGACTCGTCCACAAGATGAGTCAGAGTGGCTTAGTCAGAGGCTTACCCAACCTCAACAATTTGGTTAATAAAATCTGTAATGCTTGTCAACAAGGAAAACAACCTAGGACACAACACAAGTTAACTAACCAAGAACGAACCTCAAGTGTACTTGAGCTCCTACATATGGATCTATTCGATTCACATGGAGCCAAGTCACTCAATAGAAGTAAATATTGCTTAGTCATAATTGACAACTACTCCAGGTTTACCTGGGTTAGGTTCATCAAACATAAAAATGATACCATAGATCAATTAATCAATCTATTCAAATTAATCGAGAATCAAAAAAACCTTAAGGTTAAAAGACTTAGAAGCGATCATGGTGGTGAATTCGAAAATCAAAGGTTCACCAACTTCTGTAACCTAAATGGATACCACCATGAATTCTCTTGCCCTAGGACCCCTCAACAAAATGGCCTAGTGGAGCAGAAAAACCGAACTCTACAAGAAGCTGCTAGGACCATGTTGAACGAATACGACCTACCCGATAGGTTTTGGGCAGAAGCCGTTAGCACGGCTTGCTATGTCCAGAATAGGATCCTTATGGTAAAGAGGCACCTTAAGACCTCCTACGAGATTTATCACAATAAAGTGCCCAACATCAAGTACTTTAGGGTATTTGGATGTAAGATACATATCTTAAACACTAAGAACCACCTAGGGAAATTCAAATCCAAAACCTACACCGGAATCTTCTTAGGATACTCAACCACGAGTAGGGCCTATAGGGTATATAACCACGATACCCTTAAAGTCGAAGAGACTCTTAATGTAGTGTTCGATGAAGTACTCGAACCTACAAAACCCTTAATGACCCCAAGTGTTGAGCCCACTGATACCAAACTCGTCTCCGACCCTGAGATCGAGTCTAATCCACATCAACCAACTTCTCTTGTCGACCAAGTGACAAGTGATCCGAGTCAAACTAGTGTTTAACCAAGTCACTCAATTGATCAAGCATTAGGTGACACAAACCCAACCCAATCTAGGATTCAGACTAACCACCCTATCGATCAAGTGATAGGAGATCCTAATCTAGGAGTTCGAACTAGAGCATCCTATAGGAACCTTAGTCAAATTTCCTTAATTTCAAAGATAGAACCCAAATCAATTGAACAAGCTCTTCTTGATCCCGATTGGATTATTGCAATGCAAGAAGAGCTAGCTCAATTTACTAGGAATGAAGTGTGGGAACTAGTACCACCACCTAAAGACAAAACGATAATTGGAACAAGGTGGGTGTTTCAAAATAAGCTTGATGATAAAGGTGAAGTAGTTAGAAACAAGGCTAGGTTAGTCGCCAAAGGATTTAGTCAAGTCGAAGGCTTAGATTACGATGAAACCTATGCCCCAGTAGCTAGACTCGAATCCATTCGAATGTTGTTAGCTTATGCTGCACATCGAGGATTTAAGCTGTTTCAAATGGATGTTAAGTCGGCATTCCTAAATGGATACATTAAAGAAGAAGTGTATGTTAGCTAACCCCCCAGATTCGAAAATCTAGATAAACCCGACCATGTTCTAAAACATAAGAAAGCTCTCTATGGACTTAAACAAGCTCCTCGAGCTTGGTACGAGAGACTTTCAATCCATCTTAAGTCAAAAGGGTTTAACCAAGGCTTAGTTGACCCAACTCTCTTCGTAAAAACCTTAGGTAAAGAAATATTCATAGCTCAAATTTACGTAGACGATATAATTTTTGGAACCTCTAACTCAGCCTTACTAAACGAGTTCGTTTCGCTCATGGAAAGTGAGTTCGAAATGAACTTGGTAGGCGAGTTAAGTTTCTTTTTAGGTCTACAAATTAAACAAACTAAGGATGGTATATACCTATATCAACAAAAATACACTAAGAAGTTAATTAAAAGATTTGGAATGCAAGACGCTAAGGTAATAAACACCCCAATGGCGATTAATGTTAACATAGGAGAAGACCTAGAAAGTAAGTCCATTGACTTAAAGTACTATAGGAGCGCGATAGGAAGTCTCCTATACTTAACTGCGAGTCGACCTGAGATCCTATTCGCAGTAAGTATGTGCGCCAGGTTTCAAACCTGTGCTAAGGAGTCTCACCTAACCCTAGTTAAGCGTATCGTTAGATATCTAAAGGGTACACTTAATGTCGGTATTTGGTATCCTAGATCTACCGAGTTCGAACTAACCGGCTACTCTGATTCAGACTATGCCGGTAGTAAGCTCGATAGAAAGAGCACGAGTGGTTGTTGTCAACTTCTCGGCTCGAGTCTAGTGAGTTGGTGTAGTAGGAAGCAACACTGTGTTGCTTTATCTACTACCGAAGCCGAATAAATCGCGATGGGTGAGTGTGTCACGCAGCTTCTTTGGATGAAGCACACTCTCCGCGACTTTAAGTTAGACTTTACGAATACTAAACTTCACGTAGATAACATTAGTTCAATTAATCTTACAAAGAATCTGATATGTCACTCTAGGACCAAACATATAGAGGTCAAACACCATTTCATTCGAGAACATGTGGCCAACGGAGCCATACAACTCGAATACGTCGAATCAAAGTCTAACTTGGCAGACCTATTTACTAAACCCCTACCCGAAGCCGAATTTAGTCTATTAAGACGAAAATTGGGCATGTGCGTAATAGAATAGGTACTTGCAAATTATATGTTCTTACTACTATTTCTTTAATTTCATTTTTATGAAACTAGCATAGGACATACCTTAGATATCATGCACCTATAGATTTAAGGAGCCAATACATCTCACAACACATAGGACTAATGTGTTTGTGTACTTAGCCACGTAGATGGGTGTGAGATGTTTGGACCTTACTCCTGGTTCCAGATGTAGAGCTAGTGCATCGCTATGAACCACGGAGTATAATCATACATACTAACCGACTCTGACCCGGACTGGTTGATCCTTCATATCAATCAAGCCAAATATGAGTCGAACATTTTATAGATGAACTTATTTTCAGTATATTATTTTCAAAATAATGTGGAACATGCTTGGACTTTAAAATTAAAACTTATTTTTTATTCCACTTAGGTGCCTCACCCTTTTCGATATATGGAAAAAGGGGGAGAAAAAGGCCAAAGTTAAGGGATCAATTTTTTTTATGGCCAAGACTTACTTAACCTTAAAGTTAAGGGAGTTCTTAACTTAAACACATTTAGTTAACTTGTTTTCATTAACAATACAAAAAAAATAATTTACTTAACTTTAAGTTAAATTGTTAACAAAATGGAAGTAAAGGCCAAGGTTAAGAAATCAATTTTTTGATTTCTTAACTTAAAACTTATTTTAAACACTATGGCCAATGTTAAGTAATTTCGGTCACTTAACTTTTTTTTAGCAAATATCAAGGGAGAGAGTTAAAACCCTTTCTCAAGTACTCACCCTCGGTTAAGGGGGAGGATTCCTCAAGGGGGAGCACTTGAAAAAGAGTTTTTACTCCTACATATTCATGCATATCTCTTGCTCATTTTACTTAATGCACTTAATTTGTTTTTTCTTAACTTTGTATGTGGGTTTGACATAAATCAAAAAGGGGGAGATTGTTGGTGCAGTAGGCACCTAAGTCGAACCTGAGTTTTGATTATAGCAAACGATACAAAGTTAAGCTCATGTCATTATCTCACGAGCTGAATCGAGTGTGCAGTAAATTGCTATAGCTGGAGCTGAAGGATAGCGACACCCGGAGGAAGCCGCGGTGGTCGGGCGACACTTGAGTGACTTCGGAGGGAGCCGAAGGAAGCGTGTGGAAGGCCGGAAGCAAAAGCAACATGTAAGTATCGAGGTAAGCTCGTGTGTGCGAGCGTAAGTGAGGTCGTACCCTTGTTACGGGGATGATCTTAAGCGTAGATCCGACCAAAGACATCCTATAGATGGTCTAGGTCGAGATCGAACGGTCGACGTGTTGGAATGTATACTGAAAGCCTAGCTCTTTTTGTATGAACATTTTATTTTGAAATAAGAATCACATGATCATTGTTTGCATTTTATATATTCATTATATATGTGTGCATATTGTCTAAATATTTTACATTGTAGATAACATGGTGCTTGGTGTGGCACAGAAGATCATGTTATCAGTTCCTTGTAAAATATAAGTAGAGGCTCACAACCAAGATGGTTTTGGACAAACCATTGGCATAGTTGTAGTGTAGCTTGGTATTTTTTTGTCTTGAACATAGAGTTACACTGGTACACTTAGGTGTATTGAGCAGGACCGACATAGAGGTGATTCAATTTAGTACTGACTACATGATTGAATCGGACCTCGGATATTATGTTGTACATGCTCTTAATCCCGATATAATAACGGGCACATGTACTTAGTATTTATTTCTTTGATTTACCAGTGGGTGAGATTTAGATGGATTAAATCAATATGCCCGGTAAGTTGGGAGATAATATTATTTACATGGTGTGCCGTTGATTATAGGAGGAAACCGTGTCCTATATATTAGGTTGATGATGTCCCCTTGAGGAGCTCATAAGGTTCATCATGTAAACCCAGCTGGTTGACTTAGTCAACATGATGATAAGGTTGAGTGGTACTACTCGAGGAATTAGATGTTAATTAATTGATAGTCAGTAAATCAATTAATTGACGGACATTCGATATCTTAAACACGGGGAGATTAATGTACAAATAATATATGGAGCCCATATTGATTTATGGGGGTTGGTGAGGTAGTTCAATGATGATCCTCTAGTGGAATGGAACATCATTGATGGATCAAGTTTGTGTGGTTCCGATCCATCGGGTGGCCAAGACCCAACTCCTCCTTATGGTCCCTATCGTAGCCTAATATAATCCTTGTGAAGTCTGGATCCAAGAATGTAAAACAAAACCTAGAACCAACGGTTGGGATTAAATCCCTAGATCCGATGGTTGGATGAAACCCTAGAACCAACGGTTGGGATAAAACCCTAGATCCGACGGTGGAGATTAAAGGAGGCTTAAGCCCTATTCTATAAATAGATGCTTAGGGTTGGGCGGCAAGATTAATCAAAGAATTGGAGTTAGGGTTTTGGGCGGCTAGGGTTTTTGGGCGGCTAGGGTTTGGAGCAAAGTGGGCGGCAACCTCTTCCATCTTGTTGATTGCCGGCGCCCACTTCCATTGATAATTCCTTGGCCAGCGCCCATCCTAGAAGCTTCCCCCTTCTTCCTTGGCCGGCGGTTCTCCTCCCATCGTGGCCGGTTCTCTTCCTCCTCCCTATTCTCCTAAGTGGCCGGCGGCAACACTTCTTGAAGTTGGCCGGCGCATCATCCATTGCTCCTTGGCCGGCGGTTGCACCAAATTCCCTAATTTGGTGGCCGGTTCTAGATAGGAAAGGTATTTGTGAGCTCTTCTCTTTGTTCGCAGCGGACAAGGTAGAGAAGAAAGCGATCTAGAAGGCTTCTACTCGTGGAGGAACTTCGTCCACACGTCGTCCACGAGAAGGATAGGACATACGGTAGAAGATCGTGAGGTATAAAGTTATTTTAACTTTATGTACAGATCTGAGCATGTTCTTATTAGTTTTGATTATGCATGTGTGTGTATGAATATATATTGTATAATCATGGACCCCGAAGACAAACACAAAAACCGGCAATCCATCCGTCGTCTCTTCCACGGCTAACCAACTAGAAGAGTTGTGTTGCTTGAACAACTAGTTTGTTCAAGCGACCACTCAAGTTGTTAGCACGACGATGAATAGGTTGTGCTAAGGAAGCTCATCCCATCCGGATTAATTCTTTCATTAGTGAAAATTTTAATCCGGGGACATGGGAGCCAATGAGCCTCCGATGCGGCCCACCTATCACGACGACCGTCAAAATTATGTTTTTGTTGAGCTAACTTTGACTTGCAGCAAGCATCAGTCGACTGGAAGTTTGGAGGACTCATTGCCCGTCAATCGATCGACTCGGAGGTCGACACTCGGCCGATCGCCATCACGATCGGTGATGATGGCCATCAGTCGACTGATGGTCAAAGGATCAGCCTCGAGGAGTCAAGGTTTATCACCAAATTTCAAGGGGAGTGGTGCTCAATTGTGATTGGCTAGGTTTCCTCTCGAAAAGGGGCTCAAAGGCTATAAAAAGAGGGTCAAACCTAGGTTTTCATCATCAATTCTAAGTGCTCAAAAGCCTCCACAACATTGCGACTCTCCGACAACTCTACGACAACGAAGTGCTGCCAACAACCCTAGTTTAAGTCCTATCTTCGAGTTGTTGGTATAATCTTGTCTTGTCATTTCTATTAATCTTGCAATTAGTTTGTTAATCGAGGCTTTCTTTCGTTGCATTTTCATTTTAATAGAAGAGAGGGTGTGTGTCTCTATCTTGTGCTTCGAAAGTTTTTTTTTGTAATCGTAAACTCCTACCTCCAACGAGGTGGAGTGTTTTAGTGAATTTCCCTCCGTACACGGTCTAGGACCGTTAGGGCCTTGGAGTAGTAGCCGAAGGCTACGAACCAAGTAAAAAACTATTAGGTGGAGCGGACGAGGTGGTGACTTGAGCACGGGAAAAGGTGGAGCGGACGAGGTGGTGACACGACGGGATGCATATAGGAGGACAATGCCATAATAGTTGGAAAAAATTCTATTTTTCTATATTTATTGCTTATTTATTTTATATGCATGTTGTGTATGTTTAAAATTCCTCGATCTCAATTTACTAAGTGGGAGAGGGATATTTTAATTAATTCCCGCGGCCTCCATTACAATTTGACGTGTGATGCAACAAACTTGCGCGTTGGCTTTGAGTGCCTTCCTCCCCATCGGATGGGTTTGTTTGCGGATCACTAGGTCAAATAATGGTTATAGGAAATTATTTAGGAGCGTGTGTACTTCCCCATCGGTAAGGCACATAATCCGAAATAATTCCCTTAGTATCGTGTAATGGTGCACACTTAGATACAAATAAAGGTATCCTCCCCATCGGAGTCACTGCTTTTATTTGTAGGGCTAAAGAGGAACCAACTATTAATTTTATTTGTCAAAAAGTAAGGTTGACAAGATAATAAAATTAATGGGTAAAACCTCCTCTTACAAATGTAGAATTCGTATACGTCCACACTATCGTGGCATGCGATATTCTCGGTGTTTTGAGGTGTTGGTTGATTTCAAGATTTTATTATTTTGAGGAATCAATAATATTTGAAATCTAATATTTTGATCATTGTGATTTTTAGGATTTTCAAATGGCTTTCAACCCACTTGCTGTGATTTTAAAAGAAAACAAACTTACTGGTCCAAACTACATTGATTGGAAAAAACACGGATATTGTCCTAAGCTGGAGGAGTACAAATTTGTACTCTTCGAGGTCTGTCCTCCTAAGCCCACCGATGACTCTGATGAAAAGGAGAAAGAACATTATAAGAAATGGGTTAAGGCAGATGAGATGGCGCGGTGTTACATTTTGGCATCTATGTCAAATGTGCTGCAACATCAGCATCAGGCCATAGCCACTGCTTATGACATGATGTTCAATCTCAAGGAACTTTTCGGACATCAGAGTAGGGCGGCTAGGCAGGAGGCAATGAGAAACTTGATGACGACCACCATGGTCGAGGGAATACCCGTTAGGGATCATGTTCTCAAGATGATGGCTCATCTTAATGAGATGGAAGTCCTCGGAGCTGAGATCGATGGGGAAACCCAGGTCGATATCATTCTCCAGTCTCTGCCTAGGAGTTTTGAGCAGTTCCGCCTCAACTACAACATGAACAAGAGGTTGTATTCGTTGGCGGAGCTTCTGACAGAACTCCAAGCGGCAGAGGGGCTTTTTCGTCAGAGTTCTCAAGCCATGGTCGCTCAGAAGATTTCTTCCTCCAAACCGAAAGGTAAGAAGAAGAAGAAGCAAGGTGGAGCGAAGAAGGTGGCAGTGGGACCTCAGGCAGGAGTGAAGAAGCCGAAAGGCAAGTGCTTCACTTGCAAGCAGACTGGACATTGAAAGGCGGACTGTCCTCACCGAAAGAACAAAGGTATATCTTCTTGTTTAGTTGTTGAAACATATTTAGCGGTGTTATCTACCAGTGCCTGGTGTGGAGATACAGGAGCCACTGATCATGTCTGCAATACTTTGCAGGGGTTCCAGGAAACCCGACGACTAGCTGAGGGAGAGATTACCGTCTTCATGGGCAATGCTTCAAAGGTAGCAGCTATTGCAGTGGGAGACATTTATTTATCTTTTGATAGGAATAAATTTTTGGTTTTGAGAAATTGTCTTTATGTACGTACTTTTAGAAAGAATTTAATTTCAGTTTCTAAATTGTTTTTGGATGGATATTCTGTTTCTTTTAATGACAAGGTGGTTATAAAAAGGAATAGGGAGATTATCTGTTCTGGTACATTGGTTGGCAATTTATATACTATTGAACCAAAAACTCCCACGATGCAAATAGAAGTAAATAACTCATCTTCTAAATCTAATAAGAGAAAAGAACCTTCGCAAATGAACCAAACATATCTTTGGCATCTAAGGCTTGGTCATATTAACCTAAGTAGAATTCAAAGGTTGATAGCTGATGGACGTTTGGGTTCATTAGTGGTGGAGGATCTCCCAACCTGCGAATCTTGCTTGGAAGGTAAAATGACCAAGAGGCCTTTTAAGGCCAAGGGGTATAGAGCTAAAGATGTGTTAGAATTGGTTCATTCTGATTTGTGTGGTCCTATGTCTATCCAAGAAAGAGGTGGCTTTGAATACTTCGTCTCTTTTATAAATGATTATTCAAGGTATGGATACATTTACTTGATGCGCTGCAAGTCTGAATGCTTTGACAAGTTCAAAGAATTCAAGGCTAATGTGGAGAACCGTCAAGGTAAAAGTATCAAGACATTACGATCTGATCGTGGTGGCGAGTACCTCTTGGGAGAGTTTAGGAGTTACTTATCAGAGGCTGGGATTCAATCCCAATTGTCTGCACCTGGCACACCCCAGCAGAATGGTGTGGCGGAGCGAAGGAACAGGACTCTTATGGAGATGGTCAGATCTATGATGAGTTATTCTGAGTTACCTGATTCATTCTGGGGGTTTTCTCTGGAAACAGCAACACACATTCTGAACTTGGTTCCATCTAAGTCAGTACCCTCTACTCCACAGAGTTGTGGACTGGGCGAAAGCCTAGTCTAAAGCATATTCGGATTTGGGGTAGTCCAGCACATGTGCTGAAGGGAGATGCTGGTATGTTGGAATCTCGTACAGAAGTGCGCTTGTTTGTTGGCTACCCTAAGGGAATGAAGGGTAGTTTATTCTATAGTCCTAGAGATCAGAAGGTGATCGTGAGTACGAATGCCAGATTTCTAGAGGAAGACTATGTGATGAACCACAAGCCCACGAGTAGGATTGTTCTTGAGGATGTACCACCAGTACAAGAGGAGACACCACAAGTCACTGCACCGCATGTCACCGAGCATACACAGGAGGCACCTCGTCGTAGTGGGAGGGTTGTTAGACAACCCGACAGATTCATGTTTTTGGGAGAGTCTTCGGACTTAGTCCCTGGCGAACATGAACCTGATCCCTGGACATATGACGAGGCAATCCAAGATAGAGATGCAGTATCTTGGCAAAGAGCGATGAATTCAGAGATAGAATCTATGGATTCTAATCAGGTCTGGGAGCTAGTAGAGCCACCCGATGGTGTAAAAACCATTGGATGCAAGTGGATATAGAAGAGAAAGAGAGGAGTAGACGGGAAGGTTGAGACCTTCAAAGCTAGGCTTGTTGCGAAAGGGTATACTCAGAAAGAGGGTATCGATTATGAGGAGACCTTTTCGCCAGTAGCTATGCTTAAGTCTATCCGAATTCTCTTATCTATAGCATCTCATATGGATTATGAGATATGGCAGATGGATGTCAAGACAGATTTCCTTAACGGAAGTCTTGAGGAGAACATCTATATGCGGCAACCAGAGGGATTCATTGCTAAAGGCAAAGAGCATCTTGTATGTAAGCTTAAACGGTCCATTTATGGATTGAAGCAAGCTTCTAGATCTTGGAACATCCGTTTTGATGAGGTAATCGGTCATATGGATTTATTCAAAGTCGGATGAGCCTTGTGTATACAAGAGATGTGAAGCGTAGTGGTGTTTCTTGTACTATCGTAGATGACATTTTGTTAGTTGGCAGCAATATCAAAGTGTTATCGGCGTAAGAGTATGGTTGTCAAGCAGTTTGACATATGAAGGACTTGGGAGAAGTGGGACACATCCTTGGGATCAAAGTTATAAGGGATCATGAAAAGGATGTTGTGCTTATCTCAAGCTTCATACATTGACACTATCCTTGCTCGTTTTAGCATGCGAGAACTCGAAAGGTTTCTACCTTTGGGCATGGAGTTCCTTTATCTAAAGAGATGTGTCCCAAAACATCAAAGGAGATAGAGGAAATGAAGGCGGTTCCTTATGCTTAGGCAGTAGGAAGCCTTATGTATGCTATGCTATGTACGAGACCGGATATCTGCTTTGCCATGGGCATGGTTAGCAGATATCAGAGTAATCCTAGACAGGGACATTGGACTACAGTAAAGCATATATTGAAGTACCTGAGAAGGACTAGGGATTATATGCTGGTTTACCGGACAGATCAATTAGTCCCTGTGGGTTACACGGATTCGGATTTCCAATCAGATAGGGACAAGAGTAAGTCTACCTCGGGGTTTGTGTTTACTTTTGGAGGTGGAGCCATAGCATGGAGGAGTGTCAAGCAGAAATGCGTGGTGGACTCTACCATGGAAGCTGAGTATGTGGCAGCCTCTTAGGCAGCCAAGGAAGCTGTATGGCTCAGGAACTTCTTGATGGACTTGGATGTGATTACTGGTTTGCCCAGAACTATCACAATTTATTGTGATAACAGTGGTGTAGTTGCAAACTCGAAGGAACCATGAGCCCAAAAGGCGAGTAAACACATAGAGCGCAAGTACCACCTCATACGAGAGATCGTAAAGCGAGGAGATGTTGCTGTCGCCAAGATTGCATCAGAGGATAACCTGGCGGATCCATTCACTAAGGCCCTTCCAGCGAAAGCGTTTGATAGGCATGTGGAGGACATGGGGATCAGATGTATGGCAGAGTGATGACGGCATAGTCTTTTAGTATAAGTGGGAGATTGTTGGAATGTATACTGAAAGCCTAGCTCTTTTTGTATGAACATTTTATTTTGAAATAAGAATCACATGATCATTGTTTGCATTTTATATATTCATTATATATGTGTGCATATTGTCTAAATATTTTACATTGTAGATAACATGGTGCTTGGTGTGGCACAGAAGATCATGTTATCAGTTCCTTGTAAAATATAAGTAGAGGCTCACAACCAAGATGGTTTTGGACAAACCATTGGCATGGTTGTAGTGTAGCTTGGTATTGTTTTGTCTTGAACATAGAGTTATACTGGTACACTTAGGTGTATTGAGCAGGACCGACATAGAGGTGATTCAATTTAGTACTAACTACATGATTGAATCGGACCTCAGATATTATGTTGTACATACTCTTAATCCCGATATAATAACGGGCACATGTACTTAGTATTTATTTCTTTGATTTACCAGTGGGTGAGATTTAGATGGATTAAATCAATATGCCCGGTAAGTTGGGAGATAATATTATTTACATGGTGTGTCGTTGATTATAGGAGGAAATCGTGTCCTATATATTAGGTTGATGATGTCCCCTTGAGGAGCTCATAAGGTTCATCATGTAAACCCAGCTGGTTGACTTAGTCAACATGATGATAAGGTTGAGTGGTACTACTCGAGGAATTAGATGTTAATTAATTGATAGTCAGTAAATCAATTAATTGACGGACATTCGATATCTTAAACACGGGGAGATTAATGTACAAATAATATATGGAGCCCATATTGATTTATGGGGGTTGGTGAGGTAGTTAAATGATGATCCTCTAGTGGAATGAAACATCATTGATGGATCAAGTTTGTGTGGTTCCGATCCATCGGGTGGCCAAGACCCAACTCCTCCTTATGGTCCCTATCGTAGCCTAATATAATCCTTGTGAAGTCTAGATCCAAGAATGTAAAACAAAACCTAGAACCAACGGTTGGGATTAAATCCCTAGATCTGATGGTTGGATGAAACCCTAGAACCAACGGTTGGGATAAAACCCTAGATCCAACGGTGGAGATTAAATCCCTAGATCCGACGGTGGAGATTAAAGGAGGCTTAAGCCCTATTCTATAAATAGATGCTTAGGGTTGGGCGGCAAGATTAATCAAAGAATTGGAGTTAGGGTTTTGGGCGGCTAGGGTTTTTTGGCGGCTAGGGTTTGGAGCAAAGTGGGTGGCAACCACTTCCATCTTGTTGATTGCCGGCGCCCACTTCCATTGATAATTCCTTGGCCGGCGCCCATCCTAGAAGCTTCCCCCTTCTTCCTTGGCCGGCAGTTCTCCTCCCATTGGTGGCCGGTTCTCTTCCTCCTCCCTATTATCCAAAGTGGCCGGCGGCAACACTTCTTGAAGTTGGCCGGCGCATCATCCATTGCTCCTTGTCCGGCGGTTGCACCAAATTCCCTAATTTGGTGGCCGGTTCTAGATAGGAAAGGTATTTGTGAGTTCTTCTCTTTGTTCGCAGCGGACAAGGTAGAGAAGAAAGCGATCTAGAAGGCTTCTACTCGTGGAGGAACTTCGTCCACACGTCGTCCACGAGAAGGATAGGACATACGGTAGAAGATCGTGAGGTATAAAGTTATTTTAACTTTATGTACAGATCTGAGCATGTTCTTATTAGTTTTGATTATGCATGTGTGTGTATGAATATATATTGTATAATCATGGACCCCGAAGACAAACACAAAAACCGGCGATCCATCCGTCGTCTCTTCCGCGGCTAACCAACTAGAAGAGTTGTGTTGCTTGAACAACTAGTTTGTTCAAGCGACCACTCAAGTTGTTAGCACGACGACGAATAGGTTGTGCTAAGGAAACTCATCCCATCCGGATTAATTCTTTCATTAGTGAAAATTTTAATCCAGGGACATGGGAGCCAATGAGCCTCCGATGCGGCCCACCTATCACGACGACCGTCGAAATTATGTTTTTGTTGAGCTAACTTTGACTTGCAGCAAGCATCACGATCCGTTTTGGAGGACTCACGGCCAATCGATCGATTCGGAGGTCGACTGACCGATCGCCATCGATCGATGATGGCCATCACCGATCGATGGTCAAAGGATCAGCCTCGAGGAGTCAAGGTTTATCACCAAATTTCAAGGGGAGTGGTGCTCAATTGTGATTGGCTAGGTTTCCTCTCGAAAAGGGGCTCAAAGGCTATAAAAGGAGGGCCAACAATGTCATATATGCATGCATCTAGATAAATCAAATATGAGTCCAAGCATGCGTCTAGCAGTAGTTAGATAGATTGGTTCGAGGTGTGTCCCTCTGCACCAATAATCTAAAGGTTTATAATATAACCCTTAAGGTTAGTTTGCTCTCCCCCTTAGTCGAATATATGAAGTATAAGAGATGTAGGGGGCGCTAAACTTTGGCCTAAGAGTTGTTAAGTACAACAGTTGAGAAAAAGAGTAGTATCTTGAAGATATTGTTTTAAGTATATTTCAATTATCCTTAACATCTCACCCATTCTATGTGTCTCATAATTTGTTCACCTTATAAGTTTTGTGAGATGATTTTAAATTGATTAAAGATAGTCAATCTTAGGTTAGATTCGGATTTAACCTTTAGATTGTTAAGTAACTTTTTGAGAAACTGGGTTCCAGGTCGTGGCGAGGCACAGGGGCCTTCTTTGATCGGAACAACAACCACTTCCTTAGACAAAGACAAATTCAAGAAAATATCACTTAAGTCACTTAGGGTTACTTCCTGGTCTAAATAGTTTAGGATACGGCGAGGTAGCTTCAGCTAGTTCCACTCGGTTAAGTGCACCAAGCTAGATACGCCTTATCTAGCTCGAATACACGAGACTTTGTTTCCCTAACATACTATCATCTCGCCGCATCCTGAATCTATGTTGTCAAGAGTTGACTAACTATTTTCCCTATCTAGCCGTTCTACAAATTTAGGTAAGATATTCAATGGTTTTGCTAAGTAAGCGGGTATACTATTTTAGTGTTAGCTCCCCCTGGACCATTGAACCAATATGGTCTATTCAAATAATGAACTTGATCCTGAGGAATCCAAAACTTATTAGTCCTTATATGTGAATTCAATAAAACCTTTGGGACCCATGCTTGGACTCTTTGATGACTACGATTTACGATTGACATATAAGACCTATTCGTAGTCTTTGACTTAAATCCGAGTCCAGCTTTGTTGTACACGACTCTTTGGGTTCCAAGTAGTCGATTAAGGTTCTTAGATCCCAATGTGAACCTTTCCAACCTAGCCTCAACCTCTTGAACTCGGTCTTTCAAGAGAGAATTCTCCTCCTCAAGTTTTTCAATTTGGGTTGAGTTTCCCTCTTGAACATGACTAGTTGAAGTGGTTAGAGTAGCCTCTTGCTTGAGGGTTTCAACCTCCTCAAGTAACGACTCAAACCTAGACTCGGACTTAGTTAATTTCTTATTAAGCATTTTAATTGTATTGTAAAGCATATGAATTAGTGAGTGGCTAACCTTAATTTTCTCTTTTGGTCCAGCTTTGAGTTGCTTCTCGAAGTAGTCCTCGAGTTCGGAGTCGTTGTTATAGTTGGACTCGGGTTCAGATTCTGACTCAGACTCCTCCGATCTTGCCATGTAAACTATGTCTTCTTTGTTGTCTCAAGTTGCATGGATGGCTTTCCTTGCTCCCTTTTTCTTTTGGTTCTCGTACTTCAATTTCCTTCATTCTTTTCGAACTATTCTCCGCACATCGTTCACTATTGCTTCGACCTCTTCTGATTCGGACTTTGATTCATCTTCGGGTTCGAGTTCATCTACTTGCTTAGTAGGTGGCTTGCTTCTTTGTCCTGCAAGTAGAGCAATACCTCTCTGGGCCCAGACCACGTTAGTTTGCTCATGAAGTTCAAACTCAGAAAATAATTCGTCTAACCTAAGCTTTGAAAGGTCCTTAGAGACCATATAGACATCGACAATGGATGCCCACAAGGTAGTCCTAGGGAAAGCATTTAAAGCGTACCTTATAAGGTCCCGGTTCTCTACGACTTGCCCGATCGAGTGAAGACCATTGACGATGTCTTGGATCCGCGCATGTAATTGGGTGGCAGTCTCGCGATCCTGCATCTTTAGATTGTATAGTTTATTTAAAAGTAAATCTCTTTTACATACCTTAGCATCAGGCGTCCCTTCGTGTAGATCAATCAATTTGTTCCAGAGGTCTTTGGCGCTAATGAATGGACCGATGCGGTTGAGCTCCTCCATGGACAAACCACATTGTAATATTTGAGTTGCTCTTACATCGGCTTCGATTTGCCTCTTGGTTGTATTTGTCCACTTATTGAAATCCAAGGGCTCTCCTTGATCATTGGTGGGTAGAGCAAAGCTGGTTTGTATTATTATCCATGTCTCGACTTGTGTTTTCAAGAAACACTCCATCCGACCTTTCTAATAACGGAAATCATTTCCATTAAAGAACGGAGGTCGGGTGGTGCTATACCCCTCAATGTGAGCCATTAAGTCTCTTGCAAAAACACGAATAAAAACCAAAGAGAATTCCAAGACTTGGTCTTGGATTAGTAGTACAGGAAATAATAGGAAATAAAAAGAAATAAATAAGAAGAATAAGAAACTAACAAAAACTAGAAACTTACGACCTTCGGTGTCCCCGAAAGGCTACTGAACGTTGGATTTTGGGGCTGGAAACAGCTTGTTACAAGGGTAAACCCTAATAAGAAATGTAGATCTCTCAGAGAGCTTCGATTTGGTAGGAAGATCGTTACGTGAGTCCACTTGTGCGAAAAGTTATGGCCATTTTACCGTCGGCTACTCCAAGGGAGAATACTTGCAAGCACACAACCAAAAGAAACATACCAAGACTTCGTCTTGGATTAGTAGTGCGGGAGGAATAAAAACCTAAGAAAGATACGAATCGAAAAATACGAAAAGAAAACCAAAACGTCCTAGATTGGTGGTTTCACCAAATCTTAGCGCCCCCGCTCTAATACCAATTATTGGATCGAGAAGCATCGCTTGAGGGGGGGGGGGTGAATATCGATCATAAATGTTTTCGACGTTTCGTTCGAGTAGACAATTAAACAAGTAAGAGCAGCGGAAAATAAAGGAACACGTTTATTTTTACTTGGTTCACAACCCAGCGGTTGCTACTCCAAGTCCCTATCGGTCCTAGACTGCGTACGGAGGGAAAAGCACTATAACGTCTCCTCCTCGTTGGAGGTAGGAGACAACGATCACAAAAACCGAATGTACGAGGATGAGGCAACAAGCCTACCTCACCTCGTTACGATTAAAATAAAGAATACAATAAAAATAATTACTTGCTACTGCTGTCGATGAAGGAGATTTGAACTTGTCGTCGCGTCAGCGTTATGACGACGTTGGAGCGTTGGCGTTGTAGGAGCACTTGATGAATAAACTTGATGATGCTTGGAGTTGGAATGCTCCCCTCCTTTTATAGATTTTGGCCTCTGAATATGTCTCCTCTTTTTTCGGAACAGATCAAGAAGTTGTCCAAATTTTATCACGAAGTGGCCGCGTCAAACCTTATCCGTTTTGACCTAGCGCAAAGGCTGATTCGTCGCCATCACCGATCCGTGATGAGCATCACGATTGTTTGATGTCCGTGATCACGCGGCTGTCAACTTCCCTGCAGTAAGTGGTTAGCTCGGAAAATGATAAATGCGACGGTTTCTGACCGTCCGATCTCGACCAAGACCTTCCACGGGAAGTCTTAATCGGATCGCCGCCTACGGTCGTCCTCGTAAAGAGGACACGACCTTACAATCTCTCACTCACACGAGCTTACCTCGATAGTAGCTCTCGCTTTCGGCCTTCCACTCGATTCCTTCGGCTCCCTCCGAAGTCACTCGAGTGTCGCCCGACCACCGCGGCTTCATCCGGGTGTCGCTAGCCTTCAACTCCAGCTTTAGCACTTTTCTGCACACTTGATTTAGCTCGTGAGATAACGATGTAAACTTAACTTTGTGTCTTTGCCATAATCAAAACACAGGTTCGATTATCTAGTGCCCCTGCACCAATAGTATCTTGGCAGCGTAAGTGCAAATGTACCTTAGCAATGTAGACCCGATTAGCATGACAATAGTCGATGGAAGCATCTAAAGGATAACATATGGATGAACAAGTCATGGATGTCTTGGAAAGATCCGATAGATATGAGGATGATGGGGGTGGCTAGAAGGATTATGTCTTGGCTAAGAGTGGTCTAGCAAGTATCAGGGGATCATACTTGAGTTAAACCTCATGTTTAAGGTTTATCGGTCGACTGGGATTATGGACCAGTCGACTGGCCAAGTGTTTGACACTGGTCGCCTAGTTCACTCTGAGCAGTCGATTATTTAGTAGTCAACTAGAGCTTGACTACAGCTGCATGACCTTAGCAGTCGACTACCAGCTTTGGACAGTCGACTGGCCTTGAGCAGTCGATTGCTATTTGAATACACGAGCACAGAAAGTTTTGCAGTCGACTGAGCAGTCAACTATTGGAGCAATAGTCAACTGCTAGGATTTGGTAGTCGACTGATGGGGAATCAATTAGAGTTTTTCCAGCATAGATTAAGTCGTTGTGAGACAACAGTTACAGAAGTAGTCGACTGCTAAGTTTGGGTAGTCGATTGCTAGGTGAAAATCAGCCAGAGTTGCAGCTTTATAAGTAGCTTTGAATGGAGAATTTTGGCATCGGTTCTTGGGGCAATTTGAGGCGAAGTGCTGGTGTATTTTAGTGTCTTCAACAGCAGTCCAAGAAACCAAACAAGTAAGAAAAAGTTATAATTGTTTTAAAGTTTTCTTTACTTGTATATTCTTGAATTTATCTTATTTATTAGTGTAAACATTGTACGAGGTATCTCCACCTCCGGATTGTTCCAAGAAAGAGTTTATTAGTGGTGGTTTGCATCACTAGAGCTCACTTGATCTCAACCCATGGAGTAGGAACCCTAGGTTCTAAACCACGTTATATGATTGTGCATTGTATGTGAGTTCTTGTCTTGTGTTGTGTACATTTCTATTTGTATTCCGATGTGCACACTAACATCTTGTAGACGAACTCGAACGAATTCCATCAAACAACGTAAAATGTTATTCAATCCCCTCTAGAATGACCATCGATTCTCAACAAGTGGTATCAGAGCTAGGAGCTCTTCTACGGACTAACTATCGAGGGAGCAAACACGCTAGTGGGCAAGATAGAACCGAGTCTTGACTTTGGACATGACATCAATTTGCCTCCTCCATATGAACTCTATAGGGCCAATGAATTTGAGAAATGGGTGGTAAGAATGAAATATTTTCTCATGTGTGATTTTTATAATTGGATTAGTGTTATAGTAGGGTTCGACGCTTCAAATGATGAAAAGGGGAGAATACTCAAGAAGAAGTGGAGCAAGGAGCAACTCCCATACTTAAATATAAATAATAAGGTAACGAGTATATTAGTTAGTGTAATACCTAATGATATCTTGTGTAGATTAGAAGATTATAAGGATGTCAAGGAGCTTTGGAGCAAGTTGGCAAAATATCATGAAGATCCATCATCATCTCAATAGGAGAAGGAGACCGAAGAAGCAAGCTCATCCTCTCAAGAGAGTGAGGATTTGGAAGTTGAGAGGGAATTAACATCCAGATCGGTAGAAGAGGTGGAAGAATTTGAGGAAGCCTCCGCCTCTAGGATTGAGGGGGAGAAGATTAGGTCTTCCATGCTTGAGCTAGAAGAAGAACCATCAACATCCGAGAGAGAAGAAGAGCAAGCTCAAAATTCCACTTTCGGCCTAGGTAACTCAAGCATTTTGATTAAAAAAAAAAATTATATTGTATGCTATGAGTGTAGGGAAAATGGACATTACAAGAGTAAGTGTCCAAAGCGAGTCAAGAAAACTCAACCGACACCAAAAATCGATGAAAAGTCAAAGGATGCTGGAGCCCCAACAATCAAGAGAAAAGAGCATATTATGTGCTTCAAGTGCAATCAAAAGGGGCACTATAGGACTCAATGACCTAGGGAAAGAAAGAAAACCAAGAGCAATGTAGGGGAAGCTATGGCAAACCCTAAGGTAGCTCTTAAGTATGCTGTCGTGGCCCCTCAACAGGAGCAGGTCGTGGCTGTCTCCCATGAAGATTCTGACTCTACAGTGGATGCAGTCTCCCATTCACATGCAGATGTCTCACGGGAAGTCCTGCATGAGTCAGAGCGGTCAGCGGAGCTAGAAAAATGTTTACCTGATGCATCGCGGGTCACTGAACCATTGCCATCGTGCGTTTCCCAATCGGATGAAGTGCGACTGTCGTCGGATTCAGAGCGTTGGGAATCATCATCTGATCCGAATGCTGAAGCGCGCTGAAATGGACAATCAGACTGTGACAGTCCATCGTCAGATGAGTCCGATGGCACTTCACGGGCACAACAACCCTAGACTGGTTGCTGTGGAGACATGCGACCGTAAGGATAGTCGTTGTAGTCCTTGCTTCTTCTCTCATCGAAGTCTGGGTCGCTCCAAAACTCGATATTCGCTGGGTCGTCGTAGAAGTCTCTTGTGTAGTCGTAGAAAGCATGTTGTTCACTATCCGAGTAGTAGGATCCTTCCATCCTTGCTTTTTGATGGTCTTGAACAAAGGCTGAGCTGAACGGGACTGCGCTTATTGCGATTGCCGACGTGAAAGGCGGTGGCTATTCCCTATCACCGTAACCTCAGGAACTCAACTTATCCCTCAACTGCACCTCTTGCATCTTACGGAGGTTATGTCTTTTGTCTCCAGGATTCGATCGGCGGGTAGTAGACTTTGCACACAGACACCTTCTTCGTGGGCAGAGTACAACTAACATAGCGCCTTGCACAGCTCGAGACTCCTTTCAAGCTCTGATACCAGAAGGAATTAAGATCGCTTCTCAGTTTAAGGATGCAGGATGGAGCCGGTACCTAGGGCCAAGAACAATGAGAGAAGATGCACGAGGAGACAGAGAGGAACAACAAAACAAGTCTTGATTAAAACAGAGGGAAGTAAGGAGATCGGGATCATCGTTTGCCTTGCAACCCATTACAAGAGGACTTAAATAGAGATAGAAAAGGTCAATCATCACATGTCGGGTGCTCATTGGGCCCCATCGTCACATGCGAAGATTCTTTTCTTCTCCACTAAGTCATGCCATGAGGCGGGAAAACGCCAATGATGACTCGTAAACCACGAGCTCAAAACCATGAGCGCCCGTGGTTTCCAGGAATCCAAGTGGACCCCATTGAACAGTATGGCACATGGGCAGCCAAGTATGGGTGATTATCAGGCACACTATTCCACACGACAAAAGGAAAAGATACTCGTGGTTGACTCAGCCACGTTATAGTCTGGGCTAATAGAGGCCGACACTGCCGACACAAGGATGCGCTGGGAAACTGGGTCTTCCGTGCTCCATTATTGACTCTGATAATGTACAACCTTCGGACAGCTGACTGTACGGAGCCGTCGCTAGTTCTTGCCTGACGAACCTTGAAATGCCTGCTTGATGCGACTTCCTAGGTCACCTGGCATTTTGGCCCATAATTTTTTAGATAATTCTGGAGAGGTGAATAACCGACCTATCTTTGCTGAAATGCGGAGGTAATCATTAAGAAAAGATAATATATCCTTCATGTTGTTGCAAGTTAAGCGCTCCAAATCTTTATAAGCTTCATCATGCATATGTGTAGATCCCTAAAAAGGGTCTTCTAATTTAAAAACCATTCGAATTTGAGACAGAATGTTTTGAGTTCATTCTAGGGTTTCTTCATCAATTCTAAAGCTTCCAAAAGCCTCCGCCAAGCTACAACTTTTCCGACAACGAAGTGCTTTCTCTCCGACGTCGAGGTCTTAATTTCTTGCTTATTGTAACGTCGGTTTTATCTTTTATTTTAAGTTCATTACTTAATCTTTTAGAGCTTTTATCGTATACGAGGAGAGGGGGAGTGTCCCTTTACCTCAAGTTTTTTCCTTCTTGTATCGATTAACTCCTACCTCCAATGAGGAGGAGTTCCTTTAGTTCTTTTGCCCTCCGTACGTGGTCAAGGACCACTAGGGCCTTGGAGTAGTAGCCAAAGGCTACGAACCAAGTAAAAAAAATTGTCTCTTTTACTTATTGCTTATCTTTTCCGCTGCAAATTAATTATCTACTCAGATTTTAAACGAACGAACGAAAAAAGAAAGTTTTAACGCTATTCACCCCCTCTAGCGTTTCAAATCGATCCAACAATTGGTATCAGAGCCGGGGGTTTCTATGATTTTGTGAAACCACCAATCTAGTTTTTTTACAGATTTTTTTTCTTTTTAATTCTATTTATTTCAGATTTATTTCGCTTTGTTACTTTTTCTCCCGCACTACTAATCCAAGACGCGAGTCTTGGTACTTTTTTGTGTGTTTTTGTCGTTGCTAGTTTCTTCATCTTCGTCTCCTTGTGTCTTTTGTTCTAATGGCCCATCTCGAGGGTTTTAGCACCGTTCGACCTCCGTTTTACAATGGAGATGACTTCCGTTATTGGAAGGGTCGGATGGAATGCTTTCTCAAAACCCAAATCGAGATGTGGATCATAATCCAATCGGGATTCACACTTCCGACTAACGAAGTGGGTGAATCCTTGGATTATGACAAATTGACCATTGCGACAAAAAGACAAGTCGAAGCCAACGCTAAGGAAACTCAAATCCTTCAATGCGGCTTATCTAAGGAAGAGCTAAATCGCGTCGGCCCCTTCATAAGCGCAAAGGACCTTTGGACAAAACTAGTGGAGCTACCCGAAGGGACCGATGAAGCCAAGGTATGTAAGCGTGATCTTCTATTCAATAAACTATATAACCTAAAAATGCAGGAACACGAGTCCGCGACGCAACTCAACGCCCGTGTCCAAGACATAGTCAACAACCTACACGCAATCGGGCAAAAGGTCGAAAACCGCGACCTTATAAGGTATGTCCTAAACTCTTTTCCAAGGACTACCTTGTGGGCATCCATGGTCGATGCCTACAAGGTCTCCAAGGATCTTTCTAAACTTAGGTTAGAAGAACTCTTTTCTGATTTCGAACTTCATGAGCAGTCTAACTCATAACCCGAGAAGGGTATAGCATTTTTTTGTAGGTTCGACGAAGAAAACCGCAAGCAAGCCACCCCTGAAGGAAGAAGAGGATGAGTCGGATTCGGAGGTCGACTCGGAAATGGAAGCTGAACTAGTCAACCTAGTTCGGAGATAGTCAAGGGCCGAAAATGAGCTGTCACTCGACCCAACGAAGGTAAGCCTAAAAGTTCAAACATAAGATGTTATGAATGCAACATGTTTGGACACATTAAGTCCGAATGCCCAAAACTCAAGAGCAAGGCACCAAAACATAAAAAGGCACTCAACGCTACTTGGGAAGAAGCATCCGAGGAAGAAGACAACAATCGAGTCCTTATGGCTAAACCAGTGGAATCGGAGATGGAGTCGGAACCGGAACCTGAATCGGAAACCAAAGACGAGTCGAACTGCGAAACACTATTCAAGACAAGCCACGGATACGCATCCGGTTCAAAAGATACACTCAAGGTAAGTCGGTCTCTTATTACTACTCTTTATAGTGCAATTAAGTTTTGAAATAAAAAGTTAGCTAAGTCCGAGTCCAAGGTCGAGACCCTGGTTGAGGAAGTTAAACTCCTCAAACACGAGGTCTCCCTAACCTCTTCGACTAGTCGAGTTCAAGAGAAGGACTCAACTCGGGTTGGAAAACTCGAAGTTGAGAACTCACTCTTGAAAAGTCAAGTTGAAGATCTTAGGAATATGTTGGAAAGGTTTACTTTGGGATCCAAAGGACTTGACCTCCCACTTGGATCGCAAAGGGTCGTGTACAACAAGGTCGGACTAGGTTTTAGCTCAAACACGACCAATAAGTCGTATATGTCGATTATATGTCGACATAAAAAATGATTCCAAGCATGGGTCCCTAAGACCACCTTGATTTCAAACTTAGGATCAAACCAGTACTGGGTTCCCAAGGACCAAATCCACTATGTGGAGAGACCAAATCGATTCAACGGTCCAGGGGGAGCTAGTACGAAATTTGTTTGTGTTTTAACTTAGAAATTGCATGCTTAGGTTTTTATTTAGTTTGATTTTTCTTTTTAGAATGGTTAGATAGGACTATAACTCGTCAATACTTGATAACATAGTACCAGGACGCGGTGAGATGATAGTACGCTAGGAAAGCAGAGTCTTGTGTATTCGGGCTTGATAAGGCGTATCTAGTTCGGTGCACTTGACCGAGCGGAACTAGCTGAAGCTACCTCGCCGTATCCTAGACTAGTTAGACCAGGAAGTGGTCTTAGGTGAGTCAAGTCTCTATTTTCTTGAAAATGGCTTTGTCTAAGGAAGTGGTCATTTTTTCGATTAAAAAAGGCCTCTGTGCCTCGCCACGACCTGGAAGCCATGATCTTGAAAAGGTGACTTGATGAGCCTAAGGTCAAATCCGAATCTAACACAAGGTTGACAAGTGTTTAAGTCATTAAATTTAATTCAACTAAAATTGGAAGTCATCTCACAAGAACATATAGGATTAACATGTTTAATCATGTAGACATGGGTGAGATGATTTACGTTAATATTTTTCAACCAATTTCTAATAAATCCAATATCCGATCCAACTACCTTGCATGTAGGATCAATGGATGTTGGACAGTGGTTGCTCCCGACACATGACCGGGGATCAACTCAAGTTTTCGAAGCTTCGATTCAAACGACAAGGATCGGTAGCCTTCGGAAATAACGACAAGCTCAAAATCATCGGATGAGGTGATATTAAGCTTAACTCAAATTTTGTCATTCAAAACGTTTTATTAGTAGAAAATTTTGAATATAATCTTCTCAGTGTAAGCCAATTGTGTGAAAATAACTATAAGGTCATATTTCTAGAAAATGAATGCGTAATTAATACAAATGAAACCTCTAAAACAATTCTTAAAGGGACTAGAAATAACAACATTTACACTATCAACTTAATTAACTCCTCAACTAAGTGTCTTATGACACGGCAAGAGGAATCATGGTTGTGGCACCGACGACTCGGTCACTCACACCCAAGACTCATCCACAAGATAAGTCAGAGTGATTTAGTCAGAGGTTTGCCTAACCTCAACAACTTGGATAATAAAATATGTAATGCTTGTCAACAAGGTAAACAATCTAGGACACAACATCAACTAACTAGTCAAGATTGAACAAAAAGTGTGCTTGAGCTCCTACACATGGATCTATTTGATTCACACGGAGCTAAGTCACTTAACGGAAGTAAATTCTGTTTAGTCATTATTGATGACTACTCTAGATTTACTTGGGTTAGGTTCATCAAACACAAAAGTTATACCCTAGATCAATTAATCAACCTATTTAAGTTAATAGAAAATCAACAAAGCATTAAAATCAAAAGACTTAGGACTGATCATGGTGGTGAATTCGAAAACCATAGGTTTACATAATTCTGTAACCTAAATGGATACCACCATGAGTTCTCTTGCCCTAGAACTCCACAACAAAATGGCCTAGTAGAATGCAAAAATAGAACCCTACAAGAAGCCGCTAGGACAATGCTTAATGAGTATAAACTACCCGATAGGTTTTGGGCCGAAACCGTGAGTACGACATGCTATGTCCAGAATAGGATCCTTATGGTAAAGAGGCACCTTAAGACCTCATACGAGATTTATCACGATAAAATACCTAACATCAAGTACTTTAGGGTATTTGGGTGTAAGGTACATATCATAAACACTAAAGATTACCTAGGGAAATTTACATCCAAAACTACGACCGAAATCTTTCTAGGATACTCGACTACAAGTAGAGTTTATAGAGTATATAACCATGACACCCTTAGAGTCGAGGAAACTATCAATGTAGTATTCGATGAAGGACACGAACCTACAAAACCCCCGGCAACCCCAATTAGCAAGCCGATTCATACTAGACCTGACTCTGATCCGGAGATCAGGTCTAGTGTTAATCCTAACCGAAGTCAACAAAGTCACTCTATCGACTAAGTGATAGATGACTCCAACCAAACTAGAACTCAAAAGAGTCATCCTATGGATCAAGTTGTAGACTCAAACCCAAATCCAACTAGGACTCAAATGAATCATCCTATCGACCAAGTGATAGGTGATCCAAGTCTAGGAGTTTGAACTAGAGCCTCATATAGAAACCTTAGTCAAATATCTTTGATTTCTAAAATTGAACCCAAAACTATTGACCAAGCTCTTCTTGATCCCGATTGGATTATTGCAATGCAAGAAGAGTTGGCTCAATTCACTAGGAAACAAAGTATGGGAATTAGTACCACCACCTAAAGATAAAACAATCATTGGAACAAAGTGGGTGTTTAGAAATAAAATTGATGATAAAGGTGAAGTAGTTAGAAATAAAGCTAGACTAGTTGCTAAAGGGTTTAGTCAAGTCGAAGGTTTAGATTACGACAAGACCTATGCCCCAGTAGCTAGATTAGAGTCCATTCGAATGCTATTAGCATATGCAGCACATCGAGAATTTAAATTGTTTCAAATGGATGTGAAATCTGCATTCTTAAATGGATACATTAAAGAAGAAGTTTACGTTAGTCAACCCCTCGGTTTCAAAAGTTTAGACAAACCTGATCATGTCCTTAGATTAAAGAAAGCGCTTTATGGACTTAAACAAGCTCCGCGAGCTTGGTACGAGAGACTTTCGATTTATCTTAAGTCCAATGGCTTTAACCAAGGTGTAGTTGACCCAACCCTTTTCGTAAAAACCTTAGGTAAAGACATATTCATAGCCCAAATCTACGTAGATGATATTATTTTCGGAACCACCAACTCAATCCTACTAAATGAGTTTATTTCACTTATGGAAAGTGAATTTGAAATGAATTTAGTAGGAGAATTAAGTTTCTTCTTAGGATTACAAATTAAACAAACAAAAGATGGAATATACCTACATCAATGCAAATATACTAGGGAATTAATTAAACGCTTTGGAATGCAAGACGCTAAAATTATTAATACCCCAATGGCAACTAATGTTAATATAGAAGAAGTAATTGGAAACCAAATTGATTTAAAATACTATAGGAGCATAATAGGGAGTCTCCTTTACTTAACTACAAGCCGACCTGATATCTTATTTGCAGTGAGTATGTGCGCAAGGTTTCAAACCTGTGCCAAGGAGTCTCACCTAACTCTAGTCAAGCGTATCCTTAGATATCTAAAGGGTACACTTAATGTCGGTATTTGGTATCCTAGATCTACCGAGTTCGAACTAATCGGCTACTCCGATTCGGACTATGTCGGTAGTAAGCTCGATAGAAAGAGCACGAGTGGTTGTTGTCAACTTCTCGGCTCGAGTCTAGTGAGTTGGTGCAGTAGGAAGCAACATTGTGTTGCCTTATCTACCACCGAAGCCGAATACATTGCGATGGGTGAGTGTGTCACTCAACTTCTTTGGATGAAACATACTCTCCGCGACTTTAAGTTAGACTTTACGAATACTAAACTTCACGTAGATAACATTAGTTCAATTAATCTTACTAAGAATTCGATATGTCACTTTAGGACCAAACATATAGAAGTCAAACACCATTTCATTCGAGAACATGTGGCCAACGGAGCCATACAACTCGAATACGTCGAATCGAAGTCTAACTTAGCAGACTTATTTACTAAACCCCTACCCGAAGCCGAATTTAGTCTATTAAGACGAAAATTGGGCATGTGCGTAATAGAATAGGAACTTGCAAATTATATTTTCTTACTACTATTTCTTAAATTTCATTTTTATGGAACTAGCATAGGACATACCTTAGATATCATGCACCTATAGATATAAGGAGCCAATACATCTCACAACACATAGGACTAATATGTTTGTGTACTTAGCCACGTAGATGGGCGTGAGATGTTAGGACCTTACTCCTGGTTCCAGATGTAGAGCTAGTGCATCGCCATGAACCACGGAGTATAATCATACATACTGACCGACTCTGACCAGGATTGGTTGATCTTTTATATCAATCAAGCCAGATATGAGTCGAACATTTTATAGATGAACTTATTTTCAATATATTATTTTCAAAATAATGTGGAACGTGCTTGGACTTTAAATTTAACACTTATTTTTGTTTTCCACACACACCCTCACTCTTTTCGATATATGGTAAAAGGGGGAGAAAAAGGCCAAAGTTAAGGGGTCAAATTTTTAAATTTTTTGGTTTAACTCTTACTTTATATTTAAACCAAAAGTTAACTTTAAGTTTTGAAAACTTATTAAAGGCCAAGTTAAGAGAATTCTTAACTTAAACTTATTTGTGCCATCAACGTTTTACTTATTTTTAAACATTATGCCCTTAATGTTTTACTTAAGGGGGAGAAAGGGCCAAGTTAAGAAGAACTCTTAACTTAAACGTTTTACTAAGGCCAACTTTAAGTAATTACTTAAAGCAACCCTCAAGGGGAGGATTAAGGTCTTTCTTCAAGACTCACCCTCGGTCAAGGGGGAGGTTTCCTCAAGGGGGAGAACATGAATAAAATCCTTACTACTCCAACATAATCTTATTTATTTTTTGTTTGCTTCTAATGCACATTATTCTTCATGCTTGCTATTTACTTAACTTTGTATGTGGGTTTGCCATAAATCAAAAAGGGGGAGATTGTTGGTGCAGTAGGCACCTTAGTCGAACCTGAGTTTTGATTATAGCAAACGATACAAAGTTAAGCTCATGTCGTTATCTCACGAGCTGAATCGAGTGTGCAGAAGATTGCTAAAGCTAGAGCTGAAGGCTAGCGACACGCGGAGGAAGCCGTGTGGTCGGGCGACACTCGAGTGACATCGGAGGGAACCGAAGGAATCGAGTGGAAGGCCGGAAGCAAAAGCGACATGGTAAGTATCGAGGTAAGCTCGTGTGTGCGAGCGTAAGTGAGGTCGTATCCTCCTTACGGGGATGGTCTTAAGCATAGATCCGACCAAAGACATCCCATCGATGGTCTAGGTCGAGATCGGACGGTCGAAGGTCGTCGAAATAATGTTTTTTTTAGCTAACTTTGCCTTGTAGCTAGCATCAGTCGACTGCCAGCTTGGAGGACTCGACTGCCATCGAACAGTCGACTGCCTAAGGTCAGCATTCGACTGATGTTGCCATCAGTCGACTAATGATGGCCATCAGTCGACTGATGGTCAATGATCAGCTACGAGGAGTCAAGGCTTATCACCCCATTTCAAGGAGATTGGTGCTCAATTTTGATTGGCTAGGGGTCCTCTCGAAAAGGGGCTCAAAGGCTATAAAAGGAGGGCCAATCCTAGGGTTTCTTCATCAATTCTAAAGCTTCCAAAAGCCTCCGCCAAGCTACAACTTTTCCGACAACGGAGTGCTTTCTCTCCGACGTCTAGGTCTTAATTTCTCTCTTATTGTAACGTCGGTTTTAGCTTTTATTTTAAGTTCATTACTTGAATCTTTCAGAGCTTTTATCGTATACGAGGAGAGGGGGAGTGTCCCTCTACCTCAAGTTTTTTCCTTCTTGTATCGATTAACTCCTACCTCCAACGAGGAGGAGTTCCTTTAGTGCTTTTGCCCTCCGTACGTGGTCAAGGACCACTAGGGCCTTGGAGTAATAGCCGAAGGCTACAAACCAAGTATAAAGAATTGTCTCTTTTACTTATTGCTTATCTTTACAGCTGCAAATTAATTATCTACTCGTATTTTAAACGAACGAATGAAAAAAGAAAGTTTTAACGCTATTCACCCCCCCTCTAGTGTTTCAAATCGATCCAACACTTCTTCTTCACAGAGAAAACAACGACACTTCTTGTTTTTAATGAGATGCTTGCGGCGCTCAATTCGAGCCTGAGAAGGGTGAGGTTTGCCTCTAAACGTACAGGATTTGCGGACACCCATTCGTTTATCAGTTCGTTTGTAATAACCAGGAATAGGAATATTATTGCAAAAGGATAAGTCCTTCTGGGCTTGTTTGAAGGCAGTATCTTTGCATTCATTTTCTAAATATCTATGAGCAAATAGGATGCGAGGAAAGACCCCAACAGTATTGCCTTGGTACCATTCTTGAAATGCCTGCTTGATGTGAATTCCTAGGTCACCTGGCATTTTGGCCCATAATTTTTCAGATAATTCTAGAGAGGTGAATAACTGACCTGTCTTTGCTGAAATGCGGAGGTAATCTTTAAGAAAAGATAATATATCCTTCAAGTTGTTGTAAGTTAAGCGCTCCAAATCTTTATAAGCTTCATCTTGCATATGTGTAGATCCCTGAAAAGGGTCTTCTAATTTAAAAACCATTCAAATTTGAGACAGAATGTTTTGAGTACCTCCGGCACCATCAACATTATTAAGAAGAAGTTGATATTCCTCAAGAAAACTCATATGCCATTGTATCCATGCTAATTTTTCAGCTTCGCCTAATAGATTTTCAATAAATTATACTTTTGTCTGTGCATCTGTGAAATTTTAGAGGGAAACCAAATTTTTTATGATAGACTCTCATTGCATGAATACTTCATCAAAGTGGACCAAGTTGAGTTGGAATAACAAATATAGCACCGGTTTGGTGAAACGCCGAAGGTAAGTTCCACCATTCATTTTGTTCTTTTCGTCGTAATCGTCAACCATGATATCCCTCAAATGTTGGCCGGGTACTTGGTCCATCTTCTAAGTTTGTGGATGGGGGATAATTTGATGGTCCCATGGTGGTGTCAGGTGGTGGTCGGTAGTTTGATACCACAGAAGAGGAATATATATGCTCTGTGAATTGTGCTAGTTGAGGGTATTCCATTTCCCATCCTTCTTCTGGTGATTCTTCGGCTACTGCCAAAAATTCTTCTTCATAGTAATCATGGTCAGCATACTCATATTCAACGTAATCATCATCATATCGAGTTCCAAAATCTTCTTCAAAATAGCCTTCTGGATCAAGACTTAGGCCCATGGACTGAGGTACAGTGGCCCCTGGGCTTGTATCCTCTGCATGGTCTAATTGGGACAAAAAGCTATTTATCAAAGATTCCACTTCAGTTCATATTTGTAGACATACCGGGGGTACTTGGTTGGATGATTCTGGTTTTTCTTTGGGCAATAAGGTTTGAAATATATCTTTAGTTGGTTGTGGTAGTAGAGAAGTTGTGAATTCTTCTACTTCCTGGAATTCTATTTTTGGTACAATGCATATTATCATCTGAACTATTCTTTGTCCTGCTCGAAGGACAATGGGTCTCCTTGTATAGTTGAATAAGAGTATTTGCACTTCATTGTGAGAGCCGCTGTCTAGAATTCCTGATCCAAGAATACCAAGGTGTGATGCCATACCTGGTCTTGTTGTGATATGCCCATAATACCCTATAGGTATTATCATTGCTAGTCCTATTGGTACTAATAATCGGTCATTTGGTTCAATTGTTTCTTCATGGAGTGTAAAGAGGTCATATCCAGCTGCCTCTTCGCCACTTTATTCAGGAACTTTTGCCTTCTCGGATAATCTTTTAAACTGAATTTTTATTTCTTCTTGCAATAAGACGTCAATTGTATGTTCGCGTAATTCTTCTTCATCTTTATCATCATACTCAACAGGAGTAGCTAGTGCTGTGGAATAATTATGAAAACGAACCGATATCCTGTCGTCAATTAGATTACGGCTACTGACTTCTGATGGTTGCAATGGAATAATCACCTGAGTTGGTCTGATGACCCAATCCATGCCGCGTTGTTGTTCTATTGAATAATGTCTTCCTGGAAGTGTATGAACGTCGTGGCTAGTGAGGTAATCCACGACTCCTTGTACTTCATATGCAAAGGTGACATTTGAAGTATTAGAGAGACGTCCAATCATACCCCTTGTAATTAATAAATTTGCTTCACCATTTCGCCATGAATCATATCCACGAGTTAATATGGATAGTTGAATATTTCTGAAAATATCACCTATTGTCATCATAATATCAGGAATAACATATATAAGTTGACTGCCTCGTGTTAGGTCGATTTCCATTGTGGCAATAATTGACCTATCATCCTACCATCTGTTATTCCAGAAGAGAATAAGAGACAAGGTACCTTCCTCATGTCGGTGTAGAATTTGGATACATACTTGGAGAACACCAAGATGAATGTATCGCATCTGGCTTCATTGTAATTGATTAAAACTTTCTTCTTGAATAAAGGATCGATCCACTTGATTGGAAGTACATAGTATAGTTTCCTCAGATCTGTGCATGTAGACTCGATGATGTGCATCATCTTGTCGGGAGTGATAGAGCACCTCAACTGGTGCTATTGCAGTTCGCTCCTGCATAGAAAGTTACAATTGTACCTGAGGATCAATTTGTTGCTCCAAGGTATTGGTCGTTGTTGGTCATCCAGTAATTAATGTGCCGACTCGTCGGGCAGCTTGCTGGGCATTGTATATTCTTCGTTGTTCTCGCCTATAGTTGCGGATCTGGTCTTCAATCATGGGGGTAGGAGTAGGTGTTCTTTCATTTTGTGTATTGGTCATCATTTTCTTGCCTTTTGTTTTTCTTCTGCGAGGATTTTAAGTGGATCTTTGAATACCAAAATTTTTCCTCTTGCCTCTTTTGGGGTTTCTTTCGGGCCGAGTGTCAAATTTTGTAGTTTTGTAAGTAATGCCTCAGGAAGGGCTCCACTGCTTGTCCCCGTTTGTTGCCGCTCCAAGAGGGTTTTTAAATCACTGCGGAGTCCTTTTACTTCTTCAGCTATCTGTGTCAACAATTTAATTTGAAGATTATTTTGTTTGATTAAAGCACCCGTGGCACTAGTGATTCCTTGAAAATCACTTGGCTTTAGAAATCCAAATGTGGGAGGTTCGATATTTTCAACTGCTTGAAAGGCTTCTTTGTAAAACTCTGTTCCTTTGGTTGTGACGTAGATCATGTAACGCCCGTAAAATTCCTAGCAATTTTACAAGAATTTTTAGCTTGATGATCATGGGCTTTATGTGTGCCTTTTCAAAAATAAAAGAAAATAAGCCAAAAAGGGGTGCAATGCCTAGGAATTTAACCCCAAACCTCTAGAGATAGCCAAGCGCTATAGATGCACCCACTAACCAGAAGCCCAATAGGACTATATCATTAGAGGAATAAGGGAAATTATGGTTAAGTGTAAGGGAGATTAAGGGACTCTTTAGGTGAATAAATAGGGGGGGATGAGGAGGCATGAGTGAGCAACTTCACTTTCTCCACTTCTCTTCTTCTTCTCACCGAAATCCTAAAGCTCTTCCTCTCCATTTCCTCTCCATTTCCACTCTTGGCCGAAACTCCTTCAAGCAAGAAGCAAGGGCTAGGTTTTGTGTTCCTTAGTTTATCTCACACTACAAGCAAAGCGAAGGATGTAAGTATCCCTCACCTGCATACGAGTAGCTTCGTTTGATGTTTGTAAAAGAAACCTATATATTATATCCGGCCAAGCTAGGTTTTGTTTTATCAATGAAGTTGTATGCTATGTTTAGGAAGTAGATGATGATGTTAACATGGAAAAAGGGATTAGGTTAAAAGCTAACCCTAATAGCCACTAAAGCCTATTTGGCCAAGCCATGATTCTAGGTTTCAATGAGTTGCATGCTATGTTTTTTTTGTAACTATATGATGACGCTAGGATTTAAAATGAATTAGGTTAAAGGTTAACCCTAAAAACCCTACATGGATCATTCGGCCAACCTATGTTTTGGGTGACTAAATGGAGTTTTAATTCTTGTTTTATATGCAAATGAAGTTGTTGCTATGTTAAATGAATTAGGTTAAAAGATAACCCTAGAAACCCTATGGATCATTCGGCCAACCTATGTTTTGGGTGATTAAATGAAGTCTAGTTCTTGTTTTATATGCAAATGAAGTTGTTGTGTTATGTTAAATGAATTAGGTTAAAAGATAACCCTAGAAAACCCTATGGATCATTCGGCCACCATGACTTTTGGGTGATTAAATGAAGTCTAGTTCTTGTTTTATATGCAAATGAAGTTGTTGTGTTATGTTAAATGAATTAGGTTAAAAGATAACCCTAGAAAAACCTTATGGATCATTCGACCACCATGACTTTTGGGTGATTAAATGAAGTCTAGTTCTTGTTTTATATGCAAATGAAGTTGTTGTGTTATGATTAATGAATTAGGATGAAGGATAGCCCTAGACACCCCTATGGACCATTCGGCCATCATGCATTTTGGGGATTAGATGAAGTTTTAATTCAAGTCTTATGTGCATATGAAGTTGTTGATAAGTTAAATGAAAGGCTAACATGTGTTTTATGTTGGGTGAATGCATGTTGACTTGTGATATTAATTAATGCTAGATGAAGATAACATGCCTTAGGTTAATTCAAGTCTTATGTGCATATGAAGTTGTTGTTAAGTTAAATGAATAGGCTAACATGTGTTTTACGTTGGGTGAATGCATGTTCACTTGTGGTATTAATTAATGCTAGATGAAGATAACATGCCTTATGTGCATGTTGACTTGCAATAAGACGTCAATTGTATGTTCGCGTAAATCTTCTTCATCTTTATCATCATACTCAAGTCTTATGTGCATGTTCGCGTAATTAATTCAAGTCTTATGTGCATGTTGACTTGTAATAAGACGTCAATTGTATGTTCGCGTAATTCTTCTTCATCTTTATCATCATACTCAACAGGAGTAGTTAGTGCTGTGGAATAATTATGAAAACTAACCGATATCCTGCCGTCAATTAGATTACGGCTACTGACTTCTGATGGTTGCAATGGAATAATCACCTGAGTTGGTCTGATGACCCAATCCATGCCGCGTTGTTGTTCTATTGAATAACGTCTGCCTGGAAGTGTATGAACGTCGTGGCTAGTGAGGTAATCCACGACTCCTTATACTTCATATGCAAAGGTGACATTTGGAGTATTGGAGAGACGCCCAATCATACCCCTTGTAATTAATAAATTTGCTTCACCATTTCGCCATGAATCATATCCACGAGTTAATATGGATAGTTGAATATTTCTGAAAATATCACCTATTGTCATCATAATATCAGGAATAACATATATAAGTTGACTGCCTCGTGTTAGGTTGACTTCCATTGTGGCAATAATTGACCTATCATCCTACCATCTGTTATCCCGGAAGAGAATAAGAGCCAAGGTACCTTCCTCATGTCGGTGTAGAATTTGGATACATACTTGGAGAACACCAAGATGAATGTATCGCATCTGGCTTCATTGTAATTGATTAAAACTTTCTTCTTGAATAAAGGATCGATCCACTTGATTGGAAGTACATAGTATAGTTTCCTCAGATCTGTGCATGTAGACTCGATGATGTGCATCATCTTGTCGGGAGTGATAGAGCACCTCAACTGGTGCTATTACAGTTCGCTCCTGCATAGAAAGTTACAATTGTACCTGAGGATCAATTTGTTGCTCCAAGGTATTGGTCGTTGTTGGTCATCCAGTAATTAATGTGTCGACTCGTCTAGCAGCTTGCTGGGCATTGCATATTCTTCGTTGTTCTCGCCTATAGTTGCGGATCTGGTCTTCAATCATGGGGGTGGGAGTAGGTGTTCTTTCATTTTGTGTATTGGTCATCATTTTCTTGCCTTTTGTTTTTCTTCTGCGAGGATTTTAAGTGGATCTTTGAATACCAAAATTTTTCCTCTTGCCTCTTTTGGGGCTTCTTTCGGGCCGAGTGTCAAGTTTTGTAGTTTTGTAAGTAATGCCTCAAGAAGGGCTCCACTGCTTGTCCCCGTTTGTTGCCGCTCCAAGAGGGTTTTTAAATCACTGCGGAGTCCTTTTTCTTCTTCAGCTATCTGTGTCAACAATTTAATTTGAAGATTATTTTGTTTGATTAAAGCACTCGTGGCACTAGTGATTCCTTGAAAATCACTTGGCTTTAGAAATCCAAGTGTGGGAGGTTCGATATTTTCAACTGCTTGAATGGCTTCTTTGTAAAACTCTGTTCCTTTGGTTGTGACGTAGATCATGTAACGCCCGTAAAATTCCTAGCAATTTTACAAGAATTTTTGGCTTGATGATCATGGGCTTTATGTGGGCCTTTTCAAAAATAAAAGAAAATAAGACAAAAAGGGGTGAAATGATAGGAATTGAACCCCAAACCTCTAGAGATAGCCAAGCCCTATAGTTGCACCCACTAACCAGAAGCCCAATAGGACTATATCATTAGAGGAATAAGGGAAATTATGGTTAAGTGTAAGGGAGATTAAGGGACTCTTTAGGTGAATAAATAGGGGGGGATGAGGAGGCATGAGTGAGCAACTTCACTTTCTCCACTTCTCTTCTTCTTCTCACCGAAATCCTAAAGCTCTTCCTCTCCATTTCCACTCTTGGCCGAAACTCCTTCAAGCAAGAAGCAAGGGCTAGGTTTTGTGTTCCTTAGTTTATCTCACACTACAAGCAAAGCGAAGGATGTAAGTATCCCTCACCTGCATACGAGTAGCTTCGTTTGATGTTTGTAAAAGAAACCTATATGTTATATCCGGCCAAGCTAGGTTTTGTTTTATCAATGAAGTTGTATGCTATGTTTAGGAAGTAGATGATGATGTTAACATGGAAAAAGGGATTAGGTTAAAAGCTAACCCTAATAGCCACTAAAGCCTATTCGGCCAAGCCATGATTCTAGGTTTCAATGAGTTGCATGCTATGTTTTTTTTGTAACTATATGATAATGCTAGGATTTAAAATGAATTAGGTTAAAGGTTAACCCTAAAAACCCTACATGGATCATTCGGCCAACCTATGTTTTGGGTGACTAAATGGAGTTTTAATTCTTGTTTTATATGCAAATGAAGTTGTTGCTATGTTAAATGAATTAGGTTAAAAGATAACCCTAGAAAACCCTATGGATCAATCGGCCAACCTATTTTTTGGGTGATTAAATGAAGTCTAGTTCTTGTTTTATATGCAAATGAAGTTGTTGTGTTATGTTAAATGAATTAGGTTAAAAGATAACCCTAGAAAACCCTATGGATCATTCGGCCACCATGACTTTTGGGTGATTAAATGAAGTCTAGTTCTTGTTTTATATGCAAATGAAGTTGTTGTGTTATGTTAAATGAATTAGGTTAAAAGATAACCCTAGAAAAACCCTATGGATCATTCGGCCACCATGACTTTTGGGTGATTAAATGAAGTCTAGTTCTTGTTTTATATGCAAATGAAGTTGTTGTGTTATGATTAATGAATTAGGATGATGGATAGCCCTAGACACCCCTATGGACCATTCGGCCATCATGCATTTTGGGGATTAGATGAAGTTTTAATTCAAGTCTTATGTGCATATGAAGTTGTTGATAAGTTAAATGAATAGGCTAACATGTGTTTTATGTTGGGTGAATGCATGTTGACTTGTGATATTAATTAATGGTAGATGAAGATAACATGCCTTAGGTTAATTCAAGTCTTATGTGCATATGAAGTTGTTGTTAAGTTAAATGAATAGGCTAACATGTGTTTTACGTTTGGTGAATGCATGTTGACTTGTGATATTAATTAATGCTAGATGAAGATAACATGCCTTAGGTTAATTCAAGTCTTATGTGCATATGAAGTTGTTGTTAAGTTAAATGAATAGGCTAACATGTGTTTTATGTTGGGTGAATGCATGTTGACTTGTGATATTAATTAATGCTAGATGAAGATAACATGCCTTAGGTTAATTCAAGTCGTATGTGCATATGAAGTTGTTGTTAAGTTAAATGAATAGGCTAACATGTGTTTTATGTTGGGTGAATGCATGTTGACTTGTGATATTAATTAATGCTAGATGAAGATAACATGCCTTAGGTTAATTCAAGTCTTATGTGCATATGAAGTTGTTGTTAAGTTAAATGAATAGGCTAACATGTGTTTTATGTTGGGTGAATGCATGTTGACTTGTGATATTAATTAATGCTAGATGAAGATAACATGCCTTAGGTTAATTCAAGTCTTATGTGCATATGAAGTTGTTGTTAAGTTAAATAAATAGGCTAACATGTGTTTTATGTTGGGTAAATGCATGCCATGCCTTATGCCATGTCTATCTGTATGCGATGTTTAAAATATGTTATGAAATGGAAAAAGATAAGATTATGAAATTAAACAAAATGATATGTTCACGACATGAATATGACATGATGATGAAATGATGAATGATATGTTATGAAATGAAGAATGGTATGTTTACGAAATGAAAGATGATATGTTCATGAAGGGAAGCATGATGTGTTATGAAATAAAGTATGCTATGTATGAAAAATGAAATAAGCTATGTTATAAAATAAGCATATAAGTATTTTACCTTCTGCATGGCTTGTACCAAGACCTTAACAAGGTCCAAGAAGGGATGGGCTCCTAAGATGCCCTAGGTCGATGGAATAAGACTCGGGCCTAGGATGGGCTTCTATGTATGATTGCCCCTAGGTCGATGGAATAAGACTCGGGCCTAGTACGGGATGGGCTCCAAGATGCCTTAGGTCGATGGAGTAAGACTCGGGTCTAGGATGGGCTTCTACGCTATGACGATTACCCTAGCTCGACGGACTAAGATCGGACCTAGTAACCTATTAGATTCGAGACTTGCTACCTCGGGCCTATTTAGGGATGCGCGCTATGATAATGAAGAAGTGGTACAATGCCGGGCCCAAATATGTTGAGATTTATATTTACGTACCTATAATATATGTTTTCAAAAGCATCTTGCATATATTACATGATTAGATTGTTATGTTCACATGCCATGTTGATATGTTACATATGATGTATGATATGTTTGATATGCCATGTTTATGCCACTATGTTACATATGAAGTATGTTATGTTTGATATGCCATGTTTATGCCACTATGTTACATATGAAGTATGTTATGTTTGATATGCCATGTTATGTCACTATGTTACGTATGTTATATGTTATGTTTAATTAAGTCCTAAATGTACATGATATGATGCTATGTTATAGATGATACATGTTATGCTGCCATGCTATGTATGAGACATGTTATGCTTACTCACGTTACTTATGCTACATGTTAAGTTGATTACGCCATGTATGTTACATGTTATATGGCTTATATGTTATGAATGTTACATGCCATTATTAATGTCGATATATGGTTTTTGTGAGTAGGACTGGATCTTACTAAGCCTATGTGCTTATAGTTTATCTTTCCCTCGTACTACAGATAAGGATAAGGGATGGATAAACTAAAGGGAGCAGCAGGAGGGGCCAAATGTGTGTGGCAGTGGCATGGTGGAGAAGATCCGTTAGGTTTATATATATATATGTTTACCTATGATGATGATGTTATGGATGTCCTTACTTATGTCTCCGTGTGACGACGATGTTTAAGAACTTGAACTAAGCACTAAGTATCTATATATGTTATGATGCATGCTCTATGTTAATAAGAAGAAGTAAGGAAGAAGTAAGAAGAAGTATCTATATATGCTATGATGCATACCCTATGTTAAGAAGAAGAAGTATATATATATATATATATATATGTCAATGCATATGTTTAAAAGAAAAAAAAATGTCTAAAGTCTTCCGCTGTAAGAATAAAGAAGTATGTATAAAGTCTTCCGCTGTATGTAATGTATGTATGTACGGTCGCGTCACGCGCCGCCCCTCCGGGTTCTGGGTCCGGAAAGGGCGGGCGTGACAGGTGGTATCAGAGCGGATCTACCTTTCCACTACACACACATCAAGCTCCAAATCCTGCCGCTCCAAGTAAGAATTCTATGCCTACTCTAATTTTGTTAAATGTTTTTTTTCATGTATGATAGGAAATGTTTCTAGCTTAAATATGCATGAAATTATGAATGTTACCCTTATGCTTGTTCATATATGATGTAAAATACCTTAAGCTTAAACTATGCATGAGAGCATGAATGATGCCTTAAGCTTAAAATGACTTTATGTTAGCTTTAGTCTAAGTATGCGTAGGTCAACGAACAAAAACTTATACTAGCTTCGCAAGAAACACTTGTGATTGGCAAAAGGGGTCAAAGGTAGACAAGTTAGGCAAACCAAAATTTTTATTACGAGGAGTTGATTTTCGTAATCAATTGTGTGAGGTCTATGCTTATATGAATTGAATTAAGCCGGTTTCGCACTGGTTAGTCGGTTTCGTACTGACTTCATTTATTTCAATTTCAGATGGCACGGACGATGACTACAATGACCCGTCGTGATGTGTTACGAAACAAATTGAGGGAAGCTATTGAAGAGATAGTTTATAAACCTAATGGTGGGGTCATCGGACACATAAAAAGGCTCGATGGTCTTTTTAGGAGACTTGAGCAGCAGGAGTTTCCGTTACTAGACAATTATCGGATATGGGCCTTGGTACGCTCTCTTCCAAATGAGATCATGGTAGTTGCGCATCACGTATGGGGCCGCTATGAAGGGAGGATAACATATGTTGAGTTGTGTTGGGAACTACTAGAGCACAAGGTTCAAGAGAATCCTGTGGTAGCTGGCCTCGAAAGGAATGAAGAGAGCTCCACAAACAGTCAACTTCTTGGCCAGCCTGAGACTACCCTAATGAGGCCAAGGAAGATAGGACTAAACATAATTACAACTGCACTAGGGTTTGTCCTAGTGGGAGTCGTAATAAACTATCTTCTCAAGTAGTTTTGTTCCGATTAGGAATAACGAATGTTATATATTAACATTTTTCTTTTTTGAACGTATAAATAAGAAATGATGAGCTCGTTTCCTATGAGCTCGTTTCCTTTGAAATTAGTGATTAGTTTATTACATGGGATGTATGTGGTATAGTTGATTTGATTGGGGACAAACGAATGATGAGTGGAAACAAAGTTGCCTCTTGATGTTGTAACCCAATTCAAATTGACATTGAGTCAATCAGAAACTGCATGTGACCTATCGGTCAGCGAAGCCGTGAAGAGATTTAACCGACTCGCATGCCTATACCCAGAGTTGGTCAGCACGGAGAGAGAAAGGGGCAGACTCATGCTGAAGATGCTCCGACCAGAAATAGCTCTGAATGTGATCGGCGGAGCTCATAGACCGCAGACCGCAGAGGAGCTGTTCAGTAGTGCCCTGATTACCGAGCATTACCTGAACATGAGACAGCGCAGATGGCTCGAACTCGTCAAGGATTATGACTGCGAGATTCTCTACCATCCGGGGAAAGCTAACAAGGTGGCTGATGCACTCAGCAGGAAGTCCTGCGCCACCTTGATGTCTCTATCAGTGTTATCTCGGCCCTTAGAAAGAGAGATTATGCGTTACGGGGTTGAAATCATTTTCGGACAGCTCTCGACCATGATGATAGCACCGACGCTGTTCGATGATATACTGGAAAAGCAAGCCCGTGACCCAAGCCTTCAGAGGATCAAGCAAGAGGTCTTAGAAGGAAAGGACGACGGGTTTCGGATCTCTGATAGTGGAGTACTCTACCTCAGGGATCGCTTGTGTATTCCCGACGATCCAGAATTACGGAAGGAGATATTTGAGGAAGCTCACGGAACTCCTTATGCGATGCATCCTGGAACCACCAAGATGTACCAAGACCTAAAACGAAAGTTCTGGTGGTTCGGGATGAAAAGAGATGTGGCTCAGTATGTCAGTACTTGCTTGACCTGCCAGAGGGTTAAGGCAGAACACCAGAGACCTGGAGGAACACTGCAGCCGATCCAGATTCCAGAATGGAAATGGGAGGACATTTCTATGGATTTCATCTCAGGATTGCCCAAGACGACAAACGGTTATGATGCTATATGGGTAATTGTGGACAAATTGACGAAGTCTGCCCATTTCTTAGCAATCAAGATGACCTATTTGACGGAGCAACTGGCTTAGTTATATGCTAGGGAAATTATCAGACTACATGGAATTCCTAAGACCATCATTTCTGACAGAGATGGTCGCTTTATTTCCCATTTCTGGGAATGTGTTTAGAAGGCCCTAGGCACGGTTATTGTTCAAGATCGCCTTCCATCCCCGCACGGACAGAATGACGAAAGAGTAAATCAAATCGGAGGATATGTTACGAGCCTGCTACTGGATTTCAAAGGTAGATGGTGCCGATACTTATGTTTGGCGTTAAACTTCATAGCTACCAAGCTACTATCGGAATGGAACCCTACGAGGCTCTATACGGAGGAAATGTAGATCTCCCATATCTTTGATGCGAGGGTGGTGAAAAGAAGAGGATGGGACTCCAGACGGATTTCATCGACGACACCACCCGAGCTATACGGAACATCCGTCAGAGAATTGAAACTGCTAAGAGCCGACAAAAGAGCTATGCGGATATGCGGCGTAGACTGTTAGAATTCGAAGTTGGGGACCTAGTATTCCTCAAAGTGGCTCCTATGAAGGGGGTGATGAGATTCAGAAGGAAGGGTAAACTGAGTCCACGCTACGTGGGACAGTATCCGATATTGCAGAGGATTGGCAAGGTAGCTTACAAGCTAGAGTTGCCTCAAGAGATGTCGGCTATTCACAACGTGTTCCATGTGTCTGTGCTCAAGAAATGCATTTCCAGTACGGACCAAGTGATCGAGCCACAAATAGTACAAGTTCAAGAGGACCTGAGTATTGAAAGTCGGCCTATCCAGATACTAGACCGAGAAATCAAGAGGCTAAGGAATAAAGAGGTGCCCTTAGTAAAGGTCCTGTGGTAGAATCAACGGTACGAGGAAGCTACCTTGGAACGCGAGGAGGACATGAAGCAGAAGTACCCACAATTGTTCTAAGTTTCGAGGATGAAACTTTTAAAAGGTATGAAGGATTGTAACGCCCGTAAAATTCCTATCAATTTTACAAGAATTTTTGGCTTGATGATCATGGGATTTATGTGGGCCTTTTCAAAAATAAAAGAAAATAAGCCAAAAAGGGGTGCAAGGCCTAGGAATTGAACCCCAAACCTCTAGAGATAGCCAAGCCCAATAGATGCACCCTCTAACCAGAAGCCCAATAGGACTATATCATTAAAGGAATAAGGGAAATTATGGTTAAGTGTAAGGGAGATTAAGGGACTCTTTAGGTGAATAAATAGGGGGGGGGGGGGGGGATGAGAAGGCATGAGTGAGCAACTTCACTTTCTCCACTTCTCTTCTTCTTCTCACCGAAATCCTAAAGCTCTTCCTCTCCATTTCCACTCTTGGCCGAAACTCCTTCAAGCAAGAAGCAAGGGCTAGGTTTTGTGTTCTATAGTTTATCTCACACTACAAGCAAAGCGAAGGATGTAAGTATCCCTCACCTGCATACGAGTAGCTTCGTTTGATGTTTGTAAAAGAAACCTATATGTTATATCCGGCCAAGCTAGGTTTTGTTTTATCAATGAAGTTGTATGCTATGTTTAGGAAGTAGATGATGATGTTAACATGGAAAAAGGGATTAGGTTAAAAGCTAACCCTAATAGCCACTAAAGCCTATTCGGCCAAGCCATGATTCTAGGTTTCAATGAGTTGCATGCTATGTTTTTTTTGTAACTATATGATGATGCTAGGATTTAAAATGAATTAGGTTAAAGGTTAAACCTAAAAACCCTACATGGATCATTCGGCCAACCTATGTTTTGGGTGACTAAATGGAGTTTTAATTCTTGTTTTATATGCAAATGAAGTTGTTGCTATGTTAAATGAATTAGGTTAAAAGATAACCCTAGAAAACCCTATGGATCATTCGGCCAACCTATGTTTTGGGTGATTAAATGAAGTCTAGTTCTTGTTTTATATGCAAATGAAGTTGTTGTGTTATGTTAAATGAATTAGGTTAAAAGATAACCCTAGAAAACCCTATGGATCATTCGGCCACCATGACTTTTGGGTGATTAAATGAAGTCTAGTTCTTGTTTTATATGCAAATGAAGTTGTTGTGTTATGTTAAATGAATTAGGTTAAAAGATAACCCTAGAAAAACCCTATGGATCATTCGGCCACCATGACTTTTGGGTGATTAAATGAAGTCTAGTTCTTGTTTTATATGCAAATGAAGTTGTTGTGTTATGATTAATGAATTAGGATGAAGGATAGCCCTAGACACCCCTATGGACCATTCGGCCATCATGCATTTTGGGGATTAGATGAAGTTTTAATTCAAGTCTTATGTGCATATGAAGTTGTTGATAAGTTAAATGAATAGGCTAACATGTGTTTTATGTTGGGTGAATGCATGTTGACTTGTGATATTAATTAATGCTAGATGAAGATAACATGCCTTAGGTTAATTCAAGTCATAGGTGCATATGAAGTTGTTGTTAAGTTAAATGAATAGGCTAACATGTGTTTTACGTTGGGTGAATGCATGTTGACTTATCATATTAATTAATGCTAGATGAAGATAACATGCCTTAGGTTAATTCAAATCTTATGTGCATATGAAGTTGTTGTTAAGTTAAATGAATAGGCTAACATGTGTTTTATGTTGGGTGAATCCATGTTGACTTGTGATATTAATTAATGCTAGATGAAGATAACATGCCTTAGGTTAATTCAAGTCTTATGTGCATATGAAGTTGTTGTTAAGTTAAATGAATAGGCTAACATGTGTTTTATGTTGGGTGAATGCATGTTGACTTGTGATATTAATTAATGCTAGATGAAGATAACATGCCTTAGGTTAATTCAAGTCTTATGTGCATATGAAGTTGTTGTTAAGTTAAATGAATAGGCTAACATGTGTTTTATGTTGGGTGAATGCATGTTGACTTGTGATATTAATTAATGCTAGATGAAGATAACATGCCTTAGGTTAATTCAAGTCTTATGTGCATATGAAGTTGTTGTTAAGTTAAATAAATAGGCTAACATGTGTTTTATGATGGGTAAATGCATGCCATGCCTTATGCCATGTCTATATGTATGCGATGTTTAAAATATGTTATGAAATGGAAAAAGATAAGATTATGAAATGAAACAAAATGATATGTTCACGACATGAATATGACATGATGATGAAATGAAGAATGATATGTTATGAAATAAAGAATGGTATGTTTACGAAATGAAAGATGATATGTTCATGAAGGGAAGCATGATGTGTTATGAAATAAAGTATGTTACGTTTTCAAAATGAAATAAGCTATGTTATAAAATAAGCATATACGTATTTTACCTTCTGCATGGCTTGTACCAAGACCTTAACAAGGTCCAAGAAGGGATGGGCTCCTAAGATGCCCTAGGTCGATGGAATAAGACTCGGGCCTAGGATGGGCTTCTATGTATGATTGCCCCTAGGTCGATGGAATAAGACTCGGGCCTAGTACGGGATGGGCTCCAAGATGCCTTAGGTCGATGGAGTAAGACTCGGGCCTAGGATGGGCTTCTACGCTATGACGATTGCCCTAGGTCGACAGACTAAGATCGGGCCTAGTAACCTATTAGGTTTGAGACTTGCTACCTCGGGCCTATTTAGGGATGCACGCTATGATAATGAAGAAGTGGTACAATGTCGGGCCCAAATATGTTGAGATTTATATTTACGTACCTATAATATATGTTTTCAAAAGCATCTTGCATATGTTACATGATTAGATTGTTATGTTCACATGCCATGTTGATATGTTACATATGATGTATGTTATGTTTGATATGCCATGTTTATGCCACTATGTTACATATGAAGTATGTTATGTTTGATATGCCATGTTTATGCCACAATGTTACATATGAAGTATGTTATGTTTGATATGCCATGTTGTCACTATGTTACGTATGTTATATGTTATGTTTAATTAAGTCCTAAATGTCCATGATATGATGCTATGTTATAGATGATACATGTTATGCTGCCATGCTATGGATGAGACATGTTATGCTTACTCACGTTACTTATGCTACATGTTAAGTTGATTACGCCATGTATGTTACATGTTATATGGCTTATATGTTATGAATGTTACATGCCATGATTAATGTCAATATATGGTTTTTGTGAGTAGGACTGGATCTTACTAAGCCTATGTGCTTATAGTTTATCTTTCCCTCGTACTGCAGATAAGGGTAAGGGATGGATAAACTAAAGGGAGCAGCAGGAGGGGCCAAATGTGTGTGGCAGTGGCATGGTGGAGAAGATCCGTTAGGTTTATATATATATATGTTTACCTATGATGATGATGTTATGGATGTCCTTACTTATGTCTCCGTGTGACGACGATGTTTAAGAACTTGAACTAAGCACTAAGTATCTATATATGTTATGATGCATGCTCTATGTTAATAAGAAGAAGTAAGGAAGAAGTAAGAAGAAGTATCTATATATGCTATGATGCATGCCCTATGTTAAGAAGAAGAAGTATATATATATATATATATATATATATATATATATATATATGTCAATGCATATGTTTAAAAGAAAAAAAAAAGTCTAAAGTCTTCCGCTGTAAGAATAAAGAAGTATGTATAAAGTCTTCCGCTGTATGTAATATATGTATGTACGGTCGCGTCACGCGCCGCCCCTCCGGGTTCTGGGTCCGAAAAGGGCGGGCGTGACAGATCATATGAGCATGAAGCCTTTAAATTTTGTGAGTAACGTTTCTACCTTTTGAAGCTTCTGGTTAAGATTTAGGGTAATACGCAGAGCTTCATCTTCAACCAGCTTTGGCTATCTTGTGATTGTAGTAATTAACTCCTTGAGCTCCTGCTTGGTTAAGGGTTTGTTATCAAGAAGTAGGGTGTTTAGATTTTGGAGTGAAGACGTTAGTTGGTGGACTTCTTGTTCAAGATTGGCTAATTTTTCAAGTAAGGTCTTAAAGTTTTTAAGGTGAACTCTACTAGACAGACAAACTCGGTCGTAAACTATGCTAAGATTATGAGCTAGTTCTTTTAACGATGGCTTTGGTGCTTCAGCAAGGTCAAGATATTCAAGGTTTGAAGTATGTGATTTTGTATACCATTCTTCAATTGCTTCCTCCCATATTTTGGACATTACAAACTACTGCAGAGACAAAAAACCTTGCCAATGGACTTATGGTCTTACGAACTCAGCTGCCTGCCACCCTCAGGACTAACTGTATCCTTAAGAAGGAGTAATGGCCAAAATAGTGCAACTAAGGAAATTAAGTAGAATACAAAACACAGGGACTTCTTCCCATGTAATATCCTGACTGAAGAAGATTTACTCAGCCATAAAACTAGCTCTGATACCAAAAATAAAGCATTTTTTTTCTACTACATTCAATATAAGTCTGTATATTTTCTAGTTCAGAAGGAATTAATATCGCTTCTCAGTTCGAGGCAGCAGGATGGAGCCAGTACCTAGGGCCAAGGACAATGAGAGAAGATGCACGAGGAGAAAGAGAGGAACACCAAAACGAGTCTTGATTAAAACAGAGGGAAGTAAGGAGATCAAGTTCGCCGTCTGCCTTGCAACCCATTACAAGAGGACCTAAATAGAGATAGAAAAGGTCAATCATCACATGTTGGGTGCTCATTGGGCCCCATCGTCACATGCGGAGATTCTTTTCTTCTCCACTAAGTCAAGCCAAGTGGCGAGACAACGACAATGATGAATCATAAACCACGAGCTCAAAACCATGAGCGCCCATGGTTTCCAGGAATCCAAGTCGACCCCGTTGAATAGTATGGCACATGGGCGACCACCTTTGGGTGCTTATCAACACTGTTCAACACGACAAAAGGAAAAGATACTCGTGGCTGACTCAACCAGGTTACAGTCTGGGCCAACAGAGGTCGACACTGCCGACACAAGGATGCGTTGGGAAATCGGGTCCTCCATGCTACATTATTGACTCTGATAATGTACAACCTTCGGACAACTAGCTGTACGGAGCCATCGCTGGTTCTTGCCTGACGGACCAGCAACTTCGTCACCAATCTTCACGGCGTTTGTTGCTTTCGCGTTCCGTTTCCTCTGCTGCACATCCTCCTTCTTCAATTAATAGTCAAAAGCATGCTAGGAGTAATTTTAATACTCTTGCAATTGTGCATAATCATAAAGAGCATGCTAGAAATAGATCTTATTGCTTAGGAGCTAAATCTTACAATATTAGGGTTAAGGACAAATCTAGAACAATTAACCCTAAAACAATTCTACCTAAGGAAGCTATTAGAAAGGTAGAAAATCAGTTACGCATTAACCCTAAGAAGGGTAGACATATGCCTAAAAAGAAGAACAATGCCCAAATACTAAATGAAAATTCAAAAATTGAGCAATTAGAGTTAGAAAATCAAGTTTTGAGGTCAAAACTTGAGAAAATGGAGAAGACCCATAGGAAAATAGAAAACATGATTGTGGGGTCTAATGATAAAAAATTAAGGTCGAGGAGGCAAGAACCATCTAGGGGCAAGAAAGGTTTGGGTCACAAACCTAATCCCATGGAGACATACCATAATGTTCCATTTTACTATGGAACCATTTCTAGGTCTAGAAAAACCAAGGTTACTAGGGAAGTCATCCCTAAGGCTAACCATTGTAGATGCCTAGTGGCCAAGGTTACCATGAAACCTAGGAAAGCCACTAAGAAGGTAACAAGGGAAGTTATCCCTATAGTTGACCTAGTCAAGACCCATTTGACCAAGGCTTCCAAGTCAAAAAGGGTCATTAGGAAGGTACTAAGGGAGGATATCCTTAGTGAGTACCTAGTAAACCCAAGGAGCTCCAATAGGCATTGGGTTCCTAGGAGCGTGATTCTATCACGCTAAATGGGTTAGATTGTATCAAGCTTGAATGGTAAGGTAGTTAACCAAACCATAGCAAAGTTGACACTTTAGAGCATTTTCAAAGTTATAAAATACTTTGGAAATGAAATTGAGAAATAATCCTAAAGGATTTTAGGATGTGCCAATATCATAAGAAGTTTGAAAAATTAATCATATTGGCACAATTAGGTTTAGAGGTCATGATGTGCCATTTTGGGTTTTTGACACACTTGGGAGATTGGGCCATTATGACAAATTAGTATAAATTTAGAAATGGCAATTTGGGTTTAACACTTAGGTATTATATACCTTTGTATTTGATACTTGCCATGCTTTGCTTGCTATACACCATGTCATGACATAATATTTCTTTTAATTATATAAAATGTCATGATAATATTTAGGTTTAATTTTTATGTCATGTTAGTGTTTAGATTTTAGTTATATGTCATGACATCATGATTGATGACACATGCTTTTATTTATGATATCTTGTATGCCATACTCATCATTCATGCATTTAGGATTAATTAAAATTGATTTAACAACTATGGCATAATTTGAAGTACCATGTATAAGGGAATCAAATAGAGTTGCCTAGAAAAATACATGAGACCTTAGATTAGGAAGAACAAAAACCCACATCTCACATTAAATTGACTTGTATGTGTTTTCATACACCATAGACAAATGTGACATGTTAGAAAATGAGTTAAGTTCATGTGCTTATTTAGTAAATCATATTGAACTTAGAACTCATTAAATGATAATGATGGATCATGGGGAAAGCTATTGTGCAAGTCATGTACATTGATCCTATAAACCATGGTCCAATATAGGTTTTTAAAATCATTTCAAAATAATTTTAAAAAATCTTAGTGAATCCTATCTTTTGATAGCAATCACCATTGATGAAGTTGATACAAAGTAGGCATAAAACATTGAAGTTATCTTTGTTTTTTAACTTTGTATCAATCTCACTATTTAATGAGTATTTTATTTTTCAAATATTTTTCACCCATAATAATTAACATAAGTATACATATGAAGTTTCATTATTTTTCAAATTACATATAATTACTTATGAATTAACAAATTTTATTTCAGATTTTTGGATTTCTACATCTGTAGAAACCAATCGACTGTCACATAGGGTAGTCGATTGGCGTTGAGAGTAGTCGACTGGTTGCAGACTAAGTTAATTGTCATGTATGATTTCGGGTAAATAAGGTTTGTTTAGCCCAGTTTCAGCTACTTTAGGCTACCCCAACAGTTCCTAACCCTAGGATATGCCATGGAAATCATTGGAAGGGTGAAAATCTATTGTATATGGATTAGGAGAGTTGTTTAGAGTGAGAATCAAATTTTAAGGTGTGTGAAAGTTCAAGTTTGGACTTTTGGCCTTAATTTTGATAGTTCAGTGTTCCTAAAGGGTTAGGGACTCTCCAAGGACAATGTTGGTGCAATGGTCAAGGGGGGGCAAGCCTTTAGAGGGAGGTTATCCATCAAGTGATGATGGATGGGTCTTTCTTCATAGGGGGGATGTTTGAAATTTGGAGAAGTAAGGATTGCCTCTCATTTAGTGGTATGGAACATATCGCTAGGAAGAGTGAAGGCATCCTAAATGTTTTTGGACCAAGGGAGAGATTGTAAGATCTCATTGGGATATGAGACAATGACCTTGGAGAGAGCCTTTTTGATGTATGTCAAAAAGGGAGAAAATTGATGAATTGATGGTTTGATTTAGGTGGCCTAACTCAAAGGTTTTTTCAAATATTAAAAAAGGAGAGATTGTTGGTCCAATCGGCCCTAGGTGAGATTGACCAGACTCGAGTTTGACTCGAGTAGTATTTTAATATTCGACAAAATGTATGACAATATGATTGTCATTGATGTTCGACAAAATGCATGACAATGTGATTGTCATGGAAAGTCCAAGTCTTGTGTACTTGGCATGAAAAGTCCAAGCATGGGTATTGGCAATGGTAAAGTGCAAGTCTTGAGTACTTAGCATGGAAAGTCCAAGCATGGGTCTTGGCAATGGTAAAGTCCAAGTCATGGGTACTTGGCATTAAGAAAGTCCAAGCATAGGTATTGGCAATGGTAAAGTCCAAGTCATGGGTACTTGGCATGGAAAGTCCAAGCATAGGTCTTGGCAATTGGAAAGTCCAAGCATGGGTCTTAGCAATTGGAAAGTCCAAGAGTGTGATATTGGCGGGATAAAGTCGAAGCTGTAGTTTTGGCAGCATAAGTCCAATGTTTGGCAGTGTAAAGTCCAAGCGTGTGTCTTGGTAGCATAAGCCCAAATGTACCTTAGCAATGTATACCCGATTAACATGACAATAGCCGATAGAAGCACCTGAAGGCTAATGTATGGATGAACAAGTCATGGATGTCTTGGAGGGATCCAATAGGCATGAGGTTGATGGAGGTTGCTAGAATGATTTGGTCTAGGCTAAGAGTGATCTAGCAAGTAAGAGAGAATCATACTTGGGTTTAACCTCATGTTTGAGGTTTATCAGTCGACTGGGGTTATGGGCTAGTCGACTGGCCAAGTGTTTGACACTTGACAGCCTAGTTGACGCTGAGCAGTCGATTGAGATTATGACGAGTCGATTGGTCAGTAGTCGATTGGAGCTCAACTACAGCTGTGTAGCCTTGGCAGTCGACTGCTGGCTTTGGACAATCGACTAGCCTTGAGCATTTGACTGCCATGGAGGGAAATCGACTGCTATTTATGGACACGAGCATAGAAAGTTCCATAGTCGACTAGGCAATCGACTAATGGAGCAGCAGTCGACTGCTGGGGTGTCCATTGTAGGTTTTTCAGTGTGGATTAAGTCGTTGTAAGACGACGGTTATAGAAACAGTTGACTTCTAGGTATGGATAGTCAACTGCTAGGTGAAAATCAATCCGAGTTACAGCTTTATAAGGAGCTTTGAAGGGAGGATTTTGGCATCGGTTCTTGGGGTGATTTGAGGCGAAGTGTTGGTGCATTTCAGAGTCTTTAACACTAGTCCAACCAATCAAAAGTGATCTTTGTTGTAAAATTTTCTTTACTTATATTTCATTGTATTTGCTTGTATTTATCTTGTTTATTCTTGTAAACATTGTATGAGATTTCTCTACCTCCATATTGTTCCGAGAAGGAATTTATTAGTGGTGGTTTGCATCACTAGAACTCACTTAAGCTCTACCCGTGGAGTAGGAATCCTTGGTTCTGAACCATGTTATATTCTTGTGCATTGTATGTGAGTATTTGTCTCATGTTGTGTTTATTTCTATTTGTATTCCACTGTGCACATTGACATCTTGTAGACGAACATGAATGAATTCCATCGAACGATTCAAAACGCTATTCACCCCCTTCTAGCACGACCATCGATTCTCAACATTAGCTATAGGATCGATCAAGTATATTATGTTATGTACAAGGCTCGATGTATCATATGCTTTGAGTGTTACGAACAGATACTAGTCGGATCCTGGTATAGACCATTGGGTGTTTGTCAAGACAATCCTTATGTATTTGTTCTTGGTATATGAAAGAGGTGATATGGTAGTAGTAGGTATACTGATGTCAGCTTCTAGACGGATAAGGATGATTCCAAATCCCAATCTAGATACATATTCATTTTGAATGGGATAGCAGTTAGTTGGAAAAGTTTTAAACAAGATGCCATTTCTGATTCTATTGTGGAGGAAGAATATATTGCAGCTTCTGAAGCGGCAAAGGAGACGGTGTTGATCAAGAAGTTTATTACTGAACTTGGAGTTATTCTGAGAATTTTTAAAGCATTATCAGTTTACAGACAACAATAGTGCTATTGCACAAGCAAAAGAATCATGATCTCATCAGTGATCCAAGAATGTACTTAGCAATTACCATCTGATCAGAGAGATCATAGGTAGAAGAGATGTACAAATAGAGAGAGTTCCCAATAATAGGAATCTAGCGGATCCTTTCACAAAGCCTCTTCCCCAAGAAAAGTTCTAGATGTATATAGAGGTGTATAGTATTAGATACAAAGGCGATTAGCTATAGGCCAAGTGGGAGTATGATGTAAATGAGGGGTGTCCTAAGTCAATCACCTTAGAAGTTATTAAGAAAATTCACTATTTGAGTGTGCATTTTCTATGTATTTTATTAGATCTTAAATACATCTACTAATGTCTGTTGGATCGAGAAGCGTCGCTAGAGGGGGGGGTGAATAGCGATCGTAAATCTTTTCGTTCGTTTCGTTCGAGTAGACAATTAAACGAGTAAGCACAGTGGAAAATAAAGAGACACGTTTATTTTACTTGGTTCACAACCCAGCGGTTGCTACTCCAAGGCCCTATCAGGCCTAGACCGCGTACAGAGGGCAAAGCACTATAACGTCTCCTCCTCGTTAGAGGTAGGAGACAACGATCACAAAACTGGAAGTACAAGGATGTGGCAACAAGCCTACCTCACCTCGTTACGATTAAAACAAAGAATACAATAAAAATAATTACTTTCTACTGCTGCCGACGAAGGAGATTTGAACTTGTCGTCGCGTTGGCATTATGACGGCGTTGGAGCGTTGGCGTTGTAGGAGCACTTGATAATAAACTTGATGATGTTTTGAGTTGGAATCCACCCCTCCTTTTATAGATTTTTCCCTCTGAATATGTCTCCTTTTTTTTCGGAATAGATCACGAAGTTGTAATAATTTTTATCACGAAGTGGTCGCGTTAAATCTTATCTGTTTTGACCTAGCGCAAAGGCTGATTCGTCGCCATCAGTCGACTGATGACTCCCATCAGTCCACTGATGAGCATCAGTCGACTGCCCATTGTCCAGCAGTCGACTGCCAACCTGGCCACTTCCCTGCAGTAATAGGTTAGCTCGGAAAATGATAAATTCGACGATTTCTAACCGTCCGATCTCGACCTAGACCTCCCACAGGAAGTCTTAATCGGATCGACGCCTACAGTCATCCCCGTAAAGAGGACACAACCTTACAATCTCTCACTCACATGAGATTTCCTCGATACTTACCTTGTAGCTCTCACTTCCAGCCTTCCACTCAATTCCTTCGGCTCCCTCCGAAGTCACTCGAGTGTCGCCCGACCACTGCGACTTCCTCCGGGTGTCGCTAGCCTTCAGCTCCAGCTTTAGTACTTTTCTGCACACTCAATTTTGCTCATGAGATAATGATGTAAACTTAACTTTGTATCTTTATCATAATCAAAACACAGGTTCGATTATCTGGTGCCCCTGCACCAACAAAGTCCACAATATGATATATACCACAAGAGAAATTGTGATTGGATCACAATTAGTGTATATCTCATCATGTGTAATTATGTAAGTATTGAAACTACTCTAGTCAATGAATTGATGAGATTGAACATAATCAATTGTGTGAGACTAATACATTTGATACTGCTTGGTTTATCCAAGCATTAGATACTTACTGAATGGATGCATAGGAATGCTAAGAGTGAATATGTGGAAGCTAGTTATGGTAACTAGTTCATTGGAGTGACATTGTATGAAACTCCATATAGTTCTTTATGTCGATGAAATTTCATTGCAGCTCGAGTGTGAGTTTCCTTAGACTTGAGGTATTCAAGTTGATAATGATGACTTATGCTTTGACTTCTTCACATCCATCTCCATAGGACGTGGCATTCCAAATTGATTGGGTATAAGTCAAAGTGATTGAAGATGTTTGAATAACCCACATAGGATTCACCACTCTTGTAAGTATACCCTAGGCCTCTTGTCAGGATTGTTACTCAGGAGTCTTTGGCTTGAGCAAGCACGTTAAGAAAATGGTCTTCATGGACACATGAAGAGAGTAACTTGAATCCATAGTACGAGAAACTAACTTGGGCTAGGTGTGACATAGTCAGTCCAGTGAGGACTAGAACATAGATTATGTTCTAAACCAAGTGAGTATTGGATGAGTGAAAGGAATAAGGCACAAAATAATTGGAGCTACTGAAGGGTTCAAAAATTTTCTGAAGTCGGCTTAGACTTTCTGGTCAATTGGGGGTCATGATGTACTTCTAGGTGTCACTCATGAATTATTCATGATTAATGGTTAATCATGAATGACCAACATAGCTGGGAACCTATTGGGTCACACACACTACGATTTCTCAAGAGACATAAAATGATTTTGAGGATAAGATTTTCAAAGAGGGAGGTTATGTCTAGTCTGACTTGAAGAAAACGACATGAAATGGGAGTGGCAGAGGTTACCACGGTCGTGCTAGGACTTAGCATGATCGTGCCACTCATTCGGAGACAAAACATAGATAACATAACTTAACATTTCCGTGCTAGGGCTTATCACGACCGTGGAAAACACTGCCTAACCAACACAAGAGTGCTGAGCCAACATGACATGATATGGGTCGTGGCAGCGGACTCCGCGGCCATGGAGGTCGACACGACTAGGCTATGTCAGTGAGCACAACCTTGATACAGGGTAACACAAAATGCGATTTCACATGGTTATGTTTATTTTTAGTTTCTTAACTTAATTAAATAATTCTTAAGGAAAGATTTGTCTGGTTTAAAGCTCCTAGTATTACCTAAACAAGAGATCTATGAAAGGTTTAGGGATCAAATCTCGGTTCGCTTGTTTCCAACAATACATCGTTGTGACATCATCTCCTCCCTCGTCGTTGTTGGTGCACTAGGCACCAGATAATTGAACCTAGGTTTTGATTATAGTAAATACCCAAAGCTAAGGTCATATTGTTGTCTAACGAACTAAACCAAGTGTGCAAGAATGGTTAAGCTGACTTGAAGGTCTGCGACACCCAGAGAATCCCGAGTCAGGAAACCATGGTGGTCGGGCGAAACTGGGAGAACTTCGGATGGATTCGAAGAACCCAGGTCGAGACCTGAAGCAAAGCTACAAGTCATAAAAGGACCTAAGATAAGCTCAAGTGTGATTGAATGTAAGGTCGGGTCCTTCGTACAGGGACATCCTTAAGCAGCGATCCGAGTAAGACTTCCCGTGGAAGGTCTAGGTTGAGATCAGACGGTAAGTGGTCATCGAATTCACCTATATTATTTTCATTTATTGGCTATTGGCAATCGACTGCTAGTGGCATCAATCATCTGGTAGGGTTTATCAGTCGACTGTCATTCAAATTCCAACTTCGATAAGAGTCAAACCTCATCCCCTTATCTTAGGGTGAGGTGGCCTTTTTTGGTGGATCTTAATCTCATCGTTTAGGGGGCTCAAAGGCTATAAAAAGACATGAGTTTCACTGCATTTCTCATCATTCTAAGCTTCCAAAATGCTCCCGTAATGCCGCTTCTACACGATGCCTCTACAATGTCGAAACGTTGCCGAAACACCGACGACTCGACCTCAAGCTCAAGATCAGTTCAATGTCGGTATCATTTGTTTCTTAGTTGTCACTTAAATTACCTATATTCCATTTCTTTTTTAGCTTTTTGATAAACGAGGTGAGGTAGGCTTGTTGCCTCATCCTCGAGTTTTTGAGTTTCCTTGTATTCGTTGTCTCCTCCTACCTCCAACGAGGAGGAGATTTTTAGTGCATTGCCCTCTGTACATGATCTCGGATCGTAAGGGCCTTTGATTAGCAACCGGTTGGTTGTTAACCAAGTAAAACCAATTTGTGTTCTTTACTTTTCCGCTGTGCAATTTCTTTTGCTTGTTTTTTAATTGAACAAACCAAAAGAAATTTTACGTGCGCTATTCACCCCCCCCCCCCCCCCTCTAGCACTTTTCGATCCAACAATTGGTATCAGAGTGGGGGCACTACGATTTGGTGCAACCACCAATCTAGCATTGATTTTCATTTTTCTTTTTGTATTCATTTTAATTGCCATTTTGTATCATTCGTCGTTTCGTTAATTTCCTTCTTTCGCACTTCTAATCCAAGAAGAGAGTCTTGGCAACTTGTTCTTTTTGTCGTTTGTGTTTTTGTAAGGTTTTATTTTAATGGCCCATCTCGAAGGGTTTAGCACCACCCGACCTCCATTTTACAACGGAGATGACTTCCGTTACTGGAATGGTCAGATGGAGTGCTACTTGGAAATCCATGTAGAGATGTGGATCATGATACAAACCGGATTCACACTTCCAACAAATGGAGATGGTGAATTCTTGGATTGCGATCAATGGACACGTGCCATGAAACGCCAAGTGGAAGCCGACGCCAAGGACACACAAATCCTACAATGCGAGCTATCCAAAGAGGAGCTCAACCACATCGGTCGTTCATAAGCGCAAAGGACTTGTAGAACAAGCTCATCGAGCATCATAAAGGAACCTCCGACACTAAGGTCTGTAAGAGGGATCTACTTTTAAATAAATTGTTTAACTTAAAAATGCAGGAACATTAGTCGGCCACTCAACTCCATGCTCACATACAAGACATCATGAATGGGCTACATTTGATCGGACAAAAAGTCGAAAATCAAGACGTAATCAGGTATGCACTAAATGCGTTCCCTAGGACCACCTCGTGGGCATCCATGGTTGATGCCTACAAGGTTTCTAAGAACCTTTCAAAAATTTGGTCAAACATGTTGGGATGTATACTGAAAAGTCTATCTTTTGTATGAATATCTTTATTTGGAAATAAGAATCACATGATCATTGTTTGTATATTTTTATGGCTACGCATATTGTCTAATACATTACATTATAGATAACATGGTGTGTGGTGTCACATGGGAGATCATGTTATCAGGTTCCTTGTGAAGTATAAGTAAAGGCTCACAACCAAGATGACTTTGGACAAACCATTGGAATGGTTGTAGTGTGATTTGGGATTGGTTTGTCTTGACCATAGAATCACAATAGTGAAGGGAGTTGCTTCGGAGGCTCATTGGCTCCCATGTCCCTGGATTAAAATTTTCACTAATGAAAGAATTAATCCGGATGGGATGAGTTTCCTTAGCACAACCAATTCATCGTCATGCTAACAACTTGAGTGATCGCTTGAACAAACTAGTTGTTCAAGCAAAACAACTCTTCTAGTTGGTTAGCCGCGGAAGAGACGACGGACGGATCTCCGGTTTTTGTGTTTGTCTTCGGGGTCCATGATTATACAAAATATATACATACACACACTTGTATAATCAACACATAAAAGAACATGCTAAGATCAGAATATAAAGTTGTAAAACTTTTATACCTTACGATATTCTACCGTATGTCCTATCCTCCTCGTGGACGACGTGTGGGTGAAGATCCTCCATGAGTAGAAGCCTTCTAGATCGTGTTCTTCCCTTCCTTGTTCGCTGCAAACAAAGAGAAGAACAAAAAAAAACTCCTCCTTTCTAGAACCGACCACCAATCAAAAGAGCTCGATGTAACCACCGGCCAAGGAGTGAATGGATGAGCGTCGGCCAACTTGTTGCAATGTTGCCGCCGGCCACCTAGAGGTTGGAGAAGCACCGGCCACCAAGGAGTTGGAGAACCGCCAGCCACCTAGGAGAAAAAGAGGAGGAAGAGGGCCGACCAAAGCTCGGAGAAGGAAGGAGTGAGCGCCGGCCACCAAGGAGCAAAGGAGGAAACCCTAATCTCCTTTCGAGTTGCCGGCCAAAACCTTTCCAAAAACACTACCCGCCTAAAGCACTTGAGAGGCAAAACCCTAATCCAAATGAACCACAACCTGTCGCCCAACCTAAGCCCTCTATTTATAGAATTGGGCTTAAGCGTCCTTTAATCTCCACCGTCGGATCTAGGGATTTAATCTCCACCGTCGGATCTAGAGTTTTATCCCAACCGTCGGATCTAGGATTTCATCCCAACCGTCGGATCTAGGATTTCATCCCAACCTTCAGATCTAGGGTTTCATCCCAACCGTCGGATCTAGGGTTTTATCCCAACCGTCGGATCTAGGGATTTAAACCCAACCGTCGATTCTAGGGTTTCATCCTAACCATCGGATCTAGGGATTTAATCTCAACCATTGGTTCTAGAGTTTTGTTTTACATCCTTGGATCTAGACTTCATGAGGATTATATTAGTCTACGATAGGGACCATAAGGAGGAGTTGGATCTTGGCCACCCGATGGATCGGAACCACACAAACTTGATCCATCAATGATGTTCCATTCCACTAGAGGATCATCATTGAACTACCTCACCAACCCCTATAAATTAATATGGGCTCCATATATTATTTGTACATTCATCTCCCCATGTTTAAGATATAGAATGTCCATCAATTAATTAATTTAATGACCATCAATTAATTAACATCTAACTCCTCGAGTAGTACCACTCAACCTTATCATCATGTTGACTAAGTCAACCAGCTGGGTTTACATGATGAACCTTATGAGCTCCTCAAGGGGACATCATCAACCTAGTATATAGGACACGGTTTCCTCCTATAATCAACGACACACCATGTAAATAATATCATTTCCCAACTTACTGGGCATATTGATTTAATCCAACTAAATCTCACCCTCTGGTAAATTAAAAAATAAATACTAAGTACATGTGCCCGTTATTATATCGGGATTAAGAGCATGTACAATATAATATCCGAGGTCCGATTCAATTATGTAGTCAACAATTAATTGAATCACCTCTATGTCGGTCCTACTCAATACACCTAAGTGTACTAGTGTAACTCTATGTTCAAGACAAAACAATACCAAGCTACACTACAACCATGCCAATGGTTTGTCCAAAACCATCTTGGTTGTGAGCCTCTTACTTATATTTTACAAGGGACTGATAACATGATCTTCTGTGCCACACCAAGCACCATGTTATCTACAATGTAAAATATTAGACAATATGCACACACATATAATAAATATATAAAGTGCAAACAATGATCATGTGATTCTTATTCCAAAATAAAATGTTCATACAAAAAGAGCTAGGCTTTTAGTATACATTCCAACAATCTCCCACTTATACAAAAAGACTATGCCGTCATCACACTGCCATACATCTGATCCCCATGTCCTCCATATGCCTATCAAATGCTTTCGCTTGAAGGGCCTTAGTGAATGGATCCGCCAGGTTATCCTCTGATGCAATCTTGGCGACAGCTACTTCTCCTCGCTTTACGATCTCTCGTATAAGGTGGTACTTGCACTCTATGTGTTTACTCGCCTTATGGGCTCGTGGTTCCTTCGAGTTTGCAACTGCACAACTGTTATCACAATAAATTGAGATAGTTCTGGACAAACCAGGAATCACATCCAAGTCCATCAAGAAGTTCCTGAGTCATACAGCTTCCTTGGCTGCCTTAGAGGCTGCCACATACTCAGCTTCCATGGTAGAGTCCGCCACATATTTCTGCTTGACACTCCTCCATACTATGGCACCACCTCCAAAAGTAAAAACAAACCCCGAGGTAGACTTACTCTTGTCCCTATCTGATTGGAAATCTGAATCCGTGTAACCCACAGGGACTAATTGATCTACCCGGTAAACGAGCATATAATCCCTAGTCCTTCTCAGGTACTTCAGTATATGCTTTACCGTAGTCCAATGTCCCTGTCCAAGATTACTCTGATATCTGCTAACCATGGCCATGGCAAAGCAGATATCCGGTCTCGTACATAGCATAACATACATAAGGCTTCCTACTGCCGAAGCATAAGGAACCGCCTTCATGTCCTCTATCTCCTTTGATGTTTTGGGACACATCTCTTTAGATAAAGGAACTCCATGCCAAAAAGGTAGAAAACCTTTCTTGGAGTTCTGCATGCTAAAATGAGCAAGGATAGTGTCAATGTATGAAGCTTGAGATAAGCACAACATCCTTTTCTTGCGATCCCTTATAACTTTGATCCCAAGGATGTGTCCCACTTCTCCCAAGTCTTTCATGTCAAACTGTTTGGACAACCATACCCTTACGTCTGATAACACTTTGATATTGTTGCCAACTAACAAAATGTCATCTACGTATAGTACAAGAAATACCACTACGTTTCCATCACATCTCTTGTATACACAAGGCTCATCCGGACTTTGAATAAATCCATAAGACTGGATTACATCATCAAAGCAGATGTTCCAAGATCTAGAAGCTTGCTTCAATCCATAAATGGACCGATTAAGCTTACATACAAGATGCTCTTTGCCTTTAGCAATGAATCCCTCTGGTTGCCGCATATAGATGTTCTCCTCAAGACTTCCGTTAAGGAAAGCTGTCTTGACATCCATCTGCCAAATCTCATAATCCATATGAGCAGCTATAGATAAGAGAATCCGGATAGACTTAAGCATAGCTACCGGCGAAAATGTCTCCTCATAATCGATACCCTATTTTTGAGTATACCCTTTCGCAACAAGCCTAGCTTTGAAGGTCTCAACCTTCCCATCTACTCCTCTCTTTTTCTTGTAGATCCACTTGCATCCAATGGCTTTTACACCATCGAGTGGTTCTACTAGCTCCCAGACTTGATTAGAATCCATAGATTCTATCTCTGAATTCATCGCTCTTTGCCAAGATACCGCATCTCTATCTTGGAGTGCCTCATCATATGTCCAGGGATCAGGTTCATGTTCACTAGGGACTAAGTCCGAAGACTCTCCCAAAAACATGAATCTCTCGGGTTGTCTAACAACCCTCCCACTACGACGAGGTGCCTCCTGTGTATGCTCTGTGACACGCAGTGCAGTGACTTGTGGTATCTCCTCTTGTACTGGTGGTACTGAAGTCGGGACTTCCCCTGTCAACTCCTCAAGAACAATCCTACTCTTGGGCTTGTGGTTCATTACATAATCCTCCTCTAGAAATCTGGCGTTCGTGCTAACGATCACCCTCTGATCTCTAGGATTATAAAATAAACCACCTTTCGTTCCCTTAGGGTAGCCAACAAACATGCACACTTCTGTTGAGGTTCCAACTTACCAGCATCAGCCTTCAGCACATGTGCTGGACTCCCCCATATCCGAATATCTCTTAGACTAGGATTTCGCCCAGTCCACAATTCTACAGGGGTAGAAGGTACTGATTTGGATGGAACCACGTTCAGAGTATACATTGTCGTATCCAAAGGCATACCCCGCAACTAAACAGGTAACTCAGAATAACTCATCATCGATCTGACCATCTCCATAAGAGTCCTATTCCTTGGCTCTGCTACACCATTCTGCTGGGGTGTGCCAGGTGCAGACAATTGGGATTGAATCCCAGCCTCTGATAAGTAATTCATAAACTCTCCCAAGAGGTACTCGCCACCACGATCAGATCGTAATGTCTTGATACTTTTACCTTGACGGTTCTTCACATCAGCCTTGAATTCTTTGAACCTGTCAAAGCATTCAGACTTGCGGCGCATCAAGTAAATGTATCCATAACTTGAATAATCGTCTATAAAAGAGACGAAATATTCAAAACCACCTCTTGCCTGGATAGTCATAGGACCGCACAAATCAGAATGAACCAGTTCTAACACATCTTTAGCTCTATACCCCTTGGCCTTGAAAGGCCTCTTGGTCATTTAACCTTCCAAACAAGATTCGCAGGTTGGGAGATCCTCCACCACTAATGTACCCAAAGGTCCATCAGCTATCAACCTTTGAATTATGCTTAGGTTAATATGACAAAGCCTTAGATGCCAAAGATATGTCTGGTTCATTTGCGAAGGTTCTTTTCTCTTATTAGACTTAGAAGATGAGTTATTGACTTCTATATGCATCGTGGGAGTTTTCGGTTCAAGAGTATATAAATTGCCAACCAATCTACCAGAATAGATAATCTCCCTATTCCTTTTTATAACCACTTTGTCATTAAAAGAAATAGAATATCCATCCATAAACAATTTAGAAACTGAAATTAAATTCTTTCTAAAAGTAGGTACATAAAGACAATTTCTCAAAACCAAAACTTTATTCCTATCAAAAGATAAATAAACGTCTCCCACTGCAATAGTCGCCACCTTTGAAGCATTGCCCATGAAGACGGTAATTTCTCCCTCAGCTAGTCGTTGGGTTTCCTGGAACCCCTGCAAAGTATTGCAGACATGATCAGTGGCTCCTGTATCTACACACCAGGCACTGGTAGATAACACCGCTAAACATGTTTCAACAACTAAACAAGAAGATATACCTTTGTTCTTTCGGCGAGGACAGTCCGCCTTCCAATGTCCAGTCTGCTTGCAAGTGAAGCACTTGCCTTTCGGCTTCTTCACTCCTGCCTGAGGTCCCACTGCCAGTTTCTTCGCTCCACCTTGCTTCTTCTTCTTCTTACCTTTCGGTTTAGAGGAAGAAACCTTCTGAGCGACCATGGCTTGAGCACTTTGACGAAAAAGCCCCTCTGCTGCCAGGAGTTCTGTCAGAAGCTCCGCCAATGAATACAACCTCTTGTTCATGTTGTAATTGAGGTGGAACTGCTCAAAACTCCTAGGCAGAGACTGGAGAATGATATCGACCTGGGTTTCCCCATCGATCTCAGCTCCGAGGACTTCCATCTCATTAAGATGAGCCATCATCTTGAGAACATGATCCCTAACGGGTGTTCCCTCGATCATGGTGGTCGTCATCAAGTTTCTCATTGCCTCCTGCCTAGCCGCCCTACTCTGATGTCCAAAAATTTCCTTGAGATTGAACATCATGTCATAAGTTGTGGCTATGGCGTGATGTTGATGTTGCAGCACATTTGACATAGATGCCAAAATGTAACACCGCGCCATCTCATCTGCCTTGACCCATTTCTTATAACGTTCTTTCTCCTTTTCATCAGAGTCATCGGAGGGCTTAGGAGGACAGACCTCGAAGAGTACAAATTTGTACTCCTCCGTAGTTAAGACAATATTCAGATTTCTTTTTCAATCAATATAGTTTGGTCCAGTAAGCTTATTTTCTTTTAAAATCACAGCAAGTGGGTTGAAAGCCATTTGAAAATCCTAAAAATCACAATGATCAAAATATTAGATTTCAAATATTATTGATTCCTCAAAACAATAAAATTTTGAAATCAACCAACACCTCAAATCACCGAGAATATCGCATGCCACGCTGTGTGGACGTATACGAATTCTACATTTGTAAGAGGAGGTTTTACCCATTAATTTTATTATCATGTCAACCTTACTTTTTGACAAATAAAATTAATAGTTGGTTCCTCTTTGGCCCTATAAATAAAAGCAGTGACTCCGATGGGGAGGATACTTTTATTTGCATCTAAGTGTGCACCATTACACGATACTAAGAGAATTATTTCGTATTATGTGCCTTACCGCTGTGGAAGTACACATGCTCCTAGATAATTTCCTATAACCATTATTTGACCTAGTGATCTGCAAACAAACCCGTCTGCAGGGAGGAAGGCACTCAGAGCCAACACACAAGTTTGTTGCATCACATGTCAAATTGTAATGGACGCCATGGGAATTAATTAAAATATCCCTCTCCCACTTAGTAAATTGAAATTGAGGAATTTTAAAGCATACACAACATGCATATAAAAACAAATTAGCAATAAATATGAAAAAAAACAGAATTTTTCCAACTATTATGGCATTGTCCTCCAATACGCATCCCGTCGTGTCGCCACCTCGTCCGCTCCACCTTTTCCCGTGCGCAAGTCACCAAAGATATCCGAGCCGAGATAAATCATTTTAATTTACATCCATCGATCCTATACTCCACGAAGGAGTGTACAAATGATCTAGATCGAAAGTAAACTAAAATGAACGGCTAAACAATGCCGTATTTAATTACAAAAATTAAATACTAATCTAGCCTCGTCAACCCCGAGGATTCAAATAATATACATACAATCACACACAAAACAATCACATACAAACAAATAGCCATAATAGTCGGATCTTATTCCTGCAACCAAAAAGATATCCTACACACTTCCTACTATTATCTGGCATACTAAATATATGATATGTGCATGAAAGTAACCGAATCCAAAACACACAAAACCGGAAACCGTGGCTCTGATACCACTTAAAAGGAGTTGCTTCGGAGTCTCATTGGCTCCCATGTCCCCGGATTAAAATTTTCACTAATGAAAGAATTAATCTGGATGGGATGAGTTTCCTTAGCACAACCAATTCGTCGTCATGCTAACAACTTGAGTGATTGCTTGAACAAACTAGTTGTTCAAGCAACACAACTCTTCTAGTTGGTTAGCCGTGAAAGAGACGACGGACGGATCGCCGGTTTTTGTGTTTGTCTTCGGGGTCCATGATTATACAAAATATATACATACACACACTTGTATAATCAACACATAAAAGAACATGCTAAGATCAGAATATAAAGTTGTAAAACTTTTATACCTTACGATCTTCTACTGTATGTCCTATCCTCCTCGTGGACGACGTGTGGGAGAAGATCCTCCATGAGTAGAAGCCTTCTAGATCGCATTCTTCCCTTCCTTGTTCGCTGCGAACAAAGAGAAGAACAAAACAAAAAACTCCTCCTTTCTAGAACCGGCCACCAATCAAAAGAGCTCGATGTAACCGCCGGCCAAGGAGTGAATGGATGAGCACCGGCCAACTTGTTGCAATGTTGTCGCCGGCCACCTAGAGGTTGGAGAAGCACCGGCCACCAAGGAGTTGGAGAACCGCCGGCCACCTAGGAGCAAAAGAGGAGGAAGAGGGCCGACCAAAGCTAGGAGAAGGAAGGAGTGAGCGCCGACCACCAAAGAGCAAAGGAGGAAACCCTAATCTCCTTTCTAGTTGCCGCCCAAAAGCTTTCCAAAAACCCTAGCCACCTAAAGCACTTGAGAGGCAAAACCCTAATCCAAATGAACCACCACCTGCCGCCCAACCTAAGCCCTCTATTTATAGAATTGGGCTTAAGCCTCCTTTAATCTGTTGGGAGTATGGGGAATACAATCAAAGTCCCACATTGGTAAGACATGGAAAAGATCATGTGCTTATAAGAAAAAAAGATATCTCCATTGGTATGAGGCCTTTTGGGTAAAGCCCAAAAACAAAACCATGAGGGCTTGGGCCCAAAGTGGACAATATCATACCATTGTGGAGATATGTGGATCTTATATGCACTAACAATTGGTATCAGAGCGGGGGCGCTAAGATTTGGTGAAACCACCAATCTAGCACGTTTTGGTTTTATTTTTGTATTTTTCGATTCGTATATTTCTTAGGTTTTTGTTTCCCGCACTACTAATCCAAGACCAAGTCTTGGTACATAGTTTTTTGTTGTGTTTTTGCAAGTACTAATCTCCTTCGGAGTACCTCACGATCAAACGAGCATAACTTTTGCTACAAGTGGACTCACGAAACGATCTACCCACCAAATCGAAGCTCTCTGAAAGATCTACACTTCTTTCCAGCCCCAAAATCCAACGTTTACCCCCGTAACAAGCTATTTCCAGCCCCAAAATCCAACGTTTAGTACCCTTTCGGGGACATCGAAGGTCGTAAGTTTCAAATTTTTGTTAGTTTCTTATCCTCCTTATTTATTTCTGTTTTTTTCCTATTATTTCCCGCATTACTAATCCAAGACCAAGTCTTGGAATTCTCTTTGGTTTTTATTTGTGTTTTGCAAGATAATTAATGGCTCACATTGAGGGATATAGCACCACCCGACCTCCGTTCTTTAACGGAGATGATTTCCGTTATTGGAAAGGTCGGATGGAGTGTTTCTTGAAAACACAAGTCGAGACTTGGATAATAATCCAAACTGGCTTTGCTTTACCCACCAATGATCAAGGAGAGCCATTGGATTTCAACAAGTGGACAAATGCAACCAAGAGGCAAATCGAAGCCGATGCAAGAGCAACCCAAATATTGCAATGCGGCTTGTCCAAGGAGGAACTCAACCGCATCGGACCATTCATTAGCGCCAAGGACCTATGGAATAAATTAATTGAGCTACGAAGGAACGTCCGATGCTAAGGTATGTAAACGTGACCTTCTTTTCAATAAGTTGTATAACCTCAAGATGCAGGAACACGAGACGGCAACGCAACTACACGCCCGCGTCCAGGACATTATCAATGGCCTACACACCATCGGACACAAGGTCGAAAACCGTGACCTACTAAGGTACGTTCTTAATTCATTTCCTAGGACTACCTTGTGGGCATCCATGGTCGATGCCTACAAGGTCTCTAAGGACCTATCGGGCTTAGGTTAGATGAATTATTTTCCGAGTTTGAACTTCACGAGCAAACTAACGTGATCCAGGCCGAGAGAGGTATTGCTCTACTTGCAGGACAAAGAAGCAAGCCACCTACTAGGCAAGTAGATGAACTCGAACCCGAAGACGAATCCGAATCCGAAGAGGAGGCCATAATAGTCAATATTGTGCGGAGAATAGTTCGACAAGAAAGAAGGAAATTGAAGAATGAGAACCAAAGAAAGGGAGCAAGGAAAGCCTTCCATGCAACTTGGGACAACAGAGAAAACATAGCTTACATGGCAAGAACGGAGGAGTCCGAGTCAGAATCCGAAGCCGAGTCCAACTACAACTCCGACTCCGACCCCGAAGATTATTTCGAGAGAAAACTCAAAGCCGGACCAAAAGGGAAAGTTAAGGTTGATTTCTCTTTAATTAGTACACTTTACACAATTAAACTGCTTAATAGGAAATTAACTAAGTCCGAGTCTAGGGTTGAGTCGTTACTTGAGGAGGTTGAAACCCTCAAGCAAGAGGCTACTCTAATCTCTTCAACTAGTCAAGTTCAAGAGAGAAACTCAACCCAAATTGAAAAACTTGAGAAGGAGAATTCTCTCTTGAAAGACCAAGTTCAAGAGGTCGAGGCTAGGTTGGAAAAGTTCACGTTGGGATCTAAGAACCTTAACCGACTACTTGGAACCCAAAGAGCCGTGTACAACAAAGCCGGACTCGGATTTAAGTCAAAGACTACGAATAGGTCTTATATGTCTATCGTAAATCGTAGTCATCAAAGAGTCCAAGCATGGGTCCCAAAGGTTTTATTAAATTCACATATTAGGACTAATAAGTATTGGATTCCTCAGGATCAAGTTCATTATTTGAATAGACCTTATTGGTTCAATGGTCTAGGGAGCTAACACTAAAATAGTATACCCGCAAAACCATTGCATGCTTAGAATTTCATTAACTTGTGAACTTACTTAGAATACTACATAACCAACTAAAATCCTTCAAAAGATTGAGCCTCGGGAGCCTCTTTTCATAAATAACTAGTTAGTCAACTCTTGATAATATAGTATCGGGGCCGCGAGATGATAGTACGTTAGGGAGACAAAGTCTCTGTATTCGAGCTAGATAAGGCGTATCTAGCTTGGTGCACTTGGACAGAGTGGAACTAGTGAAGCTACCTCGCCGTATCCTAAACTAGTTAGACCAGGAAGTAACCCTAAGTGACTTAAGTGATATTTTCTTGAATTTGGCTTTGTCTAAGGAAGTGGTCGTTGTTCCGATCAAAGAAGGCCCCTGTGCCTCGCCACGACCTGGAAGCCAGTTTCTCGAAAAGTTACTTAACGATCTCAAGGTTAAATCTGAATCTAACCCAAGGTTGACTATCTTTAATCAATTTAAAATCATCTCACAAAACATATAAGGTGAACAAATTATGAGACACATAGAATGGGTGAGATGTTAAGGATAATTGAAATATACTTGAAACAATCCCTTCAAAATACTACTTATTTTCTCAACTATTGTACTTAACAACTCTGAGGCCAAAGTTTAGCGCCCCTACATCTCTTATACTTCATATATTTGACTAAGGGGAGAGCAAACTAATTTTAAGGGTTATATTATAAATCTTTAGATTAGTGCGAGGACACACCTCGAACCAATCTATCTAACTATTGCTAGACGCATGCTTGGACTTATATTTGATTTATCTAGATGCATTCATAAACGACATTGTTTTAAACCCCTATTTTATACAAAAACCCCAACACTCTTTTTTGATTTATGGCAAAAGGGGGAGAAGAGCGAAAGTTAAGGGGGAGTAACACAAAATTTCCATTTTGAAACACAAAATTTGTTTTTGAAAACTAAAGTATCTCTTTCAAAACTCACCTAGGGTTAAGGGGGAGTTTTGGTTAAGGGAGAGTTTTTGGGAATGGCATTCATCATCTACTATATGTGTTTTATGCTTTAATTTCCCTTAACTTTGTGTTGGTTTGCCATAGATCAAAAAGGGGGAGATTGTTGGTGCAGGGGCACTAGATAATCGAACCTGTGTTTTGATTATGGCAAAGACACAAAGTTAAGTTTATATTGTTATCTCACGAGCTAAATCAAGTGTGCAGAAAAGTACTAAAGCTGGAGCTGAAGGCTAATGACACCCGGAGGAAGCCGTGGTGGTCGGGCGACACTTGAGTGAATTCGGAGGGAGCCGAAGGAATCGAGTGGAAGGCCAGAAGCGAGAGATACTATCGAGGTAAGCTCGTGTGAGTGAGAGATTGTAAGGTCGTGTCCTCTTTACGGGGACGACCGTAGGCGACGATTCGACTAAGACTTCCCGTGGAAGGTCTAGGTCGAGATCGGACGGTCAGAAACCGTCGCATTTATTATTTTCCGAGCTAACCTCTTATTGCAGGGAAGTGGCCAAGCGATCGGCACTTTGGACACATAGCGATCGTGATGCCCATCGATCGGTGATGGGAGTCATCGATCGGATCGATGGCGACGACTCGGCTTTTTGGCGCTAGGTCAAAGCGGATAACGCGTTTGACGCGCCAGCGATAAAATTTGGAAAAATCCATGATCCGTTCCAAAGAAATAGGAGACAAATTCAGAGGCTAAAGTCTATAAAAGGAGGGGAGAATTCATCTCCAAATCACATCAATTATTCATCAAGTGCTCCTACAACGCCAACACTTCAACACCGTCATAACGCCGACGCGACGCCAAGTTTTGATCTTCTTCATCGGCAGCAGATTCAAGTAATATTTTTGATATTATATTCTGTATTTTTATCTTCATAACGAGGTGAGGTAGGCTTGTTGCCTCATCCTCGTATATTCGGTTTTTGTAATCGTTGTCTCCTACCTCCAACGAGGAGGAGACGTTTTAGTGCTTTGCCCTCCGTACGCGGTCTAGGACCGATAGGGCCTTGGAGTAGCAACCGCTGGGTTGTGAACCAAGTAAAATAAACGTGTTCATTTATTTTCCGCTGTGCTTACTTTGCGTATCGAACGAACGAAAAAGAAAAGATTTACGATCGCTATTCACCCCCCCTCTAGCGACGCTTCTCGATCCAACAATTGGTATCAGAGCCATGGTCCATGTCAAGCCATGAACCTCGAACGAAGGAAGTTGAGCTCCCACGTCCGGATCAAGAGAACCAGACATCAGGAAGGAAGTCTAGTTGGGTCGGGGGGACCGAACAACTGGCAGGAAGTCCTGGTGGGTTGAAGATCGGACATCAAGCAGAGAAAATCCTTCGAGGAGGGATAGGCTTGAGGGGGGGCCCAATGTGGTCCTTCGTTTGAGGGGGGGATTGTTGGGAGTATGGGGAATACAATCAAAGTCCCACATTGGTAAGACATGGAAAAGATCATGTGCTTATAAGAAAAAAAGATATCTCCATTGGTATGAGGCCTTTTGGGTAAAGCCCAAAAACAAAACCATGAGGGCTTGGGCCCAAAGTGGACAATATCATACCATTGTGGAGATATGTGGATCTTATATGCACTAACATAATCTCCACCATCGGATCTAGGGATTTAATCTCCACCGTCGGATCTAGGGTTTTATCCCAACCGTCGGATCTAGGGTTTCATCCCAACCGTTGGATCTAGGATTTCATCCCAACCTTTTGATCTAGGGTTTCATCCCAACCGTCAGATCTAGGGTTTTATCCCAACTGTTGGATCTAGGGATTTAATCCCAACCGTCGATTCTAGGGTTTCATCCTAACCATCGGATCTAGGGATTTAATCCCAACCGTTGGTTCCAGAGTTTTGTTTTACATCCGTGGATCTAGACTTCACGAGGATTATATTAGGCTACGATAGGGACCATAAGGAGGAGTTGGATCTTGGCCACCCGATAGTTGATCCATCAATGATGTTCCATTCCACTAGAGGATCATCATTGAACTACCTCACCAACTCCCATAAATTAATATGGGCTCCATATATTATTTGTACATTCATCTCCCCGTGTTTAAGATATCGAATGTCCATCAATTAATTAACATCTAACTCCTCGAGTAGTACCACTCAACCTTATCATCATGTTGACTAAGTCAACCAGCTGGGTTTTACATGATGAACCTTATGAGCTCCTCAAGGGGACATCATCAACCTAGTATATACAACACGGTTTCCTCCTATAATCAACGGCACACCATGTAAATAATATCATTTCCCAACTTACTGGGCATATTGATTTAATCCATCTAAATCTCACCCTCTGGTAAATCAAAGAAATAATTACTAAGTACATGTGCCCGTTATTATATCGGGATTAAGAGCATGTACAACATAATATCCGAGGTCCGATTCAATTATGTAGTCAGCAATTAATTGAATCACCTCTATATCGGTCCTGCTCAATACACCTAAGTGTACTAGTATAATTCTATGTTCAAGACAAAACAATACAAAGCTACACTACAACCATGCCAATGGTTTGTCCAAAACCATCTTGGTTGTGAGCCTCTTACTTATATTTTACAAGGGACTGATAACATGATCTTCTGTGCCACACCAAGCACCATGTTATCTACAATGTAAAGTATTAGATAATATGCACACACATATAATAAATATATAAAGTGCAAACAATGATCATGTGATTCTTATTCCAAAATAAAATGTTCATACAAAAAGAGCTAGGCTTTCAGTATACATTCCAACAACTAGTGCACTTCGTGTGTGTTAAGCAGGACCGACTTAGAGGTGATTCGATTTATTATTGACTACATAATCGAATCAGACCTTAGATATTATATTGTACATACTCTTAATCCCGATATAATAACGAGCACATATACTTAGTATTCATCTCTTTGATTTAACAATGGGCGAGATTTATAGATTAAATTGATAGGCTCAGTAAGTTGGGAGATGATATTATTTATATGGTATTTCGTTGATTATAGGAGGAAACTGTGTCCTATATATTAGGATGATGATGTCCCCTTGAGGAGCTCATAAGGTTCATCATGTAAACCCTGCAAGTGGACTTTGTCCGACATGATGAAAAGGTTGAGTGGTACTACTCATGGAGTTAGATGTTGATTAATTAATGGTCAGTAAATTAATTAATCGACGGACATTCGAGATCTTAAACACGGGGAGAAAATGTACAAATAATATATTGAGCCCATATTATCTTATGGGGGTGGGTGAGGTAGATCAATGATAATCCTTTAGTGGACTTGATCCATGGATGGCCAAGATCCAACTCCTCCTCATGCTCCCTCCTGTAGCCTATTAAAACCTCATGAAGCTTAGATCCAATGGATAGAAACAAAACTCTACATCCAAAGGTTGAGATTAAATCTCTAGATCCGACGGTTGAGATTAAATCTCTAGATACGACGGTTGAGATTAAATCCCTAGAACCAATGGTGGAGATTAAAAGGAGGCTTATCCCTAACTCTATAAAAGGAGAACAAGGGGTTGGCATGGAGAACAATTCCAATAGAGAAAGGACTAGGGTTTTGGGTGGCAAGAAGAATTGGGGTTGGCGGCACCAAATAAGGAATCTATTTCCTTATCTCCTTCTTCCTCAAGCTTGCCGGCTCCCAAAACAGCTCCTTCCTCACCTTGGCTGGCGGCCAAAGCTTCCCTTCTCCTTCTCCTTGGCTGGTGGTAACAAGATTTAGGGCTTTCCCTTGGTGTCTTGGCTGGTTTCCATCATAATCTCCTCTTCCTTCTTGGCCGGCGGCAAGCTCCATCCTTGGAGGTCGGTGGTTGGTTGAAAGAAGGAAAAGAGCCTTTTTTATATTCTTCCTCTTACTCGGAAAGAGTAAGGAAGGAAGATTGGCGATCTAGGAGCTTCAACTTTTGGTAGAACATCGCCCACATGACGTACCGAAAGGAGGAAGGTCATACAATAGAAGATCGAGAGGTATATCGATTCTCTATTTTCATATGTTACATGTTTATTTTTGTTTTTCAATTATGAGCATGATATATTCTATATGTGGATAAATAATACTTGGATCCTGAGCACAAACACAAAAACCGACGATCCATACATCGTCTATTCCGCGACTATTTATGGAATAGAGGTTGGTCGCTTGAACAACAAGTTTGTTCAAGTGACTACTCTAAACGAATAGCACGACGATGACAAGGTTGCTTGGGTGTTCCCTTTTGTCTAGGATTAAATTTTTAATCCGGGGACATCGATGGGATCGCCAAGAACAAACGACCGAGTTGAAGTGGGAAGCGAAGTTTCCCCTCACGGATCAACCCAACAAAACAAATTGTTTTCTGAATTCGAATTACATGAGCAATCTAATTCGGCCCCTGTTGAGAAAAGTATCACTTTATTTGTAGGTCCAAAGAAGAAGCCCAAGAGCAAACCACCTCCGGAGGAAGAAGACGAGTACGATTCGGAGATGAACGACGAGATGGAGACCCAACTAGTGAATCTAGTTTGAAAAATTATCAAGAGTATAAGCTGGCTAATCAATCAATCCAAAGAGTGTAAGTCAAAACAAAGTTCTAACTATAGATGCTTTGAGTGCAAAAGGATGGGCCACATCAAGTCGGAGTGTCCAAGACTCAAGAACAAGGCACCATAGTCCAAGAAAACACTCAACGCTGCGTGGGAGGAATCATCAGAGGAAGACTAGCTCAACAACCTTGTGTTCATGTCCAACCATACCGAACCCGAGGAAGATTTTGAACCCGAGGAAGAGTATGACTACAGATCTGAAGATGAGTTTCAATTCAAGACAAGCCACAGATCCATATCCAGTTCAAAAGGTTCACTCAAGGTGAGTCGCTCTTTAATCGATACATTGCATGGTGCAATTAAATTCTTAACTAAAAAATTAGCTAAGTCTGAGTCCAAGGTCGAGACTTAGTTGAGGAGGTTAAACTTCTTAAACAAGAGGTCTCCGTAACCTCTTCGGCTAGTCAAGTTCAAGAGGAGGACTCAACTCGAGTTGAAAAACTCGAAGTTGAGAACTCACTCTTGGAAGGACAATTCAAAGATCTTAGGAAAATGTTGGAAAGGTTCACTTTGAGATCCAAGGGACTTGACCTACTACTTGGATCACAAAGGGTCGTGTACAATAAGGCCAGACTAGGATTTAGATCAACCACGACTAACAAGTCGTATATGTCAATCGTAAACCGTAATAGAAAACAAATCCAAGCATGGGTCCCTAAGACATCTTTATTTTTACAATTAGGATCTAATAAGTACTAGGTTCCCAAGGACCAAACCCACTACGTGGATAGACCGAATCAATTCAATGGTCCAGGAGGAGCTAGTACTAAATTTTTTTATTCTATTAGATGTAATTAGTCTTTGCATGCTTAGTTATTTTGTTTTAATTTTTAGAACAGCTAGATAGGGTCAATAACTCATCAATCTTGACAACATAGTATTAGGACGTTGCAAGATTATAATACATTAGGGAAACGAAGTCCTATGTGTCCAAGTTAGATAAGGCGTATATAGCTTGGTGCACTCGACTAAGTTAAACTAGCTCAAGCTACCTCTTCATATCCTTAACTAGCTAGACCAAGAAGTAATCTTAAGTGACTCAAGAAATCATTTTCCTAAACTTGGCTTTGTCTAAGGAAGTGGTTGTTGTTCTAATCAAAGAAGACCTCTGTGCCTCGCCACAACCTGGAAGCCAATTTCTCAAAAAGTTTACTTGACGAGCTAACGATTAAATCCGAATCTAACCAAAGGTTGATTAGTTTTAATTCACTAAATCTAAACAAGTAAAATTGAAGTCATCTCAAAAACATTTAAGGTTAACATGTTTGATCATGTAGAAAAGGTGAGATGACTATTAGGCTAAACTATTCAACCAACTTAAAATTTCAATATCCGATCCAACTACTATATGTGTAGGATCAATGGATGTTGGACAGTGGGTGCTCCAGACACATGACCAGAGACCAACTGAAATTTTTGAAGCTCAGATTCAAAAATCAAGGATCGGTAGCTTTCGGAAATAACGGGAAGCTCAAAATCATCGATTCAGGTGATATTAAACAAAACTCTAATTTTATAATTTGCAATATTCTTTTAGTCGAAAATTTTGATTTTAATTTACTTAGTGTAAGCCAATTGTGTGATAACAATTATAAGGTTACATTCTTAGAAAATGAATGTTTAATTAAAACTAATGATACCTCTAAAATAATACTTAAAGGAACTAGGAATAACAACATATACACAATTAATTTACCCAACTCCTCATCCAAGTGTCTAATGACACAGTAAGAGGAATCTTGGTCGTGACACTGACGGCTCGGACACTCTCATCCAAGACTCATAGACAAAATGAGTCAGAGTGGCCTAGTCAGAGGTTTACCCAACCTTAACAATTTAGACAATAAAATTTGTAATGTGTGCCAACAAGGTAAACAAACTAGGGCACAACATCAACTAACTAACCAAGAAAAAACCAAAAGTGTACTTGATCTCCTACACTTATACCTATTTGATTCTCATGGAGCCAAGTCACCAAATGGAAGTCAATTCTGCTTAGTCATAGTTGACAACTACTCTAGGTTTACCTGGGTCAGGTTCCTAAAACACAAAAGTGAAACCCTAGAACAACTCACCAACTTATGCAAGTTAATAGAAAATGAAATGAACCATAAGGTTAAGAGACTTAAAAGCGATCATGGTGGTGAATTTGAAAAACATAGGTTCACCGACTTATGTAACCTAAATAGATACCATCATGAGTTCTCCTACCCTAGAACCCCACAACAAAATGGTTTAGTCGAGCGAAAGAATAGAACCCTACAAGAAGCCGCTAGAACCATGTTAAATGAATACAACCTTCCTAATAGGTTTTGGACAGAAGTCGTTAGTACGACATGCTATGTCCAAAATAGACACCTTAAAACCTCATACAAAATCTATTATGAAAATTACCCAACATTTTATATTTTAGGGTATTTGGGTGTAGAGTTTACATATTAAATACTAAAGACTACTTAGGAAAATTCACTTCTAAAACAACCATCAGAATATTCGTAGGGTACTCAACCACAAGTAAAGCCTATAGGGTCTATAACAATGAAACTCTTACGATCGAAGAAACGATTAATGTAGTATTCAATGAAGAAAATAACCCCACAAAACATGAAGTAGAACTAGTTAATGAACCAATTGATACTAGATCTGAGTCTAGCCATGAAAATGAGTCTAGTATAATTCCTAACTCAGATCAGTATAGGTTACAATCAAGTCATCCCATCGATCAAGTAATAGGTGATCCCAACCTAGGTGTTCAAACGAGAGCATCGTATAGAAACCTAAATCAAATTTTATTAATCTCGAAAATCGAACCCAAAATAATTGAACAAGCACTTCTTGATCCCGACAAGATTATTGTTATGCAAGAAGAGCTAGCTCAATTCACTAGAAGTGAAGTCTGGGAATTAGTACCACCACCTAAAGATAAATCGATCATTGCAACAAGGTGGGTATTCCAGAACAAACTCAATGATAAAGGAGAAGTAGTTAAGAATAAGGCAAGATTAGTCGCTAAAGGGTTTAGTCATGTAGAAGGGTTATATTTTGACGAAACATATGCCTCCATAGCTAGACTAGAATCAATTAGAATGTTGTTGCCTACGTTGCACATCAAGGATTCAGATTATTTCAAATTGATGTGAAGTCAGCATTTTTAAAATGGTTTTATTAAGGAAGAGGTATACGTTAGCCAACCCTCAGGATTTGAAAGTTTAGACAAACCCGAACATATCTTCAGACTTAAGAAAGCTTTATATGGACTAAAACAAGCTCCTAGAGCTTGGTATGAAAGTCGTTCCGTTTATCTCAAGTAAAAAGGGTTTAGTCAAGGCTTAGTAGACCCAACTCTCTTAATAAAATTTGTAGGTAAAGAAATTTTTATTGCCCAAATATACGTAGATGATATAATCTTTGGAACAACCAACTCAATTTTACTAAATGAGTTCATTTCACTAATGGAAAGTGAATTTAAAATGAACTTAGTAAGAGAATTAACATTTTTTCTAGGCTTACAGTTTAAACGAACTAAGGAAGAAATTTACCTACATCAACCTAAATATGCTAAGGAATTAATTAATAGATTTGGAATGCAAAAAGCTAAGGTAATTAATATGTTGGTGCAATTGGCCCAGGTCATGATTGACTGGACTCGAGTAGTGTTTTGATGTTTGACAAGGGAGTTGACCATTGTTTGATAATGGGTTGACTATATGGTTGACATGGGGTTGACCATATAATGGAGAAGTCCAAGTCTTGTATACTTGGCATGAAAAGTCCAAGTGGGACACTTGGCAATGGGAAAGTCCAAGCTTGAGTCTTTGCAATTGGAAAGTCCAACATGCGTTGGCATGGAAAGTCCAAGCTTGAGTCTTGGAAAATGGAAAGTCCAACATGGGTTGGCAAGGGAAGTCCAAGGTTTAATATTGGTAGCATAAAATCCAAGGGTGGAGTCTTGGCAGCATAAGTCCAATGGTTGGTAGCGTAAAGTCCAAGCGGTAGTCTTGCTAGCGTAAGCCCAATGTGCCTTGGCGGTATAGACTAGCTTAGCATGACAATAGCCGATGGATGAACTTGAAGGCTAGCGTATGTATGAACAAGTCATGGATGACCTGGAGGGATCCGATAAACATGAGGCTGACAGAGGTGGCTAGAAGGCTTAGGTCTAGGCTAAGTGTGGTCTAACAAGTATGAGGATATCATACTTTAGGTTAAATCTCATTTTTGAGGTTATCAATCGGTGGGGGCTTTGGACCAGTCGATTGGTCAAGTGTTTTGACACTTGGCAGTCGAGTTGACTCTTCGCAGTCGATTGGGATTATTGTCAGTCGAACTTCTCAGAGTCGACTAGGATTCGACTGCAGGAAATGGTCTGGCAACCGACTGCCAGAATTGGGTAGTCGATTGCCATGGATGGCAATCGACTGTTGGTTGGGTTGCGGGAGCAGAATGTTCGGTAGCCGACTGGTCAGTCAGCTACAACCCTGGCAATCGACTGTTGGATAATGGAAGTCGACTGCCAGTGTAACCATTGGCTTCAATGCCGACGTGGATTAAGCCATTGTTTTACAATTGTACTGTTGGCAGTCGACTGGAGGCTTATGGTAGTCGACTACCAGGCGGAAATCCATGTCGCGAGGAGGCTTATAAGGAGCTTGATGGGAGCGATTTCCACAGCAATTTCTTGGGCATTTTTGAGGCAATTTGTTAGTGCAAATCAAGGTCTTCAAGCACGGTTTAAGCAATCAACAAGCAAGCTTCCAAAAGATCATTTGTAAAGTGATCTTTACATTCTTTTGTGTATTTCACTTGTATTTGCTTGTTTATTATTTCTTATTGTTGTAAGGATCATTGTACGAGGTTTCACCGCCTCTAACTTATTGTCGAGAAGGAGTATTTGATTATTAGTGGTGTTTGGCATCGCTAGGGCTCATTCTTCGAGCCCATCCCGTTGAGTAGGAACCTTGAGGTTCCGAACCACATTATATTGTTGTGTTCTTGTTCTTGTATTTGTAATTGTGTATTTATTTCTACATTTGTATTGTATTTTCTATTTCTGCTATGCTAATAACAATTGTAGATGCAAGCACGATCGATTTCCATCTTTGACGTCAAACACGCTATTCACCTCCCCTCTAGCGACGTCCAATTCCGAACAAGTGGTATCAGAGCGAGATCGCTCTTCATTTGGACTAACCGCCAAGAGATCACCATTAGAGGGTGAAGAAGAAGATGGAATTTGAAGAAAGACTAGGCCCGGACATCAACACACCACCATCCTATGAGGACTATGGATTTGAAGGCTTCAATTCATGGAAAATAGGGATTGAGTACTTTCTAATGATGGTGGATATCAAGCTTTGGTTCACCTTGATAGATGGTTGTGAATTTCCAAGAGACAAAAAGGGTGGAATCCTCAAGGTTGAAAAACTCAAGAAGTTCAAGACAAATATTAAGGTAATCAAAATGCTAAGTGATTTAATTTCTAATAATGTCTTGTCCAAGTTAGGTGAGTACAAGGATGCCAAGTAGCTTTGGAGCGAATTGGCAAAGTATCATTAAAATTCATCACCAACTCAAGAAGAGGAAGAGGTCGAAGAATCAAGTTCATCCTCATGAGAATGTGAGGATTCGGAGGTCGAGGAGTGTTCAACAACCGATGAGGAAGAGGCGGTGGAAGAGGAAGAAGTAGAGGAAGCCTCCAACTCAAGGATTGAGGGGGAGGATATTAGGTCATCTTCCAGGCCGAAGCAAGAGCAAGAACAATCATCTACCTCCAGTTGAGGAGATGAAGAACCAACTCCGATCACCATCATTGACCTAGGTAACTCAAACACTTCAATTAATAATAAAAACCATATTATGTATTTTGAGTGTAGGGAATATGGGCACTATAAGAGCAAGTGCCCTAAGAAAGTCAAGAAGACTTCGTCAGCACCTAAAGTCAACAAAAATTCAAAGGATGTCGGTGCCCCAATTCAGAAGAGCAAGGAGCACGTGGTGTACTTCAAGTGTCAACAACCGGGGCATTATAGGAGTCAATGTCTTATGGTGAGGAAGAAGGGTCAAGAAGGAGCATTACAAGTAGGGGGAGCTTCTAAAGCAAACCCTAAGGTAAATTTAAATAATGCTCATTCTTTAAGTAATAGGAAAAAGCATGCTAGAAATTTTATTGGTATTATTTATGAACAAAAGCATGCTAGAAATAAATTTTATTGCCTAAGTGCTAAACATGTCAATCTTAGAAATAAGGAGAAATTTGGGACTAATGTGTAGGATCGATGTTGGCCGGCTAGAAGGGGGGGGGTGAATAGCCTTTCTTTCATCGTAGATGAAAGTCGTTCGTTGATCGTCTATAACTATCGTTAGCGCAAGCGGAAAATACAACTAAACAACAATAAAGATAAGCAAGATACCAAACAATGCTAACAAGGGATGTAACGTGGTTCACGACCTCGTCGCTAATCCATGGTCCGATTCATCCAAGGTGAATCACGCCTCAATCTATCCACTAGATCTCTCCTTTACACCAAGCTAGGTGGAGGTAACCTCTTTTACACAAGAATCACTCCTCTTACAATATAATGTAAATAAGCTTAAGTAAGAGGATGGAAAACATGTTGGGCACTTGGGAGAAGTTTAGAGCATGAACATTAGCCTTCCAAAGGCCCTCACCCCTTCTTTTTATAGAGGAAGAGGGTTTCTTCTCGTTAACACAGCAGGAGTCGACTGAGGCCACGATCAGTCGACTTATCCTGTAGCCGTTGCCCAATAACGTCTTCTTCCACGTTGGATTCCAACAAACGGCTCCAACATCAGTTGACTGATGAAGTCATCAGTCGACTCATGTCGATTTCCAGTCGAGTGCCCATGAGCTCGACTAGCTTTTGTGCCGATGCGGCGATCGATCATTGCTTCCCTTAAGCGATCGATGTCGACTGGCAAGAACTAACACCAGTCGATTTCCGATCGACTTAGAGTAGTCGACTGCCATGACATGGCAGTCGGCTGGTGCCGGGTAAAACTAAAACTTAACATCCGTTTGAGCTTCTGACGGTCGGGTAAACCTCAACCCTTGCCGTCGAGTTTCCGACACTCAGCCATTCGGCCAAGTTCACCTAATGAGCTACTTACAATTCACTCATTCTCTCATCTCACTCGAAGTCCCTCGCCAAAGCTTTCTTTGTTTGCGGCCACGTCCCTTGGCAGCATCAGGTGCACGACTCTTCAATACTCCTTCGTGTCTCTTGCCCTCGAAGTCTGCTTCCTTAGCTTTGCTTCAAGTCATCCCGTCCGGCGGTCCCTCGACAGCATCAAGCGCACGGCTCTGCAATGCTCCTTCTCTGACTCAAGAATGAGGTCATGAGTGGTGACACTTGCCTAGGCTCCATGTGCGAATTACTAAGTCCTGCAAGACTTCAACACACATATCAAATCCAATCATCCTAACTTAAACCCTTTGCCACACACATCAAAACCATATCACAGGTTGATTGCCCTAACAATCTCCCCCTTTTTCATGTGTGGCAATCTGTTTAAGTTAGGTAAACATTTGATAAAAATATTAAGGTATGAAAGCATGTGAATAAACATGATTATCAACTCTCCCATTTAATACATGAAACTCCCCCTAAATGCAATTCTCCCTCTTAGTATATAACTCACTTAAACATACATATTTCTCCCCCTTTGAGACCATCAAAAAGATTAAACTAAGTTATTTAAGCATGACATCAAGTCTAAGAAAAGAAAAAATACCAAAATATACCTTAAAATCTGATAAAAGATGTTACTGGGAATGTTTTGATCGATCGATCATGGTTGACTACCTGATCGCACTCTGATTTGAGATTTTACGATTTTAGTGAATTTCAGAAATGCATAAAAAATTGTTTAAAATTAGAAAACTCATGAAATTTGGGGAACACATTTCTTGTAAGTTCCTTTATCAATGAAAAATAGTTTTCCATGAAAAATCATTATATTTTTGAAAATTAGGCAAAATCTCAAAAGTTGGAAAATATCTAAAGTTTGTATCAATTTTAAAGCCTAGTTTTGCCTTGAAGCTTTTCAAAACATGAAAATTCAGTTTATGAAACAATAAAAAGTTTTCAAAACATTTGAAATATCTAATCATGATCTTTGGGCAATATGTCTATGAATTAAACATAAGCCTTCCCTACGATTGGTCTATTATTACTCTTTTGATACTTTAAATCACCATCTAAATGCCATAGGCATTAGTGGATCATTAGTATCATCCTATCATCTCACTCATGCTATATTTTCAATCAAGGTAGCCTATAGTGAGTGTGAGATGAACCTAAGGTATTTGTATATACTTAACAATTTATTTCATGCAATTTACACAAGGTTAAGTATTATCCTAACATACCACATGATCATAAAAACATATATACCTTGATTTTACATTATGATCCAGAAACACATGTATTAATCAATTTTTAATCATGCATTAGGTATAAAATCATAATAATAATTCAAGTATCACCTAAAGCATGATTTTAACCCTAATGCCCATTATTATATATCAAATATCAAGATCATAAATCATGATTACAAACATGTATAACAATTACATTAACTATCACGATTTAAGCATTATTATCAATTTATGGGCACATTATCATCACCCAACACTATTTCAAAAACTTAGTCTCGCCATCCTAAGTCAATCAAAAATATGATATAGGTAAATTCCATATGGTTGACTATCCTAGGGTTTTCCTAACCCTTAAGGATGGATTTAGGAACCCAAAACAAATTTTTTCCTATGGGGTTCACTAAAAATTCCTTAGGGATCAATTTTCTAGCTATTGTTTTCTTTTTTATCTTGACCCCTAGCAATTAAACATTTATAGGCCTTTTCATTTTTATTTTCCTTATATCCTAGGCCTTTTTATTGAAGCCTGCTCTTTGGCTCCCTATGATAATGTTAAGGGTGTTGGAGCCAATAGTGAATTTTTCTAGGGCTTTGGCAAATGGTCTACCTTTTCCCTTAAAGCCCTATTTTCCTCAATGCATGCATCATTTACATCAAATGGCATATAGTTATCATGTGAGCATGCATCATCATCATTAACATGTAAACATGCTTGTTCTAAATTATTTTCTAGATCCTTAATTTGATCAAACATGCATTTGTTCTTTTTCTTAGCCTCAATAAGTCCTTAGTAAGGCTAGAAATCATGGAAACTATTTTATTTGGTGAGAGATTTGTTACCATAGTCTCCATGTCTTCTTCTTCGGATGAGGAGGGTGGTGATGAGCCTCCCCCTTCACTAGAGCTCTCCTCACTTGTGCTTGATCTTTCTTGTTCGGAGGAGGAGGTGTCTAGGTCATCAAATGTCATTAGTGCCAAATTTGTGACAAAGACATTTTCTTCCTTCGATGATGATGATGAGGAGGGATCATCCCATGTCCTTGCCTTTACTGCCTTGGCCTTCGCCTTTTCTTTGGCCTTCTTCTCCTCTTCCTTCTTCTTGCTCCCCTTCTTCTTCTTTTCTTCTTTCTTTCTCCTCTCTTCTTTGCTCTTGTTCAAGAGGGGACAAATATCCCTTATGTGTCCTTCTTGTTGGCAATTGTAGCAAATTATCTTCCCCCTTGATCTTCTTCTCCTATCATTAGATTTATTAAATTTAAAATTCTTCTAAGCATGCCATACCTTCCTTACCATGTATGCGTCTTCCGTTCTATCCATGGAGGAGGATGAGGATGCTTCATCTGAGGAGGAAGGAGTCTCCTTCTTCTTCTTTTTCCCTTAATTTTCTGCTAGGGCTACTCCTCTTGATGGCTTGATACTTGATTCTTCAATTACTCCCTCAAGCCTTGTTTCATGGAGCTCCATGGTTGAGAAGAACTCCTCCAAGGTGCTCACTTCTAGGTTCTTCGACAGTTAGATGGAGTCCACCATTGAGCTCCATTTCGATGACTAGGGAAAAGCGTCGATTGCTTTCATAAGCATATCCCAGTTGGAGAGTTTTTCTCCTACACTTATCAAACGAGTTAGAATTTCTTTAAATCTAGAATGTAAAGATTTTACCTTCTCTCCCTTTTTTAGTTTGATGTTGCTTAATTGGGAGCATAGGACATCTCTCCTTGCTAGTTTGGCCTCAGATGTGTCTTCATGAATCTCTATAAGTTTCTCCCACATCTCCTTGGCACTTGCACATTCTCCTATCCAATTCACTTCTTGTTGGGGGAGTACGTTGTAGAAGTGATGCTTTGCCTTTGAGTATGCCAATTACTCTTCCCTTTGCCTCTTACTCCACCATGATTTCTCCAACGACTCCCCTTCTTCATCCCTAGGTATTTCGAAGCCATTTTCCATTATTAATAGAATTTCGAAATCGGTTTCGAAAAATACCTCCATTCGCTTCTTCCACCAAGCGAATTCCCCCTCGAACTTCGGCGGATGAATATTTGAGCCGGCCATCTCTTGATGAATTTCTTATTGCAGCGGTTAGTCCTCAACAAATGACTTGACTCTGATACCACTTGTAGGATCGATGTTGGCCGGCTAGAGGGGGGGGTGAATAGCCTTTCATTTGTCGTAGATGGAAGTTGTTCGTTAATTATCTACAACTATCGTTAGCGCAAGCAAAAAATACAACTAAACAACAATAAAGATAAGCAAGATACCAAACAATGCTAACAAGGGATGTAACGTGGTTCACGACCTCGTCGATAATCCACGGTCTGATTCGTCCAAGGTGAATCACACCTCAATCTATCCACTAGATCTCTCCTTTGCACCAAGCTAGGTGGAGGTAACCTCTTTTACACAAGAATAACTCCTCTTACAATATAATGTAAATAAGCTTATGTAAGAGGATGGAAAATGTGTTGGGCACTTGGGAGAAGTTTAGAGCATGAACATTAGCCTCCCAAAGGCCCTCACCCCTTCTCTTTATAGAGGTAGAGGGTTTCTTCCCATTAACACAGCAGTAGTCGAATGATGTCCCGATCAGTCGACTGATCCTGTAGCCGTTGCCCAATAATGGCTTCTTCCACGTTGGATTCCAACCAACAACTCCAACATCAATCGACTGATGAAGTCATCGGGGCCGATCGATGTCGACTTCGATCAGTGTCACGTGAGCTCGACTAGCTTCGTGCGGTCACGCGTCGATTGATTGCTTCCCTTAAGCAGTCGACTGATGTTGACTTGATCCAGCAGCTAACACAAGTCGATTGTCGATCGACTTGGAGCAGTCGATTGCCATGACATGGTAGTCGACTAGTACCGGGTAAAACTCAAACTTAACATTCATTTGAACTTCTGGCGGTCGAATAAACCACAACCCTTGCGGTCGAGCTTCCGACACTCAGCCATTCGGCCAAGTTCACCTAATGATCTACTTACAAGTCACTCATTCTCTCATCTCACTCGAACTCCCTCATCGAAGCTCTCTTCATTTACGGCCACGTCCCTTGGCAGCATCAGGTGCATGACTTTGCAATGCTCCTTCGCATCTCTTGCCCTCGAAATCTGCTTCCTTCGCTTTGCTTCAAGTCATCTCATCCGACGGTCTCTCGGCAGCATCAAGGGTACAACTCTGCAATGCTCCTTCTCCGACTCAAACACGAGGTTGTGAGTGGTGACACTTGCCTAAGCTCCATGTGCGAATTACTAAGTCCTGCAAGACTCCAATGCACATATCAAATCCAATCATCCCAACTTAAACCCTTTGCCACACACATCAAAACCATATCACGGGTTGATTGCCCTAACATAATGTCCCTAGAAAAATTCCTAAGTCGAGTATTAAGAAAATAGAGGACCATCTAGGTTTTAACTCCAAGAATTCTAGACATATGCCTAGGAGGAATCCTTCCCAAAGGATAAATGAAAAATCAAAATTGGAAAGATTGAAATTAGACAACCAAGCCTTGAGGTCAAGGCTTGAGAAATTGGAAAAGACCCTTGAAAAGATGCAAAATCAAATTAAAGGGTCAAATTGCCAAAATTTAGGGTCTAAGAGTCAAAACCTAGGTTCTTGGAGGCATGGCTCATCTATGGGCAAGAGAGGCTTGAGCCACAAGCATAGGTGCAAGGTAGATAAGCCTACCTATCACAACGTGTTAGGGAAATCAAACTGTGATATGGGTTTGATTTGTGTGGCAAAGGGTTTAAGTTAGGATGATTGGATTTGATATGTGCGTTGGAGTCTTGCAGGACTTAGTAATTCGCACATGGAGCATTGGCGAGTTTTCACCACTCATAACCTCATGTTTGAGTCGGAGAAGGAGCATTGTAGAGTCGTGCGCTTGATGTTGCCGAGGCACCACCGGACGAGATGACTTGAAGCGAAGCCAAGGAAGCAGACTTCGAGGGCAAGAGACACGAAGGGGCATTGCAGAGTCGTGCGTTTGGTGGTGCCAAGGGACGTGGTCGTGAACGAAGAGAGCTTCGGTGAAGGACTTCGAGTGAGATGAGAGAATGAGTGAATGGTAAGTAGCTCATTAGGTGAACTTTGTCGAATGGCTGAGTCTCAGAGGCTCGACCGCAAGGGTTGAGGTTTACCCGACCGCCGAAAGCTCAAACGGATGTAAGGTTTGATTTTTACTCGGCACCAATCGACTGCCATGTCATGGCAGTCGACTGCTCCATGTCGATCGGCAATCGACTGGTGTTAGCTACTGGATCAAGTCGACATCAGTCAACTACTTAAGGGAAGCAGTCGACTAATCGTACTGTGCACGGGCACAGAAGCTAGTCGAGCTCGCGGGTCACTCGATTGGAAGCGACATCAGTCGATTGATCATATGACTATTGGAGAATCAGCCATGGATCCCGCAAATTAGGCCTGGTCAGAAGCCGTTGGAGTCGACATTAGTTGACTGATGAAGGCATCAGTCGACTGATGAAGGCATCAATCAACTGATTGTGCTCAATGGGAAGAATTGCTTCCTCTCTATAAAAAGAGAGGGTGGGGGCTTATAGATGGTTAATCTTCATGCTCAAAACATTCTACTAAGTGTACCACAAAGCTCAAACTCCTTCTTCTAGTTTTCTTTCATATTTATTGTAAAAGAAGGAGTGATCTCTTGTTGTAAATATTTACCTCCACCTTGCTTAGGCTAAAGGCAGAGACCAATAGTGGATTGGTTGCGGAGTGATTCACTGGAGGCGAATAGGACCGTGGATTAGCGGCGAGGCCGTGAACCATATTATATTGTCTTGTTAGCATTGTTTTTCCTTTTGTTTGTTCTTAATTGTCTTTGCTTTGTATTTTCCGCTTGCGCTAACATTAATTGTAGACAATTAAGAATGGCTTCCGCTCATACGACGAAAGAGGGCTATTTACCCCCTGTAGCTAGCCATCATCATTCCTTCAAGTGGTATCAGAGCCAAGGCGCTTGTCAACGAACTTACCGCTGCAAGAAGCACAATCAAGGATGGCCGGCTCCAACATTCACCCACTAAAGTTCGAGGGGGAATTCGCTTGGTGGAAGAAGCGAATGAAGGTATTTTTCGAAACCGATTTCGAAATTCTATTAATAATGGAAAATGATTTCGAGATACCTAGGGATGAAGAAGGGGAGCCATTGGAGAAATCAAGGTGGAGTAAGAGGCAAAGGGAAGAGTACTTGGCTAACTCAAAAGCCAAACATCACCTCTACAATATACTCCCCCAACAATAAGTGAATCGGATAGGGGAGTGTGCAAATGCCAAGGAAATGTGGGAGAAACTCATAGAGATTCATGAAGGCACATCCGAGGCCAAACTAGCAAGGAGAGATGTCCTATGCTCCCAATTAAGAAACATCAAACTCGAAAAGGGAGAGAAGGTAAAATCTCTACATTCTAGGTTTAAAGAAATTCTAACCGGTTTGACAAGTGTAGGGGAGAAGATTTTCAACCGGGATATGGAAATGAAGGCTATAGATGCCTTTCCCCGGTCCTCAAGATGGAGCTCAATGGTGGATTCTTTCTACATCTCCAAGAACCTAGAAGTTAGCATCTTGGAGGAATTCTTCTCAACCATGGAGCTCCATGAAACAAGGCTTGAAGGAATAAGTGAAGAATCAAATATCAAGCCATCAAGAGGAGTAGCCTTGGTAGCCAACAATGGAAAGAAGAAGAAGATAGAGACTCCCTCCTCCTCCGATAAAGCATCTTCCTCATCCTCCATGAATAGCAATGAAGATGCTTATACGGTAAGGAACGTAAGGCGTGCCTTAAGAAATTTAAAATTTAATAAATCTTATGATAGGAGAAGGCACAAGAGAAAGATCATATGCTACAATTGCCAATAAGAGGGACATATAAGAGATGAGTGTCCCCTCTTGAACAAGAGAAAAGAAGAGAGGAAGAAGAAAGAGGAAAAGAAGAAGGGGAGCAAGAAGAAAAAGGAAGAATAGAAGAAGGCCAAAGAAAAAGGGAAGGCCAAAGCACTCAAAGCAAGGACTTGGGATGACCCTTCCTCATCATCATCATCATCATCGGAGGAAGAAAACGCCTTTGTCACAAACTTGGCCCTAATGGCATTTGATGATCTAGACACCTCCTCCTCCGAACAAGAAAGATCAAGCACAAGTGAGGAGAGCTCTAGTGAAGGGGGAGGCTCATCACCATCCTCATCCGAATCCGAAGAAGAAGACATAGAGACTATGGTAACGAATCTCTCACCCAATAAAATAGTTTCCATGATTTCAAGCCTTACTAAGGACTTATTTAAAGCTAAGAAAAAGAATAAATGCATGCTTGATCAAATTATGGACATAGAAGAAAAATTAGAACAAGCATGTTTAAATGTTAATGATGATGATGCATGCTCACTGGATAACTATATTCCTTTTGATGTTAATGATGCATGCATAGAGGAAAATAAGGCTTTAAGGGAAAAGATAGATCATTTGACTAAGGCCCTGAAAAATTCACAATAGGCTCCAACACCCTTAACATGATCATAGGGATCCAAAGGGCAAGCTTTACTAAGAAATGCCTAGGAAATAAGGAAAATAAAAATGAAAAGGCCTATAAATATTTAATTGCTAGGGGTCAAGATAAAAAGAAAGCAATAGCTAGGAAATTGATCCCTAAGGAATTTTTAGTGAACCCCATAGGAAAAAATTTATTTTGGGTTCCTAAATCCATCCTTAAGGGTTAGAAAAACCCTAGGATAGTCAACCATAGTGGACTTGACTTATATATTTGGTTGACTTAGGATGGCGGGACTTAATTTTGGAAATAGTGTTGGGTGATGATAATGCACCCATAAATGGATAAATCATGATGTTAGGTGATACTTGACTTATTATCATTTTATACCTAATGCACGATAGATGGATACTTTTGTTTCATGATCATAATGTGAAATCAATGCATATATGTCTTTATGATCATGTGGGTTTTTAGGATGATACTTAACCATGGGTAGTAATGCATGAAAATTATGGTTAAGCATATACAAATACCTTTAGGAACATCTCACATTCACCATAAGGATAACTTTGATTGAAAACATAGTATGGGTGAGATGATAGGATGATACAAATGGTCCACTAATGCCTATGACATTTAGATGGTCATTTTAAGTATCAAAATAGCAATAATAGACCAATCAGGGGGAAGACTTATGTTTAATTCATAGACATATTGTCTAAAGATCATGGTTGGATATTTCAAATGTTTTGAAAACCATTTCTTGTTTCATAAAATGAATTTTTATGTTTCAAAAATCTTCAAGGCAAAACTAGGCTTTAAAATTGATACAAACTTTAGATATTTTCCAACTTTTGAGATTTTGCCTAATCTTCAAAAATATAATTATTTTTCATGGAAAGCTATTTTTCATTGATAAAGGAACATAGAAGAAATATTCTCCCCAAATTTTATGATTTTTTGAATTTTATAGATTTTTTTATGCATTTCTGAAATTCAGCCCGAAAATTAGAAAATCCAAAAATCAGAGTGTCAGTCGACTGGTAGTCTGAACCAATCGACTGATCGACTGAAAACATGCCCAGTAACATTCTTTTATCAGATTTTAAGGCATGTTTTGGTGATTTTTGTTTCCTAGACTTGATGTCATGTTTGAATAACTTAGTTGAATCTTTTTGATGGTGTCAAAGGGGGAGAAATATGTATGTTTAAGTAAGTTATATTAAGGGGGAGAATTGCATTTAGGGGGAGTTTCATGGATTATGGGGGAGAGTTGATAATCATGTTTATTCACATGCTTTCTTACCTTAGTATTTTTATCAAATGTTTATCTAACTTAAACAGATTGCCATACATCAAAGAGGTGGAGATTGTTAGGGAAATCAACTCGTGATATGGTTTTGATGTGTGTGGAAAAGGGTTTAAGTTAGGATGATTGGATTTGTTATGTGCGTTGGAGTCTTGCAGGACTTAGTAATTCGCACATGGAGCATTGGCGAGTTTCACCACTCACAACCTCGTGCTTGAGTCGGAGAAGGAGCATTGAAGAGTCGTGCGCTTGATGCTGCCGAGGGACCATCGAACGAGATGACTTGAAGTGAAGCCAAGGAAGAAGACTTCAAGGGCAAGAGACGTGAAGGAGCATTACAGAGCCGTGAGCTTGGTGCTGTCGAGGGACGTGGCAGCGAACGAAGAGAGCTTCGATGAGGGACTTCGAGTGAGATGAGAGAATGAGTGAATTGTAAGTAGCTCATTAGGTGAACTTGGCTGAATGGCTGAGTGTCGGAGGCTCGACATCAAGGGTTGAGGTTTACCCGACCGCTGGAAGCTCAAACGGATGTAAGGTTTGAGTTTTACCTTGCACCAGTGGACTGCCATATCATGGCAGTCGACTGCTCCAAGTCGATCGGCAATCGACTGGTGTTAGCTGCTGGATCAAATCGACATCATTCAACTACTTAAGGGAAGAAATCGATTGGTGTTAGCTACTTGATCAAGTCGACATCAATCAACTGCTTAAGGGAAGCAATCGACTGATCGCACTGTGCAAGGGCATAAAAGCTAGTCGAGCTTGCGGGTCACTCGACTGGAAGTCGACATCAATCGACTGATCATATGACTGTTGGAGAATCGGTCGTGGATCCCGCGAATCTAGCCTGGTCAGAAGCCATTGGAGTCGACATCAGTCGACTGATGAAGGCATCTATCGACTAATACTACTCAACGGGAAGAATTGTTTCCTCTCTATAAAAAGATAGGGTGGGGGCTTATAGATGGTTAATCTTCATGCTCAAAACATTCTACTATGTGCCCCCAAAGGTCAAACTCCTTCTTCTAGTTTTCTTTCATATTTATTGTAAAATGAGTGATCTCTTGTTGTAAAGGTTTACCTCCACCTTGCTTGGGCTAAAGGGGGAGACCAATAGTGGATTGGTTGTGTTGTGATTCACCGGAGACGAATCGGACTGTGGATTAGAGGCAAGGCCGTGAACCACGTTATATTGTCTTGTTAGCATTGTTTATCCTTTTGTTTGTTCTTAATTGTCTTTGCTTTGTATTTTTCGCTTGCGCTAACGTTAATTGTAGACGATTAAGAACGACTTCCGCTCATATGACGAAAGAGGGCTATTCACCCCCCTCTAGCCGACCAACATCGTTCCTACACAATGTTTCATTCAATTATCGAACTAGTACTAGGTCTAGGAAAACCAAGGTCACAAGGGAAGTCATTCCTAGAGTTGACCATGGGAGGTGCCTAGTGGCTAGGGTTTCGAAGAAACCCAGGAACACCACTAAGAAGGTTACAAGAGGAGTCACCCCTAAAGCTAACATATGCAAGACCACAATGACCAAGGCTACCAAGCCTAGAAGGGTCTTTAAAATGATATCTAGGGAAGTTATCCCTAAGGAATACCTAGTAAACCCAAGGAGCTCCAATAGGTATTGGGTTCCTAGGAGCATGATCAATCCACGCTAAATTGGTTAGGGTGTTCCGACCTTAAATAGATTGATAGTTAACCTAACCATGATAAAGGTGGCACTTTAAGTCATTTTTAAGGTTATGGGTACCTTGGAAATGTGGTTTGAATATAATCCTAAAGGATTTTAAGATGTTCCAATATGATTTACGAAGTTTGAAAAATTGATCAAATTGCCACAAACTAAGTTTAGAGGTCATGGTGTGCCATTTTGGGTTTTTGGCAAACTTTGGGGATTAGTTATAATATGGAAAAATGGACTTAATAATATCAAATGGAAATTAACACTAAAATTTATTTATTGTTATACCTTTATATTTTATTTTCCATGATTGATTTTCCATATGTCATGTCTTGACATCATATTTATTTTTATCATATAATATGTCATGATCATGCTTAGGTTTTAGTTTTAGTGTCATGTATGTTTAGGATTTAATCATATGCCATGACAACATGATTATTGGCAATGCTTTATTTATGCTATCATTTATGTCATGATCATATTTCATGCATTAATCAAATTTAAAGACTATGGCATGACTTGAAGTCCCATGTATAAGGGAATCAAGTAGTGTTTCCTTAGAGAATGTCTGAGACCTTAGTTTAGGATGAAAAAAACCCACATCTCAGATTATATTGACATGTGTGTGTATTGATACACTTTAGGCACATGTTAGATGCTAGGAAATGAGTTAAGTTCAAGGTGCATAGGTTTTGCATCTAGATGAACTCAAACTCACCTTATAACATGGTGGATCATGGGGAAAGCTAATGTGCAAGTGATGTGCATTAAGCCCATTGGCCATTATCCAATATAGGTTTTCTAAAACATTTCAAAATCAATTTAGAAAACCTTGGTGTAGTCTATCTTTTGATAGAAGTCATTATTGAGAGAGTTGATACAAAGTAGGGCCAAAACATTGAACTTTTTAATAGTTTTGAACTTTGTGTCAATCTCACTATTTTATGGGTAATTTAATTTTAAAATATTTTTCACCCATAATTTTTGACATAAGTATTATACATATGAATTTTCATGATTTTTCGATTTATGTATAATTGCTTATGATTTTTTGAATTTCATTTCTGAAAACTAAATTTCTGCATTTGCAAAAACCAGTCGACTGCCACTTATGGAAGTCGACTGGAGTCAATGATAGTCGACTGGTGACTATAAGAGTCGACTGCCAGGCCTGATTTCGAATAAATAAGGTTTGTTTAGCCTGATTTCAGCTATGTTAGGCTACCCTAACTACTCCTAATCCTAGGATATACTTTGGAAAGCATTAGAAAAGGGTGAGAATTCATTGGATATGGATTAGGAGAGTTGTTTTGGTGTGTATCAAATTTTAAGGTGTGTGAAAGTTCGAAGTTGAACTTTTAACCTTAATTTTGATGGTTCAGTGTTCCTATAGGCTTAGGGACTCTCTAAGGACATTGTTGGTGCAATGGTCAAGGGGGAGCAAGCCTTTAGGGAGAGGTTATCCATTATGGGATGATGGATGTGTTCTTCCTCATGAGGGGGTGAATTTTAGAGAAATGGGAATGTGAGATGACCAATTTGGAAATTCGGAGAGTCTGTAGGATTGCCTCTCTTGAGTGATATGAGACTTATCACTAGGAAAAGTGAAGGCAACCTAAATATTTTTGGACCAAGGGGGAGATTGTAAGATCTCATTGGATATGAGACTTTGACCTCCTTGGGGAGAACATTTTTTATGTATGTCAAAAACGGGGATAATTAATGGGAGAAGTTAATTTGAGAATTTGAGATTACCAATTTGAGAGAATTGGTAAGGAGATTTGAGTTAGGTGGCCTAACTCAAAGGTATTTGTGGTTTTTGTCAAACATCAAAAAGGGGGAGATTATTTGTGCAATCGACCCTGGTCACGATTGACCAAACTCGAGTTTGACTTGAGTAGTATTTTGATGTTTGACATTGATGTTTGACAAGAGAGTTGACCATTTGTTTGACAATGAGTTGACTATATGGTTGACATGGCGTTGACCATACGATGGAGAAGTCTAAGTCTTGTGTACTTTGCATGGCATGTCCAAGTGGGACACTTGGCAATGGGAAAGTCCAAGCTTGAGTCTTGGCAATTGGAAAGTCCAACATGGGTTGGCATGGAAAGTCCAAGCATGGGTCTTGGCAAGGAAAAGTCCATGCTTGAGTCTTGGCAAATGGAAAGTCCAACATGGGTTGCCAAGGGAAGTCCAAGGGTTAATATTGGTGGCGTAAAGTCCAAGGGTGGAGTCTTGGTAGCATAAGTCCAATGGTTGCCGGCGTAAAGTCCAAGCAATAGTCATGGCAGTGTAAGCCCAATGTGCCTTGGCGGTATAGACAAACTTAGCATGACAATAGTTGATGGAAGCACCTGAAGGCTAGTGTATAGATGAACAAGTCATGGATGATTTAGAGGGATCCAATAGGCATGAGGACGACGAAGGTGGCTAGAAGGCTTAGGTCTAGGCTAAGGGTGGTCTAGCAAGTATGAGGGCATCATACTTGGGGTTAAACCTCATGTTTGAGGTTATCAGTCGATTGGGGCTTTGGACCAATCGATTGGTTAAGTGTTTTGACACTTGGCAGCTGAGTTGACTCTTGGCAGTCGACTAGGATTATGGCTAGTCGAATTGCTCATAGTCGACTAGGGTTCGACTTCAGTAAATAATGGCCTTGCAGTCGACACCAGAATTGGGCAGTCGACTACTGGTCGGGTTGTGGGAGAAAAATGCTCGGTAGCCGACTAGTCATCGGCTATGGCCCTGGTAGTCGACTATTGTGTAATGGAAGTCGACTACTAGTGTAAACGTTTGCTTGAATTGCGACGTGGATTAAGTCATTTTCTCACAATAGTACTTTCGGCAGTCGACTGGGGCCTTATGGCAGTCGACTGTCAGGCGGAAATCCAGGTCGCCAGGAGGCTTAAAAGGAGCTCGACGGGAGGGATTTACATAGTGATTTCTTAGGCATTTTGAGTCGATTTGCAGCTACAAATCAGGGTCTTCAAGCACAGTTCAAGCAATCAATAAGCAAACTTCCAAAAGATCGATTGTATAGTGTTCTTTACATTCTTTTGTGTATTTCACTTGTATTTGCTTGTTTATTGTTACTTATTGTTGTAAAAATCATTGTATGAGGTTTCTCCACCTTCGACTTGTTGTCGAGAAGGAGTATTTGATTATTAGTGGTGTTTGGCACCGCTAGGGCTCATTCGAGCCCAACCCAGAGTAGGATCCTTGAGGTTCCGAACCACGTTATATTGTTGTGTTCTTGTTCTTGTATTTGTGATTGTGTATTTGATTCAACATTTTTACTGTATTTTCTATTTCCGCTGTGCTAATAAGAATTGTAGACGCAAGCACGATCGATTTCCATCTTCAAAGTCAGACACGCTATTCACACCCCTGCCCTTTAGCAACGTCCAATTCCCAACATAATACACCAATGGCTACAAATGTTAATGTAGGAGAAGACTTAGATAAAAAACCAATAGACTTAAAATACTATAGGAGCACGATAGGTAGTCTCCTGTACTTAACTGTGAGTCGACCCGATATGCTATTCACAGTATGTGTGCAAGATTTCAAACTTGTGCTAAGGAGTCGCACCTAGCATTAGTCAAACACATCATTAGTGTTGGGATGTATACTGAAAAGTATATCTTTTGTATGAACATCTTTTTTTTTGAAATAAGAATCACATGATCATTGTTTACATATTTATGGTTATGCATATTGTCTGATACATTACATTGTAGATAACATGGTGTGTAGTGTCACACGGGAAATCATGTTATCAGTTCCTTGTAGAGTGTAAGTAGAGGCTCACAATCGAGATGATTTTGGACAAACCATTGGTATGGTTGTAGTGTAATTTGGTATTAGTTTGTCTTGCCCATAGAATTACACTAGTACACTTTGTGTGTATTGAGTAGGACCGACTTAGAGGTGATTTAATTTATTGCTGACTATATAATTGAATCATCCATGGATATTATGGTGTAGATGCTCTTAATCCCGATATAATAACGAGCACATGTACTTAGTATTTATTTTATTGATTTACCAATGGGCAAGATTTATATATTAAATTGATAGGCTTAGTATGTTAGGAGATGATATTATTTACATGGCGTGTCGTTGATTATAGGAGGAAACCGTGTCTTATATATTAGGATGATGATGTCCCCTTGAGGAGCTCATAAGGATCATCATCTAAACACTACAAGTGGACTTGGTCTGGCATGATGATAAGGTTGAGTGGTACTACTCATGGAGTTAGATGTTAATTAATTGTCAGTAAATTAATTAATTGATGGATATTCGAGATCTTAAACATGGGGAGATATTTGTATAATTAATATATGGTGACTAATTTATTTATGGGGGTTGGTGAGGTAGATCAATGATAATCCTCTAGTGGAATGGATTATCATTAATGGATCGGATTTTACGTGGGTCGGATCCATTGGGTGGCCAAGATCCAACTCCTCCTCATGGTCCCTATTATAGCCTATTAAAACCCTCATGAAGCCTAGATCCGACGGTGGAAATTGAAACCCTAAATCCGATGGTGGGAATTGAATACCTAGATCCGACGGTGGAGATTAAATGAGGCTTAAGCCTAGCTTTATAAAAGGAGGGCTAAGGCTTGGGCGGCAAAATTTTCTTTTAGAGATTAGGTTTTTCTTCCATTGGCTTGGGCAGCTAGGGTTTGGGAAAAGTCTTGTGCGGTAACAGGTGGAAGGGTTAGGGTTTATTTTCCTCTCTTCCTAAGGTGTAGTCGGTGCCCATCCTCTTCTTCCTCACTTTCGCCGGCGCCTGATGTGAACAAAACGTATAGAGTTTTAGAAGTAGTTTTTGTTCAAATGTTGTTACATTTCATGTTAGTTTCGTGCATATGTTACTCTATTTTGCACGCATTTCCTATTTTCTGGTTCGGAAGTCTGCTCCTTGGACTTTTGTGTGAATGTTAGCATTTCGGGTTAAAAAGATGCGCTTTTAGAGCAAAAGAATGACATTTCGCAGCTAGATGCAGAGTGGGATAGGGCCAGGGCGTGTGAATTCACACGGCCATGCCCAATCGGTGAGATCAGCACCCTAGGGTCGCACACGGCCTGGCCATGTGGAAACAAACGTTCGTGTGGTGCCTCACCATATTTGAGCAACTAGGGCTTTTTTTGGATTTTGTTGCAATCCGAGGCGATATCTATATAAGGATGGCTCCGCCCAAACCCTAGGGGGGCACGACGACTAGGACGACACGTCGAAGCCCTAAAAAGCTTCGGTAACTCACAACGGGGAGGAGGAATGCCGCCGGAGGTCCACGCCTTGCACTTCAACGCCAGAAAGAAGACCACGAAAGCATTGCAATCCTTTGTTCTTGCGTTTTATTCCTTATATATTCGAACATAAACATGCTTTGTGATTCTTCCATCATATACATGGAGTAGTACTTTCGATTATAGGATTAGGGAGTAGCTTGTGTGCATATTACAATGTTGGTTCATGTTAAATTCTTCCTTTGAGTTTGATTTGACAATTGGTAGTTATTTTTACTATATCTATGCGTGTTTGGTTTTCTATCTGCTGTGCTTAGGCGATACGAGGGGTGATAGATTTATACAAGGAACCTAGGGGTAAACCTAATCTCCTGTAACTGTGGGTAGAAGGGTGAGGTGGAATCGGAAGCGGTTCGTCGTAGGGATTGATTTGGCATCCTCGTACTGTCTATCCCATCCTTTTAGGCATAGATAGCTCCAGGTACATGCGGCGGCTTTGCGGGAGAGTGTATGATGTCACTTCCACAAAACCATAGCTAAACGTCTAGACAACGCCAATTGACAACATTGTTTTGTGATGCACATGCGAAACTGAAGTCCTAAAATCACCTTTGAAGACCTCGGCACGCTCCTTTCCTCCTCCGGGTGACACCGTATAGAGTAAAGTCCACCGACATCCCTCACCAATCGAAACCTCTTAGAGTTACGTCCAAACAATTACAACCACTAAATATATTGATATTCAAATCCTAGTCCCTGTGGGATCGAGAATCTTTATTACTTGATGACATCCGTGCACTTGCGGGCATTGAACGCGAGCACGCGCTTTGTGTCCTCAATGGTCTCCGTCTCGAGATTTGAGGTCGCGTTCTTGTGCATCAAGTTTTTGCCGCCGTTGCCAGGGATTGATCGATTCGATATCGAACCGAACAGTGGAAAATTGGATCGGACTTAGGATAGATTTACTTTTCTTGTTTTGTTTTGTTTTATTTTATTTCAGTTTTGTTTATTTAATTGCTCTTTCCTTATTTATAATTTCCTGCATATAACGATGCATGCTTTTACTAATGATTATGGTCAATTTAATGATGTAAGTTTTGGTAATATTTATTGTGAACATTGTGGTGAAACATGGCATACCATTAACGATTGTCTAGATATATTCAAAACTTCACAATTTGAACAAGAAGATGTCACCTACAATTACAACCAGTGACCACAAGATGATTCCTATTCATATAGTTATGACCCTGGTACTTAAATCCTCAATATTGTCTGCCTGAATCCCGACTTGAGCAGATGATGGAAGATTTCATTCAAACAGAACAAACAATGAACGCTGAATTCCAACGGCGGCATTCGAAGACAGAGACTCAATATTGTTCCCAAAATGAGAACGAGAGCTATGAGTCACCATGCAAATTTTATCCAGAACCAAGTCCCCATGTAGAAGCCCTGCTAGATAATTTTACTATGGAATGCGAGGAGCATAGCCAACAATTTGTGGAGTTTATGGAACTTGATATAGCAAGAGAATAAACCAAACGACTAGAAGGTGGCTTTGAAGACTGGATTAAACCTAATATGGCAGAGACTCACTTTGAGCGAATGGATGAGGAGGACATAGATGACATTGGAAGTAAAGAAGGACAATCCATTCAATCACCACTAGAAGGAGAACTTGAGGATTATATAATTGATACTTTAATTGAGGAGTGCATTGCTTCAATCAAAACACCTCCTAACCTCAAGGGTCTATAAGAGCTTGCCTTAACCCTCACTAAAACTTTAGTTACCAATAACGAAGCCCACCTAGTGATTTGTAATGATAAAATTTCATTGGACATGACAGAATCTGCTAATCAATCTATTGTTGTGGATGTCCATGGTGAGTTATGTTATTTACAGCATATGGATGAAATAGAATATCATGATCAAACTTCTGATGATTCTTTAAGGATAAGCATGTTCACTCTCGAACCAAGGAAGCCAGCCAATAAATATCTTACCCTTCCACGAGCAAGATTTAAGAGATATGGTGATAAGGGACCACAAGGGAGGAGGCATAAGGTGAGCAAATATCTTGCTCCACCACGAGCAAGATTCAAAGGCCACAAATGAAACATAGGAATAAGATCGAGCTAAATGACCATAAACAAAGCGCTTCTTTGGAGGCAACCCAAGTTTAGTTTTAGATTTTCCCTTGATTGTATTGCATGCATTTGTTAGATTTTAGTTTTGATATCCATCTCATTTAGAGTTAAGACTAGAAAAGAACTTTGCTAGGCAAAAATGAAATCCATATTAGCCTACACAGCGAAGTGTATGAAAAAATTAGGATTGTGGTGCATAAATGGCCAAAAACTGGGGACACACGGCCTGACCATGTGTTTTCCCACGGTCATGCTCGACTGACCCGAGGTGCACACGACCTGACCGTGTGTTTTCACACGGTCATGTCGCGTGAGGTTAAAAAGGTCGAGCCGTGTGTTTTCATCTTCCCCACCATCTAGAAGCACTTTTAACCTCTAAGGAAGCCAAAAGAAGCAAGGATGAGGAGGACCAAGCATGTAGCACATTGATCCGATGCCTCAGAGCGACGAACAAGGAGAGTCGATGCCCCTCAAGCTCCAGAGGAGGGTAACACCCATAGAGATAGATAAAATATGCTTTCTACTCGTAAACTCACTGCTACTAGGTACTTAGATGACGATTTGCTAGAGTCTTTAGGGTTGTTGGGAGATATTCATGCCCTATTTGCAAAAGTGGGTGGGATGAGATGATGGGAATAGGGCACCCAACCTACCCTAGGATAGTTCTAGAGTTTTTGAGTTCCTTAGAGGTGGAAATTTTAACGGGTAGAGAGAGCGAAGAGGGTAGGATAACTTTTAGGATTTTTAACATTTACCATGAATGGACCCTTCACCAATGGAATTCATGTTTTGGCTTGCCAAGTGGGGGAGAGAGAAGAATCCCTATTGGGTTTAACTCTCGGATAGTTTGGAATGAGTTAACCAAAGCCTCACGCCTCCAAAACCCAATTTTCCGATACCTCCACCGCATCATGGCCAGTACTATATTTGGTCGTGGGGAGAGTGACGGTGTAGTTAGAGTTAGCGAGTTGCTTTGCCTCTGGGACATGCTACAAGAAAGGAGTAGCATCGATGTAGGGTCCCACTTCATCAGACACTTAGTGATGATGAGCAAAGCAACACGAGGAGAGATTAATGTGGGAGGCCAACTTACCCACATTTGCCATAAGATGGGGTACGATTACACTGCATTAGAGAATATAGAGGGGAGCCCTAGGATCGACCTAGAAGTGTGCATGGCCATGAAAATGATTGTGAGAGAAGGAGACTCCTTATGCTTTGTAAGGAAAAATCTGATGACCCTTAGGCTCCCCGACCCAGATCGTACCACCATCGCTATATGCGCCAATTGGCATTTGGACCTGATAGTGGAGTCCCCTCCACATGAGGGACCATCCACATCGGCACCCATCTCTCCACCTTTATATCACTCTCCCTCCAGTCTACATATGCATAGGAGCCCACCTAGTCCACGCCGACATGAGCTTGTACTTGCACCACCACCTTTTTCTAATTTTGAGCACGATGCAGGTATGTCAGCCTATGATTTCTCGGAGTTTCGATCGTGCCTTGACGACATATATACTGAGCAGCAAACACAGAGGCAGCGATGGGAGGAGCAGAGCGCCTACCAGCAGGGGGAGTTCCAGGGATTGCGGGAGCACTTCTAGCCGGCTGAGGAGTTCTATAACGAGGCCCATATATACTTCCAGGAGGAGGTTGTTCGTCGCCAGGATGAATTCGCCTACCGCAGGGAGATGCGGCAGCACATACATGCCCAACAGGCACAATGGGCTTGGGAGGAGGAGCACCGAGCAGCCGCTGCATCCACCAGCTCCCAGATCGACCACATGTACATGTGGCATCAGCGACTCAATAGCTGGTTCTCCTAGGATCCAGAGATGCCAAGGCTCCCAAACTTTCCACCTCCTCCACTATACTAGAGGTATATTTTCATTTATGTTTGGGGGTACCCTAATGTTTATTTTGTTTTGTTTCCTAGCAGTAGTTTCTTTTTTTTTTGGTATTTTCACTCATTTATTCGTGCATGGGTGGTTGAGTTTCTTTCAGTACTTAAATTTTGTTATCTGTAAAGCTACCTCGATAGTATTTTTGAAAGTTTCTTGCATGAGTTATTCCCATTGGCAGCTTAACTTCATTTATCTCGTGGTATTTTATTTTATTCACTCTATTGAATGTTCTAGACTTACACTGGTTAGCTTTATTTTTACACTTACACATGTCGAACATTCTGAAAGGGAGAACCTAGTACATAATGAGTTATGATTCATCTCAGTAGTATAGTACTTTAGAATCTATAGGTGACTCTAGGTTTAGCATTTTAGTTACTGGAGATGCTCGAATTGTGTATGGCCATTCCGAAAAATCAAAATCCCAGTGAACTGACAAATAAAAGAGAGAAAAGAAAAGTGAAATAAAAGAGAGAGAAAAAAAAGAAATGAAAAAAAAGAGAGAGAGAAGATTATGAGGGATAAAAAACAGTTGTCGTGGGTGGAAATGGCTTGGTGCCCCTTTGAGACCGAGTTAGGTTACTTAGGAAACACCTACCAATTTCTCTCAATACTGAGCATGCCTTTGAGACTTTATGATAGACCTAGGGAACGACCCTCGCTTTGGGCAGGTAAGTGCCTAAGAGCCAGAAACCTTAGGAAAGCTATGGGATGATGACTTAACTCACTATAGAATGAGCATCCCCTAAGAATGATTTGCCTAGCACGAGCATGAGGAGATAACTTAGTGAATTTCTAGGACATATTTATTTTTCTTTGATTCTAAAAACCACTTGATAAATTTAGTTAACATGCTAAGTATGGAATAAAATCTTTTTAATTTTCACGGCACTGAGGTTTGCTTGAGGATAAGCAAAAATTTAAGTCTGGGGGAAGTGATGTGAGCAAAACAAATAGGGTTTTAGGACTAGTTTTGCTCACATCTTGTTACATCTCATGTTAGTTTCATGCATATGACTCTATTTTGCACGCATTTCCTATTTTCTTGTTCGGAGATCTGCTCATTGGACTTTTGTGTGCAGGTTAGTATTTCGAGTTAAAAAGATGCGCTTTCAGAGCAAAAGAAGGATATTTCATAGCTAGATGCAGAGTGGGACATGACCAAGGCATGTGGATTCACACGGTCATGCCCAATGGGCGAGATCAGTACCATAGGGCCGCACACGGCCTGGCCGTGTGGAAACACATGGTCGTGTGGTGGCTCGCCATATTTGCGCGACTAGGGCTTTTTCCAGATTTTGCAGCGGTCCGAGGCGATGTCTATATAAGGATGGCTCCGCCGAAACCCTAGGGGGGGCACGATGGCTAGGATGGAACATCGAAGCCCTAAAAGCTTCGGTAACTCACAATGGGGAGAAGGAATGCCGTCGGAGGTTCACGCCTTGCACTTCAACACCGGAGAGAAGACCACGAAAGCATTGTAATCCTTTGTTCCTGCATTTTATTCCTTATGTATTCAAACATAAACATGCTTTGTGATTCTTCCTTCATATACATGGAGTAGTACTTTGGATTCTAGGATTAGGGAGTAGCTTGTGTGCACATTACAATGTTGGTTCATGTTAAATTCTGCCTTTGAGTTTGATTTGACAATTGGTGGTTGTTTTTATTATATCTGTGCGTGTTTGGTTTTCTATCTGCTATGCTTAGGCGATACGAGGGGTGACAGTCGTCGTATCTAAGATTTAGGAGATTTTATACAAGGAACCAAGGGGTAAACCTAATCTCCTGTAACTGTGGGTAGACGGGTGCAGTGGAATCAGAAATGGTTCATCGTAGGGATTGATTTGGTATCCTCGTACCGTCTATCCCGTCCTTTTAGGCGGAGATAACTCCCGGTAGATGCTACGGCTCTGTGGGAGAGTGTATGATGTCCCTTCTATAAAACCATAGCTAAACGTCTAGACAATGCCAATTGGCAACATTGTTTTGTGCTTCACAAGTGAAACCGAAGTCCTAGAATCACCTTTGAAGATCTCGACACACTCCTTTCCTCCTCCGGGTGACTTGTATAGAGTAAAGTCCATCGACAACCCTCACCAATCGAAACCTCTTAGAGTTACGTTCGAACAATTACAACCACTGAATATATTGATATTCGAATCCCAGTCCCTGTGGGATAGATAATCTTTATTACTTGATGACATCCGTGTACTTGTGGGCGTTGAGCGTGAGCACGAGCTTTGAGTCCTCGACGGTCTCCGTCTCGAGATTTGATGTCACGTTCATGCGCATCAGTGCCCATACATCTTTCTATATTTCTCCTTGGTTGATGGCAACAAAAGTGAAGGTTTTTCTTTTGGAGATCTTGGCCGGCAACCATAATTCCTCTTCCTCTCCTTGGCCAACGGAAAGGATCAAGCTAGGAGCTTGGTGGTCGGCTCTTGATTGGAGAAGAAGTCTTTGATTATCTTCCTTTGTTCAGAGCGAACAAGGAAAGGAAGATACACGATCTAGGAGGTTTCAACTCTTGAAGAATCGTTGCCCATACAACGTTCAAGAGGAGGATAGGACATACAATAGAAGACCAAGAGGTAAACAAGAGGTAGAATTCTTGTTATGATTTCCTTTTGTTTCTTTGTATTATGTATGTAATTGCATGTGGCTAATTTACTTGGACCCCGAAGATAAACACAAAAACCAGCGATCCTGTTAGTTAAAGCCCTAGAACCAATCATGTGATGGTTGAATAGGGAACATTTTGTATCATATTCTATAAAGGCAAAGGATTGGTTATTATATTTACATCTTGCTTGTGCCAGCTAATTTAAATATAATAATGCCCTAGAAAAGTAGGTTCTTATCTACAGCACATCAATTGGCAGAATTGATTATGAGAGGCTGTAGAGAACACTTTCCTAAATGTTCCTAGTCGAGTATTAATATGCAAGGGCAATATTAATACATAAAGACTAGCATGTAGGTCAATTGATGACTTGATCTCACAAGTCATGGATATATGATATCAAGTTGACACATGGGTATATATTAGAGAATATATACTGAACTGACCCGCCATGAGAAAGTTTCTTGGATCGTTATATGAGTGTCATAAACTTTCTCATGTGACTATTTGTATGAATAGTCCTTAGACCTGTAGTCTCTACGGTTCCCTACATAAGGAGTTATGTACTTTGGTATCGTCAAACGTCACCCGTAACAGGGTGGACCATAAAGGCGATTACTGGGTATGTAACAAATTATGCGGAGGGATGTGAGTGATGTAGATGGGATCTATCCCTTCCATATGACGGGAGTGATATCGGTGGGGCCCTTGATTGAGTAGAACTACTAAAACACATGGCCATGCTCGAATGAGTCAATATGAGATATTGAGCTCATTTGTTTGAGTTAGTTTACTCAGGGATCAAGAAACACATAGATTGATCGAGGATGACACGGTCTATGCCTCATTGATCAATCTGATATCAAGGATAGAAGGACACGGTCATATATTATAGTAGTCACGGAAAGGTTAGTCGGATCTTGACTTATCTCGTAACTTGGGTAGCAATGATGTATTGCTAGATGCCGCTCATTGCTTGTGTATCTAAAAGAGTTTAGGTCCACTGCCAACGTTATGAGAGCCTATAGGGTCACACACAAAGAGCATGATAATTATAGGAATTAGAGTATTATATTTTGACTAGAATAATATGGTAATAAGATTAAGTACAAAATGGTTTTTGGACTTTAAGCTTAATGAGAATTTTAGCTAATTGATTTAATGAGATTAATTCAATATGTTACCTTATTGATTTAATAAGATTAATTCAATATGATAACATAAGCTTAATTGAATTAATAAGATTAATTCAACATGCATGAATGCCACATAAGCATGCCACATAATCATGCCACATAAGCATGCCACCTAAGCATCCACCTAAGCTAGTTAAGGTGGAAGGAAACAAAATGGTTTTGTCTCCTTAAAGTGGCCGGCCAAAACAAAAGGGGTCTCAATGCAATGGATTGCATTAAATTGTAGGAGGTGAAAGGGTTTTGCCAACCCTATAAAAGGCCCCATGGAGTGGCCGGCCAAAGTATCATTTGGATTGCAAGTGGTGTTGTGGTTGTGAGAGAGCTTGGTGGAAGCTTTAGTTGTGTGGGTTTGTGAGTGTAGGCTAGCAAGAAGAGGAGTCTTCTTCTTCCTTTCTCCTTTTCCCTCTCTTCCTCTCCTTTAGGGACTTCTCTAGCAAGAAGTAAAGGAGAGCTCTTCTAGTTTTCCTTTTGTGAGACAAGAGCGTGCTCGTGTGGATACGTATAGAGGCACGGACACTTGAACGTGCTAAAGATCCAACAAACCGAAAGGAAAAGCGGGATTGCAAAGGGCACGCAACAAAGGTAGAACTCTCCTATAAGATAGGCTTGGTTTAGAGAAATTTATTTTATACGAGTTTGCTTTCGCATGGATCACTTGGAAGGGATCCTATTTTCCGTTGCGCATATGCCATTTGGCATACGAGAATTCCCTACAGATCCATACATCATCTATTCCGCATCTAATCGAGGAAAAGAGTTAGGTTGCTTGAACAACAAGTTTGTTCAAGAGACCACTCTAATCGAATAGCACGATGATGGATCAATTCCTTGGGTAATCCATCATCATCTTGGATTAATTTTTTAATCCGGGGATGTAGATGGGATCGCCATGCACAAGCGACCGAGGCAAAGCTTTTCGTAAGCTTCAACTAACAAGTGGTATCAAAGCCACAGTTTTCGGCTTTGTGTATTTAGGATTCGGTTACTTTTATGCATTTATCATATATTGTATGTGTCGGATAATAGTAGGATTTGGGTGTTGGGATGTATACTGAAAAGTCTATCTTTTGTATGAACATATTTATTTTGAAATAAGAATCACATGATCATTGTTTGCATTTTTATTGTTATGCAATATTGTCTAATACATTACATTGTAGATAACATGGTGTGTGGTGTCACACGGGAGATCATGTTATCAGCTCCTTGTAAATTATAAGTAAAGGCTCACAACCGAGATGACTTTGGACAAACCATTGGAATGGTTGTAGTGTGATTTGGTATTGGTTTTGTAACGCCCGTAAAATTCCTAGCAATTTTACAAGAATTTTTGGCTTGATGATCATGGGCTTTATGTGGGCCTTTTCAAAAATAAAAGAAAATAAGCCAAAAAGGAGTGCAAGGCCTAGGAATTGAACCCCAAACCTCTAGAGATAGCCAAGCCCTATAGATGCACCCACTAACCAGAAGCCCAATAGGACTATATCATTATAGGAATAAGGGAAATTATGGTTAAGTGTAAGGGAGATTAAGGGACTCTTTAGGTGAATAAATAGGGGGGGATGAGGAGGCATGAGTGAGCAACTTCACTTTCTCCACTTCTCTTCTTCTTCTCACCGAAACCCTAAAGCTCTCCCTCTCCATTTCCTCTCCATTTCCACTCTTGGCCGAAACTCCTTCAAGCAAGAAGCAAGGGCTAGGTTTTGTGTTCCTTAGGTTATCTCACACTATAAGCAAAGCGAAGGATGTAAGTATCCCTCACCTGCATACGAGTAGCTTCGATTGATGTTTGTAAAAGAAATCTATATGTTATATTCGGCCATGTTTTTTAAGGTTTCAATGAAGTTCCATGCTATGTTTTTGTAACTATATGATGATGTTAGGATTTAAAATGGATTAGAACAAAAGCTAACCCTAATAGCCACCAAGGTCCATTCGGCCAAGCCATGATTTTAGGTTTCAATGAAGTTCCATGCTATGTTTTTGTAACTATATGATGATGTTAGGATTTAAAATGGATTAGGACAAAAGCTAACCCTAATAGCCACCAAGGTCCATTCGGCCAAGCCATGATTTTAGGTTTCAATGAAGTTCCATGCTATGTTTATGCCACTATGTTTTTGAAGTATGTTATGTTTGATATGCCATGTTTATGTTGATATGTTACATATGAAGTATGTTATGTTTGATATGCCATGGTTATGCCACTATGTTACATATGAAGTATCTTATGTTTGATATGCCATGTTTGTGTTGATATGTTACATATGAAGTGTGCTATGTTTGATATGGCATGTTTATGCCACTACGTCATATTTGTCGTATGATATGTTGATTGGCTATGTTACGTATGTTATATGTTATGTTACATTGCATGTTTATGTTTTAAAGAAGAAAAAAAAATATAGGTCTAAAGTCTTCCGCTGTAAGAATTAAGAAGTATGTATAAAGTCTTCCGCTGTATGTAATGTATGTATGTACGGTCGCGTCATGCGCCGCCCCTTCCGGATTCAGGTTGAAAAGGCGTGGCGTGTGAGTTAATATCGAGGCGGATCTGCCTTTCCACTACACACACATCAAGCTCCAAATCCTGCCGCTCCAAGTAAGAATTCTTTGTCTACTCTAATTTTGTTAAATGTTTTTTTTCATGTATGATAGGAAATGTTTCTAGCTTAAATATGCATGTAATTATGAATGTTACCCTTATGCTTGTTCATATATGATGTAAAATACCTTAAGCTTAAACTATGCATGAGAGTATGAATGATGCCTTAAGCTTAAAATGACTTTATGTTAGCTTTAGTCTAAGTATGCGTAGGTCAACGAACGAAAACTTATACTAGCTTCACAAGAAACACTTGTGATTGGCCAAAGGGGTCAAAGGTAGACAAGTTAGGTAAATCAAAATTGATCAAAAAATAATTTTATTACGAGGAGTTGATTTTCGTAATCAATTGTGTGAGGTCTATGCTCATATAAATTGAATTAAGCCGGTTTCGTACTGGTTAGTCGGTTTTGTACTGACTTAATTTATTTCAATTTCAGATGGCACGGACAATCACTACGATGACCCGTCGTGATGTGTTACAAAACCAATTGAGGGAAGCTATTGAAGAAATAGTTTATAAACCTGATGGTGGGGTCATCGGACACATGAGACGGCTCAATGGTCTCTTTAGGAGACTCGAGCAACAGGAGTTTCCGTTACTGGACAATTATCGGATATGGGCCTCGGTACGCTCTCTTCCAAATGATTTCATGGTAGTTGCGCATCACGTATGGGGCCGCTATGAAGGGCGGATAACATATGCTGAGTTATGCTGGGAACTACGGGAGCACAAGGTTCAAGAGAATCCTGTGGTAGCTGGCCTCGAAAAGAATGAAGAGAGTTCTACAAACAGTTAACTTATTGGCCAGCATGAGACTACCCTAATGAGGCCAAGGAAGATAGGACTAAAAATAATTACAACTGCACTAGGGTTTGTCCTAGTGGGAGTCGTAATAAACTATCTTCTCAAGTAGTTTTGTTCCGATTAGAAATAAGGAATGTTATATATTAACATTTTTCTTTTCTTAACGTATGAATAAGAAATGATGAGCTCGTTTCCTATGAGCTCGTTTCCTTTGAAATTAGTGATTAGTTTATTGCATGGGATGTATGTGGTATAGTTGATTAGATTGGGGACATACGAATGATGAGTGGAAACGAAGTTGCCGCTTGATGTTGTAACCCAATTCAATTTGACATTGAGTCAATCAGAGACTGCATGTGACCTATCGGTCAGTGAAGCCGTGAAGAGATTCAGCCGACTCGCATGCCTATACCCAGAGTTGGTCAGCACGGAAAGAGAAAGGGGCAGACTCATGCTGAAGATGCTCCGACCAGAAATAACTTGGAATGTGGCCGGCGGAGCTCATAGACCGCAGACCGCAGATGAGCTGTACCCATGCAGAATGGCAAGGTCATTGCCTACACCTCTAGGCAACTCAAGGAACACGAAAGGAATTATCCCACCCACGACATAGAACTAGCGGCCGTGGTCTTTGCTCTCAAAACATGGAGACACTATCTATATGGAGCTCAGTGTAGGATTTATACAGACCACCATAGTCTGAAATATTTCTTCACACAGAAGGACCTGAACATGAGACAGCGCAGATGGCTCGAGCTCGTCAAGGATTATGACTGCGAGATTCTCTACCATCTGGGGAAAGCTAACAAGGTGGCTGATGCACTCAGCAGGAAGTCCTGCGCCACCTTGATGTCTCTATCAGTGTTATCTCGGCCCTTAGAAAGAGAGATTTTGCGTTACGGGGTTGAAATCATTTCCGGGCAGCTCTCGACCATGACGATAACACCGACGCTGTTCGATGATATACTGGAAAAGCAAGCCCATGACCCAAGCCTTCAGAGGATCAAGCAAGAGGTCTTAGAAGGAAAGGACGACGGGTTTCGGATCTCTGATAGTGGAGTACTCTACCTCAGGGATCGCTTATATATTCAGACGATCGAAATTACGGAAGGAGATATTTGAGAAGCTCACAGAACTCCTTATGCGATGCATCCTGGAACCACCAAGATGTACCAAGACACGAAGCGAAAGTTACGGTGGTTCGAATGAAAAGAGATGTGGCTCGATATGTCAAGCACTGCTTGACTGCCATAGGGTTAAGCGAGAACACGAGACACGGAGGAACAACATGGCCGATCGATTCAGTTCGAATGGAAATGATAGGACATTTCTATGGATTTCATCTCAGGATTGCCCAAGACGACAAACGGTTATGATGCTATATGGGTAATTGTGGACAGATTGACGAAGTCCGCCAATTTCTTAGCAATCAAGATGACCTATTCGACGGAGCAACTACCTCAGTTATATGCTAGGGAAATTATCAGACTACATGGAATTCCTAAGACCATCATTTCTGACAGAGATGGTCGCTTTATTTCCCATTTCTGGGAATGTGTTCAGAAGGCCCTAGGCACGAAGCTATTGTTCAGTATTGCCTTCCATCCCCAGACGGATGGACAGACCAAAAGAGTAAATCAAGTACTGGATGATTTGTTACGAGCCTACGCCCTGGATTTCAAAGGTAGTTGGTGTCGATACTTATGTTTGGCAGAATTCGCTTACAATAATAGCTACCAAGCTACTATCGGAATGGCACCCTACGAGGCTCTATACGGGAGGAAATGTAGATCTCCCATATGCTGGTACGAGGGTGGTGAAAAGAAGAGGATGGGACTCCAGACGGATTTCATCGACGACACCACCCGAGCTATACGGAACATCCGTCAGAGAATTGAAACTGCTCAGAGCCGACAAAAGAGCTATGCGGATATGCGGCGTAGACCGTTAGAATTCGAAGTTGGGGACCTAGTATTCCTCAAAGTGGCTCCTATGAAGGGAGTGATGAGATTCGGAAGGAAGGGTAAACTGAGTCCACGCTACGTGGGACCGTATCCGATATTGCAGAGGATTGGCAAGGTAGCTTACAAGCTAGAGCTGCCTCAAGAGATGTCGGCTATTCACAACGTGTTCCATGTCTTTGTGCTCAAGAAATGCATTTCCAGTATGGACCAAGTGATCGAGCCACAAACAGTACAAGTTCAAGAGGACCTGAGTATTGAAAGTCGGCCTATCCAGATACTAGACCGAGAAATCAAGAGGCTAAGGAACAAAGAGGTGCCCTTAGTAAAGGTCTAAGGTAATCAACGACGAGGAAGCTACAGGAGCGAGGAGGACATGAAGCAGAAGTACCCACAATTGTTCTAAGTTTCGAGGATGAAACTTTCAAAAGGTATGAAGGATTGTAACGCTCGTAAAATTCCTAGCAATTTTACGAGAATTTTTGGCTTGATGATCATGGGCTTTATGTGGGCCTTTTCAAAAATAAAAGAAAATAAGCCAAAAAGGGGTGCAAGGCCTAGGAATTGAACCCCAAACCTCTAGAGATAGCCAAGCCCTATAGATGCACCCACTAACCAGAAGCCCAATAGGACTATATCATTAGAGGAATAAGGGAAATCATGGTTAAGTGTAAGGGAGATTAAGGGACTCTTTAGGTGAATAAATAGGGGGGGATGAGGAGGCATGAGTGAGCAACTTCACTTTCTCCACTTCTCTTCTTCTTCTCACCGAAACCCTAAAGCTCTCCCTCTCCATTTCCTCTCCATTTCCACTCTTGGCCGAAACTCCTTCAAGCAAGAAGCAAGGGCTAGGTTTTGTGTTCCTTAGGTTATCTCACACTATAAGCAAAGCGAAGGATGTAAGTATCCCTCACCTGCATACGAGTAGCTTCGATTGATGTTTGTAAAAGAAATCTATATGTTATATTCGGCCAAGCCATGTTTTTTAAGGTTTCAATGAAGTTTCATGCTATGTTTTTGTAACTATATGATGATGTTAGGATTTAAAATGGATTAGAACAAAAGCTAACCCTAATAGCCACCAAGGTCCATTCGGCCAAGCCATGATTTTAGGTTTCAATGAAGTTCCATGCTATGTTTTTGTAACTATATGATGATGTTAGGATTTAAAATGGATTAGGACAAAAGCTAACCCTAATAGCCACCAAGGTCCATTCGGCCAAGCCATGATTTTAGGTTTCAATGAAGTTCCATGCTATGTTTATGCCACTATGTTTATGAAGTATGTTATGTTTGATATGCCATGTTTATGTTGATATGTTACATATGAAGTATGTTATGTTTGATATGCCATGGTTATGCCACTATGTTACATATGAAGTATCTTATGTTTGATATGCCATGTTTGTGTTGATATGTTACATATGAAGTGTGCTATGTTTGATATGGCATGTTTGGTTTTTGTGAGTAGGACTGGATCTTACTAAGCCTATGTGCTTATAGTTTATCTTTCCCTCGTACTACAGATAAGGGTAAGGGATGGATAAACTAAAGGGAGCAGCAGGAGGGGCTAAATGTGTGTGGCAGTGGCATGGTGGAGAAGATCCGTTAGGTTTATATATATATGTTTACCTATGATGATGACGTTTATGGATGTCCTTACTTATGTCTTCGTATGACGACGATGTTTATGAACCTGAACTAAGAACTAGGTATCTATGTATGTTATGATGCATGCTCTATGTTAATAAGAAGAAGTAAAGAAGAAGTATCTATACATGTTATGATGCATACTCTATGATAAGAAGAAGAAGTTTATATATATATATATATATATATATGTCAATGCATGTTTATGTTTTAAAGAAGAAAAAAAAAATATAGGTCTAAAGTCTTCCGCTGTAAGAATTAAGAAGTATGTATAAAGTCTTCCACTGTATGTAATGTATGTATGTACGGTCGCGTCACGCGCCGCCCCTTCCGGATTCTGGGTCCGAAAAGGGCGGGCGTGATAGGTTTGTCTTGACCATAGAATCACACTAGTGCACTTTGTGTGTATTGAGTATGACCGACTTAGAGGTGATTCGATTTATTGAGGACTACATAATCGAATCGGACCTCAGATATTATTTTGTACATGCTCTTAATCCCGATATAATAACGGGCACATATACTTAGTATTCATCTCTTTGATTTACTAATGGGCGAGATTTATAGATTAAATTGATAGGCTCGGTAAGTTGGAAAATGATATTATTTAGATGGTGTGCCATTGATTATAGGAGGAAATAGTATCCTATATATTATGATGATGATGTCCCCTTGAGGAGCTCATAAGGTTCATCATGTAAACCCTGCAGGTGGACTTGGTCGGCATGATGAAAAGGTTGAGTGATACTACTCATTGAGTTAGATGTCGATTAATTAATGGTCGGTAAATTAATTAATCGACGGACATTCGATATCTTAAACACGGGGAGAAAATGTACAAATAATATATGGAGCCCATATACACTTATGGCGGTTGGTGAGGTAGATTAATGATAATACTTTAGTGGATTGGATTATCATTAATGGATCGGACTTTATGTGGGCTTGATCCATGGTTGGCCAAGATCCAACTCCTCCTCATGGTCCCTATTGTAGCCTATTAACACCTCATGAAGCATAGATCCTATGGATAGAAACAAAACTCTAGATCCAAAGGTAGAGATTAAATCTCTAAGATCCGACGGTTGAGATTAAATCTCTAGATCCGACGGTTGAGATTAAATCTCTAGAACCAGTGGTGGATATTAAAAGGAGGCTTATCCCTAACTCTATAAAAGGAGAACAAGGGGTTGGCGTGGTGAACTAATCAAGAGGAGCTAGGGTTTTGGAGTTGGCGGCAAGAAGAGGAGCTAGGGTTTGGGCTTGGGCGGCACCTAATAAGGAAAGTTTTCCTTGACTTCTCCTTCTTCCTCAAGCTGTGGCTCTCCTTGAAGCTCTTCCAGCCCTTGGCCGACATCCAAACTCCCTCTTCTCTTTCTCCTTGGCCGGTGGAACAAAGGTTTAGGGTCCTCCCTTGAAGCTTTTGACCGGCAACCCTTAATCTCTTCTTCCTTCTTGGCCGGCGGCAATGCTCCATCCTTGGAGGTGGTTGTTTGGTTGAAAGAAGGAATAGAGCTTTGTTTATATTCTTCCTCTTGCTCGGAACGAGCAAGGAAGGAAGATTGGCGATCTAGGAGCTTCAACTTTTGGTAGATCATCGCCCACATGACGTCCGAAAGGAGGAAGGTCATACATTAGAAGATCGAGAGGTATATCTATTCTCTATTCTTTTTTGTTACTTGCTTGTATTTGTTTTTCCAATTATGAGCATGATATATTCTGTTTGTGGCTAAATAATACTTGGATCCCGAACATAAGTATAAAAGTCGTTGATTCGTACATCGTCTATTCCGTGGCTACTCGTAGAATAGTGGTTGGTCGCTTGAACAACGAGTTTGTTTAAGTGACCTCTCTAAATGAATAGCACGATGATGACTTGGGTGTTTGGGCAATCCCTTTTGTATTGGATTAAAAAAATTTTAATCCGGGGACATCGATGGGATCACCATGAACAAGCTACCGAGGTGAAGTGGGAAGCAAAGTTTCCCCTCACGAACTCGAAAAGCTAAACCCTTCAATTGGTATCAGAGACAAGGTTTCTGATTTTGTGTGTTTAAGGATTTGGTTAGTCTTATGCATTTTTCATATATTATATGTGCCAGATAATAGTAGGATTTGCATAGTTTAACTCTTTGGTTGCAGGAATAAGATCCGACTATTATGTTCATATGTGTGTATGTGATTGTATGTGTATATTTTGTTGAATCCTCGGGGTTGACGAGGCTAGTATTTGATTTTGTATAAATTAGATACGACATTTTTTATCCACTCTTTATTTTAATTTACTTTCGATCTAGATTTCATGACACTCCCTAGTGGAGTATAGGATCGATGGATGTAAATTAAAATAGGTTTTAGCCTCCAGATTGTTGGAATGTATACTGAAAAGTCTATCTTTTGCATGAACATCTTCATTTTGAAATAAGAATCGCATGATCATTGTTTGCATTTTTATGGTTATGCAATATTTTCTAATACATTACATTGTAGATAACATGGTGTGTGGTGTCACACGGGAGATCATGTTATCAGCTCCTTGTAAAGTATAAGTAAAGGCTCATAACCGAGATGGCTTTGGACAAAGTATCGGAATGGTTGTAGTGTAATTTGATATTGGTTTGCCTTGACCATAGGATCACACTAGTGCACTTTATGTGTATTGAGCAGGACCAACTTAGAGGTGATTCGATTTATTGCTGACTACTTAATCGAATCGGACCTAAGATATTATTTTTAACATGCTCTTAATCCTGATATATTAACAGGCACATATACTTAGTATTCATCTATTTGATTTACAAATGGGTGAGATTTATAGATTAAATCGATATGTTCGGTAAGTTGGGAGATGATATTATTTATATGGTGTGCCATTGATTATAGGAGGAAACAGTGTCCTATATATTAGGATGATGATGTCCCCTTGAGGAGCTCATAAGGTTCATCATGTAAACCCTGCAGGTGGACTTGGTCCGGCATGATGAAAAGGTTGAGTGGTACTACTCATGGAGTTAGATGTTGATTAATTATTGGTCAGTAAATTAATTAATTGACGGACATTCGAGATCTTAAATACGGGGAGAAAATGTACAAATAATATATGGAGCCCATATTAACTTATGGGGGTTGGTGAGGTAGATCAATGATAATCTTTTAGTGGATTGTATTATCATTAATGGATCGGACTTTATGTTGGCTTGATCCATGGGTGGCCAAGATCCAACACCTCCTCATGGTCCCTATTGTAGCCTATTAACACCTCATGAAGCTTAAATCCAATGGATAGAAACAAAACTCTAGATCCAAAGGTAGAGATTAAATCTCTAAGATTCGACGGTTGAGATTAAACCTCTAGAACCGACGGTTGAGATTAAATCTCTTGAACCAGTGGTGGATATTAAAAGGAGGCTTTTCCCTAACTCTATAAAAGGAGAACAAGGGGTTGGCGTGGAGAATTAATCAAGAGGAGCTAGGGTTTTGGAGTTGGCGGCAAGAAGAGGAGCTAGGGTTTGGGCTTGGGCGGCACCTAATAAGGAAAGTTTTCCTTGACTTCTCCTTCTTCCTCAAGCTGTGGCTCCCCTTGAAGCTCATCCAGCCCTTAGCCGGCATCCAAACTCCCTCTTCTCTTTCTCCTTGGCTGGTGGAACAAATGTTTAGGGTCCTCCCTTGAAGCTTTTGGCCGACAACCCTTAATCTCTTCTTTCTTCTTGGTCGGCGGCAAAGCTCCATCCTTGGAGGTTGTTGGTTGGTTGAAAGAAGGAATAGAGCTTTGTTTCTATTCTTCCTCTTGCTCAGAATGAGCAAGGAAGGAAGATTGGCGATCTAGGAGCTTCAACTTTTGGTAGATCATCGCCCACACGACGTTCGAAAGGAGGAAGGTCACACATTAGAAGATCGAGAGGTATATCTATTCTCTTTTCTCTTTTGTTACTTGCTTGTATTTTTTTTCCAATTATGAGCATGATATATTATTTTTGTGGCTAAATAATACTTGGATCCCGAACATAAATACAAAAGTCGGTGATCCGTAGATCGTCTATTACGCGGCTGCTCGTAGAATAGAGGTTGGTCGCTTGTACAACGAGTTTGTTCAAGTGACCTCTCTAAACGAATAGCACGATGATGTCTTGGTAGTTTGGGCAATCCCTTTTGTCTTGGATTAAATTTTTTTTAATCCGGGGACATCGATTGGATCACCATTAACAAGCGACCGAGGTGAAGTGGGAAGCAAAGTTTCCCCTCACGGACTCGAAAAGCTAAACCCTTCAATTGGTATCAGAGCCAAGGTTTCTGATTTTGTGTGTTTAAGGATTTGGTTACTCTTATGCATTTTTCATATATTATATGTGCTGGATAATAGTAGGATTTGCGTTGTTTAACTCTTTGGTTGCAGGCATAAGATCCGACTATTATGGCCATATGTGTGTATGTGATTGTATGTGTCTATTTTGTTGAATCCTCGGGGTTGACGAGGCTAGTATTTGATTTTTTGTAAATTAGATACGACATTGTTTATCTACTCTTTATTTTATTTTACTTTCGATCTAGATTTCATGTACACTACCTAGTGGAGTATAAGATCGATGGATGTAAATTAAAATAGGTTTTAGTCTCGGCTCGGATCTCCGGATGGCTTGTACATGGCATAGGAGGAGTGGACGAGATGGCGATGCGACGGGAGACATATTGAAGACAAAAGCCATAATAGTTCGAAATTTTTATTTTTCATATTTATTGCTTATTGTTTGATATGCATGTCGTAGGCCAGAAAATTCCTCAATTTTAAATTACTAAGTGGGAGAGGGAAATTTTTTTTAAAATTCCCACGGCCTCCATTATGATTTGACAAGTGATGCAAACAAACTTGTGCGTCGGCTGTGAGTGCCTTCCTCCCCATCGGATGAGTTTGTTTGCGGATTACAAAGTCAAATATGGTTATAGGGAAGTATCAAGGAGCGTGTGTACTTGCTCATCAGAAGGCACATAACCCGAGATAATTTCCTTGGTACCAAGTAATGGTGAACACTTAGATACAAATATAAGTATCCTCCCCATCGGAGTCACTGCTTTTATTTCTAGGGCCGAAGAGAAACCAACTATTAATTTTATTTGTCAAAAAGTTAGGTTGACAAGATAGTAAAATTAATGGGTAAAACCTCCTCTTACAAATGAAGAATTCGTATACGTCCACACTATCGTGGCATACGATATTCTCAGTGTTTTGAGGTGTTGGTTGATTTTAAAATTTTATTATTTGAGGAATCAATAATTTTTTGAAATCTAAAGTAATGATCTATGTGATTCTTAGGATTTTAAAAAATGACTTTCAGTTCACTTGCTATGATACTAATGGGAAATAAACTTACTATTCCCAAATAATGTTGATTGGAAAAGAATCTAGATATTATCTTAACTGCTAAGGAGTACAAGTATGTACTCTTCGAAGAGTGTCCTCCTAAGCCTGCGAATGAGCTAGAAGTCCTTGGAGCTGAGATCGATGGGGAAACCCAGGTCGATATCATTCTCCAGTCGACAGAAAGGCTTGCTCAGGCTAAGGCCATGGTTGCTCAGAAGGTTTCTACTTCTAAGCTAAAAGGCAAGAAGAAGAAGAAACAAGGTGGATCAAAAGTGGTGGGAGGATCTCTGGGAGGAGTGAAGAAGCCGAAAGTCAAGTACTTCACTTGCAAGCAGGATGGACATTGGAAGAAGGATTGTCCCAATCTGAAGCAGAACAAAGGTATTTCCTTTGGTCTAGTCATTGAAATATGGTTAGCGGTGTTATCTACCGGTACCTGGTGTGTAGATACGGGAGGCACTGATCATGTTTGCAATACTTTGCAGGGGTTCCAGGAAACCCAATGACTACCCAATGGGGAGATTACCGTTTACTTAGGCAATGCCATAAAGGTGGTGGCTATTGCAATGGGAGACGTTTTATTTATCTTTTGAGAAAAATAAAACTTTTGTTCTAGAAAATTCCCTTTAAGTACCTTTATTTAGAAAGAATTTAATTTCAGTTTCTAAATTGTTTATCGATGGATATTCTATTTCTTTTAATAACAGAGTTGTTATAAAAAGGAATAGGGAGAATATCTATTCAGGTACATTGATAGGAAATTTATATACACTTGAACCAAAACCTCCCATGATGCAAATTGAAGTTTATAACTCATCTTCTAATTCCAATGAGAGAAAAGAACCTTCGAAGATGAACCAAACATATCTTTGGCATCTTAGGCTTAGTCATATTAACCAAAGAAGAATTCAAAGGTTGATAGCTAATGGACCTCTGGGTTCATTAGTGGTGGAAGATTTCTCAACCTGCGAATCTTGCTTGGAAGATAAAATGACCAAGAGGCCATTTTAAGGCCAAGGGGTATAGAGGCAAAGATGTGTTAGAATTAGTTCATTATGATTTATGTGGTCCTATGTCTATCCAGGCAAGAGGATGTTTTGAATATTTCATCTTTTTCATAGATGATTATTCAAGATATAGATGACACTACGATATGCTCGTGGTGGCGAATACCTCTTAGGAGAGTTTAGGAATTACTTAGCAGAGGCTGGGATTCAATCCCAATATCTGCACCTGGCACACCCCAGTAGAATGGTGTAGCAGAGCGAAGGAATAGGACTATTATGGAGTTAGTTAGATCGATGATATGTTATTCTGAGTTGCCAGATTCGTTTGGGGGATATGCTCGAAATACAGCGGTGTACATTTGGAACTTAGTTCCATCTAAATCAATGCCTTCTACTCCCACAGAATTGCGGACTGGGCGAAAGCCTAGTCTAAGACATATTCGGATATGGGGGAGTCCAGCACATGTGCTGAAGGCAGATGCTGGTAAGTTGGAACCTCGTACAAAAGTACGCATATTCATTGACTATCCTAGAGGAACGAAGGGTGGTCTATTTTATAGTCCTAGAGATCAGAGGGTGATCGTTAGCACGAACGCCAGATTTATAGAGGAAGACTATGTGATAAACCACAAGCCCAAGAGTAAAATTTTTCTGGAGGAATTAAAAGGGGAAGTCACTTCTTTAGTAGCACCGGTACAAGAAGATATACCACTTGTCACTGCACCGCGTGTCACAGAGGATACATAGGATATACCTCATCGTAGTGGGAGGGTTGTGAGATAGTCGGATTGATTCATGTTCTTGAGAGAGTCTTCGGATTTGGTCCCTAGCGAACATTGATGCGGACGGGTGAAGTCTGTTCACTCCTTTCCAATGCAGTGAAGCACGGATGGAGATCTCAGAGGGTTCTCACAGGCCGCAATCAGTAAAGAATAAAAAGATGAAGTAGATGAAACGCAAAAACCAGCACCAGCAATCAAGACTCAGACACAAGATGTAACGTGGTTTGGAATAAGGATTCCTACTCCACGGAGGTGAGTTTTCTCACCGGGGACGGTGCCCAAGCACTTTCACTATGAAGGTCCTTCTTTACGGAAAGCGAGTTTCCGAAGGTGGAGGAGAAAAAGCCTTTTACAATAATCTCACCAGACGAGAAAAATACAAGAGATATAACAACGATAGGTCTCTATCCTTCTTCTCCGTTGAGGCGGTTGTCCTCCTCTTTCCTCTCCTCTTGCGTCCCCTTCTCTCGCTGGGTGGGAATAATTGTCGGCCCCCCCTTTTTCCCTGCTTCCTCCCCTTTTATCTCCCCCTCCTTTCCTTCATCGTAACGTCGTGGGTTATCTTCATCGTACACGTGGCCACCACCTTTTCCTGGAGAATAATTCTGTTACAGATATCAGGAGTGGAGACTCTTTGGAATATTATGTGGGGTCTCCAAGGCCGTTGCCTAACACCCTTTCCTCCATTTTTCGGGCAACTAGGCTAGACTATCTCCCTCAACCTTCCGTGTTGAGGGAAGCTAGTTTTAGGTCTATAGCCCACGAGCGCCCTAGCCCTAGGGTTCCTCATCAACCCGAACCAATTCCTCTCCTTCCCGTGCCCAACTTCTCCATGTAGGGATCAGATTGTGCTGGCTTCTTGGCGAAGCACCCTCCGCCTCTCCTTTGCCATATCAATTGCTTTCATTACCTCTCCCGTACCAATGGCTCTCAATATTCGCCCGTGCCAATGGCTTCTGAGGTTCGCCCGTGCCAATGGCTCTCAATATTCGCCCGTGCCAATGGCTTCTGAGGTTTGCCCGTGCCAATGGCTCTCAATATTCGCCCGTGCCAATCTTCCTTTCCTTTCTTAGCTGAGCCGTATATTTTGGACCGGATCTTAGGTCACCCGCTAACCCCTCTATCGGGGATTATGTAAAGAAGGTACCAGTAGTATCATTAGTCAACCCCGAAAAATAGTCAAGCGAAGTTATAAGCTTGACATTCCAATATACATAAAGTTTCTGACCTATTCTTCATTTCTTCAGCTTAAATCCATCTGTTCCCCTATAACTCCCCCCAGTATATTGAAGGAGGCCCACTGGGCCCATGGGCTCCGCTTCTCCTTCTCCTTCTGTGCAGCTGAATCGTCGCGGAAAACCCTATATAAACCCTCGCCTTCTTCTTTTAGGTATCGGTTAGTGTGCTTGGTAATCCAGCCTGTTCTTCTTCTCCCGTGATTCTCATCGGCGGTGTTGCGGCGACCCTGTTCTTCCTTTCCTCACACGATTCTTCTTTACCCTCCGAGTAAGTGCTCTGCTTCGTTCATACCCATGGCTCCTAGGACCCTCTCTTCACCCGCCTGGTATGAACATACCATAACTCAGTTAGATTGCAACCATTATTTCTTTAACCTAAGGAACAACTACATAGAGCCTTCTATAAAATGTTGTTTTACGACCAAACTGCATCGACCTCATAAACCTCCTCCCGGCTTGACATGCTTTTTTTATGAACAATTTCTTAACGGCCTATCCCTGCCAGTACCACAGGTCTATCTGGACCTCCTAAACTTCTATGGACTACCTCTGAACCAATTCACCCCCAACTCCTTCCGGATTCTATCGGGAGCCCATATAGTGTTCCAACATTTGAACCTCTCTTTGACCCCCGAAATATTCCATTGCTTCTTCCAATTAAAGTCTTCTAAGGCAGGCCTCTTCTATCTGTCTAGTCGTTCCGACTGCCAATTCCTGGTGAACCTGCCTACTTCCCACAAGGGTTGGGAAGCCTTATATTTCTTTGTACAACTCCCAGAATCTTTACCTTACTCTGATACTTGGAAGGTAGACCTTCCTGAATTGCCTTCTTTCCGGGAAATGAGGACCAAATGTCCCTTCCCGGAAGTGTATAGAGTCTTAGGAGAGCTGCATTATTGCTCGAACCATCTGCTAGAAACTCCCCTCTTAAGCCACTTTGGATTGTCTCCTCTACCTTTGACGACTTCGGTTGCTATAGGTAGGGTGACATTTATCCTGCAATGTGACTTCCTTTTTAGGGCATTCATCTTTCTTACCAGTATATCTTGTAGATAATCTGATGCAGAAGGCTTTGGTGGAAGGGGAGTCGATCGAGGCTGCAAAGAAGAAGAAGACCCTGACTAAGAGAGGCAAATCCATAGCAGCTCCGTCATCTCCTCGGAAGAAGCTGCGGCTTATCAAGAAAGGAGCTTCAAGTTCATCGGCTCTCCTTCCCTTGTCTTCCCACCAGCCGGAAGCTCGACCCCTAATCATTTATGAACCCCGAAGGGAAGGCAACACCTCCCCTGCCTCTTCTTTAGCTCCCCAAGGAGGGGATTCTCCCTCCCAGTTTCTGCATTCTTCTCCCTCCGCACAGAATTCACCCCGGCCTCCTCATGCGGAATCCCTCCAAGCTTCAACGCAGTCTGACTCGAGAACCGTTCCTGCCCCTCTTCGCCGTGCCAGGCCCCCATCTTCTTTGGAAGGAGAAGACCCTTCCCTTTCGGTTCCTCCGAGGGCCTCTCTGGGATCGTTGCTGAAAATTCGGCAACCTTCGGAGGTAAAATTCTTTAACCAGTCGGGTATACAAGGCCCGTGTGAGCAAGTGGGCAAACTATTTGGCGGTATTTACTCCTTCTTCTCCTCCTCTTTGCTATGGGTATTTCCCTATACTGATGTAGGCTGATAATTTTCCTCTCCTTTTAGGCCTCCACTCAACATAACAACATGGTAGTCCACCTGGCCCGATTCCAATCTAGTGTGGAGACTCGCCATTTTGCCGCCGTGTCGCAGCAGAAAGAGCTCGCGCGATGATTAAACGAACAAGAGGCAAAGGAGGCGGACTTTAGGGGTCAATGCGAAGACGCCACGATGCAACTAGCCTTGGTTCGAAGTGAGAAAGAGGAACTGCAATGAAAAAATAAAGAACTAGAACAGCGCCTCTTCTTGCAATCTAGTGAGCTGCAACAGGTAGACATCCTAACTCAGGAACTGAAGGAGTATAAAAGATATCTTATGGATGCCATGCTCAAGGATGCTGACTCTGCGGCTACTATCTCACAGCTTCAAGAAGAATGCAATCGCCTTAACCTGGAACGTCAAGCCTGGGCCATTACCAGGGAATCCTGTGTAAAGAAGTGTCAGGAACTTTCCTCTGCAGTAACGGCTCTTCCCCGAACCTTATCACCGGTGGCCCAGCAGCAATCCATCTTCCAACAGGAGTATCTTGAAGCTCTTTCAGCCTTAGGACAGCGAACTATAAAAGCAGCCACTGAGAGAGATGTTTTGGCGATCAAATTGGCGGAAAGTCAAACTCAGGTGGCTCAATATCAGGATCGACTAAAGGAGCAAGAAGCCGACCTCAAGAGGCGTTATGTCAAGAAAGGGGTAGATCTCTTTATACTAGGGTTTGAGGGGTCTTCAGCTCAAAATGCCGAGCGAGGATACCCGTCTCCTGGCACGGATACTAGTTATTTAGATCCCACGGAGGCGCTAGCTAACTGTCCGCCCGAACTCTTTGAATTGTAATTTATACTATTCTCCTTCTTTGATAATTTTATCAATAGCCTCTCTTCTGCCTCTGAATGATGAATTTATTTATAGGCTTAGTTATCATCTTCTTGGCATGCTTCTTAACGGGTCGGGAATTCTGGACCCCTTTTAAAACTCCTCCTTTTTTTTTATTTTCCTTTCTTCTTGTATAGGATGGTGTAATCACTTCATTGGCTCGGGCTTATGGAGGGGATATTAAATGACATTATCCGCCTTCGCCCCATTTTCAGTTCGGGAATCTGCTGGGAGTATGTTGTCTGATATTATTCACACCCGTCCCGGTTTCAGTTTGAGAATTCACTTGCAAGGTCTTTACCCGACATCATTCATACCCGCTCCAATTCCGGTTCGGGCGACGCTTTAAATAGCTCCTGCTTGTTGATCTTCCTTATTTCTCTTACTGCTTTGGAAATGGTATCAATCTCTTCGTCTTCTTTCCCTTTCCCAGAACCTCGGTTGCCTCTTTCCTTCCATTATAAATCCTTCGTCCCCCATGCCTTCGTCCTGCTATCTTCTTATTATGGCTTCAGCAGGGCATCCCATCGAAGTTTCTTCAGAGTCAGAATCTTTTGAACTACAAGACTGGGTCTCTGAGGATATTGAAGATTCGGAGACCTGCTCCACTGCCACTTCAGCCTTCCGCCCCCTTCCATATCCGCCTCTCCGACCAGCCCCCACCCCTTCGGCAGGGAGGTCCTTCCGCGCTCCTTTCCCCTCCTTCCGCAACCGGGTGTGGAATCCTCCCTTCAAATGGGAATATACAGTGGGAGATCCTCGTGCTGCCGCTGAACTTTCCCCACTTCCACCAGCACTGACTTTCGTCCCAGTTCCCCCGGCGAGGACTCATCCTTCCTCTTTCGATGAAGGTCCACCAGTTCTTCCTCCCCCTCAAGGCGAAGGCTTCAGAGTCATATTAGCTCCTTCTCCTCCCAAAGAGACATCTCCCACTTCTTCTGTTAGGAGTAATCATGGAAAATCTTTGTAGATCAAGTTAATGTAATCGTTTCAAATATGTTAATAAAAAATAAGGGAGGCAAATGATATCCGTTCTTGTCTTTTTCCTGTAGAAGTAATGTTTCTGTCTTCCAAAAGGACGGTAATCTGATCCGAACATGCCTTCTTCTATCATGTCTCGGGGATTCGGACCCTTTTAATTACAATTGTAGTCCCGTCAACCTTCCCACTACTGCCCCCACGTTTCCTCTGCTTTACTGGCATTTATGGTCCCTACTTCTCCTACCAATGAATGCACTCTTCCCCTTCGTCGCCATAAAAACCACCGACCTTTATCTGATAGCTTCCATCATTCTCCTTTTTCCTTTGCTTGCCATGGACAGAATATCGGAGCAGTGGCGTATTCCTCGCCTTCTAAAACAGATAAATGATCGCGATATAGCTACCTTGGAGAAACAAGTGGAGTGTTTACAACTGGAGGAAACTTCCCATAATCGTTCCTGCCAACAAGCGATAGGGTCCCAAAGGAATTGGCCAGCGGACCTTCTGCGCAGCAGTCCTACCGGCGCCAACTATTGTGCCAACCTCAACCCTACAAGGGACTTCCCTCTGTCCCTCCTAGCAAAGAACTGTAACGCCCGGGATATATAAGGGCTGCTGTTTGTTATTCTTCCTTGTAGATGACTCAGAATATGTAATTCTTTTGCATCCATGAACTTTCCTAGTTTGTCTTCATTCTCTAGTATCTTCGGCATTGTACCACACTAATAAATAATAACCGAAGGACATCGGTTCTTCCGTTCCACCACCACACGGGGATATCTTCCGCTCTTCCTTGCGGGGATAGAAATTTTTATATGGAATAAATAATAACCGAAGGACATCGGTTCTTCCGTTCCACCACCACAAGGGATATCTTCCGCTCTTCCTTGCGGGGATAGAAACTTGTATATAGAATAAATAATAAACGAAGGATATCAGTTCTTCCGTTCCACCACCACACGGGGATATCTTCCGCTCTTCCTTGCGGGGATAGAAATTTTTTTTATATAGAATAAATAATAACCGAAGGAGATCGGTTCTTCCGTTCCACCACCACACGGGGATATCTTCCGTTCTTCCTTGCGGGGATAGAAATTTTTATATGGAATAAATAATAACCGAAGGACATCGGTTCTTCCGTTCCACGACCACACGGGGATATCTTCCGCTCTTCCTTGCGGGGATAGAAATTTTTTTATATAGAATAAATAATAACCGAAGGACATCGGTTCTTCCGTTCCACCACCACACGGGGATATCTTCCGCTCTTCCTTGCGGGGATAGAAACTTGTATATAGAATAAATAATAACCGAAGGATATCGGTTCTTACGTTCCACCACCACACGGGGATATCTTCCGCTCTTCCTTGCGGGGATAGAAACTTGTATATAGAATAAATAATAACCGAAGGATATCGGTTCTTCCGTTCCACCACCACACGGGGATATCTTCCGCTCTTCCTTTCGGGGATAGAATTTTTTTTTTTTTTATATAGAATAAATAATAACCGAAGGACATCGGTTCTTCCGTTCCACCACCACACGGGGATATCTTCCGCTCTTTCTTGCGGGGATAGAAACTTGTATATAGAATAAATAATAACCGAAGGATATGGGTTCTTCCGTTCCACCACCACACGGGGATATCTTCCGCTCTTCCTTGCGGGGATAGAAATTTTTATATGGAATAAATAATAACCGAAGGACATCGGTTCTTCTGTTCCACGAGCACACGGGGATATCTTCCGCTCTTCCTTGCGGGGATAGAAATTTTTTTATATAGAATAAATAATAACCGAAGGACATCGGTTCTTCCGTTCCACCACCACACGGGGATATCTTCCGCTCTTCCTTGCGGGGATAGAAACTTGTATATAGAATAAATAATAACCGAAGGATATCGGTTCTTACGTTCCACCACCACACGGGGATATCTTCCGCTCTTCCTTGCGGGGATAGAAATTTTTTTTTTTTATATAGAATAAATAATAACCGAAGGACATCGGTTCTTCCGTTCCACCACCACACGGGGATATCTTCCGCTCTTCCTTGTGGGGATAGAAACTTTTATATAAAATAAATAATAACCGAAGGATATCGGTTCTTCCGTTCCACCACCACACGGGGATATCTTCCGCTCTTCCTTGCGGGGATAGAAATTTTTTTTTTTGTTTTTTTATATAGAATAAATAATAACCGAAGAACATCGGTTCTTCCGTTCCACCACCACACGGGGATATCTTCCGCTCTTCCTTGCGGGGATAGAAACTTTTGTATATAGCGCCAGGGCAATGAGCATAAAGGAGGCAACGCCTTCATATCATTCCTCTTTGGTTCCCCTCCTTCTTCTGCAAATGGGGGGCTTTAGTACATAATGGGCCATTTAGAAATATAAACCCTTCTTTCCATTTTACCACAGACGAGAGGCTCACTAATGGCTGCAGGCCCATTCCACCCCCTTTTATAGGGGGTTCTTTGGTCTTAGTTTCTCCTGCCATCCTCCTCCCTTGGGCTTTTAGTCTCCTTCTTCTTCATCTATTTGCTCCACCTCCGCCAAACCTCGTTTCCCCGATTCTTTCTTCCCAACCCCTCTTTTTCCTTTTCTTTTCGCACTCTAAGATGCGATTCTAACTTCTTCCAGAGATAGCGGGTCAGCTACCCGACCGAAATGGGATCTTTGGTCGACCCTCCTTCTTCTTCCGCTTCACCTTCCCCAATCACCATCATACCCGATTCACCTCGCCGTTCTCCCTTTCCTCCTCCGGCGACCCTCACTACCCCTATCCCGGAGGAAGCCAGGGTCCTTACAAGCCCTAACTTTCCCACTCTCTCTCCTTCCGCCACCGATGTTCGGAAATCGCCTTCTTCTTCCCCGCAACCTGGGAATGAACCTGGGGAAGGTGTATTCCCATGTCAGCCAATGACAGGGGATGGATCACCTTTGTCTTCCCTTTCCCCGGCACGTCCTTCCTTTTCTGAACCCATGGCGGTGGATATCCCTTCACTGCCAACTTCCCCCCTGGCTCATCGCCTAGAGAATCCCTCTCCTCCTGTGGGCCCTGACCAGGGCTTCTCTACTTCTTGCATCCCTATCGAAGGCTCCTCCAGCCCAATGCTCATCCTCTCGTCGTCTCAAGATCCTTCCTTCGATCAACCTCCTTCCGTCTTTCCTTCCGCAATCAACCCCCAACCCGGCGAGACACATATCCTCCCGGCAACTATGGATCTGTCGCCCCCGACTACCACCTCTGCGGGCCGTCCAAATGATGCGCTTCCCTCTTTCCATTCTCAACCGATGGATACCACCCTCCTTGTCTCCTTTATAGGAGAGGTTCCTCCTTCAGCATCTTCCATCCCGTCTTCTTCCCTTTCTCCCCGGAGTCATCGGATTCTAAACTTAGAGGAAGTGGTTCCTCGCATGGAAGGCCTGCGCCATGCTCTGGACTTGGTATGTTTCCTTACTCAGTTTCCTTAGCTTTGTCTAGCTGACCAATTTCTTTTCCCACGACCGGTATGCGGTACGACCAACCATAAAGAATTGGATCGCTCTCTTCATCAATACCAAGTTCAAGCCCAAGAATGGGAGCGTCAACAACGGGAAGGCTTGGCGGACGCTCAAAACCGAGAACGACTCCTGCTACAACAATATCACCTGTGCCAAAAGCAATTAGCCGAAGCTCGCCAGAAAATTTAGAAGGATGCTGACACTATCGCAGCCTTAAAGGCGCAACCACGTCCAAGGGCAGAGCCCCTCGTCCCCCAGCAGGAAGTCCAGTCGGCCTCTCTTAACACAGAATCTTCCTCGGCTCAAGAGTTACTGCATCTTCAAGAGCAGGTAGCAGAGCTCCTCAAGGGAAAGCAACAAGATTCTGATGCCATCGCTCATCTTCAGGTTCAATATCAGCGAGCACAAGATAAGATAGGGGACCTTCGCACCCGCTTGTGCATGGAGGTACAAGAAAACTCATCCCTTATAAATTCCCGGGCGCATGCTCATGCCCGTCTACGCAGGCAAGAAACTTCCCTCCAGAGGATGAGCTCTGAACTTGCCCGAACCATATCGTATTCCGAAGTAGTGGAGGGGATTTCAGCTTCCATGTGTCAAAATATGGTGGAGATGACGCACCTTGTGCAACGGGACCAAAGTTCCCGAGCCGATGATGTCTCCATCTTGGCCGATGCTATTATGGAGGTGTCGCGGCGCTATGTGGACGTGCGTCGAAACCTTCGAGAACAACAAGAAACATGCAAGAGGTTGCATCGAGAGCGAAGCCCTGACCGTCCAAATCTCGAGGAGCGACTCATTATTTTAATGCGTTCCACCTATCAAGATGGATTTAATGATGCGGTTGTGATATGCCCAAGGGTTGCCTCCTCCAACCTATCCTTCATTTTCTTTAAATTGGGAGGTCGCTATTCGACGCTATCCTCCCGATTTAAAAATTTAATATCCCATTTTGACATATGAATTTCCTCTCTGTTTTTCCTCTTCTTCTTCAAGATTTATTAACAATATTGTAGTGCTTTTGTAAGTAACCCCATAATGAAATTTGGAAAATATTTGGCTTCTTATGAACGCAATCAATTCAAGAAGCATTTCCTTCGGAGTTTCATAATTTCTCTTCTTCTATTCCATATTTCTCATACAGTGTGGAAGAGTTTTAAATGAAGGGCATTCCAAGGTCGTGGAAGCTCTTTGCTTTGGTTATCCTTCATATAATATGCTGACCCTGCTATACAGCGCGTTATTTCATAAGGTCCTTCCCAGTTGGGAGCCAGCTTTCCAGGGTCTCCAGCGGGATTGACTTTATGCAAAACCCAATCTCCTTCATGAAATCTCCGAGGCACCACTTTCTTATTAAAGGCTCGCTGTACTCTTTGCTTGTAAAATTCCGCTCGCCTTCGTGCCATCTCCCGCCTTTCCTCCACCAAGTCCAATTCGGTGCTTCGGATAAGTTGGTTCTGATTTGGTTCGTATTCCTTTATCCGAGCGCTATTCAACAAAACCTCAACCGGAATAACGACTTCCACCCCGTATACCAAACTAAAGGGAGTTTCTCCCGTTGCTGTCTTGGGTGTGGTTCAATAGGCCCACAGGATGCCTGGTAACTCTTCAACCCATTTTCCCCTCTGAGCACCCAACTTTGTCTTTAATCCTTGAATGAGGATCCTGTTAGTTACCTCCACCTGCACATTTGCTTGAGGATGGGCTACCGAAGTGAAAGCCTGCTCAATGTTGAGACTTTGGCACCACTCTTGGATCTTTTTTCCTTGGAACTGTCGTCCATTGTCACTGACTATTTTCCGAGGAATACCATACCGACAAATGATATTTTTCCATAAGAACTGTATTACGGCATTCTCAGTAATTTTGGCTAAGGGCTCTGCCTTCACCCATTTGGAAAAATAATCCACAGCTACTAACAAAAACTTCCTTTGTAAAGGTGCCGCTGGCATCGGGCCCACTATATCTATTCCCCATTGATCGAAAGGACAAGAAAAGATTACGACTTTTCATTAACTCAGCTGGCCGTTCAGAACGATTGCTATGCTTCTGACAAGCGATGCAGGTCTGCACTATATGAGCAGCATCTTATTGAAGAGTAGGCCAAAAGTATCCTGCCAATAAAGCCTTTCTTGCTAAAGCTCTCCCTCCTAAATGATTGCTGCAGCATCCTTCATGGATTTCCCGGAGTACCCATTCCGCATCCTCGTTTCCCAGGCATTTTAACAAGGGTCGCCCAAAAGAGGTCTTATATAGGTCTTCATTTAAGAGGATGAACCGTTTAGCTCAGTTTATTAAAGTGGATGCCGCTATTTTCCCTTCAGGGATCTTCCTGTGCCGTAAATAAGCTATGATGTCGGTCCTCCAATCAAGAGTTAGGCTTGATTGGAGTCGTCTCCTCACTGTGCATATTGCTAAGGAAGTATGAACTCTCATATGGATTGCTTAGATTTTATTCCTCCCATAGTGCTAGCCATCAGAGCCAATTCATCCGCCTTCCGTTATGCTCCAGTGGGATTTGCTTGAGAGGACTGTGAAATTGAGCTTTTTCTTTCTCAAAAGTCTTCAAATACCTATGCAGCCTTTGTTCCTGAACCGCAAAAGAACCTTGAAGTTGTGATATTACCAACTGGGAATCCGAGTGGATCACAATGGAAGAAGCCCCCACTACTTTAGCAACCTGTAGTCCCACTAGAATGGCTTCATATTCCGCTTCATTATTAGATGCCCGATATTCCAAGCGAACTGCTAATCGAGTTTCTTCACCCTCCGGGGAAATTAATAAGATACCAACGTCGCTGCCTGCAGATCCTGAAGAACCGTCTACGAATATATTCCATGCCTCTGATCCCTCCTCCTTTGTTGCTGAACCATCTTCCGCGCCGCAAGGTACCTCTGCCAGAAAATCAGCGAGTGCTTGGGCCTTGATAACCGTTCGAGATTGGTAGTGAATATCATACTCGCTTAGTTCTACTACCCATTTGGCCAATCTTCCAGAGAAATTTGGCATAGTGACGACCTTACCCAATTCGCTGTGTTTTAGAACGGTGACGGGATGAGCCAAGAAGTACGGTCTTAATTTGCGGGCGGTTAGTACTAGGATATACGCCAACTTCTCCAGCTCCGTATAATGGAATTCCACCCCCTTCAGGATATGGCTGGTATAATAAATAGGTTGTTGATGAGAACCTTCTTGTTTCAATAATACCGAACTGACGGCTCCTTCCGATACGGCCAGATACATCCATAATGGTTCTCCAGGTATTGGTTTGGCTAGCAGGGGGAGTTCAGCCAAATATTTCTTCAACTCCTGGAAAGCCTGTTCACATTGATCATCCCACTGAAATTTAGCAGCCTTGTGCAAAATCTTGAAAAAAGGCAGCCCCTTGTCCGCTGATCTGGCTATAAATCGGGATAAAGAAACAATCCTGCCCACCAACTTTTGGGTCTCTCGCAGACTAGCAGGTGACTTCATGTTGCATAGGGCTTGCACTTTCTCAGGGTTGGCTTGCAGCCCCTTCTCCGTCACTATGTACCCCAAGAACTTGCCACTCTTTACCCGAGCAGCATTTGTTAGGGTTTAGTTTCATGTTAAACCGCCTTAATATAGCGAAGGTTTCATTTAAGTCCTTGACTAAATCCCGAGTGACCTTTGATTTGACCAAGATGTCGTCCACGTATACCTCCACATTCTTCCCTTTCTGCTCCGCGAAGATTTTGTCCATAAGGCACTGATAGGTGGCTCCTGCATTTTTTAGTCCGAACGACATTACCACATAAGCGTATAACCCCCCCGCAGTCACAAAGCTAACCCTCTTTTGATCTTCTTGGGCCAAAGGTATTTGATGATACCCTTGATATGCATCCATTAGGGACACCACTTCATATCCCACTGTAGAATCCACCAATTGGTCAATACGAGGCAAGGGGTAGCAGTCTTTAGGGCATGCTTTATTCAAATCACGGAAATCGATACACATCCTCCATTGCCCCGAAGGCTTGGGAACCAAGACTACATTAGAGACCCATTCGGGGAACTGGATTTCCTTTACATGACCCGCTTTTAGTAGTTTGTGTTGGGTTTCCGGCACCGCGGCGTGTGTGTGTTCGATCATGTTTCGTAAACATGAGCACAACGGAAGCAATTAAAATAATAAATACTTCTATTTATTACAACACACACAACACACGCATGCATATTACAACAAGTGTATACATAACCATAAATTAAAATTTGTAATAAAAGAAAATTATCTACGTTATACCTTTCGTATGACGTGTAGCGGGAACGGCATCAACCGGAACGATCCTCGTAAGAATCGTCTCTATCCGTATCCACGCCGAGCTCCTCGGGATTACTTCTCTAAGCCACGAGCTTCGTCTTCGTACGGGTTACTAGCCTCGTGTTGAAGACAACGTGATCGAGAGATGATCACGATCCGAATCCAAATTCGGATCCTAAAATGAGTTCTCAAAACTCGCTTCTCCGGAGAGGTATTCGTCAACTGTTTGACGAATCCTTCGTCCTCCACCTCAGAGGATTACCGGAGATCAAATCCCCGGTAAGTTAGCCGCTGTCGGAGCACTAACCGTCGTCCAAACGACGCTCCGACAACAAAGAAACAAGCTGTCCAGAAAAACTGGACAGCTTTTGGTGGAGGAATAGAGGCCGGCCAAAGGAGATGTGGAGCTCACCTTATCACCGAACCCACAAGAGATCACCGGAGGGTTGCCGGAGCATCGCCGGCTGAAGCTTGGATGCCGGCGGCAAGGAGGTGGCAGCAACTCCATGAAGTTGGCGGCAACACCATGTTGGGCGGCAACAACAAAAGGAGGCTAGGGTTGGGCGGCCAAAACATCATTAGCTTTAGGGTTAGGGTTTAAGCCCTATTTTATAGAGAACTAATTCTCTTAATGGTTAATGGATCATATCCATAAAGCCCGTTAACCCGCTCCATTAAGATAAGTTAAAATAAACCAAACCATGATGGTTTATTTTAAGTTAAAACGAACCGAACCAACTTTTGGTTCATTCGTTTAAAATAAACCAAACCCTTTGGTTTATTCTCATCCATTGGATTAGAACCAAACCATTTTGGTTCATCCATTACGTCTTCATAAGACGCGGCCCATCCACGCTTCCATTGCGACTGAAATGATTTCATGCTCGCTTTATGATTGGTCCAACCAAACCTAGTTTCTCTCGGTCTGAGAATCCCATTCTCAAGCTCGTTTTAAATCCTTTGGATTACACTCGTTGTGCGTGTGACCAAATAGGTTCTCGGTTTATGTTGGCCGTCTATAATTAACCATTAATTATAGAACGATCATGAGTGGCACCTAGTAGTACATCATGATCCCCAATTAACCGAAAAGATCAACGGTTGATCCAGAACTATTTCTGAAACCCTTTAGTAGCTCGAATGAATCGTGCCCCATTCCCTTCACTCATCTTATACCCACTTGGTTCAGGACATGGTCTATAGTGTCAGTCCCCACTAGGCTGACTACGTCACACCTAGCCCAAGTATCATTTCCTCGTCCTACGAATTCTAGTTACTCCACATGTATCGAAGAGTACCTTACTCTAAACATGTAATGCTTTGGCCAAAGACTTTAGTAACAATCCGACGAGAAGCCATGGGTATACATCTCCTCGCAAGGAGTGGTGAATCCTTTATAGGCTATTCAAACACCTTCGATCACTTCGACTTATACCCAATCTGTTGGTGCAGCAGGCACCTAAGTCGAACCTGAGTTTTGATTATAGCAAACGATACAAAGTTAAGCTCATGTCGTTATCTCACAAGCTGAATCAAGTGTGCAGAAGATTGCTATAGCTGGAGATGAAGGCTAGCGACACCTGGAGGAAGCCGCGGTGGTCGGGCAACACTCGAGTGATTTCGGAGGGAGCCGATGGAATCGAGTGGAAGGCCGGAAGCAAAAGCAACACGTAAGTATCGAGGTAAGCTCGTGTGTGTGAGCGTAAGTGAGGTCGTATCCTCTTTACGGGGATGATCTTAAGCGTAGATCCGACCCAAGACATCTCATAGGTGGTCTAGGTCGAGATCGGACGGTCGAAGACCGTCGAAAGTATGTTTTTGTTGAGCTAACTTTGACTTGCAGCAAGCATCGATCATTGCCCGACTTGGAGGACTCATTGCGTATCGATCATTCGGCGAAGATCATCAATCGACTGATGCTGCCATCAGTCGACTAATGATGGCCATCAGTCGACTGATGGTCAATGATCAGATTCGAGGAGTCAAGGCTTATCACTCCACCTCAAAGCGGTTTGGTGTCCATTTGTGATTGGTTGAAGACCCACTCGAAAAGGGGCTCAAAGGCTATAAAAGGAGGGCCAAACCTAAGGTTTTAACAACAATTCTAAGCTTCCAAAAAGTCTCCGCAAAGCTACCGACAACAACGTGCTTCTTCTTCTCCGACGTCTAGGTTTCATTTCCTTTATTTTTGTATGTCGGCTTTAATTTTAGTGTCGTTGCTCATTTACATTCTTGAGCTTTTTATCGTAAATGAGGAGAGGGGAGTGTCCCTCTACCTCAAGTTTTTGTATCGATTAACTCCTACCTCAGCGAGGAGGAGTTTGTTTAATAATTTGCCCTCGTGCGTGGTCAAGGACCACTAGGGCCTTGGAGTAGTAGCCTCTGACTCTGAACCAAGTAAAACCTTTGTCTCTCTTGTTTTTACATTTACATTCCGCTGCGATTAATTATCTCTTGAGTTTTTAACACGAACATCGAAAAAGAAAAATTTTCTATCGCTATTCACCCCCCCCCCCTCTAGCGCTCATTTCGATCCAACAATTGGTATCAGAGCCGGGGGCGCTTTGATTTGGTGAAACCACCAATCTAACATTTTTTTCCAGATTTGTTTTTTGTTTAAATTTTTCTCCCGCACTACTAATCCAAGACGAAGTCTTGGTACTCTTCGTTTGATTTTGTTTTGCAAGTATTCGCTTTTGAAGTAGCCGACGGTCAAACGGGCATAACTTTTCGTACAAGTTGACCCACGACACGGTCTACCTACTAAATCGAAGCTCTCGAAGAGATCTACACTTCTTATGGGGGGTTTACACCCGTAACAAGCTGTTTTCATCCTCAAAAATCGACATTTAGTAGCCTTTCGGGGACATCGAAGGTTGTGAGTACTTACTTTTTATTTAGTTTCTTATTTCTTTGCTTAACTTTCTATTTTTCGTTTATTTCTTTTTATTTCCCGCACTACTAATCCACGACGCAAGTCTTGGTACTTTCATGTGTTTTTGTTGTTGCTAGGTTTTCATTTTAGTCTCCTTGTCTTTTTGTTCTAATGGCCCATCTCGAGGGTTTTAGCACCGTCCGACCTCCGTTTTACAATGGAGATGATTTCCGTTACTGGAAAGGTCGGATGGAATGCTTTCTCAAAACCCAAATCGAGATGTGGATCATAATCCAAACGGGTTTCACACTTCCGACTAATGAAGTGGGTGACTCCTTGGATTATGATCAATGGACCGTTGCAACAAAACGACAAGTCGAAGCCGATGGCAAGGCAACACAAATCCTCCAATGCGGCTTGTCCAAGGAGGAGCTAAATCGCGTCGGCCCCTTCATAAGCGCAAAGGATCTTTGGACAAAGCTAATCGAGTTACACGAAGGATCGGATCAAGCTAAGGTTTGCAAACGTGATTTGTTATTCAATAAATTGTACACACTAAAAATGCAGGAACACGAGTCCGCGACGCAACTCCACGCCCGTGTCCAAGACATAGTCAACAACCTACACGCAATCGGGCAAAAGGTCGAAAACCGTGACCTTATTAGGTATGTCCTAAATTCTTTTCCGAGGACTACCTTATGGGCATCCATGGTTGATGCCTATAAGGTCTCCAAGGACCTTTCTAAAATTAGGTTAGACGAACTCTTTTCGGATTTCGAATTACATGAACAATCCAACTCGGAACCCGAGAGGGGTATAGCCTTGTTTGCAGGTTCAAAGAAGAAGAAAATCGCAAGCAAGCCACCACCACCCGAGGAGGAAATGAGTCCGAAGAAGAAGTTGACCCGGAGTTGACTGCCGAACTAATGAACCTAGCTCGAAGGATAGCCAAGGGACGAAAGCGAACTACGACTCGACCCAACCAAGGTAAGCCTAAAAGTTTTAATATTAGGTGTTATGAGTGTAACAGGTTTGGACATATCAAGTCCGAGTGCCCTAAGCTCAACCACCAAGCACCTAAGCACAAGAAGGCCCTCAACGCGACATGGGAAGAAGCGTCATCCGAAGAAGACGAAGACCACGTCTTCATGGCGAAATCAATTGAGTCGGACACGGAGACCGAGCCTGAACTTGAGTCAGAACCTGAGGATGACTCAGACTACGAAGCTACCTTCAAGTCAAGCCACGGATACGCATCCGGTTCAAAAGATACCCTTAAAGTAAGTCGAGCTTTATTTAATACCTTACATAATACGGTTAGGTTTTTGTCTAGGAAATTAGTTAAATCCGAGTCCAAGGTCGAGACCCTGGTTGAGGAGGTTAAACTCCTCAAACACAAGGTCTCCCTAACCTCTTCGACTAGTCGAGTTCAAGAGAAGGACTCAACTCGGGTTGAAAAACTCGAAGTTGAGAACTCACTCTTGAAGAGTCAAGTCGAAGATCTTAGGAATACGTTGGAAAGGTTTACTTTGGGATCCAAAGGACTTGACCTCCTACTTGGATCGCAAAGGGCCATGTACAACAAGGCCGGACTAGGGTTTAACTCAAACACGACCAATAAGTCATATATGTCAATCGTAAGTAGACATAAGAAATGTGTCCAAGCATGGGTCCCTAAGACCACTTTGATTTCAACTCTAGGATCCAACTTGTACTGGGTTCCCAAGGACCAAATCCACTATGTGGATAGACTGAACCGATTCAACGGTCTAAGGGGAGCACGTACAAAACATGTTTGTGTTTTAACTTAGAAATTGCATGCTTAGATTTTTTTTGTTGTTTTTGTTTTTTTTCGTGAACTCACTTAGAACACGTAAATAATCAACTAAAATCCTTTGAAAAGATTGAGCCTCGGGGAGCCTCTTTTCAAATAATCAACTAAAATCCTTCGAAAAGATTGAGCCTCGGGGAGCCTCTTTTCAAAAAATAACTAGTTAGACGAGGAAATAATTTTAGGTGAGTCAAGTCATCATTTTCCTGAAAATGGCTTTGTCTAAGGAAGTGGTCGATGATCCGATAAAAGAAGGCCCCTGTGCCTCGCCACGACCTGGAAGCCATGATCTTGAAAAGGTAAACTTGACAAGCCTTGGGTTAAATCCAAATCTAACATAAAATCACTTGAACCTAAATCTACTTGAACCTAAATTCACTTAATCAATTTAATTGGAAATCATCTCAACATAAAATCACTTGAACCTAAATCTACTTGAACCTAAATCTACTTGAACCTAAATTCACTTAATCAATTTAATTGGAAATCATCTCAACATAAAATCACTTGAACCTAAATCTACTTGAACCTAAATCTACTTGAACCAAATTCACTTAATCAATTTAATTGGAAATCATCTCAACATAAAATCACTTGAACCTAAATCTACTTGAACCAAAATTCACTTAATCAATTTAATTGGAAATCATCTCAACATAAAATTACTTTAACCTAAATCCACTTAATCAACTTAATTGGAAGTCATCTCAAAAACACATAAGTATAACATGCTTGATCATATAGACTCCGGTGAGATGACCTAGGGTTAACAACTTACAACCAATTTTCTTAACAAAAATCTAACATCCAATCCAACTACCTTTTGTGTAGGATCAATGGATGTTGGACAGCGGTTGCTCCCGACACATGACCGGGGATCAACTCAAATTCGCAAAGCTTCGATTCAAACGACAAGGATCGGTAGCCTTTGGGAATAACGGCAAGCTCAAAATCATCGGATCAGGTGATATCGAGCTTAACACGAATTTTGTTATTAAAAATGTATTACTTGTAGAGAATTTTGAATATAACTTACTTAGTGTAAGCCAATTGTGTGATAATAACTATAAGGTTATATTTCTAGAAAATGAATGCGTAATTAATACCAACGAAACCTCTAAAACAATTCTTAAAGGAACTAGAAATAATAACATTTATACGATCAACTTAACCAACTCCTCAACTAAGTGTCTTATGACACGGCAAGAGGAATCATGGTTGTGGCACCGACGACTCGGTCACTCACACCCGAGACTCATCCACAAGATGAGTCGGTCTTAGTCGAGGCTTACCCAACCTCAACAACTTGGTTAATAAAATCTGTAATGCTTGTCAACAAGGAAAATAACCTAGAACACAACACAAGTTAACTAACCAGAGCAACCTCAAGAGTACTTGAGCTCCTGCATATGGATCTATTCGATTCACATGGAGCCAAGTCACTCAATAGAAGTCAATATTGCTTAGTCATAATTGACGACTACTCCAGGTTTACCTGGGTTAGGTTCATCAAACATACAAATGATACCCTAGATCAATTAACTAATCTATTCAAATTAATCGAGAATCAAAAAGACCTTAAGGTTAAAAGACTTAGAAGCGATCATGGTGGTGAATTCAAAAATCAAAGGTTCACCGACTTCTGTAACCTAAACGGATACCACCATGAATTCTCTTGCCCTAGGACCCCTCAACAAAATGGCCTAGTGGAGCGGAAAAACTGAACTCTACAAGAAGCCGCTAGGACCATGTTGAACGAATACGATCTACAGATGGGTTTTGGCGGCCATTAGACTTGCTATGTCCAAAATAGGATCATATGGTAAAGGCACACCTTAAGACCTCACGAGATTTATCACGATAAAATACCTAACATCAAGTACTTTAGGGTATTTGGGTGTAAGGTACATATCCTAAACACTAAGGATTACCTAGGGAAATTTACATCCAAAACCACGACCGGAATCTTTCTAGGATACTCGACTACAAGTAGAGCTTATAGAGTATATAACCACGACACCCTAGAGTCGAGGAGACTATCAATCTAGTATTCGATGAAGGACATGAACCTACAAAACCCCCGGCAACCCCAATTAGCGAGCCGATTCATACTAGACCTTACTCTGATCCGGAGATCAGGTCTAGTGTTAATCCTAACCTAAGTCAACCTAGTCACTCTATTGATCAAGTGATAGATGACTCCAACCAAACTAGTGTTCAACCAAGTCACCCCATTGATCAAGCATTAGGTGACACAAACCCAACCCAATCTAGGACTCAGACTAACCACCCTATCGATCAAGTGATAGGAGATCCTAATCTAGGAGTTCGAACTAGAGCATCCTATAGGAACCTTAGTCAAATTTCCTTAATTTCAAAGATAGAACCCAAATCAATTGAACAAGCTCTTCTTGATCCCGATTGGATTATTGCAATGCAAGAAGAGCTAGCTCAATTTACTAGGAACGAAGTGTGGGAATTAGTACCACCACCTAAAGACAAAACGATAATTGGAACAAGGTGGGTGTTTCGAAATAAGCTTGATGATAAAGGTGAAGTAGTTAGAAACAAGGCTCGGTTAGTCGCCAAAGGATTTAGCCAAGTCGAAGGCTTAGATTACGACGAAACCTATGCCCCAGTAGCTAGACTCGAATCCATTCGAATGTTGCTAGCTTATGTCGCACATCGAGGATTTAAGCTGTTAAGTCGGCATTCCTAAATGGATACATTAAAGAAGAAGTTTATGTTAGCCAACCCCCCGGATTCGAAAATCTAGATAAACCCGACCATGTTCTAAAACTTAAGAAAGCTCTCTATGGACTTAAACAAGCTCCTCGAGCTTGGTACGAGAGACTTTCAATTCATCTTAAGTCAAAAGGGTTTAACCAAGGCTTAGTTGACCCAACTCTCTTTGTAAAAACCTTAGGTAAAGAAATATTCATAGCTCAAATTTACGTAGACGATATAATTTTTGGAACCTCTAACTCAGCCTTACTAAACGAGTTCGTTTCGCTCATGGAAAGTGAGTTCGAAATGAACTTGGTAGGCGAGTTAAGTTTCTTTTTAGGTCTACAAATTAAACAAACTAAAGATGGTATATACCTACATCAACAAAAATACACTAAGGAGTTAATTAAAAGATTTGGAATGCAAGACGCTAAGGTAATAAACACCCCAATGGCGATTAATGTTAACATAGGAGAAGACGTAGAAAGTAAGTCCATTGACTTAAAATACTATAGGAGTGTAATAGGGAGTCTCTCAAGCCGACACGATATCTTATTTGATAAGTATGTGCGCTTGATTTCAAACTGTACAAGGAGTCCCATCTAACCCTAGTTAAGCGTATCCTTAGATATCTAAAGGGTACACTTAATGTCGGTATTTGGTATCCTAGATCTACCGAGTTCGAACTAATCGGCTACTCCGATTTGGATTATGCCGGTAGTAAACTCGATAGAAAGAGCACGAGTGGTTGTTGTCAACTACTCGGCTCGAGTCTAGTGAGTTGGTGCAGTAGGAAGCAACATTGTGTTGCCTTATCTACCACCGAAGCCGAATACATCGCGATGGGTGAGTGTGTCACTCAACTTCTTTGGATGAAGCACACTCTCCGCGACTTTAAGTTAGACTTTACGAATACTAAACTTCACGTAGATAACATTAGTTCAATTAATCTTACCAAGAATCCAATATGTCACTCTAGGACCAAACATATAGAAGTCAAACACCATTTCATTCGAGAACATGTGGCCAACGGAGCCATACAACTCGAGTACGTCGAATCAAAATCTAACCTAGCAGACCTATTTACTAAACCCCTACCCGAAGCCGAATTTAGTCTATTAAGACGAAAATTGGGCATGTGCGTAATAGAATAAGAACATGCAAACTATATTTTCTTACTACTATTTCTTATTTTTCATTTTGATGGAACTAGCATAGGACATACCTTAGATATCATGCACCTATAGATTTAAGGAGCCAGTACATCTCACAACACATAGGACTAATGTGTTTGTGTACTTAGCGTAGATGGGCGTGAGATGTTAGGACCCTACTCCAGGTTCCAAGATGTAGATCAAGTGCGTCAATATGAACCTCGGAGTATAAATATGCAACTAATATTAACCAACTCTAATCAGGACTTGTCGATAATATCATTTCAATCAAGTCAAACTAGAGTTGAACATTTAGATGAATTATTTTCACATACTATTTTCAAAATCATCATGCTTGGACTTAAGGTTTTCTTAACCCCCCCCCCCCCCCACTTTTTCCTGATTTATGTCAAAAGGGGGAGAAAGAGCCAAAGTTAAGGGCCAAAGTTAGGGTTCAATTTCAAATTTTAACTTTGATTCTGGCCTAAGTTAAGGGAGTAAGGTTTAGGTTTCAACTCTTGAAATTGAAAACTTTAATGGCCTAAGTAATGCCATTTACTTAACTCATTACCTTTGTGTTTGGAGAACTAAAAGTCTTTTCAAGTACTCACCCTCGGTCAAGGGAGGTTTCCTCAAGAGTACTTAAAGAAAATGGGGAGTACTTGAAGAAAATCCTTATTACTCCAACTTAATCTTCGTTTGTTTCTAATGCACATTATTCTTTATGCTTGCTATTTACTTAACTTTGTATGTGGGTTTGCCATAAATCAAAAAGGGGGAGATTGTTGGTGCAAAGTGAGACACCTAAGTCGAACTGAGTTTTGATTATAGCAACGATACAAAGTTAAGCTCATGTCGTTATCTCACGAGCTGAATCAAGTGTGCGAAGATTGCTATAGCTGAGTGAAGGCTAGCGACACCGGAGGAAGCCGCGGTGGTCGGGCAACACTCGAGTGATTTGGAGGGAGCCAGTAGTGAAATTTAGTGGAAGGCCGGAAGCAAAAAAGCAACACGTAAGTATCGAGGTAAGCTCGTGTGTGTGAGCGTAAGTGAGGTCGTATCCTCTTTACGGGGATGATCTTAAGCGTAGATCCGACCCAAGACATCTCATAGGTGGTCTAGGTCGAGATCGGACGGTCGAAGATCGTCGAAAGTATGTTTTTGTTGAGCTAACTTTGACTTGCGCAAGCATCGATCGCCCGGCTGGAGGACTCATTGCCGTGTATCGATCGATCCGAAGATCATCAATCGACTGATGCTGCCATCAGTCGACTGATGATGGCCATCAGTCGACTGATGGTCAATGATCAGATTCGAGGAGTCAAGGCTTATCACTCCACCTCAAAGCGGTTTGGTGTCCATTTGTGATTGGTTGAAGACCCACTCGAAAAGGGGCTCAAAGGCTATAAAAGGAGGGCCAAACCTAGGGTTTTAACAACAATTCTAAGCTTCCAAAAAGTCTCCGCAAAGCTACCGACAACAACGTGCTTCTTCTTCTCCGACGTCTAGGTTTCATTTCCTTTATTTTTGTACGTCGGCTTTAATTTTAGTGTCGTTGCTCATTTACATTCTTCGAAGCTTTTTTTATCGTAACGAGGAGAGGGGGAGTGTCCCTCTACCTCAAGTTTTTTTGTATCGATTAACTCCTACCTCCAACGAGGAGGAGTTTGTTTAGTAATTTGCCCTCCGTGCGTGGTCAAGGACCACTAGGGCCTTAGAGTAGTAGCCTACGGCTACGAACCAAGTAAAACCTTTGTCTCTCTTGTTTTTACATTTACATTCCGCTGCGATTAATTATCTCTTGAGTTTTTAACACGAACATCGAAAAAGAAAAATTTTCTATCGCTATTCACCCCCCCCCTCTAGCGCTCATTTCGATCCAACACAATCATCCCGGGTCCACATCTCCTCAGAGATGTTTGCTTAAGATGTCAAAGCATAAGTCTCCATGATCAAGATGACTTGAATACCGCAAGTCAAAGGAACATCGCACTTAAGCCACAGTAAGAACTTCATTGACATATCTATATATGCAGAGAACCATATGAAGTCTTACGGCTGGTCACTCCAATGAACTAGTTACCATAACTAGCATCAATGATTAACTCCGGACATCACTATGTCTCCAGCCAGTGAGAATCAGCTGCTTGGATATACCAAGGAGTATACCTCGTGCTAGTCTCAACAAAATTGATGGTGTCCAAATCCATCAATTCATCGACTAGGGATAATTCCGATACATCACAATTACACATGTAGAGATACTCACTAGTTGTGATCCAATCACAAATTCTCTCATGCTGTGAATCGCATCGTGGACATTCAGTAAATGAGTTTAAGATCCAATCAAATACATTAAATATGTATACTCAAATAGTGAATCTTCATTTATCATATAAATGGTTCATACATAAGGCGATTGCCTTAGGACATCTCTCATATATTACTAACAGACTCCCACTTGGCCTAATGCCAATCGCTACGGTATCCAATACCATAAGCTCTAACATGACCCTCAAACTTACTTTGAGGTAATGCCTTAGTCAAAGGATCCGCTAAGTTCCTTTCAGTGGGGTTTTTCTCGATTTGTATTTCCTTCCTACTAATGATCTCTCTGATCAAATGATAGCGGCGAAGCCCATGTTTGGATCATTGATGAGACCGCATCAAGTTCATAGATGAACTTCTTGATCCAAACCGCTTCCTTTGCTGCTTCCAAAGCTGTTGGGTTTCCGGCACCGCGGCGTGTGTGTGTTCGATCATGTTTCGTAAACATGAGCACAGCGGAAGCAATTAAAATTAATAAATCTATATTTATTACAACACACACAACACACGCATGCTATTACAACAAGTGTAGACATAACCGTAAATTAAAATTTGCAATAAAAGGAAATTAAACTACGTTATACCTTCCGTATGACGTGTAGCGGGAACGACATCAACCGGAACGATCCTCGTAAGAATCGTCTCTATCCGTATCCACGCCGAGCTCCTCGGGATAACTTTGCTAAGTCACGAGCTTCGTCTTCGTACGGGTTACTAGCCTCGTGTTGAAGACGACGTGATCGAGAGATGATCACGATCCGAATCCAAATTCGGATCCAAAACGAGTTCTCAAAACTCGCTTCTCCGGAGAGGTGTTCGTCAACCGTTTGACGAATCCTTCGTCCTCCACCTCAGAGGATTACCGGAGATCAAATCCCCGGTAAGTTAGCTGCTGTCGGAGCACTAACCGTCGTCCAAACGACGCTCCGACGAGAGGAGGAGAAGCTGTCCAGAAAACTGGACAGCTTGGTGGAGGATATAGGCGCCGGCCAACCAAGGAAAGAAAAACCTCACCTTGATGCCAAACCTATAGGGGATCACCGGAGGGTCGCCGGAGGTTCACCGGCTGAAGCTTGGTCGCCGGCAATGACTTGGACGGCGGCACAAAGGATGGGCGGCGGCCACTTAGGGTTGGGTGCCGAATTCACCAACAAGGGTGGGCGGCAACTCTATGTTGGGCGGCAACTCTTGATTAGGTCTTAGGGTTAGGGTTTAAGCCCTATTTTATAGAGAACTAATTCTCTTAATGGTTAATGGATCATATCCATAAAGCCCGTTAACCCGCTCCATTAAGATAAGTTAAAATAAACCAAACCATGATGGTTTATTTTAAGTTAAAACGAACCGAACCAACCTTTGGTTCATTCGTTTAATATAAACCAAACCATTTGGTTTATTCTCATCCATTGGATTAGAACCAAACCATTTTGGTCCATCCATTACGTCTTCATAAGACGCCCATCCACGCCTTCCATTGCGATCAAACAATTTCATGCTCGCTTATGTTTGGTCCAACCAAACCTAGTTTCTCTCGGCCGAGAATCCAATTCTCAAGCTCGCTTTTAAATCCTTTGGATTACACTCGCAGCGGTGACCAAATAGGTTCTCGATTTATGTTGGCCGTCTATAATTAACCATTAATTATAGAACGATCATGAGTGGCACCTAGTAGTACATCATGATCCCCAATTAACCTAAAAGATCAACGGTTGATCCAGAACTATTTCTGAAACCCTTCAGTAGCTCGAATGAATCGTGCCCCATTCCTTCACTCATCTTATACCCACTTGGTTCAGGACATGGTCTATTGTGTCACCCCCACTAGGTCGACTACGCCACACCTAGCCCAAGTATCATTTCTCGCCCTCTACGGATTCTAGTTACTCCACATGTATCAAGAGTACCTTACTCTAAACATGTAATGCTTTGGCCAAAGACTTTAGTAACAATCCGACGAGAGGCCATGGGTATACATCTCTCGCAAGGAGTGGTGAACTTTATAGGCTATTCAAACACCTTCGATCACTCGACTTATACCCAATCATCCCGGTCCACATCTCCTTAGAGATGTTTGCTTAAGATGTCAAAGCATAAGTCTCCATGATCAAGATGACTTGAATACCGCAAGTCAAAGGAACATCGCACTTAAGCCACAAGAAGAACTTCATTGACATATCTATATATGCAGAGAACCATATGAAGTCTTACTACCGGTCACTCCAATGAACTAGTTACCATAACTAGCATCCACGATTAACTCCGACATCACTATGTCTCCAAAAGGAGAATCACCGCTTGGATACACCAAGGAGTATACCTGTGCTAAGTCTCGGCTGTAATCGATGGTGTCCAAATCCATCAATTCATCGACTAGGATAATTCCGATACATCACAATTACACATGTAGAGATACTCACTAGTTGTGATCCAATCACAAATTCTCTCATGCTGTGAATCGTATCGTGGACATTCAGTAAATGAGTTTAAGATCCAATCAAATACATAAAATATGTATACTCAAATAGTGAATCTTCATTTATCATATAAATGGTTCATACATAAGGCGATTGCCTTAGGACATCTCTCATATATTACTAACAGACTCCCACTTGGCCTAATGCCAATCGCTACGGTATCCAATACCATAAGCACCATCATGACCCTCAAACTTACTTTGAGGTAATGCTTTAGTCAAAGGATCCGCTAAGTTCCTTTCAGTGGGAATTTTCTCGATTTGTATTTCGTTCCTACTTATGATCTCTCTGATAAGATGATAGCGGCGAAGCACATGTTTGGATCGTTGATGAGACCTTGGCTCTTTCGCCTGTGCAATTGCTCCATTGTTGTCGCACTAGACCGGTATTGCTTCAACAATGGCCGGAATCACACCAAGTTCATGAACGAACTTCTTGATCCAAACCACTTCCTTTGTTGCTTCCGAAGCTGCAATATATTCTGCCTCAGTGGTAGAATCCGCTACAGTCTCTTGTTTGGAACTTTTCCAACTTACTGCGCCCTCTTTCAAGGTGAACACGTACCCAGACTGAGACCTGGAATCATCCTTATTTGTCTGGAAACTGGCATCTGTATACCTGCGTATCACCATGTCCCCTTCTCCATATATTAGGAACACATCCTTAGTTCTTCTCAAGTACTTAAGGATCGTCTTAACAGCCGCCCAATGATCCATTCCTGGATCAGACTGGTATCTGCTCGTGACACTCAGAGCATACGATACATCGGGCCTCGTACATAACATAGCATACATGATATATCCTATTGCGGATGCATAGGGAATCTTACTCATGCAAATCCTCTCGTCTTCTGTGCGCGGACACATAGACTTCGAAAGGTGTACCCCATGCCTGATGGGCAGATAACCTTTCTTGGATTCCGACATGCTAAACCTCTTTAGCACTCGGTCTATATATGTAGACTGCGAAAGACCAAGCAACCGTTTCGATCTATCTCTATAGATCTTAATCACAAGGATGTAGGTTGCTTCTCCCAGGTCTTTCATGGAGAATGTCTTGGATAACCAAACCTTAACTGACTGTAAGATTGACACATCGTTTCCTATAAGTAATATGTCATCGACATACAATACTAGGAACACATTTGCCTCCCACTAACCTTCTTGTACACACAAGGTTCGTCTGGATTTTGTGAGAAATCAAACTTTTTGATCGTCTCATCAAAACGGATATTCCAGCTCCTGGATGCTTGCTTCAATCCATAAATGGATCGTTGCAACTTGCATACCTTGGTTTTATCAACCGATGTGAAACCCTCAGGCTGTATCATATACACATCCTCGAGCAAGTTTCCATTAAGGAAAGCTGTTTTCACATCCATCTGCCATATCTCATAATCATAATGAGCCGCTATGGCGGGAGCATCAGAATGGATTTAAGCATAGCTACGGCGAATAGGTTTCGTCATAATCAACACCTTGCTTTTGGCGATATCCTTTCGCCACCAATCTAACCTTATAGGTAATCACATTACCATCCATGTCGGTTTTCTTCTTGAAAACCCACTTGCACCCTATAGGCTTTATGCCTTGGTGGGTCGACGAGTTCAAACTTGGTTTCGTACATGGAATCCATTTCGACTTCATGGCACCAAGCCACTTATCCCTTTACGAACTTGTCGGCACTTCTTCATAGCGGTAGGCTCCTCATCATCAATGAGTAACACGTCGTTCGATTCACTTACAGAAATCCATATCTCGGGAATATTGCGTGTTCTACGGATCTGAAGATGTGGTGTTACAATAGGTCAGTAGATTGCTCATCACTATGAGTTGTCGGTGTTGTGCTTCACCTAGGTATCTCATCAATGTCTATTTGAGTCTCTCGAGCCTCCTCAAGCTCGCGACACTCCCTTGTTTTCTTGCAAGAGAAACTCTTTCTCTAGAAACACAGCATGCCTTGAAACAAACACCTTTTGTTCCACAGGATGATAGAATTGGTAACCCCTTGTTTCCTTAGGGTATCCAATAAATAGACATTTATCAGACTTAGCATCGATTTATGCGTCTGATCCAGCTTCACATAAGCGGGACAACCCCATATCTTCAAGTAAGATACATGAGGTTTCTTACTACCATATCTCATATGGAGTAGTAGAGACTACCTTGGTAGGCATTACATTAACAAGTAAGCAATTTTATGCAGTGCATAACCCCAAAAGGACTTGGGAAGAGTCGCATGATTCATCATTGACCTGACCATGTCCAACAAGGTCCGGTTACGCCTCTCAGATACACCATTATGCTATGGTGTATAGGGTGGAGTCCATTGAGACAATATGCCATTGTCTCTTAGATAATCAAGAAACTCTTGACTTAAGTATTCACCACCTCGATCCGATCGAAGTATTTTAATACTTTTGTCAGGTTGTTTCTCTACTTCATTTCTGAATTCTTTGAACCTTTCAAAGGCTTCAGACTTGTGTTTCATCAAGAACACATACCCAAACCGTGAGTGATCATCGGTGAAGGTGATGAAGTAGCTATAGCCTCCTAAAGCTTGAGTTGACATGGGTCCACATACATCAGTATGTACTAGACCTAGTAACTCTCCCACTCGTTCACCTTTTCCAGTAAAAGGTAACTTAGTCATCTTGCCTTTTAAGCATGATTCACATGTATCGTATGAATCCAATTCAAACGATTCCAAAATTCCACATCGGTGTAATTCGGACATGCGTTTCTTGCTTATATGGCCAAGACGACAATGCCACATATAGGAGTCCATTTGATTATCCTTTCGAGCACGCGTGTTGCTCGCTTCGATATTGAAGATGTCACTGGATACGTCCAACGTATAAATGCCATTACTCAAAGTTCCAGTTCCATAAAGTACGCCATTCAAAGTTATATAACAACATTTGTTACTAAACGTTAAATGGAAACCATTTCTATTTAAGCAGAAATAGAAACAATGTTCTTTATTAGAGAAGGAACATAATAGCAATTGTCCAGTTCCAAGACTAGTCCACTAGGGAGCTTCAGCAAATAAGTTCCGATGGCGACCGCAGCAACCTTTGCTCCATTGCCAACTCGCAAATTTGACTCCCCTCTGACAAGTCTTCTTCTATTCCTTAGCCCCTGTATGTCATTACATATATGTGAGCTACACCCAGTATCCAATATCCAAGTGTCTAAGGAAATAGAATGATAATCAATAACGAAGATACCTGAAGAGGATGGGGCATCGGATGCCTTCTTCTTCTTCATGGACTCAAGATAAGTCTTGCAGTTTCTTCGCCAGTGGCCTTCCTTGCCACAGTGATGGCAAGTGCCCTTTTGCGCTGGTTCCGCCTTCTTTGCCTTTTTCTTTCCTTTCTTCTGTTCTTTTGCCTTCCTCTTAGAACCTTTCTTTGAGGAATCAACTAACAGAACCGCCTTCTCCTCATGCTTTACAGAAGGCTCCACAGTCTTCAGCATATTAAGGAGCTCGGGAATGGTGGATTCCAATTTGTTCATCCGATAGTTCATCACAAATTGCGAGAAGCTCTTGGGCAAACAATGCAGAATTAAGTCAATACTTAACTCATGATCCATCATAAAACCGAGGGTAGCTAGCCGCTCGATGTACCCGTTCATCTTTAGCACAAACTGCACTACAGACGAACCTTCTTGCATCTTCGTAGTGAAGAGGAGCCTAGAGACCTCGAACCTTTCGGATCTCGCTTGCTCATCGAACAACTCATGAAGATGGAAGACCATAGTATTAGCATCCATATGCTCATGCTGCTTTGCGTACTGTACCATCGCCGCTAGCATGATACATGTTTCGATAGAGACCAACATTTGGTCCGAGTTGCATCGTCCTTAGGACGGTCAGGAAGAGGCTCTTCAAGGACATATGCAAGCTTTTCCGCCTTGAGAACAATTCTCAGGTTTCTAAGCCAGTCCAGGAAGTTAGGCCCAGTCAGTTTGTTCGAATCCAAAATAGTGCGCAAATTCAAAGACGTCATGATCAATTTATTGACCTAGAAATACAAAACGAGCATATATGAGAAAATGATTTTAAAATGCATCAATATACATTTATAAATCCCATTCATTTTTTTCGAATTTCAAAAACCCTTAAAATCACTTCGGGAGATCGTAGCTCCATCTCCGAATGGGCTGATATCCATCATAGATAAGAACAACCTTGGAGTGAGTCCAACAAGCCATTCTTAGCTATGATGGTGGGTATCAAGTATACCGATTACATATCATGTATATGTAACTATCACAATGTGCTATCAACTAATTGAATGTTTACACATACATTGGGTTGTTAACACATTAACAAGTATGCATCATATGCATAGCACCCAACTTTACCTCTCTTCACATCGACCTTGGAGTGAGTCCAACAAATCGATGCTCCAAGTTAAAGCCGACCCATTAATCGCGAAATAGTTTTAATATGGTTAGAGCGCATTCAACCAATTAGCCAGGCTTGGAGTGAGTCCAACAACCCAAACTAACGATTGACCTCTGACTCTTACCATATTAGAGTTAAACTATTCCAATGATTTAAACATGTTCAGGTTCGAGCCGGGCTTGGAGTGAGTCCAACAACCCAAACAAGAAACAGAACTCTGGTTCTAACCATATTAATGGAAGGTGTAGGCTTTAATATTGAGTTAGGGTTTTTATGTCTCATCCTCTTTGCATGCAAATAACTATTATCTACATGGCATGGCATACATGGCATACATCTACATGTCACGACACGCATGGCATAATGTTATGCATCTAATGCAATTACATGGCATACAATTATGTCATGTATATATTTCCTTATATGTCATAACTATTTATGGAAATAAAATATGTTTAAGATTTGATTCTCCAAATCAAATCATAATTAAATTAGGAAACAAATTTCCAAATCTAATCACATATTTTATTCATGGAATTATTTGATTAAGGAAAATCTATTTAGGAAACCAATTTCCTAAATCATTAAAACTACTTATGGAAATAAAATATTTTAAGATTTGATTTCCCAAATCAAATAATGATTAAATTAGGAAACAAATTTTCAGAATCTAATCAAATATTTTATTTATGGAAAATATCAATTTCCATAAATACTCCCAACTTTCCAAAAGTGGAAGATTTCCATAAATACTTCTAGACTTTCCAAAATTGAAAAATTTCCATAAATACTTATAAATTTCCAAAATTAGAAAATTTCCAGAAATACATTATGACTATCGCAAAACCATTTTATGATTATGTCGAAACACAACCTGGGCTCTGATACCACTGTTGGGTTTCCGGCACCGCGGCGTGTGTGTGTTCGATCATGTTTCGTAAACATGAGCACAGCGGAAGCAATTAAAATTAATAAATCTATATTTATTACAACACACACAACACACGCATGCTATTACAACAAGTGTAGACATAACCGTAAATTAAAATTTGCAATAAAAGGAAATTAAACTACGTTATACCTTCCGTATGACGTGTAGCGGGAACGGCATCAACCGGAACGATCCTCGTAAGAATCGTCTCTATCCGTATCCACGCCGAGCTCCTCGGGATGACTTCGCTAAGTCACGAGCTTCATCTTCGTACGGGTTACTAGCCTCGTGTTGAAGACGACGTGATCGAGAGATGATCACGATCCGAATCCAAATTCGGATCCAAAACGAGTTCTCAAAACTCGCTTCTCCGGAGAGGTATTCGTCAACCGTTTGACGAATCCTTCGTCCTCCACCTCAGAGGATTACCGGAGATCAAATCCCCGGTAAGTTAGCTGCTGTCGGAGCACTAACCGTCGTCCAAACGACGCTCCGACGAGAGGAGGAGAAGCTGTCCAGAAAACTGGACAGCTTGGTGGAGGATATAGGCGCCGGCCAACCAAGGAAAGAAAAACCTCACCTTGATGCCAAACCTATAGGGGATCACCGGAGGGTCGCCGGAGGTTCACCGGCTGAAGCTTGGTCGCCGGCAATGACTTGGACGGTGGCACAAAGGATGGGCGGCGGCCACTTAGGGTTGGGTGCCGAATTCACCAACAAGGGTGGGCGGCAACTCTATGTTGGGCGGCAACTCTTGATTAGGTCTTAGGGTTAGGGTTTAAGCCCTATTTTATAGAGAACTAATTCTCTTAATGGTTAATGGATCATATCCATAAAGCCCGTTAACCCGCTCCATTAAGATAAGTTAAAATAAACCAAACCATGATGGTTTATTTTAAGTTAAAACGAACCGAACCAACCTTTGGTTCATTCGTTTAATATAAACCAAACCATTTGGTTTATTCTCATCCATTGGATTAGAACCAAACCATTTTGGTCCATCCATTACGTCTTCATAAGACGCAGCCCATCCACGCTTCCATTGCGACTGAAACGATTTCATGCTCGCTTTATGTTTGGTCCAACCAAACCTAGTTTCTCTCGGTCTGAGAATCCAATTCTCAAGCTCGTTTTAAATCCTTTGGATTACACTCGTTGTGCGTGTGACCAAATAGGTTCTCGGTTTATGTTGGCCGTCTATAATTAACCATCAATTATAGAACGATCATGAGTGGCACCTAGTAGTACATCATGATCCCCAATTAACCGAAAAGATCAACGGTTGATCCAGAACTATTTCTGAAACCCTTCAGTAGCTCGAATGAATCGTGCCCCATTCCCTCACTCATCTTATACCCACTTGGTTCAGGACATGGTCTATTGTGTCAGTCCCCACTAGGCTGACTACGTCACACCTAGCCCAAGTATCATTTCCTCGTCCTACGGATTCTAGTTACTCCACATGTATCAAGAGTACTTTACTCTAAACATGTAATGCTTTGGCCAAAGACTTTAGTAACAATCCGACGAGAGGCCATGGGTATACATCTCCTCGCAAGGAGTGGTGAATCCTTTATAGGCTATTCAAACACCTTCGATCACTTGACTTATACCCAATCATCCCGGGTCCACATCTCCTTAGAGATGTTTGCTTAAGATGTCAAAGCATAAGTCTCCATGATCAAGATGACTTGAATACCGCAAGTCAAAGGAACATCGCACTTAAGCCACAGTAAGAACTTCATTGACATATCTATATATGCAGAGAACCATATGAAGTCTTACGACTGGTCACTCCAATGAACTAGTTACCATAACTAGCATCCACGATTAACTCCGGACATCACTATGTCTCCAGCCAGTGAGAATCAGCTGCTTGGATACACCAAGGAGTATACCTCGTGCTAGTCTCGTGAATTGATGGTGTCGGATCCATCAATTCATCGACTAGGATAATTCCGATACATCACAATTACACATGTAGAGATACTCACTAGTTGTGATCCAATCACAAATTCTCTCATCTTGTGAATCGTATCGTGGACATTCAGTAAATGAGTTTAAGATCCAATCAAATACATAAAACATGTATACTCAAATAGTGAATCTTCATTTATCATATAAATGGTTCATACATAAGGCGATTGCCTTAGGACATCTCTCATATATTACTAACAAAAGCTGCAACGTATTCTGCCTTAGTGGCAGAATCCGCTATAGTGTCAAATTTGGAACCTTTCCAACATATTGCGCCTCCATTCTAGGTGAATACATACCCAGACTAAGACATGGAATCATCCTTGTCTGTCTGGAGTTGGCATCCCTATACCCACGTATCACCATGTACCCTTCTCCATATATTAGGAACACATCCTTAGTTCTTCTCAAGTACTTAAGGATAGTCTTAACAGCCACCCAATGATCCATTCCTGGATCAGACTGGTATCTGCTCATGACACTCAGAGCATACGATACATCGGGCCTCGTACATAACATAGCATACATGATATATCCTATTGCGGATGCATAGGGAATCTTACTCATGCAAATCCTCTCGTCTTCTGTGCGCGGACACATAGACTTCGAAAGGTGTACCCCATGCCTGATGGGTAAGAAACCTTTCTTGGATTCTGACATGCTAAACCTCTTTAGCACTCGGTCTATATATGTAGACTGCGAAAGACCAAGCAACCGTTTCGATCTATCTCTATAGATCTTAATCCCGAGGATGTAGGTTGCTTCTCCCAGGTCTTTCATGGAGAATGTCTTGGATAACCAAACCTTCACTGACTGTAAGATTGAATCATCGTTTCCTATAAGTAGTATGTCATCGACATACAATACTAGGAACACGACTACACTCCCACTAACCTTCTTGTACACACAAGCTTCGTCTAGATTTTGTGAGAAATCAAACTTTTTGATCGTCTCATCAAAACGGATATTCCAGCTCCTGGATGCTTCAATCCATAAATGGACCGTCGCAATTTGCATACCTTGGTTTTATCAACCGATGTGAAACCCTCAGGTTGTATCATATACACGTCCTCGAGCAGGTTTCCATTAAGGAAAGCTGTTTTCACATCCATCTGCCATATCTCATAATCATAATGAGTCGCTATGGACAGGAGCATCCGAATGGATTTAAGCATAGCTACAGGCGAATAGGTTTCGTCATAATCAACACCTTGTTTTTGACGATATCCTTTCGCCACCAATCTAGCCTTATAGGTAATCACATTACCATCCATGTCGGTTTTCTTCTTGAAAACCCACTTGCACCCTATAGGCTTTATGCCTTCAGGTGGGTCAACCAAGTTCCAAACTTGGTTTTCATACATTGAATCCATTTCCGACTTCATGGCACCAAGCCACTTATCCCTTTCTGAACTTGTTAGCACTTCTTCATAACTGGTAGGCTCCTCATCATCAATGAGTAACACATCGTTTGATTCACTTACGAGAAATCCATATTTCTCAGGAATATTGCGTGTTCTACCAGATCTACGAAGATGTGGTGTTACAATAGGTCCAGCCGATTGCTCATCACTATGAGTTGTCAGCTGTTGTGCTTCACCAGGTATCTCATCAATGTCTATTTGAGTCTCTCGAGCCTCCTCAAGCTCGACGACACTCCCACTGTTTTCTTGCAAGAGAAACTCTTTCTCTAGAAACACAGCATGCCTTGAAACAAACACTTTTTGTTCCACAGGATGATAGAATTGGTAACCCCTTGTTTCCTTAGGGTATCCAATAAATAGACATTTATCAGACTTAGCATCCAGTTTGTCTGATACAGTCCGCTTCACATAAGCAGGACAACCCCATATCTTCAAGTAAGATACATGAAGTTTCTTACTATTCCATATCTCATATGGAGTAGTTGAGACTACCTTGGTAGGCATTCTGTTTAACAAGTAAATAGCTGTCTGAAGTGCATAGCCCCAAAAGGACTTGGGAAGAGTCGCATGATTCATCATTGACCTGACCATGTCCAACAAGGTCCGGTTACGCCTCTCAGATACACCATTATGCTGTGGTGTATATGGCGGAGTCCATTGAGACAATATGCCATTGTCTCTTAGATAATCAAGAAACTCTTGACTTAAGTATTCACCACCTCGATCCGATCGAAGTATTTTAATACTTTTGTCATGTTGTTTCTCTACTTCATTTCTGAATTCTTTGAACCTTTCAAAGGCTTCAGACTTGTGTTTCATCAAGAACACATACCCAAACCGTGAGTGATCATCGGTGAAGGTAATGAAGTAGCTATAGCCTCCTAATGCTCGAGTTGACATAGGTCCACATACATCAGTATGTATTAGTCCTAGTAACTCTCCCACTCGTTCACCCTTTCCAGTAAAAGGTAACTTAGTCATCTTGCCTTTTAAGCATGATTCGCATGTATCGTATGAATCCAATTCAAATGATTCCAGAATTCCACATCGGTGTAATTCGGACATGCGTTTCTTGCTTATATGGCCAAGACGACAATGCCACATATAGGAGTCTATTTGATTATCCTTTCGAGCACGCTTGTTGCTCGCTTCGATATTGAAAATATCACTGGATACGTCCAACGTATAAACACCATTGCTTAAAGTTCCAGTCCCTTAAAGAACTCCATTCAAAGTTATGTAACAACAATTGTTACTAAAAGTCAAATGGTACCCATTTCTATTTAAACAAGAAATAGATATGATGTTCTTTATCAACGAACGAACATAAAAGCAATTGTCCAGTTCTAAGACAAGTCCTACAGGGAGTTCCAACAAATACGTTCCGATGGCGAGTGCAGCAACCGTTGCTCCATTCCCAACACGTAAATTTGACTCTCCCCTTGACGAGTCTTCTTCTATTCCTTAGCCCATGTATGTCATTACATATATGTGAGCCACACCCAGTATCAAATACCCAAGTGTCTAAGGAAATAGAATGACAATCAATAAAGAAGATTTCTGAAGAAGATGGGGCATCCGATGCCTTATCCTTCTTCACGGACTCAAGATAAATCTTGCACTTTCTTCGCAAATGGCTCTCCTTGCCATAATGATGGCAAGTTTCCTTTTGTGCTAGTTCTACCTTCTTAGCCCTTCTCTTCTTTCCTTTCTGCTGTTCCTTTGACTTCCTCTTAGAACCTTTCTTCGAGGAATCAACTAACAGCACCGTCCCCTGCTCATGCTTCTCAGAAGACTCCACAGTCTTCAGCATATTGAGCAGTACCACAGATGAACCTTCTAGCATCTCAGAGGTGAAGAGGAGCTTTGAGACTTCGAACCTTTCGAATCTCACTTGCTCATCAACCAACTCACAAAGATGAAGGACTACGATATGAGCATCCATATGCTCATGCTGCTTTCGTAGCTTGGGTTCCATCGCGGCTAACATGATGCAACTCATTTGTTCAGAATCACTCACATGATTCTGATAGGCCAACAATTGGTCCAGAGTTGCATCGTCACTAGGACGGGCGGGAAGAGGCGCTTCGAGGACATTTGCAAGCTTTTCAACCTTGAGAACAATTCTCAAGCTTCTAAGCCAGTCCAAGAAGCTCAGCCCAGTCAATTTATTCGAATCCAAAATGGAACGCAATTCAAAGACATCATGATCAATCTTAGAAATACAAAACGAGCATATATGAGAAAGATGATTTTAAAATGCATCAATATACATTTATAAATCCCATTCATTTTTCGAATTTCAAAAACCCCAAAATCACTTCGGGAGATCGTAGATCCATCTCCGAATGGGCTGATATCCATCATAGTTATGAACAACCTTGGAGAGAGTCCAACAAGCCATTCATAACTACGACGGTAGGTATCAACTATACCGATTGCATATCACGTATATGCAACTATCACAATGTGCTATCAACTAATTGAATGTTCACACATACATTGGGTTGTTAACACATTAACAAGTATGCATCATATGCATAGCACCCAACTTCACCTCCCTTTACATCGACCTTGGAGAGAGTCCAACAAGCCGATGCTCCAGGTTAAAGCCAACCCATTAATCGGAAATAGTTTTAATATGGTTAGAGCGCATTCAACCAATTAGCCCAGCTTGGAGAGAGTCCAACAACCAAAGCTAACGATTGACCTCTGACTCTTACCATATTAGTATTAAACTATTCCATGGTTTGAACATGTTCGGGTTCGAGCCGGGCTTGGAGATAGTCCAACAACCCAAACAAGAAACGGAACTCTGGTTCTAACCATATTAATGGAAGGTGTAGGCTTTAATATTGTTTAAGGGTTTTTATGTCTCATCCTCTTTGCATGCAAATAACTATTATCTACATGGCATGGCATACATGGCATACATCTACATGTCACGACACGCATGACATAATGTTATGCATCTAATGCAATTACATGGCATACAATTATGTCATGTATATAATTTCCTTATATGTCATAACTATTTATGGAAATAAAATATGTTTAAGATTTGATTCTCTAAATCAAATCATAATTAAATTAGGAAACAAATTTCCAAATCTAATCACATATTTTATTCATGGAATTATTTGATTAAGGAAAATCTATTTAGGAAACCAATTTCCTAAATCATTAAAACTACTTATGGAAATAAAATATTTTAAGATTTGATTTCCCAAATCAAATCATGATTAAATTAGGAAACAAATTTCCAGAATCTAATCAAATATTTTATTTATGGAAAATATCAATTTCCATAAATACTTCCAACTTTCCAAAAGTGGAAGATTTCCATAAATACTTCTAGACTTTCCAAAATTGAAAAATTTCCATAAATACTTCTAAATTTCAAAAATTAGAAAATTTCCAGAAATACATTATGACTATCGCAAAACCATTTTTACGATTATGTCGAAACACAACCTGGGCTCTGATACCACTGTTGGGTTTCAGGCACCGCGGTGTGTGTGTGTTCGATCATGTTTCGTAAACATGAGCACAGCGGAAGCAATTAAAATAATAAATACTTCTATTTATTACAACACACACAACACACGCATGCATATTACAACAAGTGTAGACATAACCGTAAATTAAAATTTGCAATAAAAGAAAATTATCTACGTTATACCTTTCGTATGACGTGTAGTGGGAACGGCATCAACCGGAACGATCCTCGTAAGAATCGTCTCTATCCGTATCCACGCCGAGCTCCTCGGGATGACTTCGCTAAGCCATGAGCTTCGTCTTCGTACGGGTTACTAGCCTCGTGTTAAAGACAACGTGATCGAGAGATGATCACGATCCGAATCCAAATTCGGATCCTAAAACGAGTTCTCAAAACTCACTTCTCCGGAGAGGTATTCGTCAACCGTTTGACGAATCCTTCGTCCTCCACCTCAGAGGATTACCGGAGATCAAATCCCCGGTAAGTTAGCCGCTGTCGGAGCACTAACCGTCGTCCAAATGACGCTCCGACAACAAAGAAACAAGCTGTCCAGAAAAACTGGACAGCTTTTGGTGGAGGAATAGAGGCCGGCCAAAGGAGATGTGGAGCTCACCTTATCACCTAACCCACAAGATATCACCGGAGGGTCGCCGGAGCATCGCCGGCTGAAGCTTGGATGCCGGCGGCAAGGAGGTGGCAGCAGCTCCATGAAGTTGGCGGCAACACCATGTTGGGCGGCAACAACAAAAGGAGGCTAGGGTTGGGCGGCCAAAACTTCATTAGCTTTAGGGTTAGGGTTTATGCCCTATTTTATAGAGAACTAATTCTCTTAATGGTTAATGGATCATATCCATAAAGCCCGTTAACCCGCTCCATTAAGATAAGTTAAAATAAACCAAACCATGATGGTTTATTTTAAGTTAAAACGAACCGAACCAACTTTTGGTTCATTCGTTTAAAATAAACCAAACCCTTTGGTTTATTCTCATCCATTGGATTAGAACCAAACCATTTTGGTTCATCCATTACATCTTCGCGGCCCATCCACGCTTCCATTGCGACTGAAACGATTTCATGCTCGCTTTATGTTTGGTCCAACCAAACCTAGTTTCTCTCGGTCTGAGAATCCCATTCTCAAGCTCGTTTTAAATCCTTTGGATTACACTCGTTGTGCGTGTGACCAAATAGGTTCTCGGTTTATGTTGGCCGTCTATAATTAACCATTAATTATAGAACGATCATGAGTGGCACCTAGTAGTACATCATGATCCCCAATTAACCGAAAAGATCAACGGTTTATCCAGAACTATTTCTGAAACCCTTCAGCAGCTTGAATGAATCGTGCCCCATTCCCTTCACTCATCTTATACCCACTTGGTTCAGGACATGGTCTATAGTGTCAGTCCCCACTAGGCTGACTACGTCACACCTAGCCCAAGTATCATTTCCTAGTCCTACGGATTCTAGTTACTCCACATGTATCGAAGAGTACCTTACTCTAAACATGTAATGCTTTGGCCAAAGACTTTAGTAACAATCCGACGAGAGGCCATGGGTATACATATCCTCGCAAGGAGTGGTGAATCCTTTATAGGCTATTCAAACACCTTTGATCACTTCGACTTATACCCAATCATCCCGGGTCCACATCTCCTCAGAGATGTTTGCTTAAGATGTCAAAGCATAAGTCTCCATGATCAAGATGACTTGAATACCGCAAGTCAAAGGAACATCGCACTTAAGCCACAGTAAGAACTTCATTGACATATCTATATATGCAGAGAACCATATGAAGTCTTACGACTGGTCACTCCAATGAACTAGTTACCATAACTAGCATCCACGATTAACTCCGGACATCACTATGTCTCCAGCCAGTGAGAATCAGCTGCTTGGATACACCAAGGAGTATACCTCGTGCTAGTCTCAACAGAATTGATGGTGTCCAAATCCATCAATTCATCGACTAGGGATAATTCTGATACATCACAATTACACATGTAGAGATACTCACTAGTTGTGATCCAATCACAAATTCTCTCATGCTGTGAATCGCATCGTGGACATTCAGTAAATGAGTTTAAGATCCAATCAAATACATTAAACATGTATACTCAAATAGTGAATCTTCATTTATCATATAAATGGTTCATACATAAGGCGATTGCCTTAGGACATCTCTCATATATTACTAACAGTTTTTCCACTTCTTCTGCTATGACTTTGTCCTTTTCTGGTCCAAAATGTCGCCTCTTTTGTTGGACGGGTCGGGCTCCTTGAATGATATTGAGATGATGTTCCGCCACATGAGGGTGGATCCCGGTGAGATCATGCACATCCTTTGCAAAGATGTCTTCATTCTCCTTCAGGCAAGCCACCAGCTCTTCTTTGACATCCAGCTGTTGTGTTATTCGGGTGGCCTTTCCTGGAGCAATTTCCACCAGTTCTCCCTCCTATATCTTATCAACTTTGGGGGGGATTCCTCCAGGACGCAGACATCAGTGATGATGACAGCTTTGCCCTTCAGGTCCTCGGTTCGGGCTTTCTTCTGATTGTCCCGAACCATTTGCATGACTCCGGAGGCCTTCGTTCTCTCCACGAACTTCACCCACCGATTGACCTACTGGAAATTTCAGCTTCTGGTGGTATGGCGAAGCCACTGCCTGAAAAAGGGTGAGGAAAGGACGCCCAAGAATAGCGTTATAAGTGGACGGAGCATCCACAATAAGGAAAGGAATTATATTGGTTTTTTGGTTGGGTTTTACACCCAGAGTTAAAGGCAATGATATCTGTCCCTTCGGGTGAACCATGTGCCCTGCGAATCCGAAGAGGGGTGTGGACACATCTTCTAATTGGGCATTTCCCAGCTGCATTTGTCCGAAGGCTTCCTGGAAAAGGATATTAACAGAGCTTCCCGAGTCAACTAGTACCCGGGCCACTTCATAATTGGCCAGGGATATACGGATAACCAAGGCATTCGTGAGGGGCTGCAGGACACCTTGCAGATCTTCTGGCCCGAACGAAACGGGCGGTGCAACTTGAATAGTCTGGTCGGTGACGATGGCCAAACTCTCCATGAGACGGGCGTACGACTTCTGTGCCCGGTTGGAGTCCCCGTCGATGGGTCCTCCAGCTATAACATGAATAACTCCCCGTGTGGGAATGTCATCTAGATTGGATGAAGGGCCCTCCCCTGATGGGCCTTCTTAAGAGATGACCTCCTGGGATGGCGTTTGGAAAGCGACCCGGGGCTGCTGATTATACGGCCCTGGACGGGTTACATTAGGTCGGGGGCCTCGCCGCGCCGACCCTCCTGCCTGAAACTTTACTTGCGGATATGAAGTATGGAGGCGATCCAATTCTTCTTGTAACTTGAAACATCGGCCACTACTGTGGTCGTATTCTGTGTGATATTGGCAAAAGAACAGGGCTGGGGGGTTACGCGGGATCCCCCTGTGTCCCAAGGGTCGTTGTAGCAGACCCTGCTGATCGTAAAATTCCATTTCACGTTCTTTCCATGTCCTCACAGGAGGAAGCACTTCAGCAGCCATGATTTGTAATGGTGGGGTGGGGCGAACACCTTGCAGCATTGGACGAAGCCTCGGAACCTCTTGCCGAAAAGGTCTTGTATACACCCGCCGAGGGGGGGCTTGAAGAGCAGCGGGACGAACTCTTTTAGTGGGGACTGCTGTGGCAGTCCGTTCGGCCCTCCGTACCTTTAATCCTTCTTCTTCATGGATAAACTGCTCCGCACGGCTCAGTAGCTCTTCGTAACTATCCGTAGGTTGTCTTAACAAGGAACTGAGGAAGGGGCCCTTCCGCAGCCCATGCTGAATAGCGCCTCTGAAAGATTCAGATCGAGTGGCGGGGATCCCCCGGGCTGCAGAAGTGAATCGATGAATATACCCCCTAAGGGACTCCGAAGGTCCCTGGGTGATATGCATTAACATAGAGGCGTCTTGTTTATACGCCTTGCAGCTGACAAATTCTCGACTGAATATTCTCTGGAAGTCAGTGAAACAGGTGATAGACCCCGGGGGCAGAGTGGTGAACCACTTTTGCGCCGAGCCAGTCAGGGTGGTTCGAAAGACTCGACACTTGAGAGCGTTTGTATAACAGTGAAGCGAGGCCGCTCCGTCGAATTGAGATATGTGCTCGTCCGGATCCGTCGAACCATCATACTTATTGACCTGAGAATTCCGGAAGTAGGATGGAGGGAGCTCCGAAAGAATGTCCATCGTGAAGGGACTGGGCTTGTATACTTCCGGAGGTCTGGTGGATTGACTTTCACCCTGTTCCTCCCGGCGCGTTTGGGTGAAGGGCATAGTATTCTGAGGTGTTCTTCCCCCAAGTCCACCTCCAAGCAATACTTCACCATTGGCGGCTGTACGGGAGGGAGGAGGTGTTTCTGGTGGTAGATCTCTGGAAGAAGGTTCCCCGGAGTGCGGATGCAGATATCCGGTCCTTTTCCTTTCCCTAGCCAGGGCTTCTGTGATAGCGTCATCCATCAAGGCCTTTAGTTGTGATGGTAGAAGGGTGATGGGGCGCTCCTCCGCCGCAGAGGTATCAGGTAGTTGTATTTCTTCGGGTTGCATCTCGACGTCTAGCTCAAATGTTTCCCACAGACGGCGCCAACTGATGCGGACGGGTGAAGTCTGTTCACTCCTTTCCAATGCAGTGAAGCACGGATGGAGATCTCAGAGGGTTCTCACAGGCCGCAATCAGTAAAGAATAAAAAGATGAAGTAGATGAAACGCAAAAACCAGCACCAGCAATCGAGACTCAGACACAAGATGTAACGTGGTTCGGAATAAGAATTCCTACTCCACGGAGGTGAGTTTTCTCACTGGGGACGGTGCCCAAGCACTTTCACTATGAAGGTCCTCCTTTACGGAAAGCGAGTTTCCGAAGGTGGAGGAGAAAAAGCCTTTTACAATAATCTCACCAGACGAGAAAAATACAAGAGATATAACAACGACAGGTCTCTATCCTTCTTCTCCGGTGAGGCGGTTGTCCTCCTCTTTCCTCTCCTCTTGCGTCCCCTTCTCTCGCTGGGTAGGAATAATTGCCGGCCCCCCCCCTTTTTCCCTGCTTCCTCCCCTTTTATCTCCCCCTCCTTTCCTTCATCGTAACGTCGTGGGTTATCTTCATCGTACACGTGGCCACCACCTTTTCCTGGAGAATAATTCTGTTACAGATATTAGGTGGAGACTCTTTGGAATATTAGGTGGGGCCTCCCAGGCCGTTGCCTAACACCCTTTCCTCCATTTTTCGGGCAACTAGGCTGGACTATCTCCCTCAACCTTCCGTGTTGAGGGAAGCTAGTTTTAGGTCTATAGCCCACGAGCGCCCTAGCCCTAGGGTTCCTCATCAACCCGAACCAATTCCTCTCCTTCCCGTGCCCAACTTCCCCTTGTAGGGATCAGATTGTGCTGGCTTCTTGGCGAAGTGCCCTCCGCCTCTCCTTTGCCGTATCAATTGCTTTCATTACTTCTCCCATACCAATGGCTCTCAATAATCGCCCGTGCCAATGGCTTCTGAGGTCCGCCCATGCCAATGACTCTCAATATTCGCTCGTGCCAATGGCTTCTGAGGTTTGCCCGTGCCAATGGCTCTCAATATTTGCCCGTGCCAATCTTCCTTTCCTTTCTTAGCTGAGCCGTATATTTTGGACCGAATCTTAGGTCACCCGCTAACCCCTCTATCGGGGATTATGTAAAGAAGGTACCAGTAGTATCAAACATGAACCTGATCCCTGGACATATGACGAGACAATCCAAGATAAAGATGCAGTATCTTGGCAAAGTGCAATGAATGCTGAGATTGAATCTATGAATTCAAATTAGGTATGGGAGCTAGTAGAACCACCCGATGGTGTAAAAACCATTGGATGGAAGTGGATCTACAAGAGAAAGAGAGGAATAGATGGGAAGGTTGAGACCTTTAAAGCAAGGCTTGTTGCGAAGGGGTATACTCAGAAAGAGGGTATCGATTATGAGAAGGCCTTTTCGTCGGTAGCCATGCTTAAGTCTATCCAGATTCTCTTATGCATAGCAGCTCATATGGATTATGAGGTGTGACAGATGAATGTCAAGACAACTTTCCTTAATGGAAGTCTTGAGGAAAACATCTATATGAAGCAACCAGAGGGATTCATTGCTAAAGGCAAAGAGCATCTTGTATGTAAGCTTAATCGGTCCATGTATGGATTGAAGCAAGCTTCGAGGTCTTGGAACATATGCTTTGATGAGGTAATCCAGTCTTATGGATTTATTCAAAGTCCGAATGAGTCTTGTGTATACAAGAGATGTGACGGAAACGTAGTGGTATTTCTTGTACTATACGTAGATGAAATTTTGTTGATAATATATAGGCGGTTATCTACCGCACTTGTGAAAAGCCATAAATTAGCAATACGTAAATTGAACGAAGGACTTGGGAGAGGTGGGACACATCCTTGGATCAAGGTTATAAGGGATCGCAGAAAAAGGATGTTGTGCTTATCCCAAGCTTCATACATACACACGATTATGGATCGTTTTAGCATGCAGAACTCCAAGAATGGTTTTCTACCTTTCCGGCATAGAGTTCCTTTATCTAAGGAGATGTGTCCTAGAACATCTGAGGACATAGAGGAGATGAAGGCGGTTCCTTATGCTTCGGCGGTAGGAAGCCTCATGTATGTGATGCTATATACGAGATCAGATATCTCCTATGTCGTGGGCATGGTCAGCAGATATTAGAGGAATCCAGGACAGGGACATTGAACTGCGGTAAAGCATATATTGAAGTACCTAAGAAGACTAGGGATTATATGCTAGTTTACCGGGACGACCAATTACTCCCTGTAGGTTACACGAATTCCGACTTCCAATATGATAGGGATAACACTAAGTCTACCTCACGTTTTGTGTTTACTTTGGGAGGTGGAGCCATTGTATGTTGGAGTGTCAAGCAGAAATGCATGGCGGAGTCCACCATGGAAGCTGAGTATGTGGCAGCCTCTGAGGCGGCCAAAGAAGTTGTGTGGCTCAGGAACTTCCTGATGGACTTGGATGTGATTCCTGGTTTGCCCAGAACTATTACAATTTATTGTGATAATAGTGGTGCAGCTGCAAACTCGAAGGAACCACGAGCCCATAAGGCTAGTAAACACATAGAGCGCAAGTACCACATGATACGAGAAATCGTAAAGAGAAGAGAAGTTGATATGGCCAAGATTGCATCAGAGGATAACCTTGCAGATCCTTTCAGTAAGGCCCTTCCGGCGAGAGCTTTTGAAAGGCATGTTGAGGGAATGGGGATCAGATGTATGACAGTTTGAGGACAGCATAGTCTTTTAGTATAAGTGGTAGATTGTTGGAATGTATACTGAAAAGTCTATCTTTTGCATGAACATCTTCATTTTGAAATAAGAATCGCATGATTATTGTTTGCATTTTTATGGTTATGCAATATTTTCTAATACATTACATTGTAGATAACATGGTGTGTGGTGTCACACGGGAGATCATGTTATCAGCTCCTTGTAAAGTATAAGTAAAGGCTCGTAACCGAGATGGCTTTGGACAAACCATCGGAATGGTTGTAGTGTGATTTGATATTGGTTTGTCTTGACCATAGGATCACACTAGTGCATATTATGTGTATTGAGCAGGACCGACTTAGAGGTGATTCGATTTAATTCTGACTACATAATCGATTCAGACCTCAAATATTATTTTTAACATGCTCTTAATTCTGATATAATAACGGGCACATATACTTAATATTCATCTCTTTGATATATAAATGGGCGAGATCTATAGATTAAATCGATATGCTCGGTAAGTTGGGAGATAATATTATTTATATGGTGTGCCGTTGATTATAGGAGGAAACAGTGTCCTTTATATTAGGATGATGATGTCCTCTTGAGGAGCTCATAAGGTTCATCATGTAAACCCTGCAGGTGGACTTGGTACGGCATGATGAAAAGGTTGAGTGGTACTACTCATGGAGTTAGATGTTGATTAATTATTGGTCAGTAAATTAATTAATCGACTGACATTCGAGATCTTAAATACGGGGAGAAAATGTACAAATAATATATGGAGCCCATATTAACTTATGGGGGTTGGTGAGGTAGATCAATGATAATCTTTTAGTGGATTGTATTATCATTAATGTATCGGACTTTATGTGGGCTTGATCCATGGGTGGCCAAGATCAAACACCTCCTCATGGTCCCTATTGTAGCCTATTAACACCTCATGAAACTTAGATCCAATGGATAGAAACAAAACTCTAGATCCAAAGGTAGAGATTAAATCTATAAGATCCGACGGTTGAGATTAAATCTCTAGATCCGACGGTTGAGATTAAATCCCTAGAACCAATTGTGGAGATTAAAAGGAGGCATATCCCTAATCTATAAAAGGAGAACAAGGGGTTGGAGTGGAGAATTAATCAAGATGAGCTAGGGTTTTGGAGTTGGCGGCAAGAAGAGGAGCTAGGGTTTGGGCTTGGGCGACACCTAATAAGGAAAGTTTTCCTTGACTTCTCCTTCTTCATCAAGCTGCGGCTCCCCTTGAAGCTCTTCCATCCCTTGGCCGACATCCAAACTCCCTCTTCTCCTTCTCCTTGGCCTGTGGAACAAAGGTTTAGTGGCCTTTCTTGATGCTTTTGGCAAGCAACCCTTAATCTCTTCTTCCTTCTTGGCCGGCGGCAAAGATCCATCCTTGGAGGTTGTTGGTTGGGTGAAAGAAGGAATAGAGCTTTGTTTCTATTCTTCCTCTTGCTCGGAAAGAGCAAGGAAGGAAGATTGGTGATCTAGGAGCTTCAACTTTTGGTAGATCGTCGCCCACACGACGTCCGAAAGGAGGAAGGTCATACATTAGAAGATCAAGAGGTATATCTATTCTCTATTCACTTTTGTTACTTTCTTGTATTTGTTTTTCCAATTATGAGCATGATATATTCTGTTTGTGTCTAAATAATACTTGGATCCCGAACATAAATACAAAAGTCGATGATCCGTACATCGTCTATTCTACGGCTACTCACAGAATAGAGGTTGGTCGCTTGAACAAAAAGTTTGTTCAAGTGACCTCTCTAAACGAATAACACTACGATGACTTGGTTGTTTGGGCAATCCCTTTTGTCTAGGATTAAATTTTTTTAATCCAGAGACATCGATGGGATTGCCATGAACAAGTGACCGAGGTGAAGTGGGAAGCGAAGTTTCCCCTCATGGACTCGAAAAGCTAAACACTTCAGTGGGTAGGCTAACTTTTTGGTTGTAGCCATAAGATCCAACTATTATGGCCATATGTGTGTGTATGTGATAGGATGTGTGTAATTGTTACATTATTTTAATCCTCGGGGTTGACGAGGCTAGTATTTAATTTTTTATAATTAAGTACGACATTGTTTAGTCACTTTTTTATTTTTGTTTACTTTCGATCTAGATTTCATGTACACTCCTTCGTGGAGTATAGAATCAATGGATGTAAATTAAAATAATTTTTCTCGGTTCGGATCTACTGTAACGCCCGCCCTTATCTGCTCTCAGGGCGGCGCTACTTTTTTTTTTTTTTTTTTTATAACATGACATATAGGGATCATTTCACAATCTACATACTTAGACATTTTATCATGACCTAAACCTTCTTTTATGCATGTATCACACAACATATTCATAATTAGCATGTTAACATATCATAGCTTCTTTTATAACATGCATCACATTTCATATTCATAATTTGGCATGTTCCATATCCTATCTAATTTTACAACATGCATAACATGAATATCTATTCATGAGTTCTATCATATCAAACTTTTATAAGTAATTGAACAGTAACATAACTAAGCAACATTCAACATGGTACTAATAACTCTCAAGTCTTATAAGCGGAAGCAAATGTCTTAAGGTGTTCACGGAGCATAAAAATATAGGCAGATAGTAATAGGGTCATTTTCCACCATGCCACTATCACACACACTTGGCCCCTCCTGCTACTTCCTCTTAGTTCATGTTTCCTTTATCTGCAGTATATGGACAACATAAACTATAAGCATATAGCTTAGTAAGATTCTTGCCTACTCACAAAAGCCATAAACTTCATCAAACAAATAGAAAGCAGGAGCATACTAGCATAAATAGCATAAGTATTTCATAACAACACTATGCATCAACTTACCAACGTAATGAGAACATAAGCATGACATACAATTTACATAGCATAAAGGACATAATGATAAGCATTCTTAAACTTGACATAAGCATTCATAATTTCCACAATTCTAACATGCATAAAGGTCATAATCATAAGCATTTTTAAACTTAACATAAGCATTCATAATTTCATAAATCATAGACAAACATCAGGGACATAATCATAAGCATTCTTAAACTTAACATAAGCATTCATAATTTCATAAATCCTAGACAAGCATCAGGGACATAATCATAAGTATTCTTAAACATAACATAAGCATTCATAATTTCATAAATCCTAGACAAGCATCACGGACATAATCATAAGTATTCTTAAACTTAACATAAGCATTCATAATTTCATAAATCATAGACAAGCATCAGGGACATAATCATAAGCATTCTTAAACTTAACATAAGCATTCATAATTTCATAAATCCTAGACAAGCATTAGGGACATAATCATAAGCATTCTTAAACTTAACATAAGCATTCATAAAAGTCCTTTCTTTTCAAAACATATACATAAAGGTACTTTAACATAATCATAACTTGAATGAGGGGCCCTGTGTTAAATTACCACATAATGCGCTGTTCCTAATAGGTCAGTAGTGAGCCACCAGACCTACTAGAGCAAGACCTCTTACGTCTTACCAGGGCAAGACCTCTTACGTCTTCTTATGTCCCTATGGATTTGATTAACGACCACCTGACAGGTCGGGTACTTAACCTCTTACAAAGTAAAATACTTAATTCCTTTCTTTCTTGTCATATCATAAAGAACGCTCTTAATCCCTAACATAAACAGGGAAGCATCTCAATCTTGTCTTATCATAAGGAGAGCTCTTAATCCCTACTTGGAAGGGAAGCATCTCCATCTTATCTTATCATAAGGAGAGCTCTTAATCCCTACTTGAAAGGGAAGCATCTCCATCTTAGACATTTCATAACATACATGCATTCATAACATAAGAGTACCCTAAAGGGTTCCTAAAGCATAAATATGTTTATCACATAAGCATATTTCAGAGGCATATTCATGGCATATTAAATCATAAAACATGTTCATCTCAAAGGCATATTTCATGGCATATTACATCATAAACATGTTCATCACATAGGCATAATTCATGGCATATTATAATCATCCACATAACATATTTCATGGCATATAAAAATCACAATCATGTTCATCACACAAACTTATTTCATGGCACATAAAAATCATAATCATGTTCATCACATAAACATATTTCATGGCATATAAAAATCATAATCATGTTCCTCACATAAACTTATTTCATGGCACATAAAAATCATAATCATGTTCATCACATAAACATATTTCATGGCATATAAAAATCAAAATCATGTTCCTCACATAAACTTATTTCATGGCACATAAAAATCATAATCATGTTCATCACATAAACATATTTCTTGAAGGCATACAACCTAATACAACTTCATAAGGGGTATTTTCATGAAACCTTAACCCTAAACCTAATGTTGGCTGAAACATGTAGGGTACCATTTTCTTTATTTTTTTTTTGTTACATAAACTCCTACTTGAAGGCATACCACCTAATACAACTTCATAAGGGGTATTTTCATGAAACCCTAACCCTAAAACCATTGGTGGCCGAAACATATAGGGGCACAAAGCTTGGATTTTTGTCACCTAAAAATTTCTACATGAAGCATACAACATATCAAAATTTCCTTAGAAGCATTTTCATGCAACCCTAGCCCCAAAAACCTTCGTTGGCCGAAACTTGTATGGGCACCAAGACTTGTATTTTGTCCCTAAAATTCCTACATGAAGCATACAACATATCAAAGTTTTTCTTAGAAGCATTTTCATGCAACCCTAGCCCAAAAATACTTGGTTGGCCGAAACTTGCAAGGGCAACAAGACTTGTATTTTGTCCCTAAAATTCCTACATAAAGCATACAACATATCAAAGTTTTCCTTAGAAGCATTTTCATGCAACCCTATCCCAAAAATACTTGGTTGGCCGAAACTTGCAAGGGCAACAAGACTTGTATTTTGTCCCTAAAATTCCTACATGAAGCATACAATCTATAAAATATCTTAGAATCATTTTCATGCAACCCTAGCCCCCAAAAACCTTGGTTGGCCGAAACATGTAGGGTATCAAGCATCCTATTCCTTTCATGTATCATGTCCTACAAGAACTAATATACTGCAGGTGAGGGAATCTTACATCCTTCGCTTGCTTTTAGTTGGTAGATGACCTAATGGAAGCCAAGAACTAGCCTTCCCTTGCTTGGATGAGGTTCGGCCAAAGGGTGAAAATGGAGAGGGGGAGAGATGGTTTTCGGTGAGGAAGAAGAAGAGAAGAAGAAGTGGCCAAGTGGAAACTTCCCTCTTCTTTATAAAGGGAGGAAGAGAAGTTTCTCTTCTCTTTTCCATGCCTCTTCATTTACCCCCATCACACTTATCTACTATTTCCCCCCTTCCTCTAATGATCTAATCCTATTGGGCTTCTGGTTAGTTGGTGCATCTATAGGGCTTGGCTATCTCTAGAGGTTTGGGGTTCAATTCCTAGGCCTTGCATCTCTTTTTGGCTTATTTTCCTTTTATTTTCGAAAAGGCCCACATAAAGCCCATCATCGTAAAGCCAAAAATTCTCGTAAAATTGCTAGAAATTTTACGGGCATTACAATCCTCCATATCTTGTAAAAGTTTCGTCCTCGAAACTTAAAACAGTTCATGGTACTTCTGCTTCATGTCCTCCTCGCGCTCCCAGGTAGCTTCCTCGTATCGTTGATTTTGCCACAGGACCTTCACTAAGGGCACCTCTTTGTTCCTTAGCCTCTTGACTTCTCTGTCTAATATCTGGATAGGCCAACTTTCCATACTCAGGTCCTCTTGAACTTGTACTGTTTGTGGCTCGATCACTTGGTCCGCACTGGATATGCATTTCTTGAGTACAGAGACATGGAACACGTTGTGTATAGCCGACATCTCTTGAGGCAGCTCCAGCTTGTAAGCTACCTTGCCAACCCTCTGCAATATCGGATACGGTCCCAAGTAGCATGGACTCAATTTACCCTTTCTTCCGAATCTCATCACTCCCTTCATAGGGGCCACCTTGAGGAATACCAGGTCCCCGACTTCGAATTCTAACGGTCTACGCTGCATATCCGCATAGCTCTTTTGTCGGCTCTGAGCAGTTTCGATTCTCTGATGAATATTTTGTATAGATCGGGTGGTATCGTCAATAATATCGGCCTGAAGACCCATTTCCCTCGTTTCACCACCCTCATACCAACAGATAGGAGACTTGCATTTTCTCCCGTATAGAGCTTCATATGGTGCCATTCCAATAGTAGCCTGGTAACTGTTGTTGTAAGCAAACTCTGCCAAGCACAAATATCGACACCAACTCCCCTTAAAGTCTAAGGTACAAGCCCGCAACATATCTTCCAGCACCTGTTTCACTCTTTCTGGCTGACCGTCGGTCTGAGGATGGAACGCAGTGCTGAATCGCAACTTAGTGCCAAGGGCCTTCTGAACACATTCCCAGAAATGGGAGGTAAAATGGCCATCACGATCAAAAATAATAGCCATAGGCACTCCATGTAATCTGATAATTTCCTTGGCATATAATTGAGCTAGCTGCTCAACCGGATAGGTCATCTTAATTGCCAGGAAATGGGCAGACTTTGTCAACCGGTCTATGATTACCCATATAGCATCATAACCATTTTTTGTTCTGGGTAATCCCGAGATGAAATCCATAGAAATTTCTTCCCATTTCCACTCTGGAATCTGTATCAGCGATAATCCCGGTTTCGTGTTTACGCCTTAACCATCCGGCAGGTCGACAGTCCGACGTACTGAGCCACATCCCTTTTCATGCTGGACCACAAAAATTTATCTCTTAAGTCCTGATACATTTTTGTAGATCCAGGATGCATGGTATACGGTGTTCCATGGGATTCCTCGAGTATCTTCTTCCGAAGTTTCGGATCGTCCGGAATATATAGTCGGTCCCGGAGGTATAATAGTCCGCTGTCGGAAATGCGGAATCCATCATCCCTTCCTTCTAGGACTTTCTGTTTGATCTTCTGGATGTCTGAATCACCATCTTGCTTTCCCAATATATCGTCGAACAATGTAAGCGCTATCGTCATGGTGGAAAGTAGTCCAGAAATAATCTCTATTCCGTAATTCATTATTTCACTTTTTAGGGGCTGAGATAGCATTAATAAGGACATCAAAGCGGCACAGGACTTTCTGCTAAGTGCATCTGCCACTTTGTTGGCCTTTCCGGGATGATAGAATATCTCACAATCATAATCCTTGACTAGCTCGAGCCATCTGTGTTGCCTCATATTTAGGTCTTTCTGAGTGAAGAAATATCTCAGACTCTGGTCCTATAAATCCTGCACCGAGCTCCGTATAAGTAGTGCCTCCATATTTTCAGAGCGAATACCACGGCTGCTAGTTCTAAGTCATGGGTAGGATAATTTCTTTCGTGCTCCTTGAGCTGTCTAGAGGCGTAAGCGATAACCTTGCCATTTTGCATAAGTACAGCTCCGAGCCCCAGTTTAGAAGCGTCACTATACATATCGAAGCTTTCATTATCTTCAGGGAGAGTCAGAATGGGAGCGCTGGTTAGTCTCCTCTTCAGTTCCGTAAAACTCCTCTCACAGTCCTCAGTCCATTTGTATTGCTGGTCCTTTCGGGTGAGGGCTGTCATAGGGGCTGCAATTCTAGAGAAGTCCTCTACAAACTTTCTATAATAGCCTGCTAGCCCGAGAAAACTTCTGATTTCACTCACATTCCTTGGCCTATTCCAGTTTCTCACAGCTTCAATCTTTATTGGGTCTACCATGATTCCTTCTTTAGAGATGACTTGACCCAAGAATGCCACTTGATCAAGCCAGAACTCACATTTGGAGAATTTCGCATATAGTTACTCTTTCTGAAGAATCAGAGTATCGTCTTGTCTTGGATGTTCAAAGATGCTCTTCCCGGTCTCTCGAGTAGATAAGAATATCGTCGATGAAAACGATTACAAATTTGTCGAGGAAGGCCGAGAATACTCGATTCATCAGGTCCATGAACATCGTAGGAGCATTAGTTACTCCGAAGGGCATAACTACGAACTCATAATGTCCGTATCTCGTCCGGAAGGCCGTCTTCGGAATATCGCCTGGCTTTACTTTTACTTGATGATAGCTAGACCTGAGATCGATCTTTGAAAAGACAGTACCTCCCTTCAGTTGGTCGAACAGGTCGTCGATCCTGGGAAGGGGGTACCTATTCTTGATGGTCACATTGTTCAGTGCCTGGTAGTCTATACACATTCGCATAGACCCATCTTTTTTCTTTATGAACAGCACTGGAGCTCCCCATGGTGAGTAACTGGGGCGGATAAATCCCTGGTCAAGTAACTCCTGTAGTTGTTTTTGAAGTTCTTTCAACTCAGTCGGCGCCATACGGTAAGGTGCCTTGGAGATCAGATTAGTTTCGGGAATCAATTCGATCTTAACTCAATTTCTCTATCAGGTGGTAATCCAGGTAGGTCATCAGGGAATACCTCCGGATGGTCACATACCACTCTGACATCTTCTATCTTCTGGATCTTTGATGATATGGTATCAACCACATGTGCTAGAAATCCGGTGCATCCATTTTCTAACATTTTTCTGGCTTTTAGCGCCGATAAAAATTTCCTGGTTCCTTTCTTTGACTCCCCGATAAACTCAAATGAAACCTCGCCGGTCGGAAGGTCACCTCCGCTTACTGGCACTCAATTGAAGCGCCGACTTGTGCAGAAAATCCATGCCCAATATAACATCATAGTCCCACATATCTAGGACTATCGTGTCACAATGGAGCTCCTCGTCATGAAGTCTAATTGGTGCGGTGCGCAGAATATGGGCGGATGGCATCACTTCTCCCGAAGGTAACGTTGTTAAGAATTTATAGTCCAAAACTTGGGGATGCCTATCTATCTTTCTTGTGAAAGGCGTAGAGATGAACGAATGGGTTGCCCCAGTGTCAAATAATACAGTAGCATACTGACTGAAAATAAATATCTGACCTGTGACAACCGTCGAGGCACTCGCCACATCTTCTCTAGTGAGGGAGAACACCCTGGCATTTGTCCCAACGGGTGGGGCTTCCAATCTCCCTTGGCTTATCTGAGGACCCTCTATCGTAGCCTGCATCTGGTGAAGCTGTGGAGGGGCTCTGCATCGGACATCCGCCGAGGAGGTGCTCCGAACTGTAGGGCGCCTGGCTATGTGCCCCTCCAGTCCACAGTTGTCACACTTCCTTGTGCCCTGACGACATTCCCCCGGATGCTTCTTCCCACATGTAGGATAGTCGATACCCTGGTATTTCGGGCCCCCTTGGGCCATTCCATCGCTTTCTTCTTGCCACTGCGATCCTGTTCCAAACTAGTATTCGAGATTTGGATCTCCTACCATGCCTTACTCTGATCGATGTTGTTCGGTAGTGCTCGGTGACCGTGGCACTTGAATAGATCTTCGGCTCTGGGGTCGATTGACCACATTCTGGCTATCTCGGCCGCAACATTTTCAGCAGAGTCCGATCCTCTCCTTTCGAAGATCGACTAACTCGGGCGAGACGCGCGGTCGGTTGAACCTTTTCATAGCTTCAATAACTGATAGATCGCCTTGTCGGAACTCGAGGAACTCATCATAGTGCTTATTTGTGATCTGTCTCTGAAAGAACTCCTCGAAGAACTCCGATTCAAAGTCTATCCACCTCATTTGATTTACTTGTCTCTTTGCTTTGACTCTCTCCTACCACATCCTCGCATATCCGGAAAGACAGAATGAGGCACATTTTATCTTTTCGTACTCAGGCCAATCTACCAGCTCCACGATGCTCTCAACTGTTTTGAACCAGGCTTGGGCATCCCATGGTTCGCCGGCACCAGAGAAATTTTCTGGTTTCAGCCTCTGCCACTGAATCAGATAAGCTTCGGGTCGAACCCCGGCGGCAGCATTGATTAGTGGGGCTTGCACCATAGTGGTCGTGTTAGGAGTCACGTTCTGCGTCTCTGGTGTGGTACTAGGGTTCCCTTGTTGATTCATGAGAGTATTGATAACCAGCTGTTGTTTGACGACCTGACGCTGTAGCTTGGTAACCACATGCATCAAATCTGGTGGGGGTGCCGATTCATTCCCTCTATTACTACGTCTCCCGTTCATGTTATCTAGAGATAAATAAATAATTAAGGTATTATTAAAATTTCTACTCATACACATGCATCTAAACATTCCTTATCATAAACGAGGTAAGGTATCCTTCTTAGTTGAAATTCTAGGTGAGAGACCTGTTTCCATCATATAAGGCTTGGTAAGGTATCATTACTATCTAAGTCACAAGTATGGTTCTATTCTACTAAAACATGACAAGGTATTATTTCCATCTAGATAGAAGACACTCTTTATTATAAAAGAAACTTAGGTATGCATAAAGTTACTTACTTGGAAATAGCAGGATGGAGGCTTGATATGTGATAGTGGAAAGGTGAACCCGCTCTGATACCAACCTGTAACGCCCGCCCTTATCTGCTCTCAGGGCGGCGCTACTTTTTTCTTTCTTTTTTTTTTATAACATGACATATAGGGATCATTTCATCAATCTACATACTTAGACATTTTATCATGACCTAAACCTTCTTTTATGCATGCATCACACATCATATTCATAATTAGCATGTTAACATATCATAGCTTCTTTTATAACATGCATCACATTTCATATTCATAATTTGGCATGTTCCATACCCTATCTCATTTTACCACATGCATAACATGAAGATCTATTCATGAGTTCTATCATATCAAACTTTTATAAGTAATTGAACAGTAACATAACTAAGCAACATTCAAAATGGTAATAATAACTCTCAAGTCTTATAAGCGGAAGCAAATGTCTTAAGGTGTTCACGGAGCATATAAATATAGGCAGATAGTAATAGGGTCATTTTCCACCATGCCACTATCACACACACTTGGCCCCTCCTGCTACTTCCTCTTAGTTCATGTTTCCTTTATCTGCAGTATATGGACAACATAAACTATAAGCATATAGCTTAGTAAGATTCTTGCCTACTCACAAAAGCCACAAACTTCATCAAACAAATAGAAAGCAGGAGCATACTAGCATAAATAGCATAAGTATTTCATAACAACACTATGCATCAACTTACCAACGTAATGAGAACATAAGCATGGCATACAATTTACATAGCATGCTAAACATAATTAAATCTAAGCAGGGCATAAATTAAACCATAAGCATTCATGGCATCATCAACCCTAAACATGCATAAAAGACATAATCATAAGCATTCTTAAACTTGACATAAGCATTCATAATTTCCTCAATTCTAACATGCATAAAGGTCATAATCATAAGCATTCTTAAACATAACATAAGCATTCATAATTTCATAAATCATAGACAAGCATTAGGGTCATAATCATAAGCATTCTTAAACTTAACATAAGCATTCATAATTTCATAAATCCTAGACAAGCATTAGGGACATAATCATAAGCATTCTTAAACTTAACATAAGCATTCATAATTTCATAAATCCTAGACAAGCATCAGAGACATAATCATAAGCATTCTTTAACTTAACATAAGCATTCATAATTTCATAAATCATAGACAAGGATCAGGGACATAATCATAAGCATTCTTAAACATAACATAAGCATTCATAATTTCATAAATCCTAGACAAGCATCAGGGACATAATCATAAGCATTCTTAAACTTAACATAAGCATTCATAAAAGTCCTTTCTTTTCAAAACATATACATATAGGTACATTAACATAATCATAACTTGAATGGAGGGCCCCAGGTTAAATACCACATAATGCGCGTTCCCTAATAGGCTGGGGTAGCGAGCCACCAGACCTACTAGAGCAAGACCTCTTACGTCTTACCAGGGCAAGACCTCTTACGTCTTCTTATGTCCCTATGGATTTGATTAACGACCACCTGACGGGTCGGGTACTTAACCTCTTACAAAGTAAAATACTTAATTCCTTTCTTTATTGTCATATCATAAAGAACGCTCTTAATCCCCAACATAAACAGGGAAGCATCTCAATCTTGTCTTATCATAAGGAGAGCTCTTAATCCCTACTTGAAAGGGAAGCATCGTCATCTTATCTTATCATAAGGAGATCTCTTAATCTCTACTTGAAAGGGAAGCATCTCCATCTTAGACATTTCATAACATACATGCATTCATAACATAAGAGTACCCTAAAGGGGTCCTAAAGCATAAACATGATTATCACATAAGCATATTTCAGAGGCATATTCATGGCATATTAAATCATAAAACATGTTCATCTCAAAGGCATATTTCATGGCATATTACATCATAAACATGTTCATCACATAGGCATAATTCATGGCATATTATAATCATCCACATAACATATTTCATGGCATATAAAAATCATAATCATGTTCATCACACAAACTTATTTCATGGCACATAAAAATCATAATCATGTTCATCACATAAACATATTTCATGGCATATAAAAATCATAATCATGTTCATCACATAAACATATTTCTTGAAGGCATACAACCTAATACAACTTCATAAGGGGTATTTTCATGAAACCTTAACCCTAAACCTAATGTTGGCTGAAACATGTAGGGCACCATTTTCTTTATTTATTTTTTGTTACATAAACTCCTACTTGAAGGCATACCACCTAATACAACTTCATAAGGGGTATTTTCATGAAACCCTAACCCTAAAACCATTGGTGGCCAAAACATATAGGGGCACAAAGCTTGGATTTTCGTCACCTAAAAATTTCTACATGATGAAGTGATGTCCCTTGTCGAGTCCGTGAGGGAAAACTTCGCTTCCCCTTCGTCTCGGTTGCTTGACCATGGTGATCCCTTCAATGTCCCTGGATTAAAAAATTTAATCCTAGACAAAAGGGATTCCCAAAGCAACCAAGTCATTGTCGTGCTATTCGTTTAGAGAGGTTACTTGAACAAACTAGTTGTTCAAGCGACCTTCCTCTATTCTACGAGTAGCCGCGGAATAGACGATGTCCGGATCGTCGGTTTTTGTATTTATACTCGGGATCCAAGTATTATTTAGCCATTTACAGAAATATAACATGCTTATATTTGTAAAACAAAAACAAGCAATGAATAAAAGAGAAAGAAGAATAGGTATACCTCTTGGTCTTCTAATGTATGACCTTCCTCCTTTTGGACGTCGTGTGGGCGACGATCCACCAAAAGTCAAAGCTCCTAGATCGCAAAACTTCCTTCCTTGCTTTTACCAAGCAAGAGGAAGAAAAGAAACAATGTTTTTCTCCTTCCAAAACTCAACCAACAAAGAGCTATCAAAGCCCTTGCCGCCGGCCAACTAGAAGGAGAAGGAGATGGTGGAAAACTACCAAGACACCAAGGGAAACCCTATATCTTGTTTCCACCACCTAAGGAGAAGAAGAAGGGGACTTTGGGCCAAAGAGGAAGAAGAAGAGAGAAAGAACCTTCCTTATTTGGTGCCACCCTAGCCTTAAAACCCTAATCCCAATCCTATCTCAAATAGGATTGCTCCTTGCCGCCCAAACCCTAGCTCTTCTCCTATTCATCATGTAATCCACGACCACTCCCCATTCCCTCCTTTTATAGAGTTAGGGATAAGTCATGAATTAATCTCCTCCATTGGTTCTAGGGATTTAATCTCAACCGTCGGATCTAGAGATTTAATCTCAACCGTCGAATCTTAGAGATTTGATCTCTACCAATGAATCTTAGAATTTTGTTTCTATCCATTGGATCTAAGCATCTTGAGGTGTTAATGGGCTACATTAGGGACAATGAGGAGGAGTTGGGTCTTGGCCACCCATGGATCAAGCCCACATAAAGTCTGATCCACTAATCATGATCCAATCCACTAAAGGTCCATCATTGATCTACCTCACCAACCCCCATATGACAATATGGGCTCCATATATTATTTGTACATTTTCTCCCCATGTTTAAGATCTCGAATGTCTGTCGATTAATTAATTTACTAACCATTAATTAATCAAAATCTAATTCCTTGAGTAGTACCACTCAACCTTTTCATCATGCCGGACCAAGTCCACCTGTAGGGTTTACATGATGAACCATATGAGCTCCTCAAGGGGACATCATCATCCTAATATATAGGACACAGTTTCCTCCTATAATCAACGGCACACCATATAAATAATATCATCTCCCAACTTACCGAGTCTATCGATTTAATCTATAAATCTCGCCCATTGGTAAATCAAAGAGATGAGTACCAAGTATATGTGCTCGTTATTATATCGGGATTAAGAGCATGTACTAAATAATATCTGAGGTCCGATTCGATTATGTAGTCAGCAATAAATCGAATCACCTCTATGTCGGTCCTGCTCAATACACACAAAGTGCACTAGTGTGATTCTATGGTCAAGACAAACCAATACCAAATCACACTACAACCATTCCGATGGTTTGTCCAAAGCCATCTCGGTTGTGAGCCTTTACTTATACTTTCCAAGGGGCTGATAACATGATCTCCTGTGTGACACCACACACCATGTTATCTACAATGTAAAGTATGAGACAATATTGCATAACCATAAAAATTTGCAAACAATGATCATGTGATTCTTATTTCAAAATAAAGATGTTCATACAAAAGATAGATTTTTCAGTATACATCCCTACAATCTCTCACTTATACTAAAAGACTATGCTGTTCTCAAAGTGTCATACATCTGATCCCCATTCCCTCCACATGCCTATCAAAAGCTCTCGCCGGAAGGGCCTTAGTGAAAGGATCTTCCAGGTTATCCTCCGATGCAATCTTGGCCACAGCAACTTCTCCTCTTTTTACGATTTCTCATATCATGTGGTACTTGCGCTCTATGTGTTTACTAGCCTTATGGGCTTGTGGTTCCTTCGAGTTTGCAACTGCACCACTATTATCACAATAAATTGTGATAGTTCTGGGCAAACCAAGAATCACATCCAAGTCCATCAGGAAGTTCCTGAGCCATACAACTTCTTTGGCCGCCTCAGAGGCCGCCACATACTCAGCTTCCATGGTGGAGTCCGCCACGCACTTTTTCTTGACACTCCTCCATACAATGGCTCCACCTCCCAAAGTAAACACAAAACCTGAGGTAGACTTACTGTTATCCCTATCAGATTGGAAGTCGGAATCCGTGTAACCCACAGGGAGTAATTGGTCCGCCTTAAACCAAAGATATAATCCCTAGTCCTTCTCGGTACTTCAATATATGCTTTACCACTCCAATGTCCTGATACGATTACTCGATATCTCACGACCATGCCCACGGCAAAGCAGATATCTGGTCTCGTACAGAGCATCACATACATGAGGCTTCCTACTGCCAAAGCATAAGGAACCGCCTTCATCTCCTCTATCTTCTCAGATGATCTAGGACACATCTCCTTAGATAAAGGAACTCCATGCCTGAAATGTAAAATACCCTTCTTGGAGTTCTGCATGCTAAAACGCTCCATAATCGTGTCTATGTATGAAGCTTGGGATAAGCACAACATCCTTTTCCTGCGATCCCTTATAACCTTGATCCCAAGGATGTGTCCCACCTCTCCCAAGTCCTTCATATTAAACTGTTTGGACAACCATACCCTTACGTCCGATAACACCTTGATATTGTTGCCAATCAACAAAATGTCATCTACGTATAGTACAAGAAATACCACTACGTTTCCGTCACATCTCTTGTACACACAAGACTCATCCGGACTTTGAATAAATCCATAAGACTGGATCACCTTATCAAACCGAGTGTTCCAAGACCTCGAAGCTTGCTTCAATCCATAAATTGAGCGATTAAGCTTACATACAAGATGCTCTTTTCCCTTAGCAATGAATCCCTCTGGTTGCTTCATGTAGTTGTTTTCCTCAAGACATCCATTAAGGAAAGCTGTCTTGACATCCATCTGCCACATCTCATAATCCATATGAGCTGCTATGCATAAGAGAATTCGGATAGATTTAAGCATGGCTACCGGCGAAAAGGTCTCCTCATAATCGATACCCTCTTTCTGAGTATACCCCTTCGCAACAAGCCTCGCTTTGAAGGTCTCAACCTTCCCATCTATTCCTCTCTTTCTTTTATAGATCCACTTGCATCCAATGGTTATTACACCATCGGGTGGTTCTACTAGCTCCCAGACCTGATTTGAATCCATAGATTCAATCTCAACATTCATTGCACTTTGCCAAGATACTGCATCTTTATCTTGGATTGTCTCATCATATGTCCAGGGATCAGGTTCATGTTCGCCATGGACCAAATCAGAAGATTCTCCCAAGAACATGAATCTATCAGGCTATCTCACAACCCTCCCACTACGACGAGGTATCACCTGTGTATCCTCTGTGACACGTGGTGCTGTGACATGTGGTATATCCTCTTGTACTGGTGGTACTAAAGAAGTGACTTCCCCTTTTAGCTCCTCAAGAACAATCCTACTAGTGGGCTTGTGGTTCATCACATAGTCCTCCTCTAGAAATCTGACATTCGTACTCACGATCACCTTCTGATCCCTAGGACTATAGAACAAACAACCCTTCGTTCCCTTAGGGTAGCCAATAAACAAGCGTACTTCTGTACGAGATTCCAACTTACTAGCATCTCCCTTCAGCACATGTACTGGACTCCCCCATATCCGAATGTGTCTCAGACTAGGCTTTCGCCACCCACAATTCTCTGGGGTAGAAGGCACGATTTAGATGGAACCAAGTTGAATATACATTGTCATATCCAGATACCCCCGTAACTAATCGGCAACTCGTAATAACTCATCATCGATCTAACCATCTCCATGAGTGTCCTATTCCTTCGCTCCGCTACACCATTCTAGGGTGTGCAGTGCATAATTGGGATTGAATCCCAGCCTCTGATAAGTAATTCCTAAACTCTCCCAAGAGGTACTCACCACCACGATCAGATCGTAGGGTCTTGATACTTTTACCTTGACGGTTCTCCACATCAGCCTTGAATTCTTTGAACTCACAAAGCATTGATTCTTGGTGCATCAAGTAAATGCATCCATATCTTGAATAATCGTCTATAAAAGAGACGAAATATTCAAAACCACCTCTAGCCTGGATACACATAGGACCGCACAAATCAGTATGAACCAATTCTAACACATCTTTGGCTCTATACCCCTTGGCCATGAAAGGCCTCTTGGTCATTTTACCTTCCAAGCAAGATTCGCAGGTTGGGAGATTCTCCACCGCTAATGAACCCAAAGGTCCATCAGCTATCAACCTTTGAATTCTACTCAGGTTAATATGACCAAGCCTTAGATGCCAAAGATATGTCTGGTTCATCTTCGAAGGTTCTTTTCTCTTATTGGAATTAGAAGATGAGTTATTTACTTCTATATGCATTGTGGGAGCTTTTGGTTCAAGAGTATACAAATTGCCAACCAATGTACCTGACAGATAATCTCTCTATTTCTTTTTATAACAACTCTGTCATTAAAAGAAATAGAATATCCATGCATAATCAATTTAGAAACCGAAATCAAATTCTTTCTAAATGTAGGTACATAAAGACAATTTCTCAAAACCAAAACTTTATTTCTATCAAACGATAAATGAAGGTCTCCCACTGCAATAGCCGCTACCTTTGTAGCATTGCCCATGTAGATGGTAATTTCTCCTTCAGCTAGACGTCGGGTTTCATGGAACCCCTGCAAAGAATTACAGACATGATCAGTGGCTCCCGTATCTACACACCAGGTACCGGTAGATAACACCACTAAACATGTTTCAACGACTAAGGCAGAAGATATACCTTTGTTCTGCTTTAGGTTAGGGAAGTCTTTCTTCCCATGTCCAGTCTGTTTGCAAGTGAAGCACTTGCCTTTCGGCTTCTTCACTCCTCGCTGAGGTCCACCCGCCATTTTTGCTCCACCTTGTTTCTTTTTCTTCTTGCCTTTCGGCTTAGAAGTAGAAACCTTCTGAGCAACCATGGCTTCCTGCCTAGCAGCCCGATTATGGTATTCGAAAAGTTCCTTTTCCCTAGAATCATCCGCAGGCCTAGGAGGATACTCATCGACAGTTAAGACACTATCCAAATTTCTTTTCCAATCAATATTATTTGGGTACAGTAAGTTTATTTCTTTTAATATCACAGCAAGTGGGTTGAAAGTCATTTCAAAATCCTAAGAATCACAATGATCAAAATATTAGATTTCAAATATTATTGATTCCTTAAAACAATAAAATTCCGAAATCAACCAACACCTCAAAACACCGAGAATATGGCATGCCACGTAGTGTGGACGTATACGAATTCTACATTTAGCAAGAGGAGGTTTTACCCATTAATTTTATTATCTTGTCAACCTTACTTTTTGACAAATAAAATTAATAGTTGGTTCCTCTTTGGCCCTACAAATAAAAGCAGTGACTCTGATGGGGAGGATACTTTTATTTGCATCTAAGTGTGCACCATTACACGATACTAAGGGAATTATTTCGGATTATGTACCTTACCGCTGTGGAAGTACACATGTTCCTATATAATTTCCTATAACCATTATTTGACCTAGTGATCCGCAAACAAACTCATCCGCAGGGAGGAAGGCACTCAGAGCCGACGCGCAAGTTTGTTTGCATCACTTGTCAAATTGTAATGGAGGCCGCGGGAATTTATAAAAATATCCCTCTCCCACTTAGTAATTTTAAATTGAGGAATTTTCCTAGCCTACGACATGCATATCAAACAAAAAGCAATAAATATGAAAAATAAATTATTTTCCAACTATTATGGCTTTTGTCTTCAATATGACTCCCGTCGCATCGCCATCTCGTCCGCTCCTCCTACGCCATATACGAGCCATCCGGAGATCCGAGTCGAGACTAAAACCTATTTTAATTTACATCCATCGATCCTATACTCCACGAGGGAGTGTACATGAAATCTAGATCGAAAGTAAAATAAAATAAAGAGTGGCTAAACAATACAGTATTTAATTTACAAAAACTAAATACTAGCCTTGTCAACCCCGAGGATTCAACAAAATAAATATTTACACACATACAATCACATACACACACATGACCATAATAGTCGGATCTTATGCCTGCAACCAAAGAGTTAAACTACACATATCCTACTATTATCCGGCACATATAATATATGAAAAAGTGCATAAAAATTAACCGAATCCTAAACACACAAAACCGGAAACCTTGGCTCTGATACCAATTGAAGGGATGTCCCTTGTCGAGTCCGTGAGGGGAAACTTCGCTTCCCCTTCGCCTCGGTTGCTTGACCATGGTGATCCCTTCGATGTCCCTGGATTAAAAAATTTAATCCTAGACAAAAGGGAATCCCAAAGCAACCAAGTCATCGTCGTGCTATTCGTTTAGAGAGGTTACTTGAACAAACTAGTTGTTCAAGCGACCTTCCTCTATTCTACGAGTAGCCGCGGAATAGACGATGTCTGGATCGTCGGTTTTTGTATTTATACTCGGGATCCAAGTATTATTTAGCCATTTACAGAAATATAACATGCTTATATTTGTAAAACAAAAACAAGCAATGAATAAAAGAGAAAGAAGAATAGGTATACCTCTTGGTCTTCTAATGTATGACCTTCCTCCTTTTGGACGTCGTGTGGGCGACGATCCACCAAAAGTCGAAGATCCTAGATCGCAAAACTTCCTTCCTTGCTTTTCCCAAGCAAGAGGAAGAAAAGAAACAATGTTTTTCTCCTTCCAAAACTCAACCAACAAAGAGCTATCAAAGCCCTTGCCGCCGGCCAACTAGAAGGAGAAGGGGATGGTGGAAAACTACCAAGACACCAAGGGAAACCCTATATCTTGTTTCCACCACCTAAGGAGAAGAAGAAGGGGACTTTGGGCGCCGGCCAAGGCTGGAAAAGAGATGGAAAAGGCTGCTCGACATTGGCCCAAAGAGGAAGAAGAAGAGAGAAGGAACCTTCCTTATTTGGTGCCACCCTAGCCTTAAAACCCTAATCCCAATCCTATCTCAAATAGGATTGCTCCTTGCCGCCCAAACCCTACCTCTTATCCTATTCATCATGTAATCCACGACCACTCCCCATTCCCTCCTTTTATAGAGTTAGGGATAAGTCATGAATTAATCTCCTCCATTGGTTCTAGGGATTTAATCTCAACCGTCGGATCTAGAGATTTAATCTCAACCGTCGAATCTTAGAGATTTGATCTCTACCAATGGATCTTAGAGTTTTGTTTCTATCCATTGGATCTAAGCATCTTGAGGTGTTAATGGGATACATTAGGGACCATGAGGAGGAGTTGGGTCTTGGCCACCCATGGATCAAGCCCACATAAAGTCTGATCCACTAATGATGATCCAATACACTAAAGGTCCATCATTGATCTACCTCACCAACCCCCATATGACAATATGGGCTATATATATTATTTGTACATTTTCTCCCCGTGTTTAAGATCTCGAATGTCCGTCGATTAATTAATTTACTAACCATTAATTAATCAACATCTAACTCCTTGAGTAGTACCACTCAACCTTTTCATCATGTCGGACCAAGTCCACCTGCAGGGTTTAGATGATGAACCTTATGAGCTCCTCAAGGGGACATCATCATCCTAATATATAGGACACGGTTTCCTCCTATAATCAACGACACACCATATAAATAATATCATCTCCCAACTTACCGAGTCTATCGATTTAATCTATAAATCTCGCCCATTGGTAAATCAAAGAGATGAGTACCAAGTATATGTTCCCATTATTATATCGGGATTAAGAGCATGTACTAAATAATATCTGAGGTCCGATTCGATTATGTAGTCAGCAATAAATCGAATCACCTCTATGTCGGTCCTGCTCAATACACACAAAGTGCACTAGTGTGATTCTATGGTCAAGACAAACCAATACCAAATCACACTACAACCATTCCGATGGTTTGTCCAAAGCCATCTCGGTTGTGAGCCTTTACTTATACTTTCCAAGGGGCCGATAACATGATCTCCTGTGTGACACCACACACCATGTTATCTACAATGTAAAGTATGAGACAATATTGCATAACCATAAAAATATGCAAACAATGATCATGTGATTCTTATTTCAAAATAAAGATGTTCATACAAAAGATAGACTTTTCAGTATACATCCCTACACATGAAGCATACAACATATCAAAATTTCCTTAGAAGGATTTTCATGCAACCCTAGCCCCAAAAACCTTCGTTGGCCGAAACTTGTAAGGGCACCAAGACTTGTATTTTGTCCCTAAAATTCCTACATGAAGCATACAACATATCAAAGTTTTTCTTAGAAGCATTTTCATGCAACCCTAGCCCAAAAATTCTTCGTTGGCCGAAACTTGCATGGGCAACAAGACTTGTATTTTGTCCCTAAAATTCCTACATGAAGCATACAACATATCAAAGTTTTCCTTAGAAGCATTTTCATGCAACCCTAGCCCAAAAATACTTGGTTGAAGCATACAATCTATAAAATATCTTAGAATCATTTTCATACAACCCTAGCCCCCAAAAACCTTGGTTGGCCGAAACATGTAAGGAATCAAGCATCCTATTCCTTTCATGTATCATGTCCTACAAGAACAAATATACTGCAGGTGAGGGAATCTTACATCCTTCGCTTGCTTTTAGTTGGTAGATGACCCAATGGAAGCCAAGAACTAGCCTTCCCTTGCTTGGATGAGGTTCGGCCAAAGGGTGAAAATGGAGAGGGGGAGAGATGGTTTTCGGTGAGGAAGAAGAAGAGAAGAAGAAGTGGCCAAGTGGAAACTTCCCTCTTCTTTATAAAGGGAGGAAGAGAAGTTTCTCTTCTCTTTTCCATGCCTCTTCATTTACCCCCATCACACATATCTACAATTTCCCCCCTTCCTCTAATGATCTAATCCTATTGGGCCTCTGGTTAGTGGGTGCATCTGTTAGTGAAAGCCCTAGAGCCAATCATGTGATGATTGTTGTATGGACTTTATTGTATCATATTCCTATTTATAAAGGCATGGTTATTATATTTACTTGTATTTGTGCCAAATAACTAAATATAATAATGTCCTTGAGTAGTAGGTTCTTATCTATATCAATTGATTGGTTGAATCGATAATGAGATGATATAGAGAACACTACTCTTAATCATTCCTAGTCGAGTATTAACATTCAGGGACAATGTTAATGCATAGAGACTAGCATGTAGGTCAACAAGATGACTTGATCTCACAAGTCATGGATATGAGATATCAAGTTGACACATGGGTATGCATTGGAGAATGTATACTGAATGACCCGCCATGAGAAAGTATCATGGATCGTTATATGAGTGTCATATACGTTCTCATGTGGCTATTAGTATGACTATTAGTCCTTAGACCTGAAGTCACCATGGTTCCCTACATAAGGAGTTGCATACTTTGGCTTCGTCAAACGTCACCCGTAAATGGGTGGACTATAAAGGCGATTACTGGGTATGTAACGAATTATGCGGAGGGATGTGAGTGATGTAGATGGGATCTATCCCTCCTATATGACGGGGGTGACATCGATATTCTTGATAGAGTGAGACCACGAAGTGCATGGCCATGCCCAAATGAGTCAATATGAGATATTGAGCTCATTTGATTAGAGTGAGTCTACTTGGAGTTCAAGATTTAGATTGTACCGAGGATGACACGGTCTATGCCTCGATTGGTCAATCTAGATGTCAAGGATAGAGGGACATTGTCACATATTGTGAGAGTCACAATTAGTAGTCACAAAGGTGATGTTGGAGCTCAACATTCTTGTAACTTGGGTAGCAATGATGTGTTGCTAGATACCGCTCATTGCTTATGTTCCTAAATCGGTTTAGGGACATTCCCAACGTTACAAGAACCTATAGGGTCACACACATAAGAGCAATTAGATGGAGATTAGGTTCATATGATGAACCATGAGGATTAGGTTCATGGGATGAACGAAATTGGATTAAGAGTAATCCAAATTAGACTAATTGAGTTAGACTCAAGTTGATTCAAGTGTTGAATGAGTCTAATTGAGATTTGATTCATCAAATCAATTTAAATTAATGAATAAAGATTCATTAAATTAAATTGACTTGAGTCAAGTGGTTAGATTTGATCAACCATGGGAGATTAGAGGTCAAGTTTGACTTGACTTGAGAGGGAAGATGAAAGGTCAAGTTTGACTTGACCAAATGCCATGTCATGGTGATGACTTGGCATGGGGCGGCCAATGATGATGCTCCACATCATCATTGACTTTGTCAATTGATGCCACATCATGAGGGAGATCAAGGGTCATGGGAGTTACATGCATGCATGTAACCCCCCTCCATGAAGTGGCCGGCCACTCCATTAGATGGAGTATTGATTTTTGGTGGCTAATTGACTTCATCTTCAACCTTGGAATTTTTCCTCTCAAGCTCTCCCCTCTCCTTCCTCATCTTGCCGAGACACCCTAGGAGTGCTAGCACACTCAAGTGTGTTTTTCTTCCACCTATTGCTTGTGTGGATACCATAGAGGAGTGTGCACTTGACACTCTCGAGTTCCGCAGACTTTTGACGAGCGGGATTTGGCGAAGGGCATCGATCGAGGGTAATGATCTTATCTCTTAGATCTAAGGTAGATCTAGGGTTTTTATACAAGCACATACATGTTTTGTTTTAATACTTCTTCGCATTGTGGCGGGCATCCGAGGTTTCCGCAACGCAAAAGCGGTTTTGCGCTCTAAAAACCCAACAAAGGGTATCGTGAGCCACGCATGAAGCATGTATGTGTTTCGCTTTTGTTGTTTTTATATTAGATATAAAAATTACAGATTTATATGTTTCTGTAAATTTTCTTATTTTATAGAATTTTGGGTATTTTTCTCGAGAGTCAAGCAACGAGTGTTGGGACACTCGTAGGCTTCAACCGCCGAGAAAACTCTCCGAATCGTAGTTCTCGCTTTAGGTTTGGGACAGCGACTTAAGTCGCTGTAAGATCATTGTAGGGACACTCAAGTTTATTTTAGTAGGGGCGCTGCCCCTATCCCCGAAAGGGGCCATGTCCCGCGATCGCCCGAAACCGCTTAGCGGACCGTTACGGAGAGTTGACTCATAAATTGAAATAAATTAGGAAAATTATAGAAATTTCTGTAAAATACATAATTTAGAATTATGTATAATTCTGTGATTGTCATGGCCCAATAACCCAATTGGATTGGATTATGTGTTGTATTCATAATACTACATGCGCTCGCTTTGTGGTCAGGCGAGAAAGTGTTCATGACGGCCGCGCTCTATTCTTTTAAATTCTAGCGCTGTAAAGCAAGCAATACGTAACTGGAACGGGTTTCGTATTTGTAATGTACAAAAATGGAGCGGTGGAAAGTCCACTTGAAGACGAGCTTACGAGAAGGGTGATGACGACACATGGCGGTCAAAGGAAGCGCTTGGAGAAGCCGCTAGCCTTAGGTTGACCGTCCGATCTTCTCATTGGCTTGAGAAGATCGTAGTAGGGCCATGACTATATCACATTTAATGATATATATATATGTTGATATATATATATGTATATTTAATTGATTTTGCTTGTATGTATGTGATGCATGCTAGTAGAAACATGTTTGTATGTATATGATGCATGCTAGGTTAATTTTCTTGTATGTATATGATGCATGCTAGAATAATTAATGTATGTATATGATGCATGCTAATATAGGATAATAAAGGCCTAAATGTGTATAAGATACACATTACGATTAGATTAGATCATAATCGAATCAACTCGAAAATGCCTACCGAGCCTTGATACCCATCACTACCTCGATCATTTGTTGTTGTTGAATCTGCCAAAGCAGAGCAACGCATATTATCTTGGTAGGGTGCGGAGGGACAATCTTGGTCCCGCCTATCACGACTGGTTAGAGTAAGCTCAATTAGATTGAGCAAAACTAGTTAACTCAATTGGATCGAGTAGAACTATAGGCATATTCCAATCGTTGGAAAGATAGGTTAAGATCGCATTTACACTAAATCTTGGGCGATTTAGCCAAAGCTAACTCAAGGTCTTTTGTAAATGTGGGTCTTAATCCTATAAACAAGAGTTGCATAGAGATGTAATCGGTAATGTGTTACCCACCGATCGTACTAAGTCTTGGGCGATTTAGCCAAAGCTAACTCAAGGCTTAATATGATGTGGATCTTGTCCCGCAAGAATTATAGCTAGTTTGTATGAATCTAGTAAAAGTGGTTTGACCACATCCATAACTCGATTCTACAAAATTCCTATAATTTAGTGGGAGCATCATTTGATTAAAGGCCTAATTAAATGATAAAAGGAATATGATATTAATCCTCTGCATTGTATGTTGTAGATTACTATGTCAACAAACACGAACACTCTCTCTCTGCGATCCGTCCTTGAGAAGGACAAGCTCAATGGAGCAAATTTCCTGGACTGGTACAGGAACTTGAGAATTGTTCTCACCCAAGAAAGGAAGATGTACGTCCTGGAGCAGCCCATTCCGGAGGCACCTCCTGCCAATGCCTCGCGAGCTGACAAAGATGCTTACAAGAAGCATCAAGATGATGCATTAGATGTGTCATGTCTAATGCTCGCGACCATGAACTCTGAGCTTCAGAAGCAACACGAGTTCATGCATGCTTATGATATGGTTGGACATCTTCGTCAACTATATCAAGGACAAGCTAGGCATGAGAGATATGAAGTCTCTAAGGCATTATTTGGGTCCAAAATGCAAGAAGGGACTCCCGTAGGTACATATGTACTCAAGATGATTGGGTACGTAGAAAACCTACAAAGGCTGGGATTCCCACTTGGCCAAGAGCTGGCCACTGACCTAATCTTGCAATCTTTTCCAAGAGCCTTCGATCAATTTGTCATGAATTATAACATGAATGAAATTGATAAGCCATTGCCTGAAATGCTCAGAATGTTGAGAACTGCAGAGCTTAACCTTAAGAAGGGTAAATCTGACACCATTTTGATGGTGCAGAAAAAGAAAGGCAAGGGCAAGCCTAAAGGTAAGGGAAAGTCCCAAGCCAAGGGCAAAGGCAAAGAACTTAAACCCAAAGGAGGGGTAGCCAAGGAAGGGGCTTGCTTCTTCTGCAAGGAAGCAGGACACTGGAAGCGTAACTGCAAGGCATACCTGGAAGATCTTAAGAAGAAGAGAAGTGAGACTTCTACTTCAGGTATAAATGTTATAGAAGTCAATCTATCTATTTCTTCATCATGGGTATTAGATACCGGATGTGCATCTCACATTTGTACCAATGTGCAGGGGATGAGAAATAGCAAGGCATTGACAAAGGGCGAGGTGGACCTATGAGTAGGCAATGGAGCAAGGGTTGCTGCTGTCGCTGTAGGAACTTATGATCTATCTCTGCCCTCTGGGCTTGTACTAGAATTAGAAGAATGTTGTTATGTGTCTGCTTTAACTAAGAACATCATTTCAGTTTCTTGTTTGGACAAGAAAGGGTTTTCATTTATAATAAAGAACAAATGTTGTTCAGTTTATTTAAATGATATGTTCTATTGTAGTGCACCTCTAATGAACGGACTCTACTTTCTAGACTTAGAGAGCCCTATCTATAACATAAGTACCAAGAGGTTCAAATCAAATGAGTTGAACCAAACCTATCTCTGGCATTGTCGCTTAGGTCACATAAATGAGAGTCGCTTATCTCAGCTCCATAAGGATGGGCTGCTAGACTCATTTGATTTTGAATCATATGAGACATGCGAGTCTTGCCTTTTAGGCAAGATGACCAAGACTCCCTTTAGTGGACATAGCGAAAGAGCAACAGATTTGTTGGGACTTATACATAGTGATGTATGTGGTCCTTTCAATGTTGCTGCTAGAGGTGGTTACAGGTACTTCATTACATTTACTGATGACTTCAGTAGATATGGTTATGTGTATCTTATGACACATAAATCTGAATCCTTTGAAAAGTTTAAAGAATTCAAGAATGAAGTACAAAACCAGCTTGGCAAGAGTATTAAGATACTTCGATCAGATCGAGGTGGTGAATACCTTAGCCATGAGTTTCGTGACTATCTAGCTGAGTATGGGATTCTATCCCAACTCACTCCTCCTGGAACACCACAGTGGAATGGTGTATCCGAAAGGAGGAATCGTACCCTATTGGATATGGTACGATCTATGATGAGTCACACAGATCTTCCTATATCCTTTTGGGGATATGCTCTGGACACAGCAGCCTTTACCCTTAACCGTGTACCATCCAAGGCTGTGGTAAAGACACCATATACGATATGGACAGGGAAAAATCCCAAGATGTCTTTTATGAGGATTTGGGGTTGTGAGGCTTACGTTCGACGTCAAGTCTCAGACAAACTGGGACCCAAATCCGATAGGTGCTATTTTGTTGGATATCCCAAGTCTACAAAGGGATATTACTTCTACATTCCCAGTCAGCACAAAGTGTTTGTGGCAAAGACTGGGGTTTTTCTAGAAAGGGATTTTGTTTCTAGAAAAACTAGTGGGAGTACCTTCGATCTTGAAGAAATTCAAGATAAGGACCATAGCACTGAGGCCTTGATGGAGGTTGAACAGGAACCACAAAGTGTTGTGTGTGATGAGGTTGTTGCACAAAGAGTTGTGGAACAACCACCTGTTCAAGTAGACCTACCTCTTCGCAGGTCTGATAGGGTACGTCGTCAGCCTGAGAGATACTCATTTCTCTTGTCTGACCATGATGACGTTATGCTCATTGAGAATGAGCCTACCTCCTATCAGGAAGCTGTGATGAGCCCAGATTCTGAGAAATGGCTAGACGCCATGAGATCCGAAATGGAATCCATGTACACTAACCAAGTATGGACTTTGGTTGATCCACCTGAAGGGGTCAAACCCATTGGGTGTAAGTGGGTCTTTAGGAGAAAGACTGACATGGATGGACTTACGCATACCTATAAGGGCTGATTGGTGGCTAAAGGTTTCAAGCAAATTCATGGTATTGACTATGATGAAACCTTTTCTCCATTGTCGATGTTTAAGTCCATTCGGATCTTGCTTGCTATCGCAAAGATACCACGATTATGAGATCCGGCGGATGGATGTCAAAACCGCATTTACGAATGGAAACTTACTCGAGGATGTGTACATGACACAACTTTGATGGTTTTGTAGATCCTGATATCCGGGAAGGTATGCAAGCTGCAAAGGTCCATTTATGGGCTAAAGCAAGCTTCTCGGAGCTGGAATCTTCGATTCGATGATGCGATCAAACAGTTTGGTTTCATCAAGAATGAAGATGAACCCTGTGTCTACAAGAGGGTTAATGGGAACACATTTGTGTTCCTTGTATCAGATATGGATGACATACTGCTCATTGGGAATGACATCCCTTCGCTACAGTCTGTGAAGACTTGGCTCAGGACGTGCTTCTCAATGAAGGACTTAGGTGAAGCAGCCTGTATTCTAGGCATCAAGATCTATAGAGATAGATCTAAGAGATTGCTTGGCCTAAGTCAGAGTACATACATTGACACGGTATTACTTTGGTTTGCCATGCAGAATTCCAAGAAAGGACTTCTGCCGATGTCACATGGTGTGAGTCTTTCGAAGACTCAAAGTCCCTCTTCTAGAGAGGAGAGAGACCGCATGGATAAGATCCCTTACGCATCTGCTATAGGATCTATCATGTACGCCATGTTGTGTACTATCTCCGATGTCTCGTATGCTTTGAGCATGACGAGTAGATACCCGATCGGATCGGTGGCGTCATCGATAGCGGTCAAGAATATTCTTAAGTACTTGAGAAGGACTAAAGAATATTTCTTGATTTTGGAGGCGATGAGGAGCTAGTGTAGAAGGGTTCTGATGCGCCAAACCGAGGATGATTACAGATCGCAGTCAGTTCGTGTTTTGCTTGAATGGTGGCGTTGTGAGCTGGAAGAGTTCGAAGCAGGACCGCGATTCTACAACAGAGGCGAGTATATCGCATCCGAGGCGAAAAGGAGGCGATTTGATCCGCAAGTTCATTACTGAGCTTGGGGTGGTTCCTAGCATTGCAGATCCTATAGAGCTCTATTGTGACAACAATGGAGCGATTGCACAGGCTAAGGAACCTCGCTCACACCAGCGGACCAAACACATACTACGGCGCTTCCATCTCATTCGAGAGATCATCGATAGAGGAGATGTGAAGATTTGCAGAGTACCCACAGAGGCTAACATCGCAGATCCCTTGACCAAGGCTTTGGCACAGAAAAAGCATGATGGTCACACTAGGTCATTGGGTATTAGATACTACGGTCATTGGCACTAGTGCTAGTGGGAGATTGTTAGTGAAAGCCCTAGAGCCAATCATGTGATGATTGTTGTATGGACTTTATTGTATCATATTCCTATTTATAAAGGCATGGTTATTATATTTACTTGTATTGGTGCCAAATAACTAAATATAATAATGTCCTTGAGTAGTAGGTTCTTATCTATATCAATTGATCGGTTGAATCGATAATGAGATGATATAGAGAACACTACTCTTAATCATTCCTAGTCGAGTATTAACATTCAGGGACAATGTTAATGCATAGAGACTAGCATGTAGGTCAACAAGATGACTTGATCTCACAAGTCATGGATATGAGATATCAAGTTGACACATGGGTATGCATTGGAGAATGTATACTGAATGACCCGCCATGAGAAAGTATCATGGATCGTTATATGAGTGTCATATACTTTCTCATGTGGCTATTAGTATGACTATTAGTCCTTAGACCTGAAGTCACCATGGTTCCCTACATAAGGAGTTGCATACTTTGGCCGTCACAAACGTCCACCCGTAAATGGGTGGACTATAAAGGCGATTACATCGGGTATGTAACAATTATGCGGAGGGATGTGAGTGATGTAGATGGGATCTATCCTCCTATATGACGGGGTGACATCGATATTCTTGATAGAGTGAGACCACGAAGTGCATGGCCATGCCCAAATGAGTCAATATGAGATATTGAGCTCATTTGATTAGAGTGAGTCTACTTGGAGTTCAAGATTTAGATTGTACCGAGGATGACACGGTCTATGCCTCGATTGGTCAATCTAGATGTCAAGGATAGAGGGACATTGTCACATATTGTGAGAGTCACAATTAGTAGTCACAAAGGTGATGTTGGAGCTCAACATTCTTGTAACTTGGGTAGCAATGATGTGTTGCTAGATACCGCTCATTGCTTATGTTCCTAAATCGGTTTAGGGACATTGCCAACGTTACAAGAACCTATAGGGTCACACACATAAGAGCAATTAGATGGAGATTAGGTTCATATGATGAACCATGAGGATTAAGTTCATGAGATGAACCAAATTGGATTAAGAGTAATCCAAATTAGACTAATTGAGTTAGACTCAAGTTGATTCAAGTTTTGAATGAGTCTAATTGAGATTTGATTCATCAAATCAATTTAAATTAATGAATAAAGATTCATTAAATTAAATTGACTTGAGTCAAGTGGTTAGATTTGATCAACCATGGGAGATTAGAGGTCAAGTTTGACTTGACTTGAGAGGGAAGATGAAAGGTCAAGTTTGACTTGACCAAATGCCATGTCATGGTGATGACTTGGCATGGGCGGCCAATGATGATGCTCCACATCATCATTGACTTTGTCAATTGATGCCACATCATGAGGGAGATCAAGGGTCATGGGAGTTACATGCATGCATGTAACCCCCCTCCATGAAGTGGCCGGCCACTCCATTAGATGGAGTATTGATTTTTGGTGGCTAATTGACTTCATCTTCAACCTTGGAATTTTTCCTCTCAAGCTCTCCCCCTCTCCTTCCTCATCTTGCCGAGACACCCTAGGAGTGCTAGCACACTCAAGTGTTTTTCTTCCACCTATTGCTTGTGTGGATACCATAGAGGAGTGTGCACTTGACACGACGAGCGGGATTTGCGAAGGGCATCGCATCGAGGGTAATGATCTTATCTCTTAGATCTAAGGTAGATCTAGGGTTTTTATACAAGCACATACATGTTTTGTTTTAATACTTCTTCGCACGGATCCGTGGCCGGGGGCTTCCGAGGTTTCCGCAACGCAAAGTGCTTTTTGCGGCTCTGAAAACCCAACAAAGGGTATCGAGCCACGCGAAGCATGTATGTGTTTCATTTTGTTGTTTTTATATTAGATATAAAATTACAGATTTATATGTTTCTGTAAATTTTCTTATTTTATAGAATTTTTGGGTATTTTTCTCAAGAGTCAAGCAACGAGTGTTGGGACACTCGTAGGCTTCAACCACGAGAAAAACTCTCGAATCGCGAGTTCTCGCTTTAGGTTTTGGGACAGCGACTTAAGTCGCTGTAAGATCATTGTAGGGACACTCGCGAAGTTTATTTTATGAGTAGGGCGCTGCCCTATCCCGAAAGGGGCCATGTCCCGCGATCGCGAAACCGCTTAAGCGTGACCGTTACGGAGGTTGACTCATAAATTCGAAATAATTTAGGAAAAATTATATAAATTTCTTTAAAAATACATAATTAAGAATTATGTATAATTCTGTGATTGTCATGGCCCAATAACACAATTGTATTGGAGTAAGTGTGTTGTAATTCATAATACGGCCTGCGTGACGATTTGTGGTTGTGCGTGTTGTAAATGTGTTTGCGACTGTGGCGTCGCACCTATTCTTTTAATATTCCAGTTGTAAATAGTTTTAGACTCGAATGTAACTCGAGTTTCGTATTTGTAATGTACAAAATGGAGCGGTGGAAAGTCCACTTGAAGACGAGCTTACGAGAAGGGTGACGACGACACATGGCGGTCAAAGGAGGCGCTTTGAGAAGACGCTAGACTTAGGTTGAACGTCCGATCTTCTCATTGGCTTGAGAAGATCGTAGTAGGGCCATGACTATATCACATTTAATGATATATATATATGTTGATATATATATATGTATATTTAATTGATTTTGCTTGTATGTATGTGATGCATGCTAGTAGAAACATGTTTGTATGTATATGATGCATGCTAGGTTAATTTTCTTGTATGTATATGATGCATGCTAGAATAATTAATGTATGTATATGATGCATGCTAATATAGGATAATAAAGGCCTAAATGCGTATAAGATACACATTACGATTAGATTAGATCATAATCGAATCAACTCGAAAATGCCTACCGAGCCTTGATACCCATCACTACCTCGATCATTTGTTGTTGTTGAATCTGCCAAAGCAGAGCAACGATATTATCTTGGTAGGGTGCGGAGGGACAATCTTGGTCCCGCCTATCACGACGGGTTAGAGTAAGCTCAATTAGATTGAGCAAAACTAGTTAACTCAATTGGATCGAGTAGAACTATAGGCATATTCCAATCGTTGGAAAGATAGGTTAAGATCGCATTTACACTAAATCTTGGGATTTAGCCAAAGCTAACTCAAGGTCTTTTGTAAATGTGGGTCTTAATCCTATAAACAAGAGTTGCATAGAGATGTAATCGGTAATGTGTTACCCACCGATCGTACTAAGTCTTGGGCGATTTAGCCAAAGCTAACTCAAGGCTTAATATGATGTGGATCTTGTCCCGCAAGAATTATAGCTAGTTTGTATGAATCTAGTAAAAGTGGTTTGACCACATCCATAACTCGATTCTACAAAATTCCTATAATTTAGTGGGAGCATCATTTGATTAAAGGCCTAATTAAATGATAAAAGGAATATGATATTAATCCTCTGCATTGTATGTTGTAGATTACTATGTCAACAAACACGAACACTCTCTCTATGCGATCCGTCCTTGAGAAGGACAAGCTCAATGGAGCAAATTTCCTGGACTGGTACAGGAACTTGAGAATTGTTCTCACCCAAGAAAGGAAGCTGTACGTCCTGGAGCAGCCCATTCCGGAGGCACCTCCTGCCAATGCCTCGCGAGCTGACAAAGATGCTTACAAGAAGCATCAAGATGATGCATTAGATGTGTCATGTCTAATGCTCGCGACCATGAACTCTGAGCTTCAGAAGCAACACGAGTTCATGCATGCTTATGATATGGTTGGACATCTTCGTGAACTATATCAAGGACAAGCTAGGCATTAGAGATATGAAGTCTCTAAGGCATTATTTGGGTCCAAAAAGCAAGAAGGGACTCCCGTAGGTACATATGTACTCAAGATGATTGGGTACGTAGAAAACCTACAAAGGCTGGGATTCCCACTTGGCCAAGAGCTGGCCACTGACCTAATCTTGCAATCTTTGCCAAGAACTTTCGATCAATTTGTCATGAATTATAACATGAATGAAATTGATAAGCCATTGCCTGAAATGCTCAGCATGTTGAGAACTGCAGAGCTTAACCTTAAGAAGGGTAAATCTGACACCATTTTGATGGTGCAAAAGAAGAAAGGCAAGGGCAAGCCTAAAGGTAAGGGAAAGTCCCAAGCCAAGGGCAAAGGCAAAGAACTTAAACCCAAAGGAGGGATAGCCAAGGAAGGGGCTTGCTTTTCTCGCAAGGAAGCGGACACTGGAAGCGAATCGCAAGGCATACTGAAGATCTTAAGAAGAAGAAGTGAGACTTCTACTGTATAAATGTTATAGAAGTCAATCTATCTATTTCTTCATCATGGGTATTAGATACCGGATGTGCATCTCACATTTGTACCAATGTGCAGGGGCTGAGAAATAGCAAGGCATTGACAAAGGGCGAGGTGGACCTACGAGTAGGCAATGGAGCAAGGGTTCTCATTGTCAGGAGGAACTTATGATCTATCTCTGCCCTCTGGGCTTGTACTAGAATTAGAAGAATGTTGTTATGTGCCTGCTTTAACTAAGAACATCATTTCAGTTTCTTGTTTGGACAAGAAAGGGTTTTCATTTATAATAAAGAACAAATGTTGTTCAGTTTATTTAAATGATATGTTCTATTGTAGTGCACCTCTACTGACCGGACTCTACTTTCTAGACTTAGAGAGCCCTATCTATAACATAAGTACCAAGAGGTTCAAGTCAAATGAGTTGAACCAAACCTATCTCTGGCATTGTCGCTTAGGTCACATAAATGAGAGTCGCATCTCGGCTCCATAAGGATGGGGCTAGACTCATTTGATTTTGAATCATATGAGACATGCGAGTCTTGCCTTTTAGGCAAGATGACCAAGACTCCTTTAGTGGACATAGCGAAGAGCAACAGATTTGTTGGGACTTATACATAGTGATGTATGTGGTCCTTTCAATGTTCTTTGCTAGAGGTGGTTACAAGTACTTCATTACATTCTTGATGACTTGGTAGATATGGTTATGTGTATCTTATGACACATAAATCTGAATCCTTTGAAAAGTTCAAAGAATTCAAGAATGAAGTACAAAACCGGCTTGGCAAGAGTATTAAGATACTTCGATCAGATCGAGGTGGTGAATACCTTAGCCATGAGTTTCGTGACTATCTAGCTGAGTGTGGGATTCTATCCCAACTCACTCCTCCTGGAACACCACAGTGGAATGGTGTATCCGAAAGGAGGAATCGTACCCTATTGGATATGGTACGATCTATGATGAGTCACACAGATCTTCCTATATCCTTTTGGGGATATGCTCGACACAGTGACCTTTACCCTTAACCGTGTACCATCCAAGGCTGTGGTAAAGACACCATATACGATATGGACAGGGAAAAATCCCAAGATGTCTTTTATGAGGATTTGGGGTTGTGAGGCTTACGTACGATGTCAAGTCTCAGACAAACTGGGACCCAAATCCGATAGGTGCTATTTTGTTGGATATCCCAAGTCTACAAAGGGATATTACTTCTACATTCCCAGTCAGCACAAAGTGTTTGTGGCAAAGACTGGGGTTTTTCTAGAAAGGGATTTTGTTTCTAGAAAAACTAGTGGGAGTACCTTCGATCTTGAAGAAATTTAAGATAAGGACCATAGCACTGAGGCCTTGATGGAGGTTGAACAGGAACCACAAAGTGTTGTGGGTGATGAGGTTGTTGCACAAAGAGTTGTGGAACAACCACCTGTTCAAGTAGACCTACCTCTTCGCAGGTCTGATAGGGTACGTCGTCAGCCTGAGAGATACTCATTTCTCTTGTCTGACCATGATGACGTTATGCTCATTGAGAATGAGCCTACCTCCTATCAGGAAGCTGTGATGATCCCAGATTCTGAGAAATGGCTAGACGCCATGAGATCCGAAATGGAATCCATGTACACTAACCAAGTATGGACTTTGGTTGATCCACCTGAAGGGGTCAAACCCATTGGGTGTAAGTGGGTCTTTAGGAGAAAGACTGACATGGATGGACTTACGCATACCTATAAGGGCCGATTGGTGGCTAAAGGTTTCAAGCAAATTCATGGTATTGACTATGATGAAACCTTTTCTCCAGTGGCGATGTTTAAGTCCATTCGGATCTTGCTTGCTATTGCAGCATACCACGATTATGAGATCTGGCAGATTGATGTCAAAACCGTATTTCTGAATGGAAACTTACTCGAGGATGTGTACATGACACAACCTGAGGGTTTTGTAGATCCACAGCATACTGGGAAGGTATGCAAGCTGCAAAGGTCCATTTATGGGCTAAAGCAAGCTTCTCGGAGCTGGAATCTTCCATTCGATGATGCGATCAAACAGTTTGGTTTCATCAAGAATGAAGATGAACCCTGTGTCTACAAGAGGGTTAATGGGAACACATTTGTGTTCCTTGTACTGTATGTGGATGACATACTACTCATTGGGAATGACATCCCTTCGCTACAGTCTGTGAAGACTTGGCTGGGGACGTGCTTCTCAATGAAGGACTTAGGTGAAGCAGCCTGTATTCTAGGCATCAAGATCTATAGAGATAGATCTAAGAGATTGCTTGGCCTAAGTCAGAGTACATACATTGACACGGTATTACTTCGGTTTGCCATGCAGAATTCCAAGAAAGGACTTCTGCCGATGTCACATGGTGTGAGTCTTTCGAAGACTCAAAGTCCCTCTTCTAGAGAGGAGAGAGACCGCATGGATAAGATCCCTTACGCATCTGCTATAGGATCTATCATGTACGCCATATTGTGTACTCGTCCTGATGTCTCGTATGCTTTGAGCATGACGAGTAGATACCGATCGGATCGGTGGCGTCATCGATAGCGATCAAGAATATTCTTAAGTACTTGAGAAGGACTAAAGAATATTTCTTGATATTGGAAGCGATGAGAGCTAGTGTAAAGGGTTCTGCGATGCGGCTTCAAATGACCGAGATGATTATAGATCGCAGTCAGGGTTCGTGTTTTGCTTGAATGGTGGCGTTGTGGTGGAAGAGTTGACGAGACCACGATTCTTGATTCTACAGACGAGTATATCATTGCATACGAAGCGTGAAGAAGCGATTTGGATCCGCAAGTTCATTACTGAGCTTGGGGTGGTTCCTAGCATTGCGGATCCTATAGAGCTCTATTGTGACAACAATGGAGCGATTGCACAGGCTAAGGAACCTCGCTCACACCAATGGACCAAATACATACTCACGGCGCTTCCATCTCATTCGAGAGATCATCGATAGAGGAGATGTGAAGATTTGCGAGTACCCACGAGGCTAACATCGCAGATCCCTTGACCAAGGCTTTGGCACGAAAAGCATGATGGTCACACTAGGTCATTGGGTATTAGATACTACGGTGATTGCACTAGTGCTAGTGGGAGATTGTTAGTAAAGCCCTAGAGCCAATCATGTGATGATTGTTGTATGGACTTTATTGTATCATATTCCTATTTATAAAGGCATGGTTATTATATTTACTTGTATTGGTGCCAAATAACTAAATATAATAATGTCCTTGAGTAGTAGGTTCTTATCTATATCAATTGATTGGTTGAATCGATAATGAGATGATATAGAGAACACTACTCTTAATCATTCCTAGTCAAGTATTAACATTCAGGGACAATGTTAATGCATAGAGACTAGCATGTAGGTCAACAAGATGACTTGATCTCACAAGTCATGGATATGAGATATCAAGTTGACACATGGGTATGCATTGGAGAATGTATACTGAATGACCCGCCATGAGAAAGTATCATGGATCGTTATATGAGTGTCATATACTTTCTCATGTGGCTATTAGTATGACTATTAGTCCTTAGACCTGAAGTCACCATGGTTCCCTACATAAGGAGTTGCATACTTTGGCCGTCAAGCGTCACAGTAAATGGGTGGACTATAAAAGCGATTCTTGGGTATGTAGCAATTATGCGGAGGATGTGAGTGATGTAGATGGGATCTATCCCTCCTATATGGAGGTGACATCGATATTCTTGATAGAGTGAGACCACGAAGTGCATGGCCATGCCCAAATGAGTCAATATGAGATATTGAGCTCATTTGATTAGAGTGAGTCTACTTGGAGTTCAAGATTTAGATTGTGCAGGATGACACGGTCTATGCCTCGATTGGTCAATCTAGATGTCAAGGATAGAGGACATTGTCACATATTGTGAGAGTCACAATTAGTAGTCACAAAGGTGATGTTGGAGCTCAACATTCTTGTAACTTGGGTAGCAATGATGTGTTGCTAGATACCGCTCATTGCTTATGTTCCTAAATCGGTTTAGGGACATTGCCAACGTTACAAGAACCTATAGGGTCACACACATAAGAGCAATTAGATGGAGATTAGGTTCATATGATGAACCATGAGGATTAAGTTCATGGGATGAACCAAATTGGATTAAGAGTAATCCAAATTAGACTAATTGAGTTAGACTCAAGTTGATTCAAGTTTTGAATGAGTCTAATTGAGATTTGATTCATCAAATCAATTTAAATTAATGAATAAAGATTCATTAAATTAAATTGACTTGAGTCAAGTGGTTAGATTTGATCAACCATGGGAGATTAGAGGTCAAGTTTGACTTGACTTGAGAGGGAAGATGAAAGGTCAAGTTTGACTTGACCAAATGCCATGTCATGGTGATGACTTGGCATGGGCGGCCAATGATGATGCTCCACATCATCATTGACTTTGTCAATTGATGCCACATCATGAGGGAGATCAAGGGTCATGGGAGTTACATGCATGCATGTAACCCCCCTCCATGAAGTGGCCGGCCACTCCATTAGATGGAGTATTGATTTTTGGTGGCTAATTGACTTCATCTTCAACCTTGGAATTTTTCCTCTTAAGCTCTCCCCCTCTCCTTCCTCATCTTGCCGAGACACCTAGGAGTGCTAGCACACTCAAGTGTGTTTTTCTTCCACCTATTGCTTGTGTGGATACCATAGAGAGTGTGCACTTGACACTCTCGAGTTCGTGGACTTTTGAACGAGCGGGATTTGCGAAGAGGGCATCGCATCGAGGGTAATGATCTTATCTCTTAGATCTAAGGTAGATCTAGGGTTTTTATACAAGCACATACATGTTTTGTTTTAATACTTCTTCGCGCGGATCCGTGGCGGGGCTTGAGGTTTCCTTCGCAAAAGCGGTTTTTGCGGCTCGGAAAAACCCAACAGTGGTATCAGAGCCACGTGCGAAGCATGTATGTGTTTCGGTTTTGTTGTTTTTATATTAGATATAAAAATTACAGATTTATATGTTTCTGTAAATTTTCTTATTTTATAGAATTTTTGGGTATTTTTCTCAGAGTCGAAGCAACGAGTGTTGGGACACTCGTAGGCTTCAACCGTCGAGAAAAACTCTCCGAATCGGCGAGTTCTCGCTTTAGGTTTTTGGGACAGCGACTTAAGTCGCTGTAAGATCATTGTAGGGACACTTGCGAAGTTTATTTTGTGAGTAGGGGCGCTGCCCCTATCCCCGAAAGGGCCATGTCCTTGATCGCGCCCGGAAACCGCTTAGCGGGACCGTTACGGAGAGTTGACTCATAAATTCGAAATAAATTAGGAAAAATTATAGAAATTTCTGTAAAAATACATAATTTAGAATTATGTATAATTCTGTGATTGTCATGGCCCAATAACCCAATTGGATTGGATTAAGTGTGTTGTAATTCATAATACGGCCTGCGTGCCGTTTTGTGGTTGTGCGTGTTGTAAAGTGTTTGCGACCTGCGCGTCGCGCCTATTCTTTTAATATTCTAGTTGTAAATAGTTTTAGACTCGAATGTAACTCGAGTTTCATATTTGTAATGTACAAAAATGGAGCGGTGGAAAGTCCACTTGAAGACGAGCTTACGAGAAGGGTGACGACGACACATGGCGGTCAAAGAAAGCGCTTGGAGAAGCCGCTAGCCTTAGGTTGACCGTCCGATCTTCTCATTGGCTTGAGAAGATCGTAGTAGGGCCATGACTATATCACATTTAATGATATATATATATGTTGATATATATATATGTATATTTAATTGATTTTGCTTGTATGTATGTGATGCATGCTAGTAGAAACATGTTTGTATGTATATGATGCATGCTAGGTTAATTTTCTTGTATGTATATGATGCATGCTAGAATAATTAATGTATGTATATGATGCATGCTAATATAGGATAATAAAGGCCTAAATGCGTATAAGATACACATTACGATTAGATTAGATCATAATCGAATCAACTCGAAAATGCCTACCGAGCCTTGATACCCATCACTACCTCGATCATTTGTTGTTGTTGAATGCGCAAGCGAGCAACGCATATTATCTTGGTAGGGTGCGGAGAGGACAATCTTGGTCCCGCCTATCACGACTCGGGTTAGAGTAAGCTCAATTAGATTGAGCAAAACTAGTTAACTCAATTGGATCGAGTAGAACTATAGGCATATTCAATCGTTGGAAAGATAGGTTAAGATCGCATTTACACTAAATCTTGGCGATTTGGCCAAAGCTAACTCAAGGTCTTTTGTAAATGTGGGTCTTAATCCTATAAACAAGAGTTGCATAGAGATGTAATCGGTAATGTGTTACCCACCGATCATTACTAAGTCTTGGGCGATTTGGCCAAAGCTAACTCAAGGCTTAGTATGATGTGGATCTTGTCCGCAAGAATTATAGCTAGTTTGTATGAATCTAGTAAAAGTGGTTTGACCACATCCATAACTCGATTCTACAAAATTCCTATAATTTAGTGGGAGCATCATTTGATTAAAGGCCTAATTAAATGATAAAAGGAATATGATATTAATCCTCTGCATTGTATGTTGTAGATTACTATGTCACAAAACACGAACACTCTCTCTCTGCGATCCATCCTTGAGAAGGACAAGCTCAATGGAGCAAATTTCTGAGTGATGCAGAACTTGAGAGTATTCTCACCCAAGAAAGGAAGTTGTACGTCCTGGAGCAGCCCATTCTGGAGGCACCTCCTGCCAATGCCTCGCGAGCTGACAAAGATGCTTACAAGAAGCATCAAGATGATGCATTAGATGTGTCATGTCTAATGCTCGCGACCATGAACTCTGAGCTTCAGAAGCAACACGAGTTCATGAATGCTTATGATGTGGTTGGACATCTTCGTCAACTATATCAAGGACAAATAGGCATGAGAGATATGAAGTCTCTAAGGCATTATTTGGGTCCAAAATGCAAGAAGGACTCAGTAGGTACATATGTACTCAAGATGATTGGAGTGCGTAGAAAACCTACAAAGGCTGGGATTCCCACTTGGCCAAGAGCTGGCCACTGACCTAATCTTGCAATCTTTGCCACAAGCCTTCAATCAATTTGTCATGAATTATAACATGAATGAAATTGATAAGCCATTGCCTGAAATGCTCAGCATGTTGAGAACTGCTGAGCTTAACCTTAAGAAGGTAAATCGACACCATTTTGATGGTGCGAAGAAAAGAAAGGCAAGGGCAAGCCTAAAGGTAAGGAAAGTCCCAAGCCAAGGGCAAAGGCAAAGAACTTAAACCCAAAGGAGGGGTAGCCAAGGAAGGGCTTGCTTCTTGCAGGAAGCGAGGACACTTTGGAAGCGTAGCTAAGGCATACGGAAGATCTTAAGAAGAAGAAGTGAGACTTCTACTTGGTATAAATGTTATAGAAGTCAATCTATCTATTTCTTCATCATGGGTATTAGATCTGGATGTGCATCTCACATTTGTACCAATGTGCGAGAAATAGTGAGAAATAGCGAGGCATTGACAAAGGCGAGTGGACCTATGAGTAGGCAATGGAGCAAGGGTTCTTCTTTATTCTTTGTAGGAACTTATGATCTATCTACGCCCTAGGCTTGTACTAGAATTAGATGAATGTTGTTATGTACCTTAACTAAGAACATCATTTGATTTCTTGTTTTGGACAAGAAAGGGTTTTCATTTATAATAAAGAACAAATGTTGTTGGTTTATTTAAATGATATGTTCTATTGTAGTGCACCTCTAATGAGCGGACTCTACTTTCTAGACTTAGAGAGCCCTATCTATAACATAAGTACCAAGAGGTTCAAAGTCAAATGAGTTGAACCAAACCTATCTACGGCATTGTCGCTTAGGTCACATAAATGAGAGTCGCTTATCTCGGCTCCATAAGGATGGGGCTGCTAGACTCATTTGATTTTGAATCATATGAGACATGCGAGTCTTGCCTTTTAGGCAAGATGACCAAGACTCCTTTAGTGGACATAGCGAAGAGCAACAGTTTGTTGGGACTTATACATAGTGATGTATGTGGTCCTTTCATATTCTTTGCTAGAGGTGATTCTGGTACTTCATTACATTTCTTGATGACTTGATAGATATGGTTATGTGTATCTTATGACACATAAATCGAATCCTTTGAAAAGTTCAAAGAATTCAAGAATGAAGTACAAAACCAGCTTGGCAAGAGTATTAAGATACTTCGATCAGATCGAGGTGGTGAATACCTTAGCCATGAGTTTCGTGACTATCTAGCTGAGTTGGGAATCTATCCCAACTCACTCCTCCTGGAACACCACAGTGGAATGGTGTATCCGAAAGGAGGAATCGTACCCTATTGGATATGGTACGATCTATGATGAGTCACACAGATCTTCCTATATCCTTTTGGGGATATGCTCTGACACACAGCCTTTACCCTTAGCAGTGTACCATCAAGGTCATGTGGTAAAGACACCCATATACGATATGGACGGGGAAAAATCCCAAGATGTCTTTTATGAGGATTTGGGGTTGTGAGGCTTACGTTCGACGTCAAGTCTCGGACAAGCTGGGACCCAAATCCGATAGGTGCTATTTTGTTGGATATCCCAAGTCTGAGGATATTACTTCTACATTCGGTCGGCTACAAAGTGTTTGTAGCAAAGGCTAGGTTTTTCTAGAAAGGATTTTGTTTCTAGAAAAACTAGTGGGAATACCTTCGATCTTGAAGAAATTCAAGATAAGGACCATGCTGAGGCCTTGATGGAGGTTGAGCAGGAACCACAAAGTGTTGTGGGTGATGAGGTTGTTGCACTGAGTTGTGGAACAACCACATTCAGTAGACCTACCTCTTGCAGTCCGATAGGCGTCGTCGGCTGAGAGATACTCATTTCTCTTGTCGACCATGATGGCGTTATGCTCATTGAGAATGAGCCTACCTCCTATCGAGGAAGGCTGTGATGAGCCAGTTACGAGAAATGGCTAGAGGCCATGAGATCAGATGGAATCCATGTACACTAACCAAGTATGGACTTTGGTTGATCCACGAAGAGAATTGAGCCCATTGGGTGTAAGTGGGTCTTTAGGAGAAAAGGCGGCATGGATGGACTTACGCATACCTATAAGGGCGATTGGTGGCTAAAGGTTTCAAGCAAATTCATGGTATTGACTATGATGAAACCTTTTCTCGATGGCGATGTTTAAGTCCATTCGGATCTTGCTTGCTATTGCGGCATACCACGATTATGAGATCTGGCGGATGGATGTCAAAAGCGCGTTTACGAATGGAAACTTGCTCGAGGATGTGTACATGACACAACTGAGGTTTTGTAGATCCACGACATCTTTGGGAAGGTATGCACAGTGCAAAGGTCCATTTATGGGCTAAAGCAAGCTTCTCGGAGCTGGAATCTTCGATTCGATGATGCGATCAAACAGTTTGGTTTCATCAAGAATGAAGATGAACCCTGTGTCTACAAGAGGGTTAATGGGAACACATTTGTGTTCCTTGTACTGTATGTGGATGACATACTACTCATTGGGAATGACATCCCTTCGCTACAGTCTGTGAAGACTTGGCTGGGGACGTGCTTCTCAATGAAGGACTTAGGTGAAGCAACCTGTATTCTAGGCATCAAGATCTATAGAGATAGATCTAAGAGATTGCTTGGCCTAAGTCAGAGTACATACATTGACACGGTATTACTTCGGTTTGCCATGCAGAATTCCAAGAAAGGACTTCTGCCGATGTCACATGGTGTGAGTCTTTCGAAGACTCAAAGTCCCTCTTCTAGAGAGGAGAGAGACCGCATGGATAAGATCCCTTACGCATCTGCTATAGGATCTATCATGTACGCCATGTTGTGTACTCGTTCTGATGTCTCGTATGCTTTGAGCATGACGAGTAGATACCAGTCAGATCCAGGTGAGCGTCACTGGATAGCAGTCAAGAATATTCTTAAGTACTTGAGAAGGACAAAAGAATATTTCTTGATATTTGGAGGCGATGAGGAGCTAGCTGTAAAGGGTTACAGCGATGCCAGCTTCCAAACTGACCAGGATGATTACAGATCGCAGTCAGGGTTCGTGTTTTGCTTGAATGGTGGCGCCGCTGGAAGAGTTCGGCAGACACGATTCTTGATTCTACAACAGAGGCCGAGTATATCAGATTCGAGGCAAAGAAGGAGGCAGTTTGGATCCGCAAGTTCATTACTGAGCTTGGGGTGGTTCCTAGCATTGCAGATCCTATAGAGCTCTATTGTGACAACAATGGAGCGATTGCACAGGCTAAGGAACCTCGCTCACACCAATGCCGGACAAACACATACTACGGCGCTTCCATCTCATTCGAGAGATCATCGATAGAGGAGATGTGAAGATTTGCGAGTACCCACAGAGGCTAACATCGCAGATCCCTTGACCAAGGCTTTGTACGTAAAAGCATGATGGTCACACTAGGTCATTGGGATACTACGGTGATTGGCACTAGTGCTAGTGGGAGATTGTTAGTGAAAGCCCTAGAGCCAATCATGTGATGATTGTTGTATGGACTTTATTGTATCATATTCCTATTTATAAAGGCATGGTTATTATATTTACTTGTATTGGTGCCAAATAACTAAATATAATAATGTCCTTGAGTAGTAGGTTCTTATCTATATCAATTGATCGGTTGAATCGATAATGAGATGATATAGAGAACACTACTCTTAATCATTCCTAGTCGAGTATTAACATTCAAGGACAATGTTAATGCATAGAGACTAGCATGTAGGTCAACAAGATGACTTGATCTCACAAGTCATGGATATGAGATATCAAGTTGACACATGGGTATGCATTGGAGAATGTATACTGAATGACCCGCCATGAGAAAGTATCATGGATCGTTATATGAGTGTCATATACTTTCTCATGTGGCTATTAGTATGACTATTAGTCCTTAGACCTGAAGTCACCATGGTTCCCTACATAAGGAGTTGCATACTTTGGCTTCGTCAAACGTCACCCGTAAATGGGTGGACTATAAAGGCGATTACTGGGTATGTAACAAATTATGCGGAGGGATGTGAGTGATGTAGATGGGATCTATCCCTCCTATATGACGGGAGTGACATCGATATTCTTGATAGAGTGAGACCACGAAGTGCATGGCCATGCCCAAATGAGTCAATATGAGATATTGAGCTCATTTGATTAGAGTGAGTCTACTTGGAGTTCAAGATTTAGATTGTACCGAGGATGACACGGTCTATGTCTCGATTGGTCAATCTAGATGTCAAGGATAGAGGGACATTGTCACATATTGTGAGAGTCACAATTAGTAGTCACAAAGGTGATGTTGGAGCTCAACATTCTTGTAACTTGGGTAGCAATGATGTGTTGCTAGATACCGCTCATTGCTCATGTTCCTAAATCGGTTTAGGGACATTGCCAACGTTACAAGAACCTATAGGGTCACACACATAAGAGCAATTAGATGGAGATTTGGTTCATATGATGAACCATGAGGATTAGGTTCATGGGATGAACCAAATTGGATTAAGAGTAATCCAAATTAGACTAATTGAGTTAGACTCAAGTTGATTCAAGTGTTGAATGAGTCTAATTGAGATTTGATTCATCAAATCAATTTAAATTAATGAATAAAGATTCATTAAATTAAATTGACTTGAGTCAAGTGGTTAGATTTGATCAACCATGGGAGATTAGAGGTCAAGTTTGACTTGACTTGAGAGGGAAGATGAAAGGTCAAGTTTGACTTGACCAAATGCCATGTCATGGTGATGACTTGGCATGGGCGGCCAATGATGATGCTCCACATCATCATTGACTTTGTCAATTGATGCCACATCATGAGGGAGATCAAGGGTCATGGGAGTTACATGCATGCATGTAACCCCCCTCCATGAAGTGGCCGGCCACTCCATTAGATGGAGTATTGATTTTTGGTGGCTAATTGACTTCATCTTCAACCTTGGAATTTTTCCTCTCAAGCTCTCCCCCTCTCCTTCCTCATCTTGCCGAGACACCCTAGGAGTGCTAGCACACTCAAGTGTGTTTTTCTTCCACCTATTGCTTGTGTGGATACCATAGAGGAGTGTGCACTTGACACTCTCGAGTTCCGGCGGACTTTTGGACGAGCGGGATTTGCGAAAGGCATCGCATCGAGGGTAATGATCTTATCTCTTAGATCTAAGGTAGATCCAGGGTTTTTTATACAAGCACATACATGTTTTGTTTTAATACTTCTTCGCACGGATCCGTGGCCGAGGGCTTCCTAGGTTTCCGCAACGCAAAAAGCGGTTTTTGCGGCTCGGAAAAACCCAACAGCATCTATAGGGCTTGGCTATCTCTAGAGGTTTGGGGTTCAATTCCTAGGCCTTGCATCTCTTTTTGGCTTATTTTCCTTTTATTTTCGAAAAGTCCCACATAAAGCCCATCATCGTAAACCCAAAAATTCTCGTAAAATTGCTAGAAATTTTACGGGCATTACATCTACGGATGGCTTGTATATGGCGTAGGGAGAAGCGGAAGAGATTGCAATACGACGGGAGGCATATTGGAGAACAAAAGGCATAATAGTTGGAAAATATTTTTTTTTATATTTATTGCTTCTTGTTTGATATGCATGTCGTGTGCTAGGAAAATTTCTCAATTTTAAATTACTAAGTGGGAGAGGGATATTTTTTATAAATTCCCATGGCCTCCATTACGATTTGACATGTGATGCAAACAAACTTGTGCGTCGGCTCTGAGTGCCTTCCTCCCCATCGGATGAGTTTGTTTTGTGGATCACAGGGTCGAATATGGTTATAAGAAATTATTTAGGAGCGTGTGTACTTCCCCATCGGAAGGTACATAATCTGAGATAATTGCCTTGGTATCAAGTAATGGTGAACACTTAGATGCAAATAGGAGTATCCTCCCCATTGGGGTCACTGCCTTTATTTGTAGGGTCGAAGTGAAACCAACTATTATTTTTATTTATCAAAAAGTTAGGTTAATAGGATAATAAAATTAATGGGTTTTGTGGTGTTGGTTGATTTTAAAAATTTATTATTTGAGGAATCAATAATTTTTTGAAATCTAATGTGTTAATCTATGTGATTCTTAGGTTTTTAAAAAATGATTTTCAATCCACTTGTTGTGATACTAAAGGAGAATAAATTTACTGGACCCAATTATGTTGATTGGAAAAGGAATCTAGATATTATCTTGACTGCTGAGGAGTACAAGTATGTACTCTTAAAAGAGTGTCCTTTTAAGGCTATGGATGATTCTGGGGAAAAGGAGAAAGAGAGTTATAAAAAGCAGATTAAGGCTGATGAGATGACGCAGTGTTACATTTTGACTTCTATGTCAAATGTATTGCAACATCAACATCAAGCCATGCCCATTGCTTATGACATAATGCTCAATCTTATGCAGCTTTTCAGACACCAAAATCGGGTTGTTAGGCAGGAAGCCATGAGGAACTTGATGACGACCACCATGATCGAGGGAACACCCGTGAGGGATCATGTTATCAAGATGATGGCTCATTTGAATGAGCTAGAAGTACTTGGAGATGAGATCGATGGGGAAACCATGGTCGATATCATACTCCAGTCTCTACCTAGGAGTTTTGAGCAGTTTCGCTTGAACTAGAACATGAATAAAAGGTTGTATTCATTGTCGGAGCTTCTGACACAACTCCAGGCAGCAGAGGGGCTTTTTCGTTAGAGTGCTCAAGCTCATGCCATGGTTGCTCAAAAGGTTTCGACTTCTAAGCTGAAAAGCAAGAAGAAGAAGAAACAAGGTGGAGCAAAATTGGCGGGAGGATCTCAGGGAGTGAAGAAGTCGAAGGCAAGTGCTTCACTTGCAAGCAGACTGGACATTGGAAGAAGGGCCGCCCCAACCCAAAGCAGAATAATGGTATATCTTTTGGTCTAGTTGTTGAAACATGTTTAGCAGTGTAATCTACCAGCACCTGGTGTGTAGATACGGGAGCCACTTATCATGTCTACAATACTTTGCAGGGGTTCCAGGAAACCAGACGACTAGCTGATGGGAAGATTACCATTTACTTCGGCGAAGCTACGAAGGTGGCGGCTGTTGCTGTTGGAGATGTTTATTTATCTTTTGAGAGGAATAAAATTTGAGTTATGAAAAATTGCCTTTATGTACCTTTATTTAGAAAGAATTTGATTACGGTTTCTAAATTATTTTTGGATGGATATTCTATTTCTTTTAATGATAGAGTTGTTATAAAAAGGAATTGGAAGATTATCTGTTCTGGTGCATTGATAGGAAATTTATATACCCTTGAACCAAAAGCTCCCACGATGCAAATAGAAGTAAATAACTCATCTTCTAATTCTAATAAGAGAAAAGAACCTTCGAAAATGAACCAAACATATCTTTGGCATCAAAGGTTAGGTCATATTAACCTAAGTAGAATTCAAATGTTGATAGCTGATGGACCTCTGGGTTCATTAGTGGTGGAAGATTTTCCAACCTGCGAATATTGATTGGAAGGTAAAATGACCAAGAGGCCTTTTAAAGCTAAGGGGTATAGAGCCAAAGATGTGTTGGAATTGGATCATTATGATTTGTGTGGTGTTATGTCTATCACAGCTAGAGGTGGTTTTGAATATTTCATCTCTTTTATAGATGATTATTTAAGATATGGATATATTTACTTGATGCTCCGCAAGTCTGAATGCTTTGACAGGTTCAAAGAATTCAAGGATGATGTGGAGAAACATCAAGGTAAAAGTATCAAGACACTATGATCTGATCGTGGTGGTGAGTACCTCTTGGAAAAGTTTAGGAATTACTTATCAGATGTTGGGATTCAATCCCAATTGTCTGCACCTGGCACATCCTAGTAGAATGATGTAGCGGAGCGAAGGAATAAGACTCTTATGGAAATGGTTAGATCGATGATGAGTTATTCTGAGTTGTCAGATTCGTTCTGGGGGTATGCTGTGGATACGACAATGTATATTCTGAACTTGGTACCATCTAAATCAGTGCCTTCTAATCCCACAAAATTGTTGACTTGGCAAAAGCCTAGTTTGTGACATATTCAGATTTGGAGGAGTCCAGCATATGTGCTGAAGGCAGATGCTGATAAGTTGGAACCTCGTATAGAAGTGCGCATGTTCGTAGGGTATCCTAGAGGAACAAAAGGTGGTTTTTTCTATAGTCCTAGAGATCATAGAATGATCATTAGGATGAATGCTAGATTTTTAGAGAAATACTATGTGATGAACCACAAGCCCATGAGTAAGTATGTTCTGGAGGAATTGAGAGGGGAAGTCACTACTTCGGTACCACCGGTACAAGAGGATATACCACAAGTGATTGTACCACATATCACAGAGGATACATAGGTGATACCTCATCGTAGTGGGCAGGTTGTTAGAGAAACTGATAGATTTATGTTCTTGAGAGAATCTTCTGATTTGGTCTGTGGCGAACATGAACATGATCCCTGGACATATGACGAGGCAATCCAAGATAAAGATGTGGTATCTTGGCAAAGTGCAATGAATTCTGAGATAGAATCTATGGATTCAAATCAGGTCTGGGAGCTAGTAGAACCACCCAATGGTGTAAAAACCATTGGATGCAAGTGGATCTACAAAAGAAAGAAAGGAATAGACGGGAAGGTTGAGACCTTCAAAGTGAGGCTTGTTGCAAAAGGGTATACTCAGAAAGAGGGTATCGATTATGAGGAGACCTTTTCGCCGGTGGCCATGCTTAAGTCTATCTGGATTCTCTTATGTATTGCTACTCATATGGATTATGAGGTGTGGCAGATGGATGTTAAGACAACTTTCTTTAATGGAAGTCTTGAGGAAAACATCTATATGGAGCAACCAGAGGGATTCATTGCAAAGGACAAAGAGAATCTTGTGTCCAAGCTTAATTGGTCCATTTATGGATTGAAGCAAGCTTCGAGATCTTGGAACATCCGCTTTGATGAGGTAATCTAGTCTTATGGATTTATTCAAATTCTGGATGAGTCTTGTGTATACAAGAGATGTGACGGAAACGTAGTGGTAATTCTTGTACTATAGGTAGATGACATTTTGTTAATTGGCAACAATGTCAAGGTGTTATCAGACGTAAGGGTATGGTTGTCCAAACAGTTTGATATGAAGGACTTGGGAGAAGTGGGACACATCCTTGGGATCAAGGTTATAAGGGATCGAAGGAAAAGAATGTTGTTCTTTGCTCAAGCTTCATACATAGACACTATTTTTGCTCATTTTAGCATGCAAAACTCCAAGAAAGGTTTTCTACCTTTTAGTCATGGTGTACCTTTATCTAAAGGGATGTGTCCTAGAACATCAAAATAGATAGAGGAGATGAAGGCGATTCCTTATGCTTCGGCAGTAGGAAGCCTCATGTATGTTATGCTATGTACGAGACCGTATATTTGCTTTGCCGTTGGCATTGTTAGCAGATATCAGAGTAATCCAGGACAGGGACATTGGACTACGGTAAAACATATATTGAAGTACCTGAGAAGGACTAGGGATTATATGCTGGTATACCAGGTAGATCAATTACTCCCTATGGGTTACACAGATTCCGACTTCCAATCAGATAGGGAGAACACTATGTCTAACTCAGGTTTTGTGTTTACTTTGGGAGGTGGATGGAGGAGTGTCAAGTAGAAATGCGTGGCGGACTCTACCATGGGAGCTGAGTATGTGGAAACCTCTGAGGCAGCCAAAGAAGCTATATGGCTCAGGAACTTCTTGATGGACTTGGATGTGATTCCTGGTTTGCCCAGAACTATCACAATTTATTATGATAACAGTGGTGCAGTTGCAAACTCGAAGGATCCACGAGCCCATAAGGCAAGTAAACACATAGAGCATAAGTACCACATATACGAGAAATCGTAAAGCGAGGAGAAGTTGTTGTAGCTAGGATTGCATTAGAGGATAACCTGGCAGATCCTTTCACAATGGCCCTTCCAGCGAGAGCTTTTGATAGGCAGGTGGAGGGAATGGGAATCAGAAGTATGGCAGTAGGAGGACAGTATAGTCTTTTAGTATAAGTGGGAGATTGTTAGGATGTATACTAAAAAGTCTATCTTTTGTATAAACATCTTTATTTTTAAAATAAGAATCACATGATCATGGTTTGCATATTTATGGTTATGCATATTGTCTGATGCATTACATTGTAGATAACATGGTGTGTAGTGTCACATGAGAGATCATGTTATCAGTTCCTTGTAGAGTATAAATAGAGGCTCACAACCGAGATGGTTTTGGACAAACCATTGGTATGGTTGTAGTGTAATTTGGTATTGGTTTGTCTTGACCATAGAATTACACTAGTGCACTTTGTGTATATTGAGCAGGACCGACTTAGAGGTGATTCAATTTATTGCTGACTACATAATTGAATCAGACCTCGAATATTATGGTGTACATGCTCTTAATCCCGATATAATAACGGTCACATGTACTTAATATTTATTTCTTTGATTTACCAATGGGCGAGATTTATAGATTAAATCGATAGGCTCAGTAAGCTGGAAATGATATTATTTACATGGTGTGTCGTTGATTATTGGAGGAAATCGTGTCCTATATATTAGGATGATGATGTCCCCTTAAGGAGCTCAAAAGGATCATCATGTAAACCCTGTAGGTGGACTTGGTCCGGGATTATAATAAGGTTGAGTGGTACTACTCATGGAGTTAGATGTTGATTATTTAATTGTCAGTAAATTATTTAATTGACGGACTTTTGAGATCTTAAACACGGGGAGATATTTGTACAATTAATATATGGAGCCCATATTTATTTATGGGGGTTGGTGAGGTAGATCAATGATAATCCTCTAGTGGAATGGATTATCATTAATGGATCAGATTTTATGTGGGTCGGATCCATTGGGTGGCCAAGATCCAACTCCTCCTCATGGTTCCTATTGTAGCCTATTAAAACCCTCATGAAGCCTAGATCTGACGGTGCAAATTGAAACCCTAAATTCGACGATGGGAATTGAATCCCTAGATCCAATGGTGGAGATTAAAAGGAGGCTTAAGCCTAGCTCTATAAAAGGAGAGCTAAGGCTTGGGCAGCAGAATTTTCTTTTAGAGATTAGGTTTTTCTTCCATTGGCTTGGGCGGCTAGGGTTTGGGAAAAGGCTTGGGCGGCAACAAGTGGAAGGGTTATGGTTTGTTTTCCTCTCTTCCTAAGGTGTAGCCGATGCCCATCCTCTTCTTCCTCACTTTTGCCGGTGCCCATACCTCTTCCTATATTTCTCCTTGGCCGACGGCAACAAGAGTGAAGGTTCTTCCTTTGGAGCCCTTGGTCGGCACCCATAATTCCACTTCCTCTCCTTGGCCGGTGGCAAGGATCAAGCTAGGAGCTTGGTGGTCAGCTTTAGATAGGAGAAGAAGTCTTTGATTATATTCCTTTGGTTGGTGCGAACAAGGAAAGGAAGATACGTGAACTAGAAGGTTTAAGCTCTTGGAGGATCGTTTCCCACACAACGTTCAAGAAGAGGATAGGACATATAATAGAAGACCAAGAGGTAAACAAGAGGTATAATTCTTGTTTTGGTTTCTTTTTGTTTCTTTGTATTATGTATGTAATTGCATGTGGCTAATTTAATTGGACCCCAAAGATAAACACAAAAACCAAAGATCCGTACATCATCTATTCCGCGGCTAATCGAGGAAAAGAGTTAGGTTGCTTGAACAAAAAGTTTGTTCAAGAGACCACTCTAATCAAATAGCACGATGATGGATCGGTTGCTTGGGTAATCCGTCATCGTCTTGGATTAAATTTTTAATCCAGTGACGTAGATAGGATCGCCATGCACAAGCGACCAAGGCGAAGCTTTTCGTAAGCTTCAACTAACAATTATATATCTAAAGTTTACGCTAAATGTAGGAATTTGGTACCCTAAATCTAATGAGTTCGAACTAATTTGCTACTCTGACTCGGTTTATGCCGGTAGTAAACTCGATAGAAAGAGCACGAGTGGGTGTTGCCAACTTCTTGGCTCGAGCCTAGTGAGTTGGTGCAGTAGAAAGCAACACTGTGTTGCCTTATCTACCACTGATGCCAAAATACATCGTAATGGGTTAGTGTGTATCTCAACTCTTATGGATGAAACACACTCTCCAAGACTTTAAGTTAAACATTAACAACACTAAAATTTACATCGACAACATTAGTTCAATTAATTTAACCAAAAATCTAATCTGTCATTCTAGAACCAAACATATAGAAGTCAAACACCACTTTATTCGAGAACATGTAGTAAACATGACCATACAACTCGAATACGTGAAGTCCAAATCGAACCTAGTAGACTTGTTTACCAAACCTTTACCCGAAGCAAAGTTTAGTCTGCTTAGATGAAAATTAGGTATATGCGTAATAGAGTAGAACTTAAAACTTATATTTTTGTTATACACTATTTTATTTTTACTTTTCATACAAAATGGAACTAGCTTAGGGCTTACCCCAGAAAGTATACACCTATAGATTTAAGGAGCTAACACATCTCACAATAGATAGGAATAATGTGTTTTTGTACTTAGCCACGTAGATGAGTGTGTGATGTTAGGACCTTACTTCTAGTTCCAGATGTAGATCTAATGCATTGACATGATTCATGGAGTATAATTATTTAAATTAACCAACTATAATCAGGACTTATTGATCATTCTATATCAATTAAGTCAAATAGAGTTAAACATACTATTAGTTGGGCTCATGTTTAAAGTATTATTTTTAAAATCTAATAGGAACATGCTTGGACTTATAAAACATAATCACTATGTTTCGAAAAAAAAAATTCTATAAACCCCCACACTTTTCGATTTAAGGCAAAAGGGCGACACAAAGGCCAAAGCTAAGGAATCAATTTTTTTTTGATAACTTAACTTAAATCTAAGCTTAAAACCATAGGGCCAAAGTTAAGTAAGTGATTACTTAACTTAACCTCTTTTTGGAACAAACTTAACTTATACATTTAGGCCAATGTTAAGTAATCTTGATTACTTAACTTTTTAAGTTGCAACCGTTAAAGGGGAGAGCTAAGATCCTTTTTCAAGTACTCACCTAAAGTCAAGGGGGAAGTTTACCTCAAGGGGGAGAACTTGAAAAAGAGTTTTACTCATACTCCTACTTATGCTAACTTACTAAGTTACTCACACTAACTTACTAAGTTATGCATTTATGCTTCTTTCATATTTATACTTATTTCATATTCATAATAATCATTTCACTTACTTAATGCACTCATATGCGTTAATTTTTCCCTTAACTTTGTGTTGGTTTGCTATAGATCAAAAAGGGGGAGATTGTTGGTGCATTAGACACCAGATAATCAAACCTAGGTTTTGATTATGGCAAAGACCCAAAGCTAAGGTCATATTGTTGTCTAACGAGGTCAACCAAGGTGAACCAAGTGTGCAGGAATAGTTAAGCTGAGCTGAAGGTCGGTAACACCTGGAGAATCCCGAGTCAAGAAATCATGGTGGTCAGGCGATACCGGGAGAACTTCGAAGGGAGACGAAGAACCCAGGTGGAGACCTGAAGCAAAGATGCAAGTCATAAAAGGAACTAAGGTAAGCTCATGTGTCAGTGAATGTAAGGTCGGATCCTTCGTAGGGGGACATCCTTAGGCGGCGATCCAACTAAGACTTCCCGTGGAAGGTCTAGGTTGAGATCGAACAGTAAGTGGTTGTCAAATTCACCTATATTCTTTTCATGTCGAGCTAACTTGATGTTGCAGCTGGATACCCTAGCCACCAGTTGACTACTGCTATTGGCAGTCGAATGCTGGTGGCATCAGTCGACTGGTAGGGATCAGCAGTTGACTACCATTCAAATTCCAACTTCGATGAGAGTCAAACCTCATCCCCTTATCTTAGGATGAGGTGGCCTTTTTTGGTGGATCTTCATCTCATAGTTTAGGGGGCTCAAAGGCTATTAAAAGACATGGGCCTTGCTCCATTTCTCATCATTCTAAGATTCCAAAATGCTCCCGCAATGCCTCTTCTCTATGATGCCTCTACGATGCCGAAACGCTGCCAGAACACCGACGACTTGACCTGTCACGCCCGAAGAGTGTGTCGAGCCGAAAAAAAATGGACAACATCTCTCCTGTACATGACAACATATCCTATTGATACAAGCCTTTCGACCACAACACAATAACATATATATATGTAAATATAACAATACATATTGGAAACTAACACAACGACATAACAAACTACACACAGTGCATATCGGTATGACTGACACCAAAACATAAAGGAAACATCGACAAAACCCGATTCCACAAGTGTGTACATCAACAATGTCTAACACACATCCACCATATAAATCTGGATTGTTATAAGAAAGATTCGAAAACAACGGAAACATAAAACCAAGCCGAGATCCTTGGAAGTGATATAAGAGGTAGTCAGCCAGCATTACTCCAAGCCCATCACAGAGTCGAGTACCTATTACCTAGGTGACAGAAAACCTAGGGTCTGTGATGGTGAGTACAAAACTCAGCGGTAATAAGAATAAAAGTGCATGCATAATATATACATATATATCACATGTGAAACAACAAAATGTTGTCTAATGGTATAACAGATATACACCAGCATGATACAACAACTGTATAACTAAACTGACCAACAATAACAACATAAGGTACTGACATACCTGAAGATCGACAACGATATTACTCATATAACTTGAGTATAAATACCATAAGACAACACCTACAATATGGTAGAGTAAAGATTGACTCTATAATAATCAACACCGCCATACTAACATTCTATGGCTAATACAACCATGAACTGGGTCCATCCCGTATCACCTCAAGGTATTGGTCAAAGGTATACGACAATCTGGTAATGCACATACGACCATACAAGAATATGCAAGTGAAATGCAAGATGATGTACAATCAATTGCAGCAAGCATAACACAAACAAATGCAACATCACAATAAGCATACACACACATATATATATATATATATATATATATATATCAATATGCAAAATGTCATAAGAACACGGCAATGCAGAATGCATGGTCATGCCTGCTCACCCTAACCGCTACCACTACCCCAGAGTGGCCTAGGTGCCTTAACATGACAACTGTCCCAACTCAACACCAACCACTACTCTCGAGTGGCCAGTGGGCAGTATGAACAAGTAGCATATAAGCATAAAGAGCTAGCTACACAACGGGGGTTCCTACTACTGGCCACTTTGACAGTCACTACCCATAAGTGCTCGAGTGCCACACAAGTAGGACAACGGCATGCAACTCCAACTACCACTGTCTATAGTGGTAGAGTGCAGCACAACAAATGCTCTGCCCTCAGACCAGTAACCTGGGAGGCAGGATGACTAACAACCCTCTCAACCACAAGGGAGATCAAGTCGCTAGCATGCATGCAAATAACATAAATGCACGGTCACACATATGTATATCCACCACAGACTCTCTATCCTAAAGAGAGTCATACACAACTGATCAACACACTCTCTAACCTGCAGAGAGTCATACTCAATTGATCATAACACTCTTTATCCTACAGAGAGTCATACTCGATTGATCACAACCAAGCTAGGACCACCGGTCCATAGCGACACACTATCCAAAATCCACATGACCATACATATGTCCACAACACACTCTCTATTCTATATAGAGGCATATACAGCTCACAACAACTATGCTAGGACCTCCAGTCCGTAGCGACGCTGTACCGACAAATCACACATCCATAGACAACTACATGATTCATAGTGGATATGTACACAACATCAAGATATAACATGGACACTCAACTTTACTTCTAGAATCCTACTCATCTCTAGATGATTTATCTAGATTGCACAAATAAGTTTTACAATCGAATTTAGCTACGTACACACAGGTAAACCACTAAAGGTCCACTTACCATAACATCTATAATTCATAACAAAGATGAATATATAGATAACAACAATAATAGAGTATTTAAGTGCAAAGGCAAGTATCAAACATTAGAAAAACTAGAGTGGAGTCAAGGTCGAAGTGACAACAATATGAAGTTATATACTTCAGGGTTTATAGGAAATATTACCCACCAGATATGTAGAATATCCAAATAGCTCCCACGTCCAAGAGTTTCTCTCAATTAAAATCCTGAAAGAAAGAGCAAGGAACATATCTAAGTTCTTCATAAGTCCAATAGTGTTATCAAATCCCTAACGATTAAGTTATCCACTTAATTGATCTATCCATTCCCTTACTCTATTTAATCAACCCATAAGTGCATATACTACAACATGAATAACTCATCCAGATATGAACTTACCAAGCTTAACTTTCTTTGCACATCTTCTTGATCTCAAATTCCCTGTAATTCCACCATATTTTTTCTAACCAAGTATTCACATAAATCCATCCATAATAATCTGAATCCGGACATACCAACTTAGCATCCTCTATAAAGCCGTTTAGTATCAAACCTACTCATCTTCCATGTTGGAGCCAAAAAACTAATTAGATTCCATGGCCCCCCCCCATAACTTGTAATTGCCAAGATATAAGTTTCCCTTTAATCTAAATTCCTAAATAGTAGAAAGATATCGAGATTACCCGAAATCAGATGTGAGGCTAATACACAACTACCGATTGACATATTTGACCCAATGAAGTTTATTCAGGAATACTTGATCACTGTAACATATCCTAAACGTCACAACACCTGCTAGATTTGCTACTTCTCGATACTCTAATCCCAAAAAAGAGGAAACGGTGAAGGAAATTAAACCAGCGGAAGAAGAGGGCAGCCACAACTTTGCTCACAGTTGGGACAGTGGCGAACAGTCATTGGAATTGCAGCGTGAGGAAAGAATGCAACAGTGATCAAGATCTGAGCAGCGTCGGATCTGTTAGTAATATATGAGAGATGTCCTAAGGCAATCGCCTTATGTATGAACCATTTATATGATAAATGAAGATTCACTATTTGAGTATACATGTTTTATGTATTTGATTGGATCTTAAACTCATTTACTGAATGTCCACGATGCGATTCACAGCATGAGAGAATTTGTGATTGGATCACAACTAGTAAGTATCTCTACATGTGTAATTGTGATGTATCAGAATTATCCCTAGTCGATGAATTGATGGATTTGGACACCATCAATTCTGTCGAGACTAGCACGAGGTATACTCCTTGGTGTATCCAAGCAGCTGATTCTCACTGGCTGGAGACATTGTGATGTCCGGAGTTAATCGTGGATGCTAGTTATGGTAACTAGTTCATTGGAGTGACCAGCCGTAAGACTTCATATGGTTCTCTGCATATATAGATATGTCAATGAAGTTCTTACTGTGGCTTAAGTGTGATGTTCCTTTGACTTGCGGTATTCAAGTCATCTTGATCATGGAGACTTATGCTTTGACATCTTAAGCAAACATCTCTAAGGAGATGTGGACCCGGGATGATTGGGTATAAGTCGAAGTGATCGAAGGTGTTTGAATAGCCTATAAAGGATTCACCACTCCTTGCGAGAAGATGTATACCCATGGCCTCTCGTCGAATTGTTACTAAAGTCTTTGGCCAAAGCATTACATGTTTAGAGTAAGGTACTCTTCGATACATGTGGAGTAACTAGAATCCGTAGGACGAGGAAATGATACTTGGGCTAGGTGTGGCGTAGTCAGCCTAGTGGGGACTGACACAATAGACCATGTCCTGAACCAAGTGGGTATAAGATGAGTGAAGGGAATGGGGCACGAATCATTCGAGCTGCTGAAGGGTTTCAGAAATAGTTCTGGATCAACCGTGATCTTTTCGGTTAATTGGGGATCATGATGTACTACTAGGTTCCACTCATGATCGTTCTATAATTAATGGTTAATTATAGACGGCCAACATAAACCGAGAACCTATTTGGTCACAGGCACAACGAGCGTAATCTAAAGGATTTAAAACGAGCTTGAGAATGGGATTCTCAGACCGAGAGAAACTAGGTTTGGTTGGACCAAACATAAAGCGAGCATGAAATCGTTTCAGTTGCAATGGAAGCGTGGATGGGCCGTGTCTTATGAAGACATAATGGATGAACCAAAATGGTTTGATTCTAATCCAATGGAGGAGAATAAACCAAAGGGTTTGGTTTATTTTAAACGAACGAACCAAAAGTTGGTTCGGTTCGTTTTAACTTAAAATAAACCATCATGGTTTGGTTTATTTTAACTTATCTTAATGGAGCGGGTTAACGGGCCTAATGGTTATGATCCAATAACCATTAAGAGAATTAGTTCTCTATAAAAGAGGGCTTAATGGATAATTAAGCCCTAATCCAAACCCTAGCTTTGAGTTGCCGCCCAACCTAGTTGTGCCGCCCAACCTAGTTGTGCCGCCCAACCTAGTTGTGCCGCCCAACCTCCATTGCCGCCCAGCTTGTTGTTCTGCCGTCTAGCTCCTTGCCGGCATCCAAGCTTCAGCCGGTGAACCCTCCGGCGACCCTCCGGTGATCTTCCTAGGCCTCGGTGAAAAGGTGAGCACTTGGCTTCCTTGTTTTGGCCGGCGCCTACTCCTCCACCAAGCTGTCCAGTTTACTGGACAGCTTCTTCTCCTCTCGTCGGAGCATCGTTTGGGCCGTTAGAGCTCGACGCTAATCCTCTGAGGTGGAGGACGAAGGATTCGTCAATTGGTTGACGAATACCTCTCCGGAGAAGCGAGTTTTGAGAACTCGTATTAGGATCCGAATTTAGATTCGGATCGTGATCATCTCTCGATCACGTCGTCTTCAACACGAGGCTAGTAACCCGTACGAAGATGAAGCTCTTGGCTTAGCGAAGTCATCCCGAGGAACTGGCGTGGATACAGATAGAGACGATTCTAGCGAGGATCGTTCCGGTTGATGCCGTTCCCGCTACACGTCATACGAAAGGTATAACGTAGATAAATTTCCTTTTATTTCAAATTTAAATTTATGGTTATGTCTTCACTTGTTGTAATATGCATGCGTGTGTTGTGTGTGTTGTAATAAATGTAGATTTATTATTTTTATTGCTTCCGCTGTGTTCATGTTTACGAAACGTGATCGAACACACACACGCCGCGGTGCCGGAAACCCAACAGTGGTATCAGAGCCCAGGTTGTGTTTTGACATAATCATAAAAATCGTTTTGCGTTAGTCATAATGTATTTCTGGAAATTTTCTAATTTTGGAAATTTAGAAGTATTTATGGAAATTTTTCAATTTTGGAAAGTCTAGAAGTATTTATGGAAATCTTCCACTTTTGGAAAGTTGGAAGTATTTATTGAAATTGATATTTTCCATAAATAAAATATTTGATTAGATTCTGGAAATTTGTTTCCTAATTTAATCATGATTTGATTTGGGAAATCAAATCTTAAAATATTTTATTTCCATAAGTAGTTTTAATGATTTAGGAAATTGGTTTCCTAAATAGATTTTCCTTAATCAAATAATTCCATGAATAAAATATGTGATTAGATTTGAAAATTTGTTTCCTAATTTAATTATGATTTGATTTGGAGAATCAAATCTTAAACATATTTTATTTCCATAAATAGTTATGACATATAAGGAAATATATACATGACATTATTGTATGCCATGTAAATGCATTAGATGCATAACATTATGCCATGCGTGTCGTGACATGTAGATGTATGCCATGTATGCCATGCCATGTAGATAATAGTTATTTGCATGCAAAGAGGATGAGACATAAAAACCCTTAAACAATATTAAAGCCTACACCTTCCATTAATATGGTTAGAACCGAGTTAGTTTCTTGTTTGGGTTGTTGGACTCTCTCCAAGCGCTCGAACGAACATGTTCAAACCATGGAATAGTTTAATACTAATATGGTAAGAGTCGGAGGTCAATCGTTAGCTTTGGTTGTTGGACTCTCTCAAGTGGGCTAATTGGTTGAATGCGCTCTAACCATATTAAAACTATTTCGATTAATGGGTTGGCTTTAACACAGACATCGGCTTGTTGGACTCTCAAAAGGTCGATGTAAAGGGAGGTGAAGTTGGGTGCTATGCATATGATGCATACTTGTTAATGTGTTAACAACCCGATGTATGTGTGAACATTCAATTAGTTGATAGCACATTGTGATAGTTGCATATACGTGATATGCAATCGGTATAGTTGATACCTACCGTCGTAGTTATGAATGGCTTATTGGACTCTCTCCAAGGTTGTTCATAACTATGATGGATATCAGCCCATTCGGAGATGGACCTATGATCTCCCGAAGTGATTTTGGGGTTTTTGAAATTCGAAAAATGAATGGGATTTATAAATGTATATTGATGCATTTTAAAATCATTTTCTCATATATGCTGGTTTTGTATTTCTAGGTCAATAAATTGATCATGACGTCTTTGAATTTGCGCACTATTTTGGATTCGAACAAACTGACTGGGCCTAACTTCTTGGACTGGCTTAGAAACCTGAGAATTATTCTCAAGGCGGAAAAGATTGCATATGTCCTTGAATAGCCTCTTCCTGACCGTCCTAAGGACGATGCAACTCCAGACCAAATGTTGGTCTATCAGAAGAATGTGGCAGATTCTGAGCTGGCGAGTTGCATCATGCTAGCGGCGATGGCACCTGAGCTGCAAAAGCAGCATGAGCATATGGATGCTAATACTATGGTCTTCCATCTTCATGAGTTGTTCGATGAGCAAGCGAGATCCTAAAGGTTCGAGGTCTCTAGGCTCCTCTTCACCACGAAGATGCAAGAAGGTTCATCTGTAGTGCAGTTTGTGCTAAAGATGAACGGGTACATCGAGCGGCTAGCTACCCTCGGTTTTGTGATGGATCATGAGTTAAGTATTGACTTAATTTTGCATTGTTTGCCCAAGAGTTTCTCGCAATTTGTGATGAACTATCGGATGAACAAATTGGAATCCACCATTACCGAGCTCCTCAATATGCTGAAGACTGTGGAGCCTTCTGTGAAGCATGAGGAGAAGGTGGTTCTGTTAGTTGATTCCTCAAAGAAAGGTTCTAAGAGGAAGGCAAAAGAATAGAAGAAAGGAAAGAACAAAAAGGCAAAGAAGGCAGAACCGGTATAAAGGGCACTTGCCATCCTTTGTGGCGAGGAAGGCCCTGTGAAGAAACTGAAAGATTTATCTTGAGTCCATGAAGAAGAAGAAGGCATCCGATGCCCCATCCTCTTCAGGTATCTTCGTTATTGATTGTCATTCTATTTCCTTGGACACTTGGGTATTGGATCGGTGTGGCTCACATATATGTAATGACATACGGGGCTAAGGAATAGAAGAAGACTTGTCGAGGAGTCAAATTTGCGAGTTGGCAATGGAGCAAAGGTTCTTTGCGGTCGCCATCGGAACTTATTTGAAGCTCCTAGTGGACTAGTCTTAGAACTGGACAATTGCTATTATGTTCCTTCTCTAATAAAGAACATTGTTTCTATTTCCTGTTTAAATAGAAATGGTTTCCATTTGACGTTTAGTAACAATTGTTGTTATATAACTTTAAATGGCGTACTTTATGGAACTGGAACCTTGAGTAATGGCATTTATAAGTTGGACGTATCCAGTGACATTTTCAATATCGAAGCGAGCAACACGCGTGCTCGAAAGGATAATCAAATAGACTCCTATATGTGGCATTGTCGTCTTGGCCATATAAGCAAGAAACGCATGTCCGAATTACACCGATGTGGAATTCTGGAATCGTTTGTATTGGATTCATACGATACATGCGAATCATGCTTAATAGGCAAGATGACTAAGTTACCTTTTACTGGAAAAGGTGAACGAGTGGGAGAGTTACTAGGTCTAATACATACTGATGTATGTGGACCTATGTCAACTCAAGCATTAGGCGGCTATAGCTACTTCATTACCTTCACCGATGATCACTCACGGTTTGGGTATGTGTTCTTGATGAAACACAAGTCTGAAGCCTTTGAAAGGTTCAAAGAATTCAGAAATGAAGTAGAGAAACAACATGACAAGAGTATTAAAATACTTCGATCGGATCGAGGTGGTGAATACTTAAGTCAAGAGTTTCTTGATTATCTAAGAGACAATGGTATATTGTCTCAATGGACTCCGCCCTATACACCACAGCATAATGGTGTATCTGAGAGCCGTAACCGGACCTTGTTGGACATGGTCAGGTCAATGATGAATCATGCAACTCTTCCCAAGTCCTTTTGGGGCTATGCACTTCAGACAGCTGTTTACTTGTTAAACAGAATGCCTACCAAGGTAGTCTCAACTACTCCATATGAGATATGGAATAGTAAGAAACCTCATGTATCTTACTTGAAGATATGGGGTTGTCCTGCTTATGTGAAGCGGACTGTATCAGACAAATTGGATGCTAAGTCTGATAAATATATATTTATTGGATACCCTAAGGAAACAAGGGGTTACCAATTCTATCATCCTGTGGAACAAAAGGTGTTTGTTTCAAGGCATGCTGTGTTTCTAGAGAAAGAGTTTCTCTTGCAAGAAAACAATGGGAGTGTCGTCGAGCTTGAGAAGGCTCGAGAGACTCAAATAGACATTGATGAGATACCTGGTGAAGCACAACAGCCGACAACTCATAGTGATGAGCAATTGGCTGGACCTATTGTAACACCACATCTTCGTAGATCTGGTAGAACACGCAATATTCCTGAGAGATATGAATTTCTCGTAAGCGAATCGAACGACGTGTTACTCATTGATGATGAGGAGCCTACCAGTTATGAAGAAGTGCTGACAAGTTCAGAAAGGGATAAGTGGCTTGGTGCCATGAAGTCGGAAATGGATTCCATGTATGAAAACCAAGTTTGGAACTTGGTTGACCCACCTGAAGTGATAAAGCCTATAGGGTGCAAGTGGGTTTTCAAGAAGAAAACCGACATGGATGGTAATGTGATTAACTATAAGGCTAGATTGGTGGCGAAAGGATATCGTCAAAAACAAGGTGTTGATTATGACGAAACCTATTCGCCTGTAGCTATGCTTAAATCCATTCGGATGCTCCTGGCCATAGCGGCTCATTATGATTATGAGATAGGGCAGATGGATGTGAAAACAGCTTTCCTTAATGGAAACCTGCTCGAGGACGTGTATATGATACAGCCTGAGGGTTTCACATCGGTTGATAAAACCAAGGTATGCAAATTGCGACAGTTCATATATAGATTGAAGCAAGCATCCAGGAGCTGGAATATCCGTTTTGATGAGACAATCAAAAAGTTTGATTTCTCACAAAATCCAGACGAACCTTGTGTGTACAAGAAGGTTAGTGGGAGTGCGATCGTATTCCTATTATTGTATGTCGATGACATACTACTTATAGGAAATGCGATGTTTCAATCTTACGATCGTGAAGGTTTGGTTATCCAAGACATTCTCCATGAAAGACCTGGGAGAAGCAACCTACATCCTCGGGATTAAGATCTATAGAGATAGATCGAAACGGTTGCTTGGTCTTTCGCAGTCTACATATATAGACCAAGTGCTAAAGAGGTTTAGCATGTCGGAATCCAAGAAAGGTTTCCTACCCATCAGGCATGGGGTACACCTTTCGAAGTCTATGTGTCCACGCACAGAAGATGAGAGGATTTGCATGAGTAAGATTCCCTATGCATCCGCAATAGGATCTATCATGTATGCTATGTTATGTACGAGGCCCGATGTATCATATGCTCACGAGTGTCACGGCGGATACCCGATCCGATCGAGAATGGATCATTGGGTATTATTAAGACGATCCTTAAGTACTTGAGAAGAACTAAGGATGTGTTCCTAATATATGGAGAAGGGTACATGGTGATACGTGGGCATACGGATGCCAGCTCCAGACAGACAAGGATGATTCCATGTCTTTCGATGCAGGTATGTATTCACCTAGAATGGGCGCGATAAGTTGGAAAGGTTCCAAGCTTGACATATAGCGGATTACGCCACTAAGGCGAGAATACATTGCGGCTTTGGAAGCGAAGAGGCGGTTTGGATCAAGAAGTTCATCTCTAGAACTTGATGTGGTCTCATCAATGATCAAACATGTGTAGCCGCTATCATCTTATCGGAGAGATCATCAGTAGGAGCGAAATACAAATCGAGAAAATTCCCCTTTGAAAGGAACTTAGCGGATCCTTTGACTAAGGCATTACCTCAAAGTAAGTTTGAGGGTCATGTTAGAGCTTATGGTATTGGATACCGTAGCGATTGGCATTAGGCCAAGTGGGAGTCTGTTAGTAATATATGCGAGATGTCCTAAGGCAATCGCCTTATGTATGAACCATTTATATGATAAATGAAGATTCACTATTTGAGTATACATGTTTTATGTATTTGATTGGATCTTAAACTCATTTACTGAATGTCCACGATGCGATTCACAGCATGAGAGAATTTGTGATTGGATCACAACTAGTGAGTATCTCTACATGTGTAATTGTGATGTATCAGAATTATCCCTAGTCGATGAATTGATGGATTTGGACACCATCAATCCTGTCGAGACTAGCACGAGGTATACTCTTTGGTGTATCCAAGCAGCTGATTCTCACTGGCTGGAGACATTGTGATGTCCGGAGTTAATCGTGGATGCTAGTTATGGTAACTAGTTCATTGGAGTGACCAACCCTAAGACTTCATATAGTTCTCTGCATATATAGATATGTCAATGAAGTTCTTACTGTGGCTTAAGTGTGATGTTCCTTTGACTTGCAGTATTCAAGTCATCTTGATCATGGAGACTTATGCTTTGACATCTTAAGCAAACATCTCTAAGGAGATGTGGACCCGGGATGATTGGGTATAAGTCGAAGTGATAGAAGGTGTTTGAATAGCCTATAAAGGATTCACCACTCCTTGCGAGGAGATGCATACCCATGGCCTCTCGTCGGATTGTTACTAAAGTCTTTGGCCAAAGCATTACATGTTTAGAGTAAGGTACTCTTCGATACATGTGGAGTAACTAGAATCCGTAGGACGAGGAAATGATACTTGGGCTAGGTGTGACGTAGTCAGCCTAGTGGGGACTGACACAATAGACCATGTCCTGAACCAAGTGGATATAAGATGAGTGAAGGGAATGGGGAACGAATCATTCGAGTTGCTGAAGGGTTTCAGAAATAGTTCTAGATCAACCGTGATCTTTTCGGTTAATTGGGGATCATGATGTACTACTAGGTTCCACTCATGATCGTTCTATAATTAATGGTTAATTATAAACGGCCAACATAAACCGAGAACCTATTTGGTCACACGCACAACGAGCGTAATCCAAAGGATTTAAAACGAGCTTGAGAATGGGATTCTCAGACCGAGAGAAACTAGGTTTGGTTGGACCAAACATAAAGCGAGCATGAAATCGTTTGATGCAATGGAAGCGTGGATGGGCCGTGTCTTATGAAGACATAATGGATGAACCAAAATGGTTTGGTTCTAATCCAATGGAGGAGAATAAACCAAAGGGTTTGGTTTATTTTAAACGAATGAACCAAAAGTTGGTTCGGTTCGTTTTAACTTAAAATAAACCATCATGGTTTGGTTTATTTTAACTTATCTTAATGGAGCGGGTTAACGGGCCTAATGGTTATGATCCAATAACCATTAAGAGAATTAGTTCTCTATAAAAGAGGGCTTAATGGATAATTAAGCCCTAATCCAAACCCTAGCTTGGAGTTGCCGCCCAACCTAGTTGTGCCGCCCAACCTAGTTGTGCCGCCCAACCTCCATTGCCGCCCAGCTTGTTGTGCTGCCGTCTAGCTCCTTGCCGGCGTCCAAGCTTCAGCCGGTGAACCCTCCGGTGATCTTCCTAGGCCTCGGTGAAAAGGTGAGCACTTGGCTTCCTTGTTTTGGCCGGCGCCTACTCCTCCACCAAGCTGTCCAGTTTACTGGACAGCTTCTTCTCCTCTCGTCGGAGCGTCGTTTGGATGCCGGTTAGAGCTCCGACAGCGGCTAACTTATCGGGGATTCGATCTCCGGTAATCCTCTGAGGTGGAGGACGAAGGATTCGTCAATTGGTTGACGAATACCTCTCCGGAGAAGCGAGTTTTGAGAACTCGTATTAGGATCCGAATTTAGATTCGGATCGTGATCATCTCTCGATCACGTCGTCTTCAACACGAGGCTAGTAACCCGTACGAAGACGAAGCTCGTGGCTTAGCGAAGTCATCCCGAGGAACTCGGCGTGGATACGGATAGAGACGATTCTAGCGAGGATCGTTCCGGTTGATGCCGTTCCCGCTACACGTCATACGAAAGGTATAACGTAGATAAATTTCCTTTTATTGCAAATTTAAATTTACGGTTATGTCTACACTTGTTGTAATATGCATGCGTGTGTTGTGTGTCTTGTAATAAATGTAAATTTATTATTTTTATTGCTTCCGCTGTGTTCATGTTTACGAAACATGATCGAACACACACACGCCGCGGTGCCGGAAACCCAACAGGATCTGCTCACTGCCAAGACACCACCGTAGAAGAGCGACTGTGACGATCTGAGCTCGAGTGACGGCGATTGCGTCAGCTTGAGGGCTCGTGGTGGTCGATGAGCGGGAAGGAAGGGTTGCGCATCGGGAGAGGCACAGTCCTTGCCGATGTGGTGCTCAATCGGGAGTGGGAGAACTACATCGGTGAAGATGGATCGATGACCCACGGACACCGGCCGCTGGCAGCGCCTGGCCGATGCTGCCTGCTCACCGTGAAGACTAACCTCGATGAGTGGGAAGAAGCGATGGTGACCTCACTCAATAGGCGATGGAAAGAAAGAGGAATAGGGAGATCGCCACGAGAAGAAAACTAGAATGGGGGAAAAGGGAAGAAGAGTCGCGATCGAGGAAATGGAGGGAATCACGACGAATCGGGGAAAACGGAAGGGATCGGGAGAAAAAAATAAACGTTTAGCATTTACAACATAGGTCAATTAAACCTATTAATTCCTTAATAGCAGATAGTCTAAATAGACTTTACAAAAGCCTGAAATGTCCATAAAACTTTCGTTTAAATCCATAAAAATTTCTAAAAATTCCTAAAAAATTCTATAAGGTCATTTCTTAATTAAGAAGGTTATTTATTATTATTCTATTTTTCAGTATCTTACATTCTCCCCCACTAATAAATATTGAGTCCCCAAATTTTGTACTTAAGCACAACGAGTAAGCACAATCACATTGCTCGACTCAAGTACTTGAAGAAAAATCACACACTTCAAGTAATTTAGTGGAGATAATGAGCTCGAATATTATATTTCCATCTCTCACATAGTTTCCAAAATATGTCACTTATACTCTCAACATATCCTCTAAAGTATGATCAGTACCTTCATATTGGTCATCTATCAAAAGTAAATAATCGTACTAGAGTAGAATTCTATCTCCGTGACTTGTGGGAGAGATTGGCAGAATTGTAAGGTGAATCATGATTCACTATCGGAAAGATACTCCAAGAAAACTGAAAATCTCTTTGCAGTATAATTTCATCGAGTGACCCAACGAAATACATCTTACAGCTCAGTAGAAAATTAGCAGATCTGGTCAATCGACCACCGATTACCCCAAATCGCATCAAGTCCTTTCCGAATTCTAGACAATCTCCCAACACATCCCATCGTACTAGGCTATCACTTCTATCTCAGTACGTAACCTTGCTGATCTCTAGTATTTCACTCTTACTAGTTGACCCACCCGACATCACTATTTCTTACATGTCATTCCACCACAAAGAGCGTTTCAACACTCACTATTTTCGGATCCACTCCGAATACACCACCAATCTAGAATGATGAGCCTCTTAAATCAACTTGGCCTGAAACTGAACCAACTCTGGGTCATAGACTTCCTCGAAGGTGAAGAATCTCTCTATCATCACAATAGAGATCTGTCTGCTATCTTGAATCAAAAGTATCACTTATTAAATCAGGACTCTGTTACCCACTATTCTCCTCGGAGACGGAGAATTACTTCCTCACAAGAAAAATCACTCACTATGTAAGTGCATGGGAGACAATAGTGATCAATATCCCTTGTTGCAACTGTTCATATTCTAGCAACTCTATAGTAGCTACACCCAGTAGCTAGTCAAAACTCCATGAGCACTTCTGTGCCATACAACTACTACACAAGATCATATCTGCTAAAATCACGTCACGTACATAACAGCTTATCTCAAAATTTCTTAACTGACATAAGCATAGGATATGTCTCATGCAACTGCATCATAATCACTGCAATCCCTGAAATGATGCATCTGCATACAATACCCTTCCACCCACATCGGAAGGATTAGCTAACACTGATGTAAAAGTCAGCCACCATCTAGGCTCCTGTAAACTGGTATCACCAAATTTCGACTAAGTGAATTCCATCACCCTCTTAGTCAAAGAGGTCTGTGGTATAGTAATGGCAAACATTCTATCTACATCTATAGTAATAACCAAATCATAGAAGGCAACCACCAACTATGGTGGTCGAGTGCGCAACTCCAACTACCACCCTTAACAGTGGCCAAGTTACGCAACTCCAATAACTACAAACTGATCCAATAGTGCCCAGAACACACGATTCTCAAATCCATGGGCGACTAAATCATTAAATACGTCTAACAACATTATCAACAACTCATAAAATTTATAATAAGTATGAAATGTCATCCTTCATACACCTGCATCCTCTTTACTCTAAGCTGATGATATATAAATCATCACAACGATAATGAAAATTGTATGACATCATGTCACTACAATATCAACAGTCCAGTTGTAAACCAACTCTAGAGTAGACACATGTACCCTTAGCTGATCTAAACAGATCATCTATCCACAATGAAGGATATTCATTTTCAACAACTATCGCATTCCATCATCGATAATCAATGCATAATCTCAAAGGTCTATCTCTCTTTTAACAAAGAGTTCCAGATCTTTTCTAGAAGAAATACTGGGACCGATAAATATCCCATCCAACATCTCCTATAATCGCAACTTACGATCTTCCAATTTCCATAGTGTTTAGCAACACTCTTACCAATAAAATCATCTCTCGATATGAGGTCTTCAATATCAAAACTTTTCTCAAAATCACTTCGACCGCATACTCCACTTGCCTATACAATGGTAAGCCTGGAAGTGCATCAGAAACTACCTCCGAATACTCTCATATTATATGCACATCTGAGAGACATATTATACCATCATTTCCATAATTTAACTATCCGTAAGGATATGTCTATAGTAAAAATATGTCTTTTAAAGTCCAAGGGCATCCCTTGACTTCTACATTATTGGACAACATCTCGCCTGATGGTAGAGATAACACTAATCCACATAATCTGAATATAGAAATCCTTCTCATCCTATCTCAGAATGTTCTAGACATAAATACATGTACACTACCAGTATCTTTCAATATGTTAACCAAGAGGGTAAACTAATGTAATACCTTGAACGATCAATCCTTCGACTCCCTACATCTCCTCTCGGGTAGTCATGTATACTTCTCTAACTTCTGCTTCTAGCAACTGAGCTCATGTAGGTACAAAAGACTACCATGGAGAACTAAAGTCAGCAGCCAACACAAGGACGCAACTTGAAACGACTACAATGGAGGTGGTAACCACTGTTGTACTTGTAAAGAGTACACCACCGGCGGTAAAATGCTCAATACCTATCAATATCATAGCACACTTTATACTCTGCAAATGGTATAGCTACGCCTAAGGAGATAATAGTTGTTGTTGTCTGGACGTTTGAGTCTTCTAAGATGTCTTCTACTGATACTGCTGAGTAATTTACTTACCCTAGAGAAAAGTATTAAAGAACTCCAACCACATTTGAGGTAGTAAATCGATATTGGTGTGATAACCCAATCTTTTGTGATGATTTCTACTATTGAGATTGTGCATCATCTTCTTGAAACAACATCGATATTCTTCAACTGAGTCTTCAAAGTACACCTCCTCAAATGTACTAGTTGCTTACAACATCAACAGATGATCTAATCCAATGGATAATCTGACTTTGCGTGACTTCGTGATCTGCATTGTACGCACATAATCCCTTTGGAGTTTTTGTTCTGATTTTGCTGATAACATCAGACAGTTCTGATGATCTGTGTTTGGTCTTCTATGATCGAAAAAACTATCTAAAATTAGCTCATGGCCTATGACTCCGATCTTGCTCCTTTTGTCCAACATTCGAAGAATTTTGATTTTAATAATTTGACCTGCAATATTTTCTCATGGTCTCCAACTCTTACAACACTTGTACAGAATCATTTCTAAACTCATGACTCGATCCAATATCTTTTGTCAGGATCTAATAAGAGATCCAGACATCCTAATCCAAATGTAAGCCAATAACTGTGGGTGGCTAAAAATATCCATTCACATTCTTGAGCTATTGGGTGGTCGTAACCTCTGCAAGTCTAACGACTATGCACGATACTCCCATTACTAATTGATCACCCTACTTGAAGCTCAAGAATTTCTTACAATGAGTCAAAGAAAGTGATGCGGGGAAATACTCTCTCTCAATATCACTAAACCATGATCAAGTGATATATTATTCCCCGAAGGTTATTTTTTGCATATTCCACCAAGTACCAGCTTGATCTCGATAATGGTATGCAACTAACTCTACTTCCTTTGTATAACACAAGTTAAGTAATCAAAAGTACCTTCAAAATTATACAACCCAGTACGAACAACTCAGGGATCAAAATCCCTATGAAACACCGTAAACTAATCCTCTACTATCTGCATCAACAATAGTACACATGCCCTGTTCATTACCCCCAAGGTAACGATCCAACTACAATAATCAGTGCTAATCTTTAAGACTGTAATCTTTGATTTCCACAAGAAATGTGATGACTTGACACCTGCTTTCCGACCCGGTATCAATCGACTCTTAAAGGAAATTCACCTTTTCGAAATAGGTTCAAGACTTACAGACTCAATATGTCATTCCCGTGGTCAACTCAAACCATGATTATGAATAATAACTAACACACTACATGTTATTTCCTATTATAAACACTAAATGCATAGCCAACAAAACCGAGTGTATAAACACTAAAGGCAACTTCGGCTGGTCGGCCTGGTGGACGACCCCTACTTCAAGTTTGTACATGTGCCATAACTCTGTCTGTATACACCTGTTGAACATGTTTAGACAAGTATCTAACTAGAATAAAAGTTACTAGGAATTCTTACTTTGTTCTGCTAGGAGCTCAGGCTGCTGTCAATCTCACCTCACAAAACCAAAACCGAAACAAATTGACTCCCGAGAATCCAAGACTCAACGAAAACATCATTTTATGGCATTGCAGAGCCTAGGGTTCTGATACCAATAAAGTTGTCACACCTCGAGAGTATGCCGAGTCGAAAACAAATGGATAGCATCTCCCGTATACGTGGCAACATATCCTGTTGATTCAAGCCTTTCAGCCACACCACAATAACATATATAAATGTAAATATAACAATACACAATGGAAACTAACACAACAACATAACAAACTACACACAGTGCATACCGGTATGACTGCCACCAAAACATAAAGGAAACATCGACAAAATCAGAATCGACAAGTGTGTACATCAACAATGTCTAACACACATCCACCATATAAATCCGGATTGATATAAGAAACATCTGAAAACAACAGAAACAAAAACCAAGCCGGGACCCTTGGAAGTGTGATGAGAAGTAGTCATCCAGCGTTGCTCCAGGCCCATCACGGAGTCGAGTACCTGTTACAAGGGCAACAGAAAACCCAGGGTTTGTGGTGGTGAGTACAAAACTCATCGGTAATAAGAATAAAAGTGCATGCATAATATATGCATATATATCACATGTGAATCAACAATATGTTGTCTAAAGGTATAACAGGTATACACTAGCATGATACGACAATTGTAGAACTAAACTGACCAACAATAACAACATAAGGTACTGACATACCTAAAGATTGACAACAATATAACTCATACAACCTGAGTATAAGTACCATAATACAACACCTACAACATGGTAGAGTAAAGAATGACTCTATAATAATCAACACCGCCTTACTAACATTCTATGGCTAATACAACCATGAACTGGGTCCATCCCGTATAACCTCAAGGTACTAGTTAAGGTATACGACAATATAATCAACTTAACTTTGGTAATCCACATATGACCATACAAGAATATGCAAGTGGAATGCAAGATGATGTATAATAAAATATATATGTGTGTGTGTGTGTGTGTGTGTGTGTGTCAATATGCAAAATGCCATAAGAACACGACAATGCAAAATGCATAGTCATGCCTGCTCACCCTAACCGCTACCACGACCCCAGTGTGGCCTAGGTGGATCGATATGACAACTGTCCCAACTCAACACCAACCACTACTCTCAAGTGGCCGAGTGGGCAGTATGAACAAGTAGCATATAAGTGTAAAGATCTACCTACATAATGGGGGTCCCTGCTGTTGGCCACTCCGACAGTCACTATCCATGAGTGGTCGAGTGTCACACACGCAAGACAACTGTATGCAACTCTAACTACCACCATCTATAGTGGTAGAGTGTGACACAACAAATGCTCTACCCTCACACCAATTACTCCACAATGAGTATACTAGGAGGCAGGATGACTGACGTGTTGGAATGTATAATGAAAGCCTAGCTCTTTTTGTATGAACATTTTTATTTTGAAATAAGAATCACATGATCATTGTTTGCACTCTATATTTATTATATGTGTGCATATAGTCTAATATTTTACATTGTATATAACATGGTGCTTGGTGTGGCAGAGAATATCATGTTATCAGTCCCTTGTAGAATATAAGTAGAGGCTCACAAACAAGATGGTTTTGGACAAACCATTGCCATGGTTGTAGTGTAGCTTGGTATTGTTTTGTCTTGAACATAGAGTTACACTAGTACACTTAGGTGTATTGAGCAGGACCGACATAGAGGTGATTCAATTTATTGCTGACTACATAATTAAATCGGACCTCGGATATTATGTTGTACATGCTCTTAATCCCGATATAATAACGGGCACATGTACTTAGTATTTATTTCTTTGATTTACCAAAGGGTGAGATTTAGATGGATTAAATCAATATGCCCGGTAAGTTGGGAAATGATATTATTTACATGGTGTGTCGTTGATTATAGGAAGAAACCGTGTCCTATATATTAGGTTGATGATGTCCCCTTGAGGAGCTCATAAGGGTCATCATGTAAACCCAGCTGGTTGACTTAGTCAACATGATGATAAGGTTGAGTGGTATTACTCGAGGAGTTAGATGTTAATTGATTGATGGTTAGTAAATCAATTAATTAACAGACATTCGATATCTTAAACACGGGGAGATGGATGTACAAATAATATATGGAGCCCATATTGATTTATGGGGGTGGGTGAGGTAGTTAAATGATGATCCTCTAGTGGAATGGAACATCATTGATGGATCAAGTTTGTGTGGTTCCGATCCATCGGGTGGCCAAGATCCAACTCCTCCTCATGGTCCCTATCATAGCCTGATACAATCCTCATGAAGTCTAGATCCAAGGATGTAAAACAAAACTCTAGAACCAATGGTTGAGATTAAATCTCTAAATCCGACGGTTGGGATTAAATCCCTTGAACCGACGGTTGAGATTAAATCTCTAGAACCAACGGTTGAGATTAAATCTCTAAGATCCGACGGTTGGGATTAAATCCCTAGAACGGACGGTTGAGATTAAATCTCTAGAACCGACGGTTGGGATGAAACCCTAGATCCGACGGTTGGGATGAAACCCTAGATCCGACGGTGAAGATTAAATCCCTAGATTCGACGGTGGAGATTAAAGGAGGTTTAAGCCCAATTCTATAAATAGAGGGCTAAGGCTTGGGCGGCAAGTGTGTGGTTTTTGGATTAGGGTTTTGCCTCTCAAGAGTTTGGGTGATTAGGGTTTGTCCCTTAGGCGGCTAGGGTTTGGTTGGTGGCTTGGGTGGCAACAAGGTGGGAGATAAGGGTTTGCTCCTTTTCTCGTTGGTGGCCGGCGCCCACTCCATCCTCCTCCTTGCTTTTGCCGGCCCTCTTCCTCCTCCTTTTCTCCTTGGTGGCCGGTGGTTCTCCAATTCCTTGGTGGCCGGTGCTTCTCCAATTCCTTGGTGGCCGGCGGCAACATTGTTACAAAGGTTGGCCGGCGCTCAACCATCTACTCCTTGGCCGGCGGTTATATCAAGCTCCTTGGATTGGTGGCCGGTTCTAGATAGGAGAAAGAGATTTGTTTGGTTCTTCTCTTTTTTCGGAGCGAGAAAGGAAGAGAAGAACGTGATCTAGGAGGCTTCTACTTGTGGAGGATCTTCGCCCACACAACGTCCACGAGGAGGATAGGACATACGGTAGAAGATCGAGAGGTATAAAAGTTTTACAACTTTCTTTATCTGATCTTATCATGTTCTTTATGTGTTGATTATACTAGTTTACATTTTTATGTATTTTGTATAATCATGGACCCCGAAGACAAACACAAAAACCGGTGATCCGTCCGTCGTCTCTTCCGTGGCTAACCAACTAGAAGGGTTGTGTTGCTTGAACAACTAGTTTGTTCAAGCGATCGCTCAAGTTGTTAGCACGACGACAAATTTGTTGTGCTAAGGAAACTCATCCCATCCGGATTAGTTTTTTCATTAGTGAAAATTTTAATCCAGGGACATGGGAGCCAATGAGCCTCCGAAGCAATTCCCAACAAGTGGTATCAGAGCCATGGTTTCTGGTTTTGTGTGTTTTGGATTCGGTTATTTTCATGCACATTTCATATATTGAGTATGTCGGATAATAGTAGGATGTGCATAGGCTAACTTTTTGGTTGCAGGCATAAGATCCGACTATTATGGCTATTTGTGTGTATGTGATGGTTTTGTGTGTGATTGTATGTATATTATTTGAATCCTTGAGGTTGATGAGGCTAGATTAGTATTTAATTTTTGTAATTAAATACGACATTGTTTAGCAACTCATTTTAGTTTACTTTCGATCTAGATTATTTGTACACTCCTTCGTGGAGTATAGGATCGATGGATGTAAATTAAAATAGTTTATCTCGGCTCGGATCTCTTTGGTGACTTGCGCACGGGAAAAGATGGAGCGGACGAGGTGGCGACACGACGGGATGCGTATTGGAGAACAATGCCATAATTGTTGGGAAATTTTTTTTCCATATTTATTGCTGATTTGTTTTATATGCATGTTGTGTGTGCTTGAAAATTCCTCATTGTCAATTTACTAAGTGGGAGAGGGACATTTTAAATAATTCCCGCGGCCTCCATTACAATTTGGCGTGTGATGCAACAAACTTGCGCGTTGGCTCTGAGTGCCTTCCTCTCCATCAGATGGGTTTGTTTGTGGATCACTAGGTCAAATAATGGTTATAGGAAATTATTTAGGAGCGTGTGTACTTCCCCATCGGTAAGGCACATAATCTGAAATAATTCCCTAAGTATCGTGTAATGGTGGACACTTAGATGCAAATAAAAAGTATCCTCTCCATCGGAGTCACTGCTTTTATTTGTAGGGCCAAAGAGGAACCAACTATTAATTTTATTTGTCAAAAAGTAAGGTTGACAAGATAATAAAATTAATGGGTAAAACCTCCACTTACAAATGTAGAATTCGTATACGTCCACACTATCGTGGCATGTGATATTCTCGGTGTTGGTTGATTTCGGAATTTTATTGTTTTGAGGAATCAATATTATTTGAAATCTAATATTTTGATCATTGTGATTCTTAGGTTTTTAAAATGGCTTTCAACCCACTTGCTGTGATATTAAAAGAAAATAAACTTACTGGAACAAACTATATTAATTGGAAAAGAAACTTGTCTTAACTGTAGAGGAGTATAAATTTGTACTCTTCGAGGTCTATCCTCCTAAGCCTACCGATGACTCTAATGAAAAGGAGAAAGAAAGTTATAAGAAATGGATCAAGGCAGATGAGATGGCGCGGTGTTACATTTTGTCATCTATGTCAAATGTGCTGCAACATCAGCATCAGGCCATGGCCACAGCTTATGACATGATGTTCAATCTCAAGGAACTTTTCGGACATCAAAGTAGGGCGACTAGACAGGAGGCTATGAGAAACTTGATGACGACCACCATGATCGAGGGAACACCCGTCAGGGATCATGTTCTTAAGATGATGGCTCATCTTAATGAGATAGAAGTCCTCGAAGCTGAGATCGATGGGGAAACCCAGGTCGATATCATTCTCCAGTCTCTGCCTAGGAGTTTTGAGCAGTTCCGCCTCAACTACAACATGAACAAGAGGTTGTATTCGTTGGCGGAGCTTCTGACAGAACTTCAGGCGGCAGAGGGGATTTTTCGTCAAAGCTCTCAAGCCATGGTTGCTCAGAAGGTTTCTTCTTCTAAACCGAAAGGTAAGAAGAAGAAGAAGCAAGGTGGAGCAAAGAAAGTGGCAGTGGGACCTCAAGCAGGAGTGAAGAAGCCGAAAGGCAAGTGCTTCACTTGCAAGCAGACTGGACATTGTAAGGCGGACTGTACTCGCCGAAAGAACCAAGGTATATCTTCTTGTTTAGTTGTTGAAACATGTTTAGCGGTGTTATCTACCAGTGCCTGGTGTGTAGATACAAAAGCCACTGATAATGTCTATAATACTTTGCAGGGGTTCCAGGAAACCCGACGACTAGCTGAGGGAGAGATTACCGTCTTCATGGGCAATGCTTCAAAGGTGGCGGCTATTGCAGTGGGAGATGTTTATTTATCTTTTGATAGAAATAAAGTTTTGGTTTTGAGAAATTGTCTTTATGTACCTACTTTTAGAAAGAATCTAATTTCAGTTTCTAAATTGTTTTTGGATGGATATTCTGTTTCTTTTAATGACAAAGTGGTTATAAAAAGAAATAGGGAGATTATCTGTTCTGCTACATTGGTTGGCAATTTGTATACTCTTGAACCGAAAACTCCCATGATGCAAATAGAAGTAAATAACTCATCTTCTAAGTCTAATAAGAGAAAAGAACCTTCGCAAATGAACCAGACATATCTTTGGCATCTAAGGCTTGGTCATATTAATATGAGTAGAATTCAAAGGTTGATAGCTGATGGACCTTTGGGTTCATTAGTGGTGGAGGATCTCCCAACCTGCGAATCTTGCTTGGAAGGTAAAATGACCAAGAGGCCTTTCAAGGCCAAGGGGTATAGAGCCAAAGATGTGTTAGAATTGGTTCATTCTGATTTGTGCGGTCCTATGTCTATCCAGGCAAGAGGTGGTTTTGAATATTTCGTCTCTTTTATAGACGATTATTCAAATATGGATACATTTACTTGATGCGCCGCAAGTCTGAATGCTTTGACAGGTTCAAAGAATTCAAGGCTGATATGGAGAATCGTCAAGGTAAAAGTATCAAGACACTACGATCTGATCGTGGTGACGAGTACCTCTTGGGAGAGTTTAGGAGATACTTATCAGAGGTTGGGATTCAATCCCAATTGTCCGCACCTGGCACACCCCAGCAGAATGGTGTGGCGGAGCGAAGAAATAGGACTCTTATGGAAATGGTCAGATCGATGATGTGTTATTCTGAGTTAATTGATTCGTTCTGGGGGTTTTCTCTGGAAACAACAGCACACATTCTGAACTTGGTTCCATCTAAGTCAGTACCCTCTACTCCCACAGAGTTGTGGACTGGGCGAAAGCCTAGTCTAAGACGTATTCGGATTTGGGGTAGTCCAGCACATGTGCTGAAGGGAGATGCTGGTAAGTTGGAATCTCGTACAGAAGTACGCTTGTTTGTTGGCTACCCTAAGGGAACGAAGGGTGGTTTATTCTATAGTCCTAGAGATCATAAGGTGATTGTGAGTACGAATGCCAGATTTCTAGAGAAGGACTATGTGATGAACCACAAGCCCACGAGTAGGATTGTTCTTGAGGAGTTGACAGGGGAAGTCCCGACTTCAGTACCACCGGTACAAGAGGAGATACCACAAGTCACTGCACCGCGTGTCACAGAGAATACACAGGAGGCACCTCATCATAGTGGGAGGGTTGTTAGACAACCTGAGAAATTAATGTTTTTGGGAGAGTCTTCGGACTTAGTCCCTGGTGAACATGAACCTGATACCTAGACATATGACGAGTCACTCCAAGATTGAGATGCGGTATCTTGGCAAAGAGCGATGAATTTAGAGATAGAATATATGGATTCTAATCAGGTCTGGGAGCTAGTAGAACCACTCGATGGTGTAAAAGCCATTGGATGCAAGTGGATCTACAAGAGAAAGAGAGGAGTAGACGGGAAGGTTGAGACCTTCGAAGCTAGGGTTGTTGCGAAAGGGTATACTCAGAAAGAGGGTATCGATTATGAGGAGACCTTTTCGCCGGTAGCTATGCTTAAGTCTATCCGGATTCTCTTATCTATAGCTGCTCATATGGATTATGAGATTTGGCAGATGGATGTCAAGACAGCTTTCCTTAACGGAAGTCATGAGGAGAACATCTATATGCAGCAACCAGAGGGATTCATTGCTAAAGGCAAAGAGCATCTTGTATGTAAGCTTAATCGGTCCATTTATGGATTGAAGCAAGCTTCTAGATCTTGGAACATCCGCTTTGATGAGGTAATCCAGTCATATGGATTTATTCAAAGTCCGGATGATCCTTGTGTATACAAGAGATGTGATGGAAACGTAATGGTATTTCTTGTACTATACGTAGATGACATTTTGTTAGTTGGCAACAATATCAGAGTGTTATCAGACGTAAGGGTATGGTTATCAAAACAATTTGACATGATGGACTTGGGAGAAGTGGGACACATCCTTGGGATCAAAGTAATAAGGGATTGCAAGAAAAGGATGTTGTGCTTATCTCAAGCTTCATACATTGACACTATCCTTGCTCGTTTTAGCATGCAGAACTCCAAGAAAGGTTTTCTACCTTTTAGGCATGGAGTTCCTTTATCTAAAGAGATGTGTCCCAAAACATCAAAGGAGATAGAGGAGATGAAGGCGGTTCCTTATGCTTCGGCAGTAGGAAGCCTCATGTATGCTATGCTATGTACGAGACCAGATATCTACTTTGTCGTGGGCATGGTTAGCAGATATCAGAGTAATCCTGGACAGGGACATTGGACTGCGGTAAAGTATATATTGAAGTACCTAAGAAGGACTAGGGATTATATGCTGGTTTACCGAGCAGATCAATTAGTCCCTGTGGGTTACACGGATTCGAATTTCCAATCAGATAGAGACAACAGTAAGTCTACCTCGGGGTTTGTGTTTACTTTTGGAGGTGGAGCCATAGTATGGAAGAGTGTCAAGCAGAAATGCGTGGTGGACTCTACCATGGAAGCTGAGTATGTGGCAGCCTCTGAGGCAGCCAAGGAAGTTGTATGGCTCAGGAACTTCTTGATGGACTTGGATGTGATTCCTGGTTTGCCCAGATCTATCACAATTTATTGTGATAACAGTGGTGCAGTTGCAAACTCGAAGGAACCACGAGCCCATAAGGCGAGTAAACACATTGAGCGCAAGTACCACCTGATACGAGAGATCGTAAAGCTAGGAGAAGTAGTTGTCGCCAAAATTACATCAGAGGATAACCACGAATATCCATTCACAAAGACCCTTCCAGCGAAAGCGTTTGATAGGCATGTGGAGAACATGGGGATCAGATGTATGGTAGTGTGATGACAGCATAGTCTTTTAGTATAAGTGGAAGATTGTTGGAATGTATACTGAAAGCATAACTCTTTTTGTATGAACATTTTTATTTTGAAATAAAAATCACATGATCATTATTTCCACTTTATATTTATTATATATGTGCATATAGTCTAATATTTTACATTGTAGATAACATGGTGCTTGGTGTGGCACAGAAGATCATGTTATCAGTCCCTTGTAGAATATAAGTAGAGTCTCACAACCAAGATGGTTTTGGACAAACCATTGGCATGGTTGTAGTGTAGCTTGGTATTGTTTTGTCTTGAACATAGAGTTACACTAGTACACTTAGGTGTATTAAGCAGGACCGACATAGAGGTGATTCAATTTATTGCTGACTACATAATTGAATCGGACCTCGGATATTATGTTGTACATGCTCTTAATCCCGATATAATAACGGGCACATGTACTTAGTATTTATTTCTTTGATTTACCAAAGGGTGAGATTTAGATGGATTAAATCAATATGCCCGGTAAGTTGGGAAATGATATTATTTACTTGGTGTGTCATTGATTATAGGAGGAAACCGTGTCCTATATATTAGGTTGATGATGTCCCCTTGAGGAGCTCATAAGGTTCATCATGTAAACCCAGCTAGTTGACTTAGTCAACATGATGATAAGGTTGAGTGGTACTACTCGAGGAGTTAGATATTAATTGATTGATGGTCAGTAAATCAATTAATTAACGGACATTCGATATCTTAAACACGGGGAGATGGATGTACAAATAATATATGGATCCCATATTGATTTATGGGGGTTGGTGAGGTAGTTCAACGATGATCCTCTAGTGGAATGGAACATCATTGATGGATCAAGTTTGTGTGGTTCCGATCCATCGGGTGGCCAAGATCCAACTCCTCATGGTCCCTATCGTAGCCTAATACAATCCTCATGAAGTCTTGATCCAAGGATGTCAAACAAAACTGTAGAACCAATGGTTGAGATTAAATCTCTAAATCTGACAGTTGGGATTAAATCCCTACAACCGACGGTTGAGATTAAATCTCTAGAACCAACGGTTGAGATTAAATCTCTAAGATCCAACGGTTGGGATTAAATCCCTAGAATGGACGGTTGAGATTAAATCTCTAGAACCGATGGTTGGGATGAAACCCTAGATCCGACGGTGGAGATTAATTTCCTAGATCCGACGGTGGAGATTAAAAGAGGCTTAAGCCCAATTCTATAAATAGAGGGCTAAGGCTTGGGCGGCAAGTGTGTGTTTTTTGGATTAGGGTTTTGCCTCTCAAGAGTTTGGGCGATTAGGGTTTGTCCCTTAGGCGGCTAGGGTTTGGTTGGTAGCTTGGGCGGCAACAAGGTGGGAGATTAGCGTTTGCTCCTTTTCTCCTTGGTGGCCGGCGCCCACTCCATCCTCCTCCTTGCTTTGGCCGGCCCTCTTCCTCCTCCTTTTCTCCTTGGTGGCCGGCGGTTCTCCAATTCCTTGGTGGCCGGCGGCAACATTGTTACAAAGGTTGGCCGGCGCTCAACCATCTACTCCTTGGCCGGCGGTTATATCAAGCTCCTTGGCTTGGTGGCCGGTTCTAGATAGGAGAAGGAGTTTTGTTTGGTTCTTCTCTTTGTTCGGAGTGAGCAAGGAAGAGAAGAACGTGATCTAGGAGGCTTCTACTCGTGGAGGATCTTCGCCCACACGACATCCACGAGGAGGATAGGACATACGGTAGAAGATCAAGAGGTATAAAAGGTTTACAACTTTCTTTTTCTGATCTTAGCATGTTCTTTATGTGTTGATTATACTAGTTTACATTTTTATGTATTTTGTATAATCATGGACCCCGAAGACAAACACAAAAACCGGCGATCCGTCCGTCGTCTCTTCCGCGGCTAACCAACTAGAAGGGTTGTGTTGCTTGAACAACTAGTTTGTTCAAGCGATCGCTCAAGTTGTTAGCACGACGACGAATTGGTTGTGCTAAGGAAACTCATCCCATCCGGATTAGTTTTTTCATTAGTGAAAATTTTAATCCGGGGACATGGGAGCTAATGAGCCTCCGAAGCAATTCCCAACATGACGACCCTCTCAACCACAAGGGAGACCAAGTCGCCAACATGCATGCAAATGACATGAATGCACAGTCACACATACATATATCCACCATAGGCTCTCTATCCTAAAGAGAGTCATTCACAACTTATCAATACACTCTCTATCATGTAGAGAGTCGTACTCAACTTATCATAACACTCTCTATTGTGCAGAGAGTCATACTCGATTGATCACAACCAAGCTAAGACCATTGGTCCGTAGCGACACACTATCCACAATCCACACGACCATACATATGTCCACAACACACTCTCTATTCTATAGAGAGGTATATACAACTGACAATAACCAAGCTAGGACCTCCTGTCGGTAGCGACGCTATACCGATAAATCACACGTCCATACACGACTACATGATCCATAGTGGATATGTACACATCATCAAGATATAACATGGAAACTCAACTTTACTTCTAGAATCCTACTCATCTCCAAATGATTTATCTAGATTGCACAATTCAATTTTACAACCGAATTTAGCTATTTAAACGTAGGTAAACCACTATAGGTCCACTTACCATAACATCTATAATTCATAACAAAGATGAATGAATAGATAACAACAATAATAGAGTATTTAAGTGCAAAGGCAAGTATCAAGCATCAAAAAAATTAGAGTGGAGTCAAGGTTGAAGTAACAACAATATTAAGTTATATACTTCAAGGTTTAACTACTACCTGACCAGGGTAGGAAATATTACCCACCTGATATGAAGAATATCCAAATAACTCTCTACGTCCAAGAGTTTCTCACAATTAAAATCCTGCAAGAAAGGGCAAGGAACATATATAAGTTCTTCATAAGTCGAACAGTGCTATCAAATCCCTATCGATTAAGTTATCCACTTAATTGATCTATCCATTCCCTTACTCTTTTTAATCAACCCATAAGTGCATATACTGCAACATGCATAACTCATCCAAATATGAACTTACCAAGCTTAACTTTCTTTGCACATCTTCTTGATCTCAAATTCCCTATAATTACACCATAATTTTCCTAACCAAGTATTCACATAAATCTATCCATAATAATCAGAATCCGGACATACCAACTTAGCTTCCTCTATAAAGTTGTTTAGTATCAAACCTACTCATTTGCCACGTTGGAGGCAAAAGACCAATCAAATTCCATGCCCCCCCCCCCCCCCGTAACTTATAATTGCCAAGATATAAGTTTCCCTTTAATTCAAATTCCTAAATAGTAGAAAGATACCGAGATTACCCGAAATCAGATGTGAGGCCAATATACAACTACCGATTGACAGATCTTAGCCAATCAAGTTGATTAAGGAATATTCGATCATTGCAACATATCCCAAACATCACAACACCTGTTGGATTTGCTACTTCTCAATACTCTATTCCCAAAACAAAGGAAAGGGTGAAGGAAATCAAACCATAAATTTGCTCACAGTTGGGAAAGTGGTGAACAACCACTAAAATTGCAAGGTGAGAAAATAACGCAACAGTGATCAAGATCCGAGCAGCATCGGATCTGCTCACTTCCAAGCCACCACTGTAGAAGAGTGATGGCTACGATTTGAGCTCAAGCGATGGCGATCACATCGGTTGGAGGGCTCACGGTGGTCGACGAGCAGGAAGGAAGGGTTGCGCATCGAAAGAGGCACAGTCGGTGCCCGATGTGGCGCTCGATCGGGAGTGAGAGAACCGTAGTGGTGAAGATGGATTGATGACCCACGGACACCGGCCACTTGCAGCGCCCATCTGGTGTTGCCTGCTCACAGTGAAGACCAACCTCAATGAGTGGGAAGAAGCGACAGTGACCACACTCTATCATCGAAGAAAAGAAAGAGGAATAGGGAGATCGCGACGAGAAGCATACCGGATCGGGGAGAAAAGGGAAGAGGAGTCGCAATCGGGGAAATGGAGGGAATCACGGAGGATCGGGGAAAAAAAGAAGGGATCGGGAGAAAAAAATAAACATTTAGCATTTACAACATAGGTTAATTAATCCTATTAATTCCTCAATAGCAGATAGTCTAAACAAACTTTACAAAAGTCTATCCACTTTATCCCCATGAAATGTCCATAAAACTTCCGTTTAAATCCAAAAAAATTTCTAAAATTGCCTGAAAAATTATATAAGGTAATTTCTTAATTAACAAGGGTATTTATTATTATTTTATTTTCCAGTATCTTACATGAGCTCAAGCTCAAGATCAGTTCATCGTCAGTATTATTTGTTTCTTAGTTGTCACTTAAATTACTTGTATTCCATTTATTTCCGAGCTTTTTTGTAAACGAGGTGAGTTAGGCTTGTTGTCTCATCCTCGAGATTTTGAGTTTCCTTGTATTCGTTGTCTCCTACCTCCAACGTGGAGGAGATTTTTAGTGCATTGCCCTCCGTACACGATCTTGGATCGTAAGGGCCTTGGATTAGCAACCGGTTGGTTGTGTACCAAGTAAAACCAATTTGTGTTCTTTACTTTTCTGTTGTGAAATTTCTTTTACTTGTTTTTTAATTGAACGAACGATAAGAAATTTTACGTGCGCTATTCACCCCCCCCCCCCTCCCTTAGTGCTTTTGGATCCAATATTCGTGTCCAAGCATGGCTAGGGCTAATTGGAGGCGACACCTCGTGGAATTTGGAAGTTCTCTTGAGGGATTCTGACATGGATACCAATATAGGCAAGGTTTGTATGCCTTGCTCTTAGTCTCTACGAATTCGAAAAGAATCCCAATGGTATAAGCTCTAAACTTATCTTTTAGGAAAAATTTTACATATTGCTTATGTCAATGCAACTTGGAAGCCGCCAATTGGATCAAGCTTCGGAGGCTAGAGACGCTCCAAGAATCTAATCCAATAGCAATACGTAACCGAACGAACATAATTAAAATTGGAAGGCTACACTTACTCTAGCTTCCAATCAGATGTGAATGATTCGAATTAAACCTCTGAATATGTATTAACATTGAATGGAAGCATTGTTTCTTAGAAGTGTTCCAAGCAAGATACAATTTCGGATTCCACCACGGAGGGAAAATACATTGCATCTTCAGAAGCAACAAATGAGGCAATTTAGATGAGGAATATCATCCAGGAATTTGGCATTATTCCAAATAGGGTTGATAAAATCCCAGTTCACTATGACAACACTAGTGTTATTGCACAAGCAAAGGAACTAATTGTTGGATCCGAGACAATCGCTAGAGGGGGGTGAATAGCGATAAAAAACTTTTCTTTTTGATGCAACTTGAATAGCACAGTATAATAATAAAAAATAAAACAAAAGTAAGGAGACACTTTGTTTTTAATTGGTTCGCAACCAAAAGGTTGCTACTCCAAGACACCGTGATCCTAGACCGCGTATGAAGGGGCAATTCACTAAAGATCTCCTCCTCGTTGGAGGTAGAAGACAACGAATACAAAATGACAAGAATTTGAGGATGAGGCAACAAGCCTACCTCACCTCGTTACGATAAAAACTTCGAGTACAATGAAGAATAAACAAGTAAAGTATGACACAAAGTAAAGACTACCGACTTTAGAAGATTGAAATTTGGTGTGTCGTCGGTGTGTCGGCAGCGTGTCGACATTATCTGACCACCATGGTTTCTCGAGTCGAGATTCTCCAGTTGTCAGTTGACCTTGGACTCTACTTAAACACTTCCTGCACACTTAACATAGCTCATGAGATAACAATAGCACCTTAACTTTAATCCTTTGTCATAATTAAAATCTAGGTTCGATTATCTGGTACCCCTGCACCAACAATCTCCCCCTTTTGATCTATGGCAAACCGACACAAAGTTAAGGAGAAAATTAAGTATAAAACGAATTAGTAACAACATGAGTAGTAAACATGTAGTGAAGTAGTAAGTGTGTAGTAAATGATTAATCGCTTTTTCAAAATGTCCCCCTCAAGGCTACTTGAACAAGACACTTTAAAGTTAATTTTAAAGTTAATTTTTTGAAAAGGATTTTTGCTTTACTCCCCCTGAACTTTGACCTCTTCTCCCACTTTTTCCATATATCAAAAATACTTGGAGGTCTATTTAACGAAAAACGAAATGTTATATGCATAAAATGTGCTTGTAAAATTATAATAAAAAAAAGAAATCAAATATAAGAAACCAAGCATGTGTCCCTTTGAAGTTCATTTAGTCAAGTATAACATCCTAAGGGTGTAGAATTGATTTGAGGTATATCCCTTTACACCAACAATTATACTTGGGAGTATATTTGTAAAACTAGTTTTACTAAAGTAAGTTTTTGAAACTATTCAAAACATAATTTTGATTTCAAAATATCGTAGGTAGATTTTCAAAATACTTTAAGGAGTTTGTAATATAACGCTTAAGGTTAGTTTTCTCCCCCTTAGTCAAATAAATAAAGTATAGAAAATTTTGGAGCCTAAACTTTGGCCTAGAGAGTTATATATTTAGTATTGGCCAAACAAAACTAGTGACTATATGTTAAATACAACAATTAAGAAAATAAGTATTCTTATAGTTTTGAAAAGCATTTCGAGGAGTTATATTACTCGTATTTTAAATATCCTTAACATCTCACTCATTCTATGTGTCTCAAAGCATGTTCACCTTAAATGTTTTTGTGAGATTATTTCAATTTTAACTTGATTGAAGATAGTCAACCTTGGGTTAGATTGGGATTTAACCTTTATATCGTTAAGTAGATGTTTAAAAAAAATGGTTTCCAGGTCGTGACGAGGCATAGGGGCCTTCTTTGATCGGAACAATGAACACTTCCTTAGATAAATTTAATTTCAAGAAAATATTTTCTTAAGTCACTTAGGGTTACTTCCTGGTCTAACTAGTTTAGGATACGGCAAGGTAGTTTCAACTAGTTCAACTTAGCCAAGTGCACCAAGCTAGATACGCCTTATATTGCTCGGATACATAAGACCTCATTTCTCTAACGTACTATCATCTCGCTGCATCTTGATACTATGTTATCAAGGTTCACTGACTATTGGCCCTATCTAGCCATTCTAAAAGAAAAACTAATCATGTAAAATTTTACTAAGAGATTGGGTACACAATTTTAGTACTAGCTCCGCCTGGACCATTGAACCCATATGGTCTATCCACATAGTGGACTTGATCCTGGGGAATCCAATACTTTTTAGTTCTTCTATGTGAATTTAATAAGATTTTAGGGACCCATGCCTGGACTCTTTGATGACTACGATTCACAATAGACATGTACGATTTATTTGTAGTCATTGACCTAAATCCGATTCCAACTTTGTTGTACACAGCTCTTTGATTTCCAAGAAGTCGGTTAAGATTCTTGGATCCCAACGTGATCCTTTCCAACCTAGCTTCGAGCTCTTGAACTCATCCTTTCAAGAGAGAATTCTCCTCCTCAAGTTTTTCAACTTGAGTTGAGTTTCCCTCTTGAACTTGACTAGTTGAAGAGGTTAGTGTACGTAGCCTTCTGCTTGAGGATTTTAGCCTCCTCAAGCAATGACTCGACACTAGACTCGAACTTAGTTAATTTCTTATTTAACTGTTTAATGGCATGATATAAATTTTCAATTAACGAGCAACTTACCTTGATCTTTTCTTTTGATCCGACTTTGAGTCTCGACTCGAAATCCTCCTCTGAGTCAGAGTCAAAGTTGGATTCGCAATCGGCTTCGGACTTGGACTCGGATTCTACCAGTTTCGCCATGAAGGCTAAGTCATCACCTTGGTCTTCTTCTTCTTCCCAGATTGCTTGAAATGCTTTCTTTGGTTGCTTATGTCTCGGCTTCATTTTTTGGCAGTATGACTTGTAATGCTTCTTCTTGTTGCACTCGTAGCATGTGTAGTTCCGTGGGGATTTCTTGTTCTTCAATTGCTCCCTTTCCTTTTTGAACATTCTCTAAACTAGATTAACTAGTTCGGCCTCCATTTCTTCTTCAGATTTCAATTCGGATTCACCTTCGGAATCGGACTCTTCTTCTTTGGGAGGTGGTTTTCTCTTCCCCTTTCTTCTATGTCTTGCAAACAATGCTACACCTTTCTCGGCCGAGACCGCGTTAGTCTGTTCATGTAGCTCAAATTTGAAAAAAAGTTCATCTAGTCTAATTCTTGATAAATCTCTAGATACCTTGTAGGCATCTACCATGGATGCCCATAAGGTTGTCCTAGAAAAAGCATTTAGAGTGTACCTGATAACATCTCTGTTCTCGACCTTTTGTCTGATCGAGTGGAGACCATTCATGATATCCTGGATCCTTGCATGTAATTGCATAGTGGTCTCATGTTCCTGTATTTTCAAATTAAACAATTTATTTAATAATAAATCACACTTACATACCTTCGTGTCTGTCGTTCCTTTGTGTAGCTCAATGAGCTTGTTCCATAAGTTCTTTGCACTGATGAATGGTCCGAGTCGGTTGAGTTCCTCTTTGGAGAGCCCGCATTATAGGATCTATATGGCTTTGGTGTCGGCCTCCACTTAATGCTTCATGGCATTTGTCCACTTGTTGTAATATATGAACTCGCCGTCTTCATTGGTAGGTAGCAAGAATCCGGTTTAGATGATGATCCAAATCTTGACTTGGGTTTTTAGATAGCACTCCATCCGACTCTTCCAATAATGGAAGTCATCTCCATTGTAAAATGGAGGTCAGGTGGTGTTAAACCCTTCAAGATGGGCAATTGAAAACAAAACCTTGCAAGAAAAAAGAACAAAACCAACGAATTGCCAAGACTTTGGTCTTGGATTAGTAGTGCGGGAAAAATAACAAAAAGCTTAAATCAAAAAATACAAAAAGAAAATTGAATGTGCTAGATTGGTGGTTGCACCAAATAATAGCACCCCACTCTGATACCAATTGTTGGATCGGAGACAATCACTAGAGGGGGGTGAATAGTGATAGAAAACTTTTCTTTTCGATGCGACTTGAATAGCACAGAGGAATAATAAAAGATAAAACAAAAGTAAGGAGGCACTTTGTTTTTTACTTGGTTTATAATCAAAAGTTTGCTACTCTAAGGCCCCGCGATCCTAGACCACATACAAAGGGGCAATTCACTAAAGATCTCCTTCTTGTTGGAGGTAGAAGACAACGAATACAAAATGACAAGAACTTGAGGATGAGGCAACAAGCCTACTTCACCTCGTTATGATAAAAGCTTCGATTACAATGAAGAATAAACAAGTAAAGTATGACACAAAGTAAAGACTACCAACTTTAGAAGATTGAAACTTGTGTCATCGGTGTGTTAGCAGTGTGTCGGCATCGTAACATTGTCATCGAAGCATTGCATCATTGGATCACTTTGGGAGCAATGAATGATGACCTAAAGGGGTGAAACCCCCCTTCTTTTATATCCCTCCAAGCCCCATCTCATTGAGATCAAGATCTGGATCAAAAGGATACCTCACCGCTATATAAGGGTATCTTATCTTGACCTTCATTGAGCTGGACAATTTGAAAAATAGTCGACTGATGCTAGCAGCAATCGACTCCTAGCAGTCGACTACCAACTAGGTTATTCAACTACAACAAAGAGTTAGCATAGTAAACAGTGTTGGATCGTAAAAAGAGCGCTAGAGGGGAGTGAATAACACACGTAAATCTTTTCTTACAATTAGTTCATTCGACTAAGGTAAAAACTAAAGCAAACAAAAAGTAAAGTGCACAATGGAAATGTAAATGACATGAGTTGGTTTTACTTTGTTCACAACCTACCGACTGCTAATCCAAGGCCCTTAAGATCCAAGATCGTGGACGGAGGACAAATCACTAAAGATCTCCTCCTTGTTGGAAGTAGGAGACAACGATTACACAACGAAAAGATCAAGGTATAGGGACACCCCCCCTCTCCTCGTTACAATAAAAAGCTCCAAGAAAAAAAATGAAGACAAGTTTAAAACTATGATTGGAAATGGAAATGTAACTACTTATACCGACGACGAAAAAGATCTTGAGCAGGGGTTGTGTCGTTATCGTTTCGACAGCGCTTCGACGTAGTAGAGTCATCGTAGAGTAGTGGCATTGTAGAGGCATTTCGAGAGCTTAGAACAATGACCTAGAGGGATGAAACCCCCCTTATTTTATAGCCTTCCAACCACCTAGATGTTTAGATTACGTTCTATCCAAAAAGGCCACCTCACCCTAAGATAAGGGGATGAAGTTTGACTCTAATCGAAGCTGGAATTTGAATGGAAGTCAACTGATAAACCCTATCAGTCGACTGATTCCATCGGCAATCGACTGCTAACAGCCAATAGTCGACTTTTGTCTAGGGTATCTAGCTGCATCAAAGAGTTAGCTTGAAATCAAAGTAATAAGAGTGAATTCAACGACCAAGTACCGTCTGATCTCGACCTAGACCTTCCACAAGAAGTCTTGATCGGATCGCCGTCTAAGGATGTCCCCGTACGGAGGAACCATCCTTACTTTCACTCACACACATGAGCTTACCTTAGGTCCTTTTGTGACTTGTAGCTTTGCTTCAGGTCTCCACCTAGATTCTTCGGCTCCCTCCAAAGTTTTCTCGGTGTCACCCAACCATTGCAGTTTCCCGACTCAGGATTCTTCGGGTGTCAACGACCTTCAGCTCAGTTTAACCATTCCTGCACACTTGGATCAGCTCGTTAGACAACAATATGACCTTAGCTTTGGGTCTTTGCCATAATCAAAACCTAGGTTCGATTATCTGGAGCCTACTACACCAACAATCTCTCCCTTTTTGATCTATGACAAACCTACACAAAGTTAAGAAAAAATAAATGTGAATTTATGAAATGATTATGAAATAAGCATAAATATGAAAGAGGCATAAATGCATGACTTAGTAAGTTAGTGAGAGTAACTTAGTAAGTTAGCATATGTAGGAGTATTAGTAAAACTCTTTTTCAAGTTCTCCCCCCTGAGGTAACCTCCCCATTGACCTTAGGTGAGTACTTGAAAAAGGATCTTAGCTCTCCCCCTTAACTGTTACAACTTAAGTAATCAAGATTACTTATCAATTGCCTATAAGTTATGTTTAAGTTATGTTATCAAAAATTAATTTTTGATCCCTTAACTTTGTCTTTTTCTCCCCCTTTTGCCATAAATCGAAAAGTGCGGGGGTTTATAGAAAAAACTTTTCGAAACATAGTGATTATGTTTTATAAGTCCAAGCATGTTCCTATTAGTTTTTGAAAATAATACTTTAAACATAAGCTCAACAAATAGAATGTTCAACTCTATTTGACTTGATTGATATAGAATGATCAATAAGTTCTGATTAGAGTTGGCTAATTTAGATAATTATACTCCATGATTCTTATCGATGCACTAGATCTACATCTGGAACCAAGAGTGATGTCCTAACATCTCACGCCCATCTACGTGACTAAGTACACAAACACATTAGTCCTATGTATTGTGAGATGTATTGGCTCCTTAAATCTATAGGTGCATGCTTTCTAGGGTAAGCCCTAGGCTAGTTCCATTTTGCATGAAAAGTAAATAGAGTATAGCAAAAATATTAGATTTATGTCCTACTCTATTACGCACATACCTAATTTACATCTAAGTAGACTAAATTCTGCTTCAGTTAAAGGTTTGGTAAACAAGTCTGCTAGGTTCCATTTGAACTCCACGTATTCGAGTTGTCTGTTTTCGTTAGCTACATGTTCTCGAATAAAGTGGTGTTTGACCTCTATATGTTAGGTTCTAGAATGACAGATTGGGTTTTTGGTTAAATTAATTGAACTAATATTGTCGATGTAAATTTTGGTGTTGTTAAAATTTAAGTTAAAGTCTTGGAGAGTGTGCTTCATCCAAAGAAGATGAGCTACACACTCACCCATCGCGACGTATTCGGCTTCGGTGGTAGATAAGGTAACACTGTGTTGCTTTCTACTGCACCAACATACTGGACTTGAGGCTAGGAGTTGACAATAACCACTCGTGCTCTTTCTATCGAGTTTACTACCGACATAATCTGAGTCGGAGTAGCCGATTAGTTTGAAGTCGGTAGATCTAGGGTACCAAATTCCTACGTTTAGTGTACCCTTTAGGTATCTAAGGATACGTTTAACTAACATTTGGTGCAACTCCTTAGCACAAGTTTGGAACCTTGCACACATACTTACTGTGAATAATATATCGGGTCGACTCACAGTTAAATACAGGAGACTACCTATTGCGCTCCTATAGTATTTACGGTCTATTGGTTTGCCTTCTAAGTCTTCTCCTATATTAACATTTGTGGCCATCAGTGTATTTATTACCTTAGCATTTTGCTTTCCGAATTGATTAATTAATTCCTTAGCGTATTTATGTTGGTGTAAGTAAATTCCCTCTTTAGTTTGTTTAATTTGTAATCCTAGGAAAAATGTTAATTCTCCTACTATGTTCATTTCAAATTCACTTTCCATTAGTGAAATGAATTCGTTTAGTAGGATTGAGTTGGTTCTTCCAAAAATTATATCGTCTATGTAAATTTGGGCAATACAGATTTCTTTGCCTAAGGATTTTACAAAGAGGGTTGGGTCGACTAGGCCTTGGCTAAATCCTTTAGACTTGAGATAAATTGAAAGCCTTTTATACCAAGCTTTAGGAGCTTGTTTTAGTCCATATAAGGCTTTCTTAACTTTAAAAACATGGTCAGATTTGTCTAAGCTTTCGAATCCTGGGGGTTGGCTAACATAGACTTCTTCCTTGATAATTCCATTTAAGAACGCTGATTTTACATCCATTTGAAATAGTTTAAATCCTCGATGTGCAGCGTAGGCTAATAACATTATGATTGATTCTAGTCTAGCTGCGAGGGCATAAGTTTCGTCATAATCTAACCCCTCTACTTGACTAAATCCTTTTGCGACAAATCTCATTTTATTTCTAACTACTTCACCTTTGTCATCCAGTTTGTTCCGGAATACCCACCTTGTTCCAATAATCAATTTATCTTTTGGTGGTGGTACTAATTCCCAAACTTCGTTCCTAGTGAATTGAGCTAGCTCTTCTTGCATAGCAATAATCCAATCGGGATCAAGAAGAGCTTGTTCAATTGATTTGGGTTCGATTTTCGAGATTAAAGATATTTGCCTAAGGTTTCTATATGATGCTCTAGTTCAAACCCCTAGGTTGAGATCACCTATCACTTGATTGATAGGATGATTCGATTGTAACCTAGATTGACCCGGGTTAGGATTTATACTAGACTCATTTTTATGATCAGATTCGGGTCTAGTATGAATTGATTCACCAATTGGTTCTACTTCTGGTTTTGTGGTTTTTTCTCCTTCATTGAATAATACATTAACAGTTTCTTCGAGTTTTAGGGTTTCATTATTGTAGACTCTATAGGCTCTACTTGTGGTTGAGTATCCTAGGAATATTCCAGTATTTATTTTAGAGGTGAATTTACTTAGGTAGTATTTAGTATTTAGGATATGTACCCTACATCCAAATACCCTAAAGTATTTAATGTTAGGTACTTTGTCATGGTAGATTTCTTATGAGGTCTTAAGGTGTCGTTTGGTTAGTAGGATTCTATTTTGGGCATAGCACGTCGTACTAACAACTTTTGCCCAAAACCTATTAGGAAGGTTGTATTCATTCAACATGGTTCTAGTGGCTTCTTGTAGGGTATTATTCTTTCTCTCGACTATACCATTTTATTGTGGGGTTCTAGGAAAGGAGAACTCATGGTGGTATCTGTTTAGGTTACAGAAGTCGGTGAACCTATGGTTTTCGAATTCACCACCATTATCGCTTCTAAGTCTTTTAATCTTAAGGTTCTTTTTGTTTTCTATTAATTTACATAAGTTGGTAAGTTGGTCTAAGGTATCACTTTTGTGTTTAAGGAACCTAACCAGGTGAAACTAGAGTAGTCATCAATTATGACTAAGCAAAATTGACTTCCGTTTAGTGACTTGGCTCCAAGAGAATCGAATAGATCCAAGTGTATAAGCTCAAGCAAACTTTTGGTTCTTTTTTGGTCAGTCAATTGATGTTATTCCCTAGTTTTTTTACCTTGTTGAGACGCATTACAAATTTTATTATCTAAGTTGTTAAGGTTGGGTAAACCTCTGACTAAACCACTCTGACTCACCTTGTGAATGAGTCTTGAGTGCGAGTGGAAGAGTTGTCTGTGTAACAACTAGGATTCCTCTTGCTGTGTCATTAGACACTTTGATGAGGAGTTGGGTAAATTAATTATGTATATATTGCTATTCCTAGTTCCTTTAAGTATTGTTTTAGAGGTTTCATTAGTTTTAATTAAGCATTCATTTTCTAAGAATATAACCTTATAGTTGCTGTCACACAATTTACTTACACTAAATAAATTATACTCAATATTTTCGACTAATAAAACATTTCAAATTGTAAAGTTAGAGTTTAGCTCAATATCACCTAATCCAATGATTTTTAGCTTGTCGTTGTTTCCAAAAGCTACCGATCCTTGACTTTTGAATCTAAGCTTCGAAAATTTCAATCGGTCTCCGGTCATGTATCGAGAGGACCCACTGTCTAACATCCATTGATCCTACACATATAGTAGTTGGATCGGATATTGGAATTTGAGATTTGGTTGAAGTTTATTAGTCTTAGAGTCATCTCACCCTTTCCACATGATCAAACATGTTATCCTTATGTGTTCTGTGAGATGACTTCAATTTTACTTGATTAAATTTAATGAATTGAAACTAATCAACCATGGGTTAGATTCGAATTTAACCCTAAGCTCGTCAAGTAACTTTTTCGAGAAGTTGGCTTCCAGGTCATGGCGAGGCACAAAGGCCTTCTTTGATCGGAACAACAACCACTTCCTTATACAAAGCCAAATTCAAGAAATCAATTAATTGAGTCACTTAAGATTACTTTCTAGTCTAACTAGTTAAGGATACGGTGAGGAGGACTCAACTTGGTCGAGTGCACAAAGCTAGATACGCCTTATCTAGTTCGGACGCACAAGACTTTGATTTCCTAATGTAATATCATCTCGTCGCATCCTAGTACTATGTTGTCAAGATTGATGAGTTTTTGGCCCGTTCTAAAAATTAAAACAAAATAACTAAGCATTCAAAGACTAATTTCATGTAATGGAACAAACGCTTATGGACCCATGCTTGGACTTTTTTTCCATTACGATTTACAATTGACATATATGACTTGTTAGTCATATTTGATCTAAATCCTAGTCAAGCTTTGTTGTACATGGCCCTTTATGATCCAAGTAGTAGGTCAAGTCCCTTTGATCCAAAAGTAAACCTTCCTAATATTTGTCTAAGATCATCGACTTGTCCTTTCAAGAGTGAGCTCTCAACTTTGAGTTTTTCAACTCGAGTTTAGTCCTCCTCTTGAACTTGACTAGTCGAAGAGGATAGGAAGACCTCATGTTTAAGGAGTTTAACCTCCTCAACTAAGGTCTCAACCTTGGACTCGAACTTAGATAACTTTCTAGTTAAAAACTTAATTGCATTATATAATGTATCAATTAAAGACCGACTTACCTTGAGTGAACCCTTTGAACTAGATACGGATCTATGGCTTGTCTTGAATAGAGGCTCGTCGTCAGATCCGGAGTCAGACTCTTCCTCGGGTTTGGACTCCTCCTCAAGTTCGGTCGGCTTGGCCATGAAGACGAGGTTATTGAGCTTGTCATCCTCTTCCGATGATTCCTCCCATGTGGTGTTGAGTGCTTTCTTGGATTTTTGTGCCTTGTTCTTGAGCTTTGGACATTCCGACTTTATGTGGCCCAACCTGTTACACTCATAGCATCTATAGTTGGAATTTGATTTAGACTTACCTTCCTTGGATTGATTGATGTGTCATTTTTAGCTTTTGATCATCTTCTGAACAAGATTCACTAGTTCGATTTCCATCTCATCGTCAATCTCTGAATCATACTCGTCTTCTTCCTCCGAAGGTGGTTTACTTTTGGACTTCTTCTTCGGTCCTACAAATAAGGCAATACATTTCTCTGTGGGGGCCAAATTAGACTGCTCATGTAATTCAAATTCAAAAAACATTTCATCTAATCTAATCTTAGAAAGGTCCTTAGAAACCTTGTAGGCATCAACCATGGATGCCCTTAAGCTAGTCCTAGGGAAAGTGTTAAGCGTGTACCTTATTAAGTGCTGATTTTTGACCTTCTATCCGATCGAATGTAGGTCGTTGATGATATCTTGGATCCGTGTATGTAATTGGGTGGCGGTCTTGTGAACCTACATTTTTAGATTGTATAATTTATTTAAAAATAGATCCCTCTTACATACCTTAGTATCGTCGGTTCCTTCGTGAAGCTCGATGAGCTTATTCCACAAGTCCTTTGCACTGATAAAGGGGCCGACGTGGTTGAGCTCTTCTTTGGAAAAACCACATTGTAGGATTTGCATAGCCTTGGCATCGGCTTCCACTTGGCTTTTCATGGCATTTTCCCATTGATCGCAATCCAACGATTCACCATTTCGATTTGTTGGAAGTGTGAATCCGGTTTGAATCACGATCCACAACTCTACTTGGGTTTTTAAATAGCACTCCATTCGACCCTTCTAGTAATGAAAGTCATCTCCATTGTAAAATGGGGGTCGGGCGCTGTTAAAACCTTCGAGATGGGTCATTTTTTTTAAGAAAAAAAGGAACTTCGAAAAAACAAAAATGACAAAAGGTACCAAGACTCTCATCTTAGATTAGTAGTGTGGGAGATAGGAATTTAATGAAACAAAAAATGCTACGAATCAAAAAACTAATATGAAAAGAAACTTAAGAAGATGCTAGATTGGTGGTTACACCAAATCGTAGCGCCCCCGCTTTGATACTAATTGTTGGATCATAAATAGAGTGCTAGAGGGGGGGTGAATAGTGAACATAAATCTTTTCATACAATTAGTTCGTTCAACTAAGGTAAAAAGTAAAGCGACCGAAAAGTAAAATGCACATCGGAAATATAAATGACACGAGTTGGTTTTACTTGGTTCAAAGCCTACCGACTACTAATCCAAGGCCCTTACGATCCGAGATCATGTACGGAGGGCAAATCACTAAAGATCTCCTCCTCGTTGGAGGTAGGAGACAACAATTACACAACGAAAAAATCAAGGTAGAGGGACACTCCCCCTCTCCTCATTATGATAAAAATCTCTGAGAAAATAAATGAATAAAAGATTAAAACTCTGATTGGAAATGGAAATGTAACTACTTATGCTGACGACGAAAAAGATCTTGAGCTGAGGTTGTGTCATCGTCGTTCCGTCAGTGCTTCGGCGTAGTAGAGTCATCGTAGAGTAGCGGCATTGCGGAGACATTTGGAGAACATAGAATGATGACATAAAGGGTGAAAGCCTTTTATATCCTTCCAACCTCCTAGACGTTGAGATCAAGTACTATCCAAAAAGGCCACCTCACCTAAGATAAAGGGATGAAGTTCGACTCTCATCGAAGTTGGAATTTTAATGACAGTCGATTGATGAACCTTATTAGTCAACTGATTCCACCAGCAGTTGACTACTAATAGCTAGCAGTCGATTGATGGCTTGGGTATCCAGCTGCATCAAAGAGTTAGCTCAAAATCAAAGTAATAAGAGTGAATTCAACGACCATGTACCATCCGATCTCGACCTAGACCTTCCACGGGAAGTCTTGATTGGATCGCCTGCTAAGGAAGTCCCCGAACGGAGGACCCATCGTTACTTTCACTCACACACACAAGCTTACCTTAGGTCCTTTTGTGACTTGCAGCTTTACTTCAGGTCTCCACCAGGATTCTTCAGTTCCCTCCGAAGTTTTCCCGGTGTCGCCTGACCACCGTGGTTTCCCGACACGGGATTCTTCGGGTGTCGTTGGCCTTCATCACAACTTGACAATTCCTCCATAGTTCGTTAGACAATAATATGATCTTATCTTTGGGTCTTTGCCATAATCAAAACCTAAGTTCCATTATCCGGTGCCTACTACACCAACAAACAGAAGTAATGATAAATTTGATGGCTACTTACCGTGCGATCTCGACCTAGACTTTCCACTGGAAGTCTTAGTCGGATTGTTGCCTAAATTCGTCCTCATACAGAGCACCCGACCTTACTATTACTCCACACTCATGCTTACCTCTGGTCCTTTCTGACCTATTTCTTAGCTTTCGGTCTCTGCCTTGGTTCCTCGACTCCACGAGGTTCTCCTGGCATCGTCCGACCACCACGGTTTCTCGACTCGAGATTCTTCGAGTGTTGCTTGACCTTGGCCTTAGCTTAAACACTTCCTGCACACTTAACACAGCTCATGAGATTACAATAACACCTAAACTTTGAACCTTTGTCATAATCAAAATCTAAGTTCAATTATCTGGTACCCCTGCACCAACACCAAGGTCTCATCATCGGTTAAGCATATACTGAGAAAATTCCACAACATTCTAGAGATTGTGAGAAGAAGAGATATCATAGTTGAGAAAGTTTCCTCTACTGATAAAATTGTTGATCCTCTTACAAATCCCTTGCTAAGACCATCATTTGAAAAGCATCGTGAACTGATGAGTTTAAAACTAGTAAGGTTGGCATTAGGTCAAGTGGGAGTTTGTTAGAGTAGGTGTCTTGCAAACCAACTGTTGGCTAGGGTTTTGTTGACTCTTGTAAATAAACATCCTTTATTTTAATATAATTCAATTTAGTTTGACATTTACTTTATCTTAATACTCATTCTAGATCCATAGACAAAGTCTTTGAAAAAACTATAGTGAGATGTGGTGGTACATATGATGACCATCATGAAATACATCAATATTCACTTTATATTCTAAACTTGTTCTTAGTCAATTGGGTCGCCTAATAAATAAGGATAAAAAGTCGCTCGAGCTAGAGACTAGCATCTATGATGTAGTATTATCATATTTTATTGATAAGGACATAGAAATGTTCAAGCATACAAATGGAAGCTCATACAAAGAGTTCATCGGACAACTCTCACACGGACTTTCCAAGTGGTTATCATTTATTGAGTGAATAAGTCCTTGATTGTGGTTACACACTAGTAGTCCTTATAACCCGGGACAACACTGGGACTCTATGTGTTGGGGTTGCACTTTAACTCATTTACCGACTCTATTAGGTTCATCAGGCTATGAGATTGGGTGCAGTAACAAAACATATAGGAGTCAATGCATTATAATGGGGGATTCACCACACACCTACGAATGTTGATATCCTATGTAATATATTGTTCTATAGTGTATGAATTCTTTGATTAGATTTGTACGATGTTCTTTCAGAAAGAAGTTTTGTAATTGCACATGCGATGTCACTATTAGATACATCAGATGGTTATAAAATAAATATATGACTCTCGATGTACCAATAGTTGTAGATTCGACTGGGATATATATTATTTGAAAGGACATGACTATACCTTAACCACAATCAATTGGTTCTTACAGTCACTGTTCAGTGATACATAAGGTGTCATGGGGTGATGCTACTAGACACTCTTACCATGATTCATTGGGTGTTAATCAAAATTAATTATGATGTCCTATAATCAAAGAGTTGATAATAGGAAGAGGCTATTAAAGGTATGCCCAAATAAAGAGGAGTATAGTCTTGATACACAAAGAGTTGTGAATCCATGACTATCTATATTCCTGAACTATTAAGGGTCACACAGGCATTGGTTTCCTCATTTCTATTGAGAAAGTAAAATTCAAGTAGTTGAATTTGGCAAATAAAGTCTGATGTGATCATATGGTGCATTAGCAGATAAAGTTTAAAATGATCAAATGTTATGATTCAAAAAATAGTTTATGAGTGATTTCCAGTCAATGGAAACAAGGAGAGTGGAAGAGTTCCACATGGGATCTACAAATCGGATTTGTGTTGTCCTAATAGTGAACAAGTGTGCTCACCATGCTGGTGATATTGGATCATTGATGTTATTATAATGAACTCACATCACTAGGTTCCAAAAAAGTTCTAAAAACTAAATACACCACGATGGAAGAGGGACAATGGGTCATAAAAGCCCAAGCCCAATACAAGCACATTACCATTTGTCTATAAATAGGAGTGCAAAGGCATGGTTCAATGTGAGTAATAAGAAAATTTTGTTTTTTTGGAGATTTTGGCAACTACATTCACCCAAAAGTTGATGCCCCTCTCTAAAGAAGAAGATAGAAGATCTTCATCTGTTCTTCCATCGAAATGATTAATCTCCTTGTTATCGCTTCTCCTCTTCGAGAAGCTTTGTCGCTACCCATCACCTTGCAAGTTTTTGTGGGTGTTAGCCCCTTTTGTTGAGGGATCTTTGGGCATCCCCTTGTAAAGGGGAAACTCAACAACTCATCCCTCATCTTCGAGAAATACACCATGACCATCTTGATGAAAAATGGCTCTTGATCTCTAGTGCGATCAAGCGTTGGAAAAGGGATTCCAATAGTGGATCAGATTAGACAAAGGAAGCATGACTTCTAGTTTTCACCAAACAAAAGTAGTTTGGAAGGTATGATTCTTTTCTTATGATTGCTTCATAAATATATATATATATATATATATATATATATATATTGATGGTTGTGATAATAGTTTTTATTTATATTATGCTTAAATAATCTTCCATGTTTGTTTTAGATTGTTTACCATAAAATGATTAAATTGCCATTAGATGAATCAATCACATGATAGTTTATCTTTGTCATTCTTTTATGAACTTGCTTAAAGGGTTAAATGATATTGCAAGCTTAGGTTAAAAGATCATGCTTATGTTTGTTTTGAAAATCCATATGAACACTCCTTTGATTTAATTGTTGAACCATAAATAAAATTTAAACTTCTGTTGTGCATAGGGGTGTAGAAACATGACACACTAAAGTTGAATTACCAGATCAACAATACTATCCTTCATTCATCATCAACCTATTTTCATATTTTCAAATATTGAAACTCAACTCAAGCCAAACTCGAGCTTGCACAACCTTGACTTGAGGTTGATTGCACCAACAATATCAAAGAGCAGTTAAGGTCTAAAATAAGAATTTCAATACCTTTATAGCCCTCTGACACATATGTGCTTCATTCTAGATTGGAATGGGGCAACTTGGAACTCCCTAAAGCCACCATGACCAACTTGTGGCCACCAATGTAAGGGCATCTAACAACCTAGGAAGTCTATCTTCTTCTCCCTGCAAAAAATCCCCAAACTCTGGCTCGTCCTGGCTGTGTCATCCAACACGACTGTATCAAATGTCAATCGTAACTCTAGGCTTTGGCACTCCCCTATCGTGTCTCCCAACATAGTCATTGAAGGGAATTGCTTCCCAAGCTTCGGTCGCTTGTGAATAGCGATCCTATCTAATGTTCCCAGATTAAAAAAAATAATCTGGATGAAGATGGATTACCCAAGAAACTGATTCATCATCATGCTATTCGATTTGAGTGGTCTCTTGAACAAACTTGTTGTTCAAGCGACCTAACTCTTTTCCTCGATTAGCCGCGGAATAGATGATGTACGAATTATCGATTTTTTTGTTTATCTTCAGGGTCGATTATCATACAATTATAATCCAATTACACATAACAAGAAAAAGACCTAAACAAGAATTATACCTCTTATTTACCTCTTGATCTTCTATTGTATGACCTATCCTCTTATTGGACGTTGTGTGGGCAACGATCCTCCACTAATTGAAGCCTCCTAAATCACCTTTTCTCCCTTTTTTTCTTGATCCAAAAAAAGCTGCCCCTTTCTTCTTCTCTTGACCGAACAACCTTCTTCTTCTCCCTTTCTTGTGTTGGCCACCAAGGAGAGCTCCCCTTCCTTGTTGCCGCTGACCCAAGGGAGAACCAAGGAGGTGTCGCCCACCAAGGAGAGCTCTTGCCGTCGGCCAAAGAAGAAAGGAAGATGATCCCTCACCGCCGATCACCAATAGATGGAGAGGGCTGCCCTTTGCTTGTGTTCGCTGGCTCTAGCTTGAGGAAGGAGGCACCCACCACCAAAGGCAGGGAAGGAGGTAGGAGGCGCCATCCCTAACCCTAGGAGAAGGGTTCTTGTCGCCGACACTAGGGAGGAGGAGGAGAAAACTAGGTTAGGATTCGATTAGAGTTTCCAAACCCTATGCTCCCCTTTTATAGTTTTCTCCCAAGTATCTTTTCAATCATGTCCGTTGGATCTAGCCTTCGTGAGGGTTTTTATAGGCTACAATAGCGACCATGAGGAGGAGTTGGATCTTGGCCACCCAATGGATCCGAACCCGATCCATTAATGATGATCCATTCCACTAAAGCGATCATCATTTATCTACCTCACCAACCCCATAATTATACAAATATCTCTCCGTGTTTAAGATAACGAATGTCCATTAATTAATTAATTTACTGACATTTAATTAATTAACATCTAACTCTATGAGTAGTACCACTCAACCTTATCATCATGCTGGACCAAGTCCACTTGCAAGTTTTACATGATGATCCTTATGAGCTCCTCAAGGGGACATCATCATCCTAATACATAGGACATGGTTTCCTCCTATAATCAACGACACACCATGTAAAAAATATTATTTCCCAACTTACTAGTCCTATTGATTTAACATATAAATCTCGTCCATTGGTAAATCAAAGAAATAAATACTAAGTACATGTGCCCGTTATTATATCAGGATTAAAAGCATGTACACCATAATATCTGAGGTTCGATTCAATTATATAGTCAGTATAAATTGAATCACCTCTAAATCGGTTCTGCTCAATACACAAAAAGTGTACTAGTATAATTCTATGGTCAAGATAAACTAATACCAAATTACACTACAACCATGCCAATGGTTTGTCCAAATTCATCTTTATTGTGAGCCTCTACTTATACTCTACAAGGAACTGATAACATGATCTTCTTTGTGACACCACACACCATGTTATCTACAATGTAATGTATCAGACAATATGCATAAATATAAAATGCAAACAATGATCATGTGATTCTTATTTCAAAATGAAGATGTTCATACAAAGGCTAGGCTTTCAGGATACATCCCAACAATCTCCCACTTATACTAAAAGACTATATTGCCATAAGACTACCATACATTTGATTCCCATTCCCTCCACATGCCAATCAAAAGCTCTTGTTGGAAGGGCCTTAGTTAAAGGATCTGCTAGGTTACCCTCTGATGCAATCTTGGTGACAACAACTTCTCCTCGCTTTACGATCTCTCGTATCAGGTGGTACTTGCGCTCTATGTATTTAATTGCCTTATGGGCTCGTGGTTCCTTCGAGTTTGCAACTGCACCACTATTATCACACTAAATTGTGATAGTTCTGAGTAAACCAGGAATCACATACAAGTCTATCAAGAAGTTCCTGAGCTATACAGCTTCTTTGGCTGCCTCAGAGGCTGCCACATACTCAGCTTCCATGCTAGAGTCCGCCATGCATTTCTGCTTGACACTCCTCCATATAATGGCTCTACCTCCCAATGTAAACACAAATCCCGAGGTAGACTTATTGTTATCCCTATCTGATTGGAAGTAAGAATCTGTGTAACCACACAGGGAGTAATTGATCTGCCTAGTATACCAGCATATAATCCCTAGTCCTTCTCAGGTACTTCAATATATGATTTACCACAGTCCAATGTCCCTGTCCTAGATTACTCTGATATCTGCTAACCATGCCCACGACAAAGCAGATATCCGGCCTTGTACATAACATAGCATACATGAGGCTTCCTACCGTCGAAGCATAAGGAACTGCCTTCATCTCCTCTATCTCCTTTGATGTTCTAGGATACATCTCTTTAGATAAAGGTATTCAATGCCTAATAGGTAGAAAACCTTTTTTGGAGTTTTGTATGCTAAAACAAGCCAAAATAGTGTCTACGTATGAAGCTTGAGATAAATACAACATCCTTTTCTTGCTATCCCTTATAACGTTGATCCCAATGATGTGTCCCACTTCTCCCAAGTCCTTCATATCAAATTATTTGGACAACCATACCCTTACGTCAGACAACACTTTGACATTGTTGCCAATGAGCAAAATGTCATCTACGTATAGTACAAGAAATACCACTACATTCCGATCACATCTCTTGTATACACAAGACTCATCCAGACTTTGAATAAATCCATATGACTGGATTACCTCATCAAAGCGGATGTTTCAAGATCTCGAAGCTTGCTTCAATCCATAAATGGACCAATTAAGCTTGCACACAAGATGCTCTTTGCCCTTTGCAATGAATCCCTCTGGTTGCTTCATATAGATGTTTTCTTCAAGACTTCCATTAAGGAAAGCTATCATGACATCCATTTTCCAAACCTTATAATCCATATGAGCAGCAATAGACAAGAGAATCTGGATAAGCATTGCTACCGGCGAAAAGGTCTCCTCATAATCGATACCCTCTTTCTGAGTATACCCTTTCGCAACAAGCCTTGCTTTGAAGGTCTCAACCTTCCCATCTGTTCCTCTCTTTCTTTTGTAGATCCACTTGTATCCAATGGCTTTTACACCATTGGGTGATTCTACTAGCTCCCATACCTGATTTGAATCCATAGATTCTATCTCAGAATTCATCTCCCTTTGCCAAGATACCGCATCTTTATCTTGGATTGTCTCGTCATATGTCCAGGGATCATATTCATGTTCGCCAAGGACCAAATCAGAAGATTCTCCCAAAAACATAAATCTATCAGGTTGTCTAACAACCCTCTTACTATGATGAGGTATCACCTATGCATCATCTGTGACAAGCGTTGCAGTCACTTGTGGTATGTCCTCTTGTACCGTTGGTACTGAAGTAGTGACTTCCCCTCTTAACTCCTCCAGAACAATCTTGCTCATGGGCTTGTGGTTCATCACATAGTCTTCATCTAAACATTGGACATTCGTGATAACGATCACCCTCTGATCTCTAGGACTATAGAACAAACCATCTTTCATTCCTCTAGGATAGCCTATGAACAAACACACTTCTGTACTAGATTCCAACTTACCAGTATCTCCCTTCAGCACATGTGTTGGACTACCCCAAATTCGAATATGTCTTAGATTAGGCTTTCTCCTAGTCCATAATTTTGTGGGAGTAGAAGGTACTGATTTAGATGGTACCAAGTTCAGAATATACACTGTCGTATCTAGAGCATACCCCCAGAATGAATATGGTAACTCAGAATATCTCATCATCGATCTAACCATCTCCATAAGAGTCATATTCCTTCGCTCCGCCACACCATTCTATTGGGGTGTACCAGGTGCAGACAGTTGGGATTGAATCCCAACCTCTGATAAGTAACTCCTAAACTCTCTTAAGAGGTACTCACCACGATGATCAGATCGTAGTGTCTTGATACTTTTACTTTGATGTTTTCTCCACATCAGCCTTGAATTCTTTGAACCTGTCAAAGCATTCAGACTTTCGGCGCATCAAGTAAATATATCCATATCTTGAATAATCATCTATAAAAGAGGTGAAATATTCAAAACCACCTCTAGCCTGGATAGACATAGGACCACACAAATCAGAATCAACCAATTCCAATACATCTTTGGCTCTATACCCCTTGGCCTTAAAAAGCGTCTTGGTCATTTTACCTTCCAAGCAAGATTCGCAGATTGGGAAGTCTTCCACCACCAATGAACCCAAAGGTCCATCAGCTATCAATCTTTGAAATCTACTCAAGTTAATATGACCTAACCTTAGATACCAAAGATACGTTTGATTCTTTTTTGAAGGTTCTTTTCTCTTATTAGATTTAGAAGATGAGTTATTTATTTCTATTTGCATCGTGGGAGCTTTTGGTTCAAGAGTATATAAATTTCCTACCAATGCACTAGAACAGATAATCTCCCTATTCCTTTTTATAACAACTCTGTCATTAAAAGAAATAGAATATCAATCCAAAAATAATTTAGAAACTGAAATCAAATTCTTTCTAAATGACGGTACATAAAGGCAATTTCTCAGAACCAAAGTTTTATTCCTATTAAAAGATAAATAAACATCTCCCACAGCAATAGCCGTCACCTTCGTAGCATTGCCCATGTAGACAGTAATCTCCCCCTCAGCTAGTCGTTTGGTTTCCTAAAACCCTTGCAAAGAATTGTAGACATGATCAGTGGCTCCCGTATCTACACACCAGGTATCAATAGATAACACCGCTAAACATGTTTCAATGACTAAACTAAAAGATATACCTTTGTTCTATTTTCGGTTGAGACAGTCCGCCTTCCAATGTCCAGTTTGCTTACAAGTGAAGCACTTGCCTTTCGTCTTCTTCACTCCTCCTTGAGATCCTCCCGCCACCTTTGCTACACCATGTTTCTTCTTCTTCTTGCCTTTCGGCTTAGAAGTAGAAACCTTCTGAGCAACCAAAGCCTGAGAACTCTAACAGAAAAGCCCCTCTGCCTCCTAGAGTTCTGTCAGAAGCTTTGTCAATGAATACAACCTCTTATTCATGTTGTAGTTGAGGAAAAACTACTCAAAACTCTTAGGTAGAGATTAGAGAATGATATCGACCTGGGTTTCTCCATCGATCTTCGTTCCAAGGACTTCTAGTTCATTCAAATAAGCCATCATCTTGAGAATATGATCCCTCACGAGTGTTCCCTCAACCATGGTGGTCGTAATCAGGTTCCTCATAGCTTCCTACCTAGTAGCCCGATTCTGGTGTCCGAAAAGTTCTTTGAGATTGAGCATCATGTCATAGGCAGTAGTCATGGCCTGATGTTGATGTTGCAATACATTTGACATAGAAGACGAAATGTAACACCGCGCCATCTCATATGCCTTGATCCACTTCCTATGACTCTCTTTCTCCTTTTCACTAGAATCATCTGTAGGCTTAGGAGGATACTGTTCTAAGACCACATATTTGTACTCCTCGGCAGTCAAGACAATGTCCAGATTCCTCTTCCAATCCACAGAGTTAGGTCCAGTAAGTTTGTTTTCTTTCAGAATTACAGCAAGTGGGTTGAAAGTCATTTTGAAAAACCTAAGAATCACATAGATCAAAAACATTAGATTTCAAAATTTATTGATTCCTCAAATAATAAAATTTTAAAATCAACCAACACCTCAAAACACCGAGAATATGGTATGCCACGATAGTATGGACGTATACGAATTCTACATTTGTAAGAGGAGATTTTACCCATTAATTTTATTATCCTGTCAACCTTACTTTTTGAGAAATAAAATTAATAGTCGATTCCTCTTCGGCCCTACAAATAAAAGCAATGACTCCTATGGGGAGGATACTTTTATTTGCATCTAAGTGTTCACCATTACCCAATACTAAGATAATTACCTCGGATTATGTGCCTTTCGATGGGAAAGTACACACGTTTCTAAATAATTTCTTATAACCATATTTGACCTAGTGATCCGCAAAACAAACTAATCCGATATGGAGGATGGAACTCAGAGTTAACGCGCAAGTTTGTTCATATCACATGTCAAATTGTAATGGAAGCAACGGGAATTAAAAAATATCCCTCTCCCACTTAGTAATTTAAAATTGAAGAATTTTAACCATGCACCCACAACAAGCATATAAATTAAAAGCAATAAATATGAAAAACAAATTTTCCAACTATTATGACTTTTGTTCTCCAATATGTCTCCCGTCATGTTGTCACCTCATCCGCTCCTCCATACACCATGTGCAAGCCATCCGGAGATCCGAGCTGAGAAAAATTATTTTAATTTACATCCATCGATCCAATACTCATAAAGGAGTGTACATGAAGTCTAGATCAAAAGTAAACTAAAATAAAAGAGTGGCTAAACAATTTCGTACTTAATTATGAAAATTAAATACTAGCCTCGTCAACCCTGAGGATTCAAATAATATTACGATTACACACATACAATCACATACACACACATATGGCCATAATAGTTGGATCTTATGCATGCAAACAAAAAGTTAGCCTACCCACATCCTACTATTATCTGGCATACATAATATATGATAAGTGCATAAAAGTAACCAAATCCTAAAGACACAAATTCGTAAACCGTGGCTCTGATACTACTTGAAGGGAATTGCTTCCCCCTCTTCGGTCGCTTGTACATAGCGATCCTATCTCACATCCACGAATTAAAAAAAAAAAAATCCAAACAAAGATGTATTATCCAAGCAACTGATTCATCATCATGCTATTCAATTTGAGTGGTCGCTTGAACAAACTTGTTGTTCAAGCAACCAAACTCTTTTCCTCGATTAGCCACGGAATAGATGATGTACGGATCGCCGATTTTTATGTTTATCTTTGGGGTCCATGATCATACAATTATAATCCAATTACATAGAACAAGAAAGAAAACTAAACAAGAATTATACCTCTTGTTTACCTCTTGATCTTCTATTGTATGACCTATCCACTTCTTGGACGTTGTGTGGGCAACGATCCTCCAAGAATTGAAGCCTCCTAGATCACCTTTTCTCCCTTATTTTCTTGATCCAAAACAAGCTGCCCCTTTCTTCTTCTCTTGATCGAACAACCTTCTTCTTCTCCCTTGCTCGTGTCGGCCACCAAGGAGAGCTCCCCTTCCTTGTTGCCACCGACCCTAGGGAGAACTAAGGAGGTGCCACCCACCAAGGAAAGCTCTTGCCGCCGGCCAAAGAAGAAAGGAAGTTGATCCCTCGCCGCCGGTCACCAATAGATGGAGAGGGCTGCCCTTTGCTAGTGTTCGCCGACCCTAGCTTGAGGAAGGAGGCGTCGACCACCAAAGGAAGGGAAGGAGGTAGGAGGCGCTAGCCCTAACCCAAGGAGAAGGGTTCTTGCCGCACCAACACTAGGGAAAAGGAGGAGAAAACTAGGTTAGGATTCACTTAGAGTTTCCAAACCCTATGCTCCCATTTTATAGTTTTCGCCCAAGCCTCTTTTCAATCATGTCTGTTGGATCTAGGTTTCGTGAGGGTTTTAATATGCTACAATAGGGACCATGAGGAGGAGTTGGATCTTGGCCACCCAATGGATCCGAACCCGATCCATTAATGATGTTCCATTCCACTAAAGCGATCATCATTGATCTACCTCACTAACCCCATAATTATATACGAGCTCCACATATTAATCGTACAAATATCTCCCCGTATTTAAGATATCGAATGTCTGTTAATTAATTAATTTACTGATAATTAATTAATTAACATCTTACTCCATGAGTAGTACTACTCAACCATATCATCATGCTGGACCAAGTCTACCTGCAGGATTTATATGATGATCCTTATGAGCTCCTCAAGGGGACATCATCATCCTAATACATAGGACACGATTTCCTCCTATAATCAATGGCACACCTTGTAAATAATATTATTTTTCAACTTAGCAGACCTATTGATTTAACACATAAATCTCGCCCATTTATAAATCAAAGAAATAAATACTAAGTACATGTGCCCATTATTATATTGGGATTAAGAGCATGTACACCATAATATCTGAGGTCCGATTAAATTATATAGTCAGTATAAATTGAATCACCTCTAAATCGGTCTTGTTCCATACACACAAAGTGTACTAGTATAATTATATGGTCTAGATAAACCAATACAAAATTACACTACAATCATGCCAATGATTTGTCCAAAACCATCTTGGTTGTCAGCCTGTACTTATACTCTACAAGGAACTGATAACATGATCTTCTGTGTGACACCACACACCATGTTACCTACAATGTAATGTATTAGACAATATGTATAAATATAAAATGCAAAAAATGATCATATTATTCTTATTTCAAAATGAAGATGTTCATACAATGGCTAGGCTTTCAGTATACATCCCAACAATCATGACAATAGCAGCTAAAGTTCCTAATTATAGCATGGCCTAGCATTGTCATACATCAGGCCAAACCATGGCCATGGTCATGGTAGTGGCGTGGAATCACCATAGTTGACTAATTAGGGTTTTTCTATCTTTTTTTTTTAATTTTCTTAATTATTACAAACTCTTCTTGTTAGTTGAATTTTTTTCTTCTCTTCCTACTCTATTTAAACCTAGGTTTAGGCTCTTTTAAGGCATTCATTGGTTATGGATTAATAATATTTCTTTTCATTTAAACCTAGAGGTGGACCCTCTTTTTTTAATGAGTTCCCTTCCCCTTCGATTCTCTCTGTTCCTCTCTATTCTAACTCTACACATGGAAGGATACACCATCCCACTACCCAATTTGTGTCAATTGGTATCGGAGTCCTAGATCAATAAATGGTCATCATGGTCATGATCGTGGTTGTGACAAGCAGGTTCTGATTGAGGAAGTCACACCCCAGGATCGAAGTTCCCATAAAAACATCAAGGATCTATAGAGACAAGTTGTGGAGTCATCTCAGCCTATATTAATGCAAGAACTTGAAGACCGTGAGGTATTTGATCGACACACTACGTTAAGTTTTGAAAACCCATATCATCAAGATCATCATGGTCGAGAAGAATGTATGAAGGCCTTGATTTTAATAATAAGCTTTCTGAGTTTTCTAGCACATTACATGAAGAAAACAATTGCAATGGTCATTAATTAGATTAACAAAGTCGAACAAATTTTTTATTTCAAAGAAGTTCCCAATCGTGCCAAAGTAAAATTGGTAGCCAAGTAAGGGATGAGCCTCCGATTGGTTGAAACAATTGCGATGCTCATGCAAGAAGCAGGGCAAGGCCAAAGTTACTGATTCGGGAAAGATGAAAGGTCATTTACTTTCTTTTTATGCTCTGTCATTATTTCATCCTTTTAATTCTTTAAGGCAGTTCACCCGATCAATCAAAGAGCAGTCTCTATTCATTGATGAAGCAAGAGGTCATGTGTAGATAATGACCCTGATTCAAATTTGAGGATGAGTTCTTTTCAAAATAGGGTGAAAGATGGAGAAGTAATACTTTATTAAAGACATGGGAGAATCCATCTACGATGATGATGACATGGAAGATCTTTCCAATGATGAGGATGACCTTGAGGGCACCATGTTTAAAGAAGATATGGAAGATCTCATCTACAATAAGGATGTCCTTGAGACCACTGAGTTCAAAGAAGATGTGGAAGATCCCATCTATGATGAAGATAACATTGACAAGGTCATTGAGGAAAATGTAGAAGATCCCATCAACGACGAGGATGACCTTTAGAGCATCGAGTTTAAAGGAGACATGGAAGACCCTGTCTATGATAAAGATGACATTGATGAGATAATGGAAGACCCTATCTATGACGATGATAATGTGGATGAGGTAATTGAGGAAAACATAAAAGACCCCATCTACGATGAAGACAATATTGACATATACTGTTGGGATGTATATTGAAAGCCTAGCCTTTGTATGAACATTTTCATTTTGAAATAAGAATCACATGATCATTGTTTGCATTTTTGCATATTGTTTGATACATTACATTGTAGATAACATGGTGTGTGGTGTCGTATAGAAGATCATGTTATCAGTTCCTTGTAGAGTATAAGTAGAGGCTCCCAACCAAGATGGTTTTGGACAAACCATTGACAAGGTTGTAGTGTGATTTGGTATTGGTTTAGCTTGACAAAAGAATTACCCTAGTACACTTTGTGTGTATTGAGCAGGACCGATTTTGAGGTGATTCAATTTATACTGACTATATAATTGAATTGGACCTCAGATATTATGATGTACATGCTCTTAATCCCGATATAATAACGGGCACATGTACTTAGTATTTATTTCTTTTATTTACCAATGAGCAAGATTTATGTGTTAAATCAATAGGCCTGATAAGTTGAGAAATAATATTATTTACATGGTGTTTTGTTGATTATAGGAGGAAACCGTGTCCTATATACTAGGATGATGATGTCCCCTTGAGGAGATCATAAGGTTCACCATGTAAATTTTGCAGGTGGACTTGGTCCAACATGATGATAAGGATGAGTGGATCTACTCATGGAGTTAGATATTAATTAATTAGATTGTTAGTAATTTAATTAATTAATGGACATTCAATATCTTAAACACGGGGAGATATTTTGTACAAATAAAATGTGGAGCCCATATTTAATTATGGGGGTTGGTGAGGTAGATCAATGATAATCCTCTATTGGAATGGATGATCATTAGTGGTTCGGGTTTTATGTGGTTCGGATCCATTGGGTGGCTAAGATCCAACTCCTTCTCATGGTCCCTATTATAGCCCATTATAAATACCTCATGAAGCCTAGATCTAAAAAAGGTGGTGGAGAGGCTTGGGCGAGATACACAATTTGTTGTGCTAGGGTTTGGGTTGGCATTGAGAGGCTTGGGTGGCAAGCATTGGAGGCTAGGGTTTCCTTCCTTAGGGTCGGCGGCAAGGTTAGGGTTTTGATTCCCTTCTCTCAAACCTTTGGCCGGTGCCACCCTCTCTTAAACCTTTGGCTGGCGCCCCATCTCCTCCTCTCCTAGGGCTAGTGGCAACAAAGGTGAGGGTTCCTCCTTCCTTTGTCTTGGCCGGCACACCCTCTCCCTCTCCTTAGGGCCGGTGGACACCATGATTGGTGGTTGGTGGTCGGTGCAAGCAAGGAGAAGAAGGGAGCTTTTGTTCTTCCCTTGTTCGGAGTGAGTAAGGAAGGGAAGACGCAATCTAGTAGGCTTCAACTCTTAGAAGATCGTCGCCCACATGACGTCCAAGAGGAGGATAGGAATACAATAAAAGATCAAGAGGTAAAACAAGAGGTATAATCTTGTTTAGTTTTGATTCTAGTTCTTTTGTATTTTGTATGTTATTGAATAACATGAACCCGATGATAAACATAAAAATTGGCAATCAATTCATCATCTATTCCGCAGCTAATCGAGGAAAATAGCTAGGTTACTTGAACAACAAGTTTGTTCAAGCGGCTACTCAAATCGAATAGTACGATGATGGATCGGTTTCTTGGGTAATCCATCTCCATCCGGATTAGTTTTAGTTGATAAAATTTTAATCAAGGGATGTGTGATAGGATCTCCATGCACAAGCGATCGAAGTGAGAAGCAATTCCCTTCAAGTGGTATCAGAGCAACTGTTTCTGATTTTGTGTGTTTTGGATTCGGTTACTTTCATGCATTTATCATATATTTTATGCCAAATAATAGTAGGATATGCGTACACTATCTTTTTTCTTGCAGGCATAAGATTCAACTATTATGGCTAAATGGATGTATGTGATTGTATGTGTGTGTTTGTAATTATTTATTTTAATCCTTGGGGTTGACGAGGTTAATTAGTATTTAATTTTTTGTAATTAAATACGACATTGTTTAGCCGCTCATTTTAATTTACTTTCGATCTAGATATGTTGTACACTCCTTCGTGGAGTATAGTATCGATGGATGTAAATTAAAATAGTTTATCTCAGCTCGGATCCCCTTATGGCTTGAGCATGGTAAAGGGAGGAGCGGACGAGGTGGTGACACGACGGGAACCATATTGGAAAACAAAAGCCATAATAGTTGGAAAATATTTTTTTCATATTTATTGCTTATTGTTTGATATGCATGTTGCGTGTTTGAGAAAATTCCTCAATTTTAAATTACAAAGTGGGAGAGGGATATTTTTTATTCCCGGACCTCCATTACAATTTGACATGTGATGCGAACAAACTTGCGCATTGGCTCTTAGTGCCTTCCTCCATATTGGATGAGTTTGTTTTGCAGATCACTAGGTCAAATATGGTTATAAGAAATTATTTAGGAGCATATTTACTTCCCTATCAGAAGGTACATAATCCGAGGTAATTTCCTTAGTATGGTGTAATGGTAAACACTTAAATGCAAATAAAAGTATCCTCCCCATCGGAGTCACTGCTTTTATTTGTAGGGCCGAAGAGGAACCAACTATTAATTTTGTTTATCAGAAAGTAAGGTTGACAGAATAATAAAATTAATGGGTAAATCCTCCTTCTACAAAAGTAGAATTTGTATACGTCCACACTATCATGGCATACGATATTCTCGGTGTTTTGAGGTGTTGGTTGATTTTAAAATTTTATTGTTTGAGGAATCAATAAATTTTTGAAATCTAATGTTTTGATTTATGTGATTATTAGGTTTTTCAAAATGACTTTCAACCCACTTGTTGTGATTCTGAAAGAAAACAAACTTACTGGACCTAACTATATTGATTGAAAAAGAAATCTGGACATTGTCTTAACTGCTGAGGAGTACAAATATGTACTCTTCGAAGAGTGTCCTCCTAAGCCTACAGATGATTCTGGTGAAAAGGAGAAAGAGAGTTATAAGAGGTGGATCAAGGCTGATGAGATGACGGGGTGTTACATTTTGGCTTCTATGTCAAATGTATTGCAACATCAGCATCAGGCCATGACTACTGCCTATGACATGATGCTCAATCTTAAAGGACTTTTCAGATACCAGAATCGGGCTGTTAGGCAAGAAGCTACGAGGAACTTGATGATGACCACCATGGTTGAGGGAACACCCTTGAGGGATCATGTTCTCAAAATGATGGCTCATTTGAATGAGTTGTAAGTTCTTAGAGCGGAGATCGATGGGGAAACAAAGGTCAATATCATTTTCCAATCTCTACCAAGGAGTTTTGATCAGTTTTCTCCTGAACTACAACATGAATAAAAGGTTGTATTCATTGCCGAAGCTTCTGACAGAACTCTTGGGGGCAGAGGGACTTTTTTGTCAGATTGCTCAGGCTTTGGTTGCTCAGAAGGTTTCTACTTCTAAGTCGAAAGGCAAGAAGAAGGAGAAACAAGGTGTAGCAAAGATGGCGATAGGACTTCAGGCAGGAGTGAAGAAGTCAAAAGGCAAGTGCTTCACTTGCAAGTAGACTGGACATTGGAAGCCAGACTGCCCTAACTGGAACCAAAACAAAGGTATATCTTTTGGTTTAATCATTGAAACATGTTTTACGGTGTTATCTACCGGTACCTGGTGTGTAGATACGGGAGCCACTGATCATGTCTGCAACTCTTTGCAGGGGTTCTAGGAAACCAGACGACTAGCTGAGGGAGAGGTTACCGTCTACATGGGCAATGCTACGAAGGTGGTGTCTATTGCAATGGGAGATGTTTATTTATTTTTTGATAGAAATAAAACTTTGGTTCTGAGAAATTGCCTTTATGTACATTTAGAAAGAATTTGATTTCAGTTTCTAAATTATTTTTGGATGGATATTCTATTTCTTTTAATGACTGAGTTGTTATAAAAAGGAATAGGCAGATTATCTGTTCTGGTGCATTGGTAGGAAATTTATACACTCTTGAACCATAAACTCCCACGATGCAAATAGAAATAAATAACTCATCTTCTAAATCTAATAAGAGAAAAGAACCTTCGAAAATGAACCAAACAAATCTTTAGCATCTAAGGTTAGGTCATATTAATCTCAGTAGAACTCAAAGGTTGATAACTGATGGACCTTTGGGTTCATTAGTGGTGGAAGATTTTCCAACCTGCGAATCTTGCTTGGAAGGTAAAATGACCAAGAGGTCTTTTAAGGCAAAGGGGTATAAAGCCAAAGATGTGTTAGAATTGGTTAATTCTGATTTGTGTGGTCCTATGTCTATCCAGGCTAAAGGTGGTTTTTAATATTTCATCTCTTTTAGAGACAATTATTCAATATATGGATACATTTACTTGATGCACCGCAAATCTGAATGCTTTCACAGGTTCAAAGAATTCAAGACTGATGTGAAAAAAGTATCAAGACACTACAATCTGATCGTGGTCGTGAGTACCTCTTAGGAGAGTTTAGTAGTTACTTATCATAGGCTGGGATTCAATCCCAACTGTCTGCACCTACTACACCCCAGCAAAATGGTGTGGCAGAGCGAAGGAATAGGACTCTTATGGAAATGGTTAGATCGATGATGAGTTATTCTAAGTTACCAGATTCATTCTAGGGGTATGCTCTGGATACGACAGTGTATATCTGAACTTGTTACCATCTAAATCAGTACCTTCTACTCCCACAGAATTATGGACTGGGCGAAAGCCTAGTCTGAGACATATTCGGATTTTGGGTAGTCTAGCACATGTGCTGAAGGGAAATGCTGCTAAGTTGGAATCTCATACAGAAGTGTGCCTATTCATAGGCTATCCTAGAGGAACAAAATATGGTTTGTTCTATAGTCCTAGAGATTAGAGGGTGATCGTTATCACTAACGCCCAATTTTTAGAGGAAGATTATGTGATGAACCACTAGCCCTTGAGCAAGATTGTTTTGGAGGAATTAAGAGGGGAAGTCACTACTTCAGTACCAATGGTACAAGAGGACATATCATTAGTGACTACACCGTATGTCACAGAGGATATACGAGTGATACCTCATCGTAGTAGAAGGGTTGTTAGGAAACCTGACAGATTTATGTTCTTGGAAGAAACTTTAGATTTGGTCCTTGGCGAACATGAACCTGATTGCTAGACATATGACGAGGCAATCCAAGATAAAGATGTGGTATCTTGGCAAAGGGCGATGAATTCTGAGATAGAATCTATGGATTCAAATCAGGTCTGGGAGGTAGTAAAACCACCCAATGGTGTAAAAGCCATTGGATGCAAGTGGATCTACAAAAGAAAGAGAGGATCAGATGGGAAGGTAGAGACCTCCAAAGCTAGGCTATTTGCCAAAGGGTATACTTAGAAAGAGGGTATCAATTATGAGGAGACCTTTTCATCGGTAGCCATGCTTAAGTTTATCTGAATTCTCTTATATATTGCTGCACATATGGATTATAAGGTTTGACATATGGATGTCAAGACATCTTTCCTTAATGGAAGTCTTGAAGAAAACATCTATATGGAGCAACCAGAGGGATTCATTGCAAAGGGCAAAGAGTATCTTGTGTGCAAGCTTAATCGGTCCATTTATGGATTGAAGCAAACTTCGAGATCTTGAAACATCCGATTTGATGAGGTAATCCAGTCATATGGATTTATTCAAAGTCCGGATGAGTCTTGTGTATACAAGAGATGTGATGGAAACGTAGTGGAATTTCTTGTACTATATGTAGATGACATTTTTCTCATTGGCAACAATGTCAAAGTGTTATCAGACGTAAGGGTATTGTTGTCCAAACAATTTGATATGAAGGATTTGGGAGAAATGGGGCACATCCTTGGGATCAAAGTTATAAGGGGTCGCAAGAAAACGATGTTGTTCTTATCTCAAGCTTCATACATATACACTATTTTAGCTCATTTTAGCATACAGAACTCCAAGAAAGGTTTTCTACCTTTTCGGAATGGAGTACCTTTATCTAAAGAGATGTGTCCTAGAACATCAAAGGAGATAGAGGAGATGAAGGAGATTCCTTATGCTTTCGCGAAAGGAAGCCTCATGTATGCTATGTTATGTACGAGACCGGATATCTGCTTTGTCATGGGCATGGTTAGCAGATATCAGAGTAATCCAGGATAGGGACATTGGACTAGGTAAAGCATATATTAAAGTACCTGAGAAGGACAAGGGATTATATGCTGGTAAACCAAGCAGATGAATTACTCCCTATGGGTTACACAGATTCTTACTTCTAATCAGATAGGGATAACAGTAAGTCTACCTCGAGTTTTGTGTTTAATTTGGGAGGTGGAGCCATAGTATGGAAGTGTGCCAAACAAAAATGCATGGCAGGCTCCACTATGGAAGCTGAGTATGTGGCAGCCTCTGAGGCAGCCAAAGAAGCTATATGGCTCAGGAATTTCTTGATGGACTTGGATGTGGTTCCTGGTTTCCCAGAACTATCATAATTTATTGTGATAACAGTGGTGCAGTTGCAAACTCGAAGGAACCACGAGCCCATAAGGCATGTAAACACATAGAGTGCAAGTACCACCTGATATGAGAGATCGTAAAGTGAGGAGAAGTTGTTGTCACCAAGATTGCATCACAGGATAACCTGGCAGATCCTTTCACTAAGGCCCTTCCAACGAGAGCTTTTGATAGGCATGTGGAGGGAATGGGAATCAGATTTATGACAGTTTGATGGTAGCATAGTCTTATAGTATAAGTGGGAGATTTTTGGGATGTATACTAAAAGCCTAGCCTTTGTATGAATATCTTCATTTTGAAATAAGAATCACATGATCATTGTTTGCATTTTTGGATATTGTCTGATACTTTACATTTTAGATAACATGGTGTGTGGTGTCGCACAGAAGATCATGTTATCAGTGAAGATAGGAAACTTCACTTCCCCTTCGACTCGGTCGCTTGTTATTGGCGATCACTTCTACGTCCTCAGATAATAAAAAATTATCCTTGACAAGGAGGGATCACCCAAGCTATCGTTTCATTATCGTGCTATTCAATTAGAGTAGTCACTTGAACAAACTTGTTGCTCAAGCTGCCAACCTCAATTCTATGAATAGCCACGGAATAGACGATGTACCGGTCGCCGACTTTTGTGTTTATATTCGGGGTCCAAGTTAATTTAACCACAAAACAAAATATACAACATGTATATGATTGAAAAACAATTATAGACATGTTACAAAAGAAAATAACCAAACATTATACCTCTCGATCTTCTATTGTATGTCCTTCCTCCTTTTGGACGTCATGTGGGCGATGATCTTACAAAAGTTGAAGCCTCCTAGATCACCAATCTTCCTTCCTTGCTCACTCCGAACAAGAGAAAGTATAGAAACAAAACTCTTCTCCTTCCTTTAACCAACCACCAAGCACCAATCTTGATGCTTGTCGCCGGCCAAGAGGAGAAGAAGGATGGTGGACGCCAACCAAAACTCCAAGGGAAGAGACCCTAGGCTTTGTTTCCACCGGCCAAGGAGAGGAGAAGAGGAGGTTGGATGCTGGCCAAGGTGTAGGAGAGACAAGAAAGGGCTTCGACAACATCTAAAGAAGAAGAAAACCTTCTTTATTTGTGGCCGCCCAATACACCTCCAAAAACCCTAGCCGCCCAAACCCTAGCCCCACTTCAATTTCTCTTGCCACCCACCCCCTTGCCTCCTATTATAGAGTTAGGCCTAAGCCTCTTTTAATCTCCACCGTCAGTTATAGGGATTTAATCTCAACCGTCGGATCTAGAGATTTAATCTCAACAGTCGAATCTAGAGATTTAATCTCCACCGTCGGATCTAGAGTTTTGTTTTCAACCATTGGATCTAGGCTTCATGAGGTTTTAATAGGCTACAATAGGGACCATGAGGAGGAGTTATATCTTGGCCACCCAATGGATCAAGCCCACATAAAGTCTGATCCATTAATGATAATCCATTCCACTAGAGGATTATTATTGATCTACCTCACCAACCCCCATAAGTTAATATGGGCTACATATATTATTTGTACATTTATCTCCCAGTGTTTAAGATCTCGAATGTCCATCGATTAATTAATTTACTGACAATTGATTAATCAACATCTAACTCCATGAGTAGTACCACTCAACCAAAAGTTTATTTTTCTCAAAAGACAAATAAACATCTCCCACGCCAACACCCGCCACCTTCGTGGCATCGCCCAAGTATACGGTAATCTACCCCTCAGCCAGTCGTCTGGTTTCCTGGAATCCCTGTAAAGTATTGCAGACATGATCAGTGTCTCCTGTATCTACACACCAGGTGCCTGTAGATAACACCGCTAAATATGTTTCAACGACTAGACTAAAAGATATTCCTATGTCTTATTTGCGATTGGGGCAGTCCTTCTTCTAGTGTCCAGTCTACTTACAAGTGAAGCACTTGCCTTTCGGCTTCTTCACTCCTCCCTGAGTTCCTCCCACAGCCTTTGCCCCAGCTTATTTCTTCCTCTTCTTGCCTTTCGGCGTAGAAGTAGATACCTTTTGGGCAACCATGGCTTGTGCCTGAGCACTCTGATGAAAAAGCCCCTCTGCCGCCTGGAGTTCTATCAGAAGCTCTGCCAATGAATACAACCTCTTTTTCATGTTGTAGTTCAAGCGAAACTACTCAAAACTCCTTGGTAGAGACTGGAGAATGATATCGACCTGGGTTTCCCCATCGATCTCAGCTCTGAGGACTTCCAGCTCATTCAAATGAGCCATCATCTTGAGAACATGATCCCTCATGGGTGTTCCCTCGATTATGGTGGTCGTCATCAAGTTCCTCATGACTTCCTGCCTAGCAGCCTAATTCTGGTGTCCAAAAAGCTCTTTGAGATTGAGCATCATGTCATAAGCAGTGGGCATGACTTGATGTTGATGTTGCAGTACATTTGACATAGATGCTAAAATGTAACACAGTGCCATCTCATCAGCCTTAATCCACTTCTTATAACTCTCCTTCTCCTTTTCCCCAGAATCATCTGCAGGCTTAGGAGGGTACTCTTCGAGGAGTACATATTTGTATTCCTCAGTAGTCAAGACAATGTCAAGATTCCTCTTCGAATCAACATAGTTGGGTCCAGTAAGTTTATTTTCTTTTAGTATCACAACAAGCGGGTTGAAAGTCATTTTGAAAACAACCTAAGAATCACATAGATCAAAACATTAGATTTCAAAAAATTATTGATTCCTCAAACAATAAAATTTTAAAATCAACCAACACCTCAATACACTGAGAATATCATATGCCACGATAGTGTGGACGTATACGAATTCTATATTTGTAAGAGGAGGTTTCACCCATTAATTTTACTATCTTGTCAACCTAACTTTTTTACAAATAAAATTAATAGTTGTTTCCTGTTCGGCCCTAAAAATAAAAGCAGTGACTCCGATGGGGAGGATACTTATATTTGTATCTAAGTGTTCACCATTACTCGGTACCAAGGTAATTATCTCGGGTTATGTGCCTTCCGATGGAGAAGTACACATGCTCCTTAATAATTTCCTATAACCATATTTGACCTTGTGATCCGCAAACAAACTCATCCGATGGGGAGGAAGGCAATCAGAGCCGACGCGTATGTTTGTTTGCATCACATGTCAAATTGTAATGGAGGCCGTGGGAATTTATAAAAATATCCCTCTCGCACTTAGTAATTTAAAATTGAGGAATTTTCTAGACTACGACATGCATATCAAACAATAAGAAATAAATATGAAAAATAAATATTTTTCAACTATTATCGCTTTTGTCTTCAATATGTCTCCCGTTGTATCGCCATCTCGTCTGTTCCCCCCTACGACATGTATAAGCCATCCGGAGATCCGAGCCGAGAAAAAAACTATTTTAATTTACATCCATTGATCCTATACTCCACGAAGGAGTGTACATGAAATCTAGATCGAAAGTAAACTAAAATAAAAAGAGTGGCTAAATAATGTCGTATCTAATTACAAAAATTAAATACTAGCCTCGTCAACCCTGAGGGTTCAAATAATATACAATTACACACATACAATCAATACACACATATGACCATAATAGTTGGATCCTATGCCTGCAACAAAAATGTTATCCTACGCACATCCTACTATTATCCGACACATATAATATATGAAAATTTCATAAAAGTAACCGAATCCTAAACACACAAAACTATAAACCGTGGCTCTGATACCAAATGAAGGTAGGAAACTTCGCTTCCCCTTCGACTGGGTCGCTTGTTCATGGTGATCCCTTCTACGTCCCTGGATAAAAAAATTTATCCTCGACATGGAGGAATCACCTAAGCTACCGTTTCATCGTCGTGCTATTCGATTAGAGTAGTCACTTGAACAAACTTGTTATTCAAGCTGCCAACCTCTATTCTACGAATAGCCACGGAATAGATGATGTACGGATCATCGGCTTTTGTTTTTATATTTGGGGTCCAAGTTAATTTAACAACAAAACAGAATATAGAACATGTATATGATTGAAAAACAATTATAGACATGTTACAAAAGAAAATAACCAAGCGTTATACCTCTCGATCTTCTATTGTATGTCCTTCCTCCTTTTAGACGTCGTGTAGGCAACGATCTTCCAAAATTCGAAGCCTCCTAGATCACCAATCTTCCTTCCTTGGTCGCTCCGAACAAGAGGAAGTATAGAAACTAAACTCTTCTCCTTCCTTTAACCAACCACCAAGCACCAACCTTGATGCTTGCCGCCGGCCAAGAGGAGAAGAAGGATGGTGGACACCGGCAAAAACTTCAAGGGAAGAGACGCTAGGCTTTGTTTCCACCGACCAAGGAGAGAAGAAGAGGAGGTTGGACACTGGCCAAGGTCTAGGAAAGACAAGAAAGGGCGCCGACAACTCCTAAGGAAGTAGAAAACCTTCCTTATTTGTGGCCGCCCAATACACCTCCAAAAACCCTAGCCGCCCAAACCCTAGCCCCTCTTCAATTGCTCTTGCCGCCCACCCCCTTGCCTTCTTTTATAGATTTAGGCCTAAGCCTCTTTTAATCTCCATCGTCGGTTCTAGAGATTTAATCTCAACCGTTGGATCTAGAGATTTAATCTACACCGTCGGATCTAGAGTTTTGTTTTCAACCATTGGATCTAGGCTTCATGAGGATTTAATAGGCTACAATATGGACCATGAGGAGGAGTTGGATCTTGGCCACCTAATGGATCAAGCCCACATAAAGTCCGATCCATGAATGATAATCCATTCCACTAGAGGATTATCATTGACCTACCTCACCAACCCCCATAAGTTAATATAGGCTCCATATATTATTTGTACATTTATCTCCCCGTGTTTAAGATCTCGAATATCCGTCGATTAATTAATTTACTGACAATTAATTAATCGACATCTAACTCCATGAGTAGTACCACTCAACCTTATCATCATGCCGGACCAAGTCCACCTGTAGGGTTTACATGATGAACCTTATGAGCTCTTCAAGGGGACATCATCAACCTAATATATATGACATGGTTTCCTTCTATGATCAATGGCACACAATATAAATAATACCATTTTCTAACTTACCGAGCCTATCGATTTACTCTATAAATCTCGCCCATTGGTAAATCAAAGAAATGAATAATAAGTATATGTGCCCATTATTATATCGGGATTAAGAGCATGTACAACTTAATATCTGGGGTTCGATTCGATTATGTAGTCAGCAATGAATAGAATCACCTCTAAGTCGGTCCTGTTCAATATACACAAAGTGTGCTAGTGTAATTTTATGGTCAAGACAAACCAATACCAAATCACACTACAACCATACCAATGGTTTGTCCAAATCCATCTAGGTTGTGAGCCTTTACTTATACTTTACAAGGAACCGATAACATGATATCCCGTGTGATACTACACACTATATTATCTACAATGTAATGTATTAGACAATATGCAAAACCATAAATATGCAAACAATGATCATGTGATTCTTATTTCAAAAATAAATATGCTCATACAAAAGATAGACTTTCAGTATACATCGCAACAATCAGTTCCTTATAGAGTATAAGTAGAGGCTCACAACCAAGATGGTTTTGGACAAACCATTGACATGGTTGTAGTGTGATTTGGTATTGGTTTATCTTGACCATTGAAATACACTAGTACACTTTGTGTGTATTGAGAAGGATCGATTTTGAGGTGATACAATTTATACTGACTATATAATTGAATCGGACCTCAGATATTATTATGTACATGCACTTAACCCTGATTTAATAACGGGCACATGTACTCAATATTTATTTCTTTGATTTATCAATGTGCGAGATTTATGTGTTAAATCGATAGGCCTGGTAAGTTGGGAAATAATATTATTTACATGGTGTGCCATTGATTATAGGAGGAAACCGTGTCCTATATACTAGGATGATGATGTCCCCTTGAGAAGCTCATATGGTTCATCATGTAAATCCAGCAGGTGGACTTAGTGCAACATGATGATAAGGATGAGTGGTACTCCTCATAGAATTACATATTAATTAATTAGAGTGTCAGTAATTTAATTAATTAATGGGCATTCAATATCTTAAACACGGGGAGATATTTTGTACAAATAATATCTGGAGCCCATACTTAATTATGGAGGTTGGTGAGGTAGATCAATGATAATCCTCTAGTGGAATGGATCATCATTAATGGATCGGGTTTTATGTGGTTTGAATCCATTAGGTGGCCAAAATCCAACTCCTCCTCATGGTCCCTATTGTAGCCTATTATAAATACGTCATGAATCCTAGATCTAAAAAAGGTGGTGGAGAGGCTTGGGCGAGATACATAATTTGTTTTGCTAGGGTTTGGGTTGGCGTTGAGATGCTTGGGAAGAAAGCATTAGAGGCTAGGGTTTCCTTCCTTAGGGCTGGCGACAAGGTTAGGGTTTTGATTCCCTTCTCTCAAACATTTGGCCGGTGCCACCCTCTCTGAAACCTTTGGCCAACACCCCATCTTCTCCTATCCTAGGGCCGGTGGCAACAAAGGTGAGGGTTCCTCCTTCCTTTGTCTTGGACGGCACACCCTCTCCCTCTCCTTAGGGCCGGCGGACACCAAGCTTGGTAGTTGGTGGTCGGCGCAAGCAAGGAGAAGATGGGAGCTTTTGTTCTTCCCTTGTTCGGAGCAAGCAAGGAATGGAAGACGCAATCTAGGAGGCTTCGACTCTTGGAAGATCGTCGCCCACAAGACATCCAAGAGGAGGATATGAATACAATAGAAGATCAGGAGGTAAAACAAGAGGTATAATCTTGTTTAGTTTTGATTATAGTTCTTTTGTATTTTGTATGTTATTGATTAACATGGACCCCAATGATAAACACAAAAACCGGCGATCCGTTCATCATCTATTCCATGGCTAATCGAGGAAAAGAGCTAGGTTGCTTGAACGACAAGTTTGTTCAAGTGACTACTCAAATCGAATAGCACGATGATAAATTTGTTGCTTGGGTAATCCATCTCTGTCCGGATTATTTTTAGTTGATAAAATTTTAATTAGGGGATGTGTGATAGGATTGTCATGCACAAGCGATCGAAGCGAGAAGCAATTCCCTTCATATACGATGAATATTACATATCGGTTGAAGAAGATAGGAACATGAGCATTCACAATGAGGATGAAATATATGTTGAAGAAGACATGGGCATCTATGAAGAAGACATGGACATCTACGATGAAGATGACATGAGCATTTATGATGAGTGCAACAATGACGAAGTACTTTACAAAGATAACCTCGAGATGATGATTTTTCAAAGGAATTTTCTCCTCCCTAAGGTTAAAGAAATGGTTGCACATTTTGTATTATTGGAACCACCTTGGATGCCCAATCACGAAGCTATACACGATGGACGACTTATTGTTGCAGCTGAGAAAGAGAGATGAGAGATCATTCGGCAAGGAATGATGATTCTACAAGGTGTGTGGTGTTGAGATGGCAAGGGTCGGTTGAATGCAGGTTGAGGGGGCTTCTGTGAGTTGGATTGGCTGGATCAACTACTTCTGGAGCTTTGTCTTGTACCACGACTGGTGAACTTGAAGAAGGCATTGAACTGTAGTCGCTGAAGCTACTGAGGCATTGACTTGAGGAGACTCACAAACAAATGAGAAAGGGGGACCTAAGGGGACCTTGGCCAAGCCCCTCCGATGCCTAAGTCAGAACATAGAGAATATGGAGAAACCTGCCCAAAGTGGTGGAGCTGAAGATTAGAGATTACCAACCCTCCTTATTCCTCCTCCTTGTTACCTTTATTTAGGCAATGAACCAAGAGAAATCTGGTGACGTGGCTCCTGATGGGGATGTGACTTTGTAGAGATCTTGGGCAGCATGATCTAATTATAATGGAGATGTGATGGTACGGAGAAGATCTTGTGAGGCATGACCTCATTGTGATGAGATGTGACTGTTCAGAGGGGATCTTGGGGAGGTATGACCTCATTATGATAGAGATATAACTTAATAATGGAAATCATGGAGAGGTCTCTTCCGGGCAGAGACACAAATATCTAACTAATGAACTGAGCAAATGTGATATGCCTAGTTGAGACATCAGGCTAAGACATTAAGCTGTGGCCGAGGGAGAGACATAAGTTTTGGCCAAGGCCGAGATATAAGTTGTGCCCGAGGCCGAGACATAAGTTGTGAACGAGGTCGAGATATAATATGTGGTCAAGGCCGAGATATAAGTTGTGGATGAGGCTAACACATAAATTGTGGCCGAGGCCGAGTTATAATGGTCTTCTGGCTTACTCAAATTAACCTGTCGCTCTTGACTGAGTCCTTCCTAAGCGCCAACTAAGCTTAACCATCGACATAACTCAGCTACTTGGTCGAGGATATTTCTATCCACATCATAATCATCCCCCTCTTGTCTAGTCGAAGGAGGCATACGTCTGATTTACTGGACTTATGTCAAACATAAAAAGAACATGTAGAGCTTACCTCTGTTACTGAAGTGGATATCAAAGGGATTACCGATGGAGAAAATGTCAAGAGCCACCGTATATGTTGAATAATTGGATGATTACGTCTGAGACCGAGAGAATATATATATATATGCATGACGCCTTGGTGTGAGACCAAGGAAATATATTGACAGACATCTTAGTTTGATGCAGATTGCACCGAACTGACGACTTTGTTGATGGATGCCTCAGTCTAACTGACTATGAACATATAATGCGCCTAATTGGCAACTTTATTAATGAATACCTCAGTCCGAGACACGAGGATATAAGACCATGTCGCGATGGACGACATTACTGAGGAGAGGCTCGGTTCAAGACATGAGAACATAGACTACACTGTGATGGGTGACTTTGCTGAGGAGAGCCTCGGTCCGAGACACAAGGAAATAAGATTGCATCGCGATGGGCAACTTTGGTGAGGAGAGCCTCAATCTGAGACACGAGGAAATAAGACTGCGCGAGATGGATAACTTTTCTACAGAGATCCTTAGTCCAAGACATGAGGGAATAAGACTGCACTGCGATGGACGACTTTGCTACGGAGAACCTTTGTCCGAGACATGAGGAAATAAGACTGCACCGCGATGGGCAACTTTGCTGCGGAGTGCCTCGGTCTGAGACACAAGGGAATAAGACTGTGCCACGATGGTCAACTTGGTTGACCCACCTGAAGGCATAAAGCCTAAAGGGTGCAAGTGGGTTTTCAAGAAGAAAACCGACATGGATGGTAATGTGATTACCTATAAGGCTAGATTGGTGGCGAAAGGATATCATCAAAAACAAGGTGTTGATTATGATGAAACATATTCGCCTGTAGCTATGCTTAAATCCATTCGGATGCTCCTGGCCATAGCGGCTCATTATGATTATGAGATATGGCAGATGGATGTGAAAATAGCTTTCCTTAATGGAAACTTGCTCGAGGACGTGTATATGATACAGCCTGAGGGTTTCACATCGGTTGATAAAACCAAGGTATGCAATTTGCGACGGTCCATTTATGGATTGAAGCAAGCATCCAGGAGCTGGAATATCCGTTTTGATGAGACGATCAAAAAGTTTGATTTCTCACAAAATCCAGACGAACCTTGTGTGTACAAGAAGGTTAGTGAGAGTGCAGTCGTGTTCCTAGTATTGTATGTCGATGACATATTACTTATAGGAAACGATGTGTCAATCTTACAGTCAGTTAAGGTTTGGTTATCCAAGACATTCTCCATGAAAGACCTGGGAGAAGCAACCTACATCCTTGGAATTAAGATCTATAGAGATAGATCGAAACGGTTGCTTGGTCTTTCGCAGTCTACATATATAGACCGAGTGCTAAAGAGGTTTAGCATGTCGGAATCCAAGAAAGGTTTCTTACCCATCAGGCATGGGGTACACCTTTCGAAGTCTATGTGTCCGCGCACAGAAGACGAGAGGATTTGCATGAGTAAGATTCCCTATGCATCCGCAATAGGATCTATCATGTATGCTATGTTATGTACAAGGCCCGATGTATCGTACGCTCTGAGTGTCACGAGCAGATACCAGTCCGATCGAGGAATGGATCATTGGGCGGCTATTAAGACGATCCTTAAGTACTTAAGAAGAACTAAGGATGTGTTCCTAATATATGGAGAAGGGTACATGGTGATACGTGGGTATACAGATGCCAGCTCCAGACAGACAAGGATGATTCCATGTCTCAGTCTGGGTATGTATTCACCTGGAATGGAGGCGCAATAAGTTGGAAAGGTTCCAAGCTTGACACTATAGCGGATTCTGCCACTAAGGCAGAATACATTGCAGCTTTGGAAGCAGCAAAGGAAGCGGTTTGGATCAAGAAGTTCATCTTTGAACTTGATGTGGTCTCATCAATGATCCAAACATGTGCTTCGCCGCTATCATCTTATCAGAGAGATCAACAGTAGGAACGAAATACAAAACGAGAAAATTCCCACTCAAAGGAACTTAGCGGATCCTTTGACTAAAGCATTACCTCAAAGTAAGTTTGAGGGTCTTGTTAGAGCTTATGGTATTGGATACCGTAGCGATTGACATTAGGCCAAGTGGGAGTCAGTTAGTAATATATGAGAGATGTCCTAAGGCAATCGCCTTATGTATGAACCATTTATATGATAAATGAAGATTCACTATTTGAGTATACATGTTTAATGTATTTGATTGGATCTTAAACTCATTTATTGAATGTCCACGATACGATTCACAGCATGAGAGAATTTGTGATTGGATCACAACTAGTGAGTATCTCTACATGTGTAATTGTGATGTATCAGAATTATCCCTAGTCGATGAATTGATGGATTTGGACACCATCAATTCTGTCGAGACTAGCACGAGGTATACTCCTTGGTGTATCCAAGCAGCTGATTCTCACTGGCTGGAGACATAGTGATGTCCGGAGTTAATCGTGGATGCTAGTTATGGTAACTAGTTCATTGGGGTGACCAGCCGTAAGACTTCATATGGTTCTCTGCATATATAGATATGTTAATGAAGTTCTTACTGTGGCTTAAGTGCGATGTTCCTTTGACTTGCGGTATTCAAGTCATCTTGATCATGGAGACTTATGCTTTGACATCTTAAGCAAACATCTCCGAGGAGATGTGGACCCGGGATGATTGGGTATAAGTCGAAGTGATCGAAGGTGTTTGAATAGCCTATAAAGGATTCACCACTCCTTGCGAGGAGATGTATACCCATGGCCTCTCGTCGGATTGTTACTAAAGTCTTTGGCTAAAGCATTACATGTTTAGAGTAAAGTACTCTTCGATACATGTGGAGTAACTAGAATCCGTAGGACGAGGAAATGATACTTGGGCTAGGTGTGACGTAGTCAGCCTAGTGGGGACTGACACAATAGACCATGTCCTGAACCAAGTGGGTATAAGATGAGTGAAGGGAATGGGGCACGATTCATTCGAGCTACTGAAGGGTTTCAGAAATAGTTCTGGATCAACCGTTGATCTTTTCGGTTAATTGGGGATCATGATGTACTACTAGGTGCCACTCATGATCGTTCTATAATTAATGGTTAATTATAGACGGCCAATATAAACCGAGAACCTATTTGGTCACACGCACAACGAGTGTAATCCAAAGGATTTAAAATGAGCTTGAGAATGGGATTCTCAGACCGAGAGAAACTATGTTTGGTTGGACCAAACATAAAGCGAGCATGAAATTATTTCAGTCGCAATGGAAGCGTGGATGGGCCGTGTCTTATGAAGACATAATGGATGGACCAAAATGGTTTGGTTCTAATCCAATGGATAAGAATAAACCAAAGGGTTTGGTTTATATTAAACGAATGAACCAAAGGTTGGTTCGGTTCGTTTTAACTTAAAATAAACCATCATGGTTTGGTTTATTTTAACTTATCTTAATGGAGCGGGTTAACGGGCTTTATGGATATGATCCATTAACCATTAAGAGAATTAGTTCTCTATAAAAGTGGGCTTAAGGGATTGTTAAACCCTAACTAATCCAAAATCAAAACCCTAGCCTCCAAGGAGTTGCCGCCCAACCTCCTTGCTGCCCAGCTTGATTGTGCTGTCGTCTAGCTCCTTGCCGGCGACCAAGCTTCAGCCGGTGAACCTCCGGCGACCCTCCGGTGATCTCCTATAGGTTTGGCATCAAGGTGAGGCTTTTCTCTCCTTGTTTTGGCCGGCGCCTACTCCTCCACCAAGCTGTCCAGTTTTCTGGACAGCTTCTCCTCCTCTCGTCGGAGCGTCGTTTGGACGACGGTTAGTGCTCCGACAGCGGCTAACATACCGGGGATTTGATCTCCGGTAATCCTCTGAGGTGGAGGACGAAGGATTCGTCAAACGGTTGACGAATACCTCTCCGGAGAAGCGAGTTTTGAGAACTCGTTTTGGATCCGAATTTGGATTCGGATCGTGATCATCTCTCGATCACGTCGTCTTCAACACGAGGCTAGTAACCCGTACGAAGACGAAGCTTGTGACTTAGCGAAGTCATCCCGAGGAGCTCGGATACGGATAGAGACGATTCTTACGAGGATCGTTCCGGTTGATGCCGTTCCCGCTACACGTCATACGGAAGGTATAACGTAGTTTAATTTCCTTTTATTGCAATTTTAATTTATGGTTATGTCTACACTTATTGTAATAGCATGCGTGTGTTGTGTGTGTTGTAATAAATAGGAGTATTTATTATTTTTATTGCTTCCGCTGTGCTCATGTTTACGAAACATGATCGAACACACACACACCGCGGTGCCGGAAACCCAACAGGAAGGACATACGATAGAAGATCGAGAGGTATAATACTTGTCTATTTTCTTATGTAACATGTTTATAATTGTTTCTCAATTATATATGGATGATATATTCTATTTTGTGGCTAATATAACTTGGACCCCGAACATAAACACAAAAGTCGGTGATTCGTACATCGTCTATTCCGCGGCTATTCGTAGAATAGAGGTTGGTGGCTTGAACAACAAGTTTGTTCAAGTGACCACTCTAATCGAATAGCATGACGATGAAAAGGTTGCTTGGGTAATCCCTCGTGTTAAGGATATTTTTTTTTATCCGAGGATGTAGAAGGGATCGCATTGAACAAGTGACCGAGTTGAAGTTGGAAGCGAAGTTTCCTACCTTCAAGTGGTATTAGAGCCACGGTTTCCGATTTTGTGTGTTTAGGATTTGATTACTTTTATGCACTTTTCATATATTATATGTGTCGGATAATAGTAGGATATGCGTAGGTTAACTCTTTGGTTGGAGGCATAGGATCCAACTATTATGGCCATATGTGTGTATGTGATTGTATGTGTGTAATTGTATATTTTGTTTAATCCTCGGGGTTGACGAGGCTAGTATTTAATTTTTATAATTAGATACGGCATTGTTTAGCCACACCTTTTATTTTAGTTTACTTTCGATCTAGATTTCATGTACACTCCCACGTGGAGTATAGGATCGATAGATGTAAATTAAAATATTTTTTCTCGGCTCGGATCTCCGGATGGCTTGTACATGGCGTAGGGAGGAGCGGATGAGATGGCGAAACGATGGGAGACATATTGAAGACAAAAGCCATAATAGTTGGGAAATTTTTTATTTTTCATATTTATTGCTTATTGTTTGATATTCATGTCGTTGGCTAGAAAATTCCTCAATTTTAAATTACTAAGTGGGAGAGGGATATTTTTTTAAAAAAAATTCCCAGGGCCTCCATTACGATTTGACATATGATGCAAACAAACTTGTGCGTCGGCTCTGGGTGCCTTCCTCCCCATCGGATGAGTTTGTTTGCGGATCACAAGGTCGAATATGGTTATAGTAAATTATTAAGGAGCGTGTGTACTTCCCCATCGAAAGGCACATAACCCGAGATAATTACCTTGGTACCGAGTAATGGTGAACACTTAGATACAAATATAAGTAGCCTCCCCATCGGAGTCACTGCTTTTATTTGTAGGGCCAAAGAGGAACCAACTATTAATTTTACTTGTCAAAAAGTTAGGTTGACAAGATAGTAAAATTAATGGGTAAAACCTCCTCTTACAAATGTAGAATTCGTATACGTCCACACTATCGTGGTATACTATATTCTTGGTGTTTTGAGGTGTTGGTTGATTTTAAAATTTTATTGTTTGAGGAATCAATAATTTTTTGAAATCTAATGTTTTGATACATGTGATTCTTAGGTTTTCTTTCAAAATGACTTTCAACCCGCTTGCTGTGATTCTGAAAGAAAATAAACTTACTGGACCCAACTATGTTGATTGGAAGAGGAATCTTGACATTGTCTTGACTGCTGAGGAATACAAATATGTACTCCTCGAAGAGTGCCCTCCTAAGCATGCGGATGATTCTGGGGAAAAGGAGAAGGAGAGTTACAAGAAGTGGATCAAGGCCGATGAGATGATGCGGTGTTACATTCTGGCATCTATGTCAAATGTACTACAACATCAGCATCAAGTCATGAGAAACTTTATGCTCAATCTCAAAGAACTTTTCGAACACTAGAATCGGCCTGCAAGGCAAGAAGTCATGAGGAACTTGATGACGACCATTGTGATCGATGGAACACCTGTGAGGGATCATGTTCTCAAGATGATGGCTCATTTGAATGAGTTGGAAGTCCTCGGAGCTGAGATCAATGGGAAAACCTAGGTCGATATCATTCTCCAGTCTCTACCTAGGAGTTTTGAGTAGTTTCGCCTGAACTACAACATGAATAAGAGGTTGTATTCGTTGGTAGAGCTTCTGATAGAACTCCAGGCGGCAGAGGGGCTATTTCGTCAGAGTGCTCAGGCACAAGCCATGGTTGCCTAAAAGGTTTCTACTTCTAAGCCGAAAGGCAAGAAGAAGAAGAAACAAGTTGGGGCAAAGGCGGTGGGAGGAACTCAGGGAGGAGTGAAGAAGCTGAAAGGCAAGTACTTCACTTGTAAGCAGACTGGACATTTGAAGAAGGACTGCACCAACCGCAAGCAGAACAAAGGTATATCTTTTGGTCTAGTCATTGAAACATGTTTAGCAGTGTTATCTACCGGCACCTGATGTGTAGATACGTGAGCCACTGATCATGTCTGCAATACATTACAGTGGTTCCAGGAAACCAGACGACTGGCTGAGAGGGAGATTACCGTATACTTGGGCGATGCCACAAAGGTGGCAGCTGTTGCAGTGGGAGATGTTTATTTATATTTTGAGAAAAATAAAGTTTTGGTTCTTAAGAATTGCCTTTATGTACCTTTATTTAGAAAGAATTTAATTTTGGGGTCTAAATTGTTTATGGATGAATATTCTATTTCTTTTAATGACAGAGTTGTTATAAAAAGGAATAGGGAGATTATCTGTTCGAGTGCATTGATAGAAAATTTATATACACTAGAACCAAAAGCTCCCACGATGCAAATAGAAGTTAATAACTCATCTTCTAATTCCAATAAGAGAAAAGAACCTTCGAAGATGAACCAAACATATCTTTGGCATCTAAGACTTGGTCATATTAACCTAAACAGAATTCAAAGGTTGATAGCTGATGGACCTCTAGGTTCATTAGTGGTGGAAGATTTCCCAACCTGTGAATCCTGCTTGGAGGGTAAAATGACCAAGAGGTCTTTAAAGGCCAAGGGGTATAGAGCCAAAGATGTGTTAGAATTGGTTCATTCTGATTTGTGTGGTCCTATGTCTATCCAGGATAGAGGTGGTTTTGAGTATTTCGTCTTTTTTATGGACGATTATTCGAGATAAGGATACATTTACTTGATGCGTCGCAAGTCTGAATGCTTTGACATGTTCAAAGAATTCAAGGCTGATACGGAGAAATGTCAAGGTAAAAGTATCCAAACACTACGATCTGATCGTGGTGGTGAGTACCTCTTGGGAGAGTTTAGGAATTACTTACCAGAGTTGAGATTCAATCCCAATTGTCTGCACCTGGCACACCCCAGCAGAATGGTGTAGCAGAGCGAAGGAATAGGACTCTTATGGAGATGGTTAGATCGATGATGAGTTATTTTGAGTTGCCAGATTCGTTCTAGGGATATGCTCTAGATACGACAGTGTACATTCTGAACTTGGTTCCATCTAAATCAGTGTCTTTTACTCCCATAGAATTGTGGACTGGGCGAAAGCCTAGTCTAATACATATTCGTATTTGGGGGAGTCCAGCACATGTGCTGAAGGCAGATGCTAGTAAGTTGGAACCTCGTACAGAAGTGCGCATGTTCGTTATCTATCTTAGAGGAACGAAAGGTGGTTTGTTTTATAGTCCTAGAGATCAGAGGGTGATCGTTAGCACGAACGTCAGATTTCTAGAGGAAGACTATGTGATGAACCACAAGCCCATGAGTAAGATTTTTCTGGAGGAATTGAAAAGGGAAGTCACTTCTTCAGTACCACTGGTACAAGAGGACATACCACAAGTCACTGCACCGCATGTCACAGAGGATACACTGGTGATACCTCATCATAGTGGGAGAGTTGTGAGATAGCCTGATAGATTCATGTTCTTGGGAGAATCTTCTGATTTGATACTGTTGGATTGAGCGAATCGCTAGAGGGGGGTGAATCACGATAAATCCTTTTTTTTTCTTTTCGTTCGTTCGTTAAAACCCGAGTAGAAAATTAATTACAGCGGAAAGATAAGCAATAAATAAATGGAGACAAATGTTTTATTACTTGGTTTGTAGCCTTCGGCTATTACTCTAAGGCCCTAGTAGTCCTTGACCACGTACGGAGGTCAAAATACTAAAGAACTCCTCCTCGTTAGAGGTAGGAGTTAATCGATACAAGAACACACCAAAATCTTGAGGTAGAGCGACACTCCCCCTCTCCTCGTTACGATAAAATCTCCGAAAAAGTAAAGAAACAAATTGATATAAAGCTTATACCGACGTAACAAAATAATAAAAAATTAAACATAAATGTCGGAGAGGAAGCACTTCGTTGTCGGAGAGTTGTAGCTTTGCAGAGGCTTTTGGAAGCTTAAAATTGATGATGAAACCTTAGGAGAGGCCCTCCTTTTATAGCCCTTGAGCCCCTTTTTTAGAAGACCTTCAACCAATGGAAATTAGGCACAAGGCTCCTTGAAAAATGGTGATAAGGCTTGACTCCTCGAGGCTGATTTTTGACCATCAGTCGACTGATGGCCATCATCAGTCGACTGATGGCAGCATCAGTCGAATGCTGACCACAGACAGTCGACTGATGGACGACAGTCGAGTCCTCCAAGCTGGCAGTCGACTGATACTAGCTGCAGGGCAAAGTTAGCTTAACAAAAGCATTATTTTGACGGTCGCTGACCATCCGATCTCGACTTAGACTATCTGTAGGATGTCTTTGGTCGGATCTATGCTTAAGATCATCCCCGTAAGGAGGATACGACCTCTCTTACTCTCAAACAAACTCGAGCTTACCTCGATACTTACTGTGTAGCTTTCGCTTCCGGCCTTCCACTCTATTCCTTCGGCTCCCTCTGAAGTCACTCGAGTGTCGACCGACCACCGCAGCTTCCTCCGGGTGTCGCTAGCCTTCAGCTCCAGCTATAGCAATTTTCTACACAATCGATTAAGCTCGTGAGATAACGACATGAGCTTAACTTTATATCGTTTTCTATAATCAAAACTCAGGTTCGACTTAGGTGCCTACTGCACCAACAATCTCCCCCTTTTTGATTTATCGAAAACCCACATACAAAGTTAAGAAAATAGTATGCATGAAGAATAATAATGTGTATGAGAAACAAAAATAAAGATTAAGTTTGAGTAGTAAGGATTTTCTTCAAGTACTCCCCCTTGAGGAAACCTCCCCCTTGACCGAGGGTGAGTCTTGAAGAAAGACCTTAGTCCTCCCCCTTGGGGGTTGCTATTTAGGAAGAGTTTAAGTAATTAACATTACTTAAAGTTGGCCTTAATAAAGCGTTTAAGTTAAGAGGACTTCTTAACTTGGCCCTTCTCCCCCTTAAGTAAAACATTAAGGTTTACTTCCTTTTTGTTAAGAATAAGTTTTTAAGTTAAGAATTCTCTTAACTTAGCTTTTACTTCCTTTTTAAAAAAAATGGGTTAAGTAAATTTTTAAGTTAAGAAGATTTTCAAAACATAAAGTTAATAAACATTTACTTAACTTGTGGCCATGTGAATAAATATGAAGTGAGTTAAGGGAAAATTTTGATCCCTTAACTTTGGCCTTTTTCTCCCCCTTTGGCCTTATATCGAAAAGAGTGGGGGTGTGAAAGACAAAAGTAAGTATTAAATTTAAAGTCCAAGCATGTTCCATACTATTTTGAAAATAATATACTGAAAATAATCTCATCTATAAAATATTCGACTCAATTAACCAGTCCTGATCAGAGCCGATTAGTATGTATTATTATACTCCGTGGTTCATGGCGATGCACTAGCTCTACATCTGGAACCAGGACTAAGGTCCTAACATCCCATGCCCATCTACGTGGCTAAGTACACAAACACATTAGTCCTATGTGTTGTGAGATGTATTGGCTCCTTAAATCTATAGGTGCATGAAATCTAAGGTATGTCCTATGCTAGTTCGATGAAAAGTGAGAAATAGTAGTAAGAAAATATAATTTTCAAGTTCCTATTCTACTACGCACATGCACAATTTTCGTCTTAATAGAGTAAATTCAGCTTCGGGTAGGGCTTTAGTAAATAGGTCTGCCAAGTTGGACTTCGATTCGACGTATTCGAGTTGTATGGCTCCGTTGGCCACATGTTCTCGAATGATATGGTGTTTGACCTCTATGTGTTTTGTCCTAGAGTGACATATTGGATTCTTGGTAAGGTTAATTGAACTAATGTTATCTACGTGAAGTTTAGTATTTGTAAAGTCTAACTTAAAGTCACGAAGAGTGTGCTTCATTCAAAGAAGCTGAGTAACACACTCACCCATCTCGATGTATTCGGCTTCGGTGGTAGATAAGGCAACACAGTGTTGCTTCCTACTGCACCAACTTACTAGACTCGAGCTATGAAGTTGACAACAACCACTCATACTCTTTCTATCGAGCTTACTACCGGTATAGTCTGAATCGGAGTAGCAGGTTAGTTCGAACTCAGTTGATCTAGGGTACCAAATACCAACATTAAGTGTACCCTTTAGATATCTAAGTATACACTTGACTAGAGTTAGGTGAGACTCCTTGGAACATGTTTGGAATCTTGCGCACATACTTACTGCAAATAAGATATCAGGTCGGCTTACAGTTCAGTAAAGAAGACTCCCTATTATGCTCCTATAGTATTTTAAATCAATTGAATTTCCGATTACATCTTCTTCTATATTTACATTCATTGCCATTGGGGTATTAATAATTTTAGCGTCTTGCATTCCAAAGCATTTAATTAATTCCCTAGTATATTTGCATTGATGTAGGTATATTCCATCTTTAGTTTGTTTAATTTGTAGATCTAAGAAGAAACTTAACTCGTCTACTAAATTCATTTCAAATTCACTTTCCATAAGTGAAATGAACTCATTCAATAGGATCGAGTTGGTGGTTCCAAAAATAATATCATCTACGTAGATTTGGGCTATGAATATGTCTTTACCTAAGGTTTTTATGAAAAGGGTTGGGTCAACTACACCTTGGTTAAATCTTTTGGACTTAAGATACATTGAAAGTCTCTCATACCAAGCTCGAGGAGCTTTTTTAAGTCCATAGAGGGCTTTCTTTAACCTAAGGACATGGTCGGGTTTATCTAAACTTTCGAAACCAGGGGGGGTTGACTAACATAAACCTCTTCTTTAATGTATCCATTCAAGAACGTAGATTTCACATCCATTTGAAACAACTAAAATCCTTGATGTGCAGCATATGCTAATAGCATTCGAATGGACTCTAATCTTGCTACCGGGGCATAGGTCTCATAGTAATTTAAACCTTCGACTTGACTAAACCTTTTAGCGACTAGTCTAGTTTTATTTCTAACTACTTCACCTTTATCATCAAGTTTATTTCTAAACACCCACCTTGTTCCAACGATTGTTTTATCTTTAGGTGGTGGTACTAATTCCCATACTTCATTCCTAGTGAATTGACCCAGCTCTTCTTGCATTGCAATAATCCAATCGGGATGAAGAAGAGCTTGGTCAATAGTTTTGGGTTCAATTTTAGAAATCAAGGAGATTTGACTAAGGTTTCTATATGAGGCTCTAGTTCGAACTCCTACACTTGGATCACCTATCACATGGTCGATAGGATGATTCGTTTGAGTCCTAGTTGGATTTGGGTTTGATTCACCAACTTGATCAATAGGATGACTCGTTTGAGTTCTTGTTTGGTTTGAGTCATCTATCACTTAGTCGATAGAGTGACTTGGTTGACTTAGGTTAGGATTAATACTAGACTTGATCTCCGGATCAGAGTTAGGTCTAGTATGTATCGGCTCGCTAATTGGAGTTGCCGAGGGTTTTGTAGGTTCGTGTCCTTCATCAAATACTACATTGATAGTCTCCTCGACTCTAAGGGTGTCATGGTTATATACTCTATAAGCTCTACTTGTAGTCGAGTATCCTAGAAAGATCCCGGTCGAGGTTTTGGATGTAAATTTCCCTAGACGATCTTTAGTGTTTAGAATATGTACCTTACACCCAAATACCCTAATGTACTTGATGTTAGGTATTTTATCATAATAAATTTCGTATGGGGTCTTAAGGGGCCTCTTTACTATAAGGATCCTATTTTGGACATAGCATGTCGTACTCACAGCTTCCGCCCAAAACCTATCGAGTAGGTTATACTCGTTTAACATTGTCCTAGCGGCTTCTTGTAGGGTTCTATTCTTACGTTCTACTAGGCCATTTTGTTGTCGGGTTCTAGGGCAAGAGAACTCACGGTGGTATCCATTTAGGTTACAAAATTCTGTAAACCTATGATTCTTGAATTCACCACCATGATCAGTCCTAAGTCTTTTGATTTTAAGGTTTTGTTGATTTTATATTAGTTTAAATAGGTTGATTAATTGATCTAGGGTATCACTTTTGTGTTTGATGAACCTAACCCAAGTAAATCTAGAATAGTCATCAATTATGACTAAGCAGAATTTACTCCCATTAAGTGACATAGCTCCGTGTGAATCAAATAGATCCATGTGTAGGAGCTCGAGAACACTTTTGTTTCGTTCTTGATTAGTTATTTGATGTTGTGTCCTTGATTGTTTTCCTTGTTGACAAGCATTACATATTTTATTGTTCAATTTATTGAGGTTAGGCAAACCTCTGACTAAGTCACTCTGACTCATCTTGTGGATGAGTCTTGGGTGTGAGTCACCGAGTCGTCGGTGCCACAACCATGATTCCACTTGCCGTGTCATAAGACACTTGGTTGAGGAGTTAGTTAAATTAATAGGGTAAATATTTTTATTTCTAGTTCCCTTAAGGATTTTTTTAGAAGTTTCATTTGTATTAATTACGCATTCATTTTCTAGAAATATGACCTTATAGTTATTATCACACAATTGGCTTAGACTAAGTAAATTATATTCAAAATTTTCTACCAATAAGACATTTTGAATAATAAAGTTAGAGTTGAGCTCAATATCACCTGATTCGATGATTTTGAGCTTGTCGTTGTTTCCGAAGGCTACCGATGCTTGTCGTTTGAATCAAAGCTTCGAAAACTTAAGTTGATCCGCGATCATGTGTCGGGAGCAACCACTGTTCAACATCTATTGATCCTACACGCAAGGTAGTTGGATCGGATATTGGATTTAATAAAGATTGGTTGAAAATTATTAACCTAAATCATCTCACCCATGTCTACATGATCAAACATGTTAACCCTATATGTTCTTGTGAGACGACTTCCAATTTTACTTGAATTAAATTTAATGACTTTAACACTTGTCAACCTTGCATTATATTCGGATTTGACCTTAGGCTCATCAAGTTACCTTTTCATGATCATAGCTTCCAGGTCGTGGCGAGGCACAGAGGCCTTCTTTGATCGGAACAATGACCACTTCCTTAGACAAAGCCATTTTCAAGAAAATAGAGACTTGACTCACCTAAGACCACTTCCTGGTCTAACTAGTCTAGGATACGGCGAGGTAGCATCTGGTAGTTCCGCTCAGTCAAGTGCACCAAACTAGATACGCCTTATCTAGCCCGAATACACAAGACTCTGCTTTCCTAGCGTACTATCATCTCGCCGCGTCCTGGTACTATGTTATCAAGTATTGACAAGTTATAGTCCTATCTAGCCATTCTAAAAAGAAAAATCAAACTAAATAAAGAACCTAAGCATGCAATTTTCTAAGTTAAAATACAAACAAGTTTCGTACTAGCTCCCCCTGGACCGTTGAATCGGTTCAATCTCTCCACATAGTGGATTTGGTCCTTGGGAACCCAGTACTAGTTCGATCCTAAGTTTGAAATCAAGGTGGTCATAGGGACCCATGCTTGGACACATTTTTTATGTCGACTTACAATCGACATATATGACTTGTTGGTCGTGTTTGAGCTAAACCCTAGTCCGACCTTGTTGTACACGGCCATTTACGATCCAAGTAGGAGGTCAAGCCCTTTGGATCCCAAAGTAAACCTTTCCAACATGTTCCTAAGATCTTCGACTTGACTCTTCAAGAGTGAGTTCTCAACTTCGAGTTTTTCAACCCGAGTTGAGTCCTCCTCTTGAACTCGACTAGTCAAAGAGGTTAGGGAGACCTCGTGTTTGAGAAGTTTAACTTCCTCAACCAGGGTATCGATCTTGGATTCGGACTTAGCTAATTTTCCAGTTAAAAACTTAATTGCATTTTAAAGTGTATTAATGAGGGATCGACTTACCTTGAGTGTATCTTTTGAACCGAATGTGTATCCGTGGCTCGTCTTGAATAGTGCTTCGCAGTCCGACTCATCTTCGGTTTCCGATTCATGTTCCAGTTTTGACTCCATCTACGATTCCACTAGTTTACCCATGAGAACACAATCATTATCTTCTTCCTCAGATGCTTCTTCCCAAGTAGCGTTGAGTGCCTTTTTGTGTTTTGGTGCTTTGCTCTTAAGTTTTGGGCATTCGGACTTGATATGTCCAAACCTGTTGCATTCGTAGCATCTAATATTTGAACTTTTAGGCTTACCTTCGTTGGGTCGAGTGACGGTTCATTTTTTGCCCTTGACTATCCTCCGAACTAGGTTGACTAGTTCGACCTCCATTTCCAAGTCGACCTCCGAATCGGACTAATCCTCTTCTTCCTTCGGGGGTGGATTGCTTGTGGTTTTCTTCCTCGAGCTAGCAAAAAGTGCTATACCCTTCTCGGGTTCCGAGTTATACTGCTCATTAAGTTCAAAATCGGAAAATAATTCATCTAACCTAAGTTTTGAATGATCTTTGGAGACCTTGTATGCATCGACCATGGATGCCCACAAGGTAGTCCTCGAAAAGGAGTTAAGAACGTACCTTATAAGATCGTGGTTTTCGACCTTTTGCCCGATCTCGTGTAGATTATTGACTATGTCTTGAACGCGGACATGAAGTTGAGTCACCGTTTCATGTTCCTGCATTTTTAGATTATACTATTTATTAAACAAAAGATCGCACTTACATACCTTGGCTTCATCGATTCCTTCATGTAGCTCCACTAGCTTTGTCCAAAGGTCCTTTGCGCTGATGAAGGGGCCAACGCGATTAAGCTCCTCCTTAGACAAGCCGTATTGGAGGATTTGAGTTGCCTTGGTGTCGTCTTCGACTTGTATTTTGGTCGAAATGGTCCATTGGTCATAATCCAAGGATTCACCCACTTCGTTTGTCGGATGTGTAAATCCCGTTTGGATTATGATCCACATCTCGATTTGAGTTTTAAGAAAGCATTCCATTCGACCCTTCCAATAATGGAAGTCATCTCCATTGTAAAACGGAGGTCGGACGGTGCTAAAACCCTCGAGATGGGCCATTGAAATAGAAAGAAACAAGAGAACGAAGATGAAAAACCTAACTACAACACAAACAATCGAAAAGTACCAAGACTCGTGTCTTGGATTAGTAGTGCGGGAGAAAAACTAAACGAATGAAATAAATTTGAAATAAATAGAAAAAAAAAGAAAAAAAATCTATAAAAATGCTAGATTGGTTGTTTCACCAGATCTTAACACCCCCAGCTCTGATACCAATTGTTGGATCGAGCGGATCGCTAGAGGGGGGGGGGTGAATAGCGATAAAACTTTTTTTTTCTTTTTGTTCGTTCATTAAAACCTGAGTAGACAATTATTTGTAGAGGAAAGATAAGCGATAAATAAAAGGAGACAGATGTTTTTTTACTTGGTTCATAGCCTTTGGCTACTACTCGACTTGACCACATACGGAGGGCAAAACACTAAAGAACTCCTCCACTTTAGAGGTAGGAATTAATCGATACAATAACATACCAAAAGCTTGAGGTAGAGGGACACTCCCCCTCTCCTCATTACGATAAATGCTCCAAAAAAGTAAAGAAACAAACTGATATAAAGTTTATACCGACATAACAAAATAAAAATAAATTAAACCTAGACATCGGAGGGGAAGAACTTCGTTGTCAGAGAGTTGTAACTTTGTGGAGGCTTTTGGAAGCTTAAAATTGATGATGAAACCCTAGGTGAGGCCCTCCTTTTATAGCCCTTGAGCCCCATTTCGAGAGGACCTTCAACCAATGGAAATTAGTTACATGGCTCCTTGAAAAATGATGATAAGGCTTGACTCCTCGAGGCTGATCCTTGACCATTAGTCGACTGATGCCCATCATTAGTCGACTGATGGCAGCATCAGTCGAATGCTGACCGCAGACAATCATCTGATGAACGGTAGTCGAGTCCTCCAAGCTGGTAGTCGACTGATACTAGCTGCAAGGCAAAGTTAGCTTAACAATAGCATTATTTTGACGACCGCTGACCATCCGATCTCGACCTAGACTATCTATAGAATGTCTTTGGTCGGTTCTACGCTTAAGATCATCCCCGTAAGGAGGATACGACCTCTCTTACTCTAGCACAGACACGAGCTTACCTCGATACTTACTGTGTCTCTTTGGCTTTCGACCTTCCACTCGATTCCTTCGGCTCCCTCCGAAGTCACTCGAGTGTCGGCCGACCACCGCGGCTTCCTCCGGGTGTCGCTAGCCTTCAGCTCCAACTATAGCAATTTTCTGCACACTCGATTCAGCTCATGAGATAACGACATGAGCTTAACTTTGTATCATTTGCTATAATCAAAACTCAGGTTCGACTTTGGTGCCTACTGCACAAACAGATCCTTGGTGAACATGAACCTGCTCCCTGGACATATGACGAGGCAATCCAAGATAAAGATGCAGTATCTTGGCAAAGTGCAATGAATACTGAGATTGAATCTATGGATTCGAATCAGGTTTGGGAGCTAGTAGAACCACCTGATGGTGTAAAAACCATTGGATGCAAGTGGATTTACAAAAGAAAGAGAGGAATAGATGGGAAGGTTGAGTCCTTCAAAGCGAGGCTTTTTGCGAAGGGGTATACTCAGAAAGAGGGTATCGATTATGAGGAGACCTTTTCTCCGGTAGCCATGCTTAAGTCTATCCGGATTCTCTTATGCATTGCAGCTCATATGGATTATGAGGTGTGGCAGATGGATGTCAAGACAACTTTCCTTAATGGAAGCCTTGAGAAAAACATCTATATGAAGCAACCAGAGGGATTCATTGAAAAGGGCAAAGAGCATCTTGTGTGCAAGCTTAATCGATCCATTTATGGATTGAAGCAAGTTTCGAGGTCTTGGAACATCCGCTTTGATGAGGTAATCCAGTCTTATGGATTTATTCAAAGTTCGGATGAGTCTTGTGTATAGAAGAGATGTGACGGAAATGTAGTGGTATTTCTTGTACTATACGTAGATGATATTTTATTAATTGGCAACAATGTCAAGGTGTTATCGGACGTATGGGTATGGTTGTCCAAATAGTTTGATATGAAGGACTTGGGAGAAGTGGGACACATCCTTGGGATCAAGGTTATAAGGGATCGTAGGAAAAGGATGTTGTGCTTATCTCAAGCTTCATACATAGACACTATTATGGATCGTTTTAGCAAGTAAAACTCCAAAAAAGGTTTTCTACTTTTCAGGCATGGAGTTCCTTTATCTAAGGAGATGTGTCCTAGAACATCTGAGGAGATAAAGGAGATGAAGGCGGTTCCATATGCTTCGGCGGTAGGAAGCCTCATGTATGCGATGGTATGTATGAAACTAGATATCTACTTTGCCGTGGGCACGGTCAGCAAATATTAGAGTAATCGAGGACAGGGACATTGGACTGCGGTACAGCATATATTGAAGTACCTGAGAAAAACTAGGGATTATATGCTAGTTTATTAGGCAGAGCAATTACTCCCTGTGGGTTATACAGATTCTGACTTCCAATCAGATAAGGATAACAGTAAGTCTACCTCAGGTTTTGTGTTTACTTTGGGAGGTGGAGTCATTGTATGGAGGAGTGTCAAGCAGAAATGCATGGCGGACTCTACCATGGAAACTGAGTATATGTTGGCCTCTGAGGCGGCCAAAGAAGCTGTGTGGCTCAGGAACTTTTTGATGGACTTGGATGTGATTCTTGGTTTGCCCAGAATTATCACAATTTATTGTGATAATAGTGGTGCAGTTGTAAACTCGAAGGAACCACGAGCCCATAAGGCAAGTAAACATAGAGCGCAAGTACCACCTGATACGAGAAATCGTAAAGAGAGGAGAAGTTGTTGTGGCCAAGATTGCATCGGAGGATAACCCGTCAGATCCTTTCACTAAGGCCCTTCTGGCAAGAGCTTTTGATAGCCATGTGGAGGGAATGGAAATCAGATGTATGACAGTTTGAGGACAGCATAGTCTTTTAGTATAAGTGGGAGATTGTTGAGATGTATACTAAAAAGTCTATCTTTTGTATGAACATCTTTATTTTGAAATAAGAATCACATAATCATTGTTTGCATATTTATGGTGATGCATATTGTCTAATACATTACATTGTAGATAACATGGTGTGTGGTGTCACACGGGAGATCATGTTATCGGCTCCTTGTAAAGTATAAGTAAAGGTTCACAACCGAGATGGCTTTGAGCAAACCATTTGTATGGTTGTAGTGTGATTTGATATTGGTTTGTCTTGACCATAGAATAACACTTGTACACATTGTGTGTATAGAGCAGGACCGACTTAGAGGTGATTCGATTTATTACTGACTACATAATCGAATCGGACCTCAGATATTATATTGTACATACTCTTAATCCCGATATAATAACGGGCACATATACTTAATATCCATTTCTTTGATTTACCAATGGGAGAGATTTATAGATTAAATCGATAGGCTAGGTAAGTTGGGAAATGATATTATTTATATGGTGTGTCGTTGATTATAGGAGGAAATCGTGTCCTATATATTAGGATGATGATGTCCCCTTGAGGAGCTCATAAGGTTCATCATGTATACCCTGTAGGTGGACTTGGTCCGACATGATAAAAAAGGTTGAGTGGTACTACCCATGGAGTTAGATGTTGATTAATGAATGGTCAGTAAATTAATTAATCGACGGACATTCGAGATTTTAAACACATGGAGAAAAATGTACAAATAATATATGGAGCCCATATTAACTTATGGGGGTTGGTGAGGTAGATCAATGATAATCCTTTAGTGGATTGGATTATCATTAATGGATCAGACTTTATGTGGGCTTGATCCATTAGGTGGCCAAGATCCAACTCCTCCTCATGGTCCCTATTGTAGTCTATTAATACCTCATGAAGTTTAGATCCAATGGTTGAAAACAAAACTCTAGATCCAAAGGTAGAGATTAAATCTCTAGATCCGACGGTTGAGATTAAATCTCTAGATCCGACGGTTGAGATTAAATCCCTAGAACCAATGGTGGAGATTAAAACAAGGCATATCCCTAACTCTATAAGTATAGCATGGGGTGGGTGTCTAGAAGAATTCTAATAGAGATATGATTAGGGTAAGGGGCGGCAAGCTTTGGGGATTAGGGTTTGGGGTGTAGGCGGCACCAAATAAGGAAAGTTTTTCCTTTTTTTCTTCTTCCTTGGTGGCCGGCGCCCAAAACCAGCTTTTCCTCCCTTGGCCGGCGTCCAAACTCCTTCATCCCCTTCTCCTTGGCAGGTGGAAACAAGACTTAGGGTCTTCCCTTGGTTTCTTGGCCGGTTTCCATCTTATTAATCTTCTCCATCTTTGTCGGGCACAAGCACCAAGCTTGGAGCTTGGTGGTTGGTTGAAAGAAGGAGAAGTGCCTTGTTTCTTATTCTTCCTCTTGTTCGGAGCGAGCAAGGAAAAAAGATTGGTGATCTAGGAGCTTCGACTTTTGGTAGATCGTCGCCCACACGACGTCCAAAAGGAGGAAGGACATACGATAGAAGATCGAAAGGTATAATTCTTATCTATTTTCTTATGTAACATGTTTATAATTGTTTCTTAGTTATATATGCATGATATATTCTGTTTTCTGGCTAATATAACTTGGACCCCAAACATAAACACAAAAGTCGGCGATCCATACATCGTCTATTTCACGGCTATTCATAGAATAGAGGTTGGTGGCTTGAACAATAAGTTTGTTCAAGTGACCTCTATAATCGAATAGCACGACGATGAAATGGTTGCTTGGGTAATCCCTCGTGTCAAGGATAATTTTTTTTTATCTGGGGATGTAGAAGGTATCGCCATGAACAAGTGACCGAGTTGAAGTGGGAAGCGAAGTTTCCTACCTTCACATGATCCTCAATTAATCAAAAAATCAACGGTTGACCCCAGAACATCTTCTGAAACCTTTCAACATCTATAGTATATCGTGCCTCATTCCCTTCACTCATCTTATACCCACATGGTTCAGAACATGGTCTATAGTATCAGTCCCCACTTAGCTGACTACATCACACCTAGCCCAAGTATTACTTCCTCGTCCAATGAATTCTAGTTACTGCACATGTATCAAAGATTATCATACTCTAAATATGTAATGCTTTGGCCAAATACTTTAGTAACAATCCAACGAAAGACCATAGGATATACATCTCCTCGCAAGGAGTGGTGAATCCATTATAGGGTATTCAAACACCTTCGGTCACTTCGACTTATACCCAATCATTCCAGGTCCGCATCTCCTCAGAGATACTTGCTTAAGATGTCAAAGCATAAGTCTCCATGACCAAGATGACTTAAACACCGCAATTCTAAGGAACATCACACTTAAGTTGCAGTAAGAACTTCATTTACATATCTATATATGCAGGGAACCATATGAAGTCTTATAGTCGGTCACTCTAATGAACTAGTTACCATAACTAGCATCCACGTTCAACTCTGGACATCCTAATGTCTCCAACCAGTGAGAAACAACTGCTTGGATAAACCAAAGAGTATGACTCGTGCTAGTCTCAATAGAATTGATGGCGTCCGAATCATCAATTCATTGACTAGGAATATTTCCAATACATCACAATTATACATGTAGAGATACTCACTAGTTGTGATCCAATCACAAATTCTCTCATGTTGTGAATCGTATTGTGGGCATTCGGTAAATGTGTTTAAGATCTAATCAAATACATGAAAACATGTATACTCAAATAGCAAAACTTCATTTATCAAATAAATGGTACAACCATAAGGTGATTGCATTAGGACATCTCTCATATATAACTAACAAACTCCCACTTGGCCTAATGTCAATCGCCACGGTATCCAATACCATAAGCTCTCACATGACCCTGAAACTTACTTTGAGGTAAGGCCTTATTTAAAGGATCCACTATGTTCCTTTCAGTGGGAATCTTCTCTATTTGTATTTCCTTCCAACTTATGATCTCTCTGATCAAATGATAGTGGTGAAGCACATGTTTGGATCATTGATGAGACCACATCAAGTTCAGAGATGAACTTCTTGATCCAAACTGCTTCCTTTGCTACTTCCAAAGATGCAATGTATTATGCCTTAGTGGCAGAATCCACTATAGTGTCTTGCTTGAAACCATTCGAACTCATTGTGCCTTCATTCAAGGTGAATATGTACCAAGACTGAGACCTGGAATCATCCATGTCTGTCTGGAAGTTGGCATCTTTATACTCGCATATTACCATATCACCACCTCCATATATTAGAAACACATCCTTAGCTCTTCTTAAGTACTTATGGATTGTCTTAACAGCCACCCAATGATCCATTCCTGAATCAGACTGGTATTTGCTCATGACACTCAGAGCATACAATACATCAGACCTCGTACATAACATAGCATACATGATAGATCCTATTGCAGATGCATAGGGGATCTTACTCATGCAAATCCTCTCATCTTCTGTGCATGGACACATAGACTTCGAAAGGTGTATCTCGTGCTTGATGGGAATGAAACCTTTCTTGGATTCCGACATGCTAAACCTCTTTAGCACTCGATCTATATATGTAGACTACGAAAAACTAAGCAACCGCTTCGATCTATCCCGATGATATAGGTCGCTTCTCCCAAGTCTTTCATGGAGAATGTTTTGGATAACCAAATTTTAAATGATTGTAAGACCTATATTGTTGGATCGAGCGGATTGCTAGAGGGGGGTGAATAGCGATAAAACTTTTTCGTTCGTTTCGAGACACAAGTAAACACGGCAGAAGATAAATGCAAAATAAATGAGACAATAGTATTTTTTTACTTGGTTCGTAGCCTTCGGCTACTACTTCAAAGCCTTAGTGATCCTTGACCACACACAGAGGGTAAAGCACTAACGAACTCCTCCTCGTTGGAGGTAGGAGTTAATCGAATACAAGAAACCACAAAAGCTTGAGGTAGAGGGACACTCCCCCTCTCCTCGTTATGAAAAAAAGCTCTGAGACAATAATATGAAAAGAGATAAACTACTTATACTGACGAATAAAAAATGAGAACTTAAGATTAGATTGTCGGAGAAGTAGCACTTCGTTGTCGGAGAGTCGCAGTGTTGTTGAGGCTTTTGGGAACTTATAATCGATGAGAAAACCCTAGGAGAGGCCCTCCTTTTATAGCCTTTGAGTCCCTTCTCGAGAGGATCTTCAACCAATCAGATTTGAGCACCAATCCCCCTGAATTGAGGTGATAAGGCTTGACTCCTCGAAGCTTATCCTTGACCATCAGTTAATTGATGACAGCATCAGTCGAGTGTTGATCGTGGGCAGTCAACTGATGGACGACAGTCGAGTTCTCCAAGCTGGCAGTCAACTGATGCTAGCTGAAATCAAAAGTTAGCTTAAGAAAAACATTATTTCGACGGTCGTTGACCGTCCGATCTTGACCTAGACCATCCATGGGATGTCTTTGGTCGGATCTAAGCTTAAGACCATCCCCGTAAGGATGATATGACCTCACTTACGCTCACACACACGAGCTTACCTCGATACTTACATTGTATCTCTCGCTTATGACCTTCCACTTGATTCCTTCGACTCCCTCCGAAGTCACTCGAGTGTCGCTTGACCACCGCAGCTTCCTCCGGGTGTCGCCAGGCTTCAGTTCTAGCTTTTGCACTTTTCTGTACACTCGATTAAGCTCGTGAGATAACGATGTAATCTTAACTTTGTGTCATTTGCCATAATCAAAACACAGGTTCGATCATCTGGTGCCACTGCACCAACAATCTCCTCCTTTTTTATCTATGGCAAACTTACGCAAAGTTAAGGAAAAATATAATGTGGAAAATGAGTAAATGTAAACAATGCACTCATTTTAATCAATTCCCCCTTAGAAAGAAGTTTAAAAAGAAGTTAATCTTAAAAATTTAAAAATTTTAAATTTTTGTTCTCCCCCTTAACTTGTGCTCTTCTCCCCCTTTTGCCATAAATCAAAAAGAATTGGGGTTGTATATATATAAAAAGTAGGGGTTTTTAACAAAAAGGTAGCATGCATAAAGATTATCTAACATGAGTCCAAGCATGTGTCTCGATTTACTCTGGTTAGAGGTATAACCCTCTGCACTAACAATATACGTCTTGAGACTAATTTGATTTTCAAAAATACTTATAAAATTAGCTTTGAGTTTCAAAATACTTATACGCTAATAAATTTTGAAAATATATAACCCTTAGGGTTAGTTTGCTCTCCCCCTTAATCAAGTATATAAGGTATAGAAGAGTTAGGGGGCACTATACATTGACCTAAAAGGTTGTATATTTAGAGTTTTGTTCGAGTATAAGTAAACGTTTAAGCTCAATAGTTTGAAAAATGGATAACATTTTTCAAAGGATTATGTAAATTGAAATTGTTCCTTATTCATCTCACCAATTCTAAGTGTCTTAGAATATGTTCACCTTATATGTTGTGTGAGATGATTCCAATTTTATCTTGATTAAATTTAATGATTTGAAACTGGTGAACCTTGTGTTAGATTCAGATTTGACCCTAAGCTCATCAAGTCACCTTTTCAAGATCTTAGCTTCCAGGTCATGGCGAGGCACAGGGGCCTTCTTTGATCAGAAAAATGACCACTTCCTTAGACAAAGTCAATTCTAAGAAAATAGTAACTTGACTCACCTAAGACAACTTCCTGGTCTAACTAGTCTAGGATACGGCGAGGTAGCTTCAGCTAGTTCCACTCGGTCAAGTGAACCGAACTAGATATGCCTTATCTAGCCCGAATACATGAGACTCGGTTTTCCTAGCATACTATCTGTTGGGTTTTCCGAGCCGCAAAAACCGCTTTTTACGTTGGGGAAACCTCGGAAGCCCCGACCACGGATCCGTGTGAAGTATAAAATAGAAAACTAACATGTATGTGTTTAATACCTTTAGATCTACTCTAGATCTACATGATAAGAAGTTACCGTCGATGCGACGCTCTTCGCAAATCCCGCTCGTCCAAAAGGTTCGCCGTAACTAGAGAGTGTCAAGTGCACACTCCTCTATTGGTATCCACACAAGCAATAGGTGGAGAAAAATACCTTAGAGTGTGCTAGCACCCTTTAGGAATTTCGGCCAAGGAGGTTGGGAGAGATTGAGAGGGTGATCCAAGGAAGAAGATGAAGTTGTGTAACTCACAAAATGATTTCCCATCTAATGGTAATAGTGGTCGGCCCCTTTTCTTAGGAGGGGGGGGGGGGTGGGTTACATGCATGCATGTAACTCCTCAAAGAGCCAATGGCTCTTGGTCTCCCTCATGAGGCGGCACCACATGCTAAGTAAATGATGATGTGGAGCATCATCATTGGCTGGCCATGCCAAGTCATAATCATGGCATGGCATTTGGTCAAGTCAAACTTGACCATTCATCTTCCCTCTCAAGTCAAGTCAAACTTGACCTCTTATCTCCCATGGTTGATCAAATCCAACCATTTGATTCAAGTTAATTTAATTTAATGAATCTCTATTCATTAATTTAAATTGATTTGATGAATCAAATCTAAATTAGACTCATTCAACACTTGAATCAAATTGAGTCCAACTCAATTAGTCTAATTAGGATTACTCTTAATCCAATTTGGTTCATCCCATGAACCTAATCCTCATGGTTCATCATATGAACCTAATCTCCATCTAATTGTCCTTAGTGTGTGACCCTATAGGTTCTTGTAACATTGGCAATGTCCCTAAACCGATTTAGGAAGATAAGCAATGAGCGGTATCTATCAAAACATCATTGCTACCCAAGTTACAAGAATGTTGAGCTCCAACATCACCTTTGTGACTACTAATTGTGACTCTCACAATATGTGACAATGTCCCTCTATCCTTGAAATCTAGATTGACCAATTGAGGCATAGACTGTGTCATCCTCGGTATAATCTATATCTTGAACTCCAAGTAGACTCACTCTAATCAAATGAGCTCAATATCTCATATTGACTCATTTGGGCATGGCCATGCACTTCGTGGTCTCACTCTATCATGAATATCGATGTCACCCCTGTCATATAGGAGGGATAGATCCCATCTACATAACTCACATCCCTCCGCATAATTTGTTACATACCCAGTAATCGCCTTTATAGTCCACCCATTTACGGGTGACGTTTGACGAAGCCAAAGTATGCAACTCCTTATGTAGGGAACCATAGTGACTTCAGGTCTAAGGACTAATAGTCATACTAATAGCCACATGAGAAAGTATATGACACTCATATAATTATCCATGATACTTTCTCATGGCGGGTCATTCAGTATACATTCTCCAATGCATACCCATGTGTCAACTTGATATCTCATATCCATGACTTGTGAGATCAAGTCATCGTGTTGACCTACATGCTAGTCTCTACACATTAACATTGTCCCTGAATGTTAATACTCGACTAGGAATAATTAAGAGTAGTGTTCTCTATATCATCTCATTATCGATTCAACCAATCGATTGATATAGATAAGAACCTACTACTCAAGGCAATTATTATATTTAGTTATTTGGCACAAATACAAGTAAATATAATAACCATGCCTTTTATAAATAGGAATATGATACAACAATCATCACATGATTAGCTCTAGGGTTTTCACTAACAATCTCCCACTAACACTAGTGTCAATCACCGTAGTATCTAATACCCAATGACCTAGTCTGATCATCATGCTTTTTTTGTGCCAAAGCCTTAGTCAAGGGATCTGCGATATTAGCCTCTGTGGGTACTCTGCAAATCTTCACATCTCCTCTATCGATAATCTCTCGAATGAGATGGAAGCACCGATATATTCGTCCTCTGTTGTAGAATCAGCAACTGTGTCCTTCTTAAAACTCTTCCAGCTCACAGCGCCACTATTCAAGCAAAACACGAACCCTGACTGTGAGCTATAATCATCCTGGTCAGTTTGGAAGCTGGCATCGCTGTAACCCTTTACAGCTAGCTCCTCATCGCCTCCAAATATCAAGAAAAATTATTTAGTCCTTCTCAAGTACTTAAGAATATTCTTGATTTCTATCAAGTGACACTCACCTGGATCTGACTGGTATCTACTCATCATGCTCAAAGCATATGAGACATCAGGAGGAGTACACAGCATGGCGTACATGATAGATCCTATAGCAGATGCATAAGGGATCTTATCCATGCGGTCTCTCTCCTCTCTAGAAGAGGGACTTTGAGTCTTCGAAAGACTCACACCATGTGACGTCGGCAAAAGTCCCTTCTTGGAATTCTGCATGGCAAACCATAGTAATACCATGTCAATGTATTGATTCTGACTCAGGCCAAGCAATCTCTTAGATCTATCTCTATAGATCTTGATGCCTAGAATATAGGCTACTTCACCTAAGTCCTTCATTGAGAAGCACATCCCCAGCCAAGTCTTCACAGACTGTAGCGAAGGGATGTCATTCTCAATGAGCAGTATGTCATCCACATACAATACAAGGAAGACAACTGTATTCCCATTAACCCTTTTGTAGACACAGAGTTCATCTTCATTCTTGATGAAACCAAACTGTTTGATCGCATCATCGAATCGAAGATTCCAGCTCCGAGAGGCTTGCTTTAGCCCATAAATGGACCTTTGCAGCTCGCATACTTTCCCAGTATGCTGTGGATCTTCAAAACCCTCAGGTTGTGTCATGTACACATCCTCGAGTAAGTTTCCATTCAGAAATGTTGTTTTGACATCCATCTGCCAGATCTCATAATCGTGGTATGCTGCAATAGCAAGCAAGATTCAAATAGACTTAAACATCGCCACTGGAGAAAAGCTTTCATCATAGTCAATACCATGAATTTGCTTGAAACCTTTAGCCACCAATCGGCCCTTATAGGTATGCGTAAGTCCATCCATGTCAGTCTTTCTCCTAAAGACCCACTTACACCCAATGGGTTTGACCCATTCAGGTGGATCAACCAAAGTCCATACTTGGTTGGTGTACATGGATTCCATCTCGGATCTCATGGCCTCTAGCCATTTCTCAGAATCTGGGCTCATCACAGCTTCCTGATAGGAGGTAGGCTCATTCTCAATGAGCATAATGTTATCGTGGTCGGACAAGAGAAATGAGTATCTCTCAGGCTGACGACGTACCCTATCAGACCTGCGAAGAGGTAAGTCTACCTGAACAGGTGGTTGTTCCATAACTCTGTGTGCAACAATCTCATCACCCACAACACTTTATCGTTCCTATTCAACCTCTATCAAGGCCTTAGTGTTATGGTCCTTATCTTGAATTTCTTCAAGATCGAACGTACTCCCACTAGTTTTTCTAGAAACAAAATCCCTTTCTAGAAAAACACCAGTCTTTGCCACAAACACTTTGTGCAGACTGGGAATGTAGAAGTAATATCCCTTTGTAGACTTTGGGATATCCAACAAAATAGTACCTATCAGATTTGGGTCCCAGTTTGTCTGAGACTTGACATCGAACGTAAGCCTCACAACCCCAAATCCTCATGAAAGACATCTTGGGATTTCTCCCTATCCATATCGTATATGGTGTCTTTATGATAGCCTTGGATGGTACACGGTTAAGGGTAAAGGTTGTTGTGTCTAGAGCATATCCCCAAAAGGATATAGAAAGATCTGTGTGACTTATCATAGATCGTACCATATCTAATAGAGTACGATTCCTCCTTTCGGATACACCATTCCATTGTGGTGTTTCAGGAGGAGTGAGTTGGGATAGAATCTCACACTCAGCTAGATAGTCACGAAACTCATGGCTAAGGTATTCACCACCTCGATCTAATCGAAGTATCTTAATACTCTTGCCAAGCTGGTTTTGTACTTCATTCTTGAATTCTTTGAACTTTTCAAAGGATTCTGATTTATGTGTCATAAGATACACATAATCATATCTATTGAAGTTATCAGTAAATGTAATTAAGTACCTGTAACCACCTCTAGCTCCAACATTGAAATGGCCACATACATCACTATGTATAAGTCCTAACAAGTCTGTTGCTCTTTCGCTGTGTCCACTAAAGGGAGTCTTGGTCATCTTGCCTAAAAGATAAGACTCACATGTCTCATATGATTCAAAATCAAATGAGTCTAGCAGCCCATCCTTATGGAGCTGAGATAAGCGACTCTCATTTATGTGACCTAAGCGACAATGCCAGAGATAGGTTTGGTTCAACTCATTTGACTTGAACCTCTTGGTACTTATGTTATAGATAGGGCTCTCTAAGTCTAGAAAGTAGAGTCCGTTCATTAGAGGTGCACTACAATAGAACATATCATTTAAATAAACTGAACAACATTTGTTCTTTATTATAAATGTAAATCCTTTCTTGTCCAAACAAGAAATTAAAATTATGTTCTTAGTCAAAGCAGGTACATAACAACATTCATCTAATTCTAGTACAAGCCCAGAGGGCAAAGATAGATCATAAGTTCCTACAGCAACAGCAGCAACCCTTGCTCCATTGCCTACTCATAGGTCCACCTCGACCTTTGTCAATGCCCTGCTTTTTCTCAGCGCCTGCACATTGGTACAAATGTGAGATGCACATCCAGTATCTAATACCCATGATGAAGAAATAGATAGATTGACTTCTATAATATTTATACCTGAAGTAGAAGTCTCACTTCTTTTCTTCTTAAGATCTTCCAGGTAAGCTTTGCAATTACGCTTCCAGTGTCCAGCTTCCTTGCAGTGGAAGCAAGCCCCTTCCTTGGCTACCCTTCCTTTGGATTTAAGTTCTTTGCCTTTACCCTTGGCTTGGGACTTTCCCTTACCTTTAGGCTTGCCCTTGCCTTTCTTTTTGTGCACCATCAAAATGGTGTCAGATTTTCCCTTCTTAAGGTTAAGCTCAACAGTTCTCGACATGCTGAGCATCTCAGGCAGTGCCTTATCAATTTCATTCATGTTGTAATTCATGACAAATTGATTGTAGGCTTGTGGCAAAGATTGCAAGATCAAGTCAGTGGCCAGCTCTTGGCCAAGTGGGAATCCCAGCCTTTGTAGGTTTTCTACGTACCCAATCATCCTGAGTACATATGGACCTACGGGAGTCCCATCTTGTATTTTGGACCCAAACAATGCCTTAGAGACTTCATATCTCTCATGCCTTGCTTGTCCTTGATATAGTTGACGAAGATGTCCAACCATATCATAAGAATTCATGAACTCGTGTTGCTTCTAAAGCTTAGAGTTCATGGTCGCGAGCATTAGACATGACACATCTAATGCATCATCTTGATTCTTCTTGTAAGTATCTTTGTCAGCTTGCGAGGCAGTGGCAGGAGGTGCCTCCGAAATGGGCTACTCGAGGACGTACAACTTCCTTTCTTGGGTGAGAACAATTCTCAGGTTCCTGTACCAATCCAGGAAATTTGCTCCATTGAACTTGTCCTTCTTAAGGACAGAACGCGGAGAGAGAGTGTTCGTGTTTGTCGACATAGTAATCTACAACATACAATGCAGAGAATTAATATCATATTCCTTTTATCATTTAATTAGGCCTTTAATCAAATGATGCTCGCACTGAATTATAGGAATTTTGTAGAATCGAGTTATGGATGTGGTCAAACCACATTACTAGATTCATACAAACTAGATATAATTCTTGCGGGACAAGATCCACATCATACTAAGTCTTGAGTTAGCTTTGGCTAAATCGCCCAACACTTAGTACGATCGGTGGGTAACACATTACCGATTACATCTCTATGCAACTCTTATTTATAGGATCAAGACCCACATTTACAATAGACCTTGAGTTAGCTTTGGCTAAATCGCCCAAGATTTTGTGTAAATGCGATCTTATCCTATCTTTCAAACGATTGGAATATGGCTATAGTGCTACTCAATCCAATTGAGTTAACTAGTTTTACTCAATCTAATTGAGCTTACTCTTACCCATGCCATGATAGGCGGGACCAAGATTGTCCCTCGCACCCTACCAAGATAATATGCATTGTTCTGCTTTGGCAGATTCAACAACTACAAATGATCGAGGTAGTGATGGGTATCAAGGACCTGGTAGGCATTTACGAGTTGATTCGATTAAGATCTAATCTAATCGCAATGTGTATCATATACCCATTAAGGCCTTTATTATCCTTTATTAGCATGCATCACATACATACATACATTATTTTACCATGCATCATATACATACAAGAAAATTATCCTAGCATGCATCATATTCATACAAGCATTATTCTACTAGCATGCATCACATACATACAAGAAAAATCAAATATATATATATATATATATATATATATATATATATATATATATATAATTAACTGTGATGTAGTCATGGCCCTACTACGATCTTCTCAAGCCAATGAGAAGAGCGGACGGTCAACCTAAGGCTAGCGGCTTCTCCAAGCGCTTCCTTTGACCGCCATGTGTCGTCGGCACCCTTCTCATAACTTCGTCTACAAGTGGACTTTCCACCACTCCATTTTGTACATTACAAATATGAAACTCGAGTTACATTCGAGTCTAAAACTATTTACAACTAGAATATCAAAAGAAGAGGTACGACGCGCAGGTCGCATACACTATACAACACGCACAACCACAAAAACGGCACGTAGGTCGTATTATGAATTACAACACATCATAATCCAATCAAATTGGGGTCATTGGGCCATGACAATCACATAATTATACATAATTATAAATTATGTATTTTTACAGAAAATTTCTATAATTTTTCCTATTTTTTTTCAATTTTATGAGTCACCTCTCTGTAACGGTCCCGCTAAGCGGTTTCCGGGCGCGATCGCGGGATAAGGCTCCTTTCGGGCATACGGGCAGCGCCCCTACTCACAAAAGGTTCGCCGGAACTCGAGAGTGTCATGTGCACACTCCTCTATTGGTATCCACACAAGCAATAGGTGGAGAAAAATACCTTAGAGTGTGCTAGCACCCTTTAGGAATTTCGGCCAAGGAGGTTGGGAGAGCTTGAGAGGGTGATCCAAGGAAGAAGATGAAGTTGTGTAACTCACAAAATGAATTCCAATCTAATGGTAATAGTGGCCGACCATTTTTCTTGGGGGGGGGGGGGGGGGGTTTACATGCATGCATGTAACGTCTCCAAGAGACAATGGCTCTTGGTCTCCCTCATGAGGTGGCACCACATGATAAGTCAATGATGATGTGGAGCATCATCATTGGCCGGCCATGCCAAGTCATCATCATGACATGACATTTGGTCAAGTCAAACTTGACCTTTCATCTTCCCTCTCAAGTCATGTCAAACTTGACCTCTTATCTCCCATGGTTGATCAAATCTAACTATATGATTCAAGTCAATTTAATTTAATGAATATATATTCATTAATTTAAATTGATTTAATTAATCAAATCTAAATTAGACTCATTCAACACTTGAATCAAATTGAGTCCAACTCAATTAGTCTAATTAGGATTACTCTTAATCCAATTTGGTTCATCCCATGAACCTAATCCTCATGGTTCATCTTATGAGCCTAATCTCCATCTAAATGCCCTTAGTGTGTGACCCTATAGGTTCTTGTTACGTTGGCAATGTCCCTAAACCGATTTAGGAACATAACCAATGAGCAGTATCTAGCAACACATCGTTGCTACCCAAGTTACAAGAATGTTGAGCTCCAACATCACCTTTGTGACTACTAATTGTGACTCTCACAATATGTGACAATGTCCCTCTATCCTTGACATCTAGATTGACCAGTTGAGGCATAGACTGTGTCATCCTCGGTATAATCTATATCTTGAACTCCAAGTAGACTTACTCTAATCAAATAAGCTCAATATCTCATCTTGACTCATTTGGGCATGGTCATGCACTTCGTGGTCTCACTCTATCAAGAATATTCGTAGTTTTTGAGCTATATCCGAGTCCGACTCTATTGTACATGGCTTCATGAGTTCCAAGAAGTCGATTAAGATTCTTGGACCCCGTCGAGAACTTGTTCAACCGAGCTTCGAGCTCTTGGACTCGTCCTCTCAAGAGAGAGTTCTCTTCTTCGAGTTTTTCAACTCGAGTTGAGTCCTCCTCTTGAACTCGACTAGTCGAAGAGTTTAGGGGTGTCTCTTGTTTGAGGGTTTCAACCTCCTCAACCAAGGACTCGACCCTAGACTCGGATTTTGCTAGTTTCCTAGTTAGAAATTTAATTGTATTGTAAAGCGTATGAATTAGTGAGTGACTAACCTTAATTTTCCCTTTTGGTCTGGCATTGAGTTGCTTCTCAAAGTAGTCCTCGAGTTCGGAGTTGGTGTTGTAATTGGATTCGGATTTAGACTCTGACTCAAACTCTTCGGGTCTTGCCATGCATGCTATGCCGACGCCTTCTTCGTTGTCCCATGTTGCATGAAAAACCTTCTTTTGATTTGATTTGAATTGTGCCCTCTTTTGGTTCTTTAGTAGCCTCCTTTCCCTCCAAACGATCTTTCGCACTACATTCACTATTGCTTCCACCTCTTCAGATTCGGACTCTGATTCATCTTCGGGTTTGAGTCCATCTTCTTGCCTGGTAGATGGCTTTCTTCTTTATTCTGCAAGTAGAGCAATACCTCTCTTGGGCCGGACCATGTTAGTCTGCTCGTGAAGTTCAAACTCGGAAAATAATTCGTCTAACCTAAGCTTCGAAAGGTCCTTAGAGACCTTGTAGGCATCGACCATGAATGTCCACAAGGTAGTCCTAGGAATTGAATTAAGAATGTACCTTAAGAGGTCATGGTTTTTGAACTTGTGTCCGATGGTGTGCAAGTCGTAGACAATGTCCTGGACGTGGACGTGTAGTTGTGTCACCGTCTCGTGTTCTTGCATCTTAAGGTTATACAACTTATTGAAAAAAAGGTCATGTTTACATACCTTAGCATCGGACATTCCTTCATGTAGCTCGATTAATTTGTTCCACAGGTCCTTTTCTCTGATGAAGGGTCCGATGCAGTTCGGCTCCTCTTTGGACAGACCACACTGCAACATTTGGGTCGCCCTTGCATCGCCTTCAATTTGCCTCTGGTTGCATTGGTCCACTTGTTGAAGTCCAAGGGCTCGCCTTGATCATTGGTGGGTAGAGCAAATCCTGTTTGGATGATTATCCAAGTCTTGACTTGTGTTTTTAGAAAACACTCCATCCAACCATTCCAATAATGGAAATCTTCTCCGTTAAAGAACAGAGGTCGGGTGGTGTTGTACACCTCATTGTGGGCCATTTGGAAGGAAAACCTTGCACACAAAATAATAAAAAAACACAAAAAAGGTTCCAAGATGTCGTCTTGGATTAGCAATGTAAGAAATGAAAAGAAACAAAAGGAATAAACGATAAATAACCAACTAAAATAAAAGATGAGCACTTAAAACCTTCGATGTCCCTGAAAGAGTATTAAACGTTGGATTTTGGCGATGAAGACAGTTTGTTATGAGGGTAAACCCTCGTAAGAAGTATAGATCTCTCAGAGACCTTCTTTTTGGTAGGTAGCCCGTTTCGTGGGTCAACTTGTACGGAAAGTTATGCCCGTTTTACCATCGGCAACTCCAAAAGCGAATACTTGCAAAACAAAATCAAAAGAAGAGTACCAAGACTTCGTCTTGGATTAGTAGTGCGGGAGAAAGTTTAAACGAATGAAAAAAGATTCGTAAAATTCAAAAACAAATCTGTAAAAATGCTAGATTGGTGGTTTCACCAAATCTTAGCCGCCCCCCCCCCGGCTCTGATACCAATTATTGGATCAAGCGGATCGCTAGAGGGGGGGGGTAAATAGCGATAAAACTTTTTCATTCGTTTCAAGACACAAGTAAATGCAGCGGAAGATAAATGCAAAATAAATGAGACAATAGTATTTTTTACTTGGTTCATAGCCTTCGGCTACTACTACAAGGCTCTAGTGATCCTTGACCACACACGGAGGGAAAAGCACTAACGAACTCCTCCTCGTTGGCGGTAGGAGTTAATCGAATACAAGAAACCACAAAAGCTTGAGGTAGAGGGACACTCCCCCTCTCCTCATTGCGATAAAAAAGCTCCAAGACAATAATATGAAAAGAGATCAACTAAATTAAACTTATACTGACGAATAAGAAATGATAACTTAAGATTAGATCGTCGGAGAAGTAGCACTTCGTTGTCGGAGAGTCGCAGCATTGTGGAGGCTTTTGGGAACTTAGAATTGATGAGAAAACCCTAGGAGATTCCCTCCTTTTATAGCCTTTGAGTCCCTTCTCGATAGGATCTTCAACCAATCAGATTTGAGCACATATCTCCTTGAATTGAGGTGATAAGGCTTGACTCCTCGAAGCTGATCCTTGACCATCAGTCGACTGATGGCCATCATCAGTCGACTAATCACAGCATCAGTCGAGAGCTGATCGAGGGCAGTCGACTAATGGACGACAATCGAGTGCTCCAAGCTGGCAGTCGACTGATGCTAGCTGAAATCAAAAGTTAGCTTAACAAAAATATTATTTCGACGGTCGCTGACCATCCGATCTCGACCTAGACCATCCATGGGATGTCTTTGGTCGGATCTACGCTTAAGACTATCCCCGTAAGGAGGATACGACCTCACTTATGCTCACACACATGAGCTTACCTCGATACTTACTTTGTAGCTCTTGCTTCCGACCTTCCATTTGATTCCTTCGGCTCCCTCCGAAGTCACTTGAGTGTCGCCCGACCACCGCGGCTTCCTCCGAGTGTCGCCAGCCTTCAGCTCCAGCTTTTGCACTTTTTTGCACACTTGATTAATCTCGTGTGATAATAATGTAATCTTAACTTTGTGTCTTTTTCCATAATCAAAACACAAGTTCGATCATCTGGTGCCCCTGCACCAACATATATATCGTTTCCTATAAGTAATATGTCATCGACATACAACACTAGGAACACGACTGCGCTCCCACTAACCTTCTTGTACACACAGGGTTTGTCTTGGTTTTGTGAGAAATCAAACTTTTTGATTGTCTAATCAAAACGGATATTCCATCTCCTGGATGCTTGCTTCAATCCATATATGGACCGTTGAAGCTTGGATACCTTGGTTTTATCAACTGATGTGAAATCCTCGGGTTGTATCATATACACGTCCTCGAGTAGGTTTCCGTTAAGGAAAGTCATTTTCACATCCATCTGTCATATCTCATAGTCATAATGAGCTGCTATGGCCAGGAGGATCCAAATGGATTTAAGCATAGTTGCCGGTGAATAGGTCTCGTCATAATCAACACCTTGCTTTTGACGATAGCCATTCGCCACTAATCTAGCCTTAAAGGTAATCACATTACCATCCATGTTGGTCTTCTTCTTGAAAACCCACTTTCACCCTATAGGCTTGATGCCTTTAGGTGGGTCCACCAAGTTCCAAACTTGATTTTCATACATGGAATTCTTTTCCACTTCATGGATTCAAGCCATTTGTCCCTTTCTGAACTTCTTCATAACCGGTAGGCTCCTCATCATCAATGAATAACACCTCGTTCGATTCACTTACGAGAAATCCATATCTCTCAAAAATATTGCGTGTTCTACCATATCTACAAATATATGCTGTTACAATAGGTTCAGCCGATCACTCATCACAATGAGTTATCGATTGTGGTTCTTGACCAGGTATCTCATTAATGTATATTGGAGTCTCTTAAACCTCTTCATGTTCAATGTCACTCCCACTATATTCTTGCAAGAGAAACTCTTTCTCTTGAAACACAGCATGCCTTGAAACAAATACCTTTTGTTCCATAGAATGATAGAATTGGTAACCCCTCATTTCTTTAGGGCATCCAATACATAGATATTTATCAGACTTAGCATCCAATTTGTCTGATACAGTCCACTTCACATAAGCAGGACAATCCCACATCTTCAAGTAAGATAAATGAGGTTTCTTACTATTCCATATCTCATATGGAGTAGTAGAGACTACATTGGTTAGGACTCTGTTTAGTAAGAAAATAACTGTCTGAAGTGCATAGCCCCAAAAGGACTTGGGAAGATTTGCATGATTCATCATTGACCTAACCATGTCCAACAAGGTTTGAAAATTTTAATTCGGGGACATGGGAGCCTATGAGCATTCCGAGGTATAGCACGATTGCCAACAAATGGTATCAGAGCCACGGTTTCCGGTTTTGTGTGTTTTGGATTCCGTTACTTTCACGCACTTATCATATATTGTGTATGCCGGATAATAGTAGAATGTGCGTAGGATAACTTTTTGGTTGCAGGCATAAGATCCAACTATTATGGCTATATATGTGTGTATGTGATTGCATGTGTGTGTGATTGTATATTATTTGAATCCTCGGGGTTGACGAGGCTAAATTAGTATTTAATTTTTGTAATTGAATACGGTATTGTTTAGCCACACTTTATTTTATTTTACTTTCGATCTAGATTTCATGTACACTCCCTCGTGGAGTATAGGATCGATGGATGTAAAATAAAATAGGTTTTATTCTCGGCTCGGATCTCCGGTTGGCTCGTACATGGCGTAGGAGGAGCGGACGAGGTGGCGACACGACGGGATGCATATTGGAGAACAATGCCATAATAGTTGAAAAAATTCTGATTTTTCCATATTTATTGCTGATTTGTTTTGTATGCATGTTGTGTGTGCTTGAAAATTCCTCATTTTCAATTTACTAAGTGGGAGAGGGATATTTTAATTAATTCCCGCGGCCTCCATTACAATTTGACGTGTGATGCAACAAACTTGTGCGTCGGCTCTGAGTGCCTTCCTCCCCATCGGATGAGTTTGTTTGTGGATCACTAGGTCAAATAATGGTTATAGGAAATTATTTAGGAGCGTGTGTACTTCCCCATCGGTAAGGCACATAATCCGAGATAATTCCCTTAGTATCGTGTAATGGTGCACACTTAGATGCAAATAAAAAGTATCCTCCCCATTGGAGTCACTGCTTTTATTTGTAGGGCCAAAGAGGAACCAACTATTAATTTTATTTGTCAAAAAGTAAGGTTGACAAGATAATAAAATTAATGGGTAAAACCTCCTCTTACAAATGTAGAATTCGTATACGTCCACACTATCGTGGCATGCGATATTCTCGGTGTTTTGAGGTGATGGTTGATTTCGGAATTTTATTGTTTTGAGGAATCAATAATATTTGAAATCTAAAGTAATGATCTATGTGATTCTTAGGATTTTCAAAATGACTTTCAGTCCACTTACTATGATACTAAAGGAAATAAACTTACTGTATCCAAATAATATTGATTGGAAAAGATTCTAGATATTGTCTTATCTGCTAAGGTGTACAAGTATGCACTCTTCAAAGAGTGTCCTCAAGCCATCATTGCTCAAAAGGGTTTCTACTTCTAAGCCGAAAGGCAAGAAGAAGAAGAAACAAGGTGAAGCAAAGATGGTGGGAGGATCTCAGGGAAGAGTGAAGAAGCCGAAAGGCGAGTACTTCACTTACTAGCAGGATGGACATTGGAAGAAAGAATGTCCCAATCTAAAGAAGAACAAATGTATATCCTTTGGTCCAGCCGTTGAAACATGGTTAGAGGCATTATCTACCGGCACCTGGTGTGTAGATACGAGAGCCACTAATCATTTCTGCAACACTTTGCAGGGGTTCTAGGAAACCCGACGACTAACTAAAGGGGATATTACCATTTACTTGGGCAATGCCATGAAGATGACGGCTATTGCAGTGGGAGATGTTTTATTTATCTTTTGAGAAAAATAAAGGTTTTTGGTTTTTAAGAATTTCCTTTATGTACCCTTATTTAGAAAGAATTGATTTCGATTTCTAAATAGTTTTTGGATGGATAATCTATTTCTTTTCATGACAGATTTGTTATAAAAGGAATAGGGACATTATCTATTCAGGTACATAGATAGGAAATTTATAACTTGAACCACAAGCTTCCACGATGCAAATAGAAGTTATTAACTCATCTTCTAAGTCTAATAAGAGAAAAGAACCTTCGAAGATGAACCAAACATATCTTTGGGATCTTAGGCTTGGTCATATTAACCTAAGTAGAATTCAAAGGTTGATAGCTGATGGACCTTTGGGTTCATAAGTGGTGGAGCATCTCCCAACCTGTGAATCTTGCTTGGAGGGTAAGATGACCAAGAGGCCTTTCAAGGCCAAGGGGTATAGATCCAAAGATGTGTTGGAATTGGTTCATTCTGATTCGTATGGTCCTATGACTATCTAGGCAAGAGTGGTCTTGAATATTTCATCTGTTTTATAGACAATTATTCAAGATGACACTACGATCTGATTGTGGTGGTGAGTACCTCTTGGGAGAGTTTAGGAACTACTTATCAAAGGATGGGATTCAATCCCAATTGACTGCACCTGGCACACCCCAGCAGAACAGTGTAGCAGTACGAAGGAATAGGACTCTTATGGAGATGGTTAGATCGATGATGAGTTATTCTGACTTGTTTTGTAGTCCTAGAGATCAGAGGGTGATCGTTAACACGAATGCCAGATTTCTAGAGGAAGACTATGTGATAAGCAACAAGCCCAAGGGTAAAATTGTTCTGAAGGAGTTAAAAGGGAAGTCACTTCTTTAGTACCACCGGTACAAGAGGACATACCACATGTCACTGCACCGCGTGTCACAGAGGATACATAGAAGATACCTCGTCGTAGTGGGAGGGTTGTGAGACAGCCTCTTAGATTCATGTTTTTGGACAAATCTTTTGATTTGGTCCCTAGCAAACATGAACCTGATCCCTAGACATACGACGAGGCAATCCAAGATATAAATACAACATCTTTGCAAAGTGCAATGAATACTGAGATTGAATCTATGGATTCAAGTCATGTTTGGGAGCTCTTGTGCACTGCAGCTCATATGGATTATGAGTTGTGGCAGATGGATGTCAAGACAGCTTTCCTTAATGGAAGTCTTGAGGAAAACATCTATATGAAGCAACTAGATGGATTCATTGCTAAGGGCAAAGATCGTATTGTATGTAAGCTTAATCGGTCCGTTTATGGACTGAAGCAAGCTTTGAGGTCTTGGAACATCCGCTTTGAGGAGGTAAATCCAGTCTTATGGATTTATTCAAAGTTCGGATGAGTCTTGTGTATATCAGAGATGTGACAGAAACGTAGTGGTATTTTTGTACTATACGTAGATGACATTTTGGTGGTTGGCGACAACATCGAAGTGTTATCAGACGTAAGGGTATGGTTGTCCAAACAGTTTGATATGAAGGACTTGGGAGAAGTGGGTCACAACCTTGGGATCAAGGTTGTTGTGCTTATCCCAAGCTTCATACAAAGACATGATGGTGGATCGTTTTAGCATACAAAACTCCAAGAAGGGTTTTCTACCTTTCAGGCATGGAGTTCCTTTATCTAAGGAGATGTGTCCAAGATCATCTGAAAAGATAGAGGAGATATAGGCAGTTCCTTATGCTTCGGCAGTAGGAAGCCTAATGTATGCTATGTACGAGACCAGATATCTGCTTTGCCGTAGGCATGGTCAGCAGATATCAAAGTAATCCAGAACAGGGATATTGGACTGCGGTAAAGCATATATTGTAGTGCCTGAGAAGGACTAGAGATTATATGCTAGTTTACCGGGCAGACCAATTACTCCCTGTGGGTTGCATGGATTGAGATTTCCAATCAGATAGGGATAACAGTAAGTCTACCTCAGGTTTTGTCTTTACTTAAGGAGGTGGATGTTGGGATGTATACTGAAAGCCTAGCTCTTTTGTATGAACATCTTTATTTTGAAATAAGAATCACATGATCATTGTTTGCATATATTTATGCATATTATCTAATACGTTACATTGTAGATAACATGGTGTGCGGTGTCACACGGGAGATCATGTTATCGGCTCCTTGTAAAGTATAAGTAAAGGCTCACAACCGAGATGGCTTTGGACAAACCATCAGAATGGTTGTAGTGTGATTTGGTATTGGTTTGTCTTGACCATAGAATCACACCAGTGCACTTTGTGTGTATTGAGCAAGACCGACACAGAGGTGATTCGATTTATTGCTGACTACATAATCGAATCGAACCTCAGATATTATTTAGTACATGCTCTTAATCCCGATATAATAACGGGCACATATACTTGGTACTCATCTCTTTGATTTACCAATGGGCGAGATTTATAGATTAAATCGATAGACTCGGTAAGTTGGGAGATGATATTATTTATATGGTGTGCCGTTAATTATAGGAGGAAACCGTGTCCTATATATTAGGATGATGATGTCCCATTGAGGAGCTCATAAGGTTCATCATGTAAACCCTGAAGGTGGACTAGGTCCGGCATGATGAAAAGGTTGAGTGGTACTACTCAAGGAGTTAGATGTTGATTAATTAATGGGTAGTAAATTAATTAATCGACGGTCATTCGAGATCTTAAACACGGAGAGAAAATGTACAAATAATATATGGAGCCCATATTATCATATGGGGGTTGGTGAGGTAGATCATTGATGGACCTTTAGTGGATTGGACCATCATTAGTGGATCGGACTTTATGTGGGCTTGATCCATGGGTGGCCAAGACCCAACTCCTCCTCATGGTCCCTAATGTAGCCCATTAACACCTCAAGATGCTTAGATCCAATGGATAGAAACAAAACTCTAAGATCCATTGGTAGAGATCAAATCTCTAAGATCCGACAGTTGAGATTAAATCTCTAGATCCGACGGTTGAGATTAAATCCCTAGAACCAATGGAGGAGATTAATTCATGACTTATCCCTAACTCTATAAAAGGAGGGCATGGGAAGTGGTCATGGATAACATGATAGGGAGGGAGCAAGGCTTGGGCGGCAAGAATAGGGCAATCCTAGTTGAGATAGGATTGGAATTAGGGTTAGGGTTTGGAAGCAAGGGTGGCACCAAATAAGGCAAGTTTTCCTTCTTCTTCCTTTCCTTGTGGCCAACGTCTAGCAGCTATTCCAGCCCTTCCCAGCCCTTGGCCAGTGCCCAAAACACTCCCCTCTCTTCTCCTTAGGTGGTGGAAACAAGATATAGGGTTTCCCTTGGTGTCTTGGAAGTTTTCCATCATCTTCTTCTCCTTCTAGTTGGCCGGCGGCAAGAACTTCTATAGTTCTTTGTTGGTTGAGTTTTTGAAGGAGAAAAACATTGTTTCTCTTCTTCCTCTTGTTTGGGAAAAGCAAGGAAGGAAGTTTTGCGATCTAGGAGCTTCGACTTTTGGTGGATCGTCGCCCACACGACGTCCAAAAGGAGGAGGGTCATACATTAGAAGACCAAGAGGTATAACTATTCTTCTATCTCTTTTACTCATTGCTTGTGTTTGTTTTTCAAAATATAAGCATGTTATATTTCTGTAAATAGGCTAAATAATACTTGGATCCCGAGTATAAACACAAAAACCGGCGATCTGGACATCGTCTATTCCGCGACTACTCGTAGAATAGAGAATGGTCGCTTGAACAACTAGTTTGTTCAAGTGACCTCTCTAAACGAATAGCACGACGATGACTTGGTTGCTTTGGGAATCCCTTTTTTCTAGGATTAAATTTTTAATCCGGGGACATTGAAGGGATCACCATGGTCAAGCAACCGAGGCGAAGGGGAAGCGAAGTTTCCCCTCACGGACTCGACAAGGGAAATCCCTTAAATTGGTATCAGAGCTTCCGGGCAAAACCCTACAGTGGAGCCATTGTTTGGAGGAGTGCCCAGCAGAAATACGTGGCGGACTCCACCATGGAAGATGAGTATGTGGCAGCCTATGAGGCAGCCAAAGAAGCTGTGTGGCTCAGGAACTTCCTGATCGACTTGGATGTGATTCCTGGTTTGCCCAAAACTATCACAATTAATTGTGATAATAATGGTGCAGTTGCAAACTCGAAGGAACCACGAGCCCATAAGGCTAGTAAACACATAGAGTGCAAGTACCACCTGATACGAGAAATCGTAAAGGAGGTAGAAGTTGCTGTCGCCTAGCATGCATCAGAGGATGACCTGGTAGACCCTTTCACTAAGGCCCTTCTAGCGAGAGCTTTGATAGGCATGTGGAGGGAAGGGGAATCAGATGTATGGCAGTATGATGACAGCATAGTCTTTTAGTATAAGTGGGAGATTGTTGGGATGTATACTGAAAGTCTAGCTCTTTTGTATGAACATCTTTATTTTGAAATAAGAATCACATGATCATTGTTTGCACTTTATTTATATATGTGCATATTGTCTAATACTTTACATTGTAGATAACATGGTGCTTGGGTGTGGCACAGAAGATCATGTTATCAGTCCCTTGTAGAATATATGTAGAGGCTCACAACCAAGATGGTTTTGGACAAACCATTGGCATGGTTGTAATGTAGCTTGGTATTGTTTTATCTTGAACATAGAGTTACACTAGTACACTTAGGTGTATTGAGCAGGACCGACATAGAGGTGATTCAATTTGTTGATGACTACATAATTGAATCGGACCTCGGATATTATGTTGTACATGATCTTAATCCCGATATAATAACGGGCACATGTACTTAGTATTTATTTCTTTGATTTACCAGAGGGTGAGATTTCTATGGATTAAATCAATATGCCCGGTAAGTTGGGAAATGATATTATTTACATGGTGTGCCGTTGATTATAGGAGGAATCCGTGTCCTATGTATTAGGTTGATGATGTCCCCTTGAGGAGCTCATAAGGTTCATCATGTAAACCCTGCAGGTTGACTTAGTCAACATGATGATAAGGTTGAGTGGTACTACTCGAGGAGTTAGATGTTAATTAATTGATGGTCAGTAAATCAATTAATTGACGGACATTCGATATCTTAAACACGGGGAGATGGATGTACAAATAATATATGGAGTCCATATTAATTTATGGGGGTTGGTGAGGTAGTTCGATGATGATCCTCTAGTGGAATGGAACATCATTGATGGATCAAGTTTGTGTGGTTCCGATCCATCGGGTGGCCAAGACCCAACTCCTCCTCATGGTCCCTATCGTAGCCTAATATAAACCTCATGAAGTCTAGATCAAATGATGGAAAACAAATCTCTAGATCCGACGGTTGGGATTAAATCCCTAGAACCGACGGTTGAGATTAAATCTCTAGATCCGACGGTTGGGATTAAAACCCTAGAACCGACGTTTGATATTAAATCTATAAATCCGACGGTTTATATTAAAACCCTAGAACCGACGGTGGAGATTAAACCAAGGCCTAAACCTAACTCTATATAAAAGGGAGAGGAAAGGTTGGATAAGGTGGGCGGCAAGAAAATTGGGAATTAGTTCCTATATTTTTGGCTACCTCATCAATAACCAATTTTCTCCTAAGTTCTATAATAGGGTGGCTATGGGTTGGGCGGAAAAGAGGAGGGTGGTTGATGTTGGATGATGGATGCTAAGGAGATTAGGGTTTAGCCTCCAATTGCTTGGGCGGCAAGCAACCCTAAGGAGGAAACCCTAATTAGGATTTGGCTCCTATGGGTTGGGCGGCCAAGGCTTGGAAGATGAGTGGGCGGCAAGCAGGAAGATCTCTTCTTCTTCCTTGAAGGTGGCTAGCTCCTAGATCTCTTCTCTCCATCATGGTTGGGCGGCAAGAAACCCTAAGGAGGAAACCCTAATTTGATTAGGGTTTGGCTCCTTTGCATGGGCGGCCAAGGTTTGGAAGGAGGGTAAGCAGCATCTTGTGGAAGAGTTCTTCTTCTTCCTAGGAAAGGTGGCCGGTTTAGATCTCCTCCTTCCACCTTGGATGGGAAGCAAGAAGACCTAAGGAGGAAACCCTAATTAGGGTTTGGCTCCTATGGTTGGGCGGCTAGGGTATGCAAGGAAGGTGGGCGGCAACTATAGGAGAGGAGCTCTTCCTCTTCCTAGGTTGTGGCCGGCTCCTTCCTCTATTCCCTCCACCGTGGCCGGCGCCCAATATATTCCCTTTATCCTCTTCACTCCATCTTGGCCGGCAGCACCAAAACAAGGGTTTGTCCCTAGTTCGGTACCTTGGTTGTTTCCATTATGTTCTCTCTATTCTTGGGGCCGGCGGCATCAATCCTTTTGTGGAATGGTGGTTGGCTCAAGCAAGAAGGGAAAGAGAGTTCTTCTTTCTTTGGATTGAAGAAGATCTAGGAAGCTTCAACTTGTGGAGGATCTTCGCCCACACGAAGTCTACAAGGAGGTTAGGACATACGATAGAAGATCAAGAGGTATAAAAGTTTTATAACTTTTATTATTGTTCTTTGCATGTTCTTATTGATATGCTATCTTATGTTCTTTATGTTAGTATATGTTGATTATACTAGTTTACATTTGTATGTATTTGTATAATCATGGACCCCGATAAGAAACACAAAAACCGGCGATCCGTCCGTCGTCTCTTCTGCGGCTAACCGACTAGAAGAGTTGTGTTGCTTGAACAACTAGTTTGTTCAAGTGATCGATCAAGTCGTTAGCACGACGACGAATTGGTTGTGCTTAGGAAACTCATTCCATCCGGATTAGTTTTCATTAGTAAAAATTTTAATCCGGGGACATGGGAGCCTATGAGCATTCCGAGGTATAGCACGATTGCCAACATTCGCCTCTCAAATACACCATTCAATTTCGGTGTATACGGCGGAGTACATTGAGACAATATACCATTGTCCCTTAGATAATCTAGAAACTTTTGACTCAAGTATTCACCACCTCGATCTGATCGAAGTATTTTAATACTCTTGCCAAGTTGTTTCTCTACTTCATTTCTGAATTCTTTAAGCCTTTCAAAGGCTTCAGACTTGTGTTTCATCAAGAACACATACCCAAACCATGAGTGATAATCGGTGAAGGTAATGAAGTAGTTATAGCCTCCTAGAACTTGAGTGTACATAGGTTTGCATACATCAATATGTATTAGACCAAGCAACTCTCCCACCGGTTCACCTTTTCTAGTAAAAGGTAACTTGGTCATCTTTCCCTTTAAGCATGATTCGCATGTATCATATGAATCTAATTCAAACGATTCTAGAATTCCACATCTGTGTAATTCGGACATGCGTTTCTTGCTCACATGGCCAAGACGACAATGGCATATGTAGGAGTCTAATTGATTATCTTTTCAAGCGTGCTTGTTGCTCGCTTTGATATTGAAAATGTCACTGGATATGTCCAACATATAAATATCATTGCTTAAAGTTTCAGTCCCATAAAAAATGTCATTCAATGTTATGTAACAACAATTGTTACTAAAAGTTAAATGGTATCCATTTCTATTTAAACAAGAAATAGAAATGATGTTCTTTATCAACGAAGGAACATAAAAGCAATTATCCAGTTCTAAGACAAGTCCTATAGGGATTTTTAAAAAATACGTTTCGATGGCGACTGCAGCAACCTTTTCTCCATTCCCAACACATAAATTTGACTCTCCCTTGATGAGTCTTCGTCTATTCCTTATCCCATGTATGTTATTACATATATGTGAACCACACCTGGTATCCAATATCCAAGTGTCTAAGGAAATAGAATGACAATCAATAAAGAAGATATCTGAAGAAGATGGGGCATCGGATGCCTTATTCTTCTTCACGGACTCAAGATAAATCATGCAGTTTCTTGGCCAATGACCCTCCTTGCCGCAATGATGGCAAGTGCCCTTTTGAGCTGGTTCTGCCTTCCTTGCCTTCTTCTTCCCCTTGTGTTGTTCCTTTGATTTCCTCTTAGAATCTTTCTTTGAGGAATCAACTAACAACACCCTCCCCTACTCATGCTTCACAGAAGGCTCCATAGTCTTCAGCATATTGAGCAGTACCATAGATGAACCTTCTTGCATCTCAGAGGTGAAGAGAAGCTTGGAGACTTCGAACCATTCAGATCTCACTTGCTCATCAAACAACTCATAAAGATGAAAGACTATGGTATGAGCATCCATATGCTCATGCTGCTTCCGTAGCTCGGGTACCATCACAACTAACATAATGCAACTCGTCAACTCAGAATCATTCACATGTTTCTGATAGGCCAACAATTGGAACGAAGTTGCATCATCCATAGGAGGGGTGGGAAGAGACTATTCGAGGACATATGCAAGCTTTTCTGCCTTGAGAATAATTCTCAGGTTTCTAAGCAAGTCTATGAAGTTTGGCCCTGTCAATTTATTCAAATCCAAAATAGATCGCAAACTCAAAGATGTCATGATCAAGTGATTAACCTAGAAATACAAATCGAGCATATATGAGAAAATGATTTTAAAATGCATCAACATACATTTACAAATCTCATTCATTTTTCGAAATCAAAACCCTCAAAATCAATTCGGGAGATCGTAGGTCCATCTTCGAATGGGTTGGTATCCAACATAGATAAGAATGACCTTTGAGAGAGTCCAACAAGACATTCTTAGCTACAATGGTAGGTATCAAGTATACCAATTGCATATCACATATATCCAATTATCACAATGTGTTATCAACTAATTGAATGTTCACATATACATCGGGTTGTTGACTCATTAACAAGTATGCATCATATGCATAGCACCCAACTTCACCTCCCTTCACATCGACCTTGGAGAGAGTCCAACAAACCGATGCCCCAAGTTAAAGTCGCCCCATTAATCACGAAATAATTTTAATATGGATAGAGCGCATTTAACATATTAGCCAGGCTTGGAGTGAGTCCAACAACCGAAACTAACGATTGACCTCTGACTCTTACCATATTAGTGTTAAACTATTCCAATGATTTGAACATGTTAAGGTTCAAACCGGGCTTGAAGTGAGTCCAACAACCCAAACAAGAAACTAAACTCTGGTTCTAACCATATTAATGGAAGGTGTATGCTTTAATATTATGTAAGAGTTTAAAGGTCTCATCCTCTTTGCATGCAAATTACTATTATCTACATGGCATGACACACATGGCATACATCTACATGTCACGACATGCATGACATAATGACATGCATCTAATACAATTACATGACATACAATAATGGCATATACAAATAGTTTACTTATTCGTCATAACTAATTTTTGAAATAAAATATGTTTGAGATTTTATTTCTCAAATCAAATATTGATTAAATTAGGAAAACAAATTTCCAAATATAATCACATATTTTATTTATGAAAAATATTATTTAATGAAATTCAAATTTAATTTAGGAAAAAAATTTCCTAAATTGTAATTTCCCAATCACATTAAAAAATTTCCAATTTGAATTTCATTACTAATTAAAATTTCCATAATTATTTCTAAACTTTCCAAAAGTAGAAAATTTAGAGAAATACAATTATGACTATCGCAAAACAATTTTATGATTGTGTCGAAACACAGTCCGGCTCTGATATTGTGTTGGATTTCTCCCGCACTGACGTGGGTGTGCGTTCGAACTATTGGTGCAATCGACCCAGGTTGACTCGAGTTTGACTCGAGCAGTATTTTGATGATAGACAAAACTTATGACATGGGATTGTCATAGGAAAGTCCAACATGGAGTTGGCATGTAAAATCCAAGCATGGGGCTTGGTGTGGGAAAATCCAAAGCATTGCGAAGTCGTGCCCTTGGTGCTTGGTGAGAAATGCATTGAGAAGCCGTGCACTTGGTGCATGTGGGAAGTCTTGAGGACTTGGTAAGTTCACTAGGCTCGGAGTCCTTGAGTCGGTGAAGGATGACATTGCGAAGACGTGCGCTTGGTGCATCCAAGGGACCGCTGGACGGGGAGAGAATGGAGTGAGCCCAAAGGGAAGCATACGTTGAGGGCTTAAGACGCGAAGGATGGCGTTGCGAAGCCATGAGCTTGACGCATTCGAGGGACGTAGGCCAAGGGAAGAGAGCTTCGGTGGGAAACTCCATGAGGGATGAGGTGGACTTGGCCATGTGGCTAAGTCTGAGTGTCGGATGCTCAAACAACCTTGTGTTTGAGGTTTTAATCGACATCGATCGGTAGCATAGGTGCCGGATCGTACTCAATCGACTAGGGTTTGGTAGTGTTAGGCTGATTTTGTGCTTGGCGTCATTTGCCATAGGCGGCATTCGGTGATGTCGACAATAGTCAGCTAGGGGATGACAATCGACTGATGGGAATGTCGCGAGTAAAGAATGCTCTGTAGCCGACTGGGAAGTCGACTACTAGGTGTAGGGGATCGATTGGCTAGCTAGAGGGGGGGGGGTGAATAGCCCTCTTACGATGGATGTCGAAATTCTCTCGTTCGTTTGCTCTTCTACACAATCGTTAGCGCAAGCGGAAGCATAAACAATAAACACAAAGCAATAAACGAAAATACAAACGCTAACAAAGAAGATGTAATGTGGTTCACGGCTACGCCGCTAATCTACGATCCCGATTCGTCCGAGGTGAATCACTCCTTCAAAGCTAATCACTATTGGTCTCTCCTTTGCACCAAGCTAGGTGGAGGTAACCTTTACAAATCAAGCACACTCCTTTTACAATAGATGTGAAAGAAAGCTAAGAGAAGGAGTTTGAATCTTGTGGAGCACTTGGATGGTCGTTTAGAACTTCAGCATTCCCCTCCCAAAGCTCCACACCCTCTCTTTTTATAGAGAGGGCTGATTTCTTCCGTTGGTGCCACGGATCATTCTTTGCCCTTGGCGATCGCCACCACTCCAACGGCCTCCGAACACGTCGGATCCCGACTGTTGTAGTCCAATGGAACACTTGGCAGTCGACTGATGGACCTCACCGGTTGATTGCTGCCTCCGTAGTCGACTGCCCAGTCGGCTATGAGCGATTCTGTGCCCGCGACATCCTCTGGCAGTCGACTGTCATTCCATGGCAGTCGACTGCTGGGCATAAACCCATCAATCAAATACCAGTCGAACCCACTCGAATCAGAGCAGTCGACTGCTATTACATGGCAGTCGACTGGTGCCGTGTGAAACTCAAACTTAACATAAGTTTGAGCTTCCAACGGTCGGGTAAACCTTAACCCTTGCGGTCAAGTCTCCGACACTCAGCCATTCGGCCAAGTTCACCTAATGAGCTACTTACATTTCACTCATTCTCTCATCTCACTCGAAGTCCCTCACCGAAGCTCTCTTCGTTCGCGGCCACGTCCCTCGGCAGCATCAGGCGCACAGCTCTGCAATGCTCCTTCGCGTCTCTTGCCTCCGAAGTATGCTTCCTTGGCTTCACTTCAAGTCATCTCGTCCGGCGGTCCCTCGGATGCTCCAAGTGCACGGCTTCCGCAAAGTCATCCTTTACCGACTCAAGGATCGAGGTTGTGAGGGTGAACCCGCCAAGGCTCCATGTGAGAATTACCAAGTTCTGCAAGACTCCAACGCACATATCAAATAATAATACCAACCTAACTTAAACCCTTTGACACACACATCAAAACCTTATCATGGCAAGAGATTGCCCTAACAATCTCCCCCTTTTTGATGTGTGGCAATCCGTTTAAGTTAGGTAAAAACATTTGATGAAAATTCTAAGGTAAGAAGGCATGTAAACATAAACATGATATAGCAACATGCAACTCCCCCTTAATCCATGAAACTCCCCATAAAAATTTTCTCCCTCTATCATAAACATGATCATTTCTCCCCCAAAATATATTCCCCGTTACTTAAACATACATTTCTCCCCCTTTGACACCATCAAAAAGATTAATCCTAATTTATAAACTCATGGCATCAAGTCTAATAGAAAGAGAACACCAAAAACATGATTAAAATCTGAAATCAGAAAATATTGGGCTGTTTTTCAGGTGAACAGTCGACTGCTATCAGTATGGCAGTCGATTGGCACAATGGATTCCGAAATTCTGATTTTCTGGGCAAATTTCAGAAATGCATTAAAAATTCCAAAAAATTCGAAAAATCATGAAATTTGGGGAACATATTTCTTGTAAGATTATTTATCAGTGAAAATTTGTTTTTCATGAAAGGCATTATATTTCCAGAGATTTGACAAAAATCCAAAAGTTTTAAAAACCACTAGGTTGTTGATCATTCTAGTATCAAGTTTAACACCTAGTTTTGCATCCAATTGTTTCAAGACATGAATACATAGATTTTAGATTAAGAAATTGTTTTAAAAACATATGAAATATCCAACCATGATCTTTGGGCAATATGTCTATGAATTAAACATAAGCCTTCCCCATGATTGGTCTATTATTGCTATTTTGATACTTTAAATGACCATCTAAATGCCATAGACATTAGTGGACATTTGTACCATCCTAACATCTCACCCATGCTAAGTTTTCAATCAAAGTAGCCTATGGTGAGTGTGAGATGCATCCTAGGGGGTATTTGTATATACTTAACCATCATATTCATACAATTCTATCAAGGTTAAGTATCAACCTAACAATCCTCATGATCATAAAGGCATATATCAATTAATTCTATATTATGATCATGAAATACATGTATTCATTGAATTGTTATCATGCATTATGTATTATGTCATGGTAATAAACAAATTATCACCTAAAGCATGATTTAACCCTATTTCTCATGATGACGTGCCAAATTTCAAAATCATAAATCATGATTGCAAATATACATAGCAATTACATTAATCATCATGATTTAAGCATTATTATCTATTTATGGGCACGTTATCATCACCCAACACTATTTAAAAATGTTGTCCCGCCATCCTAAGTCAACCAAAATATGATATAGGTCAAGTCCACATGGTTGACTATCCTAGGGTTTTTCTAACCCTTAAGGATGGATTTTGGAACCCAATACAAATTCTTGCCTATGGGGTTCACTAGAAATTCCTTAGGAATCCATTTCCTAGCAATTACTTTCTTCTTATCTTGTCCCCTAGCAATTAGGCATTTATAGGCCTTTTCATTTTTCTTTTCTTTGTATCCTAGGCCTTTCTTATTGAAACTTGCCCTTTGGCTCCCAATTATCATGTTCAAGGTGTTGGAGCCAATTGTAAACTTTTCTAGGGATTTTGTCAAATAGTCTACCTTTTCCCTTAAGGCCCTATTTTCATTTATACATGCATCACTAACATCTAATGGCATATAGTTATCATGTGAGCATGCATCATTTAAGCTAGAAGAAATATTATCATCATTTAAGCATGTTTTTTCTAACTTACTTTCTAAGTCCTTAATTTGATCTAGCATGCTTTTGTTCTTCTTCTTAGCTCTAAATAAATCCCTAGTTAAGCTAGAAACCATGGAAACTATTTTCTTAGGAGTTAAGTTTGTTACCATAGTTTCCATGTCCTCTTCTTCTTCATCGGATGAGGAGGATGATGATGTGGAGGAGACTCCCCCTTCATTTGAGCTCTCTCCACTTGAGCTTGATCCTTCATTTTCGGTGGAGGAGCAATCCAAGTCATCAAAGGCCATTAAGGCCAAATTGGTGACAAAGGCATTCTCCTCTTCTGATGATGATGAAGAGGATGAGGATGGATCATCCCAAGTCCTTGCCTTGAGAGCTTTGGCCTTCCCCTTTTCCTTTGTCTTCTTCTCCTCTTTCTTCTTGCTCCCCTTCTTCTTCCTCTCTTCTTCTTTCTTTTTCTTCTCTTCCTTGCTCTTGTTTAGGAGGGGACAATTATCCCTTATATGTCCCTCTCCTTGGCAATTGTAGCATATGACTTTCCCCCTTGGTCTTCTACTCCTATCATTGGATTTATTAAATCGAAAACCTTTTAAAGCACGCCTTACCCTCCTTACCATATACGCTTCTTCCGTGCTATCCATGGAGCAGCAGGAAGAGGCTTCATCATCGGAGGAGGAGGGGATCTCTATCTTCTTCTTCCCCTTGTTTGCCAAGAATGCTACTCCTCTTGAAGGTTGGATTTTTGGCTCTTCTTGTATAACTTCAAGTCTTGTTTCATGAAGCTCCATGGTTGAGAAGAATTCCTCCAAGGTGCTTACTTTTAAATTCTTGGAAATGTAGAATAAGTCCACCATGGAGCTCCACTTTGAGGACCGGGGAAAGGCATCTATGGCCTTCATTACCATATCCCGGTTGGAGAGCCTTTCACCTACACTTGTTAGTCCAATCAAAATTTCCTTAAACGTAGAATGTAAGGAAATTACCTTTTCTCCCTTTTCTAGTTTAATGTTGTTGAGTTGGGAGCGGAGTAGGTCTCTCCTTGCTAGCTTCGCCTCGGATGTGCCTTCATGAAGCTCAATTAGCTTCTCCCACATCAACTTGGCACTTAGGCATTCTCCAATTCGGTTGATCTCTTGTTGGGGAAGCACATTGTATAGGTGGTGTTTGGCCTTTGAATTTGCAAGGTGCTCCTCCCTTTGCTTTTTAGTCCACCTAGATTTCTCTATTGGCTTTCCTTCTTCATCCCTAGGCAAAACGAAACCGGATTCCATTGTAATCATAATATCAAAATCCGTTTCGAAAAATACCTCCATTCTCTTTTTCCACCAAGAGAATTCGCTGTCGAACTTCGGTGGGTGGATGTTGGAGCCGACCATTTTGAATGTTGCTTGTTGTGGCGGTTAGTCCTCGACAAGCTTTCCTTGGCTCTGATACCACTTGTAAAGGATCGATTGGCCGGCTAGAGGGGGGTGAATAGCCCTCTTACGATGGATGTCGGAATTCTCTCGTTCGTTTGCTCTTCTACACAATCGTTAGCGCAAGAGGAAGCATAAACAATAAAGACAAAGCAATAAACGAAAATACAAACGCTAACAAAGAAGATGTAATGTGGTTCACGACTACGCCGCTAATCCAAGATCCCGATTTGTCCGAGGTGAATCACTCCTTCAAAGCCAATCACTATTGGTCTCTCCTTTGCACCAAGCTAGGTGGAGGTAACCTTTACAAATCAAGCACACTCCTTCTTTTACAATAGATGTGAAAGAAAGCTAAGAGAAGGAGTTTGAATCTTGTGGAGCACTTGGAAGATCACTTAGAGCATAAGCATTAGCCTCTCAAAGGCTCCACACCCTCTTTTTATAGAGAGGGCTGATTTCTTCCCGTTGGCCGCCACCGCCCTTAGCGATCGCCGCCTACAACGGCCTCCGAACACGCGGGATCGTTGTAGTCCAACGAACCACTTGGCGATGGATCGATGGACCTCTCATCTCATTCCACGAGTCGACTTCACGGCCACGAGCGGTTTGCGCGACATCCTAGCGATCATTCCATGATCATGCGGCATAAACCCATCAGTCGGATACCAGTCGAACCCACTCGACTCAGAGCAGTCGACTGCCATTACATGGCAGTCGACTGGTGCCGTGTGAAACTCAAACTTAACATAAGTTTGAGCTTCCGACGGTCGGGTAAACCTTAACCCTTGCGGTCAAGTCTCCGACACTCAGCCATTCGGCCAAGTTCACCTAATGAGCTACTTACATTTCACTCATTCTCTCATCTCACTCGAAGTCCCTCGCTGAAGCTCTCTTCGTTCGTGGCCACGTCCCTCAGCAGCATCAGGCGCACAGCTCTACAATGCTCCTTCGCGTCTCTTGCCTCCGAAGTATGCTTCCTTGGCTTCACTTCAAGTCATCTCGTCCGGCGGTCCCTCGGATGCTCCAAGCGCACGGCTTCCGCAAAGTCATCCTTCACTGACTCAAGGACCGAGGTTGTGAGGGTGAACCCGCCAAAGCTCCATGTGCAAATTACTAAGTTCTGTAAGACTCCAACGCACATATCAAATAACAATACCAACCTAACTTAAACCCTTTGCCACACACATCAAAACCTTATCATGGCAAGAGATTGCCCTAACACTAGGTCACCAGTCGACTGATAGGCATGATCAGTCGACTGGTAGGTGATCCGTTGGAACTTGTCCAATGTGGATCTGGCCATTGTGAGACAATGACTACAGGGGCAGTCGATTGGGGCCTTTTGGCAGTCGACTGCATGGCACGAAAATAGCTTGATGCAGGTTATAAATGGAGCTCAAGATTGAGGATTTCGCCAAGACTTTAAGGAAGCTATTGGAGGGGAATTGCTGCTGCATTCCAGTCCTTCAAAAGTCATCCAAAGCAAGCAACAAGAAAGAGTTCAAAGAAAAGAGTTGTAAAGCATTATTTACTTGTATTTCTTAGTGTCTTTGTATTTCTTGTAGTATTACTGTTGTAATAGCTTGTGAGAGGTTTCTCCACCTTTGACGTGTTGTCGAGAATGAGTTTAGTTAGTGTCGTGCGCATAACAAGAGCTCAGTGAGCTCGCCCATGGAGTAGGAACCATTCGATTCCGAACCACGTATATTGTGTTGTCTCTTGTGTGATTGTATTTGTTGTTAGTATTCATATTTGTATTAGTATTCCGCTGCGCTAATGACAATTGTAGATGAGCATGCAACGAGAACGATCGTATTCCATCGTACGATGAAAGAGGGCTATTCACCCCCCTCTAGCTGGCCAACATGGACCCTACAAGTGGTATCAGAGCTAGGAGCTTGTCGAGGACTAACCGCCAACACAAGCACCACAAGATGGCCGGCTACAACCTCCAACCATCAAAATTCGAAAGAGATTTTCTATGGTGGAGAAGAAAAATGGAGGTATATCACGAAACCGATTTCGATTTCATGTTAATTCTAGAAAATGGTTTCGAGTTGCCTAGGGATGAAAGAAATAGGCAAATTGAGAAGTCAAGGTGGACCCAAGACCAAATCAAGGAATTCAAGATAAATCTTGAGGTAATAAAATTACTTAGTGATTTGATACCTAACACTATTTGGTCTAGATTGGGTGACTATAGGGATGCAAGGGAGCTATGGAATAAGATAATGAAATTCCAAGAAAATTCCCAACCGGCACATGTAGAGGAGAATGCCGAGGAAGAAGCACCCACCACATTTGAAGATGTTGATGATTTGGTAGAGACCTCCACCTCTAGCATTGAGGGGGAAGAAAGAGTTTCTATTCCGGAGCAAAGTCAAAACGAAACATCTACCTCCGGAAGATGTGATCAAGAAGAATCCTCCACCTCCCTAGGTAACTCAAGTGTTGTTATTTTAAATAAAAATCACATAATATGCTTTGAGTGTAGGGAGAAAGGACATTACAAGAGTAAATGCACAAAATTGGCTAAGAAGAAAACACCGGCTTCAAAAGTCAAGCCAAAGTCAAAGGATGACGGAGTCCCCAAAACTAGAAGCAAAGAGCACATTGTGTGCTTTTAATGCAATCAAAAGGGGCACTACCGAAGCTAACGCCCTAGGGGGAGGAAGAAAGGGCGAGAAGGTGTATCTCATGTAGGGGGAGCTTCCCAAGCTAACCCTAAGGTAAATTTAATTAATGCACCTTCAATTCCTAAAGTTAAAAAGCATGCTAAAAACTATTTTAGTTCTCTTGCAATTATTAATGAAAAGCATGCTAGTAGAAATAATAAGGTTTATTAATGAAAATCATGTTCATATATCTAAGGACAAACCTAGGACCAATAACACTAGAACTATCTTGCCTAGGGAATCAATTAAGAGAATAGAAGAAAATTTGGGTATTAATCCCAAAAAGTCTAAGCACATGCCTAAAAAGAAGAGGTTTTCCCAAAAATCCAATGATAAATCAAAATTGAGAAAATTAGAGCTATAAAACCAAGTCTTGATGTCAAGACTTGAGAAAATGGAGAAAACCCTTAGAATCATAGAAAATTCAATTCTAGGGTTAAATGCTCAAAAGTCAAAACCTAGGAAGCAAGAACGGTCTAAGGGCAAGGAAGGTTTAGGTCACAAACCTAAGCCCAAGAAGACTTATCATAATGTTCCATTTGATTATGGAACAAAGCCTAGGGTTAGGAAAACCAAGGTTACTAGGGAAGTGATCCCTAAGTCTAACCATGGTAGGTGTCTTGTGGCTAAGACCTCAAAGAAATCAAATGTAGCCACTAAGAAGGTCAAAGGGGGAGTTACCCCTAGAGTTGACCTAAGAAAGACCCAAAAGACTATGGCTTCAAAGCCTAAAAGGGTCATTAGGAAGGTATCTAGGGAAGTTATCCGTAGTGAATACCTTGTTAACCCAAAGAGCTCCAGTAGGTATTGGGTTCCTAGGAGCGTGATCGATTCACACTAGATGGGTTAGGGTGTGTCAACCCTAAGTGGATGGGTAGTTAACCTAGCCATGGTGAGTTGACACATTAGGATGTGCCAATGTGCTTGAGAAATTGAAAAATGATTAAATTGGCACAAATAGGTCTTATAGGTATGGGTGTGCCATTTTAGGTTTATGGCACACTTGGGAGATAATGGTTTTAAGGCAAAATAGAATTAATCTCTAGAAATGGCAATTTAGATTTAACACTTAGGTATTTTATACCTTAGTATATTTTACTTGCCATGATTTATTTGCCTTGCCATGTCATGACATCATTCTCATTTTTATCTATAAAAATGTCATGATCATGTTTAGAATTATCTTTAGATGTCATGTATGCTTAGTTCTCATTCACATGCCATGATATCATGTTTTTGGCATATGCTTTTATCTATATCATATCTATGCCATAATCATATCATGCATAAACTAAAATGAAATTAAGGACTATGGCTTGATTTGATGGGAATCAAATAATATTGCCTAGAAATATGCATGAGACCATTAAAGAACAAAAACTCACATCTCACTAGATTAATTGCCTTGAATGTGTCTTACACATCTAGATACAAGTGAGATGTTTAGGAAAGAGGAATTAATGGCTTCAAAAACATTTTGAAAAACCTTGGCGAAGTCTATCTTTTGATAACTATCACCATTTAATGGAATGATACAAAGAGGGCTAAATATTGATGCTTTTCTAAACTTTTGAACTTTGTGTCAATCTCACTAATTTGTGGGTAAAATAATTTTCCAATATTTTTCACCCATAATATCTGTGATAAGTAATATACATACCAAATTTCAAGATTTTTCAACATATGTATATTTACTTACGAATTTTAGAAATTCATTTGACAAACTTCAAATGATTATCGAGCCATGGTGGCAAGTCGGTGATGGAAAATGTGACCGTGGTTTTAATCGATCATTTGCCCATCTTTGATTCGGGTAAACCTTGATGGTTAGGCTCATGTTTAGTTGTGTTTTGGTCCCCTAACTACTCCTAACCCTAGGACATGCTTGGGAGAGCATTAGAAAGGGTGGAAATCCATTGGACATGGAATAGGAGAAGTGTTTAGGGAGAGTATCAATTTTAAAGTGGATGAGAGTTCATTATTGAACTTTGCCTAAATTTTGATTTGGTTAATGTACCTATTGGCTTAGGGACTCTCCAAGGACATTGATCGTGCAATGGTCAAGGGGGAGCAAGCCTTTAGGGGGATGTATCCATCATGGGAAGATGGATGTGTATTTCCTCATGGAAGGAAAATTGAGTGTCCTCTCTTAAGTGATATGGGATCACTAGAAAGATGGTAGGAATGTGTTCCTTTAAGGGAGAGATTGTAAGATCTCATTGGGATATGAGACATTCATACCCTTGGGGAGGACCTTTTTGATGTAATGTCAAAAAGGAGGAGAAGTTACCAAGTTACCAATTAGGGTTCATTGGAATTCTCATTGGGATATGAGAATTGCCAATATGGGAGAATTGGTAGACTTGAGATGGTAGTTTTGTCAATCATCAAAAAGGGGGAGATTGTTGGTGTAATCGGCCCAGGTTGACTCGAGCAGTATTTTGATGATAGACAAAACTTATGACATGGGATTGTCATACGAAAGTCCAACATGGAGTTGGCATGGAAAATCCGAGCATGGGGCTTGGTGTGGGAAAATCCAAAGCATTGCAAAGTCGTTCGCTTGGTGCTTGGTGAGAAATGCATTGCGAAGCCGTGCGCTTGGTGCATGTGGGAAGTCTTGAGGACTTGGTAAGGTCACTAGGCTCGGGCTCCTTGAGTCGGTGAAGGATGGCATTGCAAAGCCATGCGCTTGGTGCATCCGAGGGAACGTCGGACGGGGGGCGAATGAAGTGAGCCCAAACGAAAGCATACTTCGAGGGCTTGAGACACGAAGGATGGCGTTGCGAAGCCATGTGCTTGACGCATACGAGGGACATAGGCCGAGGGAAGAGAGCTTCGGTGGGGAACTCCATGAGGGATGAGGTGGACTTAGCCATGTTGCTAAGACTGAGTGTCGGATGTTCTAACAACCTTGTGTTTGAGGTTTTACCCGACATCAGTCGACTGGCATAAGTGTCAGTCGACTGCTCCAAGTCGACTAGGGTTTGACTGGTGTTAGACTGCAGTTTTGTGCTTGGCAGTTGACTGCCATGGACTGGCAGTCGACTGATGTCGACAGCAGTCGATTGCCGAGGGATGGCAGTCGACTGATGGGAATGTCGTGAGCACAGAACGCTCCGTAGCCGACTGAGCAGTTGACTACTAGGGCATGATCAGTCGACTGGTAGGTGATCCGTTGGAACTTGTCCAACATGGATCTGGCCATTGTGAGACAACGACTACAGGGCCAGTCGACTGTGGCCTTTTGGCAGTTGACTGCTGGGCACGAAAACATCTTGATGCAGGTTATAAATGGAGCTCAAGATGGAGGATTTCGCCAAGACTTTAAGGAAGCTACTGGAGGGGAATTGCTGCTGCATTCCAGTCCTTCAAGAGCCATCCAAAGCAAGCAATATGAAAGGGTTCAAAGCAAAGAGTTGTAAAGCGTGCTTTACTTGTATTTCTTAGTGTATTTGTGTTTCTTGTAGTATTACTATTGTAATAGCTTGTGAGAGGTTTCTCCACCTCCGACGTATAGTCGAGAAAGAGTTTAGTTACTGTCGTGCGCATAACTAGAGCTCGGTGAGCTCGCCCGTGGAGTAGGAACCATTTGGTTCCGAACCAGGTATATTGTGTTGTCTCTTGTGTGATTGTATTTTTTGTTAGTATTCATATTTGTATTAGTATTCCGCTGCACTAACAATAATTGTAGATGAGCACGCAACGAGAACGATCGTATTCCATCGTATGACGAAAGAGGGATATTCACCCCCTCTAGCCGGCCAACATCAACCCTACACGAACATGTTTTGTAAACATGCACACAGCGGAAGAAAAAACAAGTAATAAACTAATTTATTACAACACACACACCATGCGCATACAAGGGTACATCAAGTGTAGACATAATCGCCATTTCAAATTTTGCAATAAAGGAAAACTACTCTAGGTATACCTGACGAATTACATGAAGCGAGAATGACATCAACTAAGTGACTCTCGTGAGTTTTGCCTCTATCCATATCCACACCGAGTATCATCGGGATAGCTTCAACAAGCTACGAGCCCTGTCTTCATAAGAGTTACTTGCCTCGCGTCGAAGATGTTGTGATCCGAGGGACGATCATAATCTGAATCAAAATCGGATCCAAAAATGAGTTCCACGAACTCGCATCTCGGAAGTGGTTTTTGTCAACCAATTGACGAACACTTAGTCCTCCACCAAAGGGAATTGCCGGAGATCGAATCTCTGACAAGTAGGTCACTATCGGAGGACAAAAGGTCGACCAAACGTCCTCTCCATGAAGAGGATAGCAACTTGTTTTGGTGGAGGAGATGACAGGCCAAATAAGTTGGTCGGCTGCTCCATGGTCATTGATGGCAAAGGGAGGTTGGGTGGTGGCTAAGGAGGGCCGGAGAGCTACCGGTGTCTGGTGGTTGGCTGGCAACAAGGATGAGGTGGCGGCACAACTCCTTGGGCGACACCAATGGGTTGGGCAACAACAATAAGGGAGGAGAAAAGGGAAAAACAGTTAGGGTTTCCAAAACCTAAGTCGTGTGTCTTCACAAAAACCTTAAACCGTGTTTTTATAGAGAACACATTCTCCTAGCATTTTTTGGTTTATAACAAAAATTTGTTAACACACTCCATTAACTTAAGTTAAAATAAACTAGACTGCATTGGTCTATTTTAAGTTAAAATGAATCGAACCAATTTCGATTAATTCATTTAAAACCAACCAAACCCCTTTGGTTTATTTTCCACCAAAGGATTAGAACCAAACCGATTTGATTCATCCATCATGTCTTCATAAGACTCGGCCCATCCATGTTTCGGATGCGACTAGAACAATTTCAGACTTGCTCTTTGTTTGGTCCAAACAAACCAAGTATCTCTCGATCTGAGAATCCTATTCTCAAGCTCGTTTTAAATCCTTCAGATAACACTCATTGTACGTGTGACGAAATAGGTTCCCAGTTTATGTTGGTCATCTATAATTAACCATTAATTATAGAACGATCCTAAGTGACACCTACTAGTACATCATAATCCCCAATTAACCGAAAAATCAACAATTGACCGCAGAACAACTTCTAAAACATTTCAACAGCTATAGTAAATCGTTCCTCGTCCCCTTTACTCATCTTATACCCACTTGGTTCAGGACATGGTCTATAGTTTCAGTCCCCACTAGGTTGACCACATCACACCTAGCCCAAGTATTACTTCCTCGTCCTACAAATTCTAGTTACTGCACATGTATCAAAGAGTACCATACTCTTAACATGTAATGCTTTGGCCAAAGACTTTAGTAACAATCCAACGAGAGGCCATAGGGTATAAATCTCCTCGCAAGAAGTGGTGAATCCTCTGTAAGCTATTCAAACACCTTCGACCACTTCGACTTATACCCAGTCATCTCGGGTTTGCATCTCCTCGGAGATACTTGCTTAAGATGTCAAAGCATAAGTCTCCATGACCAAGATGACTTGAACACCTCAAGTCTAAGGAACATCACACTTAAATTGCAGTAAGAACTTCATTGACATATCTATAAATGAAGATAACCATATAAAGTCTTACAGCCGGTCACTGCAATGAACTAGTTACCATAACTAGCATCCATGTTCAACTCTGGACATCCCAATGTCTCCAGCCAATGAGAAACAACTACTTGGATAAACCAAAGAGTATGACTCGTGCTAGTCTCAACATAATTAATAGCGTCCGAATCATCAATTCATCGACTAGGGATAATTCCAAAACATCGCAATTACACAAGTATAAATACTCACTAGTTGTGATCCTATCACAAATTCTCTCATGTTGTGAATCGTATTGCGAACATTCAGAAAATGAGTTTAAGACCCAATCAAATACATGAAAACAAGTATACTCAAATAGTAAATCTTCATGTATCAAATAAATGGTACAACCATAAGGCGATTGCCTTAGGACATCTCTCATATATAACTAACATAATCCAGATTGAAAAAGTTCCAATGGATACATAGAAGTCGACTGCCAAACCCTAGCAGTCAATTGCCCTTACTCAGTAGTCAACTCGAAAATATTCTATGTCTATGTCCTTGACCATCAATCTGCTAACTTCCACATCAGTCGACTTATCAAGCCATCATTATGAAGGTAGGAAACTTTGCTTCCCACTTCAACTCGGTCGCTTGTTCATGGCGATCCCTTCTACGTCCCCGGATAAAAAACATTTATCCTTGACAAGAGGGATTACCCAACCTACCATTTCATCGTCGTGATATTCGATTAGAGTGGTCACCTGAACAAACTTGTTGTTCAAGCCACCAACCTCTATTCTATGAATAGCCACGAAATAGACGATGTACGGATCGCGGGCTTTTGTGTTTATATTCAGGGTCCAAGTATATTTAACCATAAAAATAGAATACACAACATGTATATGATTGAAAAACAATTATAGACCTGTTACAAAAGAAAATAGAAAAGCGTTATACCTCTCGATCTTCTATTGTATGTCCTTCCTCTTTTTGGACGTCGTGTGGGCGACCATCTTCCAAAAGTCGAAGCTCCTAGATCACCAATCTTCCTTCCTTGCTCACTCTGAACAAGAGGAAGTATAGAAACAAAATACCTCATCTTCTTTCAACCAACCACCAAGCACCAAGCTTGGTGCTTGCCGCGGCCAAGAAGAAGAACAAAGAGAATTGGGCCCCGGCCAAGAGCCTCAAGGGAAGACCCTAAGCTTTGTTTCCACTGGCCAAGGAGAAGAGAAGGAGGAGCTTTGGACGCAGGAAAAAGGGGAGGAGAAGATGATGGGCGCCGACCACCTTAAGGAAGAAGAGAAGAAAGGAAAATTTTTCCTTAATTGTGGCCGCCCAAACCAAACTCCAAAACCCTAGCCTCCAAGCTCCTTGCCGCCCAACCCTAATCCTATCTTGCTTCTAATTCTTTTCCATGCTTAAGCCCCTTTTATAGATTTAGGCTCAAGTCTCTTTTTAATCTCAACCGTCGGTTCTTGGGATTTAATCTCAACCGTCGGATCTAGAAATTTAATCTCAACCGTTGGATCTAGAGATTTAATCTCCACCGTCGAATCTAGAGTTTTATTTTCAACCATTGGATCTAGGCGTCATGTGGTTTTAATAGGCTACAATAGGGACCATGAGGAGGAGTTGGATCTTGGCCACCCAATGGATCAAGCCCACATAAAGTCTGATCTATTAATGGAAATCCAATCAACAAGAGGATTATCATTGATCTACCTCACCAACCCCCATAAGTTAATATGGGCTCAATATATTATTTGTATATTTTTATTCCCGTGTTTAAGTTCTCGAATGTCGATCGATTAATAAATTTACTGTCAATTAATTAATCAACATCTAACTCCATGAGTAGTATCACTCAACCATATCATCATGCCGGACCAAGTCCACCTACAGGGTTTACATAATGAACCTTATGAGCTCCTCAAGGGGACATCATCATCCTACTATATAGGACACAGTTTCCTCCTATAATCAATGGCACACCATATAAATAATATCATTTCCCAACTTAACGAGCCTATAGATTTAATCTATTAATCTCGCCCATTGTTAAATCAAAGAAATGAATACTAAGTATATGTGCCTGTTATTATATCGGGATTAAGAGCATGTACAATATACTATCTGAGGTCCGATTCGATTATGTAGTCAACAATAAATCGAATAACCTCTAAGTCGATCCTGCTCAATACACACAAAGTGTACTAGTGTGATTCTATGGTCAAGACAAACAAATACCAAATCACACTACAACCATACCAATGTTTGTCCAAAGCCATCTCGGTTGTGAGCCTTTACTTATACTCTATAAGGAGCTGATAACATGATCTACCATGTGACACTACACACCATGTTATCTACAATGTAATTTATGAGACAATATGCATAATCACAAATATGCAAACAATGATCTTGTGATTTTTATTTCAAAATAAAGATGTTCATACAAAAGATAGACTTTTCAGTATACATCCCAACAATCTCCCACTTATACTAAAAGACTATGCTGTCCTTAAACTGCCATACATCTGATTCTCATTCCCTCCACATGCCTATCAAAAGCTCTCGCTGGAAGGGCCTTAGTGAAAGGGTCTGCCAGGTTATCCTCTGATGCAATCTTTGGCCACAGCAACTTCTCCTCTCTTTATGATTTCTCTTATCAGGTGGTACTTGTGCTCTATGTGTTTACTTGCCTTATGGGCTTGTGGTTCCTTTGAGTTTACAACTGCACTACTATTATCACAATATATTGTGATAGTTCTGAGCAAACTAGGAATCACATCCAAGTCCATCAAGAAGTTCTTGAGCCATACAACTTCTTTGGCTACCTTAGAGGCTGCCACATTCTCAGCTTCCTTGGTGGAGTCTCCCACGCATTTCTGCTTGACACTCCTCCACACAATGGTTCCACCTCCCAAAGTAAACACAAAACCTGAGGTAGACTTACTGTTATCCTTGTATGATTGGAAGTCAAAATCTGTATAACCCATAGGGATTAATTGGTCTGCCTGGTAAACTAGCATATAATCCCTAGTCCTTCTCAGGTACTTCAATATATGCTTTATCGTAGTCCAATTCCCCTATCATGGATTACTCTGATATCTGCTGACCATGCCCACGACAAAGCAGATATCTGGTCTCGTACATAGCATCGCATACATGAGGCTTCCTACTACCGAAGCATAAGGAACCGCCTTAATCTCTTCTATCTCCTCAGATGTTCTAGGAAACATCTCCTTAGATAAAGGACTCCATGCCTGAAAGGTAGAAAACCTTTCTTGGAGTTTTGCATGCTAAAACGATCCACAATTGTGTCTATGTATGAAACTTGAGATAAGCACATCCTTTTCCTGCGATCCCTTATAATCTTGATCCCAAGGATGTGTCCCACTTCTCCCAAGTCCTTCATATCAAACTGTTTGCACAACCATACCCTTATGTCTGGTAGCACCTTTTTTGGGTTTCCGGTACCGCGGAGAGTGTGTTCGAACATGTTTCGTAAACATGTGCACAGCAGAAGGAATAAAATAATAAATCTAATTTATTACAACACACACATCACACGCATGCATAGTACAACATGTGTATACATAACCATAAATTCAAATTTTACAATAAAAGGAAATTTACACTACGTATACCTGACGTATCACGTGTAGCGGGAAAGACATCAACCGGAACGATTCTCGCTAGAATCGTCTCTATCCGTATCCACGCCGAGTATCTTCTGGATGACTTCGCTAAGTCACGAGCCTCGTCTTCGTACGGGTTACTAGCCTCGTGTTGAAGACGATGTGATCGAGAGAAGATCACGATCCGAATCCAAATTCGGATCCAAAGATGAGTCCTCAAAAACTCTCTTCTCCGGAGAGGTATTCGTCAACCGTTTAATGAATCCTTCATCCTCCACCTATGAGGATTATCGGAGATCGAATCCCCGGTAAGTAAGGCACTGTCGGAGCTCCTAACGTCGTCCAAACGACGATCCGACGAGAAGGAAACAAGCTGTCCAAAAAACTGGACAGCTTTGGTGGAGACCTTGCGCCAGCCAAATAAGGAAAGCGGCTTGCTCACCTTGTCGCCGGAGCCAAGGAGGATCACCGGAAATATTCCGGCACCAGCTCGAAGCCGGAAATGGGAGAAGCGAGAAGGCGGTGGCGGTTGGAGAAGATGGCGGCCTAGGGTTCAACTCTAGGTTAGGGGCTTTTTGGATTAGGGCTTAACAAACCCTTAAGCCCTCTTTTATAGAGAACTAATTCTCTTAATGGTTATTGGATCATAACCATAAGACCCGTTAACTCGCTCCATTAATATAAGTTAAAATAAACCAAACCATGATGGTTTATTTTAAGTTAAAATGAACCGAACCAACTTTGGTTCATTCGTTTAAAATAAACCAAACCCTTTAGTTTATTCTCCTCCATTGGATTAGAACCAAACCATTTTGGTTCATCCATTATGTCTTCATAAGACACGGGTCATCCACGCTTCCATTACTACTGAAACAATTTCATGCTCGCTTCTTGTTTGGTCCAACCAAACTTAGTTTCTCTCGGTCTGAGAATCTCATTCTCAAGCTCGTTTTAAATCCTTCGGATTACGCTCGTTGTGCGTGTGACCAAATAGGTTCTCGGTTTATGTTGGCCGTCTATAATTAACCATTAATTATAGAACGATCATGAGTGGCACCTAGCAGTACATCATGATCCCCAATTAATCGAAAAGATCAACGGTTGATCCAGAACTATTTCTGAAACCCTTCAGCAGCTCGAATGAATCGTGCCCCATTCCCTTCACTCATCTTATACCCACTTGGTTCAGGACATGGTCTATAGTGTCAGTCCCCACTAGGCTGACTACGTCACACCTAGTCCAAGTATCATTTCCTCGTCCTACGGATTCTAGTTACTGCACATGTATCGAAGAGTACCTTACTCTAAACATGTAATGCTTTGGCCAAAGACTTTAGTAACAATCCGACGAGAGGCCATGGGTATACATCTCCTCACAAGGAGTGGTGAATCCTTTATAGGCTATTCAAACACCTTCGATCACTTCGACTTATACCCAATCATCCCGGGTCCACAATTCCACAGAGATGCTTGCTTAAGATGTCAAAGCATAAGTCTTTATGATCAAGATGACTTGAATACCGCAAGTCAAAGGAACATCACACTTAAGCTACAGTAAGAACTTCATTGACATATCTATATATGCAGAGAACCATATGAAGTCTTATGGCTGGTCACTCCAATGAACTAGTTACCATAACTAGCATCCACGATTAACTCCGGACATCACAATGTCTCGGCCCGGTGAGAATCAATTTGCTTGGATACAACAAGGAGTATACCTCGTGCTAGTCTCGACAGAATTGATGGTGTCCAAATCCATCAATTCATCGACTAGGGATAATTCCGATACATCACAATTACACATGTAGAGATACTCACTAGTTGTGATTCAATCACAAATTCTCTCATGCTGTGAGTCGTATCGCGGACATTCAGTAAATGAGTTTAAGATCCAATCAAATACATGAACCCATGTATACTCAAATAGTGAATCTTCATTTATCATATAAATGGTTCAAACATAAGGCGATTGCCTTAGGACGTCTCTCATATATTACTAACAGACTCCCACTTGGCCTAATGCCAATCGCTATGGTATCTAATACCATAAGCTGTAACATGACCCTCAAACCTACTTTGACGTAATGCCTTAGTCAAAGGATCCGCTAAGTTCCTTTCAGTGGGGATTTTCTCGATTTGTATTTCTTTCCTACTGATGATATCTCTAATAAGATGATAGCGGCGAAGCACCTGTTTGGATCGTTTATGAGGCCTTGGCTCTTTCGCCTGTGCAATTGCTCCATTGTTGTCGCAGTAGACCTGTATTGCTTCAACAATGGCTGGAATCACACCAAGTTCATAAATGAACTTCTTGATCCAAACCACTTCCTTTGCTGCTTCCGAAGCTGCAATGTATTTTGCCTCAGTGGTAGAATCCGCTGCAGTGTCTTGTTTGGAAATTTTCCAACTCACTGCGCCCCTATTCAAGGTGAACACGTATCCAGACTGAGACCTGGAATCATCCTTGTCTGTCTGGAAGCTGGCATCTGTATACCCGCGTATCACCATGTCCCCTTCTCCATATATTAGGAACACATCCTTACTTCTTCTTAAGTACTTAATGATCATCTTAACAGCCACCCAATGATCCATTCCTGGATCAGACTGGTATCTACTCGTGACACTCAGAGCATACGATACATCGGGTCTTGTACATAACATAGCATACATGATAGATCCTATTGCGGATGCATAGGGAATCTTACTCATGTAAATCCTCTCATCTTCTGTGCGCGGACATATAGACTTCGAAAGGTGTACCCCATGCCTGATGGGTAGGAAACCTTTCTTGGATTCCGACATGCTAAACCTCTTTAGTACTCGGTCTATATATGTAGACTGTGAAAGACCAAGCAACCATTTTGATCTCTCTCTATAGATCTTAATCCCGAGGATGTAGGTTGCTTCTCCCAGGTCTTTCATGGAGAATGTCTTGGATAACCAAACCTTAACTGACTGTAAGATTGAAACATCGTTTCCTATAAGTAATATGTCATCGACATACAATACTAGGAACACGACTGCACTCCCACTAACCTTCTTGTACACACAAGGTTAAATGCGGATTTTGTGAGAAATCAAAGCGTTTTGATCGTCTCATCAAAGCGGATATTCCGACTCTGGATGCTTGCTTCAATCCATATATGGACCGTCGCAATTTGCATACCTTGGTTTTATCAGCCGATGTGAAACCCTCGGTGTATCATATACCGTCCTCGGCGAGGTTTCCATTAAGGAAAAGCTGTTTTCACATCCATCTGCCATATCTCATAATCATAATGAGCCGCTATGGCCAGGAGCATCCGAATGGATTTAAGCATAGCTACAGGCGAATAGGTTTCGTCATAATCAACACCTTGCTTTTGATGATATCCTTTCGCCACCAATCTAGCCTTATAGGTAATCACATTACCATCCATGTCGGTTTTCTTCTTAAAAACCCACTTGCACCATATAGGCTTGATGCCTTCAGGTGGGTCAACCAAGTTCCAAACTTGGTTTTCATACATGGAATCCATTTCCGACTTCATGGCTTCAAGCCACTTATCCCTTTCTGAACTTGTCAGCACTTCTTCATAACTGGTAGGCTCCTCATCATCAATGAGTAACACGTCGTTTGAATCACTTATGAGAAATCCATATCTCTCAGGAATGTTGTGTGTTCTACCAGATCTACGAAGATATGGTGCTACAGTAGGTCCAGCCGATTGCTCATCACTATGAGTTATCGGCTGTTGTGCTTCACCAGGTATCTCATCAAAATCTATTTAAGTCTCTCGAGCCTCCTCAAGCTCGACGACACTCCCACTGTTTTCTTGCAAGACAAACTCTTTCTCTAGAAACACAGCATGCCTTGAAACAAACACCTTTTGTTCCACAGGATGATAGAATTGGTAAAGCCTTGTTTCCTTAGGGTATCCAATAAATAGACATTTATCAGACTTAGCATCCAATTTGTCTGATACAGTCCGCTTCACATAAGCTGGACAACCTCATATCTTCAAGAAAGATACATGAGGTTTCTTAGCATTCCATATCTCATATGGAGTAGTAGAGACTACCTTGGTTGACATTCTGTTTAACAAGTAAACAGCTGTCTGAAGTGCATAGCCCCAAAAGGACTTGGAAAGATTCACATGATTCATCATTGACCTGACCATGTCCAACAAGGTCCGGTTACGCCTCTCAGATACACCATTATGCTGTGGTGTATATGGCGGAGTCCATTGAGACAATATGCCATTGTCTCTTAGATAATCAAGAAACTCTTGACTTAAGTATTCACCACCACGATCAGATCGAAGTATTTTATTACTCTTTTCATGTTGTTTTTCTACTTCATTTCTGAATTCTTTGAACCTTTCAAAGGCTTCAGACTTGTGTTTCATCAAGAACACATACCCACACCGTGAGTGATCATCGGTGAAGGTAATGAAGTAGCTATAGCCTCCTAAAGCTTGAGTTGACATAAGTCCACATACATCAGTATGTATTAGACCTAGTAACTCACCCACTCATTCACCTTTTCCAGTAAAAGGTAACTTAGTCATCTTGCATTTTAAGCATGATTCGCATGTATCGTATCAATCCAATTCAAATGATTCTAGAATTCCACATCGGTGTAATTCGGACATGAGTTTCTTGCTTACATGGCCAAGACGACAATGCCACATGTAGGAGTCTAATAGATCATCCTTTCGAGCACACTTGTTGCTCGCTTCGATATTGAAAATGTCACTGGATACGTTCAACGTATAAATGCCATTGCTCAAAGTTCCAGTTTCATAAAGTACGCCATTCAAAGTTATATAACAACAATTGTTACTAAACGTCAAATGGAAACCATTTCTATTTAAGCAGGAAATAGAAACAATGTTCTTTATTAGAGAAGGAATACAATAGCAATTTTCCAGTTCCAAGACTAGTCCACTAGGGAGCTTCAGCAAATAAGGTCCGATGGCGACCGCAGCAACCTTTGCTCCATTGCCAACTCGCAAATTTGACTCCCCTCTGACGAGTCTTCTTCTATTCCTTAGCCCCTGTACGTCATTACATATATGTGAGCCACACCCAGTATCCAATACTCAAGTGTCTAAGGAAATAGAATGACAATCAATAACGAAGATACCTGAAGAGGATGGGGCATCAGATGCCTTCTTCTTCTTCATGGACTCAAGATAAATCTTACAGTTTCTTCGCCAGTGGCCTTCCTTGCCACAGTGATGGCAAGTGCTCTTTTGTGCTGGTTCTGCCTTCTTTGCCTTCTTGTTCTTCCCTTTCTTCTGTTCTTTTGCCTTCCTCTTAGAACCTTTCTTTGAGGAATCAACTAACACAACCGCCTTCTCCTCATGCTTCACAGAAGGCTCCACAGTCTTCAGCATATTGAGGAGCTCAGGAATAGTGGATTCTAATTTGTTCATCCGATAGTTCATCATAAATTGTGAGAAACTCTTGGGAAAACAATGCAGAATTAAGTCAATACTTAATTCATGATCCATCACAAACCCGAGGGTGGCTAGCCGCTCGATGTACCCGTTCATCTTTAGCACAAACTGCACTACAGACGAACCTTCTTGCATATTTGTGGTGAAGAGGAGCCTGGAGACTTCGAACCTTTCGGATCTCGCTTGCTCATCAAACAACTCATGAAGATGGAAGACCATGGTATTAGCATCCATATGATCATGCTGCTTTTGCAGCTCAGGTACCATCGCCGCTAGCATGATGCAACTCGCCAGCTCAGAATCTTCCACATGCTTTTGATAGACCAACATTTGGTCTGGAGTTGCATCGTCCTTAGGATGGTTGGGAAGAGGCTCTTCAAGAACATATGCTAGCTTTTCCGCCTTGAGAACAATTCTTAGGTTTCTAAGCCAGTCCAAGAAGTTAGGCCCAGTCAGTTTGTTTGAATCCAAAATAGTGCACAAATTCAAAGACATCATGATCAATCGATTGACCTAGAAATACAAAATGAGCATATATGAGAAAATGATTTTAAAATGCATCAATATACATTTATAAATCCCATTCATTTTTTCGAATTTCAAAAACCCCAAAATCACTTCGGGAGATCGTAGGTCCATCTCCGAATGGGCTGATATCCATCATAGATATGAACAACCTTGGAGAGAGTCCAACAAGCCATTCATAACTACGATGGTAGGTATCAACTATACCGATTGCATATCACGTATATGCAACTATCACAATGTGCTATCAACTAATTGAATGTTCACACATACATCGGGTTGTTAACACATTAACAAGTATGCATCATATGCATAGCACCCAACTTCACCTCCCTTTACATCGACCTTGGAGAGAGTCCAACAAGCCAATGCTCAAGGTTAAAGCCGACCCATTAATCAAGAAATAGTTTTAATATGGTTAGAGCGCATTCAACCAATTAGCCCGGCTTGGAGAGAGTCCAACAACCAAAGCTAACGATTGACCTCTGACTCTTACCATATTAGTATAAAACTATTCCATGGTTTGAACATGTTCGGATTCGAGCCGGGCTTGGAGAGAGTCCAACAACCCGAACAAGAAATGAAACTCTGGTTCTAACCATATTAATGGAAGGTGTAGGCTTTAATATTGAGTTAGGGTTTTTATGTCTCATCATCTTTGCATGCAAATAACTATTATCTACATGACATGGCATACATCTACATGTCACGACACACATGACATAATGATATGCATCTAATGCAATTACATGGCATACAATTATGTCATGTACAATATTTCCTTATATGTCATAACTATTTATAGAAATAAAATATGTTTAAGATTTGATTCTCCAAATCAAATCATGATTAAATTAGGAAACAAATTTCCAAATCTAATCACATATTTTATTTGTGGAAATAGTTGATTAAGGAAAGTCAATTTAGGAAACCAATTTCCTAAATCATCAAAACTACTTATGGAAATAAAATATTTTAATATTTGATTTCCCAAATCAAATCATGATTAAATTAGGAAATAAATTTCCAAATCTAATAAAATATTTTATTTATGGAAAATATCAATTTTCATAAATACTTCCAACTTTCCAAAAGTGGAAGATTTCCATAAATACTTCTAGACTTTCCAAAATTGAAAAATTTCCATAAATACTTCAAACTTTCCAAAAGTAGAAAATTTCTAGAAATATCAATATGACTATCGTAAAAACAATTTTACTATTATGTCGAAACACAACCTGGGCTCTGATACAACTATTGGGTTTCCGGCACCGCGACGAGTGTGTGTTCGAACATGTTTCGTAAACATGTGCACAGCGGAAGGAATAAAATAATAAATCTAATTTATTACAACACACATATCACACGCATGCATAGTACAACATGTGTAGACATAACTGTAAATTCAAATTTTGCAATAAAAGGAAATTTACACTACGTATACCTGACGTATCACGTGTAGCGGGAAAGACATCAACCGGAACGATTCTCGCTAGAATCGTCTCTATCCGTATCCACGCCGAGTATCTTTGGGATGACTTCACTAAGTCACGAGCCTCGTCTTCGTACAGGTTAATAGCCTCGTGTTGATGATGATGTGATCGAGAGAAGATCACGATCCGAATCCAAATTCGGATCCAAAGACGAGTCCTCAAAAACTCGCTTCTCCGGAGAGCTATTCGTCAACCGTTTAACGAATCCTTCGTCCTCCACCTATGAGGATTACCGGAGATCGAATCGCTGTCGGAGCTCCAAACCGCCCAAACGACGCCCGACGAGAAACAAGCTGTCCAGTAAAACTGACAGCTTTGGTGGAGGAATAGGCGCCGCCAAATAAGGAAAGCAAGTGCTCACCTTGTCGCCAACCAAGGAGATCACCGAGGGTCGCCGAGCAGCTCACCGCAATGGGAGAAGACGGCAGCAAGCTGGCTTGACGGGTTGGAGAGTTGGCGGCGAAGGAGTTGGCGCCAAGACTAAAGAGGGAGGAGGGTGGGCGTGCAACTAGTTAGGGTTTTAGGATTAGGCTTAACAAAACCCTTAAGCCCTCTTTTATAGAGAACTAATTCTCTTAATGGTTATTGGATCATAACCATAAGGCCCGTTAACCCGCTCCATTAATATAAGTTAAAATAAACCAAACCATGATGGTTTATTTTAAGTTAAAACGAACCGAACCAACTTTGGTTCATTCGTTTAAAATAAACCAACCCCTTTGGTTTATTCTCCTCCATTGGATTAGAACCAAACCATTTTGGTTCATCCATTATGTCTTCATAAGACATGGCTCATCCATGCTTCCATTGCGACTGAAACAATTTCATGCTCGCTTCTTGTTTGGTCCAACCAAACTTAGTTTCTCTTTGTCTGAGAATCTCATTCTCAAGCTCGTTTTAAATCCTTCGGATTAAGCTCGTTGTGCGTGTGACCAAATAGGTTCTCGGTTTATGTTGGCCGTCTATAATTAACCATTAATTATAGAACGATCATGAGTGGCACCTAGTAGTACATCATGATCCCCAATTAACCGAAAAGATCAACGGTTGATCCAGAACAATTTCTGAAACCCTTCAGCAGCTCGAATGAATCGTGCCCCATTCCCTTAACTCATCCTATACCCACTTGGTTCATGACATGGTCTATTGTGTCAGTCCCCACTAGGCTTACTACGTCACACCTAGCCCAAGTATCATTTCCTCGTCCTACGGATTCTAGTTACTGCACATGTATCGAAGAGTACCTTACTCTAAACATGTAATGTTTTGGCCAAAGACTTTAGTAACAATCCGACGAGAGGCTATGGGTATACATCTCCTCGCAAGGAGTGGTGAATCCTTTATAGGCTATTCAAACACCTTCGATCACTTCGACTTATACCAAATCATCCCGGGTCCACATCTCCACAGAGATGCTTGCTTAAGATGTCAAAACATAAGTCTTTATGATCAAGATGACTTTAATACCGCAAGTCAAAGGAACATCGCACTTAAGCTACAGTAAGAACTTCATTGACATATCTATATATGCAAAGAACCATATGAAGTCTTACGGCTGGTCACTCCAATGAACTAGTTACCATAACTAGCATCCACGATTAACTCCGGACATCACAATGTCTCCAGCCAGTGAGAATCAACTGCTTGGATACACCAAGGAGTATACCTCGTGCTAGTCTCGACAGAATTGATGGTGTCCAAATCCATCAATTCATCGACTAGGGATAATTTCGATACATCACAATTACACATGTAGTGATACTCACTAGTTGTGATCCAATCACAAATTCTCTCATGCTGTGAGTTGTATCGCGGACATTCAGGAAATGAGTTTAAAATCCAATCAAACACATGAAACCATGTATACTCAAATAGTGAATCTTCATTTATCATATAAATGGTTCATACATAAGGCGATTGCCTTAGGACATCTCTCATATATTACTAACAACCTTGACATTGTTGCCAATTAATAAAATGTCATCTACGTATAGTACAAGAAATACCACTACGTTTCCGTCACATCTCTTGTATACACAAGACTCATCCGGACTTTGAATAAATCCATACGACTAGGTTACCTCATCAAATCGGATGTTCCAAGACCTCGAAGCTTGCTTCGATCCATAAATGGACCGATTAAGCTTACACACAAGATACTCTTTACCCTTTGCAATGAATCCTTCTGGTTGCTTCATATAGATGTTTTCCTCAAGACTTCCATTAAGGAAAGCTATCTTGGCATCCATCTGTCATACCTCATAATCCATATGAGCAGCAATGCATAAGAGAATTCAGATAGACTTAAGCATGGCTACCGGCGAAAAGGTCTCCTCATAATCGATACCCTCTTTTTGAGTATACCCTTTCGCAACAAGCCTTGCTTTGATGGTCTCAACCTTCCCGTCTATTCTTCTCTTTCTTTGGCCTCAACCTTCCCGTCTATTCTTCTCTTTTTTTTTTAGATCCACTTGCAACCAATGGTTTTTACACCATCGGGTGGTTCTACTAGCTCTCAGACCAGATTTGAATCCATAGATTCAATCTCAGCATTCATTGCACTTTGCCATGATACCGCATCTTTATCTTGGATTGCCTCGTCATATGTCCAGGGATCAGGTTCATGTTCGCCACATATCAAATCAGAAGATTCTCCCAAGAATATGAATCTATCAGGCTGTCTCACAACCCTCCCACTACGATGAGGTATCTCCTGTGTATCCTCTGTGAGACGCGGTGCAGTGACTTGTGGTATATCCTCTTCTACCGGTGGTACTGAAGAAGTGACTTCCCCTTTTAATTCCTCTAGAACAATCTTACTCATGGGCTTATGGTTCATTACATAGCCTTCCTCTAGAAATCTGGCATTCGTACTAACAATCACCCTCTGATATCTAGGACTATAAAACAAATCTCCTTTCGTTCCTCTAGGATATCCAACGAACATGCGTACTTCTGTATGAGATTCCAACTTACCAGTATCTGCCTTCAGCACATGTGCTGGACTACCCCAAATCCAAATATGTCTCAGACTAGGCTTTCGCCCAGTCCACAATTTTGTGAGAGTAGAAGGCACTAATTTAGATGGTACCAAGTTCAGAATATACACTGTCGTATCTAGAGCATATCCCCAGAACGAATCTGGCAACTCAGAATAACTCATCATCGATCTAACCATCTGCATAAGAGTCCTATTCCTTCGCTCTGCTACACCATTCTACTGGGGTGTGCCAGGTGCAGACAATTGGGATTGAATCCCAGCCTCTGATATGTAATTCCTAAACTCTCTTAAGAGGTACTCACCACCATGATCAGATCGTAGTGTCTTGATACTTTTACCTTGACGTTTCTCCACATCAGCCTTGAATTCATTGAACTTGTCAAATCATTCAGACTTGCGGCGCATCAAGTAAATATATCCATATCTCAAATAATTGTCTATAAAGTGACAAAATACTCAAAACCACCTCTAGCCTGGATAGACATAGGACCACACAAATCAGAATGAACCAATTCCAACACATCTTTGGCTTTATACCCCTTGGCCTTAAAAGGCCTCTTGGTCATTTTACCCTCTAAGCAAGATTCGCAGGTTGGGAAATCTTCCACCACTAATGAACCCAGAGGTCCATCAGCTATTAACCTTTGAATTCTGCATAGGTTAATATGACCAAGCCTAAGATGCCAAAGATATGTTTGGTTCATCTTCGAAGGTTCTTTTCTCTTATTGGAATTTAAAGATGAGTTATTGACTTCTATTTTCATCGTGGGAGCTTTTTGTTCGAATGTATACAAATTTCCTATCAATGTACCCGAACAGATAATCTCCCTATTCCTTTTTAACAACTCTATCATTAAAAAAAATAAAATATTCATCCATAAACAATTTAGAAATCGAAATTAAGTTCTTTCTAAATAAAGGTACATAAAGGCAATTCTTAAGAACCAAAACTTTATTTTTCTCAAAAAATAAATAAACATCTCCCACTACAACAGCTGCCCCCTTCGTGGGATCTCCCAAGTATACGGTAATCTTTCGCTCAACTAGTCGTCTAGTTTCCTTGAACCCCTGCAAAGTATTGCAGACATGATCAGTGGCTCCCGTATCTACACACCAGGCGTCGGTAGATAACACTGCTAAACATGTTTCAACTACTAGACCAAAAGATATACCTTTTTTCTGCTTCCGATTGGGGCAATCCTTCTTCTAGTGTCGAGTCTGCTTACAAGTGAAGTACTTGCCTTTCGGCTTCTTCACTCCTCCCTGAGTTCCTCCCACTGCCTTTGCCCCAGCTTGTTTCTTCTTCTTCTTGCCTTTCGGCTTAGATGTAGAAAACTTTTGGACAACCATGGATTGCGCCTGAGCACTCTGACAAAAAAGCCCCTTTGCCACTTGGAGTTTTGTAAGAAGCTCTGTCAACGAATACAACCTCTTGTTCATGTTGTAGTTCAGGCGAAACTGCTCAAAACTTCTAGGTAGAGACTGGAGAATGATATCTACTTAGGTTTCCCCATCGATCTCAACTCCGAGGACTTCCATCTCATTCAAATGAGCCATCATCTTGAGAACATGATCCCTCATGGGTGTTCCCTCGATCATGATGGTCGTCATCAAGTTCCTCATGGCTTCCTGCCTAGCAGCCCGATTCTGGTGTCCGAAAAGCTCTTTGAGATTGAGCATCATGTCATAAGCAATGGGCATGGCTTGATGCTGATGTTGTAGTACATTTGACATAGATACCAAAATGTAACACGGCGCCATCTCATCTGCCTTTATCAACTTCTTATAACTCTCCTTCTCCTTTTCCCCAGAATCATCCGCAGGCTTAGGAGGGCACTCTTCAAGGGGTACATATTTGTATTCTTCAACAGTCAAGACAATGTCAAGATTCCTCTTCCAATCAACATAGTTGGGTACAGTAAGTTTATTTTCTTTCAGTATCACTGCAAGCGGGTTGAAAGTCATTTTGACAGAAAACCTAAGAATCACATAGATCAAAAGCACTAGATTTCAAAAAATTATTGATTCCTCAAACAAAATTTTTTTAAAATCAACCAACACCTCAAAACACCGAGAATGTCATATGCCACGATAGTGTGGACGTATACGAATTCTACATTTGTAAGAGGAGGTTTTACCCATTAATTTTATTATCTTGTCAACCTAACTTTTTTACATGTAAAATTAATAGTTGGTTCCTCTTCGGCCCTACAAATAAAAGTAGTGACTCCGATGGAGAGGATACTTATATTTGTATCTAAGTGTTCACCATTACTCGGTACAAAGGTAATTATCTCGGGTTATGTGCCTTCTATGAGGAATTACACATGCTCCTTAATAATTTCCTATAACCATATTCGACCTTGTGATCTGCAAACAAACTCATCCGATGGGGAGGAAGGCACTCAGAGCCGACGCGCAAGTTTGTTTGCATCACAAGTCAAATCGTAATAGAGGTTGTGGGAATTTATAAAAATATCCCTCTCACACTTAGTAATTTAAAATTAAGGAATTTTCTAGCCAACGACATGCATATCAACCAATAAGCAATAATATGATAAATAAATATTTTCCAACTATTATGGCTTTTGTCTTCAATATGTCTCCCGTCGTATCACCATCTCGTCCGCTCCTCCCTACGCCATGTAGAAGCCATCCGGAGATCCGAGCCAAGAAAAAAAACTATTTTAATTTACATCCATCGATCCTATACTCCACGAATGAGTGTACATGAAATCTAGATCAAAAGTAAACTAAAATAAAAGGAGTGGGTAAACAATGTCGTATCTAATTACAAAAATTAAATACTAACCTCGTCAACCACAAGGATTCAACAAAATATACAATTACACACATACAATCACATACACACATATGGTCATAATAGTTGGATCCTATGCCTGCAACCAAAAAGTTAACCTACGCACATTCTACTATTATCCGTCACATATAATATATGAAAAGTGTTATCAAGTAACCGAATCCTAAACACACAAAACTGGAAACTGTGGCTCTGATACCACTTGAAGGTAGGAAACTTCGCTTCCCACTTCAACTCGGTCACTTGTTAATGGTGATCCCTTCTATGTCCCCGGATAAAAAACATTTATCCTTGACAAGAGGGATTACCCAAGCTACCATTTCATCGTCGTGCTATTCGATTAGAGTGGTCACTTGAACAAACTTGTTGTTCAAGCCACCAACCTCTATTCTATGAATAGCCGCGAAATAGACGATGTACGAATCGTCGGCTTTTGTGTTTATATTCAGGGTCCAAGTATATTGAACCATAAAAATAGAATACACAACATGTATATGATTGAAAAACAATTATAGACATGTTACAAAAGAAAATAGACAAGCATTATACCTCTCGATCTTCTATTGTATGTCCTTCCTCCTTCTGGACGTCGTGTGGGCGACGATCTTCCAAAAGTTGAAGCTCCTAGATCACCAATCTGCCTTCCTTGCTCGCTCCCAACAAGAGGAAGTATAGAAACAATACACTTCTTCTTCTTTCAACCAACCACCAAGTTCCAAGCTTGGTGCTTGCCGCCGGCCAAGAAGAAGAACAAAGAGAATTGGGCGCCGGCCAAGAGCTTCAAGGGAAGACCCTAAGCTTTGTTTCCACCAGCCAAGGAGAAGAGAAGGAGGAGCTTTAGACACCGGCAAAAGGGGAGGAGAAGATGATGGACGCCGGCCACCTTAAGGAAGAAGAGAAGAAAGGAAAAAAATTCTTTAATTGTGGCCGCCCAAACCAAACTCCAAAAACCCTAGCCTCCAAGCTCCTTGCCGCCCAACCCTAATCCTATCTTACTTCTAATTCTTTTCCATGCCAAGCCTTAAGATCCTTTTATAGATTTAGGCTTAAGTCTCCTTTTAATATCAATCGTCGATTCTAGGGATTTAATCTCAACCTTCGGATCTAGAGATTTAATCTCAATTGTTGGATCTAGAGATTTAATCTCCATCGTCGGATCTAGAGTTTTGTTTTCACCTATTGGATCTAGCCTTCATGAGGTTCTAATAGGCTACAATAGGGACCATGAGGAGGAGTTGGATCTTGGCCACCAAATGGATCAAGCCCACATAAAGTCCGATCCATTAATGATAATCTAATCCACTATAGGATTATCATTGATCTACCTCACCAACCCCCATAAGTTAATATGGGCTCAATATACTATTTGTATATTTTTCTCCCTGTGTTTAAGATCTCGAGTGTCCGTCGATAAATTAATTTACTGACAATTAATTAATCAACATCTAACTCCATGAGTAGTACCACTCAACCTTATCATCATGCCGGACCAAGTCCACCTACAGGGTTTACATGATGAACCTTATGAGCTACTCAAGGGGACATCATCATCCTAATATATAGGACATGGTTTCCTCCTATAATCAACAACACACCATATAAATAATATCATTTCCCAACTTACCGAGCCTATCGATTTAATCTATAAATCTCGCCCATTTGTAAATCAAAGAAATGAATACTAAGTATATGTTTCTGTTATTATATCGGGATTAAGAGCATGTACAATATAATATCTGAGGTCCGATTCGATTATGTAGTCAGCAATAAATCGAATCACCTCTAAGTCGGTCATGCTCCATACACACAAAGTGTACTAGTGTGATTTTATGATCAAGACAAACCAATACCAAATCACACTACAACCATACAATGGTTTGTCCAAAGTCATCTCGGTTGTGAGCCTTTACTTATACTCTAAAAAGAGTTGATAACATGATCTACCGTGTGACACTACACACCATGTTATCTACAATGTAATGTATGAGACAATATGCATAATTACAAATATAAAAACAATGATCATGTGATTCTTATTTCAAAATAAAGATGTTCATACAAAAGATAGACTTTTCAGTATACATCCCAACACATTCGACTGCCTAATGTTGGCAGTCGACTGCCAAGGCCATGCGGCCGCAGTAGAAAGGCAATCGATTCTCGGCCAGTCGACTGGTCATAATCTCAGTCAAATGCTCAAAGTCAAATCGGCCAGTCGACTGATCCATAACCCTAGTCGACTGCTACACCTCAACCATGAGGTTTACCCCAAGTATAATGCCCTCATACTTGCTAGACCACCCTTACCTAGACCTAATCCTTCTAGCCACCTCCATCAGCCTCACGCCTATTAGATCCCTCCAAGTCATCCATGAGTTGTTCATCCATATGCTAGCCTTCAGGTGCTTCCATCGGCTATTGTCATGCTAAGCTAGTCTACACCGCCAAGAAACAATGGGATTACACTGCCAAGACACACGCTTGGACTTTACGCCATCAACCATTGGATGTATGCTTCCAAGACTCCACCCTTGGACTTTACACCACCAATATCAACCCTTTGACTTCCCAAATGCCAAGTACCCATGACTTGGACTTTCACTACCAAGACTACACACTTAGACTTAAGTGGCCAAGACTACACCCTTAGACTTTCCATGCCAACTCCATGTTAGACTTTCCAAATTCCAAGACCCAAGCTTGAACTTTCCCTTGCCAAAACCCATGCTTGGACTTTCCATGCCAAGTACTCAAGACTTGGCCTTTCCAATTGCCATGTGTCCCATTTGGACTTCTCCATCATATGGTCAACCCTATGTCAACCATATAGTCAACCCTTTGTCAAACAATGGTCTACTCATTGTCAAACATCAAAATACTATTCGAGTCAAACTCGAGTCTGGTCAATAGTGACATGGGTCGATTGCACTAGCAATCTCTCCCTTTTTTATGTTTGACAAAAACCAACATCTTTGAGTTAGAACACTAACTCAATTCAATCCTCCCAATTTTTCAAATTGGGAATTCCATTTTCCCTTAATTCTCCCCCTTTTTGATATACATCAAAAAGGCTCTCCCCAAGGGTGTCAATGTCTCATATCCCAATGAGATTTTACAATCTCCCCCTTGGTTGAAAAACATCTAAGATGCTTTCACTCTTCCTAGTAATAAGTATCATATCACTAAAGAGAGGCAATCCTTCAAACTCTCCCAATTTTTCCAATTGAGCATCTCACATTCTCCCATTTTTAATTCTCCAAAATTCTTCCCCTCAAGAGGAAGAACACATCCATCATCCCATGATGGATAACCTCCCCCTAAAGGCTTGTTCCCCCTTGACCATTGCACCAACAATGTCCTTGGAGAGTCCCTAAGCCTATAGAAATACTAACCAATCGAAATTAAGGGTAAAGATTCAACATTGAACTTTCACCTCCATTAAAATTCAGTACACACCCAAACAACTCTTCTAATCCATATCCAATGAAATTTCACCCTTTATAATGCTTTCCAAAGCATATCCTATGGTTAGAAGTAGTAAGAGTAGCCTAACATAGCTGAAACATGAGCTAAACATCCTTGTTTACCCGAAATCATCGTTGGTAATTGACTGTTTCAATTAACAGTCGACTACCCTATGCATCAGTTGACTGCCCACAAGTGGTAGTCGACTAATATCTGTAAAATATAGAAATCAGAACTGAAATTTAGAAATACATAAGTAATTATACATAATTCAAAAAATCATGAAAATTCATAGCTGAAAAATATTGGAAAAATAAAATACCTATAAAATAATGAGATTGCCACAAAGTTCAAAACCATTGAAATTTTCAATAGTTGACCCTACTTTGTATCACCTCCTTCAATGGTTATTGCTATCAAAAGATAGACTTCACCAAGGTTTTTCAAAACGGTTTTGAAATGATTTTAAAGACCTTAATTCCTTTTCCTAACATCTCACTTGTATCTAAGTGTATGAAACACATACAAGTCAATTATTCTTGTGAGATGTGGGTTTTGGTTATTTAGGTTTTCATGCATTTTTCTAGGCAACACTATTTGATTCCCTTATGCATGGGACTTCAAATCATGTCATTGTCCTTAAATCAATTTTAATTAATGCATGAATGATGATTATGGCATAATTGATAACATTAATGAACATGTGCCAATAATCATTATGTCATGACATGTTATTCAAACATAAGCATAACATGACATTCCTAAGCATAAATCATGACATTTAGATGATTAAAATGAGATATGATGTCATGATCTAGCAAGTCAAATAAAGCACGGCAAGTATAAAATAACTAAGTGTTAATCCCAAATTGTCATTATTAGAATTAAATTCATTTTGGCTTAATAATCACTTATCCCCAAGTGTGTCAAAACCCCAAAATGGCACACCATGACTTCTAACACCTAATTGTATCAATTTAATCAATTTTCAACTTCTCAAAGCATATTAACTCATCCTAAAATCCTTTAGGATTAAAAATTCAAACTTCATTTCCAAGGTATCACATAACCTTGAAATTGTCCTAATGTGTCAACTTTGCTATGGTTGAGTTAACTACCCATCCAATCAAGGTTGACACATCCTAACCCATTTAGCATGAATCGATCACGCTCCTAGGAACCCAATACCTATAGGAGCTCCTTGGGTTAACTAGGTATTAACTAGGGAAAACTTCCCTAGACACCCTCCTAATGACCCTCCTAGGCTTAGAAGCCTTGGTCATTTGGGTCTTACCTAGGTTAACTCTAGGGGTGACTGATGACTGCCATTTTATCGTATTATTTTGGTCCTTAATATCACTTTTTTTAATCCTTTTGAGTGATTATTTATTGATTATTATCATGTTTTATGAGTTGGATTTATTTTTGGACCTTATTGTAAATTCTCCAAATTTTTGGACTTATATGTAAATTTTACATCTTAATTGTAGGACATCGAGATGAGCCAATGGATTAGACTTGAGTTGGATCACATATGGCTTCATCTAAGGATATAAACAGCATTTTAAGCTGGGAGAATCTGAGTCATTCATCAAGATCGAGGGAAATTTAATCAAGAGATCATATCTGAGCGATATGGACCATCTAATGATAGAGGCTGTATTCTGAGTCGTTTATCGAGATATGGAAAGATCCGGTCTGTACATTTAGATCTGGACATCTTAGCCTTTCATCCAGATTCGGGCGATTGTGATTATCCATTCAGATTAATCAGATCCATCCATTCAAAGTCGGAGAATTCTCAACTGTTGGATGCACAACCCTTAAATGGATTAATTAGATTCATTTAGCCCTAGATTTAATGAACGGCTAGGATTTGATGAGCTTCGATCGAACGGCTAAGGAAATGCACTTAATAAAACCAACATTTCCTCACCAAATGGCAGCCGACGTCATTTCTTTCCTCCACAATTTTCACTCGAAGCAATCTCCGCCTTCTTCATCGCCAAGCTCAGCCCCTTCCCCATCGGTCGCCGGAGAGGAAAGGGGATTAACTCTACACTAAAATTTGATAACAACAATTTGTGTCATGGTACCGTTACAAATTAATTACCAAACTCTCTCTCTACGCTAATATAGGATAGTAAACAGCCCGGATTGTTTCCCAATGAGTGAAATCGATATAATAGTCAACTTAGGATTTCTAATTATTTCTTTGGGTTTTATATTGAAGATGGGGGTTTGGAATTTGAGCTCTAACCTACGGTTGCAAGGTAATTAAAACTCTAAACCAACATGCAACAAATAAATCAAACAATGCAGGAAATAAATCAACAAAAACTAGAAGAGGAAATAGATGATCTAATCAACTCAAGATAGGCCCGGTGAATGAACAAGTTCCTCCGGCTAAGTCCAACAAAGCTCGATCAAGACTCCGCAAACGACAGTGGATGTGGGATGGTGCAAACTCCTGAATCCAGTAGTTCGATGGATTCTCCAAACTCTCGCAGATCCGGTTCAGCTCGAAGAAGTGTCGTCGGGGTAGAACTCCTCCTCGAATCCGAAGGAGATGGTGGATGAGCTATGGAGATGGAGGATATCGCTGAAATCTCTCGATGAAGCGGTTCCTCCTCGAATATGTGGAGGAAAATGGATGGAAGGAAGGTGAAGGCGGCTGCTAGGGCTCAAGGGAAGAAGAGATTTAACTAACAACCAAACGAAATAAACAATGCATCAACGAAATCTAATGCATGAACATTTGTCATGGTACCATTTCAAATTAATCACCAAACTCTCTCTACACTAATATAGCATAGTGAACGGCTCGGATCATTTCCCAATGAGTGTAATCGATAGAATAGTAAACTTAGGATTTTTAATTATTGCTTTGGGTTTTCTATTGAAGATGGGGGTTTGAATTTTAAAAGACTAATCCTACTAAAGGAAAAGACAATGCACATAATCAAACTCTAATCTAACTAAATAATGAGTGCAATGGAATTAAAAGAAACTTAAACTAAGCATTCAAACAAGAAAGTGCAGGAATTTAAATATTAAGAATAACATGAGAGTAAAACATAACACGAAATTAAATCTAAACTAACCAACTACAACCTAATTACTCTAAGAAATATTTTAATGAACACTATGTAAGCATGAAACAAATTAAACTAAGTATGTGCAAATTAGACATGGAAGGTAAATTTGATTACAATCAACAAGTAAACATGAAGAAACAATCAACACATTGCAATCCAAATGAAGAAAATATTGTCTTGAAATGTTGTCCAAAATCTGGAATAGGGTTGCTGAATGAAGATAGAGGTCGGCGTTGCCGTGAAGGTGTTGGCCGCAATTGTGGAAGACGAAATCGACTCTGCCGTGAAAGGACTGTTCGCAAATGTTGAAGATCGAGATGGTAATGGAGGAGAATCCCCACTCTAGTGGTTGTACGACGCTGGACCGATCAGGGGAGAATCCTCACTCTAATTGGTCGATGGCAATGAAGAAGGCGGAGTTGAGGAAATGGTTGCTGGATAGAGCTCGGAGCTACTTGTCGGAGCTACTAAAGGCATCGACAGAGCTCGGAGCTACTGCCGTTGTTGTGGAGATGCAGTCGGTGGAGGGTGGGATGGATTGGCATCGGTCACCAGAGAAAGAGGGAATCCCCTTTCCTCTTCGGCGACCGGTGGGGAAGGAGTTGAGCTCGCCGATGAAGAAGGCAGAGATGCCGTTGGGTGATCTCACAGGAAGAAATGAAGCCAGCTGTGCAATTTGGGAGATTGTTGAATTTTTAGGCTTCATTTTGGTAGCCATCTGATCAATGCAAGATCTAATTCCAACCATCCAATTGAAGCTAGGTTAATTGCCTTGATTTATCGATTTAAGGGTTGTGCATCCAACGGCTGAGAATTCTCCGACTTTGAATGGATGGATCTGATCAATCTGAATGGATAATCACAATCGGTCGAATCTGGAGGATGGGCTCAGATGTCCAGATCTAAATGTATGGACTAGATCTCTCCAGATCTGGATAAATGGCTCAAAATCAACCGCTTTCTTTGGACGATCCATATTGTTCACATCTTGTCCCTTGATTGAATTGCCTCTGATCTGAATGAAGGGTCCAGATTAGTCCAGTTTGAAATGATCCTTCTGGCCCTAGATGAAGGCATATTTTATCCAACTTGAGTCTAGTCCAGTGGCCCATCTTGATCTCCTACAAAGACAGACAAATTTTGCATATAAGTCTAGAATTTAGGAGAATTTACAATCAGGTCCAAAAATAGATCCAACTCATAAAACATGTAAATAATCGATAATTAATCACTAGAGAGGATAAAAAGAGTGATATTAAGGACCAAAATAACACGACAAAATGGAAGTTATCAATTCCCCCACACTTATTCTTGCATGTCCCGAGCAAGGAAAGAAAACTAAAAGTAAACTGAAAGTATATTTCCCTAGCAATTCCCAATCATACATAGAAAATCGTAAAAGAAAGTTATCTAGGATTGTTAATTCTCGGAGACTCAAGCAATCATGGACTCAAATCTTACACAAGTTAACAAACACGGTAACTTCAATCCCTTATGAATAGACTGAGAATGATTAAGCCTTACAAGGTAAGTGGTGGTTTCTCTCGCTCTCATAAACATGTAATAGTGGAGTTCACTCAAGCTACTCATGGTTTAAGAACTACCATATGCTTGCTTTTCTTCTACCTTCACCACTATATACACATAAGAATGCACAATCACTGAAGGCATATTAAGAATGTAAGGGAAACATGAATACAAGAAAAATGACAATATGTGCGAAAGAAAAGAAAGATAAGAAATGAAATATCTAAAGAAATGCAAGAAAAAGATATGAAAATACTAGAATGCTACATAGATCAGTACAAGAAAGCATTGCCCTAAAATTTTTCTTCCAACTCAATAAACATGTAAACAACTCTTATCACATTCTTTAATACAAATCTACTCATGATATATAATAAATCTCTCAATGATTGTAACAAGGGATGTCCTTAACAAAAATACTATCACACATAAATAAAAATGGCACATGTCAAAATTTTCACAATACTTTTTTTTTATTTCATGGGCACCCAAATGTTTATTCTTTTTTTTTCAACTTCTTTTTTTTCAATTTTTTTTCAAACTTTTTTTTTCAACATGTAGTGGACTTTCCTATGCTCTAAGAAAGAAAACATCAAGCTCAGCTAAAAAGATAAAGAGCATGGCTAGCTCATGGTGATCAAGCACGACTTGCCTATGCTTACACTAAATTTTTCCTGAGCTACTCTCTCCCCCACACTTAAATTTCTATCCGTCTCGGGCAAAAACTCATCATGAAACATCCAATATTCCACATCCAACAAAACTCATCATGAAACATCCAATATTCCACATCCAACAAAATGGAAATAGAAATAAATGACATGATGAAAGCATAGAAAGATAGTAGAATGACTAATAAAAATGGCATGGCGTATGATAAGAAAATTATTTGAGTAGCATGTGACAACAAAAGTAGTAAAGGGAAACAAGTGAGATAGCCTTCATAGTAATTATGCCAACCTATGGTTGTGTCGTCTCGAAAGAATCAAAGCAAGTTCTAGAGTTATAATAACCACAAGTGCACCATACACAAGCAATAAAAATAGGCTCAATCCTCACTAGGTAAATAAAAATAATCATCTCAATCTATCAACACAGAATCCATCACCAAGTAGTAACATCATACAATCAAATAATCCATTCATGACAATAAATCTCAAAATTTGACAGTCAAATTTAACTAGCTTTCACGACTTCTAAGTAGATATAAAGGAATGCATAGGAAATTTATTTCAAAATCCGATAAAACAAAAACTCAACAAACAAAACATAACAACTAAAACAAAAACAAATGAAGTAAAAGAAACATATATACAAAGAAAAAGAAAAGAGATGAGATAGAGCAAACTCTCCTGAGGTCCTGGTGGTTGGAGAAGATTCAGTAAAAGGAGTCATGCAGGCCATGGAGTGCTCCAAAAGAAATCCTGTCCCTGTGGTTGAAGAAGATTCAGAGTAAGCATCCATGTTGGGAGTGGGATGGACTGAATGGAGGTAATCGCCTTCACGATGTTATCAGGATAGTACTGTGCTGCTCCCTCTAATAACATCACCTCATCATATGTAATATCTGGCAGTCGGAGGTGATTCAGATAAAGTGTCCAGCCTTGGGGTTGAATTATTGCATGGAATGTCAGGGCATTCATCAGCAAAATACTTAAAGTCTTCAACTCAAATAGGAGTGTCCGGTTTGGAGGAAAAATCCAGCTATCCATCACACCTAGGCCATGCTGGCAGTTTTGGGCATTGATATCTAGCAGTTGCTCCTCTTCTTCAAAACAAACGTACTCTAAGAAATCAAGAAGAAGATCTAACATCATATCTTGTGGTTGCACAATTGAAAGATATAACTCTGAAGGAACTACCTCCTTTACAACATCATTTACAATATAATTGCAAATAGGAGAAGCTGGCAACCCACTAACATCTGACACAGTAGTAACTTCATCAATATTTACGCATGCAACATTATCTATAATAATTTCACAAGCAGGAGTAGTTGACAACACACTAGAATCATCTACAATAATATCTAGTCCGACAACAACTTCATCAATAATTTAACATGCATCAGTATCAACAATATCATCACAACACAAAGAATCATAGGAGTCCTGTGGAGCAGCTGAATCATATGCATGTCTATCACTCACTCCACAATCCATATCCCTAAGGGCGTCGATATCCATATAAATGGTCTCTGATGGAGGTTGAATAAATTCTTGTTCTTGAATCTTCTAGTTGATAGATGATTCAATTTGATTTAACTGAGTCTGCAAGTTTTGTAACTTTTGTTGTTGCTGCTGATATTGATGTAGAAATGATGCTAGTTTTTCTAGTGTCTCTGTATTTTCTTGACTGGGAGTAGGGGTTTCTTCATAATAACTTGATTGTTCTCCCCAACTAGGCATGTAAGTATCAATAGATGGTGGGGGATTAATAGTACTGAGACTGCTCAGGGGTGTATTGTTGTGTGTTCCCATACCTGAAATCTGAATTTAAATTATATGTACCAGAAAATGAATTCTACCTATCCTGTTGATAAGGCTGATAATACTGATGATCAAGTTGATGATATGGAGGCTAGTATTGATAATATTGATGTTCAGGTTGATAATACTCTTGTTGCCCAATGTCTGAATAGTAAGCATCACTAAGATCTCCAAATGGCTGATAATATGAATCCATGCTATAAGAGATCCCTAGTTTTTATTGAAAGACTAACAAACACAATCAAAAGACACAGGAAATGTTAGTGAAAGCCCTAGAGTCAATCATGTGATGATTGTTGTATTGACTTTAGTGTATCATATTCCTATTTATAAAGGCATGGTTATTATATTTACTTGTATTGGTGCCAAATAACTAAGTATAATAACGTCTTGAGTAGAAGGTTCTTATCTATATCAATCGATTGGTTGAATCGATAATGAGATGATATAGAGAACACTACTCTTAATAATTCCTAGTCAAGTATTAACATTCATGGACAATGTTAATGCGTAAAGACTAGTATGTAGGTCAACTCGATGACTTGATCTCACAAGTCCTGGATATGAGATATCAAGTTAACACATGGGTATACATTGGAGAATGTATACAGAATGGCCCCCCATGAGAAAGTATCATGGATCGTTATATGAGTGTCATATACTTTCTCATGTGACTAATAGTATGACTATTAGTCCTTGAACCTGAAGTCACCATGGTTCCCTACATAAGAAGTTGCATACTTTGGCTTCGTCAAACATCACCTGTAAATGGGTGAACTATAAAGGCGATTAATGAGTATGTAACAAATTATGTAGAGGGATGTGAGTTATATATATAAGATCTATCCCTCCTATATGACGGTAGTGACATCGTTATTCTTGATAGAGCGAGACGAAGAATTGCATGGTCAAGCCCAAATGAGTCAATATGAGATATTGAGCCCATTTGATTAGAGTGAGTCTACTTGGAGTTCAAGATATAGATTGTACCATGGATGACATGGTCTATGACTCAATTGGTCAATCTAGATGTCAAGGATAGAGGTACATTGTCACATATTGTGAGAGTCACAATTAGTAGTCACAAAGGTGATGTTGGATCTCAACATTCTTGTAACTTGGGTAGCAATGATGTGTTGCTAGATACCGCTCATTGCTTATGTTCCTAAATCAATTTAGGAGCATTGCCAACGTTACAAGAACCTATAGGGTCACACACAAAGGGCAATTAGATGGAGATTAGGTTCATATGATGAACCATGAGGATTAGGTTCATGGGATGAACCAAATTGGATTAAGAGTAATCCAAATTAGACTAATTAAGTTAGACTCAATTTGATTCAAGTGTTGAATGAGTCTAATTTAAATTTGATTCATTGAGTCAATTTAAAATAATGAATAGAGATTCATTAAATCAAATTTACTTGAATCAAGTGGTTAGATTTGATCAACCATGGGAGATAAGAGGTCAAGTTTGACTTGACTTGAGAGGGAAGATGAATGGTCAATTTTGACTTGACCAATTGCCATGTCATGGCGACTTGGCAAGGGGGCCGACAAATGATGATGTTCCACATCATCATGGAATTATCATGGGGTGTCACCACATGAGGGAGACCAAGAGCCATTGGATCTTGGAGTTACATGCATGCATGTAACCCCCCAAAAGGAAGTGGTCGGCCACTTTAGTTTTGGCATTAGTGTGTGAAGGATTTTTGGGGTAACTTCATCTTCTTCCTTGGTTCTTCTCTGCTTCTAACTCTCTCCCAATCCTCCTTGGCCAAAACTTCCATGAGTGCTAGCACACTCTAGGTTGATTTTCTCCACCTATTGCTTGTGTGGATACCAATAGAGGAGTGTACACTTGACACTCTTGAGTTCCGGCAAGCCATTTGGACGAGCGGGATAAGTGAAGGGCGTCGCATCAAGGGTAATGCTCTTCTCATGTAGATCTAAGGTATATCTAAGGTTTTAATCATCTACATGTAATTTTTATTATACTTCGCACATATCCGTGGCCGGGCTTCCGAGGTTTCCGCAACGCAAAAAGCGGTTTTTGCGGGTGGGAAAGTCCAACAGTGGTATCAAAGACACATGCGAAGCATGTATGTGTATTATTTTTGTAGTTTTTGTATTAGATATAAAAATTACAGATCTGTAAGTTTTTGTAAATTTCCTATTTTTATAGATTTTTTGGGTATTTTTCTCGAAGAGTCGAAGCAACAAGTGTTGAGACACTTGTAAGCTTCAACCATCGAGAAAAACTCTCCAAAATGGCGAGTTCTCTCTTTAGGTTTTTTGGACAATGACTTAAGTCACTGTAAGATCAAGATGGGACACTCACAAAGTTCATTTTTGTGAGTAGGGGCGCTGCCCCTAACCCCGAAAGGGGCATTGTCCCACGATCATGCCCGAAAACCTCTTAGTGGGACCGTTACGGAGAGGTGACTCATAAAATTGAAAAAAAAGGAAAAATTATAGAAATTTTTGTAAAATACATAATTTAAAATTATGTATAATTCTATTATGGTCATGGCCCAAGAACCCCAATATGATTGGATGATAAATGTGTTATAATTCATAATATGGTTTGCGCGCCGTTTTTGTGGTTGTGCATGTTGTATAGGGTATGCGACCTACGCGTCGTGGCTCTTCTTTTAAAATTCTTGTTGTAAATAGTTTTAGACTCGAATGTTACTCTAGTTTCATGTTTGTAATGTACAAAATGGAGAGGTAGAAAGTCCACTTGTAGACGGAGTTATGAGGAGGGAGCCAACGAGACATGGAGGTCAAAGGAGGCACTTGGAGAAGCCGCTAACCCTAGGTTTACTGTCCGATCTTCTCATTGGCTTGAGAATATCATAGTAGGACCATGACCACACACACACACACACACACACATATATATATATATATACACACACACACACACACGATTAGATTCTATCTTAATCGAATCAACTCTAAAATCCAACATTAGATCTTAAACGATTCGAGTAGAACTATAGGCATATTCCAACCGTTGGAAAGATAGGATAAGATCGCATTTACACTAAATCTTGGGCGATTTAGCCAAAGCTAACTCAAGATCTTTTATAAATGTGAATCTTGATCCTATAAACAAGAGTTGCATAGAGATGTAATCGGTAATGTGTTACCTACCCATCAAACTAAGTCTTGGGCGATTTAGCCAAAGCTAACTCAAGGCGTAGTATGATGTGGATCTTGTCCTGCGAGAATTATAGCTAATTTGTATGAATCTAGTAATGTGGTTTGACCACATCCATGACTCGATTCTACCAAAGTCCTATAATTCAGTGGGAGCATCATTTGATTAAAGGCCTAATTAAATGATAAATGGAATATGATATTAATTTTCTGCATTGTGTATGTTGTAGATTACCATGTCGACAATCACGAACACTCTCTCCCTGCGTTCTATCTTTAAGAAGGAATAGTTCAATGGAGCTAATTTCCTAGACTAGTAGAGGAATCTGAGAATCGTTCTCATACAAGAAAGGAAATTGTACGTCCTGGAGCAGCCCATTCCGGAGGAACCTCCTGCCACTACCTCGCGAACTGACAAAGATGCTTACAAGAATCATCAAGATGATGCATTAGATGTGTCATGTCTCATGCTCGCGACCATGAACTCTGAGCTTCAGAAGCAACACGAGTTCATAAATGCTTATGATATGGTTGAACATCTTCGTCAACTATATTAAGGACAAGAAAGACACGAGAGATATGAGATCTCTAAGGCATTGTTTCAGTCGAAGATGCAAGATGGGACTCCCGTAGGTCCATATGTACTCAAGATGATTGGGTACATAAAAAACCTACAGAGGTTGGGATTCCCACATGGCCAAGAGCTGGCCACTGACATCATCTTACAATCTTTGCCACAAAGCTACAATCAATTTGTCATGAATTACAACATGAATGAAATTGATAAGCCACTACCTGAGATGCTCAGCATGTTGAGAACTGCTGAGCTCAATCTTAAGAAGGGAAAATCTGACTCCATTTTGATGTTGCAAAAGAAGAAAGGAAAGGGCATGCCTAAAGGTAAGGGAAAGTCCCTAGCCAAGGGAAAAGGCAAGGAACTAAAACCCAAAGGAGGGATGGCCAAAGAAGGGACTTGCTTCCACTGCAAGGAAGCTGGACACTGGAAGCATAACTGCAAAGCATACCTGGAAGATCTTAAGAAGAAGAGAAGTGAGACTTCTACTTCAGGTATAAATGTTATAGAAGTCAATCTATCTATTTCTTCATCATGGGTATTAGATACCGAATGTGCATCTCACATTTTTACCAGTGTGCAGGCGCTTAGAAATAGCACGACATTGACAAAGGGTGAGGTGGACCTACGAGTAGGCAATGGAGCAAGAGTTACTGCTATTGTTGTAGGAACTTATGATCTATCTCTGCCCTCTAGGCTTGTACTAGAACTAGATGAATGTTGTTATGTGCCTGCTTTAACTAAGAACATAATTTCAGTTTCTTGTTTGGACAAGAAAGGATTTACATTTATAATAAAGAACAAATATTATTCAATTTATTTAAATGATATGTTCTATTGTAGTGCACCTCTAATGAACAGACTCTACTTTCTAGACTTAGAGAGCCCCATCTATAACATAAGTACCAAAAGGTTCAAGTCAAATGAGTTGAACCAAACCTATCTCTGGTATTGTCGCTTAGGTCACATAAATGAGAGTCACTTGTCGAAACTCCATAAGGATGGGCTACTGGACTCATTTGATTTTGAATCATATGAGACATGCGAGTCTTGCCTTTTAGGCAAGATGACCAATACTCCCTTTAGTGGACACAGCGAAAGAGCAACAGACTTGTTAGAACTTATACATAGTGATGTATGTGGCCCCTTCAATGTTGCTGCTAGAGGTGGTTACAGGTACTTCATTACATTTACTGGTGACTTCAGTAGATATGGTTATGTGTATCTCATGACACATAAATCAGAATCCTTTGAAAAGTTCAAAGAATTCAAGAATGAATTACAAAACTAGCTTGGCAAGAGTATTAAGATACTTCGATCAGATCGAGGTGGTGAATACCTTAGCCATGAGTTTCTTGACTATCTAGCTGAGTGTGAGATTCAATCCCAACTCACTCCTCCTAGAACACCACAGTGGAATGGTGTATCCGAAAGGAGGAATCGTACTCTATTAGATATGGTACGATCTATGATGAGTCACATAGATCTTCCTATATCCTATTGGGGATATGCTCTAGACACAGCAACCTTCACACTTAACCGTGTACCATCAAAGGTTGTGATAAAGACACCATATACGATATGTGGACAGAGAGAAATCCCAAGATGTCTTTCATGAGGATTTGGGGTTGTGAGGCTTACCCTCGACGTCAAGTCTCAGACAAACTGGGACCCAAATCCAATAAGTGATATTTTGTTGGATATCCCAAGGAGACGAAGGGATATTACTTCTACATTCCCAGTCTGCACAAAGTGTTTGTGGTAAAGATTGGGGTTTTTCTAGAAAGGGATTTTATTTCTAGAAAAACTAGTGGGAGTACGTTTGATCTTGAAGAAATTCAAGATAAGGACCATAGCACTGAGGCCTTGATAGAGGTTGAACAGGAACCACAAAGTGTTGTGGGTGATGAGTTTGTTGCACAAAGAGTTGTGGAACAACTACCTGTTCAAGTAGACCTACCTCTTCGCATGTCTAATAGGGTACGTTGTAAGCTTGAGAGATACTCATTTCTCTTGTCTGACCATGATGACGTTATGCTCATTGAGAATGAGCCTACCTCCTATCAGGAAGCTGTGATGAGCCCAGATTCTGAGAAATGGCTAGAGGCCATGAGATCCGAGATGGAATCCATGTACACCAACCAAGTATGGACTTTGGTTGATCCACCTGAAGTCATCAAACCCATTGGGTGTAAGTGGGTCTTTAAGAGAAAGACTGACATAGATGGACTTATGCATACCTATAAGGGTCGATTAGTGGCTAAAGGTTTCAAGCAAATTCATGGTATTGACTATGATGAAACCTTTTCTCCAGTGGCGATGTTTAAGTCCATTCGGATCATGCTTGCTATTGCAGCATACCACGATTATGAGATCTGGTAGATGGATGTTAAAACCACATTTCTGAATGGAAACTTGCTCGAGGATGTGTACAAGACACAACCTGAGGGTTTTGTGGATCCACAACATAGTGGGAAAGTATGCAAGCTGCAAAGGTCCATTTATGGGCTAAAGCAAGCTTCTTGGAGTTGGAATCTTCGATTCAATGATGCGATCAAATAGTTTGGTTTCATCAAGAATGAAGATGAACCCTGTGTCTACAAGAGAGTTAATGGGAACACAGTTGTCTTCCTTGTATTGTATGTGGATGACATACTACTCATTGGGAATGACATCCCTTCGCTACAGTCTGTGAAGACTTGGCTGGGGATGTGCTTCTCAATGAAGGACTTATGTGAAGCAGCCTGTATTCCAGGCATTAAGATCTATAGAAATAGATATAAGAGATTGGTTGGTCTAAGTTAGACTACATATATTGTCACGGTATTTCTATGGTTTGCCATGCAGAATTCTAAGAAGGGACATCTGCCGATGTCACATGGTCTGAGTCTTTCGAAGACTCAAAGTCCCTCTTCTAGAGAGGAGAGAGACGCATGGATAAGATCCCTTATGCATCTGCTATAGGATCTATCATGTACACCATGTTGTGTACTCATCCTGATGTCTCGTATGCTTTGAGCATGACGAGTAGATACCAGTCAAATCTAGGTGAGCGTCACTGGATAGCAGTCAAGAATATTCTTAAGTACTTGAGAAGGACTAAAGAATATTTCTTGATATTTGGAGACGATGAGGAGCTAGTTGTAAAGGGTTACAGCGATGTCAGCTTCCAAACTGACCAGGATGATTATAGATCACAGTCAGGGTTCGTGTTTTGCTTGAATAGTGGCACTATGAGCTGGAAGAGTTCGAAGCAGGATACAATTGCTAATTCTACAACAGAGGCCGAGTATATCGCTGCATCAAAGGCAGCAAAGGAGGCAGTTTGGATCTGCAAGTTCATTACTGAGCTTGAGGTGGTTCCTAGCATAGAAGATCCTATAAAGCTCTATTGTGACAACAATGGAGCGATTGTGCAGGCTAAGGAACCTCGCTCACACTAGCGGACCAAACACGTATTACGGCGCTTCCATCTCATTCGAGAGATTATCAATAGAGGAGATGTAAAGATTTGCAGACTACCCACAGAGGCTAACATCGCAGATCCCTTGACCAAGGCTTTGGTATAGAAAAAGCTTGATGGTCACACTAGGTCATTGGGTATTAGATACTACGGTGATTGACACTAATTCCAGTGGGAGATTGTTAGTGACAACTCTAGAGTAAATCATGTAATGATTGTTGTATGGACTTTAGTGTATCATATTCCTATTTAGAAAGGCATGGTTATTATATTTACTTGTATTGGTGGCAAATAACTAAGTATAATAACGTCCTTGAGTAGAAGGTTCTTATCTATATCAATCGATTAGTTGAATCGATAATTAGATGATATAGAGAACACTACTCTTAATCATTCCTAGTCAAGTATTAACATTCAGGGACAATGTTAATGCGTAGAGACTAGCATGTAGGTCAACTCGATGACTTGATCTCACAAGCCATGGATATGAGATATCAAGTTGATACATGGGTATGCATTGAAGAATGTATACTGAATGACCCACCATGAGAAAGTATCATGGATTATTATATGAGTGTCATATACTTTCTCATGTGACCATTAGTATGACTATTAGTCCTTGAACCTGAAGTCTCCATGGTTCCCTACATAAGGAGTTGCATACTTTGGTTTTGTCAAACGTCACCCGTAAATGGGTGGACTATAAAGGCGATTACTGAGTATGTAACAAATTATGCGGAGAGATGTGAGTGATGTAGATGAAATCTATCCCTCCTATATATCGGCAGTGACATCGTTATTCTTGATAGAGTGAGACCACGAAGTGCATGACCATGCCCAAATGAGTCAATATGAGATATTGAGCTCATTTGATTAGATTGAGTCTACTTGGAGTTCAAGATATAGATTGTACTGAGGATGACATGGTCTATGCATCAATTGGTCAATCTAGATGTCAAGGATAGAGGGACAATGTCACATATTGTGATAGTCACAAAGGTGATGTTGGATCTCAATATTCTTGTAACTTGGGTAGCAATAATGTGTTGTTAGATACCGCTCATTGCTTATGTTCCTAAATCGGTTTAGGAGCATTGACAACATTAGAAGAACCTATAGGGTCACACACAAAGGGGAATTAGATAGAGATTAGGTTCATATGATGAACCATGAGTATTAGGTTCATGGGATGAACCAAATTGGATTAAGAGTAATCCAAATTAGACTAACTGAGTTAGACTCAATTTTATTCAAGTGTTGAATGAGTCTAATTTAGATTTGATTTATTGAGGGAATTTAAAATAATGAATAGAGATTAATTAAATAAAATTGACTTGAATCAAGTGGTTAGATTTGATCAACCATGGGAGATAAGAGGTCAAGTTTTACTTGACTTGAGAGGGAAGATGAATGATCAATTTTGACTTGACCAATTGCCATGTCATGGTGACTTGGCATAGGGGCTTGCCAATAATGGTGTTCCATATCATCATGGACTTATCATGGGGTGACACCTCATGAGGGAGACCAAGAGCCATTGTCTCTTGGAGTTACATGCATGCATGTAACCCCCCAAAAGGATGTGGCCAGCCACTTTAGTTTTGGCATTAGTGTGTGAAGGATTTTTGGGGTAACTTCATCTTCTTCCTTGGTTCTTCTCTCCTTCTTGCTCTCTCCCAATCCTCCTTGGCCGAAACTTCCATGAGTGCTAGCACACTCTAGGTTGATTTTCTCCACCTATTGCTTGTGTGGATACCAATAGAGGAGTGTACACTTGACACTCTTGAGTTCCGGCAAGCCATTTGGACGAGCGGGATAAGCGAAGGGCGTCACATCAAGGGTAATTCTCTTCTCATGTAGATCTAAGGTAGATCTAAGGTTTTAAATATGTACATGTAATTTTTTTTATAATTCGCACAGATCTGTGGCTGGGCTTTTGAGGTTTCTTCAATGCAAAAAGCAGTTTTTACAACTCGGAAAATCCATCAGGAAATAGACATGACCAAGTACATAGATATGCAAGAAATAAAAGAATGCAACCCTAAACACAAGTTTTTGAATTTTTGAATTTTTTTTAGAAAAATTGACAAACAATCCTAAGTCTACCAAGCATCATTACATTCTCCGGCAACGGGGCTAAAATATAGCATAGTGAATGGCCCGGATCATTTCTCAACGAGTGTAATTGATAGATTAGTAGTGTTAGGATCGCTAATTATTGCTTTGGGTTTTCTAATGTAAATGGGGGTTTGGATTTTAAACTCTAACCTACGGTTGCAAGATAATTAATACTCTAAACTAACATGCAACAACTAAATCAAACAATGCAGAAATTAAGTCAACAAAAATTGGAAGAGAAAATAAATGATCTAATCAACCCAAGATAGACCTGGTGAATGAACAAGATCCTCCAGCTAAGTCCAACGAAGCTTGATCGAAATTTCGCTAATGGCAGTGAATCTGGGATGGTTCAAACTCCTGAATCTAGAAGTTTGATGGATGCTCCGAATTCTCGCGGATCCGGTTGAGCTCGAAGAAGTGTCATCGGAGCGGACTCCTCCTCCAATCCGAAAGAGAAGGTGGATGAGTTGTGGAGATGGAGGACGACGTCAAAATCTCTTGATGAAGCGGTTCCTCCTCGAATCCGTGGAGGAAAATGGATGGAACCAAGGTGGAGGCAGCTGTTAGGGTTCATGGGAAGAAGAGATTGATTTAACTAACTACCAAATGAAATAATCAATGCATCAATGAAATCTAATGCATGAACATGATTAAAAGAAAGCAACTACTTAACTACAATTGCAATGAAATCAAAGCAACCATAAATTAAGCATCCTAATCTATATGAATCTAATCAAAGCACATAAACTCTAACATTCAACCTAACTAAAACTCACAAGACATTAAACTAACTCATTCAAGCATTTCATCAAACACTTCATGAGCATGAAACAACCTAAATCAAATGTGTGCAATTCAAAACATGGAATCTGAATTTGACTACAAGCATTCAACACAAACTAACGACCAAACAATCAAAATGAATAACAAGATATTGTTGATCAGAGTTGTGGAAGACGCAATCAACGCTGCCGTGAAGGAACTGGCTACAAAAGTGAAGCGTTGTCGGAGTTGTGGATCGGCTGCCGGAGCTGCTGGTGGTCGGAGCGATAATGAGGGGAATCCCCACTCTGATGGCTGTGGTTGCTGCCCAGATCGATCGGAGTGGAATAGGGGCTAATGGGTGAAGAACTAAGTTGTCAGAGCCGTGATGGGCTGGTCGGAGAAGATGATGGAGAAGGTGGTGGCGGGACTGTGGAACTGTTAGTAATATATGAGAGATGTCCTAAGGCAATCGCCTTATGTATGAACCATTTATATGATAAATGAAGATTCACTATTTGAGTATACATGTTTTATGTATTTGATTGGATCTTAAACTCATTTACTGAATGTCCACGATACGATTCACAGCATGAGAGAATTTGTAATTGGATCACAACTAGTGAGTATCTCTACATGTGTAATTGTGATGTATCGGAATTCTCCCTAGTCGATGAATTGATGGATTTGGACACCATCAATTCTGTCGAGACTAGCACGAGGTATACTCCTTGGTGTATCCAAGCAGCTGATTCTCACTGGCTGGAGACATAGTGATGTCCAGAGTTAATCGTGGATGCTAGTTATGGTAACTAGTTCATTGGAGTGACCAGCCGTAAGACTTCATATGGTTCTCTGCATATATAGATATGTCAATGAAGTTTTTACTGTGGCTTAAGTGCGATGTTCCTTTGACTTGCGGTATTCAAGTCATCTTGATCATAGAGACTTATGCTTTGACATCTTAAGCAAGCATCTCGAAGGAGATGTGGACCCGGGATGATTGGGTATAAGTCGAAGTGATCGAAGGTGTTTGAATAGCCTATAAAGGATTCACCACTCCTTGCGAGGAGATGTATACCCATGTCCTCTCGTCGGATTGTTACTAAAGTCTTTGGCCAATGCATTACATGTTTAGAGTAAGGTACTCTTCGATACATGTGGAGTAACTAGAATCCGTAGGACGAGGAAATGATACTTGGGCTAGGTGTGACGTAGTCAGCCTAGTGGGGACTGACACAATAGACCATGTCCTGAACCAAGTGGGTATAAGATGAGTGAAGGGAATGGGGCACGATTCATTCGAGCTACTGAAAGGTTTCAGAAATAGTTCTGGAACAACCGTTGATCTTTTCGGTTAATTGGGGATCATGATGTACTATTAGGTGCCACTCATGATCGTTCTATAATTAATGGTTAATTATAGACGGCCAACATAAACCGAGAACCTATTTGGTCATACGCATAACGAGCGTAATCCAAAGGATTTAAAATGTGCTTGAGAATGGGATTCTCAGACCGAGAGAAACTAGGTTTGGTTGGACCAAACATAAAGCGAGCATGAAATCGTTTCATTCGAAATGGAAGCGTGGATGGGCCGAGTCTTATGAAGACGTAATGGATGAACTAAAATGGTTTGGTTCTAATCCAATGGAGGAGAATCAACCAAAGGGTTTGGTTTATTTTAAACGAATGAACCAAAAGTTGGTTCGGTTCGTTTTAACTTAAAATAAACCATCATGGTTTGGTTTATTTTAACTTATCTTAATGGAGCGGGTTAACGGGCCTAATGGTTATGATCCAATAACCATTAAGAGATTTAGTTCTCTATAAAAGAGGGCTTAAGGGATAATTAAGCTCTAATCCAAAACCCTAGCAAGGAGTTGCCGCCCACCCCATTGAGGGAGTTGCCGCCCAACCTCCTTTGCCGCCCAGCTTTTGTGCCGGCGTCCAAACTTCAGCCAGTGATCCTCCGGCGACCCTCCGGTGATCTTCCTAGGCTTCGGTGAAAAGGTGAGCACTTGGCTTCCTTGTTTTGGCCGGCGCCTACTCCTCCACCAAAGCTGTCCAGTTTTCTGGACAGCTTGTTCTCCTCTCGTCGGAGCATTGTTTGGACGATGGTTTGAGCTCCGACAGCGGCTAAACTACCGGGGATTCGATCTCCGGTAATCCTCTGTGTTGGATCAAAGCGGATCGCTAGAGGGGGGGGTGAATAGCGATAAAAACTTTTCTTTTAAATCGTTCGATAAACAATTAAACGCATCGGAAATGTAAATAAAAACTAAATGAGACAAATAGTTTTTTTACTTGGTTCGTAGCCTTCGGCTACTACTCCAAGGCCCTAACGGTCCTAGACCGTGTACGGAGGGCAATTCACTAAAACACTCCTCCTCGTTGGAGGTAGGAGTTTTACGATTACAAAAGCCTTCGAAGCAAAAAGATAGAGAGACAAACCCTCTCTTCTATTAAAGTAAAATGCAATGAAAAGCCTTGCAATATTGAAAGCAATAACAAATTAAGATTATACCAACAACTAAACAAAAGAAACTTTAAGCTGTTGTATAGTCGGAGAGTTGCGTATGTGGAGGCTTTTGAGCACTTAGAATTGAGGATGAAACCCTAGGTTTGGCCCTCCTTTTATAGCCTTTAAGCCCCTCAATGAATGGGTCTTCAACCAATCACAAATGGGCACAAAACTCCTTGAAAAATGGTGATAAAGCTTGACTCCTCGAGGTTGATTTTTGACCACCGCTGAAGGATTGAGGCGCCGGTTGAACTGATGGCCAGGATTTTTTACTACAATAAAGAGTTAGCTCAAAATATAAGTGGATTCGATGGCCACTTGCCGTCCGATCTCAACATAGACCTTCCATGAGAAGTCTTGGGTCGGATCGTCGCCTAAGATCATCCTCGTAAAGAGGATACGACCTCACTTACGCTCGCACACACGAGCTTACCTCGATACTTACGTGTCACTTTTGCTTCCGGCCTTCCACTCGATTCCTTCGGCTCCCTCCGAAGTAACTCGAGTGTCGCCCGGCCACCGCGGCTTCCTCCGGGTGTCGCTAGCCTTCAGCTCTAGCATTGAGACTTTTCTGCACACTTGATTTAGCTCGTGAGATAACAATATAAGCTTAACTTTATATCGTTTGCTATAATCAAAACATAGGTTCGACTTAGGTGCCCACTGCACCAACAATCTCCCCCTTTTTGATTTATGGCAAACCCACATACAAAGTTAAGACAAAAATAAGTATGAGATTATGCATGAATGAGTAGGAGTATATAAAAATTCTTTTTCAAGTGCTCCCCCTTGAGGAATCCTCCCCCTTGACCGATGGTGAGTACTTGAGAAAGGGTTTTAACTCTCCCCCTTGATATGTGCTACTAAGAAAAAGAATTAAGTAACCGAAATTACTTAATATTGGCCATAGTGTTTAAAATAAGTTTTAAGTTAAGAAACCAAATGATTTCTTAACCTTGGCCTTTTGTTAAAAGTTAAATAAGTTTTCAAAACTTAAAGTTAACTTTTGGTTTAATTATGAAGTAAGAGTTAAGTTATCAAAAAAAAATTTTTGACCCCTTAACTTTTATCCCTTTTCTCCTTTTTCTCCCCCTTTTGTCGTATATCGAAAAGAGTAAGGGGTGTGTGAAAAAAAAAATAAATGTTAAATTTAAAGTCCAAGCATGTTCCACATTTTTATTTTTAAAAATAATATACTGAAAATAAGTTCATCTATAAAATGTTCGACTCATATTTGGCTTGATTGATATGAAGGATCAACCAGTCCTTGTCAGAGTCGGTTAGTATGTATGATTATACTCCGTGGTTCATAGCGATGCACTAGCTCTACATCTGGAACCAGGAGTAAGGTCCTAACATCTCATGCCCATCTACGTGGCTAAGTACACAAACACATTAGTCCTATGTGTTGTGAGATGTATTGGCTCCTTAAATCTATAGGTGCATGATATCTAAGGTATGTCCTATGCTAGTTCCATGAAAAAAAAGTAAGAAATAGTAGTAAGAAAATATAATTTGCAAGTTCCTATTCTATTACGCACACGCCTAATCTTCGTCTCAAGAGACTAAATTCGGCTTCGGGTAGTGGTTTAGTAAATATGTCTGCTAGGTTAGACTTCGAGTCAACATATTCGAGTTGTATGGAGCCGTTGGCTACATGTTCTCAAATGAAATGGTGTTTTACCTCTATATGCTTTGTCCTTGAATGGCATATAGGGTTCTTAGTTAGATTTATCGAACTTATGTTGTCTACAAAAATTTTAGTTTTGGTGAAGTCCAACCTAAAGTCTCGGAGAGTGTGCTTCATCCAAAGAAGCTGAGTTACACACTCACCCATCGCAACGTATTCGGCTTCGGTGGTAGATAAGGCAACACAATGTTGCTTCCTACTGCACCAACTCACTAGACTTGAGCCGAGTAGTTGACAACAACCACTCGTGCTCTTTCTATCGAGTTTACTATCGGCATAATCCGAATCGGAGTAGCCGATTAGTTCGAACTCCGTAGATCTAGGGTACCAAATACCAACGTTAAGTGTACCCTTAAGATATCTAAGGATACGCTTAACTAGGGTTAGGTGAGACTCCTTAGCACAGGTTTGAAACCTGGCGCACATACTTACTGCGAATAGGATGTCGGGTCGACTCGCAGTTAAGTATAGGAGACTTCCTATCGCGCTCCTATAGTACTTTAAGTCAATGGACTTACTTTCTAGGTCTTCTCCTATGTTAACATTAATCGCCATTGGGGTGTTTATTATCTTAGCGTCTTGCATTCCAAATCTTTTAATTAACTCCTTAGTGTATTTTTGTCGATATAGGTATATACCATCCTTAGTTTGTTTAATTTGTAGACCTAAAAAGAAACTTAACTCGCCTACCAAGTTCATTTCAAACTCACTTTCCATGAGTGAAATGAACTCATTTAGTAAGGCTGAGTTAGAGGTTCCAAAAATTATATCGTCTACGTAAATTTGAGCTATGAATATTTCTTTACCTAAGGTTTTTACGAAGAGAGTTGGGTCAACTAAGCCTTGGTTAAACCCTTTTGACTTAAGATGGATTGAAAGTCTCTCGTACCAAGCTCGAGGAGCTTATTTAAGTCCATAGAGAGCTTTCTTAAGTTTTAGAACATGGTCGGGTTTATCTAGATTTTCGAACCCGGGGGGTTGGCTAACATAAACTTCTTCTTTAATGTATCCATTTAAGAATGCCGACTTAACATCCATTTGAAACAGCTTAAATCCTCGATGTGCGGCATAAGCTAGCAACATTCAAATGGATTCGAGTCTAGCTACTGGGGCATAGGTTTCGTCGTAATCTAAGCCTTCGACTTGACTAAACCCTTTGGCGACTAACCTAGCCTTGTTTCTAACTACTTCACCTTTATCATCAAGCTTATTTGGAAACACTCACCTTGTTCCAATTATCGTTTTGTCTTTAGGTGGTGGTACTAATTCCCACACTTCATTCCTAGTAAATTGAGCTAGCTCTTCTTGCATTGCAATAATCCAATCGGGATCAAGAACAGCTTGTTCAATTGATTTGGGTTCTATCTTTGAAATTAAGGAAATTTGACAAAGGTTCCTATAGGATGCTCTAGTTCGAACTCCTAGATTAGGATCTCCTATCACTTGATCGATAGGGTGGTTAGTCTGAATACTAGATTGGGTTGGGTTTGTGTCACCTAATGCTTGATCAATGGGGTGACTTGGTTGAACATTAGTTTGGTTGGAGTCATCTATCACTTGATAAATAGAGTGACTTGGTTGACTTAGGTTAGGATTAACACTAGACCTGATCTCCGGATCAGAGTTAGGTCTAGTATGAATCGGCTCGCTAATTGGGGTTGCCGGGGGTTTTGTAGGTTCATGTCCTTCATCAAATACTAAATTGATAGTCTCCTCGACTCTAAGGGTGTCATGGTTATATACTCTATAAGCTCGACTTGTAGTCGAGTATCCTAGAAAGATTCTGGTCATGGTCTTGGATGTAAATTTCCCTAGGTAATCCTTAGTGTTTAGGATATGTACTGTTGGGTTTCCGGCACCACGGCGTGTGTGTGTTCGATCATGTTTCGTAAACATGAACACAGCGGAAGCAATAAAAATAATAAATCTACATTTATTACAACACACACAATACACGCATGTATATTACAACAAGTGTAGACATAATCGTAAATTTAAATTTGCAATAAAAGGAAATTTATCTACGTTATAACTTTCGTATGACGTGTAGCGGGAACGGCATCAACCGGAACGATCCTCGCTAGAATCATCTCTATCCGTATCCACGCCGAGTTCCTCAGGATGACTTTGCTATGCCACGAGCTTCGTCTTCATACGGGTTACTAGCCTCATGTTGAAGACGACGTGATCGAGAGATGATCACGATCCGAATCCAAATTCGGATCCTAATCCGAGTTCTCAAAACTCGCTTCTCCGGAGAGGTATTCGTCAACCAATTGACGAATCCTTCATCCTCCATCTCAGAGGATTACCGGAGATCGAATCCCCGGAAAGTTAGCCGCTGTCGGAGCGCTAACCGCCGTCCAAACGACGCTCCGACGAGAGGAGAAGAAGCTGTCCAGAAAACTGGACAGCTTGGTGGAGGAGTAGGCGCCGGCCAAAAAGAGGAAGTCAAGTGCTCACCTTTTCACCGAGGCCTAGGAAGATCACCGGAGGGTCGCCGGAGGGTTCACCGGCTGAAGCTTGGACGCCGGCAAGGAGCTAGATGGCATCACAACCAGCTGGGCGGCAATGGAGGTTGGGCGGCACAACTAGGTTGGGCGGCACAACTAGGTTGGATCATAACCATTAGGCCCGTTATCCCGCTCCATTAAGATAAGTTAAAATAAACAAAACCATGATGGTTTATTTTAAATTAAAACGAACCGAACCAACTTTTGGTTCATTCGTTTAAAATAAACCAAACCCTTTGGTTTATTCTCCTCCATTGGATTAGAACTAAACCATTTTGGTTCATCCATTACGTCTTCATAAGACTCGGCCCATCCACGCTTCCATTGCGACTGAAACGATTTCATGCTCGCTTTATGTTTGGTCCAACCAAACCTAGTTTCTCTCGGTCCGAGAATCCCATTCTCAAGCTCGTTTTAAATCCTTTGGATTACGCTCGTTGTGCGTGTGACCAAATAGATTCTCGGTTTATGTTGGTCATCTATAATTAACCATTAATTATAGAACGATCATGAGTGGCACCTAGTAGTACATCATGATCCCCAATTAACCGAAAAGATCAACGGTTGATCCAGAACTATTTCTGAAACCCTTCAGCAGCTCGAATGATTCGTGTCCCATTCCCTTCACTCATCTTATACCCACTTGGTTCAGGACATGGTCTATTGTGTCAGTCCCCACTAGGCTGACTACGTCACACCTAGCCCAAGTATCATTTCCTCGTCCTACGGATTCTAGTTACTCCACATGTATCGAAGAGTACCTTACTCTAAACATGTAATGCTTTGGCCAAAGACTTTAGTAACAATCCGACGAGAGGCCATGGGTATACATCTCCACGCAAGGAGTGGTGAATCCATTATAAGCTATTCAAACACCTTCGATCACTTCGACTTATACCCAATCATCTCGGGTCCACATCTCCTTAGAGATGTTTGCTTAAGATGTCAAAGCATAAGTCTCCATGATCAAGATGACTTGAATACCGCAAGTCAAAGGAACATCGCACTTAAGCCACAGTAAGAACTTCATTGACATATTTATATATGCAGAGAACCATATGAAGTCTTACGGCTGGTCACTCCAATGAAATAGTTACCATAACTAGCATCCACGATTAACTCCGGACATCACAATGTCTCCAGCCAGTGAGAATCAGCTGCTTGGATACACCAAGGAGTATACCTCGTTCTAGTCTCGACAGAATTGATGGTGTCAAAATCCATCAATTCATCGACTAGGGATAATTCCGATACATCACAATTACACATGTAGAGATACTCACTAGTTGTGATCCAATCACAAATTCTCTCATGCTGTGAATCGCATCGTGGACATTCAGTAAATGAGTTTAAGATCCAATCAAATACATGAAACATGTATACTCAAATAGTGAATCTTCATTTATCATATAAATGGTTCATACATAAGGCGATTGTCTTAGGACATCTCTCATATATTACTAACAGACTCCCACTTGGCCTAATGCCAATCGCTATGGTATCCAATACCATAAGCTCGAACATGACCCTCAAACTTATTTTGAGGTAATGCCTTAGTCAAGGGATCCGCTAAGTTCCTTTCAGTGGGAATTTTCTCGATTTGTATTTCGCTCCTACCGATGATCTCTCTCGATAAGATGATAGCGCGGCACATGTTTGGATCGCTGATGAGACTTGGCTCTTTCGCCTTTGCAATTGCTCCATTGTTGTCGCAGATGAGACCGGTATTGCTTCAACAATGGCCGGAATCGCACCAAGTTCATGAATGAACTTCTTGATCCAAACCGCTCTTTGTCCGCCCGCCGCAATGTATTCCGCCTCGCTGGTAAAATCCGCATGCCTCTTGTTTGGAACTTTTCCAACTCATCGCGCTCTATTCAAGGTGAACACGTATCCGCATCGAGACCGAATCATCCTTGTCTGTTCGAAGCTAGCATCCGTGATACCCGCGTATCACCATGTCCCTTCTCCATATATTAGGAACACATCCTTAGTTCTTCTCAAGTACTTAAGGATCGCCTTAATACCGCCAATGATCCATTCCTCGATCGGATCGTATCCGCCGCGTGACACTCGAGCATACGATACATCGGGCCTCGACATAACATAACATACATGATAGATCCTATCATGGATGCATAGGGAATCTTACTCATGCAAATCCTGCGCGGACATAGACTTGAAGGTGTACCCTATGCATGATGGGTAGGAAACCTTTCTTGGATTCCGACATGCTAAACCTCTTTAGCACTCGGCCTATATATGTAGATCACGAAAGACCAAGCAACCGCTTCGATCTATCTCTATAGATCTTAATCCCAAGGATGTAGGTTGCTTCTCCTGTGTCTTTCATGGAGAATGTCTTGATAACCAAACCTTAATCGATCGTAAGATTAAAACATCGCTTCCTATAAGTAATATGTCATCGACATACAATACTAGGAACACGACTGCACTCCCACTAACCTTCTTGTACACACAAGGTTCGTCTGGATTTTGTGAGAAATCAAACTTTTTGATCGTCTCATCAAAACGGATATTCCAGCTCCTCGATGCTTGCTTCAATCCATAAATGGATCGTCGCAATTTGCATACCTTGGTTTTATCAACCGATGTGAAACCCTCAGGCTGTATCATATACACGTCCTCGGCGAGTTTCCATTAAGGCTGTTTTCACATCCATCATCATATCTCATAATCATAATGAGCCGCTATGGCCAGGAGCATCCGAATGGATTTAAGCATAGCTACAGGCGAATAGGTTTCGTCATAATCAACACCTTGTTTTTGACGATATCCTTTCGCCACCAATCTAGCCTTATAGGTAATCACATTACCATCCATGTCGGTTTTCTTCTTGAAAACCCACTTGCACCCTATAGGCTTTATCCCTTGGTGGGTCAACCAAGTTCCAAACTTGGTTTTCATACATGGAATCCATTTCCGACTTCATGGCACCAAGCCACTTATCCCTTTCTGAACTTGTCAGCACTTCTTCATAACTGGTAGGCTCCTCATCATCAATGAGTAACACGTCGTTCGATTCACTTACGAGAAATCCATATCTCTCGGGAATATTGCATGTTCTACGGATCTCTGAAGATGTGGTGTTACAATAGGTCCAGCCGATTGCTCATCACTATGAGTTGTCGGCTGTTGTGCTTCACCAGGTATCTCATCAATGTCTATTTGAGTCTCTCGAGCCTCCTCAAGCTCGACGACACTCCCACTATTTTCTTGCAAGAAAAACTCTTTCTCTAGAAACACAGCATGCCTTGAAACAAACACCTTTTGTTCCACAGGATGATAAATTAGTAACCCCTTGTTTCCTTAGGGTATCAATAAATAGACATTTATCGGACTTAGCATCCAATTTTATACGTCTGATCAAGCTTCACATAAGCGGGACAATATCTTCAAGTAAGATACATGAGGTTTCTTACTATTCCATATCTCATATGGAGTAGTTGAGACTACCTTAGTAGGCATTACATTTAACAAGTAAGCAGTTGTCAAAGTGCATAGCCCCAAAGGACTTGGGAAGAGTTGCATGATTCATCATTGACTGACCATGTCCAACAAGGTCGATTCGCCTCTCGGATACACCATTATCTTTGTGTGTATAGGCGGAGTCCATTGAGACAATATACCATTGTCTCTTAGATAATCAAGAAACTCTTGACTTAAGTATTCACCACCTCGATCCGATCAGTATTTTAATACTCTTGTCATGTTGTTTCTCTACTTCATTTCTGAATTCTTTGAACCTTTCAAAGGCTTCAGACTTGTGTTTCATCAAGAACACATACCCAAACCGTGAGTGATCATCGGTGAAGGTAATGAAGTAGCTATAGCCTCTTAATGCTTGAGTTGACATAGGTCCACATACATCAGTATGTATTAGACCTAGTAACTCTCCCACTCGTTCACCTTTTCCAGTAAAAGGTAACTTAGTCATCTTGCCTTTTAAGCATGATTCGCATGTATCGTATGAATCCAATTCAAACGATTCCAGAATTCCACATCGGTGTAATTCGGACATGCATTTCTTGCTTATATGGCCAAGACGACAATTCCACATATGGGAGTCAAATTGATTATCCTTTCGAGCACGCTTGTTGCTCGCTTCGATATTGAAGATGTCACTGGATACGTCCAACGTATAAACACCATTGCTTAAAGTTCCAGTCCCATAAAGAACTCCATTCAAAGTTATGTAACAACAATTGTTACTAAAAGTCAAATGGTACCCATTTCTATTTAAAATAGAAATGATATTCTTTATCAACGAAGGAACATAAAAGCAATTGTCCAGTTCTAAGACAAGTCCTGTAGGGAGTTTCAACAAATGCGTTCCAATGGCGACTGCAGCAACCTTTGCTCCATTCCCAACACGCAAATTTGACTCTCCCTTAACGAGTCTTCTTCTATTCCTTAGCCCATGTATGTCATTACATATATGTGAGCCACACCCAGTATCCAATATCCAAGTGTTTGAGGAAATAGAATGACAATCAATAACGAAGATGTCTGAAGAAGATGGGGCATCCGATGCCTTATTCTTCTTCACGGACTCAAGATAAATCTTGCACTTTCTTCGCAAATGGCTCTTCTTGCCATAATGATGGCAAGTTTCCTTTTGTGCTAGTTCTACCTTCTTATCCTTTCTCTTCTTTCCCTTCTGCTGTTCCTTTGACTTCCTCTTAGAACCTTTCTTCGAGGAATCTACTAATAGCACCGTCCCCTGCTCATGCTTCTCAGAAGACTCCACAGTCTTCAGCATATTGAGCAGTACCACAGATGAACCTTCTAGCATCTCAGAGGTGAAGAGGAGCTTTGAGACTTCGAACCTTTCGAATCTCACTTGCTCATCAACCAACTCACAAAGATGAAGGACTACGATATGAGCATCCATATACTCATGCTGCTTTCGTAGCTTGGGTTCCATCGCGGCTAGCATGATGAAACTCATTTGTTCAGAATCACTGACATGTTTCTGATAGGCCAACAATTGGTCAAGAGTTGCATCGTCACTAGGACGGGTGGGAAGAGGCGCTTCGAGGACATTTGCAAGCTTTTCAACCTTGAGAACAATTCTCAAGCTTCTAAGCCAGTCCATGAAGCTCGGCCCAGTCAATTTATTCGAATCCAAAATGGAACGCAAATTCAAAGACATCATGATCAATCTTAGAAATACAAAACGAGCATATATGAGAAAATGATTTTAAAAATGCATCAATATACATTTATAAATCCCATTAATTTTTTCGAATTTTAAAAACCCCAAAATCACTTCGGGAGATCGTAGGTCCATCTCCGAATGGGCTGATATCCATCATAGTTATGAACAACCTTGGAGAGTGTCCAACAAGCCATTCATAACTACGACGGTAGGTATCAACTATACCGATTGCATATCACGTATATGCAACTATCACAATGTGCTATCAACTAATTGAATGTTCACACATACATCGGGTTGTTAACACATTAACAAGTATGCATCATATGCATAGCACCCAACTTCACCTCCCTTTACATCGACCTTGGAGAGAGTCCAACAAGCCGATGCTCCAGGTTAAAGCCAACCCATTAATCGGGAAATAGTTTTAATATGGTTAGAGTGCATTCAACCAATTAGCCCAGCTTGGAGAGAGTCCAACAACCAAAGCTAACGATTGACCTCTGACTCTTACCATATTAGTATTAAACTATTCCATGGTTTGAACATGTTCGGGTTCGAGCCGAGCTTGGAGAGAGTCCAACAACCCAAACAAGAAACGGAACTCTGGTTCTAACCATATTAATGGAAGGTGTAGGCTTTAATATTGTTTAAGGGTTTTTATGTCTCATCCTCTTTGCATGCAAATAACTATTATCTACATGACATGGCATACATGGCATACATCTACATGTCACGACACGCATGACATAATGTTATGCATCTAATGCAATTACATGGCATACAATTATGTCATGTATATATTTCCTTATATGTCATAACTATTTATGGAAATAAAATATGTTTAAGATTTGATTCTCCAAATCAAATCATAATTAAATTAGGAAACAAATTTCCAAATCTAATCACATATTTTATTCATGGAATTATTTGATTAAGGAAAATCTATTTAGGAAAACCAATTTCCTAAATCATTAAAACTACTTATGGAAATAAAATATTTTAAGATTTGATTTTCCAAATCAAATCATGATTAAATTAGGAAACAAATTTCCAGATTCTAATCAAATATTTTATTTATGGAAAATATCAATTTCCATAAATACTTCCAACTTTCCAAAAGTGGAAGATTTCCATAAATACTTCTAGACTTTCCAAAATTGAAAAATTTCCATAAATACTTCTAAATTTCCAAAATTAGAAAATTTCCAGAAATACACTATGACTATCGCAAAACTATTTTTTACGATTATGTCGAAACACAACCTGGGCTCTGATACCACTGCTGAGTTTCCGGCACCGCGGCGTGTGTGTGTTCGATCATGTTTCGTAAACATGAACACAACGGAAGCAATAAAAATAATAAATCTACATTTATTACAACATACACAACACACGCATGCATATTACAACAAGTGTAGACATAACCGTAAATTTAAATTTGAAATAAAAGGAAATTTATCTACGTTATACCTTTCGTATGACGTGTAGCGGGAACGGCATCAACCGGAACGATCCTCGCTAGAATCGTCTCTATCCGTATCCACGCCGAGTTCCTCGGGATGACTTTGCTAAGCCACGAGCTTCGTCTTCATACGGGTTACTAGCCTCGTGTTGAAGACGACGTGATCAAGAGATGATCACGATCCGAATCCAAATTCGGATCCTAATACGAGTTCTCAAAACTCGCTTCTCCGGAGAGGTATTCGTCAACCAATTGACGAATCCTTCGTCCTCCACCTCAGAGGATTACCGGAGATCGAATCCCCGGTAAGTTAGCCGCTGTCGGAGCTCTAACCGTCGTCCAAACGACGCTCCGACGAGAGGAGAAGAAGCTGTCCAGAAAACTGGACAGCTTGGTGGAGGAGTAGGCGCCGGCCAAAACAAGGAAGCCAAGTGCTCACCATTTCACCGAGGCCTAGGAAGATCACCGGAGGGTCGCCGGAGGGTTCACCGGCTGAAGCTTGGATGTCGGCAAGGAGCTAGACGGCAGCACAACCAGCTGGGCGGCAATGGAGGTTGGGCGGCACAACTAGGTTGGGCGGCACAACTAGGTTGGGCGGCAACTCCAAGCTAGGGTTTGGATTAGGGCTTAATTATCCATTAAGCCCTCTTTTATAGAGAACTAATTCTCTTAATGGTTATTGGATCATAACCATTAGGCCCGTTAACCCGCTCCATTAAGATAAGTTAAAATAAACCAAACCATGATGGTTTATTTTAAGTTAAAATGAACCGAACCAACTTTTTGTTCATTCGTTTAAAATAAACCAAACTCTTTGGTTTATTCTCCTCCATTGGATTAGAACCAAACCATTTTGGTTCATCCATTACGTCTTCATAAGACTCGGCCCATCCACGCTTCCATTGCGACTAAAACGATTTCATGCTCGCTTTATGTTTGGTCCAACCAAACCTAGTTTCTCTCGGTCTGAGAATCTCATTCTCAAGCTCATTTTAAATCCTTTGGATTACGCTCGTTGTGCGTGTGACCAAATAGGTTCTCAGTTTTTGTTGTCCGTCTATAATTAACCATTAATTATAGAACGATCATGAGTGGCACCTAGTAGTACATCATGATCCCCAATTAACCGAAAAGATCAACGGTTGATCCAGAACTATTTCTGAAACCTTTCAGCAGCTCGAATGATTCGTGCCCCATTCCCTTCACTCATCTTATACCCACTTGGTTCAGGACATGGTCTATTGTGTCAGTCCCCACTAGGCTGACTACGTCACACCTAGCCCAAGTATCATTTCCTCGTCCTACGGATTCTAGTTACTCCACATGTATCGAAGAGTACCTTACTCTAAACAAGTAATGCTTTGGCCAAAGACTTTAGTAACAATCCGACGAGAGGCCATGGGTATACATCTCCTCGCAAGGAGTGGTGAATCCTTTATAGGCTATTCAAACACCTTCGATCACTTCGACTTATACCCAATCATCCCGGGTCCACATCTCCCTAGAGATGTTTGCTTAACATGTCAAAGCATAAGTCTCCATGATCAAGATGACTTGAATACCGCAAGTCAAAAGAACATCGCACTTAAGCCACAGTAAGAACTTCATTGACATATCTATATATGCAGAGAACCATATGAAGTCTTACGGCTGGTCACTCCAATGAACTAGTTACCATAACTAGCATCCACGATTAACTCCGGACATCACAATGTCTCCAACCAGTGAGAATCAGCTGCTTGGATACACCAAGGAGTATACCTCGTGCTAGTCTCGACAGAATTGATGGTGTCCAAATCCATTAATTCATCGACTAGGGATAATTCCGATACATCACAATTACACATGTAGAGATACTCACTAGTTGTGATCCAATCACAAATTCTCTCATGCTGTGAATCGCATCGTGGACATTCAGTAAATGAGTTTATGATCCAATCAAATACATGAAACATCTATACTCAAATAGTGAATCTTCATTTATCATATAAATGGTTCATACATAAGGCGATTGCCTTAGGACATCTCTCATATATTACTAACATGTACCTTACACCCAAATACCCTAAAGTACTTGATGTTAGGTATTTTATCGTGATAAATCTCGTATGAGGTCTTAAGGTGCCTCTTTACCATAAGGATTCTATTTTGGACATAGCATGTCGTACTCACGGCTTCTGCCCAAAACCTATCGGGTAGGTCATATTCGTTCAACATGGTCCTAGCGGCTTCTTGTAGAGTTCGGTTTTTCCGCTCCACTAGGCCATTTTGTTGAGGGGTCCTAGGGCAAGAGAATTCATGGTGGTATCCCTTTAGGTTACAGAAGTCGGTGAACCTTTGATTTTCGAATTCACCACCATGATCGCTTCTAATTCTTTTAACCTTAAGGTTTTTTTGATTCTTGATTAATTTGAATAAATTGATTAATTGATCTAGGGTATCATTTTTATGTTTGATGAACCTAACCTGTAAACTGGAGTAGTCGCCAATTATGACTAAGCAATATTGACTTTTATTGAGTGACTTGGCTCCATGTGAATCGAATAGATCCATATGCAGGAGCTCAAGTACACTTGAGGTTCGTTCTTGGTTAGTTAACTTGTGTTGTGTCCTAGGTTGTTTTCCTTGTTGACAAGCAATACAGATTTTATTAACCAAATTGTTTAGGTTGGGTAAGCCTCTGACTAGGCCACTCTGACTCATCTTGTGGACGAGTCTTGGGTGCGAGTGACCGAGTCGTCGGTGCCACAACCATGATTCCTCTTCCTGTGTCATAAGACATTTGGCTGAGGATTTGATTAAGTTAATTGTATAAATGTTATTTGTCCTAGTTCGTTTGAGTATTGTTTTAGCTGTTTCATTTGTTTTAATTACACATTCATTTTCTAAAAATACGACCTTATAATTATTGTCACATAATTGGCTTACGCTAAGCAGGTTATATTCAAAATTCTCTACAAGTAATACATTTTTAATAACAAAATTTGAGTTAATCTCGATATCACCTGTTTCGATGATTTTGAGCTTGCCGTTATTCCCAAAGGCTACCGATCCTTGTCGTTTGAATCGAAGCTTCGCGAATTTGAGTTGATCCCCGGTCATGTGTCGGGAGCAACCGCTGTCTAACATCCATTGATCCTACACACAAGGTGGTTGGATTGGATGTTAGATTATTATATTTTTTTAAAAAAAATTGGTTGTAAGTTGTTAAACCTAGGTCATCTTACCGGAGTCTATATGATCAAGCATGTTATACTTATGTGTTCTTTGTGAGATGACATCCAATTAAGTTGATTAAGTGCATTTATGTTTAAGTAATGTTAGATTTGGATTTGACCCTAGGCTCGTCAAGTTTACCTTTTCAAGATCATGGATTCCAGGTCGTGGCGAGGCACTGGGGCCTTCTTTTATCGGATCATCGACCACTTCCTTAGACAAAGCCATTTTCAAGAAAATGATGACTTGACTCACCTAAAATTATTTCCTCGTCTAACTAGTTATTTTTGAAAAGAGGCTCCCCGAGGCTCAATCTTTTCGAAGGATTTTAGTTGATTATTTGAAAAGAGGCTCCCCGAGGCTCAATCTTTTCGAAGGATTTTAGTTGGTTATTTGAAAAGAGGCTCCCCGAGGCTCAATCTTTTCGAAGGATTTTAGTTGGTTATTTACGTGTTCTAAGTGAGTTCACGAAAGAAAAAAAAATCTAAGCATGCAATTTCTAAGTTAAAACACAAACATGTTTTGTACTAGTTCCCCCTAGACCGTTGAATCGGTTCGGTCTATCCACATAGTGGATTTGGTCCTTGGAAACCCAGTACGAGTTGGATCCTAGAGTTGAAATCAAAGTGGTCTTAGGGACCCATGCTTGGACACATTTTTTATGTCTACTTACGATTGACATATATGACTTATTGGTCGTGTTTGAGCTAAACCCTAGTCCGGCCTTGTTGTACACGGCCCTTTGCTATCCAAGTAGGAGGTCAAGTCCTTTGGATCCCAAAGTAAACCTTTCCAACGTATTCCTAAGATCTTCGACTTGACTTTTCAAGAGTGAGTTCTCAACTTCGAGTTTTTCAACCTGAGTTGAGTCCTTCTCTTGAACTCGACTAGTCGAAGAGGTTAGGGGGACCTCGTGTTTGAGGAGTTTAACTTCCTCAACCAGGGTCTCGACCTTGGACTCGGACTTAGCTAACTACCTAGACAAAAACCTAACCGTATTATGTAAAGTATTAAATAAGGTTCGACTCACCTTAAGGGTATCTTTTGAACCGGATGCGTATCCGTGGCTTGACTTGAAGGTAGCTTCATAGTCCGAGTCATCCTCAGGTTCTGACTCAAGTCAGGTTCGGTATCTGTGTCGGACTCAATCGATTTCACCATGAAGACGTGGTCTTCGTCTTCTTCGGATGACGCTTCTTCCCATGTCGCATTGAGGGCCTTCTTGTGCTTAGGTGCTTGGTGGTTGAGCTTGGGGCACTCGGACTTTATATGTCCAAACCTGTTACACTCATAACACCTAATATTAGAACTTTTAGGCTTACCTTGGTTGGGTCGAGTTGTGGTTCGCTTTCGTCCCTTGGCTATCCTTCGAGCTAGGTTCATTAGTTCTGGATCGATTCGGGTCAACTTCTTCTTCGGACTCATCTTCCTCCTCGGTTGGTGGTGGCTTGCTTGCGATTTTCTTCTTCTTTGAACCTGCAAACAAGGCTATACCCCTCTCGGGTTCCGAGTTGGACTGCTCATGTAATTCAAAATCCAAAAAGAGTTCATCTAATCTAAGTTTAGAAAGGTCCTTGGAGACCTTGTAGGCATCGACCATGGATGCCCACAAGGTAGTCCTCGGAAAAGAGTTTAGAACATACCTTATAAGGTCGCGGTTTTCGACCTTTTGCCCGATTGCGTGTAGGTTGTTGACTATGTCTTGGACACGGGCATGGAGTTGCGTCGCGGACTTGTGTTCCTGCATTTTTAGTGTGTACAATTTATTGAACAACAAATCACGTTTGCAAACCTTAGCTTGATCCGATCCTTCGTGTAACTCGATCAGCTTTGTCCAAAGGTCCTATGCGCTAATGAAGGGGCCACGCGATTTAACTCCTCCTTGGACAAGCCGCATTGGAGGATTTGTATTGCCTTGGCGTCAGCTTCGACTTGTCGTTTTGTCGCAATGGTCCATTGATCATAATCCAAGGAGTCACCCACTTCATTAGTCGGAAGTGTGAAACCCGTTTGGATTATTATCCACATCTCGATTTGGGTTTTGAGAAAGCATTCCATCCGACCCTTCCAATAACAGAAGTCATCTCCGTTGTAAAACGGAGGTTGGACGGTGCTAAAACCCTCGAGATGGGCCATTAGAACAAAAGACAAAAAGGGACGAAGACGAAGAAACTAGCAACGACAAAAACACAAAACAAGGTACCAAGACTCGCGTCTTGGATTAGTAGTGCGGGAGTAAAATTAACAAAGCGAAATAAATCAGAAATAAACAGAAATAAAAGAAAAATAAATTTGTAAAAAATGGCTAGATTGGTGGTTTCACCAAATCTTAGCAACCCCCGGCTCTAATACCAATTGTTAGATTGAAGCGGATCGCTAGAGGGGGGGGTGAATAGCGATAAAAACTTTTCTTTTAAATCGTTCGATAGACAATTAAACGCAGTGGAAATGTAAATAAAAACTAAATGAGACAAATAGTTTTTATACTTGGTTCGTAGCCTTCGGCTACTACTCCAAGGCCCTAACGGTCCTAGACCATGTACGGAGGGCAATTCACTAAAACACTCCTCCTCGTTGGAGGTAGGAGTTTTACGATTACAAAAGCCTTCGAAGCAAAAAGATAGAGAGACAAACCCTCTCTTCTATTAAAGTAAAATGCAACGAAAAGCCTCGATTAAAAAGAATTGCAATATTGAAAGCAATAACAAATTAAGATTATACTAACAACTAAACAAAAGAAACTTTAAGCTAGGGTTGTTGGCAGCACTTCGTTGTTGTAGAGTCGTCGGAGAGTTGCAGCGTAACGGAGGCTTTTGAGCACTTAGATTTGAGGATGAAACCCTAGGTTTGGCTCTCCTTTTATAGCCTTTAAGCCCCTCAACGAATGGGTCTTCAACCAATCACAAATGGGCACAAAACTCCTTGAAAAATGGTGATAAAGCTTGACTCCTCGAGGCTGATTTTTGACCACCGGTTGAACTGGCCGGTTGAACTGGCGCCGGTTGAACTGGCCGGTTGAACTGATGGCCAAGATTTTTGACTACAATAAAGAGTTAGCTCAAAATATAAGTGGATTCGACAGCCACTTGCCATCCGATCTCAACATAGACCTTCCATGGGAAGTCTTGGGTCGGATCGTCGCCTAAGATCATCCCCGTAAAGAGGATACGACCTCACTTACACTCGCACACACGAGCTTACCTCGATACTTACGTGTCGCTTTTGCTTCCGGCCTTCCACTTGATTCCTTCGGCTCCCTCCGAGGTAACTCGAGTGTCGCCCGACCACCGCGGCTTCCTCCGGGTGTCGCTAGCCTTCAGCTCTAGCATTGAGACTTTTCTGCACACATGATTTAGCTCGTGAGATAACAATATAAGCTTAACTTTATATCGTTTGCTATAATCAAAACTTAGGTTTGACTTAGGTGCCCACTGCACCAACACTCTGAGGTGGAGGACGAAGGATTCGTCAATTGGTTGACGAATACCTCTCCGGAGAAGCGAGTTTTGAGAACTCGTATTAGGATCCGAATTTGGATTCGGATCATGATCATCTCTCGATCACGTCGTCTTCAACACGAGGCTAGTAACCCGTACGAAGATGAAGCTCGTGGCTTAGCGAAGTCATCCCGAGGAACTCGGCATGGATACGGATAGAGACGATTCTAGCGAGGATCGTTCCGGTTGAAGTCGTTCCCGCTACACGTCATACGAAAGGTATAACGTAGATAAATTTTCTTTTATTGCAAATTTAAATTTACGGTTATGTCTACACTTATTGTAATATGCTTGTGTGTGTTGTAATAAATATAGATTTATTATTTTTATTGCTTCCGCTGTGTTCATGTTTACGAAACGTGATCGAACACACACACGCCGCGGTGCCGGAAACCCAACAGTGGTATCAGAGCCCAGGTTGTGTTTCGACATAATCATAAAAATGGTTTTGCGATAGTCATAATGTATTTCTGGAAATTTTCTAATTTTGGAAATTTAGAAGTATTTATGGAAAATTTTCAATTTTGGAAAGTCTAGAAGTTTTTATGGAATTCTTCCACTTTTGGAAATTTGGAAGTATTTATAGAAATTGATATTTTCCATAAATAAAATATTTGATTAGATTCTGGAAATTTGTTTCCTAATTTAATCATGATTTGATTTTGGAAATCAAATCTTAAAATATTTTATTTCCATAAGTAGTTTTAATGATTTAGGAAATTGGTTTCCTTAATAGATTTTCCTTAATCAAATAATTCCTTGATTAAAATATGTGATTAGATTTGGAAATTTGTTTCCTAATTTAATTATGATTTGATTTGGAGAATCAAATCTTAAACATATTTTATTTCCATAAATAGTTATGACATATAAGGAAATTATATACATGACATAATTGTATGTCATGTAATTGCATTAGATGCATAACATTATGCCATGCGTGTCGTGAGATGTAGATGTATGTCATGTATGTCATGTCATGTAGATAATAGTTATTTGCATGCAAAGAGGATGAGACATAAAACCCTTAAACAATATTAAAGCCTACACCTTCCATTAATATGGTTAGAACCAGAGTTCCGTTTCTTGTTTGGGTTGTTGGACTCTCTCCAAGCCCGGCTCGAACCCGAACATGTTCAAACCATGGAATAGTTTAATACTAATATGGTAAGAGTCAGAGGTCAATCGTTAGCTTTGGTTGTTGGACTCTCTCCAAGCTGGGCTAATTGGTTGAATGCGCTCTAACCATATTAAAACTATTTCCCAATTAATGGGTTGGCTTTAACCTGGAGCATCGGCTTGTTGGACTCTCTCCAAGGTCGATGTAAAGGGAGGTGAAGTTGGGTGCTATGCATATGATGCATACTTGTTAATGTGTTAACAACCCGATGTATGTGTGAACATTCAATTAGTTGATAGCACATTGTGATAGTTGCATATACGTGATATGCAATCGGTATAGTTGATACCTACCGTCGTAGTTATGAATGGCTTGTTGGACTCTCTCCAAGGTTATTCATAACTATGATGGATATCAGCCCATTCAGAGATGGACCTACGATCTCCCGAAGTGATTTTGGGGTTTTTGAAATTCAAAAAATGAATGGGATTTATAATTGTATATTGATGCATTTTAAAAATCATTTTCTCATATATGCTCGTTTTGTATTTCTAAGATTGATCATGATGTCTTTGAATTTGCGTTCTATTTTGGATTCGAATAAATTCACTGGGTCGAGCTTCTTGGACCGGCTTAGAAGCTTGAGAATTGTTCTCAAGGTTGAAAAGCTTGCAAATGTTCTCGAAGCGCCTCTTCCCGCCTATCCTAGTGACGATGCAACTCTGGACCAATTGTTGGCCTATCAGAAACATGTGAGTGATTCTGAAGAAACAAGTTGCATCATGCTAGCCGCGATGGAACCCAAGCTACGAAAGCAGCATGAGCATATGGATGCTCATATCGTAGTCCTTCATCTTTGTGAGTTGGTTGATGAGCAAGTGAGATTCGAAAGGTTCGAAGTCTTAAAGCTCCTCTTCACCTCTGAGATGCTAGAAGGTTCATCTGTGGTACTGCTCAATATGCTGAAGACTGTGGAGTCTTCTGAGAAGCATGAGCAGGGGACGGTGCTATTAGTTGATTCCTCAAAGAAAGGTTCTAAGAGGAAGTCAAAGGAACAACAGAAGGGAAAGAAGAGAAAGGCTAAGAAGGTAGAACAAGCACAAAAGGAAACTTGCCATCATTATGGCAAGGAGAGCCATTTGCGAATAAAGTGCAAGATTTATCTTGAGTCCGTGAAGAAGAATAAGACATCGGATGCCCCATCTTCTTCAGATATCTTCGTTATTGATTGTCATTCTATTTCCTCAAACACTTGGGTATTGGATACTGGGTGTGGCTCACATATATGTAATGACATACATGGGCTAAGGAATAGAAGAAGACTCGTCAAGGGAGAGTCAAATTTGCATGTTGGGAATGGAGCAAAGGTTGCTGTAGTCGCCATTGGAACGCATTTGTTGAAACTCCCTACAGGACTTGTCTTAGAACTGGACAATTGCTTTTATGTTCCTTCGTTGATAAAGAACATCATTTCTATTTCTTGTTTAAATAGAAATCGGTACCATTTGACTTTTAGTAACAATTGTTGTTACATAACTTTGAATGGAATTCTTTATGGGACTGGAACTTTAAGCAATGGTGTTTATACGTTGGACGTATCCAGTGACATTTGCAATATCGAAGTGAGCAACAAGCGTGCTCGAAAAGATAATCAATTAGACTCCTATATGTGGCATTGTCGTCTTGGCCATGCAAGTAAGAAACGCATGTTCGAATTACACCGATGTGGAATTCTGGAATCGTTTGAATTGGATTCATATGATACATGCGAATCATGCTTTAAAGGCAAGATGACTAAGTTACCTTTTACTAGAAAAGGTGAACGAGTGGGAGAGTTACTAGGACTAATACATACTGATGTATGTGGACCTATGTCAACTCAAGCATTAGGAGGCTATAGCTACTTCATTACCTTCACCGATGATCACTCACGGTTTGGGTATGTGTTCTTGGTGAAACACAAGTCTGAAGCCTTTGAAAGGTTCAAAGAATTCAGAAATGAAGTAGAGAAACAACATGATAAGAGTATTAAAATACTTCGATCGGATCGAGGTGGTGAATACTTAAGTCAAGAGTTTCTTGATTATCTAAGAGACAATGGTATATTGTCTCAATGGACTCTGCCATATACACCACAGCATAATGGTGTATCTGAGAGGTGTAACCGGACCTTGTTGGACATGGTCAGGTCAATGATGAATCATGCGACTCTTCCCAAGTCCTTTTGGGGTTATGCACTTCAGACAGCTATTTACTTGTTAAATAGAATGCCTACCAAGGTAGTCTCAACTACTCCATATGAGATATGGAATAGTAAGAAACCTCATGTATCTTACTTGAAGATATGGGGTTGTCCTGCTTATGTGAAACGGACTGTATCAGACAAATTGGATGCTAAGTCTGATAAATGTCTATTTGTTGGATACCCTAAGGAAACAAGAGGTTACCAATTCTATCATCCTGTGGAACAAAAGGTGTTTGTTTCAAGGCATGCTGTGTTTCTAGAGAAAGAGTTTCTCTTGCAAGAAAACAGTGGGAGTGTCGTCGAGCTTGAGGAGGCTCGAGAGACTCAAATAGACATTGATGAGATACCTGGTGAAGCATAATAGCCGACAACTCATAGTGATGAGCAATCGGCTGGACCTATTGTAACACCACATCTTCGTAGATCTAGTAGAACACGCAATATTCCTGAGAGATATGGATTTCTCGTAAGTGAATCAAATGACGTGTTACTCATTGATGATGAGGAGCCTACCAGTTATGAAGAAGTGCTGACAAGTTCAGAAAGGGATAAGTGGCTTGGTGCCATGAAGTCGGAAATGGATTCCATGTATGAAAACCAAGTTTGGAACTTGGTTGACCCACCTGAAGGGATAAAGCCTATAGGGTGCAAGTGGGTTTTCAAAAAGAAAACTGACATGGATGGTAATGTGATTACCTATAAGGCTAGATTGGTGGCGAAAGGATATCGTCAAAAACAAGGTGTTGATTATGACGAAACCTATTACTTTATAGCTATCTTAAATCCATTCGGATGCTCACTGGCCATAGCGGCTCATTATGATTATGAGATATGGCGGATGGATGTGAAAATAGCTTTCCTTAATGGAAACTCGCCGAGGACGTGTATATGATATCGCTGAGGGTTTCACATCGGTTGATAAAACCAAGGTATGCAAATTGCGACGGTCCATTTATGGATTGAAGCAAGCATCCAGGAGCTGGAATATCCATTTTGATGAGACAATCAAAAGTTTGATTTCTCACAAAATCCAGACGAACCTTGTGTGTACAAGAAGGTTAGTGGGAGTGCAGTCGTGTTCCTAGTATTATATGTTGATGACATATTACTTATAGGAAACGATGTTTCAATCCTACAGTCAGTTAAGGTTTGGTTATCCAAGACATTCTCCATGAAAGACCTGGGAGAAGCAACCTACATCCTCGAGATTAAGATCTATAGAGATAGATCGAAACGGTTGCTTGGTCTTTCGCAGTCTACATATATAGACCGAGTGCTAAAGAGGTTTAGCATGTCGGAATCCAAGAAAGGTTTTCTACCCATCAGGCATGGGATACACCTTTCGAAGTCTATGTGTCCGCGCACAGAAGACGAGAGGATTTGCATGAGTAAGATTTCCTATGCATCCGCAATAGGATCTATCATGTATGCTATGTTTTGTATGAGGCCCGATGTATCGTATGCTCTGAGTGTCACGAGAAGATACCAGTCTGATCTAGGAATGGATTATTGGGTGGCTGTTAAGATGATCCTTAAGTACTTGAGAAGAACTAAGGATGTGTTCGTAATATATGGAGAAGGGTACATCGTGATACGTGGGTATACGGATGCCAGCTCCAGACAGACAAGGATGATTCCATGTCTCAGTCTGGGTATGTATTCACCTGGAATGGAGGCGCAATAAGTTGGAAAGGTTCCAAGCTTGACGCTATAGCGGATTCTGCCACTAAGGCAGAATACATTGCAGCTTTGGAAGCAGCAAAGGAAGCAGTTTGGATCAAGAAGTTCATCTCTGAACTTGATGTGGTCTCATCAATGATCCAAACATGTGCTTAGCCGCTATCATCTTATCAGAGAGATCATCAGTAGGAACGAAACACAAATCGAGAAAATTCCCACTGAAAGGAACTTAGCAGATCCTTTGACTAAGGCATTACCTCAAAGTAAGTTTGAGGGTCATGTTAGAGCTTATGGTATTGGATACCGTAGCGATTAGCATTAGGCCAATTGGGAGTCTGTTAGTAATATATGAGAGATGTCCTAAGGCAATCGCCTTATGTATGAACCATTTATATGATAAATGAAGATTCACTTTTTGAGTATACATGTTTTATGTATTTGATTGGATCTTAAACTCATTTACTAAATGTCCACGATACGATTCACAGCATGAGAGAATTTGTGATTGGATCACAACTAGTGAGTATCTCTACATGTGTAATTGTGATGTATCGGAATTATCCCTAGTCGATGAATTGATGGATTTGGACACCATCAATTCTGTCGAGACTAGCACGAGGTATACTCCTTGGTGTATCCAAGCAGCTGATTCTCACTGGCTGGAGACATAGTGATGTCCGGAGTTAATCATGGATGCTAGTTATGGTAACTAGTTCATTGGAGTGACCAGCCGTAAGACTTCATATGGTTCTCTGCATATATAGATATGTCAATGAAGTTCTTACTGTGGCTTAAGTGCGATGTTCCTTTGACTTGCGGTATTCAAGTCATCTTGATCATAGAGACTTATGCTTTGACATCTTAAGCAAGCATCTCTAAGGAGATGTGGACCCGGGATGATTGGGTATAAGTCGAAGTGATCGAAGGTGTTTGAATAGCCTATAAAGGATTCACCACTCCTTGCGAGGAGATGTATACCCATGGCCTCTCGTCGGATTGTTACTAAAGTCTTTGGCTAAAGCATTACATGTTTAGAGTAAGGTACTCTTCGATACATGTGGAGTAACTAGAATCCGTAGGACGAGGAAATGATACTTGGGCTAGGTGTGACATAGTCAGCCTAGTGGGGACTGACACAATAGACCATGTCCTGAACCAAGTGGGTATAAGATGTGTGAAGAGAATGGGGCATGATTCATTCGAGCTACTGAAGGGTTTCAGAAATAGTTCTGGATCAACCGTTGATCTTTTCGGTTAATTGGGGATCATGATGTACTACTAGGTGCCACTCATGATCGTTCTATAATTAATGGTTAATTATAGACGGCCAACATAAATCGAGAACCTATTTAGTCACACGCACAACGAGCATAATCCAAAGGATTTAAAACGAGCTTGAGAATGGGATTCTCAGACCGAGAGCAACTAGGTTTGGTTGGACAAAACATAAAGCGAGCATGAAATCGTTTCAGTCGCAATGGAAGCGTGGATGGGCCGAGTCTTATGAAGACGTAATGGATGAACCAAAATGGTTTGGTTCTAATCCAATGGAGGAGAATAAACCAAAGGGTTTAGTTTATTTTAAACGAATGAACCAAAAGTTGGTTCGGTTCATTTTAACTTAAAATAAACCATCATGGTTTGGTTTATTTTAACTTATCTTAATGGTGCGGGTTAACAGGCCTAATGGTTATGATCCAATAACCATTAAGAGAATTAGTTCTCTATAAAAGAGGGCTTAAGGGATAATTAAGCTCTAATCCAAAACCCTAGCAAGGAGTTGCCGCCCACCCCATTGAGGGAGTTGCCGCCCAACCTCCTTTGCCGCCCAGCTTTTGTGCCGCCGTCCAAGTCCTTGCCGGCATCCAAGCTTCAGCCGGTGATCCTCCGGCGACCCTCCGGTGATCTTCCTAGGCTTCGGTGAAAAGGTGAGCACTTGGCTTCCTTGATTTGCCCGGCGCCTACTCCTCCACCAAAGCTGTCCAGTTTTCTGGACAGCTTGTTCTCCTCTCGTCGGAGCGTCGTTTGGACGACGGTTTGAGCTTTGACAGTGGCTAAACTACTGGGGATTCGATCTCTGGTAATCCTCTGAGGTGGAGGACGAAGGATTCGTCAATTGGTTGACGAATACCACTCCGGAGAAGCGAGTTTTGAGAACTCGTATTAGGATCCGAATTTGGATTCGGATCGTGATCATCTCTCGATCACGTCGTCTTCAACATGAGGCTAGTAACCCGTATGAAGACGAAGCTCGTGGCTTAGCAAAGTCATCCCGAGGAACTCGGCGTGGATACGGATAGAGACGATTCTAGCGAGGATCGTTCCGGTTGAAGCCGTTCCCGCTACACGTCATACGAAAGGTATAACGTAGATAAATTTTCTTTTATTGCAAATTTAAATTTACGGTTATGTCTACACTTGTTGTAATATGCATGCGTGTGTTGTAATAAATGTAGATTTATTATTATTATTGCTTCCGCTGTGTTCATGTTTACGAAACGTGATCGAACACACACACGCCGCGGTGCCGGAAACCCAACAGGAACAGGGTTGGCGAAAGTTGCTGGTGGTAGAGGAGATGGAGGAGACCATCGGTCACCGGAGAAGGAGGGAATCCCCTTTCCTCTCCAGCGACCAGCGGGGAAGGGGCTGAGCTTGGCAATGAAGAAAGCGGAGATGGCGTCGGCTGAAAATCACGGAGGAAAGAAATGAAGCCGACTATCGTTTGGTGAGGAAATGTTGGTTTTATTAAGTGCATTTTCTTAGTCGTCTAATCGAAGCCCATCAAATCCCAGTCATCCATTAAACCTAGGGCTAAATGAATCTGATTAATCCATTTAAGGGTTATGCATCCAACGACTGAGAATTCTCCGACTTTGAATGGATGGATCTGATCAATCTGAATGGATAATCATGATCGGCCGAATCTGGATGAAAGGCTAAGATGTCCAGATCTAAATGTATAGACCGGATCTCTCCATATCTGGATAATTGGCTCAGAATCAAGCCGCTATCATTGGATGGTCCTTATCGCTCAGATCTGATCTCTTGACTAAATTGTCCTCAATCTTGATGAAGGGCTCAGATTCTCCCAGCTTAAAATATCCTTTATGCCCTTAGATGAAGCCATATTTGATCCAACTCGAGTCTAATCCATTGGCTCATCTCAATCTCCTACAATTAAGATGTAAAATTTACTTATAAGTCCAAAAATTAGGAGAATTTACAATAAGGTCCAAAAATAAATCCAACTCATAAAACATGATAATAATCAATAAATAATCACTCGAGAGGATTAAAATAGTGATATTAAAAACCAAAATAATACGACAAAATGGAAGTCATCAGTGACTCCCCTTGTAACATTCTTAGTGGCTTCCCTAAGTTTCCTTGAAACCTTAGCCACTAAGCACTTACCTTGGTTAACCTTAGGGATGACCTCCCTAGTAACCTTGGATTTCCTAGACCTAGGTTGTATTCCATAATCGAATGGAACACTATGTTAGGTCTCTTTGGGCTTAGATTTGTGACTCAAACCTTTCTTGCCCTTAGGTGGACCTTGCTTCCTAGACCCTAGGTTTTGACTCCTAGACCATTTAATTGAATTTGTCATTCTTGCAAGGGTCTTTTTTAACTTCTCAAGTCTTGACCTCAAAGCTTGATTTTCTAATTCCAATTGCCTAATTTTTAATTTTTCATCTATTCTATGGGCATGGTTCTTCATTTTAGTCATATGCCTACCCTTCTTAAGGTTAATGCCTAAATGATCTTCTATCTTCCTAATAGTTTCCCTAGGTAGAATTTTTCTACGATTATTAGTCCTAAATTTCTCCTTAGTTTTAAAATTGACATGTTTAGCCCCTAAGCAATAAAATTTATTATTTGGAGCATGCTCCTTATGAAATATTGCAAGATTATTAACATTATTCCTAGCTTGCATTCTTTTTGACATTAAAATTCGAAGGTGCATTATTAAAATATGTCTTAGGGTTTGCTTTTAAAGCTCCCCCTACATGTGATGCTCCTTCTTGGACCTTCTTCCTCCCCCTAGGGAATTGACTCCTATAATGTCCCTTTTGTTGGCACTTGAAGCAAATTACATACTCCTTGTTCTTATATGTTGGACACCAAGATCCTTAAAGTTTTCTTGAATTTTTGGTGTCGGTTGAGTCTTCTTGACTCTTCTTGAACACTTATTCTTGTAGTATTCAGCTTCCCTACACTCAAAGAATACAATATGATTTTTATTTTTAATTGAAATGCTCAAGTTACCTATGTCGATGGTGGCCGGAATTGGTTCTTCATCTCTTCCGGAGTTTGAGGCTTCCTCTTGTTGCTCCAGCATTGAGATTGGCCTAATCTCCTCCCCCTCAATCCTAGAGGTGGAGGCTTCTTCTACCTCTTCCACCTCTTCTGATCCAGATGTTGATTACCTATCAACCTCCGAATCCTCAATCTCTTGTGAGGATGATGTACTCACTTGAGCTTGAGAGGATGAACACTCCTCTTCGGACTCCTCTTTTTCATGAGCCGGTGATGGATTTTCGTGATACTTTGCCAATTTGCTCCAAAGCTGCTTGGCATCCTTGTATTCACCTAAACTAAACAAGATATCATTACGGATTAAATCTTCCAAAAATTGTGTTACCTTAACCTCAATCTTGAATTTTTGACGTTGCTTTTGGGTCCACTTCTTCAATTTGAGGACATCTCCCTTCTTATCCCTGGGGGGTTCGAAACCTTTCATGATGATGAACCAATTCTCTATGTCCATCATCAAGAATGTCTCCATTCTCGCTCTCCATGCCAAAAAGTCTCCTTGGTCGTATGGTGGAGGAATGTTGATGGTGTACCCCAATTTGTCCTTAGGTAGCTCCATCTCTTCTAGCGCTTTTTCTCCCGATTATTGATCCATAGAAGAGCTCCTAGCTCTGATACCAGTTGTAGGATCTTCGGTGAGCACTAGAGGGGGGATGAATGTGTTGGTGCAACAATGCCCCAAGCATTTATATGTTTTGATGTTTGGATAATCATCTAAGTTAGGCAATGTTTTGTGATCTAATTGTGAATGTGTTTAAGTGATAGGAAAGTCCAAGTATGAAGACTTGCTAAAAGAAAAGTCTAAGTGTGATCTTGGCAAGAGAAGTCCAAGGAAAGGGCTTGGTGGCGTAAGACCAAGCATGTAGTCTTGGCGGCGTAAAGTCCAAGCAGACCTTGGCAAAGGAAGTCCAAAGGCAAGTCTTGGCAGTGTAAGTCTAAGCATGTAGTCTTGGCGGCGTAATGTCCAAGCGTACTTTGGCAAAGAGAAATCCAAGACATGATAAAACCGAAGGAAGCTCTTGAAAGCAAGCGCAAAGGATGAACAAGTCGCAGACTCGGAGGGATCCTGGAGGTGCAAGGCTAAAGGAAGAGCTAGAAGGTTAAGTCTAGGTCTAGGGAGTCAATTCAAGTATGAATTACTCATACTTGATGAGTATCAGTCAACTGATAAGGTGCTCGACTGAGTCAGGTTGGAAACCTGACGAGCAGTCGACTGATCAAGTCGACATCGGGCACAGAATGGAGTCTCACTCGACTCCTCGCATGGATCACTCGACTGATCGCTTCATCAGTCGACTGATGTTGCCTGATCAGTCGACTGATCAAGCTACCGTTGGAAATGATGGCTGCATATTCCTGTGGATTTGCCTCGTCAGAAGTCGTTGGCTGCGACGACAGTCGACTGATCGAGGCTCAACGGAAAAAACATCCCTCTCTCTATAAAAAGAGGGTTTGGGGTGCTTGAGTGGGCTAGTGCTTACTTCCAACCATACTCTCAAGCTCCCATGTTTTTCCTAAGTTTTCAAAGTGTTTTAATTCCCCTCCTCTCTAATCTTCATCTTCATCTTTTGTAAGGAGAGGAGGGTCTTGTAAGGAAAGCTTCTTAGTGGAATTGCTTGGGTTGATCCACCTTAAGGATCGCCGTGGAGTAGGAGCTTTATCAACGAACCACGAAAAAAGCTTCATGTTAGCATTTGTGTTTAGCTTCATGTTTTTGTTTAGTATTTTGCTTCCGCTAACATTTCTTGTAGAATTTGAAAAGAGGCTATTCACCCCCTCTAGCCTTTCAAGGATCCCCAACAGAATGGTGCGTTCTCGTTCGTCGATGGAATTCGATCGTGCTTGCTACAATTGTTAATGTACGTAGCAGAAATATAAAATATACAATGAAAATAAATACACAAGCACAATCACAAATACACACGAATATACGTGGTTCAGAACCTTAGGGTTCCTACTCCACAGATGAGCCCAATGAGCTCAAGTGATGGACACACCACTAATCAATAACACTCCTTCTCGGTGGCACACCAGAGGTGGAGAAACCTCGTACAAGTGATTACACAAAGTAATACAACGGATACAAGGAAATACAAAGATGAAATGCAATACAAGTAAAGGAAAACACTTTACAAGAAGACTTTGAATGTTTACTTTTAGTTGCTTGCAAAGAGCCTTGAAGATCTGGATTGCAACAGAAAATCCCCTCCAAATCGCCTCAAGAACCATGGGCAAAAACCTCCCCTTCGAGCTCCCTTGAAAGCTGCAACTCGGGCTAATTTCTGCCTAGTAGTCAACTGATTATACCCATCAGTTGACTGCTCCGGTAATCATTGTGAGACAACGGCTTAATCAACGTTGGAAAACTTCCAACGGATACCTAGCAGTCGACTACAAAACCCTAGCATTCTACTGCCCATAGCCTCCAGTCGACTGCTGATGCATGCGAACGCCACCTCAAATCTCACGATTGGAACTGTCGAGGACTCAAAGTGCAAGCTCGCACTCAACGCCCGCAAGTGCACGTATGTCGTCAAGTAATAAAAAGATTGTCGATCCCATAGGGACTGAGATTCGAGTACCGATTGGTTTAGTGGACGTTATTGTTTGGAGTTATGTTCTAATGGTTGTGATGATGAGGGATGTCGGCAGTCCTAACTCTAGTACGGTGTCACATGGAGGAAGAGAAGGATTGCTACGAATCTTTTGAGGGAATTCTAGGATTTCGGTTTCACTTGTGTGTCGTAGAACACTCTATCAATTAGTTATTAATGACCCCTAGCATTAGGACGGGATAGGCAGTACAGGATGTCGATTCAATCCCTATGACGAGTCGGAACGTCTCCCATTTCCGACCATATCACACCCTTCTATCTACAATTACTGAAGATGAGGCCAACCCCTAGGTTCCTCCTTAATTCTCCTAAATCTTTGATACGAGGGTTGTCACCCCTTGTATCGACTACGCACAGTAAATAGAAGACCAAAACAAATAGCTATCGATCTAAACAATCACCAATTGCAAATATGATTTCAAGAACAGAAATATATTTGAAATAACATGTTCTATACACAAAAACTACACCCTAATCCTAGAATAGAAGAATCTACTCCATAAATACGAGAAGAGAAACACAAAGCATATTAGAATTCTTAGAACCAATATAAACTGCGTAAAGAATGTGAATTACAATGCACTTTGGTTCTTCTCTCCGGCATTGATGTGCAGAATTTGATCCTCGAGCAGCATTCTTCCTCCCCATTGAGACTTTCTGAAGCTTTTTAGGGTGTCGGAGTGTTATCTCGGTCATCATGCCTCCCCCCTAGGGTTTGGGCATAGCTTCCTTTATATAGACATCAGGTCGAATCTCTCTGAAACCTAGAAAATAACTGAATTGGGTCGAAATCGCCCAACGCCACACAACCGTGTGGATTCACACGACCAGGCTATTTGTGGCGCTGGGGTCCGAGCTGTGTGGATTCACAGGGTCAGGGCGTGTGTCCTTCTGTTCTAGCTGTCAAATGCCTTATTTTCGCTCCAAAAGTATGTCATTTCCCCCGTAAAATGTTGTCCTGTACACAAGAGTACAAAGAGCATATCTTTGAACCAGAAAATAGGAAATGCATGCAAAATAAAGTGAAATATAAAAGAATCAAATATAAAATGCAATGGGATATGAGCGAAAACTACTCCTAAAACCCTATATGTTTTGCTCACATCACTTCCCCAAGACTTAAGTCTTTGCTTGTCCTCAAGCAAATCTCAGTGCCATGAAATTTTTAAAAAGCATTATTCCATACTTATCTTGGTAACTAGATTTATCAAGTGGTATTTGCAATTAAAGCAAAATAGAAATGTTCTAAAAATTCACTAAGTTAGCTTCTTGTGCATGTGCTAAGCGAATCTTCTTAGGGGATACTCGTTCCATGGTAAGTTAAGTCGTCTCCTATATCTTTCCTAAGGTCTTCAGCTCTTAGGAACTTACCTGCCCAAAGTGAGGGTCGTTCTCTAGATCTAGCATAAAGTCTCAAAGGTGTGCTCTGTATTGAGAGAAATTGATAGGTGTTTTGCCAGTAACCTAGCTCGGTCTCAAAGGGGCACCTAACCATTTTCACCCACGATAATTGTTTTTTATCCCTCATAATATTTTTCAATTTTTCTTACTCTCTTTTTCTTTCCCTTTTTTTTTCTTTTCTTATTCCATTTTCTCTTCTTTTGTTTTTTCTTTCTCTCTTGGGATTTTGATTTTTCCGAATGGGCTTTCACGATCCGAGCATCTCCAGTAACTAAAATACTAAATCTAGAGTCATCTATGGATTCCAAAGTACTAGACTACTTAGATGAATCATAACTAGGTATGTACTAGATTCTCCCTTTCAAAATGTTCGACATGAATAGGTGTAAAAATAAAAGCTAACCAATGTAAGTCTAAAAAATTCATTAGAGCAAATAAAATAAAATAAAATATCACGAGGTAAATGAAGTTAAGCTATCCATGGAAACAACTCATGAAGAAAACTTTAAAAATACTACTGAGGCAGCTTATAGATAGCAAGAACTAAGTGCTGAAAGAAACTAAACAACCTATGCATGAACAAATGAATGCTAACTAAAATGCAAATATCAGGATAGAAACTATTGCTAGAAATAAAATAAATCAAAACTTGGGGTCCCCAGACTTATATGAAATCATACCTCCAATACGGTGGTCGAGGTGGGAAGTCTGGTAGCCTCAGCATGTTGGGCTCCTGGGTAAATCTAGTGCTCAGCTGTCGATGCCACATGTACATGTGGTCAATCTGAGAGCTAGTGGATGCAGCGACTGCTCGGTGATCCTCCTCCCAAGCCTAGTGTGCCTACTGGGCACGCATGTGATGCCTGACCTCCCGATGGTAGGCAGCCTCCTCCTGGCGATGGGCAGCCTTCTCCTGGAAGTATATATGAGCCTCGTTGTAGAACTCCTCGGCCCGTTGGAAGTGCTCCCGTAAGCCCTGAAACTTCACCTATGTGTAAGCACTCTGCTCCTCCCATTGCTACCTCTACATCAGCTGCTCGGCGTATATGTCCTCGAGGCGTGATCAGAACTCATATAAGTCATAGGCAGCTATACCTGCATCCTTCTCAAGAGTAGAAGAAAAATGGTGGTGCAGGTGCAGGCTCTAGTCGTGGACTAGGTGGGCTCAAAATGATTTTTGCTTCTTCCTAGCAAGTTCTTTCTAATCCTAAACTATTTGCAAAAATATAAGTGATCATAAATCAAAGTCTAAATTATACACATGAATGCAGAAAGATTAAAAACATGTAAAATTAAACTTGGGTTGCCTCCCAAGAAGCGCTTTGTTTAAGGTCTTTTAGCTCGACCACACTCCATTTTCTCAACTTGGCTCCAGAGGTTCTGTAAAGCTCCATTCATCTATCTCTGTGTTGTCTTCTTGTGGGATGGCCTTTACCCTGCTGAAAGTGTAGTCGTCTAAGAAGGGAGCTCTACACTCTCACAGGTTGAAAAGGATGATCTCCCCATCTACTTCCAAGGAGATCTTGTACACCTTTACGTCTATACATGCTCTCGCAGTCGCCAAAAAGGGTCTTCCCAAGATGATGGGATTCTGGGGGTTTAGTCCTGTGTCGAGTATAATAAAGTCTGTATGTATCACAAAATTCTCAATGACCACAGGCACATATGCTAGCATGCCAATGGGTTCCTTGACTGAGTCATCCCCCATACGAATACCAAGGCCTGCTGGTTGGATGCCACTCAGTCCCATCTCTATGTAGAATGCATAGGGCATCATGCTTACTGATGACCCTAAATCATGTAGAGGATTCGTTGACCTCTAGAGAAGGGGTGAATAGCTCGTTTCGATACGTCAATGGAATTCATTCCGTGTTCATCTACAAATCTCATTAGCGCAGTGGAAATAGAAATAATAGCAATAACAAAAGCGAAGACAAACACAAATACACCAATACACGAGTATGTAACGTGGTTCGGAACCGAATGGTTATTACTCCATGGATCGAGCTCTAAAGAGCTCTAGTGATGCACATGCAACCACTAATCACAAATAACTCCTTCTCGGAACAATCCAGAGGTGGAGAAACCCCTTACAATGAATACACTAAATAATACTAAAGATACAAGCTAATACAAGTATGAAAAACAATGCAAGTAAATAAAAACATTTTACAAGAGCACTTTGGTTGCTTGATCTTTGATTGCCTTGGACTAGCCTTGAAGACCCTGATTTGCAACAGCAAATCGCTCCAATTCACCCAAAAAAAATTGCTGCTAAAAACCCTCTTCCGAGCTGCTTTTATAACCTATAATAAGGTTGGATTTTCGCCTATCAGTCGACTTGTCGGGACCATCAGTCGACTGATGACACTGTTGCTGTGAGACAATGGTGCAATCCACGCTAGAAAAATCCAACGGATAGAACATCAGTCGACTAATCAAGCCTTCACTCGACTGCTAACCCCAACAGTCAAGTCAGACTCCATTCTGTGCCCGAAATATCAAGCACCAGTCGACTGATCACAAGATCAGTCGACTGCCCACCTCTGGCAGTCGACTGCTAGGGCACTTCCCGCAGTCAAACCCTAGTTGACTCACACCAGTCGACTGCTACATGATACCAGTCGATTGATATACTTCAAACATGAGGATTAACCCAAGTATGGTGCCCCCATACTTGTTAGACCACCCGTAGCCTAGACCTAAGCCTTCTAGCCACCTCCATCAGCCTCGTGCCTATCGGATCCCTCCAAGTCATCCATGTCTTGTTCATCCATATGCTAGCCTTCAGGTGCTTCCATCGGCTATGTCATTCTAACGGTGTCTACACTACCAAGGCACATTGGACTTACGCTGCCAAGACTCCGCTTGGACTTTACGCCGCCAACCATTGTACATATGCTGCCATGACTCCCGCTTGGACTTTACGCCGCCAATATCAAACTCCTTGAACTTCTCAAATGCCAAGACTCAAACTTGGACTTTACCTTGCCAACCCATGTTGGAATTTCCATGCCAAGACCCATGCTTGGACTTTTCCTTGCCAAGACCCATGCTTGGACTTTTCCTTGCCAAGACCCATGCTTGGAATTTACATGTCAAGTACTCAAGACTTGGACTTTCCATGACATGGTCAACTCTAGTCAACCATCAAAATCCCCCTCGAGTCAAACTCGAGTCCGGCCAATCATGACCTGGGTCGATAGCACCAACAATCTCTCCAAAACATTATCAGACATCAATGCCAAACATCAATGTCAAATCTCCATGTCAAACATCAAAATATCGCTCGAGTCAAACTCAAGTCCGGTCAATCGTGAACTAGGCTGATTGCACCAACAATCTCCCTCTTTTTGATGTTTGACAAAAACACATACCTTTGAGTTAGAACACTAACTCAAATTCCCTTAACAATTATCCCAAATTGGTAATTTGACTTTCTCCCCCTTTTTCACATACATCAAAAAGGTTCTCTCCAAGGAGGTCAGTGTCTCATGTCCCAATGAGATCTTGCAATCTCCCCTTGGTCCAAAAATACCTAGGATGCCTACCATCTTCCTAGTGATAAGTCCCATATCACTCAAGAGAGGCAATCCTATACACTCTCCCAATTTCCAAATTGGGTATCTCCTAATTCCATTTTCCCCCTCATGAGGAAAAATATCATCCATCATCCTATGATGGATACCTCCCCCTAAAGGCTTGTTCCCCCTTGACCATTACACCAAAAATGTACTTGGGAAGTCCCTAAGCCAATAGGAACTCTAAACCATCAAAAATAAGGTTCATAGTTCAACATTGAACTTTCCAACCCCTAAAATTTGATACATCACCATAACAACTCTCCTAAACCATGTCCAATGGATTTTCACCCATTATAATGCTTCCCAAAGCATATCCTAGGGTTAGGAGTGGTTAGAGATGTTTACCGTAGCTTAAAACGGGCTAAACAACCTTGCTTTTCTCGAAATCAGCTTATCAGTCAACTATCTCAGATATCAGTCGACTGAAGTGCCCATCAGTCGACTTCCATCAGGCGACAGTGTACTGATAACTGAAATTCCAAATTTTAATTATCAAAAATGAATTTTAGAAATTCATAACTAATTATACGTATATCGAAAAATCATGAAAATTCATACGTATAATACTTATGACACATAGAATTAGCGAAAAATATTTTACCCATTAAAATAGGAGATTGATACAAAGTTCAAAAACCATTAAAACTTCAATGTTTTTGATCTACTTTGTATCAACTTCTTCAATGGTGATTGCTATCAAAAGATAGACTTCACCAAGGTTTTCTAAAGTGATTTTAAAATGTTTTTGAAAACCTATTTTGAACCATGGACTATTGGCTAGATGTACATGACTTGTACATTAGCTTTCCTCATGATTCATATTGATGATTGAGATAAGTTAAAGTTCATCTAGATGCACTACCTATGCACCTTGAACTTAACTTATTTTCCTAACATCTCACATGTATCTAAGATGTATTAAGCACGCACAAGTCAAAGTAATTGTGAGATGTGAGATTAGGGTTATTATGGCCTCGTGCATTTTCTAAGCAACTCTATTTAACTCCCTTATAGATGGGACTTCAAATCATATCATAATCCTTAACTCAATTTTAATTAATGCATGAATGACCATGGCATAAATGATAAGCATAAATAAGCATAACCAATGATCATGATGTCATGACATATGAATAGGCTCTAAAGATGAACATGACATAGAAAATAATTTTAAACAATATCATGACATGCCATATGATAAAATAAAATGGGATGTTATGACATGGCAATTTTGAATATATAAACCATTTAATACACACATAATCAAACAAAAAACACAAGATTTTTTATAAACAAAATATTTCATTCAAATATAACTTCAGTTTTTACAAGAAAAATATATGTCTAAAACTCTCAACCTCACTACGAAACTAAAAAACAAGACCCCTAATCTATGCCTAGCTGTCATCCCCGGCAGATGGTGGAGGCGGTGGAGGTTGCTGGCTCAGCGTTCAGGTCCACATCATCTCGTACATATCAATCTGGCACTGCTCCATCTGGCTCTGGCTCTCCTCCATCCAGCTGTGGTGCTCCTCCATCCGACTGAGCTACTTACTCAACCCCTAACCCATCGAAGACTGCTCCATTCTGATCTCGGCTAGTCGTGAGTCAACAGTATGCTGGAAGTCCTCAAATATGACCTCCAGTTGTGCAACACGATCTCAGAGACCTGCTGCTAGTGTGTCTGCTGGCACAGGGTCATCCTCCGTAGCATCGGGCCACTCATACTGTTCTGCAGGCTCTCTAGGCTCTAGAGGTGGCTCCCTATGCACTATGGGCTAAGGCAGAGGTACCAACTCCATCTGTCTAGCTCCAGTCCGCAACCCAGCCAATATGAAGTTACGCACTGAGATGCAGTTGTATAATTTAGATAGCGCCCTCAATGATCCCCTAGATATGTTAATGTCGATGGACTCTAACCATGTAGTGATAATATGTCCAAAAGGCATATGAACTTTCCCTTGTACAGGGGGTATGAAATGGACAATGCAATGAAAAATGTTCAATGCAATGTTCACGTCAAACCTATGGTGCATGGCATAAATGAGAAAGAGATGGGGAGGCCAAATCTTGGCCTAACCCCGAGTCACAATCGGAAGGAAGCACCCAATAATGACTTTGTAAAGAATATTGTCAGGTGCAAATAATTCAGTGATAGGGAAGAGGTTCTGAGATGGTGGGCGAGGATGATGGAAGAAGTGCTCATGCATGGAATCTAATGAGATGTGGTCAAAAGGAGCAGAAAGAGGTGCATCAAAAGTAGGATAAAAGATGAAAGTATCATCCGATGCCCTACACTCTAGGAACTCCTACAAGATCGCAGGAGTGAACTCTAGGTCGCGTTTTGCAATGTGAGTGGTGTAGGTAGGGCTATCGTCTACCTTCCTCAACTTTTGATAAAATTCCTTGAGGAGGTCATCATTAATAGCATGATTGCAAAGGGCGATCTTCATCAGCTGATAATGCAGTAAGCTCTCAATGGCATTGCCACAGTAGTATCTAAAACATCGATCATCGATGTACCTAACCACCATCGGTTGGAATAAACGCGATCCACCCTCACTTGGGTCATTCCTACGTTGTCTTCTACATGATTATATGATGAATGCAATGCAATGCAATGTAATGACACAAATACCATTATTAGATCAAAATGTGGTGTAAAAAAATAGGGTTCAAAGGGTTTAGAGATATACTTTTGTGCCATTACTAGATTGATGGTTGTGAGGGCCTAACTGGGCCAGAGAGAACGCCGAAAGATCGCCGAAAAGAGGATCTCACTGGAACACTAGCGCCGGAGGAGAAAATGGAGGCTGTGAGATGGCATTTTGGTGATAGGGTGACCAAAAACACAAATGACAGAGATAGCTTCCAAACCTAGGGCTTTTGGTCTCGGCGTGGACACGGGAAGGCTGATCAGAGAGGTTTGGAAGTAGTCGGAGAGAAGAGTCATGCAAAGAGAGCGTGAAGACGTCGAACCATAGCGGGTCGACATTATAAAATCACGACATCAGTCGACTGATGTGTGACATTAGTCACCTGATAGCGGGCTAGTGAACGGTTCCCCGAACCGACAGTCGACTGCTCCGGCTCGGCAATCGACTGCCGAACGTTCTATGATGAGCTACAGTAACATCAGTCAACTGATGTGACCAGCACTTGAGTGCTAGACGAGCCACTCGACTATTGGCTCTTCTGCCCCAATGAACAGTACCATCAGTCGATTGATGTATAAATCAGTCGAGTCACAGGCGAAGCAAGACTGACTCGCTTGGGCTCACGGTGTCGCTATATAGTGTTATCAATGTTCGATATTCTTGTATCGGATTGATATCTGATTTTCAGTTCTGAAATTAAGTGAATTTCGATTTCTTCACTCAATTTGTTTCGTTTTACCATGTTTATTTATGTATTTCGAATATATTAGTGTTATGCCTATGTTCATGTATTTGTTAATGTATTTTATTTCATTTTCACAAGCATTAACATCCAATAGTTTCAAATCCTAGCATCTCACCCTTTCTAAGTGTTGAAATACACAATCAAGGTGAATGATCTATTTTGTGAGATGCAATACACCATAAACTTTCCTTCCATGCAAATATTTGATAAAACACATGAAGCATGGTAAGTATTAGACATCAAGATGTGTAGTACTTGAGTATCAATCTTAAATGTAATTTCTAAGCCTTAAGATAATTTTCTCTATACACTAATTCCCAAAGTGTGCCAAAACCACAAATTGCACACCAATACCTCTAATTCTACATGTGCCAAGTTAAATCAAAATTTTCACAATTCTCAAGGCTTATTGGCACATCCTAAAATCGTTTAGGATTAAAATTCAAAATTATTTCCAAGGTATCACATAACCTTGACAAAACTATAAAGTGTTAACTTTACAATGGTTAGGTTAACTACCCACCAATTCAAGTTAACACCCTCAACCTACTTAGCATGATGGAATCACGCTTCTAGAAACCCAATACTTATTTGAGCTCCATGGGTTAACTAGGTATTCCTTAGGGATATCTTCCCTAGATACCTTCCTAATGACCCTCCTATGCTTAGGAGCCTTGGTCATTTGGGTCCTATCATGGTTAACCTTAAGGATTGCCTCCCTAGTAACCTTTTTAGTGGTCTTCCTTGGTTTCATAGAAACCTTGGCCACTAGACATTTGCCTTGGTTAACCTTAGGAATAGCTTCCCTAGTAACCATGGCCTTCCTAGACCTAGGTTGTGTTCAATAATCGAATGGAACACTATGGTAGGTCTCCTTGGGCTTAGGTTTTTGACCCAAACCTTTTTTGCCTTTGGATAACCCTTGTCTCCTAGGCCCTAGGCCTTGACTCTTGGACCTAGACCCTTGACTTTGACCATTTGACCCTTTTATTTGGTTTTGCATAATCTTAAGGGTCTTCTCAAGTTTTTCAAGCCTTGACCTCAAGGCTTGATTTTCCTTTTCTAATTGTCCAATTTTTTATTTTTCATTATCTTTTGAGATATTCTTATTTCTAGGCATGTGTCTAGTCCATTTCGGATTGATGCCTAGGTGCTTTTCTATTTTCCTAATAGATTCCCTATGTAATGTTTTTCTAGGGACATTAGTCCCAAATTTCTCCTTATTTATAACCTTGTAGGTCTTAGCCCCTAATCAATAAAATTTATTATTCTTAGCATGCTCTTTATAAAACATAGAGAAATTACTTATAGCATGCTTGTTCTTATTACTTAAAGAATGAACATTGTTTAAATATACCTTAGGGTTTGCCCTAAAGGGTCCCCCTACATTTGATGCTCCTTCTTGATCTCTCTTCTTCCCCTTAGGGCATTGACTTCGGTAGTGCCCTCTTTGATGACACTTGAAGCATACCACATGATCCTTGTTCTTAGGAACGGCGACTCCCGCATCCTTTGACTTTTATTGTCTTTTAGGCTCCGGTGGAGTCTTCTTTACTCTTTCCGGGCACTTACTCTTATATTGCCCGAATTCCCTACACTCAAAGCATATTATATGTTCTTTATTTTTAATTAACATGCTCGAGTTACATAGATCCATGGTGGAAGCCTCTTGAGCTTGCTCTTCCTCTCGACCGGATGTAGATGTCCCCTCTTGAGGTTGCTTCGATGTGGGAATTCACTCCTCCCCCTCAATCCTAGAGGTGGAGGCTTCTTCCACCTCTTCGAATTCCTCTCCCACCGATCCCGATCCGGATGTTGATTCTCCATCAACTTCCAAATCATCACTTTCTTGTGATGAGGATGATGTGCTCTCTTCTTCGGTCTCCTCCTCCAACTGAGCTGATGAGAACTCTTGTTCTTTGGGCTCCTTATGGAATCTTGCCAACTTGCTCCATAGCTCCTTGGCATCCATGTAATCTCCTAGCCTAGACAAAACATCATTAGGTATCAAATCTTCTAAAAGTTTTGTTACCTTGGCTTCGATCTTGAATTTTAGCCATTGCTCTTGGGTCCATTTCTTTAACTTTAGAACTTCTCCCTTTTTATCCCTAGGAGGTTCAAAGCCTTCTGTAAGGATGAACCAATCCTCTATGTCCATCATCAAGAATGTCTCCATTCATGCTCTCCATGTTGGAAAATCTTCTCGGTCGTATGATGGTGGAGTGTTGATGTCCCATCCAAGCTTGTCTTGGAATTGCATCTTCCCTCTAGCGTCTTTTGCTCCCAACGATTAGTATGTAGAAGAGCCCCGGGCTCTGATACCAATTGTAGAGGATTCGTTGACCGCTAGAGGAGAGTGAATAGCTCGTTTCGATATGTCGATGGAATTTGTTCCGTGTTCATCTACAAATCTCGTTAGCGTAGCAGAAATAGAAATAATTGCAATAACGAAAGCGAAGAAAAACACAAATACACCAATACACAAGTATGTAACGTGGTTCGGAACCGAATGGTTCCTACTCCACGGATTGAGCTCTAAAGAGCTCTAGTGATGCACACGCAACCACTAATCACAAATAACTCTTTCTCGGAACAATTCAGTGGTGGAGAAACCCCTTACAATAATTACACTAAGTAATACTAAATATACAAGCTAATACAAGTATGAAAAACAATGCAAGTAAAGAAAAACACTTTACAAGAGCACTTTGGTTACTTGATCTTTGATTGCCTTGGACTAGCCTTGAAGACCCTGATTTGCAACAGCAAATCACTCCAATTCACCCAAGAAAATCGCTACCAAAAACCCTCTTCCGAGCTGCTTTTATAACCTACAATCGGGCAGAATTTTTGCCTATCAATTGACTGGTCGGGACCATCAGTCGACTGATGACACTGTTGTTGTGAGACAACAGTGCAGTCCACGCTGGAAAAATCCAACGGATAGGACACCAGTCGACTGATCATGTCCATCAGTCGACTGATCAAGCCTTCACTCGACTGCTAACCCCAACAGTCGAGTCAGACTCCATTTTGTGCCCGAAATATCGAGCACCAGTCGACTCATCACAAAATTAGTCGACTGCTCAGCTAATCAATCGACTGCCCACCTCTGGCAGTCGACTACTAGTGGACTCCCCGCAGTCAAACCCTAGTTGAGTCACACCAGTTGACTACCACATGATACCAGTCGACTGATACACCTCAAACATGAGGTTTAACCTAAGTATGGTCCCCCAAACTTGCTAGACCACCCGTAACCTAGACCTAAGCCTTCTAGCCACCTCCATCACCCTCGCGCCTATCGGATCCCTTCAAGTCTTCCATGACTTGTTCATCCATACACTAGCCTTCAGATGCTTCCATCGGCTATATCATGCTAACGGTGTCTACACCGCCAAGGTACATTGGACTTACGCAGCCAAGACTCTGCTTGGACTTTACGCCGCCAACCAATGGACTTATGCTACCAAGACTCTCGCTTGGACTTTACGCCGCCAATATCAAACCCCGTGAACTTCTAAAATGCCAAGACTCAAGATTTGATTTTCCCTTGCCAACCCATGTTGGACTTTCCATACCAAGACCCATGCTTGGACTTTTCCTTGCCAAGACCCATGCTTGGACTTTACATGCCAAGTATGCAAGACTTGGACTTTCCATCACATGGTCAACTCCAGTCATCCATCAAAATCCCCCTCGAGTTAAACTCAAGTCCGGTCAATCATGACCCGGGTTGATTGCACCAACTATCTCCCCAAAACATTATCAAAAATCAAAGTCAAATCTCCATGTCAAACATCAAAACATCGCTCGAGTCCGGTTAATCGTGACCTGGGTCGATTGCACCAACAAATCGCACAACACTTCATCGAAGATCTCACCATAAATCGAGCAGGGTATAACAAATTCACCAGGGTCCTCAAGCTTGGGTGGGATTTTATCTTCAATTTCAGCCTAGATTGGCAAGGTCGATATCATGGTCGTACATCCCATGGCGAATCTATTTTTTTGTGCTACTCCCTCGCTGCACACTCCCTCTTCCTTGACCTGACTCGACTCTAGTAATGATGGAGAGCTATCCATGGTCTGCGCTACTGTTTGGGCTATTTGGGCCACTTGTGTTTCCAACATCCTTGTGTGACTTGCAAGACCATCCACAGTCGTTGGGATCTTTGTAATGGCTAGAGGGGGGGTGAATAGCGCGTGTTCGTTTGTTGATGGAATTCGATCATGATCGTCTCTACAATTTCGTCAGTACGCAGTGGAAAAAGAAATAATACAATAATGAAATAAACAATCACAAATGAACACAATTGTTTAACGTGGTTCGGAACCGCACGGTTTCTACTCCACGGATCGAGTTCGTACGAACCCTAGCGATGCCAATCACACACCACTATAAAACACTCCTTCTCGACACAAGTCGGAGGCGGAGAAACCCCTTACAAACTACTCTTACAACAATAAGAGATGAATACATGCAATATACAATAATACAATGCAAAACTTGTAAAGAAAACAACTTTACAAATGCCTTTGGATTGCTTGCTTGTTGATCGCTTGAATCGTGGTTGAAGACCCTGATTTGCAACAGCAAATCACCTCAAGATGTCCAAGAAATCGATACAAAATTCCTCCATCACGAGCTCCTTATAAAGCTTCAACTCCGAAAAGTCGATCGATCATTGCTCGGGACCATCACGATCGATGCCCTTTGTTGTCGTGAGACAACGGCTAGATCCATGCTGGATAAGTCCAATGGATCTACCATCAGTCGACTGATCAAACCCATCAGTCGACTGATGGTGTCCTCACTGTTGGTCCGTCCGGCCGAGTGAGACTACACTGTGGCCAAATTCGAGCACCATCGGTGATCGATCATGCGATCCGATCGCGAGGCATCGATCATTGCCCACCTATGGCAGTCGACTGATAGGCCACTTCCCGCAGTCAAACTCTAGTTGACTCGGTCCAGTCGACTGCCACATGGCACCAGTCTACTGGCACACCTCAAACATGAGGTTTTAGCCCAAGTATGGTGCCCCAATACTTGCTAGACCACCCTTAGCCTAGACCTAAGCCTTCTAGCCACCTCCATCAGCCTCACGCCTCTCGGATTCCTCCAAGTCATCCATGACTTGTTCATCCAGCGCGCTAGCCTTCAGGTGCTTCCATCGACTATGTAATGCTAACGGTGTCTACACCGCCAAGGCACATTGGACTTACGCCGCCAAGACTCCGCTTGGACTTTACGCCGCCAACCATTAGACTTATGCTGCCAAGACTCCCGCTTGGACTTTACGCAGCCAATATCAAATCCCTTGGACTTCTCATGCCAAGACTCAAGCTTGGACTTTCCCTTGCCAACCCATGTTGGACTTCTCAAATGCCAAGACCATGCTTGGACTTTCCCTTGCCAACCAATGTTGGACTTTTACATTGTCAAGACCCATGCTTGGACTTTTCATGTGCCAAGTGACCCACTTGGACTTTCCATGCCAAGTACTCAAGACTTGGACTTTACTAAATGACAATTATATTGTCATATGTTTTTGTCGAATATCAAAACATCACTCGAGTCAAACTCGAGTCCTGGTAATCGTGACATGGGTCGATTGCACCAACAATCTCCCCCTTTTTGATGTTTGACAAAAACCAAACTAAACATTGAGTTAGAACACTAACTCAAATCCTTTACCAATTATCCCAAATTGGTAATCTTAAACATTCTCCAAATGTTCTCCCCAAACATTCTCCCCCCTTTTTGACTAACATCAAAAAGGTCTTCTCTCCAAGGAGGTCAATGTCTCATGTCCTAATGAGATCTTACAATCTCCCCCTTTGTCTAAAAATACCTAGGATGCCTACCATCTTCCTAGTGATAAGTCCCATATCACTCAAGAGAGGCAATCCTATTCACTCTCCCAATTTCCAAATTGGGTATCAAAAACCCATCAATTTTCCCAATTGATGATACTCTCCCAATAACTTCTCTTCTTCAAGGAGAAAAATACATCTATCATCCCAAGATGGATACCTCCCCCTAAAGGCTTGCTCCCCCTTGACCATTGCACCAACAATGTTCTTGGGAAGTCCCTAAGCCAATAGGAACTCTAAGCCATCAAATTTAAGGTTAGAAATTCAACATTGAACTTTCCAACACCTTAAAATTGATACAAACCCTAAACACCTCTCCTAATCCATATCCAATGGATTTTCACCCTTCATCATGCTTCCCAAAGCATATCCTAGGGTTAGGAGTGGTTAGGGACCTTAACCGCAGCTGAAATCGGGCTAAACAACCTTGGTTACCCCAAAATCAGGCTATCAGTAGAGTGATTCAGAAATCAGTCGACTGACACGCCCATCATCGGTCGACCCGACACCTGTAGGCCGATCGGTGATTCGAAAAATCTCAATTTTCAATTATCAGAAATGAGTTTTGGAAAAACATAACTTATTATACGTATATCGAAAAATCATGAAATTTGATACGGATAATACTTATGACCAATATAATGGGTGAAAAATGTTTGAAAAATATTTTACCCATAAAATAGCGAAATTGATACAAAATCCAAAAGTGACTAAAAACTTTAAAGTTTAAGCTCACTTTGTATCAATCTCATCTATGGTGATTGCTATCAAGAGATAGACTTCACCAAGGTTTTTCAAAATGATTTTAAAATGTTTTCAAAACCTTATTTTGGATCATATTCCTTGGGCTCTATGCACATGACTTGTACACAAGCTTTCCCATTGATCCATATGTTGAGTTAAAATGAGTTTGGGTTCAACTAGATGGAAAAACTATGCACCTTGAACTTAACTCATATCCTAGCATCTCACATGTATCTAGGGTGTATAAATACACATACATGTCAATTGGATGTGAGATGTGGGTTTTGGTTCATTTAATCTAGGGTTTCATGCATTTCCTAGGAAACCCTACTTGATTCCCTTATAAATGGGACTTCAAGTCATGCCATAGTCCTTATATCAATTTTAATCAATTAAATGCATGAAATGATCATGGCATAATAATAGCAATAATTAAGCATGGCCAATGATCATGATGTCATGGCATAATATGAAATCTAAGAACACATGACATTTATCCTTAATCCCGAAGCATACTCATGACATATAAATGATAGAACATAAACATGATGTCATGTCATGGCATATGACAAACAAATAATGGCAAGTAAAAAGTATAGGTATAAGTATACCTAAATTTTAATATTAATTGTCATTTGATATAATTAATTATATTTTGTCATATTATCATTAATCTTCCTAGTGTGCCAAAAACCCAAAATGGCAAACTAATCTCTAAAACTAAATTGTGCCAATTAATCATTTTATCAAACTTCTCAAATAATATTGGCACATCCTAAAATCTTTTAGGATTAAAGCTCAAATGTATTTTCAAGGTAACCATAACCTTGAAAATATCCTAAAGTGCCACCTTTACCATGGTTGAGTTAACTACTCATCCAATCAAGATTGGCACACCCTAAACCCACCTAGCATGAATCAATCACGCTCATAGGAACCCAAAACCGATTTGAACTCCTAGGGTTAATTAGGTATTCCTTAGGGATAACCTCCCTAGATACCTTCCTAATGACCCTTCTAGGCTTATTAGCCTTGGTCATTTGGGACTTACCATTGTTAACCTTAGGGATTGCCTCCCTAGTAACCTTCTTAGTGGCCACCCTAGGTTTCCTAGAAACCTTAGCCACTAGGCACAAACCTTGGTTACTCTTAGGGATAACTTCCCTAGTAACCTTGGTCTTCCTAGACCTAGATTGTGTTCCATAATCAAATGGAACACTATGGTAAGCCACCTTAGGCTTAGGTTTGTGACCCAAACCTTGCTTGCCCTTGGTTGACTTTTGACTCTTAGGTCCTAGGTGTTGACTTTGACTTTTGGACCTAGACTTTTGATCATTTGATCCTAGGCTTTGACTTCTAGACCCTTGAAATTGATTTTGCATTTTTGCAAGGGTTTTCTCCATCTTTTCAAGCCTTGACCTCAAGACTTGATTTTCCTTTTCTAGTTGCTCAATTTTAAAAATTTTATTTAAACTTTGAGCATGGTTCTTTCTAGGCATGTGCCTAGTCCACATAGAGTTAAGACCTAGATGCTCTTGCACCTTTCTAATTGTCTCCCTAGGTAAAATTGATCTTGAGTTATTTGACCTAGGTTTGTCCTTAGGTAAATTGTTTTTAGGGACATTAGTCCCAAATTTCTCCTTATTTCCTAAGTGGACTTTCTTAGCTCCTAGACAAAATTCCTTATTTCTAGCATGCTCTTTGTGATAGATAGCAAGATTGCTAAAATTATTTCTAGCATGCTTTTTGACATTATTTGAATAAAGAGCTTTATTTAAAAATACTTTAGGGTTAGCTTTGGAAGCTCCCCCTACATGTGTAGCTCTCTCTTGGATCTTCTTCTTCCCCCTAGGACATTGATTCCTATAGTGTCCTTTTGAATTGCACTTGAAGCATATAATATGCTCTTTACTCTTTTGACTTGGGGAACCGGCATCCTTTGACTTTTGTTGACTTTTGGGCGTTGGAGGAGCTTTTTTAACTTTCTTTGGGCACTTGCTCTTGTAGTGTCCGGTTTCCCTACACTCAAAGCATATTATATGCATTTTATTATTAAAACATATGCTTGAGTTACCTAGGGTGATGGTAGGTGCCGGAGTTGAATTTTGAGCTTCCTCATCTTGACTGGATGTTGAAGGCTCCTCTTGAGGTTGCTCCGGTGTAGATGGTCTCTCCTCCTCAATCCTAGAAGTGGATACTTCTTCCACCTCTTCTTCTTCTTCTTGTTGGACCGATGATGAGTTTTCATGGAGCTTTGCCACATGGCTCCATAACTCCTTAGCATCCATAAAATCCCCTACCATACACACAATATCATTAGGGACCAAATCAAAAATAAAATTTACTACCTTTACGTTTTTCTCGAAGGCTTGAATTTGATCTTCACTCCATCTCTTCCTTTCGAGGAATCCACCTTTTGGTCCTCTTGGAAACTCAAATCCTTCCATTAATAGGGACCACCCCTCAAAATCTTTCATCATCAAAAAATCTTCAATCCTTTTCTTCCAAGAATTGAAGCCTTCTCGTCCATAGAATGAATAAGGAACCGGTGTGTTGATGTCCCATCCTAATTATTCTTGGACTTCCATCTTTCCCTCTAGCGTCTTGACTCCGGGTTGTTAATCCGTAAAAGAGCCCCGGGCTCTGATACCACTTGTTGGGATCTTTGTAATGGCTAGAGGGGGGGGTGAATAGTGCGTGTTCATTTGTTGATGGAATTCGATCGTGATCATCTCTACAATTTCGTTAGTACGCAGAGGAAAAAGAAATAATACAATAATGAAATAAACAATCACACATGAACACAATTGTTTAACGTGGTTCGGAACCACACGGTTCCTACTCCACAGATCGGGTTCGTATGAACCCTAGCGATGCCAATCACACACCACTATAAAACACTCCTTCTTGACACAAGTCGGAGGCGGAGAAACCCCTTACAAACTACTCTTACAACAATAAGAGATGAATACATGCAATATACAATAATACAATGCAAAATGAGTAAAGAAAACAACTTTACAAATGCCTTTGGATTGCTTGCTTGTTGATGGCTTGAATCGTTGTTGAAGACCCTGATTTGCAACAGCAAATCGCCTCAAGATGTCCAAGAAATCGATACCAAATTCCTCCATCACGAGCTCCTTATAAAGCTTCAACCTGTGCTGGAAAAAGTCGATCAGTCAACTGCTCGGGACCATTAGTTGACTGATGCCACTGTTGTCGTGAGACAACGACTAGATTCACACTGGATAAGTCCAACGGATCTACCATCAGTCGACTGATCAAAGCCATCAGTCGACTGATGGTGTCCTCACTCGACTGCTGGTCCCAGCGGTTGAGTGAGACTACACTCTGTGGCCAAATTCCCGAGCACCAGTCGACTGATCATGAAATCATTCGACTGCTCGAGGCATCAGTCGACTACCCACCTATGGCAGTCGATTGCTAGGCCACTTCCCGTAGTTAAACCCTAGTTGACTCGGTCCAGTCGACTGCGACATGGAACCAGTCGACTGACACACCTCAAACATGAGGTTTTAGCCCAAGTATGGTGCCCCCATACTTGCTAGACCACCCTTAGCCTAGACCTAAGCCTTCTTGACTCGGTCCAGTCGACTGCCACATGGAACCAGTCGACTGACACACCTCAAACATGAGGTTTTAGCCCAAGTATGGTGCCCCCATACTTGCTAGACCACCCTTAGCCTAGACCTAAGCCTTCTAGCCACCTCCATCAGCCTCACTCCTCTCGGATTCCTCCAAGTCATCCATGACTTGTTCATCCATTGCGCTAGCCTTCAGGTGCTTCCATCAGCTATGTCATGCTAACGGTGTCTACACTGCCAAGGCACATTGGACTTGCACCGCCAAGATTCCGCTTGTACTTTACGCCGCCAACCATATGACTTGTGCTGCCAAGACTCCCGCTTGGACTTTACGCAGCCAATATCAAACCCCTTGGACTTCTCATGCCAAGACTCAAGCTTGAACTTTCCCTTGCCAACCCATGTAGGACTTCTCAAATGCCAAGACCATGCTTGGACTTTCCCTTGCCAACCAATGTTGGACTTTTACATTGCCAAGACCCATGCTTGGACTTTTCATGTGCTAAGTGACCCACTTAGACTTTACCAAATGACAATTACATTGTCATATGTTTTTGTCGAACATCAAAACATCACTCGAGTCAAACTCGAGTCCTTGTCAATCGTGACCTGGGCCGATTGCACCAACAACAGTGGCCTTCAAATCCCTAAGTGACTCTTTAGATTTTTTATGTTGGCGTCGAAATTCTTCATTGGCCTTCGTTTGTGTAGCAATGAAGTCTTCCATCATCAGTTCTAACCTAGACTTCTTTGGTTGCTGCTGCCCACTGCCATGTTGCTACCCATATCCTTCTGATGGTTGGAAATTCTCCGAGTTATTATGATAGGAAAAATTTGGGTGGTTCTCCATCTAGGATTGTAAGTACTGGAGTATGGGTTGTTGGGCCTTTGATTGTGGTCCCCAACCACATTGACATGCTCAATCTGCTCTTCTAATCTGCCCTACCGTCCATAATAGTCCTCTTCATATGCTGATGCTCTCTCCCCAAAAGTATTGGCCAAACATGCATAAATAGGATTTAGAGAGTTGAATCATATGCTAAGTGCGTCCATCCTCGCCGCTAGGTGGTCTATGAAGTTGACAGCATATCGACCTGCTGTAGGAGCTGGGTGAGTATGCTCAGAAGCTCATTGATGGTGGTTCTAGGCTACCTCTTCAATCAACTCCTCTGCTTCCTCATAGTCTTGTTCATTAGTGCTCCTCCTGCAGCAAAATTGAGGGATATTTTTGTGGCATACGTGATCCCATTATAGAAGATGTGGATCACCAGCCACCTTTCCAGTCCATGATGGGGGCATTGGTAAAGCAACCCCTTGTAGTGATCCCAGGCTTAAAATAAAGACTCTCCATCCTTCTAATGGAAGCTCATCATGAGAAGGCGCATGTGAGCAGTCTTGCTTGGTGGGAATTTTTTTTTTCAAAAATTGCTACTCACATTGCTCCCATGTTGTAATGCTTTCTGATGGTAAGGAGTGAAGCCATTCCTTAGCCTTATCTCGCAATGAGAAAAGGAATAGGCTTAGGTGGATTGCGTCGGCAAGTACTCCATTGATCTTCATTGTCGAAAAAATTTTCAAAAATGTCTCCAGGTGCCATTTTGGGTTTTCAATCGCAACTCCCCCGAATTGACTATTAGTGCAACAATGCCCCAAGCATTTATGTCTTTTGATGTTTGGATAATAAATTGTAGTTAGGCATTAATTGTGATTTAATTGACAATGGGTTAAGTGATAGGGAAATCTAAGTATGAAGACTTGGTGATGGAATGTCCAAGTGTGATCTTGGCAAGAGAAGTACAAGGAAAGGTCTTGGCGGCGTAAGATCAAGCATGTAGTCTTGGCGGCGTAAAGTCCAAGCAGACCTTGGCAAAGGAAGGCCAAAGGCAAGGTCTTGGCAGTGTATGTCCAAGCATGTAGTCTTGGCAGCGAAAAGTCCAAGCGGTCCTTTGGCAAAAGAGAAACCCAAGACATGACGAAACCGAGGGAAGCTCTTGGAAGCAAGCGCACGGATGAAGGAGTCGTGGGCTTGGAGGGATCCTGGAGGCTCAAGGCTGAAGGAAGATCTAGAAGGTTAAGTCTAGGTATAGGGGATTAATTCAAGTATAATTTAATCATACTTGAAGTGTATCAGTCGACTGGTGCTTCGTCCCAATCGACTGATCAGTCACTCGACTAAAGTTGGTTGAGTTATATGGCCAACAATCGACTGTTAGGGTTTGGCAATCGACTGGTCTACCATCAGTTGACTGCTATACCCTAGCAGTCGACTGCTATAAGGGGACGTCGGTACAGAAGGTTTTCCAATCGAGTGATCGCTTGGAGCACTCGACTAGTTACTCAATCAGTCAACTGATGGTATTATCAGTCGACTGATGGGTAGTGACGATCATAGATCTGGCTCATCAGAAGCCGTTGGATGGCACCAACTATAGCATCAGTCGACTGATGTTGTACATCAGTTGATTGATCGACGCTCAATGGGTAAATCAGCCTCTTCCCTATAAAAAGAGGTCATGGGGTGCTTGAGGAGGCTAGTGCTTATATTCTAAACTTACTCTCAAGCTCCCCACGTTTTCTTAAAATTTCTAAGTGTTTTTAGTTCTCCCTTCTCTAATCTTCATTTTCATCTTTTGTAAGAAGAGGAGTGTTGTGTAAAGAAAGCTTTCTTAGTGGAGATTCACTTGGGTTGATCCACCTTAAGGATCGCCGTGGAGTAGGATCTTAATCTCCGAACCACGTAAAATCATTCTTGTTAGTGCTTGTATTTGTATCTCTTATTTTCATTAGTATTTGTCTTTGCTTCCACTAACTTTGTTTGTAGAATTCAAGAGAGGCTATTCACCCCCCCCCTCTAGCCTTCCAAAGATCCCCAATAAGTGGTATCAGAGCCCGAATCGCATCAGAAGATCTAACAATCAACTGGAGCACGATGGCGTTTCAAGAGGTATATAGCACGGTGATGCCTCCATTCTTCGACAGCAATGACTTCGGATATTGGAAAGGTAGGATGGAATACTACCTAATGAATGATATTGATAATTGGTTTAGCATTGTAAATGGATTCGAGAAGTTGGTCGATGAATTCGGAGTGCCAATACCAACTAAGGATTGGACTAGGGAGATGGTGAGGAAAGCGCAAGCCAACACCAAAGCAACAACAACACTTCAATGTCGTTTGTCTAAAGAGCAACTAAGCAAAGTAGGACCCTTCGAATCCGCAATGGAGCTTTAGGAGAAGCTCATCGAACTAAATGAAGGGTCAAAGGAGACAAGAAGAGCAAAGAGGGACCTTTTGATAGGTCAACTCCAACATTTCAAGATGAAGACCAACGAGATCGTGAGCCAAATGCACGGTCTCTTCAAGGAGGTAGTCAACGGACTACATGTAATAGGTGAGAAGGTCGAAAACTGAGACCTTGTAAGGTATGTCCTTCAAGCTTTCCCTAGAACAACTTTATGGGCATCAATGGTCGATGCATATAAAGTCTCTAGGGACCTCTCCTTAGTTAAGATAGATGAACTATTTTGTTAATTTGAGTTGCATGAGCAAGCTAACAATTCGTCCAAGGAGAAATATGTAGCTCTTTTTGTAGGTAAAAAGGAGAAAAAGAAGATAGAAAAGAAAGAGGTTTCTTCTTCATTCGAATCGGAGGAGGAGTCTTCAAGTAGCAATGAGGAGCTATTGGCTAGTGAGGTGGCTCACCATGTGAAGAGATTCGGTGGGAGATCAAGAAAGCTCACAAAGAAGGATGTGAGGAGGATGTTCCAATCCTCAAAAGGTAAATCCTTTAGTAGTTCAATTTCTACTCCTAACGTTACTTGTTATGGTTGTAATAAGAAGGGGCACATCAAGCTGAATTGCCCGGATCTAAAGAAGAAGGAGAAGAAGGAAAAGAAGAAGAAGGATAAGAAGGAAAAGAAGAAGAAGGAGGCCATGGTAGCCCAAACTTGGGACACACAAAGCCTAGAAGGTTCATCCGATGAGGAGGAAATTTACCATGTCACACGCAACCTAGCACTCATGGCTTTGGATGATGAAGCCGGAAGCTCAAGTGAGGAGTCATCATCATCATCCTCAAGCGACGAATCGTTCTCTAGTGACGATGAGGTTAAAGACTCCCCTAGGATAGAATTACTTTATAAAACCATTGCATGTCTTCAAAATGCTTTAAATAAATCAAAATCTAGGATTAAGAACTTGAAAGTAGAAATCAAGGAAATTAGGAGTGTAGAACTTTCTTGTAATGATGCATGTTCACTTAAGGATGAAAATGATGAGCTTAAAGAGGAAATAGGTGAATTAAGAGCATGCTTAGAAAAATTTACAAATGGCTCAAAATACCTAGACATGATACTTAGGAACCAAAGGGCTATTTATAACAAGGTTGGAATAGGATATAGACCTAAGGAAAAGGAAGTAGCTTTAACCTTCCTTATTAGTAGAAAATCAACCCTTAGGAGCAAAGGTAAAAAGGCATGGGTTCCCAAGAGTTATGTTGTCAATGCTACCGATCCAAAAATTTGGGTGCCTAAGGATTGTGTTTTTCATGTTGATTAGGTAGAAGGACCAAGCATGTGGATTGTTGATAGTGGTTGCTGACCGGTGATGTGAGCAAATTTACCACAATCAACCACCTTAACACGGGGACTGTGCCATTTGGAAATAGTGTCAAACTTAAAATTCTAGGACAAGACACAATTGAGGTATCCCCGAGTCTTACTATTCATAAAGTATTTTTAGTCAAAAATATGAAATTCAACTTGCTTAGTGTTAGCCAATTATGTGATGTCAATTTTAAAGTTGAATTTAACTCTACAAAATGCCTTACAAGACACAAGAAATTGAATGATTACATGTTAGAATGATATAGGAAATCCAATATTTACTATGTTGATTTATCATATGCTTCTAACATTTCCACTAAGTGTCTTATGATAAAAGAAGAAGAAAGTTGGCTATGGCATAGGAGATTAGGGCATATCAACATGAAGAACATAACCAAGGTAGCTAAATTGGAGCTAGTGAAGGGATTGCCAAAATTAAAGTACATCAAAGACAAGATGCGTGATGCATGCCAAGAAGGAAAACAATCAAAGTCATCACACAAGGGTAAAACCTTAACTAGCACTTCCTTACCTTTAGAGCTTATTCATTTAGATTTATTTGATTGTCATAGTACTCCCTCTTTGAATGGAATAAATATTGCTTAGTTATAGTAGATGATTTTTCTAGATATACTTGGGTGTATTTTATGAAACATAAGGATAATACCTTAGAAATAATCATAGGTTTTAGCAAAAGAGTAGAGAATGAATGAAATCTCAAAATCAACCGGATTCGTAGTCATCATGGTGGAGAATTTGAGAATTCTACCTTCTCTAAATTTTGCTTAGAATAAGGATACAAGCATGAATTCTCTTGTCCTAGAACACCTCAATAAAATGGGGTGGTGGAAAGGAGAAATCGTGCCCTACAAGAAGCGGCTAGGACTATGCTTAATGCATATTCATTACATAGCTACTTGTGGGTGGAAGCGGTTAATACCGCTTGATCCAAAATAGAGTCCAAATTCATAGGTTTCTAGGTAAAACTCCATTTGAATTATGGAATGACACAATTCCAATAATTCATTACTTTAGAGTCTTTGGATGCAAAGCTTACATCTTAAACACCATAGACAATTTAGGGAAATTTTAGTCCAAAGCGAATGAGGGAATCCTAGTTGGATACTCATCCACTAGTAGAGGGTATAGAGTCTACAACAAAAGGACCCAAATAGTTGAAGAGTCTTCAAATGTTCAATTTGATGAGACCTCTAACACCTATCCTAGGAAATCTCCCATTGATAATGATATCAATGATAAAAATCAAGATATTACCCAAAAATTTCAAGACTTAACCTTAGGGGTTAATGATCAAGGGGGAGGATTAGTGAGTAATAATCAAGGGGGAGTAAAAGGAGATTCCGATGATGAAAGTAGGATTGAGGATAACCAAGATCAAAATCAATTTAAAACACCTCCTTGAACATTAAGGATTAATCTAAATCATCCTCTAGACCAAATTGTAAGAGAATTATCTCAAGGTGATAGAACTAGGTCCTTTCATACAACTCCCTTTAGTCAAATAGCTCTTATCTCCCAAATTTAGCCTAAATCAATCAATGATGCATTACTTGATCCGGATTGGATTTTAGCAATGCAAGATGAATTGACTCAATTTGAAAAAAGTCGAGTATGGGAGCTAGTTCCTAGTCTCAATGATAGCACCATTGTAACTACAAGATGGGTCTTTAGGAACAAATTAGATGATCAAGGTAATATAACTAGAAATAAGGCAAGGTTAGTTGCAAGGGGCTTCAATCAAGTTGAAAGACTTGATTATGATGAAACTTTTGCCCCGGTTGCTAGGTTAGAGTTCATTAGAATTCTATTAGGATATGCCACTTACATGGGTTTCAAACTCCAAATAGATGTAAAATCGGCATTCCTAAATGGGTTCATTAAGGAAGAGGTATATGTAGAACAACCTTCCGGGTTTGAGAGTATAGACTATCCAAACCATGTATAAAAGCTTAGAAAAGTTTTATGCTGGTTAAAATAAGCTCCCCGGGCTTGGTATGAAAGATTGTCATCTTTCTTTGTTTCTAAGGGGTTTAGAAGGGGTCAAGTAGATCAAACTCTCTTTATTAAATTAAAGTCTAAGGATATCTTTGTAGCCCAAGTATATGTAGATGACATTATTTTTGGGTCAACAAATGATGAACTCCTTCAAGATTTCATCAAAAATATGGGGAATGAGTTTGAAATGAGTTTAGTTGGAGAACTAAATTTCTTCCTACGTTTACAAGTCAAACAAACAAATGAAGGAATTTATGTATACCAAACCAAATATGCCAAAGAAATGATAAAGAAATTTTGTTTGGAAAATGCTAAGGTAGTTTCAACTCCTATTGCAACCAACACAAAAATAGATAATGATCAAGAAGGTAAAATAATTGACCCAAAACTTTATAGAAGCATGATTGGTAGACTTCTATACCTAACCTCTAGTAGACCCGATATCTTATTTGTGGTAGGTATGTGTGCAAGATACCAATCTTGTGCCAAAAAGTCCCATTTAGTAGCCGTTAAGAGAATTTTAAGATATATCAAAGGTACACTAAATGTAGGACTTTGGTACCCTAGGACATAATCTTTTGATTTGCACTACATAAAAATATCAAATTGGTGATGAAATTTTGCAACGAAAAAAAATTATTGCAAATCTGCAAAAAAAATTGGTGATGAATTTTAAATTTCGTCACAAATTAGTAACGAAATTTCCAACAAAAATTATTTTTTTGCAAAATTATTTAAATTTCTAACAATTAATTTTCATCGCAAAATTCATTGCAAATTCGTGACGAAAATGATTTTTCATTGTCAATTTGCGACGAAACAACATTTTCGTCGTAAATTTTTCCAACGAATTCATGAATTCATTGCAAATTTTGCAAAGAAATTTTTTTCGTTGCAAATTAATAATGAATCTAAAATTTGTTGCCAAAATTAGCAACGAATTCATAAATTCGTTGAATATTTCCCATCAAATTTGGCGACGAAAATTTTTGATAGAACATATCCTGAGTTTGCAAATGAGACTCGAAACATCAGGTTGGGTCTATGTGCTGATGGATTTGTTCCATTTGGCAAATCAGGAAGAACTTATTCTTGCTGGCCAATTATCGTAACTCCGTATAATCTTCCATGCGGTATGTGTATGAAAACACCTTATATGTTTCTAACATTGATTGTGCATGACCCTCATAATCCGATGAAGTTAATAGATGTTTACATGCAATCATTGATTGTTGAGATGAACCAAATATGGGACGAGGGTGTTTCTACATATGATGTCCATACTAATCAGATGTTGACAATGAGAGCTGCACTTCTTTAGACTGTAAATGATTTTCCTGCTTATGGTATGTTATCGGGCTGAAGTACCATAGGGATTTTAGGATGTCCAATATGTATGAAGAGATCAAATTCATTCAAATTAAAGCACGGAAAGAAACTGAGTTATTTTGATTGTCATAGATAATTTTTACCGCCAAATCATAAATTCAGAAAAATAAAGAAGAATTCACTAAGAATAGAATTGAAAGAACACCTCCACCATTGAGATTCACTGGTCAATTTTTATGGCAGAGAGTGCTTAACTTTCCATCTGTTATTGAAAAACCAAATGTTACAACATATGACTATGGAATTACGCATAAATGGACTAAACGGAGTATATTTTGGCATTTACTGTATTGGAAGAGTAATTTGATTCATCACAATCTTGATTTAATGCATATTGAGAAGAATATTTTTGATAATTTGATAAATATGGTGATGGATATTACTGGAAAAACAAAAGACAATCTGAATGCAAGAAAAGATATGCGTCTTATCTGTAAATGACCCGCCCTTGATGTTGATTAAAATAGTAGGGGACCAAAACCAAAAGAAGTTTTTACATTGAATAAGGATCAGAGATGGATTGTTTGTGAATGGTTGAAATCATTCAGATTTCTTGATGGTTATGTCTCTAATCTTGGCAGATGCGTCGATTTGAAGGAATGCAAATTGATTGGTTTGAAAAGTCATGACTGATATATACTCATGGAAAGACTAATTCCTATTGCTTTGAAGGAACTGTTACCAAATTTTGTCTGGGGTGCAATTACGAAATTAAGCATTTTTCTTCATGATATCTGCTCGACAGTATTGAATCATTCACACATGGAGACATTAGAGAGAGACATTCCGATCATTTTGTGTAACTTAAAAAGAATATTTCCACCGCCATTTTTTGATTCCATGGAACATGTTTTGGTTCACTTGCCATATGAGGCTAAAGTTGGAGGTCCTGTTCAATTTCGATGGATGTATCCGTTTGAAAGGTGAATTTTTTGCTTTTTTTTATAATTTTTATTTCATTTGATCAAATTTAGTATAATTTATTTTCTAATACATTTTATTGTATTACTCTTAGATTCCTCTATCACTTGAAAAAAAAGTGAAAAATAAGGCTCATGTTGAAGTTTCTATTGTTAATGCATATATTGTGGAGGAAGTTATAACTTTTGCATCATATTATTTTGTGTTAGTAATATATGAGAGATGTCCTAAGGCAATCGCCTTATGTTAGAACCATTTATATGATAAATGAAGATTCACTATTTGAGTATATATGTTCTCATGTATTTGATTAGATCTTAAACTCATTTACTGAATGTCCATGATACGATTCACAACATGAGAGAATTTGTGATTGGATCACAACTAGTGAGTATATCTATATGTGTAATTGTGATGTATCAAAATTATCCCTAGTCGATGAATTGATGGATTCGGACACCAACAAATCTGTCGAGACTAGCACGAGGTATACTCCTTGGTGTATCCAAGCAGTTGATTCTCACTGGCTGGAGACATTGTGATGTCCAAAGTTAATCGTGGATGCTAGTTATAGTAACTAGTTCATTGGAGTGACCAGCCATAAGACTTCATATGGTTCTCTGCAAATATAGATATGTCAATGAAGTTCTTACTGCAGCTTAAGTGCGATGTTCCTTTGACTTGCGGTATTCAAGTCATCTTTGTCATGAAGACTTATGCTTTGACATCTTAAGCAAGCATCTCCAAGGAGATGTGGACCCGGGATGATTGGGTATAAGTCGAAGTGATCGAAGGTGTTTGAATAGCCTATAAAAGATTCACCACTCCTTGCGAGAAGATGTATACTCATGGCCTCTCGTCGGATTGTTACTAAAGTCTTTGGCCAAAGCATTACATGTTTAGAGTAAGATATTCTTGGATACATGCGCAGTAACTAGAATCCGTAGGACGAGGAAATGATACTTGGGCTAGGTGTGACGTAGTCAACCTAGTGGGGACTGACACAATAGACCATGTCCTGAACCAAGTGGGTATAAGATGAGTGAAGTGAATGGGGCACGATTCATTGGAGCTACTGAAGGGTTTCAGAAATAGTTCTGGATCAACCGTTGATCTTTTCGGTTAATTAGGGATCATGATGTAATACTAGGTATCACTCATGATTGTTCTATAATTAATGGTTAATTATAGATGACCAACATAAATCGAGAACCTATTTGGTCACACGCACAACGAGCATAATTCGAAGGATTTAAAATGAGCTTCAGAATGAGATTCTCAGACCGAGAGAAACTAGGTTTGGTTGGACCAAATAAGGAGCGAGCATGAAATCATTTCTGGCGTAATGGAAGCGTGGATGGACCGTGTCTTATGAAGACATGATGGATGAACCAAATTGGTTTGGTTCTAATCCAATGGTGGAGAATAAACCAAAGGGGTTTGGTTTGTTTTAAACGAATGAACCAAAGTTGGTTCGGTTCATTTTAACTTAAAATAGACCAAATCGGTTTGGTTTATTTTAACTTAAATTAATGGAGCAGGTTAATGGGTTTTGGTTATGAACCAATAACCATTAGGAGAATTTGTTCTCTATAAAATAGGGCTCAAGGGTTTAATGAGAGCCCTAATCCAAGTTGTCGCCCCCTCCCTTTTCTCCTCTTGTGGTCGGTGCCCATACCCTAGCCGCCACCCTCCCTTGTTCCGCCGTCCAAGATACTTGCCGTCGTCCAAGCTTCAGCCGGCGACCCTCCGGTGATCTTCCTTGCCTCCGGCGACAAGGTGAGCATCTAGCTTCCTTATTTGGCCGGCGCTAATCCTCCACCAAAGCTGTCCAGTTTTCTTGACAACTTGTTTATTTTGTGTCGGAGCATTGTTTGGACGACGTTTGGAGCTCCGACAGTGGCTACTTTGCCGGGGATTCGATCTCCGGTAATCCTCAGAGGTGGAGGATGAAGGATTTGTCAAACGGTTGGCCAATACCTCTCCGGAGAAGCGAGTTTTTGAGGACTCATTTTGAATCCGAATTTTGATTCGGATTGTGATCTTCTCTCGATCACATCGTCTTTGACACGAGGCTAGTGACTCATACGAAGACGAGGCTCGTGACTTTGTGAAGTCATCCCGAAGATACTCGGCGTGGATACGGATAGAGGTGATTCTAGCGAGGATCGCTCCAGTTGATGCCTTTCCAGCTACACGTGATACGTAAGGTATATGTAGAATAAATTTCCTTTTATTGCAAAATTTGAAACTACGATTATGTCTACACATGTTGTACTATACATTCGTGTGGTGTGTGTGTTGTAATATATAAGATTTATTATTTTTATTTCTTCCGCTGTGCACATATTTACGAAACATGTTCGTACACACACTCACCGCTGTGCCGGAAACCCAACAGTGGTATAAGAGCCTAGGTTGTGTTTCGACATAATCATAAAATTTTTTTGCGATAGTCGTAATGGTATTTATGGAAATTTTCTACTTTTGGAAAGTTAGAAGTATTTATGGAAATTTTTAATTTTGGAAAGTCTAGAAGTATTTATGGAAATCTTCTACTTTTGGAAAGTTAGAAGTATTTATGGAAATTGATATTTTCCATTATAAAAATATTTGGTTAGATTTGGAAATTTGTTTCCTAATTTAATCATGATTTGATTTGGGAAATCAAATCTTAAAATATTTTATTTCCATAAGTAGTTTTGATGATTTAGGAAATTTATTTCCTAAATTGACTTTCCTTAATCAACACTTTCCAAAAATAAAATATGTGATTAGATTTGAAAATTGGTTTCCTAATTTAATCATGATTTGATTTGGAGAATCAAATTTCAAACATATTTTATTTTACATAAATAGTTATGACATATAAAGAAATTTTGTACATGTCATAATTGTATGTCATGTAATTGCATTAGATGCATATCATTATGTCATGCGTGTGGTGACATGTAGATGTATGTCATGCCATGTAGATAATAGTTATTTGCATGCAAAGAGGATGAGACATAAAAACCCTTACTTAATATTAAAGCCTACACCTTCCATTAATATGGTTAGAACCAGAGTACTGTTTCTTGTTTGGGTTGTTGGACTCTCTCTAAGCCCGGCTCGAACCTGAATATGTTCAAACCAAGGAATAGTTTAATAGTAATATGGTAAGTGGCAGAGGTCAATTGCTAGCTTTGGTTGTTGGACTCTCTCCAAGCCGGGCTAATTGGTTGAATGCGCTCTAACCATATTAAAACTATTTCTCGATTAATGGGTTGGCTTTAACCTGGAGCATTGGCTTGTTGGACTCTCTCCAAGGTCGATGTGAAGGGAGGTGAAGTTGGGTGCTATGCATATGATGCATACTTGTTAATGAGTTAACAACACGATGTATGTGTGAACATTCAATAAGTTGATAGCACATTGTGATAGTTGCATATATGTGATATGCAATCGGTATATTTGATACCTACCATCGTAGTTATGAATGGCTTGTTGGACTCTCTCCAAGGTTGTTCATATCTATGTTGGATTTCAGCCCATTCGGAGATGGACCTACGATCTCCCGAAGTGATTTTGGGGTTTTTGAAATTCGAAAAATGAATGGGATTTATAAATGTATGTTGATGCATTTTAAAAATCATTTTCTCATATATGCTCATTTTGTATTTCTAGGTTAATCGATTGATCATGACATCTTTGAATTTGCACACTATTTTGGATTCAAACAAATTGACTTTGCCTAACTTCCTGGATTAGCTAAGAAACTTGAGAATTGTTCTCAAGGTGGAAAAGCTAGCGTGTGTCCTTGAAGAGCCTCTTCGCAACCGTCCTAGGGACGATGCAACTCCAAACCAATTGTTGGCCTATCAAAAACATGTGGCAGATTCTGAACTGGCGAGTTGCATCATGCTAGCTGCGATGGTACCTGAGCTGCAAAAGCATCATGAGCATATGGATGCTAATACCATAGTCTTCCATCTTCATGAGTTGTTTGATGAGCAAGCGAGATCCGAAAGGTTTGAAGTCTCCAGGCTCCTCTTCACCTCTAAGATGCAAGAAGGTTTGTCTGTAGTGCAGTTTGTGCTAAAGATGAATGGGTACATTGAGCGGCTGGCCACCCTTGGGTTTGTGATGGATCAAGAATTAAGTATTGACTTAATTCTGCATTGTTTGCCCAAGAGTTTCTCACAATTTGTGATGAACTATCAGATGAACAAATTAGAATCCACTATTCCTGAGCTCCTCAATATGCTGAAGACTGTGGAGCCTTTTGTGAAGCATGAGGAGAAGGCGGTTCTGTTAGTTGATTCCTCAAAGAAAGGTTCTAAGAGGAAGGCAAAGGAACATAAGAAAGGGAAGAACAAGAAGGCTAAGAAGGCAGAACCAGCACAAAAGAGCACATGCCATCATTGTGGCAAGGAAGGCCATTGGCGAAGAAAGTGCAAGATTTATCTTGAGTCCGTGAAGAAGAAGAAGGCATCCGATGCCCCATCCTCTTCAGGTATCTTCGTTATTGATTGCCATTCTATTTCCATGGACACTTGGGTATTGGATACTGGGTGTGGCTCACATATATGTAATGACATATAGGAGCTAAGAAATAGAAGAAGACTCATCAGAGGGGAGTCAAATTTGCGAGTTGGCAATGGAGCAAAGGTTGATGCGGTCGCCATCGGAACTTATTTGCTGAAGCTCCCTAGTGGACTAGTCTTAGAATTGGACAATTGCTATTGTGTTCCTTCTCTAATAAAGAACATTGTTTCTATTTCCTGCTTAAATAGAAATGGTTACCATTTGACATTTAGTAACAATTGTTGTTATATAACTTTAAATGGTGTATTTTATGGAACTGGAACTTTGAGCAATGGTATTTATACGTTGGACATATCCAGTGACATTTTCAATATCGAAGCAAGCAACAAGCGCGCACGAAAGGATAATCAATTAGACTCCTACATGTGGCATTATCGTCTTGGCAATGCAAGCAAGAAATGGATGTCCGAATTACACCGATGTGGAATTCTGGAATCGTTTGAATTGGATTCATATGAAACATGTGAATCATGCTTAAAAGGCAAGATGACTAAGTTACCTTTTATAGGAAAAGGTGAACGAGTGGGAGAGTTACTAGGTCAAATACATACTGATGTATGTGGACCTATGTCAACTCAAGCTTTAGGAGGCTATAGCTACTTCATTACCTTCACCGATGATCACTCACGGTTTGGGTATGTGTTCTTTATGAAACACAAGTCCGAATCCATTGAAAGGTTCAAAGAATTCAGAAATTAAGTAGAGAAACAACCTGACAAGAGTATTAAAATACTTTGATCGGATCGAGGTGGTGAATACTTAAGTCAAGAGTTTGTAGATTATCTAATAGACAATGGTATATTGTCTCAATGGACTTCGCTATATACACCACAACATAATGGTGTATCTGAGAGGCATAACCGGACCTTGTTGAACATGGTCAGGTCAATGATGAATCATGCGAATCTTCCCAAGTCCTTTTGGGGCTATGCACTTTAGACAGTTGTTTACTTGTTAAAAAGAATGCAAACCAAGGTAGTCTCCACTACTCCATATGAGATATGGAATAGTAAGAAACCTCATGTATCTTACTTGAAGATATGGGGTTGTCCTGCTTATGTGAAGCGGACTGTATCTGACAAATTGGATTCAAATTCTGATAAATGTCTATTTATTGGATACCCTAAGGAAACAAGGGGTTACCAATTCTATCATCCTGTGGAACAAAAGGTGTTTATTTCAAGGCATACTGTGTTTCTAGAAAAAGAGTTTCTCTTACAAGAAAATAGTGGGAGTGTCATCGAGCTTGAGAAGGCTCGAGAGACTCAAATAGACATTGATGAGATACCTGGTGAATCACAACAGTCGATAACTCATAGTGATGAGCAATCGGCTGGACGTATTGAAACACCACATCTTCGTAGATCTAGTAGAACATGCAATATTCCTGAGAGATATGGATTTCTCGTAAGTGAATTGAATGACGTGTTACTCATTGATGATGAGGAGCCTACCAGTTATGGAGAAGTTCTGACAAGTTCATAAAGGGATAAGTGGCTTGAAGCCATGAAGTCGGAAATGGATTCCATGTATGAAAACCAAGTTTGGAACTTGGTTGACCCACCTGAAGGCATAAAGCCTATAGGGTGCAAGTGGGTTTTCAAGTAGAAAACTGACATGGATGGTAATGTGATTACCTATAAGGCTAGATTGGTGGCGAAAGGATATCGTCAAAAACAAGGTGTTGATTATGATGAAACCTATTCGCTTGTTGCTATGCTTAAATCCATTCGGATGCTCCTGGCCATAGCGGCTCATTATGATTATGAGATATGACAGATGGATGTGAAAACATCTTTCCTTAATGGAAACTTGCTCGAGGACGTGTATATGATACAACCTGAGGGTTTCACATCGGTTGATAAAACCAAGGTATGCAAATTGCGACGGTCCATATATGGATTGAAGAAAACATCCAGGAGCTGGAATATCCATTTTGATGAGACAATCAAAAGGTTTGATTTCTCACAAAATCCAGACGAACCTTGTCTGTACAAGAAGGTTAGTGGAAGTGCATTCGTGTTCCTAGTATTGTTTGTCAATGACATATTACTCATAGGAAACGATGTTTCAGTCTTACAGTCTATTAAGATTTGGTTGTCCAAGACATGTTCCATGAAAGACCTGGGAGAAGTAGCCTACATCTCGGGATTAAGATCTATAGAGATAGATTGAAACGGTTGCTTTGTCTTTCGCAGTCTACATATATAGACCGAGTGCTAAAGAGGTTTAGCATGTCAAAATCTAAGAAAGGTTTCCTACCCATCAGGCATGGGATACACCTTTTAAAGTCTGTGTCCGTGCACAGAATACGAGAGGATTCGCATGAGTAAGATTCCCTATGCATCCGCATTAGGATCTATCATGTATGCAATGTTATGTACGAGGCCCGATGTATCGTATGCTCTGAGTGTCACGAGTGGATACCAGTCTGATCCATGAATGCATCATTGGGCGGCTGTTAAGATAATCCTTAAGTACTTGAGAAGAACTAAGGATGTGTTCCTAATATATGGAGAAGGGGACATGTTGATATGTGGGTATACGGATGCCAGCTTCCAGACAGACAAGGATGATTCCAGGTCTCAGTCTGGATACGTGTTCACCTTGAATGGGGGCTCAGTGAGTTGGAAAAGTTACAAACAAGACACTGTAGCGAATTCTACCACTGAGGCAGAATACATTGCAACTTCGGAAGCAGCAAAGGAAGCGGTTTGGATCAAGAAGTTCATTTATGAACTTGGTGTGGTTCCAGACATTGTTGAAGCAATACCGGTATACTGCGACAACAATGGAGCAATTGCACAGAAGAAAGAGCCAAGGTCTCATTAACGATTCAAACATGTGCTTCGCCGCTATCATCTGATCAGAGAGATCATTAGTAGGAAGGATATACAAATCGAGAAAATCCCCACTGAAAGGAACTTAGCATATCCTTTAACTAAGGCATTACCTCAAAGTAAGTTTGAGGGTCATGTTAGAGCCTATGGTATTGGATACCTTAGCGATTGGCATTAGGCCAAGTGGGAGTTTGTTAGTAATATGTGAGAGATGTCCTAAGGTAATCACCTTATGTTAGAACCATTTATATGATAAATGACGATTCACTATTTGAGTATATATATTCTCATGTATTTGATTAGATCTTAAACTCATTTACTGAATGACCACGATACGATTCACAATATGAGAGAATTCGTGATTGAATCTCAACTAGTGAGTATCCCTACATGTGTAATTGTGATGTATCGAAATTATCCTTAGTCGATGAATTGATGGATTCAGACACCATCAAATCTATCGAGACTAGCACGAATTATACTCCTTGGTGTATCCAAGCAGCTGATTCGCAGTGGCTGGAGACATTGTGATGTCCGGAGTTAATCGTGGATGCTAGTTATGGTAACTAGTTCATTGGAGTGACCAACCGTAAGACTTCATATGGTTCTCTGCATATATAGATATGTCAATGAAGTTCTTACTGTAGCTTAAGTGCGATGTTCCTTTGACTTGTGGTATTCAAGTCATCTTGGTCATGAAGACTTATGCTTTGACATCTTAAGCAAGCATCTCCACGGAGGTGTGGACCTGGGATGATTGGGTATAAGTTGAAGTGATCGAAGGTGTTTAAATAGCCTATAAAGGATTCACCACTCCTTGCGAGAAGATGTATACCCATGGCCTCTCGTCGGATTGTTACTAAAGTCTTTGGCCAAAGCATTACATGTTTAGAGTAAGGTACTTTTGGATACATGTGCAATAACTAGAATCCGTAGGACGAGTAAATATTACTTGGGCTAGGTGTGACGTAGTCAACCTTGTGGGGACTGACACAATAGACCATGTCTTGAACCAAGTGGGTATAAGATGAGTGAAGGGAATGGGGCATGATTCATTCGAGCTGCTGAAGGGTTTCAGAAATAGTTCTGGATCAACCGTTGATCTTTTCGGTTTATTGGGGATCATGATGTACTACTAGGTTCCACTAATGATCGTTCTATAATTAATGGTTAATTATAGACGGACAACATAAATCGAGAACCTATTTGGTCACAGCACAATGGGCGTAATCCGAAGGATTTAAAACGATCTTGAGAATGAGATTCTCAGACCGAGAGAAACTAGTTTTGGTTGTACCAAACAAGGAGTGAGCATGAAATTGTTTCAAGCACAATGGAAGTGTGGATGGGTTGTGTCTTATGAAGACATGATGGATGAACCAAATTGGTTTGGTTCTAATCCAATGGTGGAGAATAAACCAAAGGGGTTTGGTTTATTTTACACGAATGAACCAAAGTTGGTTCAGTTTGTTTTAACTTAAAATAGACAAAATCGGTTTGGTTTATTTTAACTTAAATTAATGGAGCGGGTTAATGGGTTTTGGTTATGAACAATTAACCATTAGGAGAATTTGTTCTCTATAAAATAAGGCTCAAGGGTTTAATGAGAGCCCTAATCCATGTTGCCGCCCCCTCCCTTTTCTCCTCTTGTGGTCGGCACCCATACCCTAGCTGCCGCCCACCCTTGTGCCACCGTCCAAGATACTTGCCGGCATCCAAGCTTCAGCCGGTGACCCTCCGGTGATCTTCCTTGGCTCCGACGACAAGGTGAGCATCTAGCTTCCTTATTTGGTCGGCGCTAATCCTCCACCAAAGCTGTCCAGTTTTCTGGACAGCTTGCTTCTTTTGTGTCAGAGCATCGTTTGGACGACGTTTGGAGTACTGACAGTGGCTACTTTGTCGAGGATTCGATCTCCGGTAATCCTCAGAGGTGGAGGACGAAGAATTCATCAAACGGTTGGCGAATACCTCTTCTGAGAAGCGAGTTTTTTGGGATTCGTTTTGAATCCGAATTTTGATTCGGATTGTTATCTTCTCTCGATCACATCGTCTTTGACACGAGGCTAGTGACTCGTATGAAGATGAGGCTCGTGACTTTGTGAAGTCATCCCGAAGATACTCAGTGTGGATACAGATAGAGGCGATTCTAGCGAGGATCGCTCCGGTTGATGCCTTTCCCGCTACACGTGATACGTAAGGTATATGTAGAATAAATTTCTTTTTATTGTAAAATTTGAAACTACGATTATGTCTACACATGTTGTACTATTCATGCGTGTGGTGTGTGTGTTGTAATAAATTAGATTTATTATTTTTATTTTCTTCCACTGTGCACATGTTTACGAAACATGTTCGAACACACACTCGCCGCGATGCCGGAAACCCAACATTTTGAACCTCACATTCGATGCAAGAGTTGGAAAGCAGGAAGAAACGATGAGGGTCCTATTGATCAAAATTTGAGGGCATTCTCAATTTTTGACTACCTTGGTCGACCAAGTGGATCTTGTACAAGTAGATTGTTAACTGGTCAAGAGTGGCGAGCAGCCCACACATATATTTTACTGAACTATCCAAAAGTAACATCATATTTTGAGTGAGTATATAAATGTTATATTATATATTTTATATATCGTAAATTATTATTCGTGTTATATTTAATTTTATGGTAGGATTTTCCAAACTCTATATTTTGAGCTTCCGAAGCATGAGTTTGATGGTTTCTGTTATGAAGAATTTGCACAATGGTTCAAAAAATATGTAAGTACTCTATGATAATAAATTTAATAAATCTTGACTTTAAGACATACTTATTTAACTTTAGGTTCTTGATAATCGCGCTGACATTGAGCAAGACCTAGTAAAACATCTGTCATGGGGTCCAAACTCAATGGTGAAAACTTAGCCGACATATTTCATAAAAGGATATAATTTTCATACACAAGATTATAGAACTGGGAAAACTACAATGAATAGTGGAGTTTGTGTTCAGTCATCTAATGATGGAGGTGCAAGGAATGAATTTTACGGCTTACTAGATGAAATTTTAGAGGTAGCGTACCCAAGCCCAGATTTGTGAGTTATTTTATTTATGTGTCATTAGTTTGACCTTATCAAAGTAATGAGAGTTGATCCATAGTTTAATTTGGTTGAAATAAATTACAAAAAAATATACAAGAGGTATGAACCATTTGTGTTAGCACAGCAAGCGATTCAAGTATTTTATGCTTCATTTCCTAGTCTGAGATGAGACAAAAGTGATTGGTGGGCTATTTGTAAAACAAAACCACATAATAAAATTGAGGAACATTAGGAAGATATAGCATATCAACAAGATGAAGTTGTCAATACATTTCATATTGAAGAATATAATATTTCAACATTACGAGATCCCAGCGACGTAGTAGTAGTCGTTGATGCAAGTGAACTGAATGAGGATGAAGATGAGGAATTTAATTTATAGGATGAGGATGAGGATGACGATGACGATAATGATGACAATGACGATGACAATGACAATGACAATGACAATGATGTTGACGATGACGATGACGATGAAGATGACGAATAGACGCATGACCAGGATGAAAATTATAATGCGGACTTCGATTTCTAATAGTGGGTGACTTTTATTGAGTACCAATTATGTTTTAATTTACTGTCAAATTTAAAATTTCATATATTTGATATATTAATGAACTATTTTTTTAGGTCATTCAGTTACTATGAATATGGTAATTTTTTCATATTGTTCATATTATAAATTTGATATGCAAATGTAATTTTTTTTATTGTCATATTCTTCTAATAATTATGATTGTTAGTTTAGTTGTGGTGGTCATAGATGGAGTAGCGATGGAAGATCACAGTCTTCCTCTGCTTCAGCCCCTGCACATTCTGATGCTCTTGCAGGAAATGTGCCCTCCGCCTCTTCTCCAGTTGCAAGATATTCTGGTTCTCAGCAGATACCTTCTAATGTATCTTCCCCGGTACAACAAGCACTCGTTGAGAGGGAAGATACAAGAGAGTTGATATCTCCGCGCAGAGATTCGTAGGTATTCTAGTTTTAGATTATCTATGTTAATTTTTAATACGATATGTATTTTTATAAGTATCTAACATGGTTTGTTTTTATTTTATGTTAGATTTACAAATTCTGTGCATGTTATTCACGAGGTGAATAAAATAGTGAATAATCATTGGGGTGGAGCTTCTATGACTTATACGAGCACGCCGGAAGAAATAAAATTTTTGTGGTGGAATGAGTTCAAGGTAACTTATTTAAATCATTTTGTATATAAAATTGCAGTTAATATAATCGATTCAATTTTTCTCTACTGCAGCAGATATTTACTTGGGAGGAGAGTGAAACACTAGAGATTAGGAGGATTTTTAAGAAAAAGTGTGGCGATCATATCAGAAACATAGTCAATCATGCAAAAACTAGAAATAAAAGGCCACACTGTATAACTGAGGAGAATTTGAATAAAATTGTTGCACATTGGGGATCTAAGGATAGCAAATAGAGGAGTGAGCAGAATAAGCAAAATCAACATTGTAATTCCGGCGTTATGTCTGCCACGTATGCGGGAGGATCAATACATATCGATGAGCATAAACATCGATTAGTGAGTTTTTTCAAATTATAATCTTGTAATCTAATAATCACTAATTTATAAATTGTAACTATTTTTTTAGGCCCAGGAGACGGGGACTGAGCCATTATTTATAGACACTTTCACCCGTACATTCCAAAAGAAAGATAAGACGTGGAGTGGGGAAAGAGCTAGAACAATGAAGGTTTGTAATTTTAAAATTTTAAATTCTTGTGTTAGTATTTAATTTTTTTCTTTCACAAAAGGAGAAATATGATGAACTTTCAAAGAGAAATTCGAGTGCAAGCGATGATGCAGTCAAATCTGAGCCTTCTGTTAGCAATATGAATTTATGGCTCGAAGCAATTGGAGGGCCAAAAAGTTGAAGAATAATTGGACTCGATTCTTTAAGCCGATCCTATAGAGTCCCTGGTACTTCTTCTTCATCCTCCCCAACATCAAAAGCACAAGTGAATCAATTAATCGAAGAGGTTAATCATTTGAGGGAATTACTAGTGCAGAAGGTAACTGAATCGAGAGAAAACGCTCAGCAAGTAAAAGACTTAAATGAACAGATGAATGAATTTCGAAGGCAACAAATATTCATTATGCAACATCTTCAATTAACGTCTAGTTCAAGTCAACTTCCTCCTTCTGGATCTGCTCCTCCTCCTGATCCCTATCATAATGACAATGATGATGTATTTTTTTGATGATGATGGTGATGATGGTGGTTACCTTTGAATTTATTTGTTGTATTTAAATATTACTTGACTTATCACATATGATATCTATGTATTGTAAGTTTGTTTAGGTTTGTTATATATATTAATTCAGTATTAAAGTTTGATGTGTAAATTTGTTTATATTGTTATATGTGTTTGTTGTAAAACAAGGAAAAAAGTATAATCTATTAAAAAAAACTTTTTCCAGATTTGCAACGAAAAAATTATTTTCGTTGCAAAATTTGATGTATCATTCGACTAATGTCAACCATCAATCGACTGATACATGAAAAAATGCATCGACAAAATAGATTTTCATCATCAGTCGATTGATCAACATGATCAGTAGACTGATGGTAGTGTAGCATCTTACATCACGTTTCGTAGCCGACTAAGCAATCAACTATTCACTTGGTAGTCGATTGATGAAAATGACCAGTCGACTGCCATTACTGTAGCACATTACATAGCCTTTAGTAGTCGACCAATCAATCGAACTGGTCATATATTCAGTCAACTAATTGTATTCATCGGTCGACTGATCTTGAAAATTTTACAACGAATTATTTTTTTCGTCGCAGTTTTGGCGACGAAAAAATATTCATCTCCAAATTGAATTTTATTTGTGGAAATATGTTTATTAAACTTTGGTGAGGAATTTAATTTTTGTCACAAAATTTAGCAACGAATCTCTCATTTCGTTGCCAAATTTGGCGACGAATAGTTATTTTCGTCGCCAAATTTGGCGACGAAAAGTGTTATTCATTGCCAAATTTGGCGAAGAATTTTGCAACGAAAATTTTATTTGTTGCAATTTGGCGACGAATTTTTTTTTTCATTGCAGAATTTAGCGATGAATTATTTGCAATGAAATTTTTTTCGTTGCAAAAAATTTTTGCAACGAATCTTTAATTCGTCGCCAAATACTCTTATTTTTGTAGTGTTGGTTGGGTACACCGATTCTGACTATGCGAGTTGAAAGTTGGATAGGAAGAGTACTAGTGGTGGATGTCAATTTCTTGGATCCTCCCTAGTTAATTGGAGTAGTAGAAAGCAACCTTGTGTTACTTTGTCCACCACCGAAGCTGAATATGTGGCTATGGGTGATTGTGTGGCTCAGTTACTTTGGATGAGACACACTCTAGAGGACTATGAGTTACACTACTCCAATGTCAAGGTTTATTGTGATAATATGAGTACTATAAATTTGACCAAAAATCTGGTACATCACTCTAGGACTAAGCACATTGAAGTGAAGCATCACTTCATTAGAGATTATGTGGCAAAGGGGGCATTGAACTCAATTACATAGAACCAAGTCCAACCTAGCCGACATATTCACCAAGGCTCTCCCTGAAGCGGATTATTCATCACTTAGGAGAGAACTTGTAATGTGCTTAGTAGAATAGAGGTCTAGGTTTGTATGATCCTATAGAAAATCTAGGACTATACCTCTAAGCATCTCACAAAATACCTAAGAAACCATAATTTTTGTATTGAGCCACTTAGATAATATGTGAGATGTTAGGAAGATGCATTTGGTTCATCATGCTTGTTATGATGCATTACTATGAACTAAAATGTCATCTAGAGACATTAATCTTTCATTGGATCAATCATTGGGAAGGCTTATGTACAATTGATGTGCATATAGTTCTAAGAACATGATTGGAAATGTCAAACAAAATATATTTTAAACTATGTTTATTATATTTTGAAAAACATTTTTCACTTGACAAGTAAAAGTGGCACAAAGTATTGAAAATTCATTAAAGTTTTTGCTAGTTCTCAAGATTGTATCATTTTCGAAATCTGGAAAACATATATTTTTCAAATTATTTTTCCTTGATAGAAAATTTTTTCAGAAATGTGTCCACAAAATTTCATGATTTTTCGATGTTTCTTAAATTTTTGGCGCACTTCTGAAGTTGGGCTGAAAAGGCTGAAATTAGCATTTCAGGATTGGCAGTCGACTGCTTCAGTAATCAGTCGTCTGCCACACTTTATTTCTGTAGTTTTAGTCTTATTCTATCGTCTTAAGTGTAATCCTAAATGTCCTAACCCTATGGTATAATAATCCAAGTTATTAAGAGGATATAGGATTGTTTGATGCAATGATTTAAGGGGAGTTCTATGATACATTAACCTTTCATTCCCGAAGTCTATATCATGTTTATTGTTGGTGCAAAGTTAGGACATATTTTCATATTATGCTTTGATCAACATGTTGTTTACACATTATGAAACATGTTTTTGGATTAAGGGAGAGTCTTACTTCTATCTTATACCTTAGTTCAAGACATACCTAAACTTTACTCATGCATAACTTAATTTCTTTTAGAACTTCTCTTTTTTATGTCTGTCAAAGGGGGAGAAGGAAAATTTAAGTTAGAATTCATATTAATATATGGTGATTAATGTTTATTTCTGAGCATATTTTAAGACCTAACTTAAATGATTGTCAAACATCAAAAAGGGAGAGATTGTTGGTGCAACAATGCCCCAAGCATTTATGTCTTTTGATGTTTGGATAATCATTTGTAGTTAGGCATTAATTGTGATTTAATTGAGAATGTGTTAAGTTACATGGAAATCCAAGTACGAAGACTTGGTGAAGGAAAGTCCAAGTGTGATCTTGGCAAGAGAAGTCCAAGGAAAGGTCTTGGCAGCATAAGACCAAGCATGTAGTCTTGGCGGCGTAAAGTCCAAGCAAACCTTGGCAAAGGAAGACCAAAGGCAAGGTCTTGCCAGCATAAGTCCAAGCATGTAGTATTGGTGGCGTAAAGTCCAAGTTGTTCTTTAGCAAAAGAGAAACCCAAGACATGACGAAACCAAGGGAAGCTCTTGGAAGCAAGCATAAGGATGAAAGAGTCGTGGACTCGGAGGGATCCTAGAGGCACAAGGTTGAAGGAAGAGCTAGAAGGTTAAGTCTAGGTATGGGGGTAAATTCAAGTATGATTTAATCATACTTGAAGTGTATCAATCAACTAGTATTTTTTCCCAGTCGACGGATCAGTCATGTAGGGATGTATACTGAAAAGTCTATCTTTTGTATGAACATCTTTATTTTGAAAAAAGAATCACATGATCATTGTTTGCATTTTTATGGTTATGCAATATTGTCTAATACATTACATTGTAGATAACATGGTGTGTGGTGTCACATGGGAGATCATGTTATCCGCTCCTTGTAAAGTATAAGTAAAGGCTCACAACCAAGATGCCTTTGGACAAACCATCAGAATGGTTGTAGTGTGATTTGGTATTGGTTTGTCTTGACCATAGAATCACACTAGTGCACTTTGTGTGTATTGAGCAGGACCGACTTAGAGGTGATTCGATTTATTGCTGACTACATAATCGAATCGGACCTTAGATATTATTTAGTACATGCTCTTAATCCCGATATAATAACGGGCACATATACTTAGTATTCATCTCTTTGATTTACCAATGGGCGAGATTTATATATTAAATCGATAGGCCCGGTAAGTTGGGAGATGATATTATTATTTATATGGTGTGCTGTTGATTATAGGAGGAAACCATGTCCTATATATTAGGATGATGATGTCCCCTTGAGGAGCTCATAAGGTTGATCATGTAAACCCTGCAGGTGGACTTGGTCCGGCATGATGAAAAGGTTGAGTGGTACTACTCATGGAGTTAGATGTTGATTAATTAATGGTCAGTAAATTAATTAATCGATGGACATTCGAGATCTTAAACACGGGGAGAAAATATACAAATAATATATGGAGCTCATATTAACTTATGGGGGTTGGTGAGGTAGATCAATGATAATCCTTTAGTGGATTGGATTATCATTAATGGATCGGACTTTATGTGTGCTTAATCCATGGGTGGCCAAGATCCAACTCCTCCTCATGGTCCCTATTGTAGCCTATTAACACTTCATGAAGCTTAGATCCAATGGATAGAAACAAAACTCTAGACCCAAAGGTAGAGATTAAATCTCTAAGATCCGACGGTTGAGATTAAATCTCTAGATCCGACGGTTGAGATTAAATCCCTAGAACCAATGGTGGAGATAAACCAAGGCTTATCCCTAACTCTATAAAAGGATGGAATAGGGGTGGGTGGAAAAAAACAATTAGAGGAATGTTTCTCTTCTTCTTCTTCCTTTGGTGGCCGACACCCTTCTTCTCTCCTTGGTTCGGCTGGTGCCCAACCTTCTCCCCTTCATCTATGGCTAATGATGGATGGCATTAGGGTTGCTTCCCTTGGGTGGCAAGTATTCCTAGTTGGGGTAGGAATAGGTGGTCGGTGGCAACAAGTGGAGGAAGCTTCTTCTTCTTCTTCCTAAGGTTGGTCGACCACTATCCTTGTTCCCTCTACCTTGGCCGGAGCTCAACCTATTCTCCTTCCCTTCATCCTTGGCTGGAAATTAAAAGAGCTTAGTTTAGGGTTTGGGCGGCAACAAGGAAAAGGATTGCTTTCCTTTCTCTTTTCCAAGTGTTGGCCGGCGCCCATGCTCTTATGTTTTCTCCTTTGGCCGGTTCCCATACTCCATGTTCTCTTCCTTGGCCAGTGGCAACATCAAGTTTATTGACTGTTGGCCGGTTCTAGATAGGAAGATGAGTTTTGTTTTATGATCTTCCTTTGTTCGGAGTGAACATGGAAGGAAGATTGGCGATCTTGGAGCTTCAACTTTTGGTAGATCGTCGCCCACATGACATCCGAAAGAAGAAAGGACATACAATAGAAGATCAAGAGGTATAACAAGAGGTATAATCTTGTTTATTTTGATTAGTGTTCTTTTGTATTATGTTTATAATTGTTTCTAAATTATATGCATGTTATATGAGGTTGTTTACTTTATATATTTTGTTTTGTGGTTAAATACACTTCGACCCTGAACATAAACACAAAAGCCGGCGATCTAGACATCGTCTATTCCGTGGCTACTCGTAGAATAGAGGATGGTCGCTTGAACAACGAGTTTGTTCAAGTGACCTCTCTAAACGAATAGCACGACAATGACTTGATTGTTTGGGCAATCCCTTTTGTCTAGGATTAAATTTTTTAATCCAGGGACATCGATGAAATCACCATGAACAAACAACCAAGGTGAAGTGGGAAGCGAAGTTTCCCCTCACGAACTCGATAAGCAAAACCCTTCAATTGGTATCAGAGCTTCCGGGCAAAAACAGTCAATTGGTATCAGAGCAAAGGTTTCCGGTTTTGTGTGTTTAGGATTCAGTTAATTTTTATGCACTTTTCATATATTATATGTGGCAGATAATAGTAGGATATGCGTAGGTTAACTCTTTGGTTGTAGGCATAAGATCCGACTATTATGGCCATATGTGTGTATGTGATTGTATGTGTGTAAATATTTATTTTGTTGAATCATCGGGGTTGACGTGGCTAGTATTTGATTTTTTATAAATTAGATACGGTATTGTTTAGCCACTCTTTATTTTATTTTATTTTCGATCTAGATTTCATGTACACTCCCTCGTGGAGTATAGGATCGATGGATGTAAATTAAAATAGGTTTTAGTCTCAGCTCGGATCTCCGGATGGCTCATACATGGCGTAGGAGGAGCGGACGAGATGGCGATGCGACAGAAGACATATTGAAGATAAAAGCCATAATAGTTAGAAAATAATTTATTTTTCATATTTATTTCTCTTTGTTTGATATGCATGTCGTAGGCTAGGAAAATTCCTCAATTTCAAATTACTAAGTGGGAGAGGGAATTTTTTAAAAAATTTCCACGACCTCTATTACGATTTGACAAGTGATGCAAACAAACTTGCGCGTCAGCTCTGAGTGCCTTCCTCCCCATCGAATGAGTTTGTTTGTGGATCACAAGGTCGAATATGGTTATAAGAAATTATTAAGCAGCGTGTGTACTTCCCCATCGTAAGGCACATAACCCGAGATAATTACCTTCGTACCAAGTAATGGTGAACACTTAGATACAAATATAAGTATCCTCCCCATCGGAGTCACTACTTTTATTTGTAGGGCCAAAGAGAAACCAACTATTAATTTTATTTGTCAAAAAGTTAGGTTGACAAGATAGTAAAATTAATGAATAGAGCCTCCTCTTACAAATGTAGAATTCGTATACGTCCACACTATCGTGGCATACGATATTCTCGGTGTTTTGAGGTGTTGGTTGATTTTAAAATTTTATTGTTTGAGGAATCAATAAGTTTTTGAAATCCAAAGTAATGATCTATGTGATTCTTAGGATTTTAAAAATGACTTTAAGTCCACTTGTTATGATACTAAAAAAAATAAACTTACTGTAACCAAATAATGTTGATTGGAAAAGAATCTCGATATTGTCTTAACTGCTGAGGAGTACAAATATGTACTCTTCAAAGAGGGTTCTCCTAAGCTTGCGAATGAGCTAGAAGTCCTTGGAGCTGAGATCGATGGGGAAACCCAGGTCGATATCATTCTCCAGTCGACAGAAAGTCCTGCTCAGGCTAAGGCCATGGTTGCTCAGAAGGTTTCTACTTCTAAGCCGAAAGGCAAGAAGAAGAAGAAATAAGGTGGATCAAAGGTGGTGGGAGGATCTAAGGGAGGAGTGAAGAAGCTGAAAGGCAAGTGCTTCACTTGTAAGCAGGATGGACAATGGAATAAGGACTGTACCAATTCGAAACAGAACAAAGGTATATCCTTTGGTCTAGTCGTTGAAACATGGTTAGCGATGTGATCTACCAGCACCTGGTGTGTAGATACGAGAGCCTCTGATCATGTCTACAATACTTTGCCGGGGTTCCAGGAAACTCGACGACGAGCTGAGGGAGAGATTACCGTTTACTTGGGCAAAGCCATGAAGGTGGCGGCTATTGCAGTGGGAGATGTTTTATTTATCTTTTGAGAAAAATAAAACGTTGGTTCTGGAAAATTCCCTTTATGTACCTTTATTTAGAAAGAATTTATTTTCAGTTTCTAAATTTTTTATGGATGAATATTCTATTTCTTTTAATGACAGAGTTGTTATAAAAAGGAATAGGGAGAATATCTGTTCAGGTACATTGATAGGAAATTTGTATACACTCGAACAAAAAGCTCCCACGATGCAAATAGAAGTTAATAACTCATCTTCTAATTCCAATAAGAGAAAAGAACCTTCGAAGATGAACCAAACATATCTTTGGCATCTTAGGCTTGGTCATATTAACCTAAGCAAAATTCAAAAGTTAATAGCTGATGGACCTTTGGGCTCATTAGTGGTGGAAGATTTCCCAACCTGCGAATCGTGCTTGGAGGGTAAAATGATCAAGAGGCCTTTTCAAGGCCAAGGGGTATAGATCTAAAGATGAGTTGGAATTAGATCATTCTGATTCGTATGGTCCTATGTCTATCCAGGCAAGAGGTAGTCTTGAATATTTCATCTTTTTCATAGATGATTATTCAAGATATGGATGACACTACGATCTGATCGTGGTAGTGAGTACCTCTTGGGATAGTTTAGGAATTACTTATCAGAGGCTGGGATTCAATCCCAATTGTCTGCACCTGGCACACCCCAGCAGAACGGTGTAGCAGAGGGAAGGAATAGGACTCTTATGGAGATGGTTAGATAGATGATAAGTTATTCTGAGTTGTCGAATTCATTCTGTGGATATGCTCAAGATATGGCTGTATACATTCTGAACTTGGTTCCATCAGTGCCTACTACTACCACAGAATTGTGGACTGGGCGAAAGCCTAGTCTAAGACATATTCGAATATGGGGAGTCCAGCACATGTGATGAAGGCAGATGCTGGTAGGTTGGAACCTCGTACAGAAGTATGTATGTTCGTTGGCTATCCTAGAGGAACGAAGGGTGGTTTGTTCTATAGTCCTTGAGATGAGAGGGTGATCGTTATCACGAACGCCAGATTTCTAGAGGAAGACTTTGTGATGAACCACAAGCCCAAGAGTAAACTAGTTCTGGAGGAATTAAAAGGGTAAGTCACTCCTTCAGTACAACCGGTACAAGAGGATATACCACAAGTCACTGCACCGTGTGTCACAGAGGATACACAGGTGATACCTCATCGTAGTGGGAGGGTAGTGAGATAGCCTAATAGATTCATGTTCTTGGGAGAATCTGTTGGTGTAGGGGCACCTAAGTCGAACCTGTATTTTGATTATGACAGGATATATCATTATCTCATGAGATGAATCGAGTGTGCAGAAAAGTGCTAAAGTTGGAGCTGAAGGCTAGCGACACCCGGAGGAAGCCGCGGTGGTCGGGCGAAACTCGAGTGACTTCGGAGGTAGCCGAAGGAATCGAGTGGAAAGACGAAAGCGAAAATGACATAGTAAGTATCGAGGTAAGCTCGTGTGAGTGAGCATAAGTAAGGTTAAGTCCTCGATACGGGGACATCCTTAGGAGATGATCCGACGAAGACTTCCCATGGAAGGTCTATGTTGAGATCGGACGACAAGTGGCCGTCGATTTCACTTATATTTTGAGATAACTCTTTATTACAGTCAAAAAGTCTGGAAATCAGTTCAACAGGCCAAGGGTCAGTTCAACAGCTGAGCAATCAGTTCAACCGGCCAAGGATCAGTTCAACTGCTGAGCCATCAGTTCAACCTACCAAGAAATCAATTCAACCGATGGTCAATAATCAGCCTCGAGGAGTCAAGCTTTATCACCATTTTTCAAGGAGTCTTGTGCCAAATTCCTATTGGTTGAAGACCCATTCAAAAAGGGGCTAAAGGGATATAAAAGGAGGGCCTCTCCTAAGGTTTTTCATCAATCTCTAAGTGCTCAAAAGCCTCCGCAACACTACGACTCTCCGACGACTCTATAACGACGAAGTGATGCCAACAACCCTAGATTAATTTGTATTTCCTAGTTGTTGGTATAATCTTATTTTGTCATCTATTTAATACTTCAATTCTTTTTGATCGAGATTTTCTATCGTTGCATTTTACATTAATAGAAGAGAGGGTTTGTCTCTCTATCTTTTGCTTTCGAAGGTTTTTGTAATCGTCTAACTCCTACCTCCAACGAGGAGGAGTGTTTTAGTGAATTGCCCTCCGTACACGGTCTAGGACTGTTAGGGCCTTGGAGTAGTAGCCGAAGGCAACGAACCAAGTAAAAAAACATTTTTCTCCTTTGATTTATCATTTATCTTTCCGCGGCAATTAATTGTCTACTCGGGTTTTAACGAACAAAACGAAAGAAAAGTTTTTATCACTATTCACCCCCCCCCTCTAGCGATCCGCTTCGATCCAACAATTGGTATCAGAGGCAGGGGGAGCTAATACCAAAATAGTATATCCGATAACCTAAACCTCTAATTTTCTTTAGAATGGTTAGATAGGACTATAACTCGTCAATGCTTGATAACATAGTACCAGGACACGATGAGATGATAGTACGCTAGGAAAACGGAGTCTCGTGTATTCGAGCTAGATAAGGCGTATCTAGTTCGATTCACTTGACCAAGTTGAACTAGTTGAAGCTATTTCACCGTATCCTAGACTTGTTAGACTAGGAAGTGGTCTTAGGTGAGTCAAGTTACTATTTTCTCGAAATTGGGTTTGTCTAAGGAAGTGGTCGTTTTTCCGATCAAAGAAGGCCCTTGTGCCTCGCCACGACCTGGAAGGCAAGATCTTGAAAAGATGACTTGATGAGCTTGGGATCAAATCCGAATCTAACGCAAGGTTGACCAGTTTCAAATCATTAAAACTTAATCAAGATAAAATTGGAATCATCTCACACAACATATAAGGTGAACCAATTCTAAGACACTTAGAATGGGTGAGATGAATAAGGAACAATTTCAATTTACATAATCTTTTTAAAAATGCTATCTATTTTTCAAAACTATTGAGCTTAAACATTTATTTATACTCAGACAAAACTCTAAATATACAACCTTCTAGGTCAATGTTTAGCGCCCCCTAACTCTTCTATACCTTATATATTTGATTAAGGGGGAGAGCAAACTAACCTTAAGGGTTATATATTTTCAAAAGTTATTAGAGTATAAGTATTGTGGAATTTAAAGCTAATTTTATAAGTATTTTGAAAATCAAAATTAGTTTCTAAAAAACTTACATTGTTGGTGCAGAGGGCTATACCTCGAACCAAATTAAATCAAGACACATGCTTGGACTCATGTTAGATAATCTTTATGCATGCTACCTTTTCTATTAAAAAACCCCTACTTTTTATATAAAACCCCATTGCTTTTTTTATTCATGGCAAAAGGGGGAGAAGAGCATAAGTTAAGGGGGAGAACAAAATTTAAATTTTTGAAAATTAAACTTTTGTTTTAAAACTCACCGAAGGTTAAGAGGGAGTTCACTACAAATGAGCGTAACGTTTATCTTACTCATTTTCTGCTTTATATTTTCCCTTAACTTTGCATAAATTTGCCATAGGATCAAAAAGGGGGAGATTGTTGGTGCAGGGGCACCTAAGTCGAACCTGTATTTTGATTATGACAAAAGACGCAAAGTCAAGGATATATCATTATCTCATGAGATGAATCGAGTGTGCAGAAAAGTGTTAAAGCTGGAGCTGAAGGCTAGCGACACCCGAAGGAAGCCGCGGTGGTCGGGCGACACTCGAGTGGCTTCGGAGGGAGCCGAAGGAATCGAATGGAAGGCCGAAAGAGAAAATGACACAGTAAGTATCGAGGTAAGCATGTGTGAGTGAGCGTAAGTAAGGTCGAGTCCTCCATACGGGGACATCCTTAGGTGACGATCCGACGAAGACTTCCCATGGAAGGTCTATGTTGAGATCGGATGGCATGTGGCCATCGAATTCACTTATATTTCGAGCTAACTCTTTATTACAGTAGAAAAGTCTGGAAATCAGTTCAACCGACTAAGGATCAGTTCAACTGTTGAGCCATCAGTTCAATTGACCATGGATCAGTTCAACTGCTGAGCCATCAATTCAACCGGCAAAGAAATCAGTTCAACTGATGGTCAATAATCAGCCTCAAGAGTCAAGCTTTATCACCATTTTTCAAGTAGTATTGCGCCCAATTCCTATTGGTTGAAGACCCATTCGAAAAGGGGCTCAAGGGCTATAAAAGGTGGGCCTCTTCTAGGGTTTTTCATCAATCTCTATGTTGCTCAAAAGCCTCCGCAACGCTACGACTCTCCGACGACTCTACAACGACGAAGTGCTGCCAACAACCCTAGCTTTATTTATATTTCCTAGTTGTTGGTATAATCTTATTTTGTCTTCTCTTTAATACTTCAATTCTTTTTGATCGAGGTTTTCTATCGTTGCATTTTACATTAATAGAAGAGAGGGTTGGTATCTCTATCTTTTGCTTTCGAAGGTTTTTGTAATCGTCTAACTCCTACCTCCAACGAGGAGGAGTGTTTTAGTGAATTGCCCTCCGTACACGGTCTAGGACCGTTAGGGCCTTGGAGTAGTAGCCGAAGCCTATGAACCAAGTAAAAAAAAAATTATCTCCTTTTATTTATCATTTATCTTTCCGCTGCAATTAATTGTCTACTCGGGTTTTAATGAACAAAACAAAAGAAAAGTTTTTATTGCTATTCACCCCCCCTCTAGCGATCCGCTTCGATCCAACAATTAGTATCAGAGCCAGGGAGAGCTAATACCAAAACAGTATATCCAATAACCTAAACCTCTTATTTTTTTTAGAATGGTTAGATAGGACTATAACTCATCAATGCTTGATAACATAGTACCCGGACACGCCAAGATGATAGTACGCTAGGAAAATGGAGTCTCATGTATTCGAGCTAGATAAGGCGTATCTAGTTCGGTTCACTTGACCGAGTGGAACTAGTTGAAGCTACCTCGCCGTATCCTAGACTAGTTAGACCAGGAAGTGGTCTTAGGTGAGTCAAGTTACTATTTTCTCGAAATTGGCTTTGTCTAAGGAAGTGGTCGTTTTTCTGATCAAAGAAGGGCCCTGTGCCTCGCCACAAATTGGAAGCCAAGTTCTTAAAAAGGTGACTTGATGAGCTTGGGATCAAATCTGAATCTAACATAAGGTTGACCAGTTTCAAATCATTAAAACTTAATCAAGATAAAATTGGAATCATCTAACACAACATATAAGGTGAACCAATTCTAAGACACTTAGAATGGGTGAGATGAATAAGGAACAATTTCAATTTACATAATCTTTTTAAAAATGCTATCTATTTTTCAAAACTATTGAGCTTAAACGTTTATTTATACTCGGACAAAACTCTAAATATACAACCTTCTAGGTCAATGTTTAGCGCCCCCTAACTCTTCTATACCTTATATATTTGATTAAGGGGGAGAGCAAACTAACCCTATGGGTTATATATTTTCAAAAGTTATTAGCATATAAGTATTGTGGAACTCAAAGATAATTTTATAAGTATTTTGAAAATCAAACTTAGTTTTCAAAAAACTTACATTGTTGGTGCAGAGGACTATTCCTCGAACCAAATTAAATAAAGACACATGCTTGGACTCATGTTAGATAATCTTTATGCTTGCTACCTTTTCTATTAAAAAACCCCTACTTTTTATATAAAACCCCATTGCTTTTTTGATTCATGGCAAAAGGGGGAGAAGAGAATAAGTTAAGGGGGAGAACAAAATTTAAATTTTTGAAAATTAAACTTTTGTTTTAAAACTCACCGAAGGTTAAGAGGGAGTTCACTACAAATGAGTGTAACGTTTATCTTACTCATTTTCTGCTTTATATTTTCCCTTAACTTTGCGTAAATTTGCCATAGGATCAAAAAGGGGGAGATTGTTGGTGCAAGGGCACCTAAGTCGAACCTGTATTTTGATTATGACAAAAGACACAAAGTCAAGGATATATCATTATCTCATAAGATGAATCGAGTGTGCAGAAAAGTGATAAAGCTGGAGCTGAAGGCTAGCGACACTCGGAGGAAGCCGCGATGGTCGGGCGACACTCGAGTGACTTCGGAGGGAGCCGAAGGAATCGAGTGGAAGGCCGAAAGAGAAAATGACACAGTAAGTATCGAGGTAAGCTCGTGTGAGTGAGCATAAGTAAGGTCGAGTCCTCCATACGGGGACATCCTTAGGCGATGATCCGACGAATTCTTCCCATGGAAGGTCTATGTTGAGATCGGACGGCAAGAGGCCATCGAATTCACTTATATTTCGAGCTAACTCTTTATTACAGTCGAAAAGTTTGGAAATAAATTCAACCGGCAAAGGATCAGTTCAACTGCTGAGGCATCAGTTCAACCGGCCAAGGATCAGTTCAACTGCTGAGCCATCAGTTCAACCGGCCAAGAAATCAGTTCAACCGATGGACAATAATCAGCCTCGAGGAGTCAAGCTTTATCACCATTTTTCAAGGAGTCTTGTGCCCAATTCCTATTGGTTGAAGACCCATTCGAAAAGGGGCTCAAGGGCTATAAAAGAAGGGCCTCTTCTCGGGTTTTTCATTAATCTCTAAGTGCTCAAAAGCCTCCACAACGCTACGACTCTCCGATGACTCTACAACGACGAAGTGCTGCCAACAACCCTAGCTTAATTTATATTTCCTAGTTGTTGGTATAATCTTATTTTGTCATCTCTTTAATACTTCAATTCTTTTTTATCGAGGTTTTCTATCGTTGCATTTTACATTAAAAGAAGAGAGGGTTTGTCTCTCTATCTTTTGCTTTCGAAGGTTTTTGTAATCGTCTAACTCCTACCTCCAACGAGGAGGAGTGTTTTAGTGAATTGCACTCTGTACACGATCTCGGACCGTTAGGGCCTTGGAGTAGTAGCCGAAGGCTATGAACCAAGTAAAAAAACATTTGTCTCCTTTTATTTATCATTTATCTTTCTGCAGAAATTAATTGTATACTCGGGTTTTAACAAACAAAACGAAAGAAAAGTTTTTATCGCTATTCACCCCCCCCCCTCTGCGATCTACTTCGATCCAACAGAATCTTCTGATTTGATCCTTGGCGAACGTGAACCTGATCCTTGGACATATGACGAGGCAATCCAAGATAAAGATACAATATCTTAGCAAAGAGTATCTTGTATGTAAGCTTAATCGGTCCATTTATGGATTGAAGCAAGTTTCAAGGTCTTGGAACATCCGTTTTGATGAGGTAATCCAGTCTTATGGATTTATTCAAAGTCCGGATGAGTCTTGTGTATACAAGAGATGTGACGAAAACGTAGTGATATTTCTTGTACTATACGTAGATGACATTTTGTTGATTGGCAACAATATCAAGGTGTTATCGGACGTAAGGGTATGGTTGTCTAAACAGTTTGATATGAAGAACTTGGGAGAAGTGGGGCACATCCTTGGGATCAAGGTTATAAGGGATCGCAGGAAAAGGATGTTGTGCTTATCCCAAACTTCATACATAGACACGATTATGGATCTTTTTAGCATGCAGAACTCCAAGAAGGGTTTTCTACCTTTCAGGCATGGAGTTCCTTTATCTAAGGAGATGTGACCTAGAACATCTGAGGAGATAGAGGAGATGAAGGCGGTTCATTATGCTTCGTCAGTAGGAAGCCTCATATATGCGATGCTATGTGCGAGACCAGATATCTGCTATGCCGTGGGCATGGTCAGCAAATATCAGAGTAATCCAGGACAGGGACATTGGACTGCGGTAAAGCATATATTGAAGTGCCTGAGAAGAACTAGGGATTATATGCTAGTTTACCGGGCAAAATAATTACTCCCTGTGGGTTACACGGATTGCGACTTCCAATCAGATAGGGATAACAGTAAGTCTACCTCAGGTTTTGTGTTTACTTTGGGAGGTGGAGCCATTGTTGTTAGTAATATATGAGAGATGTCCTAAGGCAATCACCATATGTATAAACCAATTATATGATAAATGAAGATTCACTATTTGAGTATACATGGTTTCATGTATTTGATCGGATCTTAAACTCATTTACTGAATGTCCACGATACGATTCACAGCATGAGAGAACTTGTGATTGGATCACAACTAGTGAGTATCTCTACATGTGTAATTGTGATGTATCGGAATTATCCCTAGTCGATGAATTGATGGATTTGTTAGTAATATATGAGAGATGTCCTAAGGCAATCGCCTTATGTATGAACCATTTATATGATAAATGAAGATTCACTATTTGAGTATACATGTTTTATGTATTTGATTGGATCTTAAACTCATTTACTGAATGTCCACGATACGATTCACAGCATGAGAGAATTTGTGATTGGATCACAACTAGTGAGTATCTCTACATGTGTAATTGTGATGTATCAGAATTATCCCTAGTCGATGAATTGATGGATTTGGACACCATCAATTCTGTCGAGACTAGCACGAGGTATACTCTTTGGTGTATCCAAGCAGCTGATTCTCACTGGCTGGAGACATTGTGATGTCCTGAGTTAATCGTGGATGCTAGTTATGGTAACTAGTTCATTGGAGTGACCAGCCGTAAGACTTCATATGGTTCTCTGCATATATAGATATGTCAATGAAGTTCTTACTGTGGCTTAAGTGCGATGTTCCTTTGACTTGCGGTATTCAAGTCATCTTGATCATAGAGACTTATGCTTTGACATCTTAAGCAAGCATCTCTAAGGAGATGTGGACCCGGGATGATGGGGTATGAGTCGAAGTGATCGAAGGTGTTTGAATAGCCTATAAAGGATTCACCACTCCTTGCGAGGAGATGTATACCCATGGCCTCTCGTCGGATTGTTACTAAAGTCTTTGGCCAAAGCATTACATGTTTAGAGTAAGGTACTCTTCGATACATGTGGAATAACTAGAATCCGTAGGAGGAGGAAATGATACTTGGGCTAGGTGTGACGTAGTCAGCCTAGTGGGGACTGACACTATAGACCATGTCCTGAACCAAGTGGGTATAAGATGAGTGAAGGTAATGGGGCACGAATCATTCGAGCTGCTGAAGGGTTTCAGAAATAGTTCTGGATCAACCGTTGATATTTTCGGTTAATTGGGGATCATGATGTACTACTAGGTGCCACTCATGATCGTTCTATAATTAATGGTTAATTATAGACGGCCAACATAAACCGAGAACCTATTTGGTCACGCGCACAACGAGCGTAATCCAAAGGATTTAAAACGAGCTTGAGAATGGGATTCTCAGACCGAGAGAAACTAGGTTTGGTTGGACAAAACATAAAGCGAGCATGAAATCGTTTCAGTCGCAATGGAAGCGTGGATGGGCCGAGTCTTATGAAGACGTAATGGATGAACCAAAATGGTTTGGTTCTAATCCAATGAAGGAGAATAACCAAAGGGTTTGGTTTATTTTAAACGAATGAACCAAAAGTTGGTTCGGTTCGTTTTAACTTAAAATAAACCATCATGGTTTAGTTTATTTTAACTTATCTTAATGGAGCGGGTTAACGGGCCTAATGGTTATGATCCAATAACCATTAAGAGAATTAGTTCTCTATAAAAGAGGGCTTAAGGGATAATTAAGCCCTAATCCAAGCCCTAGCAAGGAGTTGCCGCCCAACTCCATTGCCGCCCAGCTTCTTGTGCCGCCGTCCAAGTCCTTGCCGGCATCCAAGCTTCAGCCGGTGATCCTCCGGCGACCCTCCGGTGATCTTCCTAGGCCTCGGTGAAAAGGTGAGCACTTGGCTTCCTTGTTTTGGCCGGCGCCTACTCCTCCACCAAGCTGTCCAGTTTTCTGGACAGCTTCTTCTCCTCTCGTCAGAGCATCGTTTGGACGATAGTTTGAGCTCCGATAGTGGCTAAACTACGGGGGATTTGATCTCCGATAATCCTCTGAGGTGGAGGACGAAGGATTCGTCAATTGGTCGACGAATACCTCTCCGGAGAAACGAGTTTTGAGAACTCATATTAGGATCCAAATTTGGATTCGGATCGTGATCATCTCTCGATCACGTCGTCTTCAACACGAGGCTAGTAACCCATACAAAGACGAAGCTCGTGGCTTAGCGAAGTCATCCCGAGGAAATCGGCGTGGATACGGATAGAGACGATTCTAGCGAGGATCGTTCCGGTTGATGTCGTTCCCACTACACGTCATACGAAAGGTATAACGTAAATAAATTTCCTTTTATTGCAAATTTAAATTTACAGTTATGTCTACACTTGTTGTAATATGCATGCGTGCGTTGTGTGTGTTGTAATAAATGTAGATTTATTATTTTTATTGCTTCCGCTGTGTTCATGTTTACGAAACGTGATCGAACAAACACACACCGCGGTGCTGGAAACCCAACAGTGGTATCAGAGCCCAGGTTGTGTTTCGACATAATCGTAAAAATAGTTTTGCGATAGTCATAATGTATTTCTGAAAATTTTATAATTTTGGAAATTTAGAAGTATTTATGGAAATTTTTCAATTTTGGAAAGTCTAGAAGTATTTATGGAAATCTTCCACTTTTTGAAAGTTGGAAGTATTTATGGAAATTGATATTTTCCATAAATAAAATATTTGATTAGATTCTGGAAATTTGTTTCCTAATTTAATCATGATTTGATTTGGGAAATCAAATCTTAAAATATTTTATTTCCATAAGTAGTTTTAATGATTTAGGAAATTGGTTTCCTAAATAGATTTTCCTTAATCAAATAATTCCATGAATAAAATATGTGATTAGATTTTGAAATTTGTTTCCTAATTTAATTATGATTTGATTTGGAGAATCAAATCTTAAACATATTTTATTTCCATAAATAGTTATGACATATAAGGAAATATATACATGACATAATTGTATGCCATGTAATTGCATTAGATGCATAACATTATGCCATGCGTGTCGTGACATGTAGATGTATGACATGTATGTCATGCCATGTAGATAATAGTTATTTGAATGCAAAGAGGATGAGACATAAAAACCCTTAAACAATATTAAAGCCTACACCTTCCATTAATATGGTTATTTGAATGCAAAGAGGATGAGACATAACCACTAATTTGTTTGGGTTGTTGGACTCTCTCCAAGCCCGGCTCGAACCCGAACATGTTCAAACCATGGAATAGTTTAATACTAATATGGTAAGAGTCAGAGGACAATCGTTAGCTTTCGTTGTTGGACTCTCTCCAAGCTGGGTTAATTGGTTGAATGCGCTCTAACCATATTAAAACTATTTCTTGATTAATGGGTTGGCTTTAACCTGGAGCATTGGCTTGTTGGACTCTCTCCAAGGTCGATGTAAAGGGAGGTGAAGTTGGGTGCTATGCATATGATGCATACTTGTTAATGTGTTAACAACCCAACGTATGTGTGAACATTCAATTAGTTGATAGCACATTGTGATAGTTGCATATACGTGATATGCAATCGGTATAGATGATATCTACCGTCGTAGTTATGAATGGCTTGTTGGACTCTCTCTAAGGTTGTTCATAACTATGATGGATATCAGCCCATTCGGAGATGGACCTACGATCTCCCGAAGTGATTTTGGGGTTTTTGAAATTCGAAAAATGAATGGGATTTATAAATGTATATTGATGCATTTTTAAAATCATTTTCTCATATATGCTCGTTTTATATTTCTAAAATTGATCATGATGTCTTTGAATTTGCGTTCCATTTTGGATTCGAATAAATTGACTGGGCCAAGCTTCATGGACTGGCTTAGAAGCTTGAGAATTGTTCTCAAGGGTGAAAAGATTGCAAATGTCCTCGAAGCGCCTCTTCTCGCCCGTCCTAGTGACGATGCAACTCTGGACCAATTGTTGGCCTATCAGAAACATGTGAGTGATTCAGAACAAATGAGTTGCATCATGCTAGCCGCGATGGAACCCAAGCTACGAAAGCAACATGAGCATATGGATGCTCATATCGTAGTCCTTCATCTTTGTGAGTTGGTTGATGAGCAAGTGAGATTCGAAAGGTTCGAAGTCTCAAAGCTCCTCTTCACCTCTGAGATGCTAGAAGGTTCATCTGTGGTACTGCTCAATATGCTAAAGACTGTGGAGTCTTCTGAGAAGCATGAGCAGGGGACGGTGCTGTTAGTTGATTCCTCGAAGAAAGGTTCTAAGAGGAAGTCAAAGGAACAGCAGAAGGGAAAGAAGAGAAGGGCTAGGAAGGTATAACTAGCACAAAAGGAAACTTGCCATCATTATGGCAAGGAGAGCCATTTGCGAAGAAAGTGCAAGATTTATCTTGAGTCCGTGAAGAAGAATAAGGCATCGGATGCCCCATCTTCTTCAGATATCTTCGTTATTGATTGTCATTCTATTTCCTCAAACACTTGGATATTGGATACTGAGTGTGGCTCACATATATGTAATGACATACATGGGCTAAGGAATAGAAGAAGACTCGTCAAGGGAGAGTCAAATTTGCGTGTTGGGAATGGAGCAAAGGTTGCCGATCGCCATCGAACGTATTTGTTGAAACTCCCTCAGGACTTGTCTTAGAATCGACAATTGCTTTTATGTTTTTTCGCTGATAAAGAACATCATTTCTATTTCTTGTTTAAATAGAAATGGGTACCATTTGACTTTTAGTAACAATTGTTGTTACATAACTTTGAATGGAGTTCTTTATGGATGGAACTTTAAGCAATGGTGTTTATACGCTGGACGATCCAAAGGACATTTTCAATATCGGGCGAGCAACAATGCTCGAAAGGATAATCAAATAGACTCTACATGTGGCATTGTCGTTTGGCCATGTAAGCAAGAAACGCATGTCCGAATTACACCGATGTGGAATTCGAATCGCTTGAATTAGATTCATACGATACATGCAAAAATCATGCTTAAAAGGCAAGATGACTAAGTTACCTTTACCGAAAAGGTGAACGAGTGGGAGAGTTACTAGGTCTAATACATATGATGTATGTGGACCTATGTCAACTCAAGCTTTAGGAGGCTATAACTACTTCATTACCTTCACCGATGATCACTCACGGTTTGGGTATGTGTTCTTGATGAAACACAAGTCTGAAGCCTTTGAAAGGTTCAAAGAATTCAGAAATGAAGTAGAGAAACAACATGACAAGAGTATCAAATACTGATCGGATCGAGGTGGTGAATACTTAAGTCAAGAGTTCTTGATTATCTAAGAGACAATGGCATATTGTCTCAATGGATTCCGCCATATACACCACAAAGATAATGGTGTATCCGAGAGGCATAACTGGACCTTGTTGGACATGGTCAGGTCAATGATGAATCATGCGAATCTTCCCAAGTCCTTTTGGGGCTATGCACTTCAGACAGCTATTTACTTGTTAAATAGAATACCAACCAAGGTTGTCTCAACTACTCCATATGAGATATGGAATAGTAAGAAACCTCATGTATCTTACTTGAAAATATGGGGTTGTCCTGCTTATGTGAAGCGGACTGTATCAGACAAATTCGATGCTAAGTCTGATAAATGTCTATTTATTGGATACCCTAAGGAAACAAGGGGTTACCAATTCTATCATCTTGTGGAACAAAAGGTGTTTGTTTCAAGGCATGCTGCTTTTCTAGAGAAAGAGTTTCTCTTGCAAGAAAATAGTGGGAGTGTCGTCGAGCTTGAGGAGGCTCGAGAGACTCAAATAGACATTGACGAGATACCTGGTGAAGTACAATAGCCGACCACTCATAGTGATGAGCAATCGGCTGGACCTATAGTAACACCACATCTTCATAGATCTGGTAGAACACGCAATATTCCTGAGAGATATGGATTTCTCGTAAGCGAATCGAACGACGTGTTACTCATTGATGATGAGGAGCCTACCAGTTATGAAGAAGTGCTGACAAGTTCAGAAAGGGATAAGTGGCTTGGTGCCATGAAGTCGGAAATGGATTCCATATATGAAAACCAAGTTTGGAACTTGGTTGACCCACCTGAAGGGATAAAGCCTATAGGGTGCAAGTAGGTTTTCAAGAAGAAAATCAACATGGATGGTAATGTGATTACCTATAAGGCTAGATTGGTGGCGAAAGGATATCGTCAAAAACAAGGTGTTGATTATGACGAAACCTATTCGCCTGTAGCTATGCTTAAATCCATTCGATGCTCCCGCCATAGCGGCTCATTATGATTATGAGATATGGCAGATGGATGTGAAAACAACTTTCCTTAATGGAAACCTCGCCGAGGACGGTATATGATACACCGAGGGTTTCACATCGCTGATAAAACCAAGGTATGCAAATTGCGACGATCCATTTATGGATCAAGCAAGCATCCAGAGTCGAATATCCGCTTTGATGAGACAATCAAAAAGTTTGATTTCTCACAAAATCCGCATTTAACCTTGTGTGTACAAGAAGGTTAGTGGGAGGCAACAGATTCCTAGTATTGTATGTCGATGACATATTACTTATAGGAAACGATGTTTCAATCTTACAAAGAAGGTTTGGTTATCCAAGACATTCTCCATGAAAGACGGGAGAAGCAACCTACATCCTGGATTAAGATCTATAGAGATAGATCAAACTGTTTGGTCTTTCGCAGCCTACATATATAGACCGAAAAGCAAAGAGGTTTAGCATGTCGAATCCAAGAAAGGTTTCCTACCCATCGTGCATGGGGTACACCTTTCAAGTCTATGTGTCCGCGCACGTAAGACGAGAGGATTTGCATGAGTAAGATTCCCTATGCATCCGCAATAGGATCTATCATGTATGCTATGTTATGTACGAGGCCCGATGTATCGTATGCTCACGAGTGTCACGGCGGATACGGTCGATCCAGGAATGGATCATTGGGCGGCTGTTAAGACGATCCTTAAGTACTTGAGAAGAACTAAGGATGTGTTCCTAATATATGGAGAAGGGGACATGGTGATACGCGGGTATACGGATGCCAGCTTCCAGAAAGACAAGGATGATTCCAGGTCTCAGTCTGGATACGTGTTCAACTAGAATGGAGGCGCAATAAGTTAGAAAGGTTCCAAGCTTGACGCTATAGCGGATTCTTCCACTAAGGCAGAATACATTGCATCTTTGGAAGCAGCAAAGGAAGCGGGTTGGATCAAGAAGTTCATCTCTGAACTTGATGTGGTCTCATCAATGATCCAAACATGTGCTTCGCCGCTATCATCTTATCATAGAGATCATCAGTAGGAACGAAATACAAATCGAGAAAATTCCCACTGAAAGGAACTTAGCGGATCCATTGACTAAAGCATTACCTCAAAGTAAGTTTGAGGGTCATGTTAGTGCCTATGGTATTGGATACCGTAGCGATTGGCATTAGGCCAAGTGGGAGTCTGTTAGTAATATATGAGAGATGTCCTAAGGCAATCGCCTTATGTATGAACCATTTATATGATAAATGAAGATTCACTATTTGAGTATACATGTTTTATGTATTTGATTGGATCTTAAACTCATTTACTGAATGTCCACGATACGATTCACAACATGAGAGAATTTGTGATTGGATCACAACTAGTGAGTATCTCTACATGTGTAATTGTGATGTATTGAAATTATCCCTAGTCGATGAATTGATGGATTTGGACACCATCAATTCTGTCGAGACTAGCACGAGGTATACTCCTTGATGTATCCAAGCAGCTGATTCTCACTGGCTGGAGACATAGTGATGTCCGGAGTTAATCGTGGATGCTAGTTATGGTAACTAGTTCATTGGAGTGACCAGCCGTAAGACTTCATATGGTTCTCTGCATATATAGATATGTCAATGAAGTTCTTACTGTGGCTTAAGTGCAATGTTCCTTTGACTTGCGGTATTCAAGTCATCTTGATCATAGAGACTTATGCTTTGACATCTTAAGCAAGCATCTCTAAGGAGATGTGGACCCGGGATGATTGGGTATAAGTCAAAGTGATCGAAGGTGTTTGAATAGCCTATAAAGGATTCACCACTCCTTGCGAGGAGATGTATACCCATGGCCTCTCGTCGGATTGTTACTAAAGTCTTTGGCCAAAGCATTACATGTTTAGAGTAAGGTACTCTTCGATACATGTGGAGTAACTAGACTCCGTAGGACGAGGAAATGATACTTGGGCTAGGTGTGACGTAGTCAGCCTAGTGGGGACTGACACTATAGACCATGTCCTGAACCAAGTGGGTATAAGATGAGTGAAGGGAATGGGGCACGAATCATTCGAGCTGCTGAAGGGTTTCAGAAATAGTTTTGGATCAACCATTGATCTTTTCGGTTAATTGGGGATCATGATGTACTACTAGGTGCCACTCATGATCGTTCTATAATTAATGGTTAATTATAGACGGCCAACATAAACCGAGAACCTATTTGGTCACACGCACAACGAGCGTAATCCAAAGGATTTAAAACGAGCTTGAGAATGGTATTCTCAGACCGAGAGAAACTAGGTTTGGTTGGACCAAACATAAAGCGAGCATGAAATCGTTTCAGTCGCAATGGAAGCTTTGATGGGCCGAGTCTTATGAAGACGTAATGGATGAACCAAAATGGTTTTGTTCTAATCCAATTGAGGAGAATAACCAAAGGGTTTGGTTTATTTTAAACGAATGAACCAAAAGTTGGTTCGGTTCGTTTTAACTTAAAATAAACCATCATGGTTTGGTTTATTTTAACTTATCTTAATGGAGCGGGTTAACGGGCCTAATGGTTATGATCCAATAACCATTAAGAGAATTAGTTCTCTATAAAAGAGGGCTTAAGGGATAATTAAGCCCTAATCCAAGCCCTAGCAAGGAGTTGCCGCCCAACCCTCATTGCCGCCCAACTCCATTGCCGCCCAGCTTCTTGTGCCGCCGTCCAAGTCCTTGCCGGCGTCCAAGCTTCAGCCGATGATCCTCCGGCGACCCTCCGGTGATCTTCCTAGGCCTCGGTGAAAAGGTGAGCACTTGGCTTCCTTGTTTTGGCCGGCGCCTACTCCTCCACCAAGCTGTCCAGTTTTCTGGACAGCTTCTTCTCCTCTCGTCGGAGCGTCGTTTGGACGACGGTTTGAGCTCCGACAGCGACTAAACTACCGGGGATTCGATCTCCGGTAATCCTCTGAGGTGGAGGACAAAGGATTCGTCAATTGGTATACTCTTTGGTGTATCCAAGCAGCTGATTCTCACTAGCTGGAGACATTGTGATGTCCAGAGTTAATCGTGGATGCTAGTTATGGTAACTAGTTCATTGGAGTGACCAGTCGTAAGACTTCATATGGTTCTCTGCATATATAGATATGTCAATGAAGTTCTTTCTGGAGCTTAAGTGCGATGTTCCTTTGACTTACGGTATTCAAGTCATCTTGATCACGAAGACTTATGCTTTGACATCTTAAGCAAGCATCTCTGAGGAGATGTGGACCCAGGATGATTGGCTATAAGTCGAAGTGATCGAAGGTGTTTGAATAGCCTATAAAGGATTCACCACTCCATGCGAGGAGATGTATACCCATGGTCTCTCGTCGGATTGTTACTAAAGTCTATGGCCAAAGCATTACATGTTTAGAGTAATGTACTCTTCGATACATGTGCAGTAACTAGAATCCGTAGGACGAGGAAATGATACTTGGGCTAGGTGTGACGTAGTCAGCCTAGTGGGGACTGACACTATAGACCATGTCCTGAACCAAGTGGGTATAAGATGAGTGAAGGGAATGGGGCACGATTCATTCGAGTTGCTGAAGGGTTTCAGAAATAGTTCTGGATCAACCGTTGATCTTTTCGGTTAATTAGGGATCATGATGTTCGACTAGGTGCCACTCATGATCGTTCTATAATTAATGGTTAATTATAGATGGCCAACATAAACCGAGAACCTATTTGGTCACACGCACAACGAGCGTAATCTAAAGGATTTAAAACGAGCTTGAGAATGAGATTCTCAGACCGAGAGAAACTAGGTTTTGTTGGACCAAACAAGAAGCGATCATGAAATCGTTTCAGTCGCAATGGAAGCATGGATGGGCCGTGTCTTATGAAGACATGATGGATGAACCAATATGGTTTGGTTCTAATCCAACGCAGGAGAATAAACCAAAGGGGTTTGGTTTGTTTTAAACGAATGAACCAAAGTTGGTTCGGTTCATTTTAACTTAAAATACACCATCATGGTTTGGTTTATTTTAACTTAAATTAGTGGAACGGGTTAACGGGCCTTTGGTTATGATCCAATAACCATTAAAAGAATTTGTTCTCTATAAAATAGGGCTTAAGGGTTTTTGTTAAACCCTAATTGAGGCAACCCTAGTTTTTGGCCGCCCACCATCTCCCTTTAGTCGGTGCCAACCCAATTGCTGCCGCCCACCTCCTCCAACCGGTGACCAGTTGCTGCCATCTCCTCCACTTGCCGGCGTCGAGCTGCTGCCGGAGGAGCTCTGGTGATCATCCTTGGCTCCGGCGACAAGGTGAGCACATTGCTTTCCTTATTTGTCCGGCGCAAGGTCTCCACCAAAGCTGTCCAGTTTTCTGGACAGCTTGTTTCTCTCTTGTCGGAGCGTCTTTTGGACGATGTTTGGAGCTCCGACAGCGCCTTCCTTACTGGGGATTCGAACTCCGGTAATCCTCATAGGTGGAGGGCGAAGGATTCGTCAAACGGTTGACGAATGCCTCTCCGGAGAAGCGAGTTTTTGAGGACTCGTTTTGGATCCGAATTTTGATTCGGATCGTGATCTTCTCTCGATCACGTCATCTTTAAATTGAGGCTAGTAACCCATACGAAGACGAGGCTCATGACTTAGTGAAGTCATCCCGAAGATACTCGGCCTGGATACGGATAGAGACGATTCTAGCGAGAATCGTTCCGGTTAATGTCTTTCCCGCTACACGTGATACGTCAGGTATACATAGTGTAAATTTTCTTTTATTGCAAAATTTGAATTTATGGTTATGTCTACACATGTTGTACTATGCATGTGTGTGATGTGTGTGTTGTAATAAATTATATTTATTATTTTATTCCTTCCGTTGTGCACATGTTTACGAAACATGTTCGAGCACACACTCGCTGCGGTGCCGGAAACCCAACAGTGGTATCAGAGCCCAGGTTGTGTTTCGACATAATCATAAAATTATTTTGCGATAGTTATAATGATATTTCTGAAAATTTTCTACTTTGGGAAAGTTATAAGTATTTATGGAAATTTTTCAATTTTGGAAAGTCTAGAAGTATTTATGGAAATCGTCCACTTTTGGAAAGTTAGAAGTATTTATGGAAATTGATATTTTCCATAAATAAAATATTTGATTAGATTTTGGAAATTTGTTTCCTAATTTAATCATGATTTGATTTGGGAAATCAAATCTTAAAATATTTTATTTCAATAAGTAGTTTTGATGATTTAGGAAATTGGTTTCCTAAATTGACTTTCCTTAATCAACTATTTCCACAAATAAAATATGTGATTAGATTTGAAAATTTGTTTCCTAATTTAATCATGATTTTATTTGGAGAATCAAATCTTAAACATATTTTATTTCCATAAATAGTTATGACATATAAGGAAATATTGTACATGACATAATTGTATGTCATGTAATTGCATTAGATGCATATCATTATGCCATGCGTGTCGTGACATGTAGATGTATGTCATGTATGTCATGCCATGTAGATAATAGTTATTTGCATGCAAAGAGGATGAGACATAAAAACCCTAACTCAATATTAAAGCCTACACCTTCCATTAATATGGTTAGAACCAGAGTTCCGTTTCTTGTTCGGGTTGTTGGACTCTCTCCAAGCCCAGCTCGAACCCGAACTTGTTCAAACCATGGAATAGTTTAATACTAATATGGTAAGAGTCAGAGGTCAATCGTTAGCTTTGGTTGTTGGACTCTCTCCAAGCCGGGCTAATTGGTTGAATGCACTCTAACCATATTAAAACTATTCCTCGATTAATGGGTTGGCTTTAACCTGGAGCATCGGCTTGTTGGACTCTCTCCAAGGTCGATGTAAAGGGAGGTGAAGTTGGGTGTTATGCATATGATGCATACTTGTTAATGTGTTAACAACCCGATGTATGTTTGAACATTCAATTAGTTGATAGCACATTGTGATAGTTGCATATACGTGATATGCAATCGGTATATTTGATACCTACCATCGTAGTTATGAATGGCTTGTTGGACTCTCTCCAAGGTTATTCATATCTATGATGGATATCAGCCCTTTCGGAAATGGACCTACGATCTCCCGAAGTGATTTTGGGGTTTTTGAAATTCGAAAAATGAATGGGATTTATAAATGTATATTGATGCATTTAAATCATCTTTCTCATATATGCTCGAGTTGTATTTATAGGATAATTGATTGATCATGATGTCTTTGAATTTGCATTCTATCTTGGATTCAAATAAATTGACTGTGCCAAACTTCTTGGACTGGCATAGAAACTTGAGAATTGTTCTCAAGGTGAAAAGCTTGCGTATGTCCTCGAAGCGCCTCTTCCCGCCCATCCTAGTGACGATGCAACTCCGGACCAATTGTTGGTCTATCAAAAACATATGACTGATTCTGAAATGGCAAGTTACATCATGCTAGCCACGATGGTACATGAGCTGCGGAAGCAGCATGAGCATTTGGATGATCATACCATAGTCTTTCACCTTTATGAGTTGGTTGATGAGCAAGTGAGATTCGAAAGGTTCGAAGTCTCCAAGCTCCTCTTCACCTCTGAGATGCAAGAAGGTTCATTTGTGGTACTGCTCAACATGCTGAAGACTGTGGAGCCTTCTGAGAAGCATGAACAGGGGACGGTGCTATTAGTTGATTCCTCGAAGAAAGGTTCTAAAAGGAAGTCAAAGGAATAGCTGAAGGGGAAGAAAAAGGATAAAAAGGCAGAACTAGCCCAAAAGGGCACTTGCCATCATTATGGCAAGGAGGGTCATTGGCGATGAAATTGTAAGATTTATCTTGAGTTCGTGAAGAAGAAATAGGCATTGGATGCCCCATCTTCTTCAGATATATTCGTTATTGATTGTCATTCTATTTTCTCAAACACTTGGGTAATGGATACTGGGTGTGCCTCATATATATGTAATGACATACATGGGCTAAGGAATAGAAGAAGACTCGTCAAGGGAGAGTCAAATTTACATGTTGGGAATGGAGCAAAGGTTGTTGCACTCGCCATCGGAACGTATTTGTCGAAACTCCCTACAGGACTTGTCTTAGAACTGGACAATTGCTTTTATGTTCCTTCGTTGATAAAGAACATCATTTCTATTTCTTGTTTAAATAGAAATGGGTACCATTTGACTTTTAGTAATAATTGTTGTTACATAACTTTGAATGGAGTTCTTTATGGGACTGGAACTTTAAGCAATGGTGTTTATACGTTGGACGTATCCAGTGATGTTTTTAATATCGAAGCAAGCAACAAGCATGCTCGAAAGGATAATCAATTAGACTCCTAAATGTTGCATTGTCGTCTTGGCCATATAAGCAAGAAACGCATGTCCGAATTACACCGATGTGGAATTCTGGAATCGTTTGAATTGGATTCATACAATACATGTGAATCATGCTTAAAAGGCAAGATGACTAAGTTACCTTTTACAGGAAAAGGTGAATGAGTGGGAGAGTTACTAGGTCTAATACATACTGATGTATGTGGTCCTATGTCAACTCAAGCTTTAGGAGGCTATAGCTACTTCATTACCTTCACTGATGATCACTCACGGTTTGGGTATGTGTTCTTAATGAAACACAAGTCTAAAGCCTTTGAAAGGTTTAAAGAATTCAGAAATGAAGTAGAGAAACAACATGACAAGAGTATTAAAATACTTCGATTAGATCGAGGTGGTGAATACTTAAGTCAAGAGTTTCTTGATTATCTAAGAAACAATGGTATATTGTCTCAATGGACTCCGCCATATACACCACAGTATAATGGTGTATCTGAGAGGCATAACCGGACCTTGTTGGACATGGTCAGGTCAATGATGAATCATGTGAATCTTCCCAAGTCCTTTTGAGGCTATGCACTTCAGACAGTTGTTTACTTGTTAAACAGAATGCCAACCAAGGTAGTCTCTACTACTCCATATGAGATATGGAATAGTAAGAAACCTCATGTATCTTACTTGAAGATATGGGGTTGTCCTGCTTATGTGAAGCGGACTGTATCAGACAAATTGGATGCTAAGTCTCATAAATGCCTATTTATTGGATACCCTAAGGAAACAAGGGGTTACCAATACTATCATCCTGTGGAACAAAAGGTGTTTGTTTCAAGGTATGTTGTGTTTCTAGAGAAAGAGTTTCTCTTGCAAGAAAATAGTGGGAGTATCGTCGAGCATGAGGAGGCTCGAGAGACTCAAATAGACATTGATGAGATACTTGGTGAAGCACAACAGCCGATAACTCATAGTGATGAGCAATCGGCTGGACCTACTATAACACCACATCTTCGTAGATCTGGTAGAACACGCAATATTCCTGAGAGATATGGGTTTCTTGTAAGTGAATCGAATGATGTGTTACTCATTGATGATAAGGAGCCTACCGGTTATGAAGAAGTGCTTACAAGTTCAGAAATGGATAAGTGGCTTGAAGCCATGAAGTCAGAAATGGATTCCATGTATGAAAACCAAGTTTGGAACTTGGTTGACCCACCTGAAGGCATCAAGCCTATAGGGTGCAAGTGGGTTTTCAAGAAGAAAACCGACATGGATGGTAATGTGATTATTTATAAGGCTAGATTAGTGGCGAAAGGATATCATCAAAAACAAGGTGTTGATTATGACGAAACCTATTCGCCTGTAGCTATGCTTAAATCCATTCGGATGCTCCTGGCCATAGCGGCTCATTATGTTTATGAGATATGGCCGATGGATGTGAAAACAACTTTCCTTAATGGAAACCTGCTCGAGGACAAGTATATGATACAACCTGAGGGTTTCACATCGGTTGATAAAACCAAGGTATGAAAATTGGGACGGTCCATATATGGATTGAAGCAAGCATCCAGGAGCTGGAATATCCGTTTTGATGAGACAATCAAAAAGTTTGATTTCTCACAAAATCCAGACGAACCGTGTGTGTACAAGAAGATTAGTGGGAGTGCAGTCTTGTTCCTAGTATTGTATGTCGATGACATATTACTTATAGGAAATGATGTTTCAGTCTTACAGTCAGTTAAGATTTTGTAGTCCAAGACATTCTCCATGAAAGACCTGGGAGAAGCAACCTACATCCTCGGGATTAAGATCTATAGAGATAGATATAACGGTTGCTTGGTCTTTCGCATTCTACATATATAGACCGAGTGCTAAAGAGGTTTAGCATGTCGAATCCAAGAAAGGTTTCCTACCCATCAGGCATGGGGTACACCTTTCGAAGTCTATGTGTCCGCGCACAAAAGACGAGAGGATTTGCATGAGTAAGATTCCCTATGCATCCGCAATAGGATCTATCATGTATGCTATGTTATGTACAAGACCCGATGTATCATATGCTCTGAGTGTCATGAGTAGATACCAGTCTGATCCATGAATGGATCATTGGGTGGCTGTTAAGACGATCTTTAAGTACTTAAGAAGAACTAAGGATGTGTTCCTAATATATGGAGAAGGGGACATGGTGATATGGAGGTATACGGATGCCAGCTTCCAGACATACAAGGATGATTCCAGGACTCAGTCTGGATACGTGTTCACCTTGATGGGGGCGCAGTGAGTTAGAAAAGTTCCAAACAAGACACTGTAGCGGATTCTACCACTGAGGCAGAATACATTGCAGCTTCGGAAGCAGCAAAGGAAGCGGTTTAGATCAAGAAGTTCATTTATGAACTTGGTGTGATTCTGGCCATTGTTGAAGCAATACCGATCTACTGCGACAACAATGGAGCAATTGCACAAGCGAAAGAGCCAAGGTCTCATCAACGATCCAAACATGTGCTTCGCCGCTATCATCTTATCCGAGAGATCATCAGTAGGAAGGAAATACAAATCGAGAAAATCCCCACTGAAAGGAACTTAGCGGATCCTTTGACTAAGGCATTACCTAAAAGTAAGTTTGAGGGTCATGTTAGAGCTTATGGTATTGGATACCGTAGCGATTGACATTAGGCCAAGTGGGAGTTTGTTAGTAATATATGAGAGATGTCCTAAGGCAATCGCCTTATGTATGAACCATTTATATGATAAATTAAGATTCACTATTTGAGTATACATGGTTTCATGTATTTGATCGGATCTTAAACTCATTTACTGAATGTCCATGATACGATTCACAGCATGAGAGAACTTGTGATTGTATCACAACTAGTGAGTATCTCTACATGTGTAATTGTGATGTATCGGAGTTATCCCTAGTCGATGAATTGATGGATTTGGACACCATTGATTCTGTCGAGACTAGCACGAGGTATACTCTTTGGTGTATCCAAGCAGCTAATTCTCACTGGCTGGAGACATTTTGATGTCCGAAGTTAATCGTGGATGCTAGTTATGATAACTAGTTCATTGGAGTGACCAGCCGTAAGACTTCATATGGTTCTCTGCATATATAGATATGTCAATGATGTTCTTACTGCATCTTAAGTGCGATGTTCCTTTGACTTGCGGTATTCAAGTCATCTTGATCATGAACACTTATGCTTTGACATCTTAAGCAAGTATCTCTGAGGAGATGTGGACCTGGGATGATTGGGTATAAGTCGAAGTGATCGAATATGTTTGAATAGTCTATAAAGGATTCACCACTCCTTGCGAGGAGATGTTTACCCAAGGCCTCTCGTCGGATTGTTACTAAAGTCTTTGGCCAAAGCATTACATGTTTAGAGTAAGGTACTCTTCGATACATGTGCAGTAACTAGAATCCATAGGACAAGGAAATGATACTTGGGCTAGGTGTGACGTTGTCAGCCTAGTTGGGACTGGCACTATATACCATATCTCGAACCAAGTGGGTATAAGAAGAGTGAAGGGAATGGGCCACGATTCATTCGAGCTGCTGAAGGGTTTCAGAAATAGTTCTGGATCAACCGTTGATCTTTTCGGTTAATTGGGGATCATGATGTACTACTAGGTGCCACTCATGATCGTTCTATAATTAATGGTTAATTGTAGATGGCCAATATAAACCGAGAACCTATTTGGTCACACGCACAACGAGCGTAATCCGAAGGATTTAAAACGAGCTTGAGAATGAGATTCTTAGACCGAGAGAAACTAGGATTGGTTGGACCAAACAAGAAGCGAGCATGAAATCGTTTCAGTCGCAATGGAAGCGTGGATGGGCTGTGTCTTATGAAGACATGATGGACGAACTAAAATGGTTTGGTTCTAATCCAACGGAGGAGAATAAACCAAAGGGTTTTGGTTTGTTTTAAACGAATGAACCAAAGTTGGTTCGGTTCATTTTAACTAAAAATAAACCATCATGGTTTGATTTATTTTAACTTAAATTAATGGAACGGGTTAACGGGCCTTTGGTTATGATCCAATAACCATTGAGAGAATTTGTTCTCTATAAAATAGGGCTTAAGGGTTTTTGTTAAACCCTAATTGAGGCAACCCTAGTTTTTGGCCGTCCACCATGTCCCTCTAGTCGGCGCCAACCCAATTGCCGCCGCCCACCTCCTTCAACCGGCGTCCAGCTGCTGCCGTCTTCTCCACTTGCCGGCGTCAAGCTGCTTCCGGAGGAGCTCCGGTGATCATCCTTGGCTCCGGCGACAAAGTGAGCACATTGCTTTCCTTATTTGGCCGGCGCAAGGTCTCCACTAAAGCTGTCCAGTTTTCTGGACAGCTTGTTTCTCTCTTATCGGAGCATCGTTTGGATGACGTTTTGAGCTCCGACAGTGCCTTCCTTACCGGGGATTCGATCTCCGGTAATCCTCATAGGTGGAGGACGAAGGATTCGTCAAACGATTAACGAATACCTCTCCGGAGAAGCGAGTTTTTGAAGACTCGTTTTGGATCCGAATTTTGATTCGGATCGTGATCTTCTCTCGATCACATCATCTTCAAATCGAGGTTAGTAACCCGTACGAACACGATGCTCGTGACTTAGTGAAGTCATCCTGAAGATACTCGGCGTGGATACGGATAGAGACAATTCTAGCGAGAATCGTTCCGGTTGATGTCTTTCCCGCTACACGTGATACGTCAGGTATACGCAGTGTAAATTTTCTTTTTTTGCAAAATTTGAATTTACGATTATGTCTACACATGTTGTACTATGCATGCGTGTGATGTGTGTGTTGTAATAAATTATATTTATTATTTTATTCCTTTCGCTTTTGAAATGTTTACGAAACATGTTCGAACACACACTCGCCGCGGTGCCGAAAACCCAACAATTGTATGGAGGAGTGTCAAGCAGAAATGTGTGGCAAACTCCACCAAGGAAGCTGAGTTTGTGGTAGCCTCTGAGGCGGCCAAAGAAGTTGTGTGGCTCAGGAACTTCCTGATGGACTTGAATGTGATTCCTGGTTTGCCCAAAACTATCACAATTTATTGTGATAATAATGGTGCAGTTGCAAACTCGAACGAAACACGAGCTCATAAGACAAGTAAACACATAGAGCGCAAGTACTACCTGATATGAGAAATCGTAAAGGAGGTAGAAGTTGTTGTCGCCTAGATTGCATCAGAGGATGACCTGGTAGACCCTTTTCACTAAGCCTCTTCTAGAGAGAGCTTTGATAGGCATGTGGAGGGAAGGGGAATCAGATGTATGGCAGTATGAGAATAGCATAGTCTTTTAGTATAAGTGAGAGATTGGTGGGATGTATACTGAAAAGTATATCTTTTGTATGAACATCTTTATTTTGAAATAAGAATCACATGATCATTGTTTGTATTTTTATGGTTATGCAATATTGTCTAATACATTACATTGTAGATAACATGGTGTGTGGTGTCACATGGGAGATCATGTTATCGGCTCCATGTAAAGTATAAGTAAAGGCTCACAACCGAGATGGCTTTGGACAAACAATGGGAATGGTTGTAGTGTGATTTGGTATTGGTTTGTCTTGACCATAGAATCACACTAGTGCACTTTGTGTGTATTGAGCAGGACCGACTTAGAGGTGATTCGATTTATTGCTGTCTACATAATCAAATCGGACCTCAGATATTATTTAGTACATGCTCTTAATCCCGATATAATAACGGGCACATATACTTAGTATTCATCTCTTTGATTTACCAATGGGCGAGATTTATAGATTAAATCGATAGGCCCGGTAAGTTGGGAGATGATATTATTTATATGGTGTGTCGTTGATTATAGGAGAAAAATGTGTCCTATATATTAGGATGATGATGTCCCCTTGAGGAGCTCATAAGGTTCATCATGTAAACCTTGTAGGTGGACTTGGTCCGACATGATGAAAAGGTTGAGTGGTACTACTCATGGAGTTAGATGTTGATTAATTAATGGTCAGTAAATTAATTAATCGATGGACATTCGAGATCTTAAACACGGGGAGAAAATGTATAAATAATATATGAAGCCCATATTAACTTATGGGGGTTGGTGAGGTAGATCAATGATAATCCTTTAGTGGATTGGATTATCATTAATGGATCGGACTTTATTTGGGCTTGATCCATGGGTGGCCAAGATCCAACTCCTCCTCATGGTCCCTATTGTAGCCTATTAACACCTCATGAAGCTTAGATCCAATGGATAGAAACAAAACTCTAGATCCAAAGGTAGAGATTAAATCTCTAAGATCCGACGGTTGAGATTAAATTTCTAGATCCGACGGTTGAGATTAAATCTCTAGATCCGACGGTTGAGATTAAATACCTAGAACCAATGGTGGAGATTAAACCAAGGCTTATCCCTAACTCTATAAAAGGATGGAATAGGGGTGGGCGGCAAAAAACACTTAGAGGAAAGGGGGCTAAGGTTTTGGGCGGCAAGAGCAAGGGAGGCTTAGGGTTTTGGGTGGCCACAATTAAGGAAAGATGTTTCTCTTCTTCTTCTTCCTTTGGTGGCCGGCACCCTTCTTCCTTCTTCTCTCCTTGGTTTGGCCGGCGCCCAACCATCTTCCCTTCATCTAAGGCTAATGATGGATGGCATTAGGGTTGCTTCCCTTGGGCGGCAAGTATTCCTAGTTGGGGTAGGAATAGGTGGTGGGCGGCAACAAGTGGAGGAAGCTTCTTCTTCTTCTTCCTAAGGTTGGTCAGCCACTATCCTTGTTCCCTCTACCTTGGCCGAAGCAAAACCTATTCTCCTTCCCTTCATCCTTGGCCAAAAATTAGGAGAGCTTAGTTTAAAGTTTGGGCGGCAACAAGAAGAAGGATTGCTTTCCTTTCTCTTTTCCAAGTGTTGGCCAGCGCCCATGCTCTTATGTTTTCTCCTTTGGTCGGTTCCCATACTCCCTTTCCTCTTCCTTGGACAGCGGCAACATCGAGTTTATTGACTTGGTGGCCGGTTCTAGATAGGAAGATGAGTTTTGTTTTATGATCTTCCTTTGTTCGGAGTGAGCAAGGAAGGAAGATTGGCGGTCTAGGAGCTTTAACTTTTGGTAGATCGTAGCCCACACGATGTCCGAAAGGAGGAAGGACATACAATAGAAGATCAAGAGGTATAACAAGAGGTATAATCTTGTTTATTTTGATTAGTGTTCTTTTGTATTATGTTTATAATTGTTTCTCAATTATATGCATGTTATATGAGGTTGTTTACTTTATATATTCTATTTTGTGGTTAAATATACTTGGACCCCAAACATAAACACAAAACCCGGCGATCCGGACATCGTCTATTCCGCCGCTACTCGTAGATTAGAGGATGGTCGCTTGAACAACGAGTTTGTTCAAGTGACCTCTCTAAACGAATAGTATGACGATGACTTGATTGTTTGGGCAATCCCTTTTGTCTAAGATTATATTTTTTAATCTGGGGACATCGATGGGATCACCATGAACAAACAACCAAGGTGAAGTGGGAAGCGAAGTTTCCCCTCACGGACTCGATAAGCAAAAACCCCTTCAATTGGTATCAGAGCTTCCTAGCAAAACCATCAAGTCACTCGACAGATGTTGGCTGAGTTCTGTGGCCAACAGTCGACTACTAGCGTTTGGTAGTCGACTGGTCCACCATCGACTGTTATACCCTAACAGTCGATTGTTATAAGTGGACGTCGGCAAAGAAGGTTCTCCAGTCAAGTGATCGCTTGGAGCACTTGACTGGTTACTCAATCAGTCGACTGATGGTATTATCAGTCGACTGATCAGAGTCCCGTTGGGCAATGACGATCGCAGATCTGGCTCACCAATAGACATTGGATGGCATCAGCTACAGTATCAGTCGATTGATATTGTACATAAGTCGACTGATCGAGGCTCAATGGGAAAATCAACCTCTTCTCTATAAAAAGAGGTCATGGGGTGCTTGAGGAGGCTAGTGCTTATATTCTAAACTTACTCTTAATCTCCCCACATTTTCTTAAGCTTTCTAAGTGTTTTTAGTCCTCCTGTTTGTTAGTAATATATGAGAGATGTCCTAAGGCAATCGCCTTATGTATGAACCATTTATATGATAAATGAAGATTCACTATTTGAGTATACATGTTTCATGTATTTGATTGGATCTTAAACTCATTCTTGAATGTCCACGATGCGATTCACAAGATGAGAGAATTTGTGATTGGATCACAACTAGTGAGTATCTCTACATGTGTAATTGTGATGTATCGGAATTATCCCTAGTCGATGAATTGATGGATTTGGACACCATCAATTCTGTCGAGACTAGCACGAGGTATACTCCATGGTGTATCCAAGCAGCTGATTCTCACTGGCTGGAGACATTGTGATGTCCGAAGTTAATCGTGGATGCTAGTTATGGTAACTAGTTCATTGTAGTGACCAGCCGTAAGACTTCATATGGTTCTCTGCATATATATATATGTCAATGAAGTTCTTACTGTAGCTTAAGTGCGATGTTCCTTTGACTTGCGGTATTCAAGTCATCTTGATCATGGAGACTTATGCTTTGACATCTTAAGCAAACATCTCTAAGGAGATGTGGACCCGAAATGATTGGGTATAAGTCGAAGTGATCGAAGGTGTTTGAATAGCCTATAAAGGATTCACCACTCCTTGCGAGGAGATGTATACCCATGGCCTCTCGTCGGATTGTTACTAAAGTCTTTGGCCAAAGCATTACATGTTTAGAGTAAGGTACTCTTCGATACATGTAGAGTAACTAGAATCCGTAGGACGAGGAAATGATACTTGGGCTAGGTGTGACGTAGTCAGCCTAGTGGGGACTGACACTATAGACCATGTCCTGAACCAAGTGGGTATAAGATGAGTGAAGGGAATGGGGCACGAATCATTCGAGCTGCTGAAGGGTTTCAGAAATAGTTCTGGATCAACCGTTGATCTTTTCGGTTAATTGGGGAATATGATGTACTACTAGGTGTCACTCATGATCGTTCTATAATTAATGGTTAATTATAGACGGCCAACATAAACCAAGAAGCTATTTGGTCACACGCACAACGAGCGTAATCCAAAGGATTTAAAACGAGCTTGAAAATGGGATTCTCAGACCGAGAGAAACTAGGTTTGGTTGGACCAAACATAAAGCGAGCATGAAATCGTTTCAGTCGCAATGGAAGCGTGGATGGGCCTAGTCTTATGAAGACGTAATGGATAAACCAAAATGGTTTGGTTCTAATCCAATGGAGGAGAATAAACCAAAGGGTTTGGTTTATTTTAAACGAATGAACCAAAAGTTGGTTCGGTTCGTTTTAACTTAAAATAAACCATCATGGTTTGGTTTATTTTAACTTATCTTAATGGAGCGGGTTAACGAGCCTAATGGTTATGATCCAATAACCATTAAGAGAATTAGTTCTCTATAAAAGAGGGCTTAATGGATAATTAAGCCCTAATCCAAACCCTAACTTGGAGTTTCCTCCCAACCTAGTTGTGACGCCCAACCTAGTTGTGCCGCCCAACCTCCATTGCCGCCCAGCTAGTTGTGCTGCCATCTAGCTCCTTGCCAGCGTCCAAGCTTCATCCGGTGAACCCTCCAGCGACCCTCCGGTGATCTTCCTAGGCCTCGGTGAAAAGGTGAGCACTTGACTTCCTTGTTTTGGCCGGCGCCTACTCCTCCACCAAGCTGTCCAGTTTTCTGGATAGCTTCTTCTCCTCTCGTCGGAGCGTTGTTTGGACGGCGGTTAGAGCTCCGACAGCGGCTAACTTACCGGGGATTCGATCTCTGGTAATCCTCTAAGGTGGAGGACGAAGGATTCATCAATTGGTTGATGAATACCTCTCCGGAGAAGCGAGTTTTGAGAACTCGTAATAGGATCCGAATTTGGATTCGGATCGTGATCATCTCTCGATCACGTCGTCTTCAACACGAGGCTAGTAACCTGTACGAAGACGAAGCTCGTGGCTTAGCGAAGTCATCCCGAGGAACTCGGCGTGGATACGGATAGAGACGATTCTAGCGAGGATCGTTCCGGTTGATGTCGTTCCCGCTACACGTCATATGAAAGGTATAACGTAGATAAATTTCCTTTTATTGCAAATTTAAATTTACGGTTATGTCTACACTTGTTGTAATATGCATGCGTGTGTTGTGTGTATTGTAATAAATGTAGATTTATTATTTTTTATTGCTTCCGTTGTGTTCATGTTTGCGAAACATGATCGAACACACACACGCCGCGGTGTTGGAAACCCAACAGTGGTATCAGAGCCCAGGTTGTGTTTCGACATAATCGTAAAAATGGTTTTGCGATAGTCATAATTTATTTATGGAAATTCTCTAATTTTGGAAATTTAGAAGTATTTATGGAAATTTTTCAATTTTGGAAAGTCTAGAAGTATTTATAGAAATCTTCCACTTTTGGAAAGTTTGAAGTATTTATGGAAATTGATATTTTCCATAAATAAAATATTTGATTAGATTCTAGAAAATTGTTTCCTAATTTAATCATGATTTGATTTGGGAAATCAAATCATAAAATATTTTATTTCCATAAGTAGTTTTAATGATTTAGGAAATTGGTTTCCTAAATAGATTTTTCTTAATCAAAGAATTCCATGAATAAAATATGTGATTAGATTTGGAAATTTGTTTCCTAATTTAATTATGATTTGATTTGGAGAATCAAATCTTAAACATATTTTATTTCCATAAATAGTTATGACATATAAGGAAATATATACATGACATAATTGTATGTCATGTAATTGCATTAGATGCATAACATTATGCCATGCGTGTCGTGACATGTAGATGTATGCCATGTATGCTATGCTATGTAGATAATAGTTATTTGCATGCAAAGAGGATGAGACATAAAAACCCTTAAACAATATTAAAGCCTACACCTTCCATTAATATGGTTAGAACCAGAGTTCCGTTTATTGTTTGGGTTGTTGGACTCTCTCCAAGCTCGGCTCGAACCCGAACATGTTCAAACCATGGAATAGTTTAATACTAATATGGTAAGAGTCAGAGGTCAATCGTTAGCTTTGGTTGTTGGACTCTCTCCAAGCTGGGCTAATTGGTTGAATGCGCTCTAACCATATTAAAACTATTTCCCGATTAATGGGTTGGCTTTAACCTGGAGCATCGACCTGATGGACTCTCTCCAAGGTCGATGTAAAGGGAGGTGAAGTTGGGTGCTATGCATATGATGCATACTTGTTAATGTGTTAACAACCCGATGTATGTGTGAACATTCAATTAGTTGATAGCACATTGTGATAGTTGCATATACGTGATATGCAATCAGTATAGTTGATACCTACCGTCGTAGTTATGAATGGCTTGTTGGACTCTCTCCAAGGTTGTTCATAACTATGATGGATATCAGCCCATTCGGAGATGGACCTACGATCTCTCGAAGTGATTTTGGGGTTTTTGAAATTCGAAAAATGAATGTGATTTATAAATGTATCTTGATGCATTTTAAAATCATTTTCTCATATATGCTCGTTTTGTATTTCTAGGTCAATAAATTGATCATGACGTCTTTGAATTTGCGCACTATTTTGGATTCGAACAAACTGATTGGGCCTAACTTCCTGGACTGGCTTAGAAACATGAGAATTGTTCTCAAGACGGAAAAGCTTGCATATGTCCTTGAAGAGCCTCTTCCTGACCGTCCTAAGGACGATGCAACTCCAGACCAAATGTTGGTCTATCAGAAGCATGTGGCAGATTCTGAGCTGGCGAGTTACATCATGCTAGCGGCGATGGTACCTGAGCTGCAAAAACAGCATGAGCATGTGGATGCTAATACTATGGTCTTCCATCTTCATGAGTTGTTCGATGAGCAAGCGAGATCTGAAAGGTTCGAGGTCTCTAGGCTCCTCTTCACCACGAAGATGCAAGAAGGTTCATCTGTAGTGCAGTTTGTGCTAAAGATGAACGGGTACATCGAGCGGCTAGCTACCCTCGGTTTTGTTATGGATCATGAGTTAAGTATTGACTTAATTCTACATTGTTTGCCCAAGAGTTTCTCGCAATTTGTGATGAACTATCGGATGAACAAATTGGAATCCACCATTCCCGAGCTCCTCAATATGCTGAAGACTGTGGAGCCTTCTGTGAAGCATGAGGACAAGGTGGTTTTGTTAGTTGATTCCTCAAAGAAAGGTTCTAAGAGGAAGGCAAAAGAACAGAAGAAAGGAAAGAACAAAAAGGCAAAGAAGGCGGAACCAGCGCAAAAGGGCACTTGCCATCACTGTGGCAAGGAAGGCCACTGGCGAAGAAACTGCAAGATTTATCTTGAGTCCATGAAGAAGATGAAGGCATCCGATGCCCCATCCTCTTCAAGTATCTTCGTTATTGATTGTCATTCTATTTCCTTGGACACTTGGGTATTGGATACTGGGTGTAGCTCACATATATGTAATGACATACAGGGGCTAAGGAATAGAAGAAGACTTGTCAGAGGGGAGTCAAATTTGCGAGTTGGCAATGGAGCAAAGGTTGCTGCGGTCACCATCGGAACTTATTTGCTGAAGCTCCCTAGTGGACTAGTCTTAGAACTGGACAATTGCTATTATGTTCCTTCTCTAATAAAGAACATTGTTTCTATTTCCTGTTTAAATAGAAATGGTTTCCATTTGACGTTTAGTAACAATTGTTGTTATATAACTTTAAATGGCGTACTTTATGGAACTGGAACCTTGAGTAATGGCATTTATACGTTGGACGTATCCAGTGACATTTTCAATATCGAAGCGAGCAACACGCGTGCACGAAAGGATAATCAAATAGACTCCTATATGTGGCATTGTCGTTTTGGCCATATAAGCAAGAAAAGCATGTCCAAATTACACCGATGTGGAATTCTTGAATCGTTTGAATTGGATTCATACGATACATGCGAATCATGCTTAAAAGGCAAGATGACTAAGTTACCTTTTACTGGAAAAGGTGAACGAGTGGGAGAGTTACTAGGTCTGATACATACTGATGTATGTGGACCTATGTCAACTCAAGCATTAGGAGGCTATAGCTACTTCATTACCTTCACCGATGATCACTCACGGTTTGGGTATGTGTTCTTGATGAAACACAAGTCTGAAGCCTTTAAAAGGTTCAAAGAATTCAGAAATAAAGTAGAGAAACAACATGACAAGAGTATTAAAATACTTCGATCGGATCGAGGTGGTGAATACTTAAGTCAAGAGTTTCTTGATTATCTAAGAGACAATGGTATATTGTCTCAATGGACTCCGCCCTATACACCACAAAGATAATGGTGTATCCGAGAGGCGAATCGACCTTATTGGACATGGTCGTCAATGATGAATCATGCAACTCTTCCCAAGTCCTTTGGGCTATGCACTTGCATAACATTGCTTACTTGTTAAATGTAATGCCTACCAAGGTAGTCTCAACTACTCCATATGAGATATGGAATAGTAAGAAACCTCATGTATCTTACTTGAAGATATGGGGTTGTCTCGCTTATGTGAAGCTGATCAGACGTACAAATTGATGCTAAGTCCGATAAATGTCTATTTATTGGATACCCTAAGGAAACAAGGGGTTACCAATTCTATCATCCTGTGGAACAAAAGGTGTTTGTTTCAAGGCATGCTGTTTCTAGAGAAAGAGTTTCTCTTGCAAGAAAACAAGTGGGAGGTGTCGTCGAGCTTGAGGAGGCTCGAGAGACTCAAATAGACATTGATGAGATACTCGTGAAGCACAACAAATGACAACTCATAGTGATGAGCAATCTACTGACCTATTGTAACACCACATCTTCGTAGATCCGCAGAACACGCAATATTCCCGAGAGATATGGATTTCGTAAGTGAATCGAACGACGTGTTACTCATTGATGATGAGGAGCCTACCAGTTATGAAGAAGTGCTGACAAGTTCAGAAAGGGATAAGTGGCTTGGTGCCATGAAGTCGGAAATGGATTCCATGTATGAAAAACCAAGTTTGGAACTTGGTTGACCCACCTGAAGGGATAAAGCCTATAGGGTGCAAGTGGGTTTTCAAGAAGAAAACCGACATGGATGGTAATGTGATTACCTATAAGGTAGATTGGTGGCGAAAGGATATCGCCAAAAACAAGGTGTTGATTATGACGAAACCTATTCGCCAGAGCTATGCTTAAATCCATTCGGATGCTCCGCCATAGCGGCTCATTATGATTATGAGATATGGCAGATGGATGTGAAAACAGCTTTCCTTAATGGAAACCTGCTCGAGGACGTGTATATGATACAGCCTGAGGGTTTCACATCGGTTGATAAAACCAAGGTATGCAAATTGCGACCATCCATTTATGGATTGAAGCAAGCATCCAGGAGCTGGAATATCCGTTTTGATGAGACGAACAAAATGTTTGATTTAACACAAAATCCAGACGAACATTGTGTGTACTAGAAGGTTAGTGGTAGTGCAACAGATTCTAGTATTGTATGTCGATGACATACTACTTATAGGAAACGATGTATCAATCTTACAGTCAGTGAAGGTTTGGTTATCCAAGACATTCTCCATGAAAGACCCGGGAGAAGCAACCTACATCCTCGGGATTAAGATCTATAGAGATAGATCGAAACGGTTGCTTGGTCTTTCGCAGTCTACATATATAGACCGAAAAGCAAAGAGGTTTAGCATGTCTAATCCAAGAAAGGTTTCTACCCATCGTGCATGGGGTACACCTTTCAAGTCTATGTCCGCGCACGTAAGACGAGAGGATTTGCATGAGTAAGATTCCCTATGCATCCGCAATAGGATCTATCATGTATGCTATGTTATGTACGAGGCCCGATGTATCGTATGCTCGAGTGTCACGAGCAGATACCAAATCCGATCCAGAATGGATCATTGGGTTGTTAAGACGATCCTAAGTACTTGAGAAGAACTAAGGATGTGTTCCTAATATATGGAGAAGGGGACATGGTGATACGCGCATACGGATGCCATACATGAATGATTCCAGTCTCATTCCGATACGTGTTCACCTTGAATTGAGTTGGAAAATTTCCAAACAAGAGATCAGAGCGGATTCTACCACTAAGGTAATACATTGCGGCAAAGAAAGGAGCGGTTTGGATCAAAAAGTTCGCTCATGAACTTGGTGTGATTTCGCCATTGTTGAAGCAATACCGGCTCATCGCGATAACAATGGAGCAATTGCAAAGGCGAAAGAGCCAAGGTCTCATCAACGATCCAAAATGTGGGCCGCTATCATCTTATCGAGAGATCATCGAGGAACGAAATACAAATCGAGAAAATTCCCACGAAAGGAACTTAGTGGATCCTTGACTAAAGCATTACCTCAAAATAAGTTTGAGGGTCATGTTCGAGCTTATGGTATTGATACCGTGAGCGATTGGCATTAGGCCAAGGGGAGTCTGTTAGTAATATATGAGAGATGTCCTAAGGCAATCACCTTATGTATGAACCATTTATATGATAAATGAAGATTCACTATTTGAGTATACATGTTTAATGTATTTGATTGGATCTTAAACTCATTTACTGAATGTCCACGATACGATTCACAAAGATGAGAGAATTTGTGATTGATCACAACTAGTGAGTATCTCTACATGTGTAATTGTGATGTATCGAATTATCCCTAGTCGATGAATTGATGGATTTGACACCATCAATTCGCCGAGACTAGCACGAGGTATACTCCTTGGTGTATCCAAGCAGCTGATTCTCACTGGCTGGAGACATTGTGATGTCCGGAGTTAATTGGTGATGCTAGTTATGGTAACTAGTTCATTGGAGTGACCAGCCGTAAGACTTCATATGGTTCTCTGCATATATAGATATGTCAATGAAGTTCTTACTGTAGCTTAAGTGCGATGTTCCTTCGACTTGCGTATTCAAGTCATCTTGATCATGGAGACTTATGCTTTGACATCTTAAGCAAACATCTCTAAGGAGATGTGGACCCGGATGATTGGGTATAAGTATAAGTGATCAAGGTGTTTGAATAGCCTATAAAGGATTCACCACTCTTGCGAGGAGATGTATACCATGGCCTCTCGTCGGATTGTTACTAAAGTCTGGCCAAAGCATTACATGTTTAGAGTAAGGTACTCTTCGATACATGTGAGTAACTAGAACTGAGGACGAGGAAATGATACTTGGGTGACGAGTCACCTAGTGGGGATCCATACACAGACCATGTCCTCAACCAAGTGGGTATAAGATGAGTGAAGGGAATGGGGCACGAATCATTCGAGCCAAGGGTTTCGTAAATAGTTCGATCAACCGCTGATCTTTTCTGCTAATTGGGGATCATGATGTACTACTAGGTGCCACTCATGATCGTTCTATAATTAATGGTTAATTATAGACGGCCAACATAAACCGAGAACCTATTTGGTCACACGCACAACGAGCGTAATCCAAAGGATTTAAAACGAGCTTGAGAATGGGATTCTCAGACCGAGAGAAACTAGGTTTGGTTGGACCAAACATAAAGCGAGCATGAAATCGTTTCAGTCGCAATGGAAGCGTGGATGGGCCGAGTCTTATGAAGACATAATGGATAAACCAAAATTGTTTGGTTCTAATCCAATGGAGGAGAATAAACCAAAGGGTTTGGTTTATTTTAAACGAATGAACCAAAAGTTGGTTCGGTTCGTTTTAACTTAAAATAAACCATCATGGTTTGGTTTATTTTAACTTTTCTTAATGGAGCGGGTTAACGGGCCTAATGGTTATGATCCAATAACCATTAAGAGAATTAGTTCTCTATAAAAGAGGGCTTAATGGATAATTAAGCCCTAATCCAAACCCTAGCTTGGAGTTGCCGCCCAACCTAGTTGTGCCGCCCAACCTCCATTGCCGCCCAGCTGGTTGTGCTGCCGTCTAGCTCCTTGCCGCCGTCCAAGCTTCAGCCGGTGAACCCTCCGGCGACCCTCCAGTGATCTTCCTAGGCCTCGGTGAAAAGATGAGCACTTGGCTTCCTTGTTTTGGCCGGCGCCTACTCCTCCACCAAGCTGTCCAGTTTTCTGGACATCTTCTTCTCCTCTCGTCGGAGCGTCGTTTGGACGGCGGTTAGAGCTCTGACAGCGGCTAACTTACCGGGGATTCGATCTCCGATAATCCTCTGAGGTGGAGGACGAAGGATTCGTCAATTGGTTGACGAATACCTCTCCGGATAAGCGAGTTTTGAGAACTCGTATTAGGATCCGAATTTGGATTCGGATCATGATCATCTCTCGATCACGTTGTCTTCAACACGAGGCTAGTAACCCGTACGAAGACGAAGCTCGTGGCTTAGCGAAGTCATCCCGAGGAACTCGGCGTGGATACGGATAGAGACGATTCTAGCGAGGATCATTCCGGTTGATGCCGTTCCCGCTACACGTCATACGAAAGGTATAACGTAGATAAATTTCCTTTTATTGCAAATTTAAATTTACGGTTATGTCTACACTTGTTGTAATATGCATGCGTGTGTTGTGTGTGTTGTAATAAATGTAGATTTATTATTTTTTATTGCTTCCGCTGTGTTCATGTTTGCGAAACATGATCGAACACACACACGTCGCGGTGCCGGAAACCTAACACTCTTCTCTAATCTTCATCTTCATCTTTTGTAAGAAGAGGAGTGTTGTGTAAAGAAAGTTTTCTTAGTGGAGATTCACTTAGGTTGATCCACCTAAAGGATCGCTGTAGAGTAGGAACTTAATCTTCGAATCATGTAAAATCATTCTTGTTAGCGCCTGTGTTTGTATCTCTTATTTTCTTTAGTATTTGTCTTTGCTTCCGCAAACTTTGTTTGTAGAATTCAAGGGAGGCTATTCACCCCCTCTAGCCTTCCAAAGATCCCTAACATTGACTTTGCTGGACCATGTGTATAAGATCAGGTTTCAATTCAAAATTGTTAACTGTAATGGATGGTCCAGCTATACTCGGCCAATATCCTCTGGCATTAGGGGTTGCATAATCTCGTAGGGGTCGGCTACCTAAGTCCACCATGGATGCGTCTTAGTCCTCCATCGTCTTCTGTTCAGCTCTCCTACGATGGTAGGTTCATTGGATTTCTAGATCTATCGAAATCAGGCCTTCTGATCCTAAGCGTCTATGCATACGAAGAACCGAGCCACAAAATTAGGAGTTACCTAATGCTTAGATAAACAAAAAATAGCCTAAACTAATACTAAATCAAATGCAAAAAATTTAAACTAAAGGTTAATGCAATGTAACTACTGAAATAAATCTAAACTTACTATAGATATTAAAAATCTAAGACTGAAGTAAATCAAATAAAGATGAAAAATAAAGCAAGTAAATAAATCTACCCTAAGTTTGATCCAATTATCCACCCCTTGATTCGATATTGAATAAATCAGTCTTCGACAATAGTGTCAAAAACATGATGTGCACAAACACGACCTCAAATCTCATGACGGGAACCATCGAGGACTCGAAGAACTTGCTCACGCTCAATCCCTGCAAGTGCACGGATGTCGTCAAGTAATAAAAAGATTATCGATCCCACATGGATTGAGATTCGAGTACCGATTGGTTTAGTGGACGTTATTGTTCGGAGTTCCATTCTAATGGTTGTGATGACGAGGGTTGTTGGCGGTCCTAACTCTCGTACGGTGTCACACGGAGGAAAGAAGGGTTGCTACGAGTCTTTTAAGGGAATTCTAGGATTTCAATCTCGCTTGTGTGTCGTAGAACATGTTGGGTTTCCGGCACCGCGGCGATTGTGTGTTCGAACATGTTTCGTAAACATGTGCACAGCAGAAGGAATAAAAATAATAAATCTAATTTATTACAACACACACACCACACACATGCATAGTACAACATGTGTAGACATAATCATAGTTTCAAATTTTACAATAAAAGAAAATTTATTCTATGTATATCTGACGTATCACGTGTAGCGGGAAAGACATCAATCGGAGCGATCCTCGCTAGAATCGCCTCTATCCGTATCCACGCCGAGTATCATCGGGATGACTTCACAAATTCACGAGCCTCTTCTTCGTACAAGTCACAAACCTCGTGTCGAAGACGATGTGATCGAGAGAAGATCACAATCCGAATCAAAATTCGGATTCAAAACAAGTCCTCAAAAACTCGCTTCTCCGGAGAGGTATTCGCCAACCGTTTGACGAATCCTTTGTCCTCCACCTATGAGGATTACCGAAGATCGAATCCCCGGCAAAGTAGCCACTGTCGGATCTCCAAACGTTATCCAAATGACGCTCCGACACGAAATAAACAAGCTGTTCAGAAAACTGGACAGCTTTGGTGGAGGATTAGTGCCGGCCAAATAAGGAAGCTAGATGATCACCTTGTTGCGGGAGCCAAGGAAGATCACCGGAGGGTCGCCGGAGGATCACCAGCTGAAGCTTGGAAGCCGACAAGGAACTTGGACAGCGGCACAAGGGTGGGCGGTGGCTAGGGTTTGGGCACCGACCACAAGAGGAGAAGGAGAGGGGCGGCAACTTAGGATTAGGGCTCTCATTAAACCCTTGAGCCCTATTTTATAGAGAACATATTCTCCTAATGGTTATTGGTTCATAACCAAAACTCGTTAACCCACTCCATTAATTTAAGTTAAAATAAACCAAACTGATTTGGTCTATTTTAAGTTAAAACGAACCGAACCAACTTTGGTTCATTCGTTTAAAACAAACCAAACCCCTTTGGTTTATTCTCTACCATAGGATTAGATCCAAACCAATTTGGTTCATCCATCATGTCTTCATAAGACACGGCCCATCCAAGCTTCCATTGCGCCTGAAATGATTTCATGCTCGCTCCTTGTTTGGTCCAACCAAACCTAGTTTCTCTCGGTCTAAGAATCTCATTCTCAAGCTCGTTTTAAATCCTTCGGATTACGCTCGTTATGCGTGTGACCAAATAGGTTCTTGATTTATATTGGCCGTCTATAATTAACCATTAATTATAGAACGATCATGAGTGGCACCTAATAGTACATCATGATCCCCAATTAATCGAAAAGATCAACGGTTGATCCAGAACTATTTCTGAAATCCTTCAGCAGCTACAATGAATCATGTCCCATTTCCTTCACTCATCTTATACCCACTTGGTTCAGGACATGGTCTATAGTGTCAGTCCCCACTAGGTTGACTACGTCACACCTAGCCCAAGTATCATTTCCACATCCTACGGATTCTAGTTATTGCACATGTATCCAAGAGTACCTTACTCTAAACATGTAATGCTTTGGCCAAAGACTTTAGTAACAATCCAACGAGAGGCCATGGGTATACATCTCCTTGCAAGGAGTGGTGAATCCTTTATAGGCTATTCAAACAACTTCGATCACTTCGACTTATACCCAATCATCCTGGGTCCACATCTCCTTGGAGATGCTTGCTTAAGATGTCAAAGCATAAGTCTTCATGACCAAGATGACTTGAATACCGCAAGTCAAAGGGACATCGTACTTAAGCTTCAGTAAGAACTTCATTGACATATCTATATATGCAGAGAACCATATGAAGTCTTACGGCTGGTCACTCCAATGAACTAGTTACCATAATTAGCATCCACGAATAACTCCGGACATCACAATGTCTCCAGCCAATGAGAATCAGTTGCTTGGATACACCAAGGAGTATACCTCGTGCTAGTCTCGACAGATTTGATGGTGTCCGAATCCATCAATTCATCGACTAGGGATAATTTCGATACATCACAATTACACATGTAGGGATACTCACTAGTTGTGATCCAATCACAAATTCTCTCATTCTGTGAATCGTATCGTGGACATTCAGTAAATGAGTTTAAGATCTAATCAAATACATGAGAACATGTATTCTAAATAGTGAATCTTAATTTATCATATAAATGGTTCTAAAATAAAGCGATTGCCTTAGGACATCTCTCACATATTACTAACAAACTCCCACTTGGCCTAATGTCAATCGCTACTGTATCCAATACCATAGGCTCTAACATGATGCTCAAACTTACTTTGAGGTAATGCCATAGTCAAAGGATCCGCTAAGTTCCTTTCAGTGGGGATTTTCTCGATTTGTATTTCCATCCTACTAATGATCTCTCTGATCAGATGATAGCGGCGAAGCACATGTTTGGAACGTTGATGAGACCATGGCTCTTTCGCCTGTGCAATTGCTCCACTGTTATCGCAGTAGTCCAGTATTTCTTCAACAATGGCTAGAACCACACCAAGTTCATAAATGAACTTCTTTATCCAAACCGCTTCCTTTGCTGCTTCCGAAGCTGCAATGTATTCTGCCTCAGTGGTAGAATCTGCTACAGTGTCTTGTTTGAAACTTTTCCAACTCACTGCGCCACCATTCAAGGTGAACACGTATCCAGACTGAGACCTGGAATCATCCTTGTCTGTCTGGAAGCTGGCATCCGTATACCCACGTTTCACCATGTCCCCTTCTCCATATATTAGAAACACATCCTTAGTTCTTCTCAAGTACTTAAGGATTGTCTTAACAGCCGCCTAATGATCTATTCCTGGATCAGACTGGTATCTACTCGTGACACTCAGAGCATACGATACATCGGGCCTTGTACATAACATAGCATACATGATAGATCCTATTGCGGATGCATAGGGAATCTTACTCATGAAAATCCTCTCGTCTTCTATGCGCGGACACATAGACTTTGAAAGGTGTATCCCATGCCTGCTGTGTAGGAAACCTTTCTTGGATTCCGACATGCTAAACTTCTTTAGCACTCGGTTTATATATGTAAACTGCGAAAGACCAAGCAACCATTTCGATCTATCTCTATAGATCTTAATCCCGAGGATGTAGGTTGCTTCTCCCAGATCTTTCATGGAGAATGTCTTGGACAACCAAATCTTAACTGACTGTAAGACTGAAATATCATTTCCTATAAGTAATATGTCATCGACATACAATACTACGAACACGACTGCAGTCCCACTAACCTTCTTGTACACACAAGGTTCGTCTGGATTTTGTGAGAAATCAAACTTTTTTATTGTCTCATCAAAACAGATATTCCAGCTCCTGGATGCTTGCTTTAATCCATATATGGACCATCGCAATTTACATATCTTGGTTTTATCAACTAATGTGAAACCCTCAGGTTGTATCATATACACGTTCTCGAGCAGGTTTCCATTAAGGAAAGTTATTTTCACATGCATCTACCATATCTCATAATCATAATGAGCCACTATGGCCAAGAGCATCCGAATGGATTTAAGCATAGCAATAGGCGAATAGGTTTCGTCATAATCAACCCCTTGCTTTTGACGATATCCTTTCGCCACCAATCTAGCCTTATAGGTAATCACATTACCATCCATGTCGGTTTTCTTCTTGAAAACCCACTTGCACCCTATAGGTTTTATGCCTTCAGGTGGGTCAACCAAGTTCCAAACATGATTTTCATACATGGAATCCATTTCTGACTTCATGGCTTCAAGCAACTTATCCGTTTCTGAACTTGTCAGAAATTCTTCATAACTGGTAGGCTCCTCATCATCAATGAGTAACACGTCGTTCGATTCACTTACGAGAAATCCATATCTCTCAAAAATATTGTGTGTTCTACCAGATCTACGAAGATGTGGTTTTTCAATAGGTCTAGCCGATTGCTCATCACTATGAGTTATCGGCTGTTGTGCTTCACCAGGTATCTCATCAATGTCTATTTGAGTCTCTCGAGCCTCCTCAAGCTCGACGACACTCCCACTGTTTTCTTGCAAGAGAAACTCTTTCTCTAGAAACACAGTATGCCTTGAAACAAACACATTTTGTTCCACAGGATGATAGAATTGGTAACCCCTTGTTTCCTTAGGATATCCAATAAATAGACATTTATCAGACTTAGCATCCAATTTGTCTGATACAGTCCGCTTCACATAAGCAGGACAAACCCATATCTTCAAGTAAGATACATGAGGTTTCTTACTATTCCATATCTCATATGGAGTAGTGGAGACTACCTTGGTTGGCATTCTGTTTAACAAGTAAATAGTTGTCTGAAGCGCATATCCCCAAAAGGACTTGGGAAGATTCGCATGATTCATCATTGACCTGACCATGTCCAACAAGGCCCGGTTACGCCTCTCAGATAGACCATTATGCTGTGGTGTATATGGCGGAGTCCATTGAGACAATATACCATTGTCTCTTAGATAATCTAGAAACTTTTGACTTAAGTATTCACCACCTCGATCCGATCGAAGTATTTTAATACTCTTGTCATGTTGTTTCTCTACTTCATTTCTGAATTCTTTGAACCTTTCAAAGGCTTCAGACTTGTGTTTCATCAAGAACACATACCCGAACCGTGAGTGATCATCGGTGAAGGTAATGAAGTAGCTATAGCCTCCTAAAGCTTGAGTTGACATAGGTCCACATACATCAGTATGTATTAGACCTAGCAACTCTCCCACTCGTTCACCTTTTCCTGTAAAAGGTAACTTAGTCATCTTGCCTTTTAAGCATGATTCGCATGTATCATATGAATCCAATTCAAACGATTCCAGAATGTCACATCGGTGTAATTCGGACATGTGTTTCTTGTTTGCATGGCCTAGACGACAATGCCACATATAGAAGTCTAATTGATTATCCTTTCGAGCACGCTTGTTGCTCGCTTCGATATTGAAAATGTCACTGGATACGTCCAACGTATAAATATCATTGCTTAAAGTTCCAGTCCCATAAAGAATGTCATTCAAAGTTATGTAACAACAATTGTTACTAAAAGTTAAATAGTACCCATTTCTATTTAAACAAGAAATAAAATGATGTTCTTTATCAACGAAGAACATAAAATCAATTATCCAGTTCTAAGACAAGTCATGTAGGGAGTTTCAATAAATACGTTCCGATGGCGAGTGCAGCAACCTTTGCTCCATTCCCAACACGTAAATTTGACTCTCCCTTGATGAGTGTTCTTCTATTCCTTAGCCCATGTATGTCATTACTGTAGGGATGTATATTGAAAAGTCTATCTTTTCTATGAACATCTTTATTTTTTAAATAAGAATCACATGATCATTGTTTGCATATTTTTATGGTTATGCAATATTGTCTAATACTTTACATTGTAGATAACATGGTGTGTGGTGTCACACGGGAGATCATGTTATCGGCCCCTTAAAAAATATAAGTAAAGGCTCACAACTGAGATGGCTTTGGACAAACCATCGGAATGGTTGTAGTGTGATTTGGTTTTGGTTTGTCTTGACCATAGAATCACACTAGTACACTTTGTGTGTATTGAGCAGGACCCACATAGAGGTGATTCAATTTATTGCTGACTACATAATTGAATCGGACCTCAGATATTATTTAGTACATGCTCTTAATCCCGATATAATAACGGGCACATATACTTAGTAGTTATCTCTTTGATTTACCAATGAGCGAGATTTATAGATTAAATCGATAGGCTCGGTAAGTTGAGAGACGATTTTATTTATATGGTGTGTCGTTGATTATAGGAGGAAACTGTTGGTGCAATCGACCCAGCAGTACCGTGATGGTGTTTTGATGATAGACAAAACTCATGACATGGGATTGTCATGGGAAAGTCCAACATGGTGTTGGCATGGAAAATCCAAGCATGGAGCTTGGTGTGGGAAAGTCCAACATGGGGTTGGCATGGAAAATCCAAGCATGGAGCTTGGTGTGGAAGTCCAAGAAGGAAGCCTTGGCATGGGAAAGTCCAAAGCATTGCGAAGCCGTGCACTTGGTGCTTGGCATGGGAAATCCAAAGCATTGCGAAGACGTGCGCTTGGTGTTTGGTGAGAAATGCATTGCGAAGTCGTGCGCTTGGTGCATTTGGGAAGTCTTGAGATCTTGGCAAGTTCACTGGGCTCGGGTCCTTGAGTCGGTGAAGGATGGCATTGCGAAGCCGTGCGCTTGGTGCATCCGAGGGACCGCCGGACGGGGAGCATATGGAGTGAGCCCAAAGGGAAGCATACTTCTAGGGCATGAGACGCGAAGGATGGCGTTGCGAAGCCGTGCGCTTGGCGCATCCGAGGGACGTAGGTCGAGGGAAGAGAGCTTTGGTGGGGAACTCCATGAGGGATAAGGTGGACTTGGCCAAGTGGCTAAGACTGAGTGTCGGAGGCTCAAACTTGATGTTTGAGGGTTTACCCGACGGTCGGATGCTCAAACAACTTGGTGTTTGAGGTTTTGCCCGACATCAGTCGACTGGCATAGGTGCCGGTTCGACTGATCCAAGTCGACTAGAGTTCGACTGGTGTAAGGCTAGGGTTTTGTGCTTGGCAGTCGACTGCCATGGACATGGCAGTCGACTGATGGGAGTGTCGCGAGCACATAACGCTCCGTAGCCGACTGGGCAGTCGACTACTGGGTCACCAGTCGACTGATGGGCATCATCAGTCGACTGGTAGGTGATCCGTTGGAACTTGTCCGACGTGGATCTGGCCGTTGTGAGACAACGGCTACAGGGGCAGTCGACTGGGGCCTTTTGGCAGTCGACTGCTAGGCGCGAAAACAGCTTGATGCAGGTTATAAATGGAGCACGAGTTGGAGGATTTCGCCATGGTTTTTGTGGAGCTATTGGAGGGGAATTGCTGCTGCATTCCAGTCCTTCAAGAGCCAATCAAAGCAAGCAACAAGCAAAGCGATCAAAGCAATCGGTGAAAGTTTTCTTTTGTATTGTATTTGTGTATTTGCTTGTATTTCTATATTACATTGTAATTGCTTGTGAGAGGTTTCTCCACCTCCGACGTGTTGTCGAGAAGGAGTGTTATAGTTAGTGTCGTGCGCATAACTAGAGCTCGGTGAGCTCGCCCGTGGAGTAGGAACCATTCGGTTCTGAACCACGTATATCTTGTGTTGTGTGATTGTGTATTGTTAGCTTCATTATTATTATTATTCCGCTGCGCTAACGACAATCGTAGATAAGCAACGCAAGAAGAACGAACGAATTACGACATCCAACTAACGAGGGCTATTCACCCCCCTCTAGTCGGCCGTACCGATCCCCTACAAGTGGTAACAGAGCCGAGGTCACTCTTCAAGGACTAACCGCTGCGAGAGCACTACAAATGGCCGGCTTCATCCATCCACCGAAATTCGATGGAGATTTTGCTTGGTGGAGGAAACGGATGGAGGTATATCTAGAAACCGATTTTGATTTTATGATTATTATAGAAAACGGTTTTGAAATGCCTAGGGACAAGTACAACAAGCCAATTGAGAAGTCAAAATGGACCCAAGACCAAATCAAAGACTTCAAGACAAATCTCAAGGTAATCAAGTTGATTAGTGATTTGTTGCCTAACACTATTTGGTCTAGATTGGGTGATTATAGGGATGCAAGGGAATTATGGAATAAGGTAATGAAATTCCAAGAAAATTCCCAATCGGCACAAGTAGAGGGGAATGCCGAAGAAGAAGCACCCACAACATTTGAAGATGTTGATGATTTGGTGGAGACCTCCACTTCTAGCATTGAGGGGGAGGAAAGGCAATCTTCCATCCCGGAGCAAGAACAAGAAGCATCTACATCCAGGAGAAGTGAAGATCATGAAGAGGCCTCCACCACCTCCCTAGGTAACTCAAGTGTTATTACTTTAAATAAAAATCACATAATATGCTTTGAGTGTAGGGAGAAAGGACATTATAAGAGCAAATGCCCTAAATTGGCTAAGAAAAAGGCATCGACACCAAAAGTCAACCCAAAGTCAAACAATGCCGGTTTTCCCAAAATCAAGAGCAAAGAGCACATTGTGTGCTTCAAATGCAATCAAAAGGGACACTACCGAAGCCAATGCCCTAGGGGGAGGAAGAAAGGGCAAGAAGGTGCAATTCATGTAGGGGGAGCTCCTAAAGCTAACCCTAAGGTACATTTAGTTAATGCACCTTTAATTCCTAAAGTCAAAAAGCATGTTAAAAATTATTTTAGTTCTCTTGCCATTATTAATGAAAAGCATGCTAGGAGAAACAATAAGGTTTATTGCTTAGGTGCCAAGCATGTCCATATGACTAAAGACAAACCTAGGACTCATAATTCTAGAAATATCTTGCCTAGGGAGTCAATTAGGAGAGTAGAAGAAAATTTGGGTATTAATCCCAAAAAGTCTAGGCACATGCCTAAGAAGAAGAGGTTTTCCCAAAAACCTAATGAAAATTCAAAAATGGGAAAATTAGAGCTAGAGAACCAAGTCTTGAGGTCAAGACTTGAGAGAATGGAGAAAGCCCTTAGAATCATAGAAAATTCAATTCTAGGGTCAAATGTCCAAAAGTCAAGACCTAAGGTTCAAAAACGGTCTAAGGGCAAGGAAGGTTTGGGTGACAAACCTAAGCCTAAGAAGACTTATCATAATGTTCCATTTAATTATGGAACTATTTCTAGGTCTAGGAAAACCAAGGCTAATAGGGAAGTCATCCCTAAGTCTAGGCATGTTATGTGTTTAGTGGCTAACACCTCAAGGAAATCAAATGTAGCCACTAAGAAGGTCAATGGAGGAGTCACCTCTAGAGTTGACCTAGGAAAGACCCAAAAGACTATGGCTTCAAAGCCTAAAAGGGTCATTAGGAAGGTATCTAGGGAAGTTATCCCTAGGGAATACCTTATTAACCCATGGAGCTCCAATAGATATTGGGTTCCTAAGAGCATGATTGATTCACGCTAAATGGGTTAGGGTGTGTCAACCCTAAGTGGATAGGTAGTTAACCTAACCATAGTAGAGTTGACACATTAGGGTGTGCCAATATGGTTTGAGAAGTTAAAAATGATTTAAATTGGCACAATTAGGTTTTAGAGGTATTGGTGTCCCTTTTTGGGTTTTTGGCACACTAGGAAATGAATGACATTAAGGCAAAATTTAATTAATCTCTAGAAATGGCAAATTGATTCTAACACTTAGGTATTCTATACCTTAGTATGCTTTACTTGCCATTATTTGCTTGCCTTGCCATGTCATGACATCATTCTCATTTTTATTTATAAAAATGTCATGATAATGTTTAGACTTATGTTTGTATGTCATGTATGCTTAATTTTTCATTCACATGCCATGACATCATGATTTTGGCATATGTCTTTATCTATATCATAATTATGCCATAATCATCATCATGCATAAATTAAAATGAAATTAAGGACTATGGCATGATTTGATGGGAATCAAATAATATTGCCTTAGAAATATGCATGAGAATTTAAAAGAACAAAAACCCACATCTCACTATATTAATTGCCTTGAATGTGTTTTACATATCTAGATATTTGTGAGATGTTTAGGAAAATGAAAATAAAGGTTTTGAAAACATTTTGAAAACATTTTGAAAACATTTTGAAAAACCTTGGTGAAGCCTATCTTGTGATAGCTATCACCATTGAATAGGATGATACAAAGAAGGCTTATTATTGAAGCTTTTCTAAAATTTTGAACTTTGTATCAATCTCCTAATTTAATGGGTAAAATAATTTTCCAATATTTTTCACCCAAATGTTTAGGATAAGTAATATGCATATGAAATTTCATGAATTTTAAACTTATGTATATTTACTTATGGATTTCGAAAATCCATTTAAAATCATAGATGTAAAGATCAATGATCGCCATGGATGGCACCCATCGATGGGGTGGCAAATGATCGATTGATTTCACTCGACTGCCCAAGCTGATTTCGGGTAAATCTTGTTGGTTATGCCCATGTTCAGCTAGGTTAAGGTCCCCTAACCACTCCTAACCCTAGGATATGCTTGGGAGAGCATTAGAGAGGGTGGAAATCCATTGGATATGGATTAGGAGTTGGGTTGAGGGTGAGTATCAATTTTAAGGTGGAAGAGAGTTCATTGTTGAACTTTGCCTTAATTTTGGTTTGGTTAATGTTCCTATTGGCTTAGGGACTCTCCAAGGACATTGTTGGTGCAATAGTCAAGGGGGGGCAAGCCTCTAGGGGGAGATATCCTTCATGAGAAGATGGATGTGTATTTCCTCATGGGAGGAAATTGGGTTGCCTCTCTTTAAGTGATATAGGATCACTAGAAAGATTGTAGGCATGTATTCCTCCAAGGGAGAGATTGTAAGATCTCATTGGGATATGAGACATTCATACCCTTGGGGAGGACCTTTTTGATGTAATGTCAAAAAGGGGGAGAAGTTACCAAGTTACCAATTAGGGTTCATTGGAATTCTCATTGGGATATGAGAATTGCTAATATGGGAGAATTGGTAGACTTGAGATGGTAGTTTTGTCAATCATCAAAAAGGGGGAGATTGTTGGTGCAATCGGACCAGCAGTACCTTGATGGTGTTTTGATGATAGACAAAACTCATGACATGGGATTGTCATGGGAAAGTCCAACATGGTGTTGGCATGGAAAATCCAAGCATGGAGCTTGGTGTGGGAAAGTCCAACATGGGGTTGGCATGGAAAATCCAAGCATGGAGCTTGGTGTGGAAGTCCAAGGGGGAAGCCTTGGCATGGGAAAGTCCAAAGCATTGCGAAGCCGTGCGCTTGGTGCTTGGCATGGGAAATTCAAAGCATTGCAAAGCCGTGCGCTTGGTGCTTGGTGAGAAATGCATTGCGAAGCCTTGCGCTGGTGCATTTGGGAAGTCTTGAGAACTTGGCAAGTTCACTAGGCTCGGGTCCTTGAGTCGGTGAAGGATGGCATTGCGAAGCCGTGCGCTTGGTGCATCCGAGGGACCGTCGGACGGGGAGCGAATGGAGTGAGCCCAAAGGGAAGCATACTTCTAGGGCATGAGACGCGAAGGATGGCGTTGCGAAGCCGTGCGCTTGGCGCATCCGAGGGACGTAGGCCGAGGGAAGAGAGCTTTGGTGGGGAACTCCATGAGGGATAAGGTGGACCTGGCCAAGTGGCTAAGACTGAGTGTCGGAGGCTCAAACTTGATGTTTAAGGGTTTACCCGACGGTCGGATGCTCAAACAACTTAGTGTTTGAGGTTTTACCTGACATCAGTCGACTGGCATAGGTGCCAGTTCGACTGATCCAAGTCGACTAGAGTTCGACTGGTGTAAGGCTAGGGTTTTGTGCTTGGCAGTCGACTGCCATGGACATGGCAGTCGACTGATGGAAGTGTCGCGAGCACAGAATGCTCCGTAGCCGACTGGGCAGTCAACTACTGGGTCACCAGTCGACTGATGGGCATCATCAGTCGACTGGTAGGTGATTCGTTGAAACTTGTCCGACGTGGATCTGGCCGTTGTGAGACAACGGATACAGGGGCAGTCGACTGGGGCCTTTTGGCAGTCGACTGCTAGGCGCAAAAATAGCTTGATGCAGGTTATAAATGGAGCACGAGTTGGAGGATTTCGCCATGGTTTTTATGGAGCTATTGGAGGGGAATTGCTGCTGCTTTCCAGTCCTTCAAGAGCCAACCAAAGCAAGCAACAAGCAAAGCGATCAAAGCAATCGGTGAAAGTTTTCTTTTGTATTGTATTTGTGTATTTGCTTATATTTCTATATTACATTGTAATTGCTTGTGAGAGGTTTCTCCACCTCCGATGTGTTGTCGAGAAGGAGTGTTATAGTTAGTGTCGTGCGCATAACTAGAGCTCGGTGAGCTCGCCCGTGGAGTAGGAACCTTTCGGTTCCGAACCACGTATATCTTGTGTTGTGTGATTGTGTATTGTTAGCTTCATTATTATTGTTATTCCGCTGCACTAATGACAATCGTAGATAAGCAACGCAAGAAGAACGAACGAATTACGACATCCAACTAACGAGGGCTATTCACCCCCCTCTAGCCAGCCGTACCGATCCCCGACAGAAACCGTGTCCTATATATTAGGATGATGATGTCCCCTTGAGGAGCTCATAAGGTTCATCATGTAAACCCTGTAGGTGGACTTGGTCGCATGATGAAAAGTTTGAGTGGTATTACTCAAGGAGTTAGATGTTGGTTAATTAATGATCAGTAAATTAATTAATCGACTAACATTCAAGATCTTAAACTCGGGGAGAAAATGTACAAATAATATATGGAGCCCATATTATCATATGGGGGTTGGTGAGGTAGATCAATGATGAACCTTTAGTGGATTGGATCATCATTAGTGGATCGTATTTTATGTGGGCTTGATCCATGGGTGGCCAAGACCCAACTCCTCCTCATGGTCCCTATTGTAGCCTATTAACACCTCATGAAGCTTAGATCCAAAGGATAGAAACAAAACTCTAGATCTAAAGGTGGAGATTAAATCTCTAGATCCGACGGTTGAGATTAAATCCCTAGAACCAATGGAGGAGATTAATCCAAGGCATAAACCCAACTCTATAAATAAGGCTTATTGGCATGGATGGAAACTTAATGATAAGGGGATTAGGGTTTGCTTCCTTTGGAGGCTAGGAATCCTAGTTGGTTTAGGATTAGGTTTGCGTGGCTATGGTTTTGGGAGCTAAGGGTGGGCGGCCACAAGTGGATGAGGGTTTCCTTCTTCTTCCTAAGGTCGGCCGGCCACTATTCTTCTCCTCTCTACCTTGGCATGAGCTCATCCTATTCTTCTTCCCCTCTTCCATGGCCGGCAATAAGGAAAGCTAGGATTAGGGTTTGGAAGCTTAGGGTTTAGGAGGCTTGGTTGGCACCAAATAAGGAAGGTTTCTTTCTTCTTCATCCTTGGTGCCCGGCGCCCATTACCTTCTTTCCAGCTCTTGGGTGGCATCCAAATACCCCTTCTCCTTATCCTTAGGTGGTGGAAACAAGATATAGGGTTTTCCCTTGGTGTCTTGGCCGGTTTCCACCATTATCTCCTTCTCCTTGTTGGCCGGCGGCAAGCATTTCTTTTGTTGCTTGTTGGTTGGCTTTAGGAAGGAGAAGAGCCTTGTTTCTATTCTTCCTCTTGCTTTGGATGACCAAGGAAGGAAGATTTGCGATCTAGGAGCTTCGACTTTTGGTAGAGCGTCACGCACACGACGTCCGAAAGGAGGAAGGTCATACATTAGAAGATCGAGAGGTATATCGATTCTCTAATTTTTATATGTTACATGTTTCTATTTGTTTTTCATTTATGAGCATGATATAAATCTATAAATGGCTAAATAATACTTGGATCCCAAGCATAAACACGAAAATCGGTGATCCAGACATCGTCTATTCCACGGCTACTCGTAGAATAGAGGATGGTCGCTTGAACAACTAGTTTGTTCAAGTGACCTCTCTAAACGAATAGCACGACGATGACTTGGTTGCTTTGGCAATCCCTTTTGTCTAAGATTAAATTTTTTAATCCGGGGACAAAGAAGGGATCACCATGAAGGAAACTACCGAGGTGAAGTGGGAAGCAAAGTTTCCCCTCACGTACTCGTTAAGCAAAAACCTTCAATTGGTATCAGAGCTTCCGGGCAAAACCCTTCAATTGGTATCAGAGCCAAGGTTTTCGGTTTTGTGTGTTTAGGATTCGGTTAATTTTTATGCACTTTTTCATATATTATATGTGCCGGATAATAGTAGGATATGCGTAGTTTAACTCTTTGGTTGCAAGCATAATATCCGACTATTATGGCTATATGTGTGTATATGATTGTATGTGTGTAAATATTTATTTTGTTGAATCCTCGGGGTTGACGAGGCTAGTATTTAGTTTTTGTAAATTAAATACGGCATTGTTTAGCCACTCTTTATATTATTTTACTTTCGATCCAGATTTCATGAACACTCCCTCGTGGATTATAGGATCGATGGATGTAAATTAAAATAGGTTTTAGTCTCGGCTCAGATCTCCGGATGGCTCGTACATGGCGTAGAAGGAGCGGACGAGATGGTGATGCGACGGTAGACATATTGAAGACAAAAGCCATAATAGTTGGAAAATAATAAATTTTTCATATTTATTGCTTATTGTTTGATATGCATGTCGTAGCCTAGAAAATTCCTCATTTTCAAATTACTAAGTGGGAGAGGGATATTTTTATAAATTCCCGCGGCCTCCATTACAATTTGACAAGTGATGAAAACAAACTTGCGCGTCGGCTCTGAGTGCCTTCCTTCCCATCGGATGAGTTTGTTTGCGGATCACAAGGTCAAATATGGTTATAGAGAATTATCAAAGAGCGTGTGTACTTCCCCATCGTAAGGCACATAACCCGAGATAATTACCTTGGTACCAAGTAATGGTGAACACTTAGATACAAATATAAGTATCCTCTCCATCGGAGTCACTGCTTTTATTTGTAGGGTCGAATAGAAACCAACTATTAATTTTACTTGTAAAAAAGTTAGGTTGACAAGATAGTAAAAATAATGGGTAAAATCTCCTCTTACAAATGTAGAATTCGTATACGTCCACACTATCGTGGCATACGATATTCTCGGTGTTTTGAGGTGTTGGTTGATTTTGAAATTTTATTGTTTGAGGAATCAATAATTTTTTGAAATCTATAGTAATGATCTATGTGATTCTTAGGATTTTCAAGAATGACTTTCAATCCACTTACTATGATACTACAGGAAACAAACTTACTGTACCCAAATAATGTTAATTGGAAAAGAATCTAGAAATTGTCTTATCTGCTAAGGAGTATAAGTATGCACTCTTCAAAAAGTGTCCTCAGGCCATGGTTGCTCAGAAGATTTCTACTTCTAAGCCGAAAGGCAATAAGAAGAAGAAACAAGGTGAAGCAAAGGTGGAGGGAGGATCTCAGGGAGGAGTGAAGAAGCCGAAAGGCAAGTACTTCACTTACAAGCAGGATGGACATTGGAAGAAGGACTATCCCAATCCAAAGTAGAATAAAGGTATACCCTTTGGACTAGTCGTTGAACCATGATTAGCGGTGTTATCTACCGGCACCTGGAGTGTAGATACGGGAGCCACTGATCATGTCTGCAATACTTTGTAGGGGTTCTAGGAAACCCGACGACTAGCTAAAGGGGATATTACCATTTACTTGGGCAATGCCATGAAGGTGGCGGCTAATGCAGTGGGAGAAGTTTTATTTATCTCTTGAGAAAAATAAAAATTAGGTTATGGAAAATTCCCTTTATGTACCTTTATTTAGAAAGAATTTAGTTTCAGTTTCTAAATTGTTTATGGATGGATATTCTATTTCTTTTAATGACAAAGCTGTTATAAAAAGGAATATGGAGAATATCTGTTCAAGTACATTGATAGGAAATTTATACACTTGAACCAAAACCTCCCACGATGCAAATTGAAGTTTATAACTCATCTTCTAATTCTAATAAGAGAAAAGAACCTTCGAAGATGAACCAAACATATCTTTTGCATCTTTGGCATCTTAGGCTTAGTAATCTTAACCAAAGCAGAATTCAAAGGTTGATAGCTGATGTACCTCTGGGTTCATTAGTTGTGGAGGATCTCCCAACCTGTGAATCTTGCTTGGAGGGTAAGATGACCAAGAGGTCTTTTAAGGCCAAGGGGTATAGAGCTAAAGATGTGTTAGAAATGGTTCATTCTGATTTGTGTGGTCCTATGACTATCCAAGAAAGAGGTGGTCTTGAATATTTCGTCTCTTTCATAGACAATCAACTCAAGATATGGATACATTTACCTGATGCGCCGCAAGTCTGAATACATTGACAAGTTCAAAGAATTCAAGGATAATGTGGAGAAACATCAAGGTAAAAGTATCAAGACACTACGATCTGATCATGGTGGTGAGTACCTCTTGGGAGAGTTTAGGAACTACTTATCAGAGGCTTGGATTCAATCCCAATTGACTGCACCTGGCACACCCCAGTAGAATGGTGTAGCAGAGCGAAGGAATATGACTCTTATGGAGATGGTTAGATCGATGATGAGTTATTCTGACTTGCCAGATTCGTTCTGGGATATGCTCTGGATACGGCGGTGTACATTCTGAACTTGGTTCCATCTAAATCAGTGCCTTCTACTCCCACAGAGTTGTGGACTAGGCGAAAGCCTAGTCTAAAACATATTCGGATATGGGGGAGCCCAGCACATGTGCTGAAGGCAGATGCTGGTAAGTTGGAACCTTGTACAGAATTACGCATGTTCGTTGGCTATCCCAGGGGAATGAAGGGTGGATTGTTTTATAGTCCTAGAGATTAGAGGGTGATCGTTAGCACGAATGCCAGATTTCTAGAGGAAGACTATGTGATGAGCCACAAGCCCAAGAGTAAAATTGTTCTGGAGGAGTTAAAAGGGGAAGTCACTTCTTTAGTACCACCGATATAAGAGGATATACCACATGTCATTGCACCACGTGTCACAGAGGATACACAGGTGATACCTCGTCGTAGTGGGACGGTTGTGAGACAACCTGACAGATTCATGTTCTTGGGAGAATCTTCTGATTTGGTCCTTGGCGAACATGAACCGGATCCCTGGACATATGACAAGGCAATCCAAGATAAAGATGCAGTATCTTGGCAAAGTGCAATGAATGTTGAGATTGAATCTATGGATTCAAATCAGGTCTGGGAGCTAGTAGAACTACCTGATGGTGTAAAAACCATTGGATGCAAGTGGATCTACAAGAGAAAGAGAGGAATAGATGGGAAGGTTGAGACCTTCAAAGCGAGGCTTGTTACGAAGGGGTATACTCAGAAAGAGGGTATCGATTATGAGGAGACCTTTTCGTCGGTAGCCATGCTTAAGTCTATCCGGATTCTCTTATGCATAGCAGCTCATATGGATTATGAGGTGTGGCAGATGGATGTCAAGAAAGCTTTCCTTAATGGAAGTCTTGAGGAAAACATCTACATGAAGCAACCAGAGGGATTCATTGCTAAGGGCAAAGAGCATCTAGTATGTAAGCTTAATTGGTCCATTTATGGATTGAAGCAAGCTTTGAGGTCTTGGAACATCTGGTTTGATGAGGTGATCCAGTCTTAAGGATTTATTCAAAGTCCGGATGAGTCTTGTGAATACAAGAGATGTGACGGAAACGTAGTGGTATTTCTTGTACTATACGTAGACAACATTTTAGTGATTGACAACAATATCAAAGTGTTATCGAGCGTAAGGGTATAGTTGTCCAAACAGTTAGATATGAAGGACTTGGGAGAGGTGGGACACATCCTTGGGATCAAGGTTATATGGGATCGCAGGAAAAGGATGTTGTGCTTATCCCAAGCTTCATACATAGACACGATAATGGATCGTTTTAGCATGTAAAACTCATGTATTTCAGGCATGGAGTTCCTTTATCTAAGGAGGTGTGTCCTAGAACATCTGAGGAGATAGAGGAGATGAAGGCAGTTTCTTATGCTTCGGTGGTAGGAAGCCTCATGTATGCGATGCTATGTACGAGACCAGACATCTGCTTTACCGTCGACATGGTCAGCAGATATCAGAGTAATCCAGGACAAGGACATTGGACTACGGTAAAGCATATATTGAAGTGCCTCAGATGGACTAGGGATTATATGATAGTTTACCGGGCAGACCAATTACTCCCTATGGGTTACACGGATTCTGACTTCCAATCAGATAGGCATAACAGTAAGTCTACCTCAGGTTTTGTGTTTACTTTGGGTGGTGGAGCCATTGTATGGAGGAGTGTCAAGCAGAAATGCATGGCGGACTCTACCATGGAAGTTGAGTATGTGGCAGCCTCTCAGGCGGCTAAAGAAGTTGTGTGGCTTAGGAACTTCCTGATGGACTTGGATGTGATTCCTGGTTTTCCCAGAACTATCACAATTTATTGTGATAATAGTGGTGCAGTTGCAAACTCGAAGGAACCACGAGCCCATAAGGCTAGTAAATACATAGAGCGCAAGTACCACCAGATACGAGAAATCGTAAAGGAGGTAGAAGTTGTTGTCGCCTACATTGCATCAGAGGATGACCTGGTAGACCCTTTCACTAAGGCCCTTCTAGCGAGAGCTTTGATAGGCAAGTGGAGGGAAGGGAAATAAGATGTATGGTAGTATGAGGACAATATAGTCTTTTAGTATAAGTGAAAGATTTTAGGGATGTATACTGAAAAGTCTATCTTTTCTATGAACATCTTTATTTTTGAAATAAGAATCACATGATCATTGTTTGCATATTTTTATGGTTATGCAATATTGTCTAATACTTTACATTGTAGATAACATGGTGTGTGGTGTCACATGAGAGATCATGTTATCGGCCCCTTGAAAAGTATAAGTAAAAGCTCACAACCGAGATGGCTTTGGACAAACCATCGGAATGGTTGTAATGTGATTTGGTATTGGTTTGTCTTGACCATAGAATCACACTAGTAGACTTTGTGTGTATTGAGCAGGATCCACATAGAGGTGATTCGATTTATTGTTGACTACATAATCGAATCGGACCTCAGATATTATTTAGTACATGCTCTTAATCCCGATATAATAACGGGCACATATACTTAGTAGTCATCTCTTTGATTTACCAATGGGCGAGATTTATAGATTAAATCGATAGGCTCGGTAAGTTGGGAGATGATATTATTTATATGGTGTGTCGTTGATTATAGGAGGAAACTGTGTCCTATATATTAGGATGATGATGTCCCCTTGAGGAGCTCATAAGGTTCATCATGTAAACCCTGCAGGTGGACTTGGTCCAGCATGATGAAAAGGTTGAGTGGTACTACTCAAGGAGTTAGATGTCGATTAATTAATGGTTAGTAAATTAATTAATCGACGGATATTCTAGATCTTAAACACGGGGAGAAAATGTACAAATAATATATGGAGCCCATATTATCATATGGGGGTTGGTGAGGTAGATTAATGATGAACCTTTAGTGGATTGGATCATCATTAGTGGATCGGACTTTATGTGGGCTTGATCCATGGGTGGCCAAGACCCAACTCCTCCTCATGATCCCTATTGTAACCTATTAACACCTCATGAAGCTTAGATCCAAAGGATAGAAACAAAACTCTATATCCAAAGGTGAAGATTAAATCTCTAGATCCAACGGTTGAGATTAAATCTCTAGATCCGACGGTTGAGATTAAATCCCTAGAACCAATGGAGGAGATTAATCCAAGGAATAAACCCAACTCTATAAATAAGGCTTATTGTCTTGGACGACAACTTAATGATAAGGGGATTAGGGTTTGCTTCCTTTGGAGGCTAGGAATCCTAGTTGGTTTAGGATTATATTTGGGTGGCTAGGGTTTTGGGAGCTAAGGGTGGGCAGCCACAAGTGGATGAGGGTTTCCTTCTTCTTCCTAAAGTTGGCCGGCCACTATTCTTCTCCTCTCTACCTTGGCATGAGCTCATCCTATTCTTCTTCCTCTCTTCCATGGCCGGCAATAAGGAAAGCTAGGGTTAGGGTTTAGAAGCTTAGGGTTTAGGAGGCTTGGTTGGCACCAAATAGGAAGGTTTCTTTCTTCTTCATCCTAGGTGGCCGGCGCCCATTACCTTCTTTCCAGCTCTTGGGTGGCATCCAAATACCCCTTCTCCATCTCCTTAGGTGGTGGAAACAAGATATAGGGTTTTCCCTTGGTGTCTTGGTCGGTTTCCACCATTATCTCCTTCTCCTTGTTAGCCGGAGGCAAGCATTTCTTTTGTTGCTTGTTGGTTGGCTATAGGAAGGAGATAAGCCTTGTTTCTATTCTTCCTCTTGCTTTGGATGAGCAAGGAAGGAAGATTTTGTTGGGGATCGAATCGGCCGGCTAGAGGGGGGTGAATAGCCCTCGTACGATGGATGTCGTAAATTGCTCGTCTACAAAAGATTAGCGCAAGCAGAATATACAAATAAAAATAGTTAAAGCAAAAGATAAACAAACATTGCTAACAAGGATGTAACGTGGTTCACGGCTACGCCGCTAATCCACGACCTGATTCGTCCTCGGTGAATCACTCCGCCAAAACTAATCCACTATTGGTCTCTCCTTTGCACCAAGCGAGGTGGAGGTAACCTTTACAATCAAGATCACTCTTCTACAATAGAATGAAGATTAGAGCAGGTAGAAGAGTGGAAAACCGTTTAGGGAACTTTGGGAGTAGTTGGGCGTTCAAGCATTAACCTCCCAAAGGCCCATCCTCTTCCTTTTTATAGAGGAAGAGGGTTTCTTCCCGTTGACACAGGAGCAGTCGACTGATGCCCTCGATCAGTCGACTGGTCCTGTAGCCATTGCCCAATAACGACCGCTTTCCACGTTGAATTCTATCCAACAGTATTGGCATCAGTCGACTGATGGCACCCACCAGTCGACTGATGTCAATCAGTCGAGTGCTCCACGAGATCGAATCCATTACGTGCCGTGCACCGCGTCATCGATTGGTGTCGTCCCAGCGGTCGGTGATCAAACCATCGATCATTGCCCGTATCGATAGTCGGTGATCAACTTGATTCAGCTATATTAGACTAGTCGATCGAACCATCGACTCAGAGCAGTCGACTGCCATGACATGGCAGTCGACTGGTGTTGGGAAATCCCATCCGACACTTAGCCAAATGGACAAGTTTCACCTATGAGCTACTACCCCTTCCCGGGTTACATTCGCTCATTCTCATCCCTCGGAGTCCCTCACCTTCGAAGTTCTCTTCGTTCGCGGCCACGTCCCTCGGCAGCATCAGGCGCATGGCTCTGCAATGCTCCTTCGCGTCTCTTGCCTTGAAGTCTACTTCCTCTGGCTTCACTCCAAGCTCCTCGTCCGGCGGTCCCTCGGATGCTCCAAGCGCATGGCTTCCTCAAAGCAATCCTTCACCGACTCAAGGACCGAGTCATGAGATGTGAAACTTGCCACGGCTCCATGTGTGAATTACTATATCCTGCACGACTTCAACGCACATATCAATTCAACATAACAAACTAACTTAAACCCTTAGCCACACACATCAAAACCTAATCATGGCAAGAGATTGCTCTAACAATCTCCCCCTTTTTGATGTGTGGAAATCCGTTTAAGTTAGGTAAAAACATTTGATAAAAATTTCTAAGGTAAGAAAGCATGTAAACATAAACATGATATAGCAACATGCAACTGTTAGGACCCTTGGAACGGCTAGAGGGGGGGTGAATAACGTTTCGCCCGTTCGTGAATAGAATTCGATCTCGTTCGTGTCTACAATTTCGTTAGCGCAGCGGAATACAGATAATGATAACAATAACGAAATAGACAATAAGCTAACACAATGATATAACATGGTTCGGAACCGCACGGTTCCTACTCCACGGATCGAGCTCTAAAGAGCCCTAGTGATGCACACGCACTCACTAATGATAAACACTCCTTCTCGTCACAAGTCGGAGGCGGAGAAACCCCGTACAAACGTTTACAACAATAAACGAAAGGAATACTAGCAATATACAATGTAAATATGAAGTACAAGTAAAGAAAAGACTGATCATGAACATTAGTCCACTGATCATGAACATTAGTCGACTGATGAGCCATCACTCGACTGCTCGTCTCAGCAGTCGAGTGAGACTCCATTCTGTGGCCGAAAATCCGAGCATCAGTCGACTGCTCGTCCATCAGTCGACTGCCTAACAGTGGCAGTCGACTGCTAGGCCACTTCCCGCAGTCAAACTCTAGTTGACTTGGTCCAGTCGACTGCCACATTGCATCAGTCGACTGACACACTTCAACCATGAGGTTTTAACACAAGTATGGTTCTCCCATACTTGCTAGACCACCCTTAGCCTAGACCTAAGCCTTCTAGCCACCTCCATCAGCCTCACGCCTCTCAGATCCCTCCAAGTCATCCATGACTTGTTCATCCATCGTGCTAGCCTTCAGGTGCTTCCATTGGCTATGTCATGCTAACGGTGTCTACACCGCCAAGGCACATTGGACTTACGCCGCCAAGACTCCGCTTGGACTTTACGCCGCCAACCATTGGACTTATGCTGCCAAGACTACCGCTTGGACTTTACGCCGCCAATATCAATCCCCTTGGACTTCTAATGCAAACCCATGTTGGACTTTCCATGCCAAGACCATGCTTGGACTTTCTATGCCAAGACCATGCTTGGACTTTCCCAAATGCCAAGACCATGCTTGGACTTTCCCTTACCAACCCATGTTGGACTTTTACATTGCCAAGACCATGCTTGGACTTTCCATGCCAAGAACTCAAGACTTGGACTTACCATGACAATTACATTGTCATATGTTTTTGTCGAAACATCAAAACACATCAAAACATCACTCGAGCCAAACTCGAGTCCTGGTCAATCGTGACCTGGGCCGATTGCACCAACAATCTCCCCCTTTTTGATGTTTGACAAAAACCAAACAAATTATTGAGTTAGAACACTAACTCAAATCCCTTACCAATTATCCCAAATTGGTAAATACTCTCGAAATGTTCTCCCCCGACTTTCCCTTGCCAACCCATGTTGGACTTTTACATTGCCAAGACCATGCTTGGACTTTCCATGCCAAGAACTCAAGACTTGGACTTACCATGACAATTACATTGTCATATATTTTTGTCGAAACATCAAAACACATCAAAACATCACTCAAGCCAAACTCGAGTCCTGGTCAATCGTGACCTGGGCCGATTGCACCAACAATCTCCCCCTTTTTGATGTTTGACAAAAATCAAACAAATTATTGAGTTAGAACACTAACTCAAATCCCTTACCAATTATCCCAAATTGGTAAATACTCTCCAAATGTTCTCCCCCAAACATTCTCCCCTTTTTGACTAACATCAAAAAGGTTTTCTCTCTAAGGAGGTCAATGTCTCATGTCCCAATGAGATCTTACAATCTCCCCCTTGGTCTTAAAAATACTTAAGATGCCTACCATCTTCCTAGTGATAAGTCCCATATCACTTAAGAGAGGCAATCCTATTCACTCTCCCAATTTCCAAATTGGGTCTCTCAAAAATCCCATCAATTTCCCAATTGATGTCATATTCTCTTAATAACTTCTCCTCTTGAAGGAGAAAAACACATCCATCATCCCAAGATGGATATCTCCCCCTAAAGGCTTGCTCCCCCTTGACCATTGCACCAACAATGTCCTTGGGAGGTCCCTAAGCCAATAGGAACTCTAAGCCATCAAAATTAAGGTTAGAAATTCAACATAGAACTCTCCAACACCTTAAAATTGATACAAACCCTAAACACCTCTCCTAATCCATATCAAATGGATTTTCACCCTTCATCATGCTTCCCAAAGCATATCCTAGGGTTAGGAGTGATTAGGGACCATAACCGTAGCTGAAATCGGGTCAAACAACCTTGTTTACCCCGAACAGCTACAATGAAAGTGATTCGTAAATCGATCGGGCATTCCATCACCGATCGCCACTACTAGCAATGATCGATAACAAAAAATCCGATTTTCAGTGATCAGAAATTATTTTCAGAAAATCATAAATAATTATACGTATATCGAAAAATCACGAAATTTGATACGTATATTACTTATCACTAATACAATGGGTGAAAAATGTTTGAAAATTATTTTACCCATAAAATAGTGAAATTGGCACAAAGTTCAAAACCATTAAAATTTTCAATGTTTTGGTCCTACTTTGTATCAACTTCATCAATGGTGATTGCTATCAAAAGATAGGCTTCAGCAAGGTTTTCTAAAATGATTTTAAAATGTTTTCAAAACTTTATCTTGGATCATATTCCTTAGGCTCTATGTACATGACTTGTACACATGCTCTCCCAATGATCCACAAATAAAATTAGATGAGTTTTAGTTCATCTAGATGCAAAAACTATACACCTTGAACTTAACTCATATCCTAGCATCTCACATGTATCTAGGTTGTATAAATACACATATATGTCAATTGGATGTGAGATGTGGGTTTTGGTTCATTTAATCTAGGGTTTCATGCATTTTTCTAAGGCAACCCTACTTGATTCCCTTATAAATGGGACTCCAAGTCATGCCATTGTCCTTAGTTCAATTTTAATCAATTAAATGCATGAAATGATCATGGCATAAAGATAGCAATAATTAAGCATGGCCAATGATCATGATGTCATGACATATGATAAAATCTAAAAACACATGACATTTGTCTAAATCCTAAACATGATCATGACATATAAATATGATTAAAACTAAGTATGATGTCATGGCATGTCATATGGCAAACAAAGCATGGCATATAAAATATATAGTTATAAGAATACATAAATCTTAATATTAATTGCCATTTGATATAATTAAATATATTTTGCCATATTATTGCTAATCTCCATAGTGTGCCAAAAACCCAAAATGGCACACTAACCTCTAAACCTAAATTGTGCCAATTTTGATCATTTTATCAAACTTCTCAAATAGTATTGGCACATCCTAAAATCTTTTAGGATCATAATTCAAATGTATTTCCAAGGTAATCCTAACCTTGAAAATAACCTAAAGTACCACCTTTGCCATGGTTGAGTTAACTACCCATCCAATCAAGGTTGGCACACCCTAAACCCACCTAGCGTGAATCAATCACGCTCTTAGAAACCCAAAACCAATTTGAGCTCCTAGGGTTAATTAGGTACTCCTTAGGGATAACCTCCCTAGATACCTTTCTAATGACCCTTCTAGGCTTAGAAGCCTTGGTCATTTTGGTTTTGCCATGGTTAACTCTAGGGGTGACTCCCCTTGTAACCTTCTTAGTGACTTCTCTAGGTTTCCTAGAAACCCTAGCCACTAGGCACACACCATGGTCAACTCTAGGGATGACTTCCCTATTGACCTTGGTCTTCCTAGACCTAGTTAGTGTTCCATAGTCAAAAGGAACACAATGATAAGTCACCTTAGGCTTAGGTTTGTGACCCAAACCTTTCTTGCCCTTGGTTGACTTTTGACTCTTAGGTCCTAGGGGTTGACTTTGACTTTTAGACCTAGAAGTTTGACTAATTGACCCTTGCATTTGATTTTGCATAACCTTAAGGGTCTTTTCAAGTTTTTTAAGCCTTGATCTCAAGGCTTGATTTTCCTTTTGTAATATCTCAATTTTTGATTTTTCATTTTCTCTTGAGATATTTTTATTTCTAGGCATATGTCTAGATTTCTTAGCATTAAAGCCTAGATGTTCTCCTATTTTCTTAATGCTTTCCTTAGGTAATATATTTTTAGGGACATTAGTCCCAAATTTCTCCCTATTTTCTACATGAACTCTCTTAGCTCCTAAGCAAAAATATTTATTCCTATTAGCATGCTTTTCATAAATTGCAAGAGAATTAAGGTTCCTAGCATGCTTTTTAGCATTTAAATTAGAAGATGCATTACTAAAATGTACCTTAGGGTTAGCCTTTGGTCCCCCTACTTGTGATGCTTCTTCTTTGGTCTTTTTGTTCCCCCTAGGACATTGATTCCTATAATGTCCTTTTGAATTGCACTTGAAGCATATGATGTGCTCCTTGCCTTTAGGTGTTGGGGAACCGACATCCTTGACTTTTGGTGCCGGTGGAGCTTTCTTAATCTTCTTTGGGCACATGCTCTTGTAGTGCCCGGTTTTCCTATACTCAAAACATATTATATGCATTTTATTATTAACACACATGTTTGAGTTACCTAGGGTAGTGGTGGAGGCCGGAGTTGGATTTTGAGCTTCCTCATCTTGACCGGATGTTGAAGGCTCTTCTTGAGGTTGCTCCGGTATGAAGGTTCTCTCCTCCCCCTCAATCCTTGAGGTGGATGCTTCTTCCACTTCATCCACCTCTTCCGACCCGGAAGTTGACTCCTCACTTTCTTGTGAGGATGATGATGATTCTTCTTCGATCTCCTCCTCTTCCAAGTCTTCTTGGACCGATTCGGGATTGTCGTGGAACTTGATCAACTTGTTCCACAACTCCTTGGCATCCCTATAGCTTCCTAATCTGGACAAAATATCGTTAGGTATCAAATCAATCAACATTTTTGTTACCTTAACGGTTGTCTTGAATTTTTCCCGTTGCTCCTCGGTCCATCTCTTCATCTTGAGGATTTTGCCGTTTTCTCCTCTCGGAGCATCAAAACCTATAGTCACGGCAAACCAATTTTCTATATTCGTCATTAGAAAATATTCCATCCTACCTTTCCAATACGCGAAATATTCACGGTTGAAGGAAGGTGGAATGTTGTCGTCGTCACCCAATTTTTCTTGGAAATCCATGTTCTTCCCTCTAGATTCTTGACTCCGGGTTGTTAATCCGTAGAAGAGCCCCGGGCTCTGATACCACTTGTTAGGACCCTTGGAACGGCTAGAGGGGGGTGAATAGCGTTTCGCCCGTTCATGAATAGAATTTGATCTCGTTCGTGTCTACAATTTCGTTAGCGCAGCGGAATACAGATAATGATAACAATAACGAAATAGACAACAAGCTAACACAATGATATAACGTGGTTCGGAACCGCACGGTTCCTACCCCACGGATCGAGCTCGAAAGAGCCCTAGTGATGCACACGCACTCACTAATGATAAACACTCCTTCTCGACACAAGTCGGAGGTGGAGAAACCCCGTACAAATGTTTACAACAATAAACGAAAGGAATACAAGCAATATACAATGTAAATACGAAGTACAAGTAAAGAAAAGACTTTATAACACTTGTTTTGACTGCTTGAATGCTTGGTTGCTTGCTTGCACTTGGAGACCTGATTTGCACCAACAAATCATCCCAATATCCCTCAAGAACTAATCCCAAAATCCTCCATCACGAGCTCCTTATAAAGCTTCAACCTGTGCTGCAAAAAGGTCGATCAGTCGACTGATTGGGACCATCAGTCGACTGATCACACTGTTGCTGTGAGACAACGGTGTAATCCATGTTGGAAAAATCCAACAGCTAGGACATCAGTCGACTGATGAGCCATCACTCGACTGCTCATCTCAGCAGTCGAGTGAGACTCCATTCTGTGGCCGAAAATCCGAGCATCAGTCGACTGATCACATAATCAGTCGACTGCTCGTCCATCAGTCGACTGCCTAACAGTGGCAGTCGACTGCTAGGCCACTTCCCGCAGTCAAACCCTAGTTGACTTGGTCCAGTCGACTTTCACATGACATCAGTCGACTGACACACTTCAACCATGAGGTTTTAACCCAAGTATGGTTCCCCCATACTTGCTAGACCACCCTTAGCCTAGACCTAAGCCTTCTAGCCACCTCCATCAGTCTCACGCCTCTCGGATCCCTCCAAGTCATCCATGACTTGTTCATCCATCGCGCTAACCTTCAGGTGCTTCCATCGGCTATGTCATGCTAACGGTGTCTACACCGCCAAGGCACATTGGACTTACGCTGCCAAGACTCCGCTTGGACTTTACGCCGCCAACCATTGGACTTATGCTGCCAAGACTACCGCTTGGACTTTACGCCGCCAATATCAATCCCCTTGGACTTCTAATGCCAACCCATGTAGGACTTTCCATGCCAAGACCATGCTTGGACTTTCTATGCCAAGACCATGCTTGGACTTTCCCAAATGCCAAGACCATGCTTGGACTTTCCCTTGCCAACCCATGTTGGACTTTTACATTGCCAAGACCATGCTTGGACTTTCCATGCCAAGAACTCAAGACTTGGACTTACCATGACAATTACATTGTCATATGTTTTTGTCGAAACATCAAAACACATCAAAACATCACTCGAGCCCTGGTCAATCGTGACCTGGGCCGATTGCACCAACAGCAACTCCCCCTTAATCCATGAAACTCTCTCTCCAAATTTTCTCTCCCTATCATAATTTACTTAAATATAATATTTTCTCCCCCTTTGACACCATCAAAAATATTAACACTAAGTTATAAACTCATGGCATCAAGTCTAATAGAAAGAAAATACCAAAAATTATTCTAAAACCTGAATTCGGCCTTTACTGTTCTGATTTTCAGGCCATCAGTCGATTGGTTTGTCAGGCCATCAGTCGACTGGTTCAGACTACCAGTCGACTGGCATGGAGTTTTCAGAACTTTCTGATTTTCGGACCGAAATTCAGAAATTCATTAAAAATTCCAAAAAAATTCGAAAAATCATGAAATTTGGGGAAAATATTTCTTGTAAGATTCTTTATTAGTGAAAAATAGGTTTTCATAAAAAATCATTATATTTTCACGTATTTGCCAAAAATCCAAAAGGTTTAAAAACCACTAGGTTTTTGATCATGTGAATATCAAGTTTAACACCTAGTTTTGGTTCCAATTGTTTCAAAACATGAATACATAGATTTTAGATTAAGAAATTGTTTTGAAAACATATGAAATATCCAACCATGATCTTTGGGCAATATGTTTATGAATTAAACATAAGTCTTCCCCATGATTGGTCTATTATTGCTATTTTGATACCTTAAATGACCATCTAAATGCCATAGGCATTAGTGGACATTTGTATCATCCTAACATCTCACTCATGCTAAGTTTTCAATCATGGTAGCCTATAGTGAGTGTGAGATGTATCCTAGGGGGTATTTGTATACACTTAACCATTTATATTCATGCAATTCTATCAAGGTTAAGTATCACCCTAACAATCCACATGATCATAATGGCATATATGAATGAATTCTACATTATGATCATGAAATACATGTTTTTCATCAAATTATAATCATGCATTAGGTATTATATAATGATAATAAGCAAAGTATCGCCTAAAGCCTGATTTAACCCTATTTCTCATGATTATGTGCCAAATATCAAAATCATAAATCATGATTGCAAACATACATAGCAATTACATTAATCATCATGATTTAAGCATTATTAACTATTTATAGGCACGTTATCATCACCTAACACTATTTAAAAATGTTGTCCCGCCATCCTAAGTCAACCAAAATATGATATAGGTCAATTGCATATGGTTGACTACCCTAGGGGTTTTCTAACCCTTAAGGATGGATTTTGGAATCCAATACAAATTCTTGCCTATAGGGTTCACTAAATACTCTTTGGGGATCCATTTTCTAGCTATTACCTTCTTCTTATCTTGTCCCCTAGCAATTAGGCATTTATAGGCCTTTTCATTTTTCTTTTCTTTGTATCCTAGGCCTTTCTTATTGAAGCTAGCTCTTTGGCTCCCTATAATCATGTTCAAGGTGTTTGAGCCAATTGTGAATTTTTCTAGGGCTTTTGTCAAATAATCTACCTTTTCCCTTAAAGCCCTATTTTCTTCTATGCATGCATCATTAACATTAAATGGCATATATTCATGTGAGCATGGCAAGAAGAAATATTATCATCATTTAAGCATGCTTTTTCTAACTTATTTTCTAAGTCCTTAATTTTATCTAGCATGCTTTTGTTCTTCTTCTTAGCTCTAAATAAATCCCTAGTTAGGCTAGAGACCATGGAAACTATTTTCTTAGGAGTTAGATTTGTTACCATAGTTTTCATGTCTTCTTCTTCTGATGAGGAGGATGAGGAAGTAGAGGCTCCCCCTTCACTTGAGCTCTCTCCACTTGAGCTTGATTCTTCATTTGAGGAGGAGGAGCAATCCAAATCATCAAAAGCCATTAGTGCTAAATTTGAGTAGACATGCTCTTCTTCATCGGATGAGGAAGAGGAAGCAAGGTCATCCCATGTCTTTGCTTTGAGAGCCATGGCCTTTCCATTTTCCTTGACCTTCTTTTCTTCTTCCTTCTTTTTACTCCCCTTTTTCTTTTTCTTTTCTTCTTTCTTCTTCCTCTCTTCTTTGCTCTTGTATAGGAGAGGACAATTATCCCTTATATGTCCTTCCCCTTGGCAATTGTAACAAATCACCTTTCCTCTTGGTCTTCTCCTCCTATCATTAGATTTATTAAAATGAAAACCTTTTAAAGCACGTCTTACCCTCCTTACCATATACGCTTCTTCCGTGCTATCCATGGAGAAGGAGGAAGAAGCTTCATCATCGGAGGAGGAGGGGATCTCTATCTTCTTCTTCCCCTTGTTTGCTATCAAAGCTACTCCTCTTGAAGGTTGGATTCTTGGCTCTTCTTGTATTCCTTCAAGCCTCGTTTCGTGGAGCTCCATTGTTGAGAAAAACTCCTCCAAGGTACTTACTTCCAAGTTCTTGGAGATGTAAAACGAATCCACCATGGAGCTCCATCTTGAGGACTGGGGAAAGGCATTATGGTCTTCATGACCATATCCCGGTTTGATAGCTTCTCTCCTACACTTGTTAGCCCAATTAATATTTCCTTAAACCTAGAATGTAATGATGTTACCTTTTCTCCCTTTTCCAATTTGATATTTGATAGTTGGGAGCATAGGAGGTCTCTCCTTGCAAGTTTGGCTTCCGAAGTGCCTTCATGAAGTTCAACCAATCTCTCCCACATCTCCTTGGCACTTGAGCATTCCCCAATTCGGTTGATCTCTTGTTGGGGGAGCACATTGAAGAGATAGTGCTTGGCTTTTGAATTTGCAAGGTGCTCTTCCCTTTGCTTTTTGGTCCACCTAGATTTCTCTGTTGGCTTCCCTTCTTCATCCCTAGGCAAAATGAAACCGGATTCCATTGTAATCATGATATCAAAATCCATTTCGAAAATTACCTCCATTCGCTTCTTCCACCAAGCGAATTCTCCTTCAAACTTCGGTGGATGGATGTTGGAGTCGGCCATTTTGAAAGTTGCTTGTTGTTGCGGTTAGTCCTCGACAAGCTTTTCTTGGCTCTGATACCACTTGTTGGGGATCGAATCGGCCGGCTAGAGGGGGGTGAATAGCCCTCGTACGATGGATGTCGTAAATTGCTCATCTACAAAAGATTAGCGCAAGCGGAATATACAAATAAAAATACACAAAGCAAAAGATAAACAAACAATGCTAACAAGGATGTAACGTGGTCCACGGCTACACCGCTAATCCACAACCCGATTCATCCTCGGTGAATCACTCCGCCAAAACTAATCCACTATTGGTCTCTCCTTTGCACCAAGCGAGGTGGAGGTAACCTTTACAATCAAGATCACTCTTCTACAATAGAATGAAGATTAGAGCAAGTAGAAGAGTGGAAAACCGTTTAGGGAACTTTGGGAGTAGTTGGGCGTTCAAGCATTAACCTCCCAAAGCCCCATCCTCTTCCTTTTAATAGAGGAAGAGGGTTTCTTCCCGTTGACACAGGAGCAGTCGACTGATGCCCTCGATCAGTCGACTGGTCCTGTAGCCGTTGCCCAATAACGGCCGCTTTCCACGTTGGATTCTATCCAACGGTATTGGCATCAGTCGACTGATGGCACCCACCAGTCGACTGATGTCAATCAGTCGAGTGCTCCACGAGATCGACTCCATTCTCGTCCCTTAGCGATCGGTGATCAAGCCATCGATCATGCCCATGCGCGATCGGTGATCAACTTGATTCAGCAATATTAGACCAGTCGATCGAACCATCAACTCAGAGCAGTCGACTTTCATGACATGGCAGTCGACTGGTGTCGGGAAATCCCATCCGACACTTAGCCAAATGGCCAAGTTTCACCTACGAGCTACTACCCCTTCCCGGGTTACATTCGCTCATTCTCATCCCTCGGAGTCCCTCGCCTCCGAAGTTCTCTTCATTCGCGTCCACGTCCCTCGGCAACATCAGGCGCACGGCTCTGCATTGCTCCTTCGCATCTCTTGCCTCGAAGTCTACTTCCTCTGGCTTCACTCCAAGCTCCTCGTTCGGCGGTCCCTCGGATGCTCTAAGCGCACGGCTTCCGCAAAGTAATCCTTCACCGACTCAAGGACTGAGTCATGAGATGTGAAACTTGCCACGGCTCCATGTGCGAATTACTAAGTCATGCACGACTTCAACGCACATATCAAATCAACATAACAAACTAACTTAAACCCTTTGCCACACACATCAAAACCTAATCATGGCAAGAGATTGCCCTAACAGATTTGTGATCTAGGAGCTTCGACTTTTGGTAGAGCGTCATCCACACGACGTCCGAAAGGAGGAAGGTCATACATTAGAAGATCGAGTGGTATATCGATTCTCTAATTTTTATATGTTACATGTTTCTATTTGTTTTTCATTTATGAGCATGATATACATCTGTAAATGGCTAAATAATACTTGGATCCCGAGCATAAACACAAAAACCGGCGATCCGGACATCATCTATTCCGCGGCTACTCGTAGAATAGAGGATAGTCGCTTGAACAACTAGTTTGTTCAAGTGACCTCTCTAAACGAATAGCACGACGATGGCTTGGTTGCTTTGGCAATCCCTTTTGTCTAGGATTAAATTTTTTAATCCGGGGACATAGAAGGGATCGCCATGAAGGAAGCTACCGAGGTGAAGTGGGAAGCAAAGTTTCCCCTCACCGACTCGTTAAGCAAAAACCTTCAATTACATATATGTAAGCCACACCCAGTATCCAATACCCAAGTGTCTGAAGAAATAGAATGACAATTAATAATGAAGATATCTGAAGAAGATGGGCATATGATGCCTTATTCTTCTTTACGGACTCAAGATAAATCTTGCAGTTTCTTCGCCAATGGCCCTCCTTGCCATAATGATGGCAAGTGTCCTTTTGAGTTTGTTTTGCCTTTTTCTTCTTCCCCTTCTGCTCTTCCTTTGACTCCCTCTTAGATTCTTTCTTCGAGGAATCAACTAACAGCACCGTCCCCTACTCATGCTTCTCAGAAGGTTCCACAGTCATCAGCATGTTGAGCAGTACCACAGATGAACCTTCTTGCATCTCAAAGGTGAAGAGGAGCTTGGAGACTTCGAACCTTTCGAATCACACTTGCTCATCAAACAACTCATGAAGATGGAAGACTATGGTATTAGCATCCATATGCTCATGCTGCTTTTGCACCTTAGGTACCATCGCAGCTAGCATGATGCAACTCGCCAGTTCAGAATCTGCCACATGTTTCTGATAGGCCAACAATTGGTCTGGAGTTGCATCGTCCCTAGGACGGTTACGAAGAGGCTCTTGAAGGACATACGCTAGCTTTTCTACCTTGAGAACAATTCTCAAGTTTCTAAGCCAGTCCAGGAAGTTAGGCCCAGTCAATTTGTTTGAATCCAAAATAGTGCGCAAATTCAAAGACGTCATGATCAATCGATTAACCTAGAAATACAAAACTAGCATATATGAGAAAATGATTTTAAAATGGATCAACATACATTTATAAATCCCATTCATTTTTCGAATTTCAAAAAACCCGAAAATCACTTCGGGAGATCATAGGTCCATCTCCGAATGGACTGATATCCAACATAGATATGAACAACCTTGGAGAGAGTCCAATAATACATTCATAACTACGATGGTAGGCATCAAATATACCGATTGCATATCACATATATGCAACTATCATAATGTGCTATCAACTAATTGAATGTTCACACATACATCGGGTTGTTAACACATTAACAAGTATGCATCATATGCATAGCCCCCAACTTCACCTCCCTTCACATCGACCTTGGAGAGAGTCCAACAAGCCGATGCTCCAGGTTAAAGCCAACCCATTAATCGAGAAATAGTTTTAATATGGTTAGAGTACATTCAACCAATTAGCCCGGCTTGGAGAGAGTCCAACAACCAAAGATAACGATTGACCTCTGACTCTTACCATATTAGTAATAAACTATTCCATGGTTTGAACATGTTCGAGTTCGAGCCGGGCTTAGAGAGAGTCCAACAACCCAAACAAGAAACGAAACTCTGGTTCTAACTATATTAATGGAAGGTGTAGGCTTTAATATTGAGTAAGGATTTTTATATCTCATCCACTTTGCATGCAAATAACTATTATCTATATAGCATGGCATACATGACATACATCTACATGTCACGACACGCATAGCATAATGATATGCATCTAATGCAATTACATGACATACAATTATGACATGTACAAAATTTCCTTATATGTCATAACTATTTATGGAAATAAAATATATTTGAGATTTAATTCTCCAAATCAAATCATGATTAAATTAGGAAACAAATTTTCAAATCTAATCACATATTTTATTTGTGGAAAGTGTTGATTATGGAAAGTTAATTTCGGAAACAAATTTCCTAAATCATCAAAACTACTTATGGAAATAAAATATTTTAAGATTTGATTTCCCAAATAAAATCATGATTAAATTAGGAAACAAATTTCCAAATCTAATCAAATATTTTATTTATGGAAAATATCAATTTCCATAAATACTTCTAACTTTCCAAAAGTAGAAGATTTCTATAAATACTTCTAGACTTTCTAAAATTAAAAAATTTCCATAAATACTTCTAACTTTCCAAAATTAGAAAATTCCCATAAATACCATTATGACTATCACAAAATAATTTTATGATTATTTAGAAACACAACCTAGGCTCTGATACCACTGTTGGGTTTCCGGCACCGCGGCGAGTGTGTGTTCGAACATGTTTCGTAAACATGTGCACAGCGGAAGAAATAAAAATAATAAATCTAATTTATTACAACACACACACCACACGCATGCATAGTACAACATGTGTAGACATAATTGTAGTTTCAAATTTTGCAATAAAAGAAAATTTATTCTACGTATACCTGACGTATCACGTGTAGCGGGAAAGGCATCAACCGAAGCTATCCTCGCAATAATCACCTCTATCCATATCCACGCCGAGTATCTTCGGGATGACTTCACAAAGTCACGAGCCTCATCTTCGTACGAGTCACAAGCCTCATGTCGAAGACGATGTGATCGAGAGAAGATCACAATCCGAATTAAAATTCGGATTCAAAACGAGTCCTCAAAAACTCGCTTCTCCGGAGAGGTATTCGACAACCGTTTGACGAATCCATCATCCTCCACCTATGAAGATTACCAGAGATCGAATCCCCGGCAAAGTAGCCGCTGTCGGAGCTCCAAACATCGTCCAAATGACACTCCGACACGAAATAAACAAGCTGTCCAGAAAACTGGACAGCTTTGGTGGAGGATTACCGCCGACCAAATAAGGAAGCTAGATGCTCACCTTGTCGCGGGAGCCAAGGAAGATCACCGGAGGGTCGCCGGCTGAAGCTTGGACGCCGACATGGAACATGGACGGCTGCAAAAGGGTGGGCGGCGGCTAGGGTTTGGGCGCTGACCACAAGAGGAGAAGGAGAGGGGGCAGCAACTTAGGATTAGGGCTCTCATTAAACCCTTGAGCTCTATTTTTTAGAGAACAAATTTTCCTAATGGTTATTGGTTAATAACCAAAACCCGTTAACCCGCTCCATTAATTTAAGTTAAAATAAACCAAACCGATTTGGTCTATTTTTAGTTAAAACGAACCGAACCAACTTTGGTTCATTCGTTTAAAACAAACCAAACCCCTTTGGTTTATTCTCCACCATTGGATTAGAACCAAACCAATTTGGTTCATCCATCATGTCTTCAAAAGACACGGCCCATCCACACTTCCATTGTGCTTGAAACAATTTCATGCTCGCTCCTTGTTTTGTCCAACCAAACCTAGTTTCTCTCGGTCTAAGAATCTCATTCTCAAACTCATTTTAAATCCTTCGGATTAGCACGTTATGCGTGTGACCAAATAGGTTCTCGATTTATATTGGTTGTCTATAATTAACCATTAATTATAGAATGATCATGAGTGGCACCTAGTAGTACATCATGATCCCCAATTAATCGAAAAGATCAACGGTTGATCCAGAACTATTTCTGAAAATCTTCAGTAGCTACAATGAATCGTGTCACATTCCCTTCTCTCATCTTATACCCACTTGGTTCAGGACATGGTCTATAATGTTAGTCCCCACTAGGGTGACTACGTCACACCTAGCCCAAGTATCATTTTCTTGTCCTATGGATTCTAGTTACTGCACATGTATCCAAGAGTACCTTACTCTAAACATGTAATGCTTTGGCCAAAGACTTTAGTAACAATCCGACGAGTGACCATGGGTATACATCTCCTCACAAGGAGTGGTGAATCCTTTATAGGCTATTCAAACACCTTCGATCACTTCGACTTATACCCAATCATCCCGGGTCCACATCTCCTTGGAGATGCTTGCTTAAGATGTCAAAGCATAAGTCTTCATGACCAAGTCAAAGGAACATCGCACTTAAGCTGCAGTAAGGACTTCATTGACATATCTCTATATGCATAGAGCCATATGAAGTCTTACGGCTGGTCACTCCAATGAACTAGTTACCATAACTAGCATTCACGATTAACTCCGAACATCACAATGTCTCCAGCCAGTGAGAATCAGCTTCTTGGATACACCAAGGAGTATACCTCGTGCTAGTCTCAACAGATTTGATGGTGTCCGAATCCATCAATTCATCGACTAGGGATAATTTCGATACATCACAATTACACATGTAGAGATACTCACTAGTTGTGATCCAATCACAAATTCTCTCATGCTGTGAATCGTATCGTGGACATTCAGTAAATGAGTTTAAGATCTAATCAAAAACATGAGAACATGTATACTCAAATAGTGAATCTTCATTTATCATATAAATGGTTCTAACATAAGGCGATTGCCTTAGGACATATCTCACATATTACTAACATAACACGCTATCAATTGGGTATTATTTAGACGTCTAACTATGGTCTTATGGAAGGGACATCATACACTTCCCCGCTGAGCCTTCGCATCTATCGGGAACTACCTCTGCCATACCAGGTCAACCCCTTGCTTTAGGACGAGATAGGTGGTATGAGGATGTCGATTCAATCCCTATGACCAGGCGAAACGTGTCCCGTTTTCGACTCTATCACACCCTTCTATCTACAGCATCAAGATGAGGCCAACCCCGGCAGTTGACTAGTCAACATGATGATAAGGTTGGAGTGTCCCATCTTCTGCGGACGACGTGTGGACGAAGGAGTTATAATACGTACCGAACGCTATCGATCTAAACAATCACCAATTGCAAATATGATTTCAAGAACAGAAATATATTTGAAATAACATGTTATACACACATAAACTACTCCCTAATCCTAGAATAGGAGAATCTACTCCATAAATATGAGAAGAGAAACAAAAAGCATATTAGAATTCATAGAAACAATGTAAACTGGGAAAAGAATATGAATTACAATGCACTTTGGCTCTCCTCTCCAGTGTTCATGTGCAGAATTTGATCTTCGAGCGGCCTTCTTCCTCCCCGTTGCGAGTTTCCGAAGCTTTTTAGGGCGTTAGAGTATTGTTCCGGCCGTCGTGCCTCCCCCCTATTGGGAATTGCTTCGGAGGCTCGTCGGCTCCCATGTCCCCGGATTAAAATTTTCACTAAATGAAAACTAATACGGATGAGATGAGTTTCCTAAGAACAACCAATTCGTCATCATACTAACGACTTGAGCGATCGCTTGAACAAACTAGTTATTCAAGCAATACAACTCTTCTAGTCGGTTAGCCGCGGAAGTGACGACGGACGGATCGCCGATTTTTGTGTTTATCTTCGGTGTCCATGATTATACAAATACATACAAATGTAAACTAGTATAATCAACACATACTAACATAAATAACATAAGCTAGCATATCAAATAAGAACATTCAAAGAACAATAATAAAAGTTGTAAAACTTTTATACCTCTTGATCTTCTATTGTATGTCCTCCCTCCTTTTGGACGTCGTGTGGGCGATGATCTACCAAAAGTTGAAGCCTCCTAGATCACCAATATTCCTTTCCTTGTTCACTAGGAACAAAGGAAGATCTTAAAACAAAACTCATCTTTCTTTCTAGAACTGGCAACCAAGTCAATAAACTCGATGTTGCCGCAGGCCAAGGTAGATAAAATGGAGTATGGAAACCAACCAAAAGAGAGAAACACCAAGGGTATGGGCGCCGGCCAACACTTGGAGAAAGGAAAGGAAAACAATCCTCCTCCTTGTTGCCATCCAAACCCTAGACAAAGCTCTCCTAATTTTCGGCCAAAGATGAAGAGAAGAAGAATAGGTTGAGCTCCGGCCAAGGTAGAGGGAACAAGGATAGTGGTCGGCCAACACTTAGGAGGAGGAAGAAAAGGATCTTCATCTTCTTGTTGCCGCCCACCCTAATCCCAAAACCCTAACCCTAGCTGCCCAACCCCAATCCTATCCCAACTAGGACTTGATTGTCGCCCAAGGGAAGCTATCCTAATGCCATCCAACCTAAGCAATAGAAGGAAGGGAGAAGCTTGGGCGCCGGCCAAACCAAGGAGGAAAGAGGAGAAAAGGGTTGTCGGCCATCATTGGGAAGAAGAAGAAGAAGCTTGTTCTTCTTGTTGCCGCCCAACACAATGAACCAAACCCTAACCCTAACCCCCTCCTATTTCTTGCCACCCAAGCCACCTTGTCTCAATTAGGTTTTTCCATTGTTCATTCTCCTTTTGCCGCCCAAGCCTAAACCCATATATATAGAGTTAGGTTTAGGCCTTGGTTTAATCTCCTCCATTGGATCTAGGGTTTTAATCTCAACCGTCGGTTCTAGAGATTTAATCTCCACCGTCGGTTCTAGAGATTTAATCCCAACCGTCGGATCAAGAGATTTAATCTCAACCGTCGGATCTAGAGATTTAATCCCAACCGTCAGATCAAGAGATTTAATCTCAACCGTGTTGGTGCAATGAGGCACCGAAATCGAACCTGTGTTTTGATTATAGCAAAGACACAAAGTTAAGTCTATTTTGTTTTCTCACGAGCTGAATTGAGTGTGTAGAAGATTGATATAGCTGGAGCTGAAGGCTAGCGACACCCGGAGAAAGCCGCGGTGGTCGAGCGACACTCGAGTGATTTCGGAGGGAGCCGATGGAATCGAGTGGAAGGCCGGAAGCAAAAGCAACACGTAAGTATCGAGGTAAGCTCGTGTGTGTGAGCGTAAGTGAGGTCGTATCCTCTTTACGGGGATGATCTTAAGCGTAGATCCGACCCAAGACATCTCATAGGTGGTCTAGGTCGAGATCGGATGGTCGAAGACCGTCGAAATTATGTTTTTGTTGAGCTAACTTTGACTTCAAGCATCGATCATTGCGGCTTGGAGGACTCGACCGTGTATCGATCGCCTAAGGTCATCAATCGGTGATCGCCATCGATCGATGATGGCCATCATGATCGATGGTCAATGATCAGATTCGAGGAGTCAAGGCTTATCACTCCACCTCAAAGCGGTTTGGTGTACATTTGTGATTGGTTGAAGACCCACTCGAAAAGGGGCTCAAAGGCTATAAAAGGAGGGCCAAACCTAGGGTTTTGACAACAATTCTAAGCTTCCAAAAAGTCTCCGCAAAGCTACCGACAACAACGTGCTTCTTCTTCTCCGACGTCTAGGTTTCATTTCCTTTATTTTTGTACGTCGGTTTTAATTTTAGTGTCGTTGCTCATTTACATTCTTCGAAGCTATTTTTCTATCGTAACGAGGAGAGGGGGAGTGTCCCTCTACCTCAAGTTTTTTTTGTATCGATTAACTCCTACCTCCAACGAGGAGGAGTTTGTTTAGTGATTTGCCCTCCGTGCGTGGTCAAGGACCACTAGGGCCTTGGAGTAGTAGCCTTCGGCTACGAACCAAGGCGAACCGCATTGATCCAACAATTGGTATCAGAGCCGGGGGCGCTTAGATTTGGTGAAACCACCAATCTAACTTTTTTTCACAGATTTGTTTTTCGTTCGTTTAAATTTTTCTCCCGCACTACTAATCCAAGACGAAGTCTTGGTACTCTTCGTTTGATTTTGTTTTGCAAGTATTCGCTTTTGGAGTAGCCGACGGTCAAACGGGCATAACTTTTCGTACAAGTTGACCCACGACACGGTCTACCTACCAAATCGAAGCTCTCGCAGAGATCTACACTTCTTACTGGGGTTTACCCCCGTAACAAGCTGTTTTCATCCTCAAAAAACGACGTTTAGTAGCCTTTCGGGGACATCGAAGGTTGTGAGTACTTACTTTTTATTTAGTTTCTTATTTCTTTGCTTAACTTTCTATTTTTCGTTTATTTCTTTTTATTTCCCGCACTACTAATCCAAGACGCAAGTCTTGGTACTTTCGTGTGTTTTTGTTGTTGCTAGGTTTTCATTTTAGTCTCCTTGTCTTTTTGTTCTAATGGCCCATCTCGAGGGTTTTAGCACCGTCCGACCTCCGTTTTACAACGGAGATGATTTCCGTTACTGGAAAGGTCGGATGGAATGCTTTCTCAAAACCCAAATTGAGATGTGGATCATAATTCAAACGGGTTTCACACTTCCGACCAATGAAGTGGGTGACTCCTTGGATTATGATCAATGGACCGTTGCAACAAAACGACAAGTCGAAGCCGACGCCAAGGCGACACAAATCCTCCAATGTGGCCTATCCAAGGAGGAGCTAAATCGCGTCGGCCCCTTCATAAGCGCAAAGGATCTTTGGACAAAACTAATCGAGTTACACGAAGGATCGGATCAAGCTAAGGTTTGCAAACGTGATTTGTTATTCAATAAATTGTACACACTAAAAATGCAGGAACACGAGTCCGCGACGCAACTCCACGCCCGTGTCCAAGACATAGTCAACAACCTACATGCAATCGGGCAAAAGGTCAAAAATCGCGACCTTATAAGGTATGTCCTAAACTCTTTTCCGAGGACTACCTTATGGGCATCCATGGTCGATGCCTATAAGGTCTCCAAGGACCTTTCTAAAATTAGGTTAGATGAACTCTTTTCGGATTTTGAACTTCATGAGCAGTCTAACTCGGAGCCCGAGAGGGGTATAGCCTTGTTTGCAGGTTCAAAGAAGAAGAAAATCGCAAGCAAGCCACCACCAACCGAGGAGGAAGACGAGTCCGAAGAAGAAGTTGACCCAGAGTTGATCGCCAACTAATGAACCTAGCTCAAGGATAGCCAAGGGACGAAAGCTTAACCACGACTCCCAACCAAGGTAAGTCTAAAAGTTCTAACATTAGGTGTTATGAGTGTAACAGGTTTGGACACATCAAGTCCGAGTGCCCCAAGCTCAACCACCAAGCACCTAAGCACAAGAAGGCCCTCAACGCGACATGGGAAGAAGCGTCATCCGAAGAAGACGAAGACCACGTCTTCATGGCGAAGTCGATTGAGTCGACACGGAGACCGAACTCGAACTTGAGTCGAACTCGAGGATGACTCGACTACGGCTACCTTCAAGTCAATCCACGGATACGATCCGTGGCTCAAAAGATACCCTTAAAGTAAGTCGAAATTTATTTAATACTTTACAAAATACGGTTAGGTTTTTGTCTAGGAAATTAGTTAAATCCGAGTCCAAGGTCGAGACCCTAGTTGAGGAAGGTTAAACTCCTCAAACACGGTCTCCTAACCTCTTCGACTAGTCGAGTTCAAGAGAAGGACTCAACTCGGGTTGAAAAACTCGGAAGTTGAGAACTCTCTCTTGAAAAGTCAAGTCAAGATCTTAGGAACACGTTGGAAAGGTTCACTGGGATCCAAAGGACTTGACCTCCTACTTGGATCTCAAAGGGCCGTGTACAACAAGGTCGACTAGGGTTTAACTCAAACACGACTAATAGGTCGATATGTCGATTGTAAGTAGACATAAAAAATGTGTCCAAGCATGGGTCCCTAAGACCACTTTGATTTCAACTCTAGGATCCAACTCGCATCGGGTTCCCAATGACCAAATCCACTATGTGGATAGACCGAACCGATTCAACGGTCTAGGGGAGCCAAGATAAAATATGTTTGTTCTTTAACTTAGAAATTGCATGTTTTAACTTAGAAAGTTTGTGCTTTAAAACTGTGAACTCTCTTAGAACACGTACATAACCAACTAAAATTCTTGAAAAAGATTGAGCCTCGGGAGCCTCTTTTCAAATAACCAACTAAAATCCTTTGAAAAGATTGAGCCTCGGGAGCCTCTTTTCAAAAATAACTAGTTAGACTAGGAAATGATCTTAGGTGAGTCAAGTCATCATTTTCTTGAACATGGTTTTGTCTAAGGAAGTGGTCGATGATCCGATAAAAGAAGGCCCGGCCTCGCCACGACTGAAGCCATGATCTTGAAAAGGTAAACTTGACAAGCCTAGGTTAAATCCAAATCTAACATAAAATTACTTGAACCTAAATCCACTTAATCAACTTAATTGGAAATCATCTCACAAAAAAACACATAAGTATAACATGCTTGATCACATAGACTGTGAGATGACCTAGGTTTAACAACTTACAACCAATTTAAATTTAAAAATATCTAACATCCAATCCAACCACCTTGTGTGTAGGATCAATGGATGTTGGGATGGTTGCTCCCGACACATGACCGAGGATCAACTCAAATTCACAAAGCTTCGATTCAAACGACAAGGATCGTAGCCTTTGGGAATAACGCAAGCTCAAAATCATCGGATCGGTGATATCGAGCTTAATTCAAATTTTGTTATTCAAAATGTTTTACTAGTAGAAAATTTTCAATATAATTTACTTAGTGTAAGCCAATTGTGTGATAATAACTATAAGGTCATATTTCTAGAAAATGAATGCATAATTAATACAATAAAACTCTAAAACAATTCTTAAAGGAACTAGAAATAATAACATTTATACAATCAACTTAACTAACTCCTCAACTAAATGTCTTATGACACGAAGAGGAATCATGGTTGTGGCACCGACGACTGGTCACTCACACCAAGACTCATCCACAAGATGAGTTAGAGTGATTTAGTCAAAGGTTTGCCTAACCTCAACAACTTGGATAATAAAATATGTAATGCCTGTCAACAAGGTAAACAATATAGGGCACAACATCAACTAACTAATCAAGAACGAACCTCAAGAGTACTTGAGCTCTCGTGATATGGATCTATTCGATTCACATGGAGCCAAGTCACTCAATAGAAGTCAATATTGCTTAGTCATAATTGATAATTGACTACTCCTGTGTTTACTCGGTTAGGTTCATCAAGCATAAAAGTGATACCCTAAATCAATTAATCAATCTATTCAAATTAATCGAGAATCAAAAAGACCTTAAGGTTAAAAGACTTAGAAGCGATCATGGTGGTGAATTCGAAAATCAAAGGTTCACCGACTTCTGTAACCTAAACGGATACCACCATGAATTCTCTTGCCCTAGGACCCTCAACAAAATGGCCTAGTGGAGCGGAAAACCGAATCTACAAGAAGCCGCTTAGGACCATGTTGAATCTAATACGACCTACCCGAGCAGGTTTTGGGCGTGTGATAGCACGCTTGCTATGTCCAAAATAGGATCCTTATGGTAAAGAGGCACCTTAAGACCTCGTGAGATTTATCACGATAAAATACCTAACATCAAGTACTTTAGGGTATTTGGGTGTAAGGTACATATCCTAAACACTAAGGATTACCTAGGGAAATTTACATCCAAAACCACGACCGGAATCTTTCTAGGATACTCGACTACAAGTAGAGCTTATAGAGTATATAACCACGACACCCTTAGAGTCGAGGAGACTATCAATGTAGTATTCGATGAAGGACATGAACCTACAAAACCCCCGACAACCCCAATTAGCGAGCCGATTCATACTAGACCTTACTCTGATCCGGAGATCAGGTCTAGTGTTAATCCTAACCTAGGTCAACCTAGTCACTCTATTGATCAAGTGATAGATGACTCCAACCAAACTAGTGTTCAACCAAGTCACCCCATTGATCAAGCATTAGGTGACACAAACCCAACCCAATCTAGGATTCAGACTAACCACCCTATCGATCAAGTAATAGGAGATCCTAATCTAGGAGTTCGAACTAGAGCATCCTATAGGTACCTTAGTCAAATTTCCTTAATTTCAAAGATAGAACCCAAATCAATTGAACAAGCTCTTCTTTATCCCGATTGGATTATTGCAATGTAAGAAGAGCTAGCTCAATTTACTAGGAATGAAGTGTGGGAATTAGTACCATCACCTAAAGACAAAACGATAATTGGAACAAGGTGGGTGTTTCGAAACAAGCTTGATGATAAAGGTGAAGTAGTTAGAAACAAGGCTAGGTTAGTCTCCAAAGGATTTAGCCAAGTCGAAGGCTTAGATTACGACGAAACCTATGCCCCAGTAGCTAGACTCGAATCCATTCGAATGTTGCTAGCTTATGCCGCACATCGAGGATTTAAGCTGTTTCAAATGGATGTTAAGTCGGCATTCCTAAATGGATACATTAAAGAAGAAGTTTATGTTAGCCAACCCCCCCGGATTCGAAAATCTAGATAAACCCGACCATGTTCTAAAACTTAAGAAAGCTCTCTATGGACTTAAACAAGCTCCTCGAGCTTGGTACGAGAGACTTTCAATCCATCTTAAGTCAAAAGGGTTTAACCAAGGCTTAGTTGACCCAACTCTCTTCGTAAAAACCTTAGGTAAAGAAATATTCATAGCTCAAATTTACGTAGACGATATAATTTTTGGAACCTCTAACTTAGCCTTACTAAACGAGTTCGTTTCACTCATGGAAAGTGAGTTCGAAATGAACTTGGTAGGCGAGTTAAGTTTCTTTTTAGGTCTACAAATTAAACAAACTAAGGATGGTATATACCTATATCAACAAAAATACACTAAGGAGTTAATTAAAAGATTTGGAATGCAAGACGCTAAGATAATAAACACCCCAATGGCGATTAATGTTAACATAGGAGAAGACCTAGAAAGTAAGCCCATTGACTTAAAATACTATAGGAGTGTAATAGGGAGTCTCCTGTACTTAACTGCAAGCCGACCTGATATCTTATTTGCAGTAAGTATGTGCGCCAGATTTCAAACCTGTGCCAAGGAGTCTCACCTAACCCTAGTTAAGCGTATCCTTAGATATCTAAAGGGTACACTTAATGTCGGTATTTGGTATCCTAGATCTACCGAGTTCAAACTAATCGGCTACTCCGATTCGGATTATGCCGGTAGTAAACTCGACAGAAAGAGCACGAGTGGTTGTTGTCAACTACTCGGCTCGAGTCTAGTGAGTTGTTGCAGTAGGAAGCAACATTGTGTTGCCTTGTCTACCACCGAAGTCGAATACATCACGATGGGTGAGTGTGTGACTCAGCTTCTTTGGATGAAGCACACCCTCCGCGACTTTAAGTTAGACTTTACGAATACTAAACTTCACGTAGATAACATTAGTTCAATTAATCTTACAAAGAATCCAATATGTCACTCTATGACCAAACATATAGAAGTCAAACACCATTTCATTCGAGAACATGTGGCCAACGGAGCCATACAACTCGAGTACGTCGAATCGAAATCTAACCTAGCAGACTTATTTACTAAACCCCTACCCGAAGCCGAATTTAGTCTATTAAGACGAAAATTGGGCATGTGCGTAATAGAATAAGAACTTGCAAACTATATTTTCTTACTACTATTTCTTATTTTTCATTTTGATGGAACTAGCATAGGACATACCTTAGATAACATGCACCTATAGATTTAAGGAGCCAGTACATCTCACAACACATAGGACTAATGTGTTTGTGTACTTAGCCACGTAGATGGGCGTGAGATGTTAGGACTCTACTCCAGGTTCCAAGATGTAGATCAAGTGCGTCAATATGAACCTCGGAGTATAAATATGCAACTAATATTAACCAACTCTAATCAGGACTTGTTGATAATATCATTTCAATCAAGTCAAACTAGAGTTGAACATTTAGATGAATTATTTTCACATACTATTTTTAAAATCATCATGCTTGGACTTAGGGTTTTCTTAAAACCCCCCCACTTTTTCCTTGATTTATGTCAAAAGGGGGAGAAAAGGCCAAAGTTAAGGTTCAAGAAAAGGCCAAAGTTCAATTTCAAATTTTTGAAATTGATAACTTAACTTAAAACTTTGATTCTGGCCTAAGTTAAGGGGGAGTAAGGTTTAGGTTTCAACTCTTCGGAATTGAAAACTTTAAAGGCCCAAGTTAAGAAATCAAAAGTTAAACCTTTTTGAATAATTAATCTTTTGACTTAACTTTTGATTACTTAACTTGCACTTATTTTTGACTCTAAGAAGCCTAAGTTAAGTAATGTCATTTACTTAACTCATTATCTTTTGTGTTTGGAGAACTAAAAGTCTTTTTCAAGTACTCACCCTCGGTCAAGGGGGAGGGTTCCTCTAAGGGGAGAACTTGAGAAATATTTTTACTACTCCTACTTTTGCTTCTTGTCTTTACTGTTTCATGCACTTAATTTCCTTAACTTTGTGTATTTTTGCCATATATCAAAAAGGGGGAGATTGTTGGTGCAATGAGGCACCGAAATCGAACCTGTGTTTTGATTATAGCAAAGACACAAAGTTAAGTCTATTTTATTTTCTCACGAGCTGAATCGAGTGTGCAGAAGATTGATATAGCTGAAGCTGAAGGCTAGCGACACCCGGAGAAAGCTGCGGTGGTCGAGCAACACTCGAGTGATTTCGGAGGGAGCCGATGGAATCGAGTGGAAGGCCGGAAGCAAAAGCAACTCGTAAGTATCGAGGTAAGCTCGTGTGTGTGAGCGTAAGTGAGGTCGTATCCTCTTTACGGGGATGATCTTAAGCGTAGATCCGACCCAAGACATCTCATAGGTGGTCTAGGTCGAGATCGGACGGTCGAGATCGGACGGTCGAAGCCGTCGGAATTATGTTTTTGTTGAGCTAACTTTGACTTACAGCAAGCATCAATCGACTGCCAGCTTGGAGGACTCGACTGTCGTGTATCAGTCGACTGCCTAAGGTCATCAATCGACTGATGCTGCCATCAGTCGACTGATGATGGCCATCAGTCGACTGATGGTCAATGATCAGATTCGAGAAGTCAAGGCTTATCACTCCACCTCAAAGCGGTTTGGTGTCCATTTGTGATTGGTTGAAGACCCACTCGAAAAGGGGCTCAAAGGCTATAAAAGGAGGGCCAAACCTAGGGTTTTGACAACAATTCTAAGCTTCCAAAAAGTCTCCGCAAAGCTACCGACAACAACGTGCTTCTTCTTCTCCGACGTCTAGGTTTCATTTCCTTTATTTTTGTACGTCAGTTTTAATTTTAGTGTCGTTGCTCATTTACATTCTTCGAAGCTATTTTTCTATCGTAACGAGGAGAGGGGGAGTGTCCCTCTACCTCAAGTTTTTTTTGTATCGATTAACTCCTACCTCCAACGAGGAGGAGTTTGTTTAGTGATTTGCCCTCCGTGCGTGGTCAAGGACCACTAGGGCCTTGGAGTAGTAGCCTTCGGCTACGAACCAAGTAAATATCTTGTTTCTATTGTCTCCTTTACTTTTTGTTTTGCTTATCTTTCTGCTGCGTATATTTGTCTTGAAACGAATTCAAAAAAGTTTTTTCTTTCGCTATTCACCCCCCTCTACGAACCGCATTGATCCAACAAACCGTCGATTCTAGAGACTTGATCTCAACCGTCGGATCTAGAGATTTGATCTCAACCGTCGGTTCTAGAGTTTTGTTTTCCATCATTTGATCTAGACTTCATGAGGTGTTAATAGGCTACAATAGGAACCATGAAGAGGAGTTGGATCTTGGCCACCCGATGGATCGGAACCACACAAACTTGATCCATCAATGATGTTCCATTCCACTAGAGGATCATCATTGAATTACCTCACCAACCCCCATATATTAATATGGGCTCCATACATTATTTGTACATCCATCTCCCCGTGTTTAGGATATCGAATATCCGTTAATTGATTGATTTACTAACCATCAATCAATTAACATCTAACTCCTCGAGTAGTACCACTCAACCTTATCATCATGTTGACTAAGTCAACCAGCAGGGTTTACATGATGAACCTTATGAGCTCCTCAAGGGGACATCATCAACCTAATATACAGGACACGGTTTTCTCCTATAATCAACGGCACATCATGTAAATAATATCATTTCCCAACTTACCGGGCATATTGATTTAATCCATAGAAATCTCACCCTTTGGTAAATCAAAGAAATAAATACTAAGTACATGTGCCCGTTATTATATCGGGATTAAGAGCATGTACAACATAATATCCGAGGTCCGATTCAATTATGCAATCAGCAATAAATTGAATCACCTCTATGTCGGTCCTACTCAATACACCTAAGTGTACTAGTGTAACTCTATGTTTAAGACAAAACAATACCAAGCTACACTACAACCATGCCAATGGTTTGTCAAAACCATCTTGGTTGTGAGCCTCTACTTATACTCTACAAGGGACTGATAACATGATCTTCTGTGCCACACCCAAGCACCATGTTATCTACGATGTAAAGTATTAGACAATATGCACATATATCATAAATATAAAGTGCAAACAATGATCATGTGATTCTTATTTCAAAATAAAGATGTTCATACAAAAGAGCTAGGCTTTCATTATACATCTCAACAATCTCCCATTTATACTAAAAGACTATGTTGTCCTCATTCTGCCATACATCTGATTCCCCTTCCCTCCACATGCCTATCAAAGCTCTCGCCAGAAGGGCCTTAGTGAAGGGGTCTACCAGGTCATCCTCTGATGTAATCTAGGCGACAACAACTTCTACCTCCTTTGCGATTTCTCGTATCAGGTTGTACTTACGCTCCATGTGTTTACTAGCCTTATGGGCTCGTGGTTCCTTCGAGTTTGCAACTGCACCATTATTATCACAAAAAATTGTGATAGTTCTGGGCAAACCAGGAATCACATCCAAGTCCATCAGGAAGTTCCTGAGCCACACAGCTTCTTTGGCCGCCTTTTAGGCTGCCACATACTCAGCTTCCATGGTGGAGTCCGCCACGCATTTCTGCTAGACACTCCTCCATACAATGGCTCCACCTCCCTAAGTAAACACAAAACCTGAGGTAGACTTACTATTATCCCTATATGATTGGAAATCAGAATCCGTGTAACCCACAGAGAGTAATTGGTCTGCCCGATAAACTAGCATATAATCCCTAGTCCTTCTCAGGCACTACAATATATGCTTTACCGCAGTCCAATATCCCTGTCTTGGATTACTTTGATATATGCTGACCATGCCCATGGCAAAGCAGATATCTGGTTTCGTACAGAGCATCGCATACATGAGGTTTCCTAATGCCCAAGCATAAGGAACTACCTTCATCTCCTCTATCGCCTCAGATGATCTAGAACACATCTCCTTAGATAAAGGAACTCCATGCCTGAAAGGTAGAAAACCCTTCTTGGAGTTTTGCATGATAAAATGCTCTATAATCGTGTCTATGAATGAAGCTTGGGATAAGCACAACATCCTTTTCCAGTGATCCCTTGATCCCAAGGATGTGTCTTAAGTCCTTCATATCAAACTCATTGGACAACCATACCCTTACGTCCGATAACACTTCGATGTTGTCGCCAACCACCAAAATGTCATCTACGTATAGTACAAGAAATACCACTACATTTCCGTCACATCTCTTGTATACACAAGACTCATCCGAACTTTGAATAAATCCATAAGACTGATTTATTTCCTCAAAGCGGATGTTCCAAGACCTCGAAGCTTGCTTCAATCCATAAATGGACCGATCAAGCTTACATTCAAGATGCTCTTTTCCCTTAGCAATGAATCCCTCTGGTTGCTCCATATAGATGGTTTCCTCAAGACTTCCATTAAGGAAAGCTATCTTGACATCCATATGCCACACCTCCTAATCCATATGAGTTGCTATGCATAAGAGCTCTCAGACCTGACTTGAATCCATAGATTCAATCTCAGTATTCATTGCACTTTGCCAAGATGCTGCATCTATATCTTGGATTGCCTCGTCATATGTCCAGGGATCAGGATCATGTTCGCCAGGAACCAAATCAGAAGATTCTTCCAAGAACATGAATCTATCAGGCTGTCTAACAACCCTCCCACTACGACGAGGTATCATCTATGTATCCTCTGTGACACGCGGTGCAGTGACATGTGGTATATCCTCTTGTACCGGTGGTACTAAAGAAGTGACTTCCCTTTTAACTCCTCCAGAACAATTTTTACCCGTGGGCTTGTGGCTCATCACATAGTCTTCCTCTAGAAATCTGGCGTTCGTGTTAATGATCACCCTCTGATCTCTAGGACTATAAAACAATCCACCCTTCGTTCCCCTGGGATAGACAATGAACATGCGTACTTCTGTATGAGGTTCCAACTTACCAGTATCTGCCTTCAGCACATGTGCTGAACTCCCATATCTGAATATGTCTTAGACTAGGCTTTCATCCAGTCCACAATTCTGTGGGAGTAGAATGCACTGATTTAGATGGAACCAGGTTCGGAATGTACACTGTCGTATCTAGAGCATATCCCCAGAACGAATCTAGCAAGTCAGAATAACTCGTCATCGATCTAACCATCTCCATAAGAGTCCTATTCCTTCGCTCTGCTACACCGTTCTACTGGGGTGTGCCAGGTGCAGTCAATTGGGATTGAATCCCAGCCTCTGATAAGTAGTTCCTAAACTCTCCCAAGAGGTACTCAACACCACGATCAGATCATAGTGTCATCTGTATCTTGAACAATCATCTATGAAAAAGATGAAATGTTCAAAACTACCTCTTGTCTGGATAGACATAGGACCATACGAATCAGAATGAACCAATTCCAACACATCTTTGGATCTATACCCCTTGGCCTTGAAAGGCCTCTTGGTCATCATACCCTCCAAGCAAGATACACAAGTTAGGAGATCCTCCACCACTAATGAACCCAAAGGTCCATTAGCTATCAACCTATTCAATTTTGCTTAGGTTAATATAGCCAAGCCTAAGATGCCAAAAGATATGTTTGGTTCATTTTCAAAGGTTCTTTTCTCTTATTGGAATTAGAAGATGAGTTATTTACTTCTATTTGCACCGTGGGAGCTTGTGGTTCAAGTTATAAATTTCCTATCCATGTACCTGAATAGATAATGTCCCTATTCCTTTTATAACAAATCTGTCATGAAAAGAAATAGATTATCCATCCATAAACAATTTAGAAACCGAAATCAATTCTTTCTAAATAAGGGTACATAAAGGAAATTCTTAAGAACCAAAACCTTTATTTTTCTCAAAAGATAAATAAAACATCTCCACTGTAATAGCCGCCATCTTCATGGCATTGCCCAAGTAAATGGTAATATCCCCTTTAGCTAGTCGTCAGATTTCCTGGAACCCCTGCAAAGTGTTGCAGTCATGATTAGCGGCTCTCGTATCTACACACCAGGTGCCGGTAGATAACACCGCTACCCATGTTTCAACGACTAGACCAAAGGATATACTTTTGTTCTATTTTGGATTGGGACAGTCCTCCTTCCAATGTCCATCCTGCTTGTAAGTGAAGTACTTGCCTTTCGGCTTCTTCACTCCTCCCTGAGATCCTCCCACCACATTTGCTCCACCTTGTTTCTCCTTCTTCTTGCCTTTCGGCTTAGAAGTAGAAACCTTTTGAGCAACCATGGCTTGAGGATACTCTTCGAAGAGTGCATACATGTACTTCCTTGTAGATAAGACAATATTTGGATTCTTTTCCAATCATCATTATTTGGGTACAGTAAGTTTATTTCCTTTAGTTTCACAATAAGTGGACTGAAAGTCATTTTTGAAAATCCTAAGAATCACAATGATCAAAATATTAGATTTCAAATATTATTGATTCCTCAAAACAATAAAATTCCGAAATCAACCAACACCTCAAAACACCGAGAATATCGCATGCCACACAGTGTGGACGTATACGAATTCTACATTTATAAGAGGAGGTTTTACCCATTAATTTTATTATCTTGTCAACCTTACTTTTTGACAAATAAAATTAATAGTTGGTTCCTCTTTGGCCCTACAAATAAAAGCAGTGACTCCGATGGGGAGGATACTTTTTATTTGCATCTAAGTGTGCACCATTACACGGTACTAAGGGAATTATTTTGGATTATGTGCCTTACCACTGTGGAAGTACACACGCTCCTAGATAATTTCCTATAACCATTATTTGACCTAGTGATCCGCAAACAAACTCATCCGCAGGGAGGAAGGCACTCAGAGCCGACACGCAAGTTTGTTGCATCACACGTCAAATTGTAATGGAGGCCGCGGGAATTAATTAAAATATCCCTCTCCCACTTAGTAAATTGAAAATGAGGAATTTTAAAGCTTACACAACATGCATATATAACAAATCAGCAATAAATATGGAAAAATCAGAATTTTTCCAACTATTATGGCATTGTTCTCCAATATGCGTCCCGTCATGTCGCCACCTCGTCCGCTCCTCCTACGCCATGTACGAGCCATCCGGAGATCCGAGCCGAGAATAAAACCTATTTTATTTTACATCCATCGATCCTATACTCCACGAGGGAGTGCACATGAAATCTAGATCGAAAGTAAAATAAAATAAAGAGTGGCTAAACAATGTCATATTTAATTACAAAAATTAAATACTAATTTAGCCTCGTCAACCCCGAGGATTCAAATGATATACATACAATCACACACAAACAATCACATACACACATATAGTCATAATAGTCGGATCTTATGCCTACAACCAAAAAGTTAGCCTACGCACATCCAACTATTATCCGGCATACACAATATATGATAAGTGTGTGAAAGTAACCGAATCCAAAACACACAAAATCGGAAACCGTGGCTCTGATACCATTTGTTGGGAATTGCTTCGGAGGCTCGTCGGCTCCCATGTCCCCGGATTAAAATTTTCACTAAATGAAAACTAATCCGGATGGGATGAGTTTCCTAAGCACAACCAATTCGTCGTCATGCTAACGACTTGAGCGGTCGCTTGAACAAACTAGTTGTTCAAGCAACACAACTCTTCTAGTCGGTTAGCCGCGGAAGAGACGACGGACGGATCGCCGGTTTTTGTGTTTATCTTCGGGGTCCATGATTATACAAATACATACAAATATAAACTAGTATAATCAACACACACTAACATAAAGAACATAAGCTAGCATATCAAATAAGAACATTCAAAGAACAATAATAAAAGTTGTAAACCTTTTATACCTCTTGATCTTCTATTGTATGTCCTCCCTCCTTTTGGACGTCGTGTGGGCGACGATCTACCAAAAGTTAAAGCCTCCTAGATCACCAATCTTCTTTTCCTTGTTCACTAGGAACAAAGGAAGATCTTAAAACAAAACTCATCTTTCTTTCTAGAACCGGCAACCAAGTCAATAAACTCGATGTTGCCGCCGGCCAAGGAAGATAAAATGGAGTATGGAAACCAACCAAAAGAGAGAAACACCAAGGGTATGGGCGCCGGCCAACACTTGGAGAAAGGAAAGGAAAACAATCCTCCTCCTTGTTTCCGCCCAAACCCTAGACAAAGCTCTCCTAATTTTCGGCCAAGGATGAAGGGAAGAAGAATAGGTTGAGCTCCGGCCAAGGTAGAGGGAACAAGGATAGTGGTCGGCCAACACTTAGAAGGAAGAAGAAAAGGATCTTCATCTTCTTGTTGCCGCCCACCCTAATCGCAAAACTCTAACCCTAGCCGCCCAACCCCAATCCTATCCCAACTAGGACTTGATTGCCGCCCAAGGGAAGCAATCCTAATGCCATCCAACCTAAGCAATAGAAGGAAGGGAGAAGCTTGGGCGCCGGCCAAACCAAGGAGGAAAGAGGAGAAAAGGGTTGCCGGCCATCATTGGGAAGAAGAAGAAGAAGCTTGTTCTTCTTGTTGCCGCCCAACACAATAAACCAAACCATAACCCTAACCTCCTCCTATTTCATGCCGCCCAAGCCACCTTGTCTCAATTAGGTTTTTCCATTGTTCATTCTCCTTTTGCCGCCCAAGCCTAAGCCCATATATATAGAGTTAGGTTTAGGCCATGGTTTAATCTCCTCCATTGGATCTAGGGTTTTAATCTCAACCGTCGGTTCTAGAGATTTAATCTCCACCGTCGGTTCTAGAGATTTAATCCCAACCGTCGGATCAAGAGATTTAATCTCAACTGTCGGATCTAGAGATTTAATCCCAACCGTCGGATCAAGAGATTTAATCTCAACCGTCGATTCTAGAGACTTGATCTCAACCGTCGGATCTAGAGATTTGATTTCAACCATCGGTTCTAGAGTTTTGTTTTCCATCATTTGATCTAGACTTCATGAGGTGTTAATAGGCTGCAATAGGGACCATGAGGAGGAGTTGGATCTTGGCCACCCGATGGATCGGAACCACACAAGCTTGATCCATCAATGATGTTCCATTCCACTAGAGGATCATCATTGAATTACCTCACCAACCCCCATAAATTAATATGAGCTCCATATATTATTTGTACATCCATCTCCCCGTGTTTAAGATATCGAATGCCCATCAATTGATTGATTTACTCACCATCAATCAATTAACATCTAACTCCTCGAGTAGTACCACTCAACCTTATCATCATGTTGACTAAGTCAACCTGCAGGGTTTACATGATGAACCTTATGAGCTCCTCAAGGGGACATCATCAACCTAATATATAGGACACGGTTTACTCCTATAATCAACGGCACACCATGTAAATAATATCATTTCCCAACTTAGCGGGCATATTGATTTAATCTATAGAAATCTCACCCTTTGGTAAATCAAAGAAATAAATACTAAGTACATGTGCCCGTTATTATATCGGGATTAAGAGCATGTACAACATAATATTCGAGGTCCGATTCAATTATGCAGTCAGCAATAAATTGAATCACCTCTATATCGGTCCTGCTCAATACACCTAAGTGTACTAGTGTAACTCTATGTTCAAGACAAAACAATACCAAGCTACACTACAACCATGCCAATGGTTTGTCCAAAACCATCTTGGTTGTGAGCCTCTACTTATACTCTACAAGGGACTGATAACATGATCTTCTGTGCCACACCCAAGCACCATGTTATCTACAATGTAAAGTATTATACAATATGCACATATATCATAAATATAAAGTGCAAACAATGATCATGTGATTCTTATTTGAAAATAAAGATGTTCATACAAAAGAGCTAGGCTTTCAGTATACATCCCAACACCCCCTAGGGTTTTGCAGTAGCTTTTTTTATATAGACATCAGGCCGGATCTCTCTGAAACCTTGAAAATAACTGAATCACATCGAAATCGCCCAGTGCCACATGGTCATTTGGATTCATATGGCCAGAACGTGTGTGGTGCTGGGGTGCGAGCCGTGTGGATTCACAGGGCCAGGGCGTGTGTCCTTCTATTCTAGCTGCCAAATGTCTTCTTTTTGTTCCAAAAGTGCACCATTTTCCCCCATAGAATGTTGTCCTGCACACAAGAGTACAAAGAGCATATCTCCGAACCAGAAAATAAGAAATGCATGAAAAATAAAATGAAATATGCAAGAATCAAATATAAAATGTAACGAGATGTCAGTGAAAACTACTCCTAAAATCCTATATATTTTGCTCACATCAACTGCCCTTACTCAGTAGTCGACTCGGGAACATTCTATGCCCGTGTTCTCGACCATCAGTCGACTGACTTCCACGTCAATCGACTGATCAAGCCATCAGTTAACTGTCCAATGCTAGCACTCGACTGCCAAGGCCACGTGGTCGCAGTTGAATGTCAGTCGACTCCTGACCAGTCGACTGGTCATAATTTCAATCGAATGCTCAGAGTCAACTCGGTTGCCAAGTGTCAAAACACTTGACCAATCGACTAGTCCATAACCCCAGTTGACTGCTACATCTCAACCATGAGGTTTACCCCAAGTATGATGCCCTCATACTTGCTAGAACACCCTTAGCCTAGACCTAAGCCTTTTAGCCACCTCTATCAGCCTCACGCCTATTGGTTCCCTCCAAGTCATCCATGAGTTGTTCATCCATACGCTAGCCTTCAGGTGCTTCCATCGGCTATTGTCATGCTAAGCTGGTCTACACTGCAAGGCACATTAGGCTTACACTGCCAATACACACGCTTGGACTTTACGCTGCCAACCATTGGACTTATGCTGCCAAAACTATCACGCCCGCCCTTTCCAGGGGTTGGAGGGTGACGCGATGCGATCATACATACATGCATTACAGCGGAAGGCTACATATACTTCTTACAGCAGAAGACTTTAAACTACTTTTTTTTTCTTTCTTTTAAAAATAAGCATGCATCATCATTTCATAAATACTTAGTTCCAGTTCATAACATTCAACTTAAAGAAAACGTGCATAAGTATTGAAACATAAACAGATCTCCTCCACCATGCCACTACCACACACACTTTGCCCCTCCTGCTGCTCCCTTTAGTTTAGCCATTCTTTACCCTTATCTACAGTATAAGGGAACATAAAACTATAAGCACATAGGCTTAGTAAGATCCTATCCTACTCACAAAAACCATACGTCAAGCATTAAGCATAGAGTAGTGACATGATCATATAAGCTCATATAAGCATAACATTCATATAAACGTACACGAATATATAAGCAAGCATAGCATGCATATAAACATACCAGAACATAAGCATAACCTTCATATAAACATTCAAGAACATAAGTGAGCATAACATGCATATAAACATACCAGAACCTAAGCATAGCATTCATATAAACATTCAAGAACATAAGCAAGCATAACATGCATATAAACATACCAGAACATAAGCATAGCATTCATATAAACATTCAAGAACATAAGCAAGCATAACATGCACATAAACATACCAGACATAAGCATAGCATTCATATAAACATTCAAGAACATAAGCAAGCATAACATGCATATAAACATACCAGAACATAAGCATAGCATTCATATAAACATTCAAGAACATAAGCAAGCATAATATGCACATAAACATACCCGAACATAAGCATAGCATTCATATAAACATTCAAGAACATAAGCAAGCATAACATGCATATAAACATCATAATGATCTAGACATGAAATAAAGGTATATGCAAGATGCTCTTTGAAAACATATATATTATAGGTACTTAAACATAATCTCAACATATTGGGCCCGACATTGTACCACATACATCATCATCATACCGTGCATCCCTAATAGACCCGAGGTAGCCAATCCCTAACCCACTAGAGTACTAGGCCCGTACTATGTCCGTCGGCCTAGGGCATCTGGGAGCCCATCCCGTACTGAGTCCGTACTACGACCGTCAACCCAGGGGCACGTAGCAGCCCATCCATTGGACCTTATTAGGGTCCTAGTACAAGTCACGCGGAAAGTAAAATAGCATATCATGTTCCTTATCATAACATATCATATTTCTTTTCATAAACATATCATGTTCCTTATCATGGCATATCATGTTTCTTCTTCATAGCATATCATGTTCCTTCTTCATAACATATCATATTTCTTTTCATAACATAGCATGTTCCTTCTTTATAACATATCATCTTTCCTTCTTCATAACATATCATATTTCTTTTCATATCATATCATGTTCCTTCTTTATGACATATCATATACTCATACAATTAACATGACAATGAGCATAACATAATCATATATTCATACAATTAACATGGCAATGAGCATAACCTAATCATACTTTCATACAATTAACATGGACATAAGGTAGTGACATCAATCAATCATGCTATCATAAAATCTAACTAACATTATATTTGCATCTTTTTCTACATGTAGCATGGCATGGAGGACTTAGTAGAGGGCATGTACATGGGCTGGCTGAAACCCTAAGGGAGGTTTCTTAGGAGTTTACATGCTAAACAACTTGTGTAAGGTCTACCTAACATCATACTAACATCACACACATATAGGGCATGGCATAAACATCATGAACAAGCATAACATGGTGTGATCTAAACTTCATGGGTTCTACCAAAATTTTAAACCCTAAACAACTTGTACATGATCTAACTAACCACATATTAATTCTATCACATATAAATCATGGCATGGAAGGCCCTTAGGAGTTTAATTGAGCCTTGGTCGAGAGCTTCAAGGAATCCTAAGATCCATTTCTTAAATCTAGCTTAGCTATCAACATGTTACCTTCATCTACATTCAAACATAGCATGACAACTTATATATCATGGCATGATAGACCTAAATGGGTCTTGGCCGAATGTTTCAAGGAGCTTTAAAGATCAACCACTTAAATTTAGTTTAGCTACAACATGTTATCTTCATCTAACATCAAAACATAGCATGAACACATCTAGAGCATAGCATAGAAAACCATTAGGGGTCAAAAAGGGGACTTGGCCGAAAGTTTCATGAAGGTTGGAGCTCAAGCACTTAACCAAACCTATTTAGAAACATATTACCATCATATTCATACAAAGTATAGCATGGATCATCATGGAAAGCATAAGGAATGGTCTTGGCCAAAAGTTCATGAAGCTTTTAAGATCCAACACTTAACCAAACCTATCTAGAAACCTATTATCATCATATTCATACAAAGTATAGCATGGATCATCATGGAAAAACATAAGGAATCGTCTTGGCCGAAAGTTCATGAAGCTTTTAATATCAAACACTTAACCAAACCTATTTAGAAACCTATAATCATCATATTCATACAAGGTATAGCATGGATCATCATGGAAAGCATAAGGAATGGTCTTGGCCGAAAGTTCATGAAGCTTTTAAGATCAAACACTTAACCAAACCTATTTAGAAACCTATTATCATCATATTCATACAAAGTATAGCATGGATCATCATGGAAAACATAAGGAATGGTCTTGGCCGAAAGTTTCATGTAAGGTTTTTTTTTAATAACATCAATCGAAACAACTTGTATGCAGGTGAGGGGATACTTACATCCTTCACTTGTTAATAGTTGGAAAATACCCTAAGTGATGCCAAACTATAGCCTTCTTCTTGGTTGGGTAGGTTTTCGGAAAAATGGAAGAGGGGAAGGAGTAGGGTTTCGGTGAGGAAGAAGAAGAGAAGGAGAGGATGCCAACTTTGGTTTCTCATGTCTCCTCATTCCCCTATTTATTCACTTGAAGGTGTCCCTTAGCTTCCCTTACCCTTATCTATCATTTCCTATACCCTTCTAATAGCACAACCCTGCTGGGCTTCTAGTTATTGGATGCATCTTAGTGTTTAGCTATCTAGTAGAGGTTTGCAGTTCAATTCCTGGGCCATGCATCCTTTTTGGTTCTATTTCTTTTATTTTTTGGAAGAGCTCACATAAAGCCCATTATAATCATGCAAAAATTCTTGTAAAATTGCTAAGAATTTTATGGGCGTTACAAAAACTCCACCCTTAGACTTTACGCTGCCAATATCAACCCTTGGACTTCCCAAATGCTAAGTATCCATGACTTGGACTTTCACCGCCAAGACTACACACTTGGACTTAAGTGCCCAAGAATACACCCTTGGACTTTCCATGCCAACTCCATGTTGGACTTTCCAAATGGCAAGACTCAAGCTTGGACTTTCCCTTGCCAAGATCCATGCTTGGACTTTCCATGCCAAGTACTCAAGGCTTGGACTTTCCAATTGCTAAGTGTCCCACTTGGACTTCTCCATCATATGGTCAACCCCATGTCAACCATATAGTCAACCCATTGTCAAATAATGGCCAACTCATCGTCAAACATCAAAATATCAACATCAAAATACTACTCGAGTCAAACTCGAGTCTGGTCAATTGTGACCTTGCCCGATTGCACCAACACATATGGCAAAGAAGGTGATGGCACTGGTTTGAACTCGAGGATGAGTTCTTTCAAACCTAGGTGACTGATGTAGGGGCATCCAACAACTCAATCGACTCTTTTCCTATGATGCAACCTTGTCCTCTTCTGAGCCGTATCAAAGAGCAGTTAAGGTGTCAAATAAGAATTTTAACAAATCCATAGCCCCCTGACACAAATGTACTTCATTCTGGATCAGAACGAGGTAACTTGGAACTCCATGAAGCTACCACGACCAACTCATGGCCATTGATACAAGGGCATCTAATAGCCTACGAAGTCTATCTTTTTCTCCCTACATTAAAGCCCCAAACTCTGTCCTACCCTAGCCATGTAGTCTGACACGACCATGTCAAATGGCAACCATAGCTCCAGGCTCTGGCATGCACTTTTCATGTCTCCTAACACAATTGTGCCAAATGATAGTCGAAGTTCTCGATTCTAGTATTGCCTAGCTGTGTCATCTAACATGGTCACACCAGACATTGAGCTAAATTATGGCCAAAACCAAGACTGTGGCATCGCACCACCACAGTTGACTAATTAGGGTTTTTTCTCATTTTTTTATAATTTTCTTATTTATTAAAAATTGTCGGTGCAAATAAAATTCACATATCTTCATAATGGTATGATATTATCCACTTTGGGCCTAAGCTCTTATAGTTTTATTTTTGGGTTATATCTAAAAGGTCTCATTCTAATGGAGATATCTTTTCATCTTATAAGTCCATGACCTTTTTCATGTCTTTGCAATGTGGGACTATGATTATTCTCCCAATAATCCCCCCTCCTCAAATGAAGGACCACATTGCCCCCCCCCCCCCCCCCCCCACCTCAAGCTCATCCATATGATGTCTAATCCTTAATCCACTAGGTCTTCTTGTCAACTTTCCGATCCTCCTGACCTTGCTGGACTTCTTGCCAATTATCCAATCATCTTAACCTTACTAGACTTCTTGCCTGGTGTCTAGTTCTCTTGATCTGAACATGGGAGCCCCCACTTCCTTCATTCTAGGCTCATTGCTCAACATGGACCATTGGCTTTGTTACCAATTGTTGATGTAAATAAGATTTACTTATGTCAATAATAGTATAATATTGTCCACTTTAGTCTTAAGCTATTATGGTTTTATTGTTGGATTATACTCAAAAGTTCTAATTCCAATGAAGACATATTTTCATCTTGTAATCCCATGATTTTTTTCATATATTTTCGATGTGGAACTTTGATTATTCTTCCAACAATCCCAATATAAACTCTTCTTGTTAGTTGAATTTGTTTCCTCTCTTCCTACTCTATTTAAACCTAAGCTTAGGCTCTTGTAAGACAGTCATTGGTTATGGATTAATAATATTTCATTTCATTTAAGTCTAGAGGAAGATCTTCTTTGTTTAATGAGTTCCCTTCTCCTTTGATTCTCTTTGTCCCTCTCTTCTAACTCCACTTGTCGACGCCTAGGCACACCTGCATCAAACTCATTGTTCTATAAAAATATTGAAGCATTTATCCTAACACATGGTTTTAAAAATAATTATACTTTTCTTTAAATATGAGATGATGTGATTATTATAGGGTGATCTTTGGATGGCTAGAGGGGGTGAATAGCCTCTTTCGATTTCTATAAGATGTTAGCGGAAGCAAGCACAATAATACAATTACAAGTGAAATCAAAAGACAATAAGAGGAATGCTTGTAGGGATGTATACTGAAAAGTCTTTCATTTGTATAAACATCTTTATTTTGAAATAAGAATCACATGATCATTATTTGCATATTTTTATGGTTATGCAATATTGTCTAATACTTTACATTGTAGATAACATGGTGTGTGGTGTCACACAGGAGATCATGTTATCGACCCCTTGAAAAGTATAAGTAAAGGCTCACAATCGAGATGGCTTTGGGCAAACCATCGGAATGGTTGTAGTGTGATTTGGTATTGGTTTGTCTTGACCATAGAATCACACTAGTGCACTTTGTGTGTATTGAGTAGGACCGACTTAGAAGTGATTCGATTTATTGCTGACTACATAATCGAATCGGACCTCAGATATTATTTTGTATATGCTCTTAATCCCGATATAATAATGGGCACATATACTTAGTAGTCATCTCTTTGATTTACTAATGGGCGAGATTTATAGATTAAATCGATAGGCTCGGTAAGTTGGGAGATGATATTATTTATATGGTGTGTCATTGATTATAGGAGGAAACTGTGTCCTATATATTAGGATGATGATGTCCCCTTGAGGAGCTCATAAGGTTCATCATGTAAACCCTGCAGGTGGACTTGGTACGACATGATGAAAAGGTTGAGTGGTACTACTCATGGAGTTAGATGTTGATTAATTAATGGTCAGTAAATTAATTAATCGACGGACATTCGAGATCTTAAACACGGGGAGAAAATGTACAAATAATATATGGAGCCCGTATTATCATATGGGGGTTGGTGAGGTAGATCAATGATGATCCTTTAGTGGATTGGATCATCATTAGTGGATCGGACTTTATGTGGGCTTGATCCAAGGGTGGCCCAGATCCAACTCCTCCTCATGGTCCCTAATGTAGCCTATTAACACCTCATGAAGCTTAGATCCAAAGGATAAAAACAAAACTCTAGATCCAAAGGTAGAGATTAAATCTCTAGATCCGACGGTTGAGATTAAATCTCTAGATCCGACGGTTGAGATTAAATCCCTAGAACCAATGGTGGAGATTAATCCAAGGCATAAACCCAACTCTATAAATAAGGCTTATTGTCTTGGGCAGCAACTTGATGGATGAGGGGATTAGGGTTTGTCCCTTGGGCGGCAACCAATCCTAAATAGATTAGGATTGGGAGTGGGGGCTAGGGTTAGGGTTTTGGGGATTAGAGTGGGCGACAACAAGAAGATGAAGTTTTTTCCTTCTTCTTCCTAAGGTTGGCCGGCCCCTATTCTTCTCCTCTCTACCTTGGCATGATCTCATCTTATTCTTATTTCCCTCTTCCATGGCCGGCAATAACGAAAGCAAGGATTAGGGTTTGGAAGCTTAGGGTTTAGGAGGCTTGGGTGGCACCAAATAAGGAAGTAGTTTGCTTTCTTCTTCCTATCCTTTGGTGGCCGGCGCCCATAGCCCTATCCCAGCCCTTGGACAGCATCCAAAGACCTCTTCTCCTTCTCCTTATGTGGTGGAAACAAGGTATAGGGCTTTCCCTTGGTGTCTTGGCCGGTTTCCACCATTATCTCCTTCTCCTTGTTGGCCGGCGGCAAGGATTCTCCTTGTTGCCTGTTGGTTGGCCAAAGGAAGGAGAAGAGCTTTGTTTCTATTCTTCCTCTTGCTTTGGAAGAGCAAGGAAGGAAGATTTGTGATCTAGGAGCTTCGACTATTGATAGAGCGTCGCCCACACGACGTTCGAAAGGAGGAAGGTCATACATTAGAAGATCGAGAGGTATATTGATTCTCTAATTTTTATATGTTACATGTTTGTATTTGTTTTTCAATTATAAGCATGATATAAATCTGTATATGACAAAATAATACTTGGATCCCGAGCATAAACACAAAAACAAGCGATCTGGACATCATCTATTCTGCGGCTACTCGTAGAATAGAGGATGGTCGCTTGAACAACTAGTTTGCTCAAGTGTCCTCTCTAAACGAATAGCACGACGATGACTTGGTGGTTTGGGCAATCCCTTTTGTCTAGGATTAAATTTTTTAGTCCAGGGACATCGAAGGGATCACCATGGACAAGCTACCGAGGTGAAGTGGAAAGCGAAGTTTCCCCTCACGGACTCGATAAGCAAAACCTTTCAATTGGTATCAGAGTCAAGGTTTCCGGTTTTGTGTGTTTAGGATTTGGTTAATTTTTATGCACTTTTTCATATATTATATGTGTCGGATAATAGTAGGATATATGTAGTTTAACTCTTTGGTTGCAGGCATAAGATCCGACTATTACAAATGTAGAATTTGTATACGTCCACACTATCGTGGCATACGATATTCTCGGTGTTTTGAGGTGTTGGTTGATTTTAAAATTTTATTGTTTGAGGAATCAATAATTTTTTGAAATCCAAAGTAATGATCTATGTGATTCTTAAGATTTTCAAAAATGACTTTCAGTCCACTTACTATGATACTAAAGGAAATAAACTTACTGTACCCAAATAATGTTGATTGGAAAAGAATCTAGATATTGTCTTATCTGCTAAGGAGTACAAGTATGCACTCTTTGAATAATGTCCTCAAGCCATGGTTGCTCAAAAAGGTTTCTACTTCTAAAGACGAAAGTTAAGAAGAAGAAGAAACAAGGTGAAGCAAAGGTGGTGGGAGGAGTGAAGAAACCAAAAGGCAAGTACTTCACTTACAAGAAGGATGGACATTGGAAGAAGGACTATCCCAATCTAAAGCAGAACAAAGATATATCCTTTGGACTAGTCGTTGAAACATGATTAGCAGTGTTATCTATCGGCACCTGGTGTGTAGATACGGGAGACACTAATCATGTCTGCAATACTTTATAGGGGTTCCAGGAAACTCGACGACTAGCTAAAGGGGAGATTACCATTTACTTGGGCAATGTCATGAAGGTGGCGACTATTGCAGTGGGAGAAGTTTTTTTTTATCTCTTGAGAAAAATAAAACTTAGGTTCTGGAAAATTCCCTTTATGTACCTTTATTTAGAAAGAACTTAGTTTCAGTTTCTAAATTATTTATGGATGGATATTCTATTTCTTTTAATGATAGAGTTGTTATAAAAAGAAATAGGGAGAATATTTGTTCAGGTACATTGATAGGAAATTTGTATACAGTTGAACCAAAACTTCCCACGATGCAAATTTAAGTTAATAACTCATCTTCTAATTCCAATAAGAGAAAAGACCTTCGAAGATGAACCAAACATATCTTTGGCATCTTAGGCTTGGTCACATTAACCTAAGCAGAATTCAAAGGTTGATAGTTGATGGACCTTTGGGTTCATTAGTGGTGGAGGATCTCCCAACCTGTGAATCTTTCTTGGAGGATAAAAAGACCAAGATGCCTTTTTAAGGCCAAGGGGTATAGAGCCAAAGATGTGTTAGAAATGGTTCATTCTGATTTGTGTGGTCCTATGACTATCCAGGCAAGAGGTGGTCTTGAATATTTCATCTCTTTCATAGATGATTATTCAAGATATGGATGACACTACAATCTGATCGTGGTGGTGAGTACCTCTTGGGAGAGTTTAGGAACTACTTATTAGAGGATGGGAATCAATCCCAATTGACTGCACCTGGCACACCCCAGCAGAATGGTGTAGCAGAACGAAGGAATAGGAATCTTATGGAGATGGTTAGATCGATGATGAGTTATGTTGACTTGCCAGATTCATTCTGGGGATATGCTCTAGATACGCCGGTGTACATTCTGAACTTGGTTCCATCTAAATCAGTGCCTTCTACTCCCACAGAGTTGTGAACTGGGCGAAAAGCCCAGTCTAAGACATATTCGGATATGGGGGAGTCCAGCACATGTGCTGAAGGCAGATGCTGGTAAGTTGGAACCTCGTACTGAAGTACGCATGTTCGTTGGCTATCCCAAGGGAACAAAGGGTGGTTTATAGTCCTAGAGATCAGAGGGTGATCGTTAGCACGAACGATAGATTTCTAGAGGAAGACTATGTGATGAGCCACAAGCCCAAGAGTAAAATTGTTCTGGAGGAGTTAAAAAGGGGAAGTCACTTCTTTAGTACCACCGGTATAAGAGGATATACCACATGTCACTGCACCGCGTGTCACAGAGGATACACAGGTGATACCTCATCGTAGTGGGAAGGTTGTGAGACAGCCTATAGATTCATGTTCTTGGGAGAATCTTCTGATTTAGTCCCTGGCAAACATGAACCTGATCCCTGGACATATGACGGGGCAAACCAAGATAAAGATGCAGTATCTTGGCAAAGTGCAATGAATGCTGAGATTGAATCTATGAATTCAAATCAGGTCTGGGAGCTAGTAGAGCCACCCGATGGTGTAAAAACCATTGGATTCAAGTGGATCTACAAGAAAAAAAGAGGAATAGATGGGAAGGTTGAGACCTTCAAATCGAGGCTTGTTGCGAAGGGGTATACTCAGAAAAGAGGGTATCGATTATGAGGAGACCTTTTCGTCGGTAGTCATGCTTAAGTCTATCCGGATTCTCTTATGCATAGCAGCTCATATGGATTATGAGGTGTAGAAGATGGATGTTAAGACAGCTTTCCTTAATGGAAGTCTTGAGGAAAACATCTACATGAAGCAACCAGAGGGATTCATTGCTAAGGGAAAAGAGCATCTTGTTTGTAAGCTTAATCGGTCCATTTATGGATTGAAACATGCTTCGAGGTCTTGGAACATCCGCTTTGATGAGGTGATCCAGTCTTATGGATTTATTCAAAGTTCGGATGAGTCTTGTGTATACAAGAGATGTGACAGAAACGTAGTTGTAATTCTTGTAAAATACGTAGATGACATTTTGTTGATTGGCAACAATATCAAGGTGTTATCGGGCGTAAGGGAATGGTTGTCCAAACAGTTTGATATGAAGGACTTGGGAGAGGTGGGACACATCCTTGGGATCAAGGTTATAAGGGATCGCAGGAAAAGGATGTTGTGCTTATCCCAAGCTTCATACATAGACACGATTATGGAGCGTTTTAGCATGCAGAACTCCAAGAAGGGTTTTCTACCTTTTAGGTATGGAGTTCCTTTATCTAAGGAGATGTGTCCAAGATCATCTGAGGAGATAGAGGAGATGAAGGCGGTTCCTTATGCTTCGGCAGTAGAAATCCTCATGAATGCAATGCTATGTACGATACCAGATATCTGCTATGCCGTGGGCATGGTCAGCAGATATCAGAGTAATCAAGGACAGGGACACTGGACTGCGGTAAAGCATATATTGAAGTGCCTGAGAAGGACTAGGGATTATATGCTAGTTTATTGGGCAGACCAATTACTCCCTGTGGGTTACACGGATTCTGACTTCCAATCTGATAGGGATAACATTAAGTCTACCTCAGGTTTTGTGTTTACTTTGGGAGGTGGAGCCATTGTATGGAGGAGTGTCCAGCAGAAATGCGTGGTGGACTACACCATGGAAGCTGAGTGTGTGGCAGCCTCTGAGGCGGTCAAAGAAGTTGTGTGGCTCAAGAACTTCCTGATGGACTTGGATGTGATTCCTGGTTTGCCTAGAACTATCACAATTTATTGTGATAATAGTGGTGCAGTTGCAAACTCGAAGGAACCACAAGCCCATAAGGCTAGTAAACACATAGAGCGCAAGTACCACCTGAAACGAGAAATCATAAAGAGAGAAGAAGTTGTTATGGCCAAGATTGCATCAGAGAAAAACCTGGCAGATCCTTTCACTAAGGCCCTTCCGGTGAGAGCTTTTGATAGGCATGTGGAGGGAATGGGGATCAGATGTAGGGCAGTTTGAAGACAGCATAGTCTTTTAGTATAAGTTAGAGATTGTAGAGATGTATACTGAAAAGTCTATCTTTTGTATGAACATCTTTATTTTGAAATAAGAATCACATGATCATTGTTTAAATATTTTTATGGTTATGCAATATTGTCTAATACTTTACATTGTAGACAACATGGTGTGTGGTGTCACATAGGAGATCATGTTATCGGCCCCTTGAAAAGTATAAGTAAAGGCTCACAATCGAGATGGCTTTGGACAAACCATCGGAATGGTTGTAGTGTGATTTGGTATTGGTTTGTCTTGACCATAGAATCACACTAGTGCACTTTGTGTGTATTGAGCAGGACCGACTTAGAGGTGATTCGATTTATTGCTGACTACATAATCGAATCGGACCTCAGATATTATTTTGTACATGCTCTTAATCCCGATATAATAACGGGCACATATACTTAGTAGTCATCTCTTTGATTTACCAATGGGCGAGATTTATAGATTAAATTGATTGACTCAGTAAGTTGGGAGATGATATTATTTATATGGTCTGTCGTTGATTATAGGAGGAAACCATGTCCTATATATTAGGATGATGATGTCCCCTTGAGGAGCTCATAAGGTTCATCTTGTAAACCCTGTAGGTGGACTTTGTACGACATGATGAAAAGGTTGAGTGGTACTACTCATGGAGTTAGATGTTGATTAATTAATGGTCAGTAAATTAATTAATCGACGGACATTCGAGATCTTAAACATGGGGAGAAAATGTACAAATAATATATGGAGCCCATATTATCATATGGAGGTTGGTGAGGTAGGTCAATGATGATCCTTTAGTGGATTGGATCATCATTAGTGGATCGGACTTTATGTGGGCTTGATCCATGGGTGGCCAAGATCCAACTCCCCCTCATGGTCCCTAATGTATCCTATTAACACCTCATGAAGCTTAGATCCAAAGGATAGAAACAAAAATCTAGATCTAAAGGTAGAGAATAAATCTCTAGATCCAACGGTTGAGATTAATTCTCTAGATCCGATGGTTGAGATTAAATCCCTAGAACCTATGGTGGAGATTAATCCAAGGCATAAACCCAACTCTATAAATAAGGCTTATTGGCTTGGGCGGCAACTTGATGGATGAGAGGATTAGGGTTTGTCTCTTGGGCGGCAACCAATCCTAGTTAGATTAGGATTGGGAGTGGGGGCTAGGGTTAGGGTTTTGGGGATTAGAGTGGGCGACAACAAGAAGATGAAGTTTTTCCTTCTTCTTCCTAAGGTTGGCCGGCCCCTATTCTTCTCCTCTCTACCTTGGCATGAGCTCATCCTATTCTTATTCCCCTCTTCCATGGCCGGCAATAAGGAAAGCAAGGATTAGGGTTTGGAGGCTTAGGGCTTAGGAGGCTTGGGTGGCACCAAATAAGGAAGTATTTTGCTTTCTTCTTCTTGTCCTTTGGTGGTCGGCGCCCACAGCCCGATCCTAGCTTTTGACCGGCATCCAAAGACCTCTTCTCCTTCTCCTTAGGTGGTGGAAACAAGATATAGGGCTTTCCCTTTGTGTCTTGGCCGGTTTTCACCATTATCTCCTTCTCCTTGTTGGCCGGCAGCAAGCATTCTCCTTGTTGCTTGTTGGTTGGCCATAGGAAGGAGAAGTGCTTTGTTTCTAATCTTCCTCTTGCTTTGGAAGAGCAAGGAATGAAGATTTGTGATCTAGGAGCTTCGACTTTTGGTAGAGCATCGCCCACACGACGTCCGAAAGGAGGAAGGTCATACATTAGAAGATCGAGAGGTATATCGATTCTCTAATTTTTATATGTTACATGTTTATATTTGTTTTTCAATTATAAGCATGATATAAATCTGTATATGGATAAATAATACTTGGATCTCGAGCATAAACACAAAAACTAGCGATCCGGACATCGTCTATTCCGCGGCTACTCGTAGAATAGAGGATGGTCGCTTGAACAACTAGTTTGTTCAAGTGACCTCTCTAAACGAATAGCACGACGATGACTTGGTGGTTTGGGCAATCCCTTTTGTCTAGGATTAAATTTTTTAATCCATGGACATCGAAGGGATCGCCATGGACAAGCTACCGAGGTGAAGTGGGAAGCGAAGTTTCCCCTCACAGACTCGATAAGCAAAATCCTTCAATGCTAACAAAAGTGGTTAACATGGTTTGGAGATGACGCTCCTACTCCACGTCGACTGATAATACTAGAAGTCGACTGATCAAGCCAATAGTCGATTTCTCCAAGCAATCAGTTAACTAAAAAAGGTTTTGTGTCCGTTTCCACTTAAAACAGTCGACTGCCCAGATATTGCAGTCGACTGATAATGGACCAGTCAACTGCTAAACCCTAGTAGTCGACTGATAAGCCAAAAATGTCAGTCGACTTCAGTGGACTGCTTGACTAGTCGACTAGGTCCTAACCCCAGTAGACTGTTCAAGCCTTCTGGATCCTCGAATGGTGAACACTCGAGACCAATCGACTAGTATAAGTCTCAGTCGACTGATACACTTTAAGTATGATTAATTCATACTTGAAAATCTACCCTAAGCCTAGATTTAACCTTCTAGATTCTCTATCAGCCTTGAACGTCCTGGATCCCTCCAAGTTCACGACTCCTTCATCCTTGCGCTTGCCCTCAAAAGCTTCCGTCAGTTTCATAATGCTTTGGGTTTCTTCTTTGCCAAAGTCTGCTTGGACTTTACGCCACCAAGACTACATGCTTGGACTTACGCTACCAAGATCTTGCCTTTGGATTTCCTTTGCCAAGGTCTGCTTAGACATTACATAGCCAAGACTACAAGCTTGGACTTATGATGCCACAACCTTCACTTGGTCTTTCCTTGCCAAGATTCACACTTGAACTTCTCTTTACCAAGTCTTTCACAATTGGATTTTTCTGTCACTTAACACATTCATGGTAAGATCACAATAATTGTCTAACTTCAAATGATTATCCAAATACAAAATATATTAATGATTGGGGCATTCTAGCACTAACAATCTCTCCCTTTTTGATGTTTGGCAATCATTTAAGTTAGGTCTTAAAATTGTTAGGACCTGTGCGCCCACTAGAGGGGGGGTGAATAGCGCGTGCTAGTATGTCGATGGAAATCATTCACGTTTGCTTGCTACAATTCTTATTAGTACATAGCGGAATAAACAAAAATGAAAATACAACAAGAACACAAGCACAACACAAGAATATAATGTGGTTCGGAACCGAACGGTTCCTACTCCACGGATTGGGTTCGTACGAACCCTAGCGATGCCACAAACACCACTAAGCACAATAAACTCCTCGACAACACGTCGAAGGTGGAGAAACCTCGTACAAAGATTACACTAAGTAATACAAGCAAATACAACAATAATACAACAATCTATGCAAAGAAAACTTTACAAATGCGCTTTGGATTGCTTACTTTTGGTTGCCTTGGACTAGCCTTGATGGACTGGAAAAGCACCAACTATTCCCCTTCAAATCGCCCAAGAAAATGCTTGCTTGAAACCCTCCACGAACAGCTACTTTTAAACTGTATCGGGCTGGATTTCCGCTGATCAGTCGAGTGCCATAAGTCACCAGTCGACTGATGTCACTATTGTCGTGAGACAACGGGTCAATCCACGCTGAAAAAACTCCAACGGATCACTTGGCAGTCGACTGCCAGTCGCGTATTCAACTGGGAAGTCGGCTACGGAGCATTCTATGCTCGCGACTAACCTAGCAGTCGACTGCTGTCCCTTGGCAGTCGACTGCTGTCGACATCAGTCGACTGCTCCAATGAGCAGTCGACTGCCAGAGCCATTTTTTCTCTAAACTGGCAGTCGAACTCTAGTCGACTCACGACAGTCGAATCGGCCATAACGACAGTCGACTGCCAACCTCAAAAATGATATTTTAACCCAAGTATGGTTCCCCCATACTTGCTAGACGACCCTTAGCCTAGACCTAAACCTTCTAGCCACCTCCATCAGCCTCACGCCTCTCGGATCCCTCCAAGTCATCCATGACTTGATCATCCATCGCGCTAGCCTTCAGGTGCTTCCATCGGATATGTCATGCTAACGTTGTCTACACCGCCAAGGCACATTGGACTTACACCACCAAGACTCCGCTTGGACTTTACGCTGCCAACCATTGGACTTTCCATGTCAAGACCCATGCTTGGACTTCCCATGTGCCAAGCACTCAAGACTTGGACTTTCCCAAATGCCAGGTATCCAAGACTTGGACTTTACCTTGCCAAGACTCATGCTTGGACTTTCCCATAATCACATGTGTTAGTAATATATGAGAGATGTCCTAAGGCAATCGCCTTATGTATGAACCATTTATATGATAAATGAAGATTCACTATTTGAGTATACATGTTTTATGTATTTGATTGGATCTTAAACTCATTTATTGAATGTCCACGATACGATTCACAGCATGAGAGAATTTGTGATTGGATCACAACTAGTGAGTATCTCTACATGTGTAATTGTGATGTATCGGAATTATCCCTAGTCGATGAATTGATGGATTTGGACACCATCAGTTTTACAGTATACTCCTTGGTGTATCCAAGCGGTGATTCTCAGGGGAGACATAGTGATGTCGGAGTTAATCGTGGATGCTAGTTATGGTAACTAGTTCATTGGAGTGACCAGTAGTAAGACTTCATATGGTTCTCTGCATATATAGATATGTCAATGAAGTTCTTCTTGTGGCTTAAGTGCGATGTTCCTTTGACTTGCGGTATTCAAGTCATCTTGATCATGGAGACTTATGCTTTGACATCTTAAGCAAACATCTCTAAGGAGATGTGGACCCGGGATGATTGGGTATAAGTCGAAGTGATCGAAGGTGTTTGAATAGCCTATAAAGGATTCACCACTCCTTGCGAGGAGATGTATACCCATGGCCTCTCGTCGGATTGTTACTAAAGTCTTTGGCCAAAGCATTACATGTTTAGAGTAAGGTACTCTTCGATACATGTGGAGTAACTAGAATTTGTAGGACGAGGAAATGATACTTGGGCTAGGTGTGACGTAGTCAGCCTAGTGGGGACTGACACAATAGACCATGTCCTGAACCAAGTGGGTATAAGATGAGTGAAGGGAATGGGGCACGAATCATTCGAGCTGCTGAAGGGTTTTAGAAATAGTTCTGGATCAACCGTTGATCTTTTCGGTTAATTGGGGATCATGATGTACTACTAGGTGCCACTCATGATCGTTCTATAATTAATGGTTAATTATAGATGGCCAACATAAACCGAGAACCTATTTGGTCACACGCACGAGCGTAATCCAAAGGATTTAAAACGAGCTTGAGAATGGGATTCTCAGACCGAGAGAAACTAGGTTTGGTTGGACCAAACATAAAGCGAGCATGAAATCGTTTCAGTCGCAATGGAAGCGTGGATGGGCCGAGTCTTATGAAGACGTAATGGATAAACCAAAATGGTTTGGTTCTAATCCAATGGAGGAGAATAAACCAAAGGGTTTGGTTTATTTTAAACGAATGAACCAAAAGTTGGTTCGGTTCGTTTTAACTTAAAATAAACCATCATGGTTTGGTTTATTTTAACTTATCTTAATGGAGCGGGTTAACGGGCCTAATGGTTATGATCCAATAACCATTAAGAGAATTAGTTCTCTATAAAAGAGGGCTTAATGGATAATTAAGCCCTAATCCAAAACCCTAGTTGGAGTTGCCGCCCAACCTAGTTGTGCCGCCCAACCTAGGTGTGCCGCCCAAGCTCCTTGGCCGCGCAGCCCCTTGTGCCGACGTCCAGCTCCTTGCCGGCGACCAAGCCTCAGCCGGTGATCCTCCGGCGACCCTCCGGTGATCTTCCTAGGCCTCGGTGAAAAGGTGAGCACTTGGCTTCCTTGGTTTTGGCCGGCGCCTACTCCTCCACCAAGCTGTCCAGTTATCTGGACAGCTTCTTCTCCTCTCAACGGAGCGTCGTTTGGACGACGGTTAGAGCTCCGACAGTGGATAACTTACCGGGGATTTGATCTCCGGTAATCCTCTGAGGTGGAGGACGAAGGATTCGTCAATCGGTTGACGAATACCTCTCCGGAGAAGCGAGTTTTGAGGACTCGTTTTGGATCCGAATTTGGATTCGGATCGTGATCATCTCTCGATCACGTCATCTTCAACATGAGGCTAGTAACCCGTACGAAGACGAAGCTCGTGGCTTAGCGAAATCATCCCGAGGAACTTGGCGTGGATACGGATAGAGACGATTCTAGCGAGGATCGTTCCGGTTGATGTCGTTCCCGCTACACATCATACGAAAGGTATAACGTAGATAAATTTCCTTTTATTGCAAATTTAAATTTACGGTTATGTCTACACTTGTTGTAATATGCATGTGTGTGTTGTGTGTGTTGTAATAAATAGGAGTATTTATTATTTTTATTGCTTCCGCTGTGTTCATGTTTACGAAACATGATCGAACACACACACGGCGCGGTGCCGGAAACCCAACAGTGGTATCAGAGCCAGATTGTGTTTCGACATAATCGTAAAATGGTTTTGCGATAGTCATAATGTATTTCTGGAAAATTTCTAATTTTGGAAATTTAGAAGTATTTATGGAAATTTTTCAATTTTGGAAAGTCTAGAAGTATTTATGGAAATCTTCCACTTTTGGAAAGTTGGAAGTATTTATGGAAATTGATATTTTCCATAAATAAAATATTTGATTAGATTCTGGAAATTTGATTCCTAATTTAATCATGATTTGATTTGGGAAATCAAATCTTAAAATATTTTATTTCCATAAGTAGTTTTAATGATTTAGGAAATTGGTTTCCTAAATAGATTTTCCTTAATCAAATAATTCCATGAATAAAATATGTGATTAGATTTGGAAATTTGTTTCCTAATTTAATTATGATTTGATTTGGAGAATCAAATCTTAAACATATTTTATTTCCATAAATAGTTATGACATATAAGGAAATATATACATGACACAATTGTATGTCATGTAATTGCATTAGATGCATAACATTATGCCATGCGTGTCGTGACATGTAGATGTATGCCATGTATGCCATGTCATGTAGATAATAGTTATTTGCATGCAAAGAGGATGAGACATAAAAACCCTTAAACAATATTAAAGCCTACACCTTCCATTAATATGGTTAGAACCAGAGTTCCGTTTCTTGTTTGGGTTGTTGGACTCTCTCCAAGTCCGGCTCGAACCCGAATATGTTAAAACCATGGAATAGTTTAATACTAATATGGTAAGAGTCAGAGGTCAATCGTTAGCTTTGGTTGTTAGACTCTCTCCAAGCTGGGCTACTTGGTTGAATGCGCTCTAACTATATTAAAACTATGTCCCGATTAATGGGTTGGCTTTAACCTGGAGCATCGGCTTGTTGGACTCTCTCCAAGGTCGATGTAAAGGGAGGTGAAGTTGGGTGCTATGCATATGATGCATACTTGTTAATGTGTTAACAACCCGATGTATGTGTGAACATTCAATTAGTTGATAGCACATTGTGATAGTTGCATATACGTGATATGCAATCGGTATAGTTGATACCTACCGTCGTAGTTATGAATGGCTTGTTGGACTCTCTCCAAGGTTGTTCATAACTATGATGGATATCAACCCATTCGGAGATGGACCTACGATCTCCTGAAGTGATTTTAGGGTTTTTGAAATTCGAAAAAAATGAATGGGATTTATAAATGTATATTGATGCATTTTAAAAATCATTTTCTCATATATGCTCGTTTTGTATTTCTAAGATTGATCATGATGTCTTTGAATTTGCGTTCCATTTTGGATTCGAATAAATTGACTGGGCCGAACTTCTTGGACTAGCTTATAAACTTGAGAATTATTCTCAAGGTGGAAAAGCTTGCGTATGTCCTCGAAGCGCCTCTTCCCGCCCATCCTAGTGACAATGCAACTCTGGACCAATTGTTGGCCTATCAGAAACATGTGAGTTATTCTGAACAAATGAGTTGCATCATGCTAGCCGTGATGGAACCCAAGCTACGAAAGCAGCATGAGCATATGGATGCTCATATCGTAGTCCTTCATCTTTGTGAGTTGGTTGATGAGCAAGTGAGATTGGAAAGGTTCGAAGTCTCAAAGCTCCTCTTCACCTCTGAGATGCTAGAAGGTTCATATGTGGTACTGCTCAATATGCTGAAGACTGTGGAGTCTTCTGAGAAACATGAGCACGGGACGGTGCTGTTAGTTGATTCCTCGAAGAAAGGTTCTAAGAGGAAGTCAAAGGAACAGCAGAAGGGAAAGAAGAGAAGGGCTAAGAAGGTAGAACTAGCACAAAAGGAAACTTGCCATATTTATGGCAAGGAGAGTCATTTGCGAAGAAAGTGCAAGATTTATCTTGAGTCCGTGAAGAAGGATAAGGCATCGGATGCCCCATCTTCTTCAGAAATCTTCTTTATTGATTGTCAATCTATTTCCTCAGACACTTGGGTATTTGATACTGGGTGTGGCTCACATATATGTAATGACATACATGGGCTGAGGAATAGAAGAAGACTCGTCAAGGGGAGAGTCAAATTTACGTGTTGGGAATGGAGCAACGGTTGCTGCACTCGCCATCGGAACGTATTTGTTGGAACTCCCTGTAGGACTTATCTTAGAACTGGACAATTGCTTTTATGTTCCTTCGTTGATAAACAACATCATTTCTATTTCTTGTTTAAATAAAAATGGGTACCATTTGACTTTTAGTAACAATTGTTGTTACATAACTTTGAATGGAGTTCTTTAAGGGACTGGAACTTTAAGCAATGGTGTTTATACGTTGGACGTATCCAGTGATATTTTCAATATCGAAGCGAGCAACAAGCATGCTCGAAAGGATAATCAAATAGACTCCTATATGTGGCATTGTCGTCTTGGCCATATAAGCAAGAAACGCATGTCCGAATTACACCGATGTGGAATTCTGGAATCGTTTGAATTGGATTCATACGATACATGCGAATCATGCTTAAAAGGCAAGATGACTAAGTTACCTTTTACTGGAAAGGGTGAACGATTGGGAGAGTTACTAGGTTTAATACATAGTGATGTATATGGACCTATGTCAACTCAAGCTTTAGGAGGCTATAGCTACTTCATTACCTTCACCGATGATCACTCACAGTTTGGGTATGTGTTCTTGATGAAACACAAGTCTGAAGCCTTTGAAAGGTTCAAAGAATTCAGAAATGAAGTAGAGAAACAACATGACAAGAGTATTAAAATACTTCGATCGGATCGAGGTGGTGAATACTTGAGTCAGGAGTTTCTTGATTACCTAAGAGACAATGGTATATTGTCTCAATGGACTCCGCCCTATACACCACAGCATAATGGTGTATCTGAGAGGCGTAACCGGACCTTGTTGGACATGGTCAGGTCAATGATGAATCATGCAACTCTTCCCAAGTCCTTTTGGGGCTATACACTTGCATAATCAATTGTTAAATGTAATGCCTACTAAGGTAGTCTCAACTACTCCATATGAGATATGGAATAGTAAGAAACCTCATGTATCTTACTTGAAGATATGGGGTTGTCACGCTTATGAAGCGGACAAATTGGATGCTAAGTCGATAAATGTCTATTTATTGGATACCCTAAGGAAACAAGGGGTTACCAATTCTATCATCTGTGGAACAAAAGGTGTTTGTTTCAAGGCATCTTTGTGTTTCTAGAAAGAGTTTCTCTTGCAAGAAAACATGGGAGTGTCGTCGAGCTTGAGGAGGCTCGAGAGACTCAAATAGACATTGACGAGATACACGGTGAAGCACAACACGGCAACTCATAGTGATGAGCAATCAATTTGGACCTATTGTAACACCACATCTTCGTAGATCCGGTAGAACCGCAATATTCACGAGAGATATGGATTTCTCGTAAGTGAATCGAGCGACGTGTTACTCATTGATGATGAGAGCCTACTAGTTATGAAGAAGTGCCGACAAGTTCGAAAGGGATAAGTGGCTTGGTGCCATGAAGTCGGAAATGGATTCCATGTATGAAAACCAAGTTTGGAACTTGGTTGACCCACCAAGGGATAAAGCCTATAGGGTGCAAGTGGGTTTTCAAGAAGAAAACCGACATGGATGGTAATGTGATTACCTATAAGGCTAGATTGGTGGCGAAAGGATATCGTCAAAAACAAGGTGTTGATTATGACGAAACCTATTTGCCTGTAGCTATGCTTAAATCCATTCGGATGCTCCTGGCCATAACGGCTCATTATGATTATGAGATATGGCAAATGGATGTGAAAACAACTTTCCTTAATGGAAACCTGCTCGAGGACGTGTATATGATACAGCCTGAGGGTTTCACATCGATTGATAAAACCAAGGTATGCAAATTGCGACGATCTATTTATGGATTGAAGCAAGCATCCAAGAGCTGGAATATCCGTTTTGATGAGACAATCAAAAAGTTTGATTTCTCACAAAATCCAGACGAACCTTGTGTGTACAAGAAGGTTAGTGGGAGTGCAGTCGTATTCCTAGTATTGTATGTCGATTACATACTACTTATAGGAAACGATGTTTCAATCTTACAGTCAGTAAAGGTTTGGTTATCCAAGACATTCTCCATGAAAGACCTGGGAGAAGCAACCTACATCCTCGGGATTAAGATCTATAGAGATAGATCGAAACGGTTGCTTGGTCTTTCGCAGTCTACATATATAGACCAAGTGCTAAAGAGGTTTAGCATGTCGGAATCCAAGAAAGGTTTCCTACCCATCAGGCATGGGGTACACCTTTCGAAGTCTATGTGTCCGCGCACAGAAGACGAGAGGATTTGCATGAGTAAGATTCCCTATGCATCCGCAATAGGATCTATCATGTATGTTATGTTATGTACGAGGCCCGATGTATCGTATGCTCTGAGTGTCACGGCGGATACTGCGATTCGATCGAGAATGGATCATTGGGTATTTGTTAAGGCGATCCTTAAGTACTTGAGAAGAACTAAGGATGTGTTCCTAATATATGGAGAAGGGACATGGTGATACGCGGGTATACGGATGCGGCTTCCGAGACAGACAAGGATGATTCGGTCTCGATGCGATACGTGTTCACCTTGAATGGGGGCGCAGTGAGTTGGAAAAGTTCCAAACAAGAGACTGTAGCGGATTCTACCACTGAGGCAGAATACATTGCAGCTTCGGAAGCAGCAAAGGAAGTGGTTTGGATCAAAAAGTTCGTTCATGAACTTGGTGTGATTCCGGCCATTGTTGAAGCAATACCGGTCTACTGCGACAACAATGGAGCAATTGCACAGGCGAAAGAGCCAAGGTCTCATCAGCGATCCAAACATGTGCTTCGCCGCTATCATCTTATCAGAGAGATCATCAGTAGGAACGAAATACAAATCGAGAAAATTCCCACTGAAAGGAACTTAGCGGATCCTTTGACTAAGGCATTACCTCAAAGTAAGTTTGAGGGTCATGTTCGAGCTTATGGTATTGGATACCGTAGCGATTGGCATTAGGCCATGTGGGAGTCTGTTAGTAATATATGAGAGATGTCCTAAGGCAATCGCCTTATGTATGAACCATTTATATGATAAATGAAGATTCACTATTTGAGTATACATGTTTTATGTATTTGATTGGATCTTAAACACATTTACTGAATGTCCACGATACGATTCACAGCATGAGAGAATTTGTGATTGGATCACAACTAGTGAGTATCTCTACATGTGTAATTGTGATCTATCGGAATTATCCCTAGTCGATGAATTGATGGATTTGGACACCATCAATTCTGTCGAGACTAGCACGAGGTATACTCCTTGGTGTATCCAAGCAGCTGATTCTCACTGGCTGGAGACATAGTGATGTCCGGAGTTAATCGTGGATGCTAGTTATGGTAACTAGTTCATTGGAGTGACCAGTCGTAAGACTTCATATGGTTCTCTGCATATATAGATATGTCAATGAAGTTCTTACTGTGGCTTAAGTGCGATGTTCCTTTGACTTGCGGTATTCAAGTCATCTTGATCATGGAGACTTATGCTTTGACATCTTAAGCAAACAGCTCTAAGGAGATGTGGACCCGGGATGATTGGGTATAAGTCGAAGTGATCGAAGGTGTTTGAATAGCCTATAAAGGATTCACCACTCCTTGCGAGGAGATGTATACCCATGGCCTCTCGTCGGATTGTTACTAAAGTCTTTGGCCAAAGCATTACATGTTTAGAGTAAGGTACTCTTCGATACATGTGGAGTAAATAGAATCCGTAAGACGAGGAAATGATACTTGGGCTAGGTGTGACGTAGTCAGCCTAGTGGGGACTGACACAATAGACCATGTCCTGAACCAAGTGGGTATAAGATGAGTGAAGGGAATGGGGCACGAATCATTCGAGCTGCTGAAGGGTTTCAGAAATAGTTCTGGATCAACCGTTGATCTTTTCGGTTAATTGGGGATCATGATGTACTACTAGGTGCCACTCATGATCGTTCTATAATTAATGGTTAATTATAGACAGCCAACATAAACCGAGAACCTATTTGGTCACACGCACAACGAGTGTAATCCAAAGGATTTAAAACGAGCTTGAGAATGGGATTCTCAGACCGAGAGAAACTAGGTTTGGTTGGACCAAACATAAAGCGAGCATGAAATCGTTTCAGTCGCAATGGAAGCGTGGATGGGCCGAGTCTTATGAAGACGTAATGGATAAACCAAAATGGTTTGGTTCTAATCCAATGGAGGAGAATAAACCAAAGGGGTGGGTTTATTTTAAACGAATGAACCAAAAGTTGGTTCGGTTCGTTTTAACTTAAAATAAACCATCATGGTTTGGTTTATTTTAACTTATCTTAATGGAGCGGGTTAACGGGCCTAATGGTTATGATCCAATAACCATTAAGAGAATTAGTTCTCTATAAAAGAGGGCTTAATGGATAATTAAGCCCTAATCCAAAACCCTAGTTGGAGTTGCCGCCCAACCTAGTTGTGCCGCCCAACCTAGGTGTGCCGCCCAAGCTCCTTTGCTTGACCCCTTGTCAGCGGCCGCCTCCGGCTCGCGACCAAGCTTCAGTGATCCTCTCCGGTGATCTTCCTAGGCCTCGGTGAAAAGGTGAGCACTTGGCTTCCTTGGTTTTGGCCGGCGCCTACTCCTCCACCAAGCTGTCCAGTTTTCTGGACAGCTTCTTCTCCTCTCATCGGAGCGTGATTTGGACGACGGTTAGAGCTCCGACAGCGGATAACTTACCGGGGATTCAATCTCCGGTAATCCTCTGAGGTGGAGAACGAAGGATTCGTCAATCGGTTGACGAATACCTCTCTGGAGAAGCGAGTTTTGAGGACTCGTTTTGGATCCGAATTTGGATTCGGATCGTGATCATCTCTCGATCACGTCGTCTTCAACACGAGGCTAGAAACCCGTACGAAGACGAAGCTCGTGGCTTAGCGAAGTCATCCCGAGGAACTCGGCGTGGATACGGATAGAGACGATTCTAGCGAGGATAGTTCCGGTTGATGCCGTTCCCGCTACACGTCATACGAAAGGTATAACGTAGATAAATTTCCTTTTATTGCAAATTTAAATTTACGGTTATGTCTACACTTGTTGTAATATGCATGCGTGTGTTGTGTGTGTTGTAATAAATAGGAGTATTTATTATTTTTATTGCTTCCGCTGTGTTCATGTTTATAAAAAATGATCGAACACACACACGCCGCGGTGCCGGAAACCCAACAACATGGTCAACCCTAGTCAACCATCAAAGTCTCGCTCGAGTCAAACTCGAGTCTGGTCAATTATAACCTGGGTCGATTGTATAAACAATCTCCCCAAAACATTAACCGACATCAATGTCAAACATACTATGTCAAACATCAAAACATCACTCGAGTCAAACTCGAGTCTGGTCAATCGTGACCTGGGCCGATTGCACCAACAATCTCCCCCTTTTTTATGTTTGACAAAACAAACCTTGAGTTAGGCCTCTAACTCAAATTCCCTTTCCAATTTTCCAAATTGGTAATTTAACCTTCTTCCCCTTTTTGACATACATCAAAAAGGTTATCTCTCCAAGGAGGTCAATGTCTCATGTCCCAATGAGATCTTACAATCTCCTCCTTGATCCAAAAATACCTAAGATGCCTACCATCTTCCTAGTGATAAGTCTCATATCACTCAAGAGAGGCAATCCTATACTCTCTCCCAATTTCCAAATTGGGTTTCTCAAAATCCCATCAATTTTCCCAATTGATAACATTCTTCCCATAACTTCTCCCCTTCAAGAAGAAAAACACATTCATCATCCCAAGATGGATAACTCCCCCTAAAGGCTTGCCCCCCCTTGACCATTGCACCAATAATGTCGTTGGGAAGTCCCTAAGCCAATAGGAACTCTAAACCATCAAAAGTAAGGTTAAAAGTTCAAACATGAACTCTTCCACCGTTAAATTTGATACTTTGGCCTAACATCTCCCCAAATCCATATCCAATGGATTTTCACCCTTTATAATACTTCCCAAAGCATATCCTAGGGTTAGAAGTGGTTAGGGACCTTTATCGTAGCTGAACACAAGCCAAACAAACTTATTTTTCCCGAAATCAGCTTGGCAATCGACTACTTACATTAATTAGTCGACTGCCACCCTTATCAATCGACTTCCACTAAGAACAGTCGACTGATAACTAAATATCTCGATTTTCAGTTATCAGAAATGAGATTTGGAAAAGCATAAATAATTATATGTAATTCGAAAAATCATGAAATTTGATACGTATAATACCTATGACTAATACAATGGGTGAAAAATGATAGAAAAATATTTTACCCATAAAATATCGAAATTGATACAAAATCCAAGAGTGAATAAAAACTTCAAAGTTTTAGCTCACTTTGTATCAATCTCATCAATGGTGATTGCTATCAAAAGATAGGCTTCACCAAGGTTTTCTAAAATGATTTTTAAAATGTTTTCAAAACCTTATTTTGGATCATATTCCTTGGGCTCTATGTACATGACTTGTACACAAGTTTTCCCAATGATCCACATTTGAATTAAGATGAGTTTTAGTTTAACTAGATGCAAAAGCTATGCACCTTGAACTCAACTCATATCCTAGCATCTCACATGTATCTAGGGTGTATAGCATATACATACATGTCAATGTGATGTGAGATGTGGGTTTTGTTCTCCCTAATTTAGGGTTTCATGCATTTTCTAAGGCAACTCTACTTGATTCCCTTATAAATGGGACTCCAAGTCATGCCATTGTCCTTAAATCAATTTTAGTCAATTTAAATGCATGAAATGATCATGGCATAATGATATCAATAATTAAAGCATGGTTAATGATCATGATGTCATGGCATAATATGAAATCTAAAAACACATGACATTAATCCTTAATCCTAAACATGATCATGACATATAAATGATAAAAATAAACATGATGTCATGGAATGTTATATGACAAACAAGGCATGGCAAATAAAAAGTATAGGTATAATAATACCTAAATTTTAATATTAATTGTCATTTGATATAATTAAGTATATTTTACCATAATGCTACTAATCTCCCATTTGTGCCAAAACCCCAAAATGGCACACTAAGACCTCTAATCCTAAATTGTGCCAATTCAATTGATTTTTCATAATCCCAAAAATACATTGGCACATCCTAAAATCTTTTAGGATTATAATCAAAATCTATTTCCAAGGAATCCATAACCTTGAAAATAATCCTAAAGTGCCACCTTTATCATGGTTGAGTTAACTACCCACCCAATCAAGGTTGACACACCCTAAACCCATCTAGCGTGAATCAATCACGCTCTTAGGAACCCAAAACCAATTTGAGCTCCTAGGGTTAATTAGGTATTCCTTAGGGATGACCTCCCTAGATACCCTTCTAATGACCCTCCTAGGCTTAGAAGCCTTGGTCATTGTGGTCTTGTCATGGTTAACCTTAGGGATTGCCTCCCTAATAACCTTCTTAGTGGCCACCCTAGGTTTCCTAGAAACCCTAGCCACTAGGCACTTACCATGGTTACTCTTAGGGATAACTTCCCTAGTAACCTTGGTCTTCCTAGACTTAGTTAGTGTTCCATAATCTAATGGAACACTATGATAAGCCACCTTAGGCTTAGGTTTGTGACCCAAACCTATCTTGCCCTTGGTTGACTTTTGTCTTTTAGGTCCTAGGTGTTGACTTTGAGATTTGGACCCTTGACTTTGACCATTAGACCCTTGAAATTGATTTTGTAGATTCCTAAGGGTCTTTTCAAATTTCTCAAGACTTGACCTCAAGGCTTGATTTTCTAACTCTAATTGCCCAATTGATTTTTGATTAAGTTTTTGGGCATTACCATTTTCTTTAGGCATATGCCTACCCTTCTTAGGGTTAATGCCTAAGTGGTTTTCTATTTTCCTAATGCTTTCCTTAGGAAGAGTTTTCTTAGGGGCATTAGTCCCAAATTTCTCCTTTCTTGAAAAATTGACCCTCTTGGCTCCTAAGAAAAATTCCTTACTTCTAGCATGCTCTTAATGATAAATAGCAAGACTATTAAAATTATTCCTAGCATGCTTTTGACTGTAAGAATTAGAAAGAGCATTACTAAAATATAACTAGGGTTAGCCTTAGCTCCCCCTATATGTAATGCTCCATTTTGAGCCTTTTTCTCCCCCTTCTTGCATTGACTCCGGTAATACCCCCTTGAGTTTCACTTGAAGCATATGACATGCTCCTTACTCTTTTGACTTGGGGCACCGATATCCTTGACTTTTGGAGTCGGTTGAGCCTTCTTTACCCTTTTTGGACACTTACTCTTGTAGTGTTCGGATTCCCTACACTCAAAGCAAATTATATGTTTTTTATTTAAAACCATATTGCTTGAGTTACCTAGGGTGGTTGTAGGTGCCGTAATCGGATTTTGAGCTTCTTCATCTTGATCGGATGTCGAAGCTTCTTCTTGATGTTCCGGTGTTGAAGTTCTCTCCACCCCCTCAATCCTAGAGGTGGATGCTTCTTCCACTTCTTCCACCTCTTCCGATCCGGATGTTGATTCCCTATCAGCCTCCGAATTCTCAAGCACTCTGGATGACGATGTACATGCTTCTTTTTTAGCTTGAGAGGGTGAGCACTCTTCTTCTTCTTCTTCTTGAATTGAGTGAAGCTCTTCATGGAATTTTGCCAATTTTTCTCATAGCTCCTTGGCATCTAGATATTCACCTAGCCTAGACAAAAAATCATTAGGTATCAAATCTTCTAAAAGTGTTGTTACCTTGGCTTCGGTCTTGAATTTTAGTCTTTGCTCTTGGATCCATTTCTTTAACTTGAGTACTTCTCCTTTCTTGTCCCTAGGAGGCTCAAAGCCTTCTACAAGGATGAACCAATCCTCTATGTCCATCATCAAGAATGTTTCCATTCTTTCTCTCCACGACGAAAAGTCTTCTCGATCATATGGCGGTGGAGTGTTGATGTCCCATCCAAGCTTGTCTTGGAATTCCATCTTCCCTCTAGCTTCTTTAGCTCCCGGCGGTTAATCCGTAGAAGAGCCCTGGGCTCTGATACCACTTGTTAGGACCTGTGTGCCCGCTAGAGGGGGGTGAATAGCGCGTGCTAGTATGTCGATGGAAATCGTTCGCGTTTTCTTGCTACAATTCTTGTTAGTACGCAGCGGAATAAACAATAATGAAAATACAACAAGAACACAAGCACAACACAAGAATATAATATGGTTCAGAACCGAATGGTTCCTACTCCACGGATTGGGTTCGTACAAACCCTAGCGATGCCACAAACACCACTAAGCACAATAAACTCCTTCTCGACAACACATCGGAGGTGGAGAAACCTCATACAAAGATTACACTAAGTAATACAAAGAAAGACAAGCAAATACAACAATAATACAACAATCTATGCAAAGCAAACTTTACAAATGCTCTTTGGATTGCTTGCTTTTGGTTGCCTTGGACTAGCCTTGAAGGACTGGAAAATCACCAACTATTCCCCTTCAAATCGCCCAAGAAAATGCTTGCTTGAAACCCTCCACGAACAACTGCTTTTAACCAACATCGGGCTGGATTTTTGCTGATCAGTCGTGTTGGGTTTACGGCACTGCGGCGTGTGTGTGTTCGATCACGTTTCGTAAACATGAACACAGCGGAAGCAATAAAAATAATAAATCTATATTTATTACAACACACACAACACACGCATGCATATTACAACAAGTGTAGACATAACCGTAAATTTAAATTTGCAATAAAAGGAAATTTATCTACGTTATACCTTCCGTATGACGTGTAGCGGGAACGGCATCAACCGGAACGATCCTCGTAAGAATCGTCTCTATCCGTATCCACGCCGAGCTCCTCGGGATGACTTCGCTAAGTCACGAGCTTCGTCTTCGTACGGGTTACTAGCCTCGTATTGAAGACGACGTGATCGAGAGATGATCACGATCCGAATCCAAATTCGGATCCTAAAACGAGTTCTCAAAACTCGCTTCTCCGGAGAGGTATTCGTCAACCGTTTGACGAATCTTTCGTCCCCCACCTCAGAGGATTACCGGAGATCAAATCCCCGGTAAGTTAGCCGCTGTCGGAGCACTAACCGTCGTCCAAACAATGTTCCGACGAGAGGAGGAGATGCTGTCCAGAAAACTGGACAGCTTGGTGGAGGATATAGGCGCCGGCCAACCAAGGAAAAAAAAATAGCCTCACCTTGATGCCAAACCTATAGGGGATCACCAGAGGGTCGCCGGAGTGTTCACCGGCTGAAGCTTGGTCGCCGGCAATGACTTGGACGGCGGCACAAAGAATGGGCGGCGGCACTTAGGGTTGGGGGCCGAATTCCCCAACAAGGGGTGGGCGGCAACTCCAAGGGCTAGGGTTTTGATTAGGGCTTAATTATCCATTAAGCCCTCTTTTATAGAGAACTAATTCTCTTAATGGTTAATGGATCATATCCATAAAGCCCGTTAACCCGCTCCATTAAGATAAGTTAAAATAAACCAAACCATGATGGTTTATTTTAAGTTAAAACGAACCGAACCAATTTTTGGTTCATTCGTTTAAAATAAACCAAACCCTTTGGTTTATTCTCATCCATTGGATTAGAACCAAACCATTTTGGTCCATCCATTGTGTCTTCATAAGACACGGCCCATCCATGCTTCCATTGCGACTGAAACAATTTCATGCTCGCTTTATGTTTGGTCCAACCAAACATAGTTTCTCTCGGTCTGAGAATCCCATTCTCAAGCTCATTTTAAATCCTTTGGATTACACTCGTTGTGCGTGTGACCAAATAGGTTCTCGGTTTATGTTGGCCGTCTATAATTAACCATTAATTATAGAACGATCATGAGTGGCACCTAGTAGTACATCATGATCCCCAATTAACCGAAAAGATCAACGGGTGATCCAGAACTATTTCTGAAACCCTTCAGTAGCTCGAATGAATCGTGCCCCATTCCCTTCACTCATCTTATACCCACTTGGTTCAGGACATGGTCTATTGTGTCAGTCCCCACTAGGCTGACTACGTCACACCTAGCCCAAGTGTCATTTCCTCGTCCTACGGATTCTAGTTACTCCACATGTATCGAAGAGTACCTTACTCTAAACATGTAATGCTTTGGCCAAAGACTTTAGTAACAATCCGACGAGAGGCCATGGGTATACATCTCCTCGCAAGGAGTGGTGAATCCTTTAGAGGCTATTCAAACACCTTCGATCACTTCGACTTATACCCAATCATCCCGGGTCCACATCTCCTTAGAGATGTTTGCTTAAGATTTCAAAGCATAAGTCTCCATGATCAAGATGACTTGAATACCGCAAGTCAAAGGAACATCGCACTTAAGCCACAGTAAGAACTTCATTGACATATCTATATATGCAGAGAACCATATGAAGTCTTACGACTGGTCACTCCAATGAACTAGTTACCATAACTAGCATCCACGATTAACTCCGGACATCACAATGTCTCCAGCCAGTGAGAATCAGCTGCTTGGATACACCAAGGAGTATACCTCGTGCTAGTCTCGACAGTATTGATGGTGTCCAAATCCATCAATTCATCGACTAGGGATAATTCCGATACATCACAATTACACATGTAGAGATACTCACTAGTTGTGATCCAATCACAAATTCTCTCATGCTGTGAATCGTATCGTGGACATTGATAAATGAGTTTAAGATCCAATCAAATACATTAAACATGTATACTCAAATAGTGAATCTTCATTTATCATATAAATGGTTCATACATAAGGCGATTGCCTTAGGACATCTCTCATATATTACTAACAGACTCCCACTTGGCCTAATGCCAATCGCTACGGTATCCAATACCATAAGCTCTAACATGACCCTCAAACTTACTTTGAGGTAATGCTTTAGTCAAAGGATCCGCTAAATTCCTTTCAGTGGGAATTTTCTCGATTTGTATTTCGTTCCTACTGATGATCTCTCTGATAAGATGATAGCGGCGAAGCACATGTTTGGATCGTTGATGAGACCTTGGCTCTTTCGCCTATGCAATTGCTCCATTGTTGTCGCAGTAGACCGTTATTGCTTCAACAATGGCCGGAATCACACCAAGTTCATGAACGAACTTCTTGATCCAAACCGCTTCCTTTGCTGCTTCCGAAACTGCAATATATTCTGCCTCAGTGATAGAATCCACTACAGTCTCTTGTTTGGAACTTTTCCAACTCACTGCGCCCCCATTCAAGGTGAACACGTATCCAGACTGAGACCTGGAATCATCCTTGTCTGTCTGGAAGCTGGCATCCGTATACCCGCGTATCACCATGTCCCCTTCTCCATATATTAGGAACACATCCTTAGTTCTTCTCTAGTACTTAAGGATCGTCTTAACAGCCGCCCAATGATCCATTCCTGGATCGGATTGGTATCTGCTCGTGACACTCAGAGCGTACGATACATCGGGCCTCGTACATAACATAGCATACTTGATAGATCCTATTGCGGATGCATAGGGAATCTTACTCATGCAAATCCTCTCGTCTTCTGTGCGCGGACACATAGACTTCGAAAGGTGTACCCCATGCCTGATGGGCAGATAACCTTTCTTGGATTCCGACATGCTAAACCTCTTTGCTTTTCGGTCTATATATGTAGGCGAAGACCAAACCGTTTCGATCTATCTCTATAGATCTTAATCCCAAGGATGTAGGTTGCTTCTCCCAGGTCTTTCATGGAGAATGTCTTGGATAACCAAACCTTAACTGACTGTAAGATTGAAACATCGTTTCCTATAAGTAATATGTCATCGACATACAATACTAGGAACACGACTGCACTCCCACTAACCTTCTTGTACACACAAGGTTCGTCTGGATTTTGTGAGAAATCAAACTTTTTGATCATCTCATCAAAACGGATATTCCAGCTCCTGGATGCTTGCTTCAATCCATAAATGGATCGTCGCAATTTGCATAACTTGGTTTTATCAACCGATGTGAAACCCTCAGGCTGTATCATATACACGTCCTCGAGCAGGTTTCCATTAAGGAAAGCTGTTTTCACATCCATCTGCCATATCTCATAATCATAATGAGCCGCTATGGCCAGGAGAATCCGAATGGATTTAAGCATAGCTACAGGCGAATAGGTTTCGTCATAATCAACACCTTGTTTTTGACGATATCCTTTCGCAACCAATCTAGCCTTATAGGTAATCACATTACCATCCATGTCGGTTTTCTTCTTGAAAACCCACTTGCAACCTATAGGCTTTATGCCTTCAGGTGGGTCAACCATGTTCCAAACTTGGTTTTCGTACATGGAATCCATTTTCGACTTCATGGCACCAAGCCACTTATCCCTTTCTGAACTTGTCAGCACTTTTTCATAACTGGTAGGCTCCTCATCATCAATGAGTAACACGTCATTCGATTCACTTACGAGAAATCCATATCTCTCAGGAATATTGCGTGTTCTACCAGATCTACGAAGATGTGGTGTTACAATAGGTCCAGCCGATTGCTCATCACTATGAGTTGTCGGCTGTTGTGCTTCACCAGGTATCTCATCAATGTCTATTTGAGTCTCTCGAGCCTCCTCAAGCTCGACGACACTCCCACTGTTTTCTTGCAAGAGAAACTCTTTCTCTAGAAACACAGCATGCCATGAAACAAACACCTTTTGTTCCACGGGATGATAGAATTGGTAACCCCTTGTTTCCTTAGGGTATCCAATAAATAGACATTTATCAGACTTAGCATCCAGTTTGTCTGATACAGTCCGCTTCACATAAGCAGGACAACCCCATATCTTCAAGTAAGATACATGAGGTTTCTTACCATTCCATATATCATATGGAGTAGTTGAGACTACCTTGGTAGGCATTCTGTTTAACAAGTAAACAGCTGTCTGAAGTGCATAACCCCAAAAGGACTTGGGAAGAGTCGCATGATTCATCATTGACCTGACCATGTCCAACAAGGTCCGGTTACGCCTCTCAGATACACCATTATGCTGTGGTGTATAGGGCGGAGTCCATTGAGACAATATTTCATTGTCTCTTAGATAATCAAGAAACTCTTGACTTAAGTATTCACCACCTCGATCCGATCGAAATATTTTAATACTTTTGTCATGTTGTTTCTCTACTTCATTTCTGAATTCTTTGATCCTTTCAAAGGCTTCAGACTTGTGTTTCATCAAGAACACATACCCAAACCGTGAGTGATCATCGGTGAAGGTAATGAAGTAGCTATAGCCTCCTAAAGCTTGAGTTGACATAGGTCCACATACATCAGTATGTATTAGACCTAGTAACTCTCCCACTCGTTCACCTTTTCCCTTAAAAGGTAACTTAGTCATCTTGCCTTTTAAGCATGATTCGCATGTATCATATGAATCCAATTCAAACGATTCCAGAATTCCACATCGGTGTAATTCGGACATGCGTTTCTTGCTTACATGGCCAAGACGACAATGCCACATGTAGGAGTCTATTTGATTATCCTTTCGAGCACTCTTGTTGCTCGCTTCGATATTGCAAATGTCACTGGATACGTCCAACGTATAAACACCATTGCTTAAAGTTCCAGTCCCATAGAGAACCCCATTCAAAGTTATGTAACAACAATTGTTACTAAACGTCAAATGGAAACCATTTCTATTTAAACAAGAAATAGAAATGATGTTCTTTATCAACAAAGGAATATAAAAGCAATTGTCCAGTTCTAAGACAAGTCCTGCAGGGAGTTTCAACAAATACGTTCCGATGGCGAGTGCAGCAACCTTTGCTTCATTCCCAACACGTAAATTTGACTCTCCCCTTGACGAGTCTTCTTCTATTCCTTAGCCCATGTATGTCATTACATATATGTGAGCCACACCCAGTATCCAATACCCAAGTGTCTAAGGAAATAGAATGACAATCAATAAAGAAGATTTCTGAAGAAGATGGGGCATCCGATGCCTTATCCTTCTTCACGGACTCTTGATAAACCTTGCAATTTCTTCGCCAATGACCCTCCTTGCCATAATGATGGCAAGTGCCCTTTTGAGCTAGTTCTACCTTCTTAGCCTTTCTCTTCTTTCCCTTCTGTTGTTCCTTTGACTTCCTCTTAGAACCTTTCTTCGAGGAATCAACTAATAGCATCGTCCCCTGCTCATGCTTCTCAGAAGACTCCACAGTCTTCAGCATATTGAGCAGTACCACAGATGAACCTTCTAGCATCTCAGAGGTGAAGAGGAGCTTTGAGACTTCGAACCTTTCGAATCTCACTTGCTCATCAACCAACTCACAAAGATGAAGGACTACGATATGAGCATCCATATGCTCATGCTGCTTTCGTAGCTTGGGTTCCATCGCGGCTAGCATGATGCAACTCATTTGTTCAGAATCACTCACATGTTTCTGATAGGCCAACAATTGGTCCAGAGTTGCATCGTCACTAGGACGGGCGGGAAGAGGCGCTTCGAGGACATTTGCAAGCTTTTCAACCTTGAGAACAATTCTCAAGCTTCTAAGCTAGTCCATGAAGCTCGGCCCAGTCAATTTATTCGAATCCAAAATGGAACACAAATTAAAAGACAACATGATCAATTTTATTGACCTAGAAATACAAAACGAGCATATATGAGAAAGATGATTTTAAAAATGCATCAATATACATTTATAAATCCCATTCATTTTTCGAATTTCAAAAACCCCAAAATCACTTCGGGAGATCGTAGGTCCATCTCCGAATGGGCTGATATCCATCATAGTTATGAACAACCTTGGAGAGAGTCCAACAAGCCAATCATAACTACGACGGTAGGTATCATCTATACCGATTGCATATCCCGTATATGCAACTATCACAATGTGCTATCAACTAATTGAATGTTCACACATACATCGGGTTGTTAACACATTAACAAGTATGCATCATATGCATAGCACCCAACTTCACCTCCCTTTACATCGACCTTGGAGAGAGTCCAACAAGCCGATGCTCCAGGTTAAAGCCAACCCATGAATCGAGAAATAGTTTTAATATGGTTAGAGCGCATTCAACCAATTAGCCCAGCTTGGAGAGAGTCCAACAACCAAAGCTAACGATTGACCTCTGACTCTTACCATATTAGTATTAAACTATTCCATGGTTTGAACATATTCAGGTTCGAGCCGGGCTTGGAGAGAGTCCAACAACCCAAACAAGAAACAGAACTCTGGTTCTAACCATATTAATGGAAGGTGTAGGCCTTAATATTGTTTAAGGGTTTTTATGTCTCATCCTCTTTGCATGCAAATAACTATTATCTACATGGCATGGCATACATGGCATACATCTACATGTCACGACACGCATGGCATAATGTTATGCATCTAATGCAATTACATGGCATACAATTATGTCATGTATATAATTTCCATATATGTCATAACTATTTATGGAAATAAAATATGTTTAAGATTTGATTCTCCAAATCAAATCATAATTAAATTAGGAAACAAATTTCCAAATCTAATCACATATTTTATTCATGGAATTATTTGATTAAGGAAAATCTATTTAGAACAATTTCCTAAATCATTAAAACTACTTATGGAAATAAAATATTTTAAGATTTGATTTCCCAAATCAAATCATGATTAAATTAGGAAACAAATTTCAGAATCTAATCAAATATTTTATTTATGGAAAATATCAATTTCCATAAATACTTCCAACTTTCCAAAAGTGGAAGATTTCCATAAATACTTCTAGACTTTCCAAAATTGAAAAATTTCCATAAATACTTCTAAATTTCCAAAATTAGAAAATTTCAAGAAATACATTATGACTATCGCAAAACCATTTTTACGATTATGTCTAAACACAACACAGGCTCGATACCCTTTGTTGGGTTTTGGCACTTGGCGTGTGTGTCGATCATGTTTCGTAAACATGAACACAGCGGAAGCAATAAAAATAATAAATCTATATTTATTACAACACACACAACACACGCATGCATATTACAACAAGTGTAGACATAACCGTAAATTTAAATTTGCAATAAAAGGAAATTTATCTACGTTATACCTTCCGTATGACATGTAGCGGGAACGGCATCAACCGGAACGATCCTCGTAAGAATCGTCTCTATCCGTATCCACGCCGAGCTCCTCGGGATGACTTCGCTAAGTCACGAGCTTCGTCTTCGTATGGGTTACTAGCCTCATATTGAAGACGACGTGATCGAGAGATGATCACGATCCGAATCCAAATTCGGATCCTAAAACGAGTTCTCAAAACTCGCTTCTCCGGAGAGGTATTCGTCAACCGTTTGACGAATCCTTCGTCCCCCACCTCAGAGGATTACCGGAGATCAAATCCCCGGTAAGTTAGCCTCTGTCGGAGCACTAACCGTCATCCAAACGACGCTTCGACGAGAGGAGGAGATGCTGTCCAGAAAACTGGACAGCTTGGTGGAGGATATAGGCGCCGGCCAACCAAGGAAAAAAAAAAGCCTCACCTTGATGCCAAACCTATAGGGGATCACCGGAGGGTCGCCGGAGTGTTCACCGGCTGAAGCTTGGTCGCCGGCAATGACTTGGACGGCGGCACAAAGGATGGGCGGCGGCACTTAGGGTTGGGCGCCGAATTCCCCAACAAGGGGTGGGCGGCAACTCCAAGTGCTAGGGTTTTGATTAGGGCTTAATTATCCATTAAGCCCTCTTTTATAGAGAACTAATTCTCTTAATGGTTAATGGATCATATCCATAAAGCCTGTTAACCCGCACCATTAAGATAAGTTAAAATAAACCAAACCATGATGGTTTATTTTAAGTTAAAACGAACCGAACCAACTTTTGGTTCATTCGTTTAAAATAAACCAAACCCTTTGGTTTATTCTCATCCATTGGATTAGAACCAAACCATTTTGGTCCATCCATTATGTCTTCATAAGACCACGGCCCATCCATGCTTCCATTGCGTGAAACAATTTCATGCTCGCTTTATGTTTGGTCCAACCAAACATAGTTTCTCTCGATGCGAGAATCCCATTCTCAAGCTCGTTTTAAATCCTTTGGATTACACTCGTTGTCGTGTGACCAAATAGGTTCTCGGTTTATGTTGGCCGTCTATAATTAACCATTAATTATAGAGCGATCATGAGTGGCACCTAGTAGTACATCATGATCCCCAATTAGCAGAAAAGATCAGCGGTTGATCGAACTATTTACGAAACCCTTGATGGCTCGAATGAATCGTGCCCCATTCCCTTCACTCATCTTATACCCACTTGGTTGGGACATGGTCTATTGTGTCAGTCCCCACTAGGCTGACTACGTCACACCTAGCCCAAGTATCATTTCCTCGTCCTACGGATTCTAGTTACTCCACATGTATCGAAGAGTACTTTACTCTAAACATGTAATGCTTTGGCCAAAGACTTTAGTAACAATCCGACGAGAGGCCATGGGTATACATCTCCTCGCAAGGAGTGGTGAATCCTTTATAGGCTATTCAAACACCTTGATCACTTGACTTATACCCAATCATCCGGGTCCACATCTCCTCGAGAGATGTTTGCTTAAGATGTCAAAGCATAAGTCTCCATGATCAAGATGACTTGAATACCACAAGTCAAAGGAACATCGCACTTAAGCCTGATAAGAACTTCATTGACATATCTATATATGCAGAAAACCATATGAAGTCTTACGGTTGGTCACTCCAATGAACTAGTGACCATAACTAGCATCCACGATTAACTCCGGACATCACAATGTCTCCAGCCAGTGAGAATCAGCTGCTTGGATACACCAAGGAGTATACCTCGTGCTAGTCTCGACAGAATTGATGGTGTCCAAATCCATCAATTCATCGACTAGTGATAATTCCGATACATCACAATTACACATGTAGAGATACTCACTAGTTGTGATCCAATCACAAATTCTCTCATGCTGTGAATCGTATCGTGGACATTCAGTAAATGAGTTTAAGATCCAATCAAATACATAAAACATGTATACTCAAATAGTGAATCTTCATTTATCATATAAATGGTTCATACATAAGGCGATTGCCTTAGGACATCTCTCATATATTACTAACAGACTCCCACTTGGCCTAATGTCAATCGCTACGGTATCCAATACCATAAGCTCTAACATGACCCTCAAACTTACTTTGAGGTAATGCTTTAGTCAAAGGATCCGCTAAGTTCCTTTCAGTGGGAATTTTCTCGATTTGTATTTCGTTCCTACTGATGATCTCTCTGATAAGATGATAGCGGCGAAGCACATGTTTGGATCGTTGATGAGACCTTGGCTCTTTCGCCTGTGCAATTGCTCCATTGTTGTCACAGTAGACCGGTATTGCTTCAACAATGGCCAGAATCACACCAAGTTCATGAACGAACTTCTTGATCCAAACCGCCTCCTTCTTTATATATTCAGAATCCACTCTCTTGTTTGGAACTTTTCCAACTCATCGCGCTCATCCTTGTCTGTCTTGTCCCTTCTCCATATATTAGGAACACATCCTTAGTTCTTCTCAAGTACTTAAGGATCGTCTTAACAGCCGCCCAATGATCCATTCCTGGATCAGACTGGTATCTGCTCGTGACACTCAGAGCATACGATACATCGGGCCTCGTATATAACATAGCATACATGATAGATCCTATTGCGGATGCATAGGGAATCTTACTCATGCAAATCCTCTCGTCTTCTGTGCGCGGACACATAGACTTCGAAAGGTGTACCCCATGCCTGATGGGTAGGAAACCTTTCTTGGATTCCGACATGCTAAACCTCTTTAGCACTCGGTCTATATATGTAGACTGCGAAAGACCAAGCAACCGTTTCGATCTATCTCTATAGATCTTAATCCCAAGGATGTAGGTTGCTTCTCCCAGGTCTTTCATGGAGAATGTCTTGGATAACCAAACCTTAGCGTGTAAGATTGAAACATCGTTTCCTATAAGTAATATGTCATCGACATACAATACTAGGAACACATTGCACTCCCACTAACCTTCTTGTACACACAAGGTTAAATGCGGATTTTGTGAGAAATCAAACTTTTGATTGTCTCATCAAAGCGGATATTCCGACTCTGGATGCTTGCTTCAATCCATAAATGGATCGTCAATTTGCATACCTTGGTTTTATCAACCGATGTGAAACCCTCGGTGTATCATATACCGTCCTCGGCGAGTTTCCATTAAGGAAAGCTGTTTTCACATCCATCTGCCAGATCTCATAATCATAATGAGCCGCTATGGCCAGGAGCATCCGAATGGATTTAAGCATAGCTACTGGTGAATAGGTTTCGTCATAATCAACACCTTGTTTTTGACGATATCCTTTCGCCACCAATCTAGCCTTATAGGTAATCACATTACCATCCATGTCGGTTTCTTCTTGAAAACCCACTTGCACCCTATAGGCTTTATGCCTTGGTGGGTCGACCAAGTTCCAAACTTGGTTTTCATACATGGAATCCATTTCGACTTCATGGCACCAAGCCACTTATCCCTTTCTGAACTTGTCGGCACTTCTTCATAAGCTGGTAGGCTCCTCATCATCAATGAGTAACACGTCGTTCGATTCACTTACGAAATCCATATCTCTCGGGAATATTGCGTGTTCTACCAGATCTACGAAGATGTGGTGTTACAATAGGTCCAGCCGATTGCTCATCACTATGAGTTGTCGGTTGTTGTGCTTCACCAGGTATCTCATCAATGTCTATTTGAGTCTCTCGAGCCTCCTCAAGCTCGACGACACTCCCTTTATTTTCTTGCAAGAGAAACTCTTTCTCTAGAAACAGCATGCCTTGAAACAAACACCTTTTGTTCCACGGGATGATAGAATTAGTAACCCCTTGTTTCCTTAGGGTATCCAATAAATAGACATTTATCGGACTTAGCATCCAATTTATGCGATACTGATCCTTCACATAAGCGAGACAACCCCATATCTTCAAGTAAGATACATGAGGTTTCTTACCATTCCATATCTCATATGGAGTAGTTGAGACTACCTTGGTAGGCATTACATTTAACAAGTAAGCAATATGCGAAGTGCATAACCCCAAAAGGACTTGGGAAGAGTTGCATGATTCATCATTGACGACCATGTCCAACAAGGTCGATTCGCCTCTCGGATACACCATTATCTTTGTGGTGTATAGGCGAGTCCATTGAGACAATATGCCATTGTCTCTTAGATAATCAAGAAACTCTTGACTTAAGTATTCACCACCTCGATCCGATCAGTATTTTAATACTTTTGTCATGTTGTTTCTCTACTTCATTTCTGAATTCTTTGAACCTTTCAAAGGCTTGGACTTGTGTTTCATCAAGAACACATACCCAAACCGTGAGTGATCATCGGTGAAGGTAATGAAGTAGCTATAGCCTCCTAAAGCTTGAGTTGACATAGGTCCACATACATCGGTATGTATTAGACCTAGTAACTCTCCCACTCGTTCACCTTTTCGGTAAAAGGTAACTTAGTCATCTTGCCTTTTAAGCATGATTCATGTATCGTATGAATCCAATTCAAGCGATTCGAATTCCACATCGGTGTAATTCGGACATGCGTTTCTTGCTTATATGGCCAAAACGACAATGCCACATGTAGAGTCTATTTGATTATCCTTTCGAGCACTCTTGTTGCTCGCCCGATATTGAAAATGTCCTTTGGATCGTCCAGCGTATAAACACCATTGCTTAAAGTTCGGTCCATAAAGAACCCCATTCAAAGTTATATGTAACAACAATTGTTACTAAGTCAAATGGAAACCATTTCTATTTAAACAAGAAATAGAAATGATGTTCTTTATCAACGAAGGAATATAAAAGCAATTGTCGATTCTAAGACAAGTCTGCGAGGAGTTTCAACAAATACGTTCGATGGCGAGTCGACAACCTTTGCTCCATTCCCAACACGTAAATTTGACTCTCCTTGGAGTCTTCTTCTATTCCTTAGCCCATGTATGTCATTACATATATGTGAGCCACACCCAGTATCCAATACCCAAGTGTCTAAGAAATAGAATGACAATCAATAAAGAAGATTTACGAAGAAGATGGGGCATCCGATGCCTTATCCTTCTTCACGGACTCAAGATAAATCTTGCAATTTCTTCGATGGCCCTCCTTGCCATAATGATGGCAAGTGCCCTTTGAGCTAGTTCTACCTTCTTAGCCTTTCTCTTCTTTCCCTTCTTTGTTCCTTTGACTTCCTCTTAGAACCTTTCTTGAGGAATCAACTAATAACATCGTCCCTGCTCATGCTTCTCGAGAAGACTCCACGGTCTTGACATGTTGGCGATACCACGGATGAACCTTCTAGCATCTCGAGGTGAAGAGGAGCTTTGAGACTTGAACCTTTGAATCTCACTTGCTCATCAACCAACTCACAAAGATGAAGGACTACGATATGAGCATCCATATGCTCATCTTTGCTCGTAGCTTAGGTTCCATCGCGGCTAGCATGATGCAACTCATTTGTTCGAGAATCACTCACATGTTTACGATAGGCCAACAATTGGTCGAGTTGCATAAATCGTCACTAGAGAGCGGGGAAGAGCGCGAGGACATTGCAAGCTTTTCAACCTTGAGAACAATTCTCAAGCTTCTAAGCTAGTCCATGAAGTTCGGCCCGATCAATTTATTGAATCAAAATGGAACACAAATTCAAAGACATCATGATCAATTTTATTGACCTAGAAATACAAAACGAGCATATATGAGAAAATGATTTTAAAATGCATCAATATACATTTATAAATCCCATTCATTTTTCGAATTTCAAAAACCCCAAAATCACTTCGGGAGATCGTAGGTCCATCTCCGAATGGGCTGATATCCATCATAGTTATGAACAACCTTGGAGAGAGTCCAACAAGCCATTCATAACTATGACGGTAGGTATCAACTATACCGATTGCATATCACGTATATGCAACTATCACAATGTGCTATCAACTAATTGAATGTTCACACATGCATCGGGTTGTTAACACATTAACAAGTATGCATCATATGCATAGCACCCAACTTCACCTCCCTTTACATCGACCTTGGAGAGAGTCCAACAAGCCGATGCTCCAGGTTAAAGCCAACCCATTAATCGGGAAATAGTTTTAATATGGTTAGAGCGCATTCAACCAATTAGCCCAGCTTGGAGAGAGTCCAACAACCAAAGCTAACGATTGACCTCTGACTCTTACCATATTAGTATTAAACTATTCCATGGTTTGAACATGTTCGGTTGAGGGCTTGGAAAGTCCAACAACCCAAACAAGAAACAGAACTCTAGTTCTAACCATATTAATGGAAGGTGTAGGCCTTAATATTGTTTAAGGGTTTTTATGTCTCATCCTCTTTGCATGCAAATAACTATTATCTACATGGCATGGCATACAAGGCATACATCTACATGTCATGACACGCATGGCATAATGTTATGCATCTAATGCAATTACATGGCATACAATTATGTCATGTATATAATTTCCTTATATGTCATAACTATTTATGGAAATAAAATATGTTTAAGATTTGATTCTCCAAATCAAATCATAATTAAATTAGGAAACAAATTTCCAAATCTAATCACATATTTTATTCATGGAATTATTTGATTAAGGAAAATCTATTTAGGAGACCAATTTCCTAAATCATTAAAACTACTTATGCAAATAAAATATTTTAAGATTTGATTTCCCAAATCAAATCATGATTAAATTAGGAAACAAATTTCCAGAATCTAATCAAATATTTTATTTATGGAAAATATCAATTTCCATAAATACTTCCAACTTTCCAAAAGTGGAAGATTTCCATAAATACTTCTAGACTTTCCAAAATTGAAAAATTTCCATAAATACTTCTAAATTTCCAAAATTCAGAAAATTTCCAGAAATACATTTTGACTATCGCAAAACCATTTTACGATTATGTCGAAACACAACCTGGGCTCTGATACCACTGTTGGGTTTCCGGCACCGCGGCGTGTGTGTGTTCGATCACGTTTCGTAAACATGAACACAGCGGAAGCAATAAAAATAATAAATCTATATTTATTACAACACACACAACACACGCATGCATATTACAACAAGTGTAGACATAACCGTAAATTTAAATTTACAATAAAAGGAAATTTATCTACGTTATACCTTAGTATGGACGTGTGTAGCGGAACATCAACCGGAACGATCCTCGTAAGAATCGTCTCTATCCGTATCCACGCCGAGCTCCTCGGGATGACTTCGCTAAGTCACGAGCTTCGTCTTCGTACGGGTTACTAGCCTCGTATTGAAGACGATGTGATCGAGAGATGATCACGATCCGAATCCAAATTCGGATCCTAAAACGAGTTCTCAAAACTCGCTTCTCCGGAGAGGTATTCGTCAACCGTTTGACGAATCCTTCGTCCCCCACCTCAGAGGATTATGTTAGTGCTTATAAGCTCCACATATCTCCACAATGACATGATATTGTCCACTTTGGGCCTAAGCCCTCATGGTTTTATTTTTGGGCTTTACCCAAAAGGCCTCATACCAATGGAGATATCTTTTTTCTTATAAGCACATGATCTTTTCCATGTCTTACCAATGTGGGACTTTGATTGTATTCCCCATACTCCCAACAATCCCCCCCTCAAACGAAGGACCACATTGGGCCCCCCCTCAAGCCTATCCCTCCTCGAAGGATTTTCTCTGCTTGATGTCCGATCGTCAACCCACGGGACTTCCCCGCCCGGTTGTTCGGTCCCCAGGCCCAACTAGACTTCCTTCCTGATGTCTGGTTCTCTTGATCCGGACGTGGGAGCTCAACTTCCTTCGTTCGAGGTTCATGGCTTGACATGGACCATGGCTCTGATACCAATTGTTAGTGCTTATAAGCTCCACATATCTCCACAATGACATGATATTGTCCACTTTGGGCCTAAGCCGATATCTTTTTTCTTATAAGCACATGATCTTTTCCATGTCTTACCAATGTGGGACTTTGATTGTATTCCCCATACTCCCAACAGATTACCGGAGATCAAATCCCCGGTAAGTTAGCCGCTGTCGGAGCACTAACCGTCGTCCAAACGACGCTCCGACGAGAGGAGGAGATGCTGTCCAGAAAACTGGACAGCTTGGTGGAGGATATTGGCGCCGGCCAACCAAGGAAAAAAAAAAAGCCTCACCTTGATGCCAAACCTATAGGGGATCACAGGAGGGTCGCCGGAGTGTTCACCGGCTGAAGCTTGGTCGCCGGCAATGACTTGGACGGCGGCACAAAGGATGGGCGGCGGCACTTAGGGTTGGGCGCCGAATTCCCCAACAAGGGGTGGGCGGCAACTCCAAGGGCTAGGGTTTTGATTAGGGCTTAATTATCCATTAAGCCCTCTTTTATAGAGAACTAATTCTCTTAATGGTTAATGGATCATATCCATAAAGCCCGTTAACCCGCTCCATTAAGATAAGTTAAAATAAACCAAACTATGATGGTTTATTTTAAGTTAAAACGAACCGAACCAATTTTTGGTTCATTCGTTTAAAATAAACCAAACCCTTTGGTTTATTCTCATCCATTGGATTAGAACCAAACCATTTTGGTCCATCCATTGTGTCTTCATAAGACACGGCCCATCCATGCTTCCATTGCGACTGAAACAATTTCATGCTCGCTTTATGTTTGGTCCAACCAAACATAGTTTCTCTCGGTCTGAGAATCCCATTCTCAAGCTCGTTTTAAATCCTTTGGATTACACTCGTTGTGCGTGTGACCAAATAGGTTCTCGGTTTATGTTGGCCGTCTATAATTAACCATTAATTATAGAACGATCATGAGTGGCACCTAGTAGTACATCATGATCCCCAATTAACCGAAAAGATCAACGGTTGATCCAGAACTATTTCTGAAACCCTTCAGTAGCTCGAATGAATCGTGCCCCAGTCCCTTCACTCATCTTATACCCACTTGGTTCAGGACATGGTCTATTGTGTCAGTCCCCACTAGGCTGACTACGTCACACCTAGCCCAAGTATCATTTCCTCGTCCTACGGATTCTAGTTACTCCACATGTATCGAAGAGTACCTTACTCTAAACATGTAATGCTTTGGCCAAAGACTTTAGTAACAATCCGACGAGAGGCCATGGGTATACATCTCCTCGCAAGGAGTGGTGAATCCTTTATAGGCTATTCAAACACCTTCGATCACTTCGACTTATACCCAATCATCCCGGGTCCACATCTCCTCAGAGATGTTTGCTTAAGATGTCAAAGCATAAGTCTCCATGATCAAGATGACTTGAATACCGCAAGTCAAAGGAACATCGCACTTAAGCCACAGTAAGAACTTCATTGACATATCTATATATGCAGAGAACCATATGAAGTCTTACTCGATGAACTAGTTACCATAACTAGCATCCACGATTAACTCCGGACATCACAATGTCTCCAGCCAGTGAGAATCAGCTGCTTGGATACACCAAGGAGTATACCTCGTGCTAGTCTCGACAGTATTGATGGTGTCCAAATCCATCAATTCATCGACTAGGGATAATTCCGATACATCACAATTACACATGTAGAGATACTCACTAGTTGTGATCCAATCACAAATTCTCTCATGCTGTGAATCGTATCATGGACATTCAGTAAATGAGTTTAAGATCTAATCAAATACATTAAACATGTATACTCAAATAGTGAATCTTCATTTATCATATAAATGGTTCATACATAAGGCGATTGCCTTAGGACATCTCTCATATATTACTAACAGACTCCCACTTGGCCTAATGTCAATCGCTACGGTATCCAATACCATAAGCTCTAACATGACCCTCAAACTTACTTTGAGGTAATGCTTTAGTCAAAGGATCTGCTAAATTCCTTTCAGTGGGAATTTTCTCGATTTATATTTCGTTCCTACTGATGATATCTCTGATAAGATGATAGCGGCGAAGCACATGTTTGGATCGTTGATGAGACCTTGGCTCTTTCGCCTGTGCAATTGCTCCATTGTTGTCGCAGTAGACCGGTATTGCTTCAACAATGGCAGGAATCACACCAAGTTCATGAACGAACTTCTTGATCCAAACCGCTTCCTTTGTTGCTTTCGAAGCTGCAATATATTCTGCCTCAGTGGTAGAATCCACTACAGTCTCTTGTTTGGAACTTTTCCAACTCACTGCGCCCCCATTCAAGGTGAACACGTATCCAGACTGAGACGTGGAATCATCCTTGTCTGTCTGGAAGCTGGCATCCGTATACCCGCGTATCACCATGTCCCCTTCTCCATATATTAGGAACACATCCTTAGTTCTTCTCAAGTACTTAAGGATCGTCTTAACAGCCGCCCAATGATCCATTCCTGGATCGAATTGGTATCTGCTCGTGACACTCAGAGCGTACGATACATCGGGCCTCGTATATAACATAGCATACATGATAGATCCTATTGCGGATGCATAGGGAATCTTACTCATGCAAATCCTCTCGTCTTCTGTGCGCGGACACATAGACTTCGAAAGGTGTACCCCATGCCTGATGGGCAGATAACCTTTCTTGGATTCCGACATGCTAAACCTCTTTAGCACTCGGTCTATATATGTAGACTACGAAAGACCAAGCAACCGTTTCGATCTATCTCTATAGATCTTAATCCCAAGGATGTAGGTTGCTTCTCCCAGGTCTTTCATGGAGAATGTCTTGGATAACTAAACCTTAACTGACTGTAAGATTGACACATCATTTCCTATAAGTAATATGTCATCGACATACAATACTAGGAACACGACTGCACTCCCACTAACCTTCTTGTACACACAAGGTTAAATGCGGATTTTGTGAAATCAAACTTTTGATCATCTCATCAAAGCGGATATTCCGACTCTGGATGCTTGCTTCAATCCATAAATGGATCGTCGCAATTTGCATACCTTGGTTTTATCAACCGATGTGAAACCCTCGGTATTTGTATCATATACACGTCCTCGGCGAGTTTCCATTAAGGAAAATTTGTTTTCACATCCATCCGCCATATCTCATAATCATAATGAGCCGCTATGGCGGGAGCATCGAATGGATTTAAGCATAGCTACTGAGTGAATAGGTTTCGTCATAATCAACACCTTGTTTTTGCGATATCCTTCGCCACCAATCTAGCCTTATAGGTAATCACATTACCATCCATGTCGGTTTTCTTCTTGAAAACCCACTTGCACCCTATAGGCTTTATGCCTTCAGGTGGGTCAACCAAGTTCCAAACTTGGTTTTCGTACATGGAATCCATTTGACTTCATGGCACCAAGCCACTTATCCCTTCTGAACTTGTCGGCACTTCTTCATGGTAGGCTCCTCGTCATCAATGAGTAACACGTCGTTCGATTCACTTACGAAATCCATATCTCGGGAATATTGCGTGTTCTACGGATCTCGAAGATGTGGTGTTCTGACAATAAGTCCGGTAGATTGCTCATCACTATGAGTTGTCATGTTGTGCTTCACCGGTATCTCATCAATGTCTATTTGAGTCTCTCGAGCCTCCTCAAGCTCAGCGACACTCCCACTGTTTTCTTGCAAGAGAAACTCTTTCTCTAGAAACACAGCATGCCTTGAAACAAACACCTTTTGTTCCACGGGATGATAGAATTGGTAACCCCTTGTTTCCTTAGGGTATCCAATAAATAGACATTTATCTGACTTAGCATCCAATTTGTACGTCTGATCAGCTTCACATAAGCGAGACAACCCCATATCTTCAAGTAAGATACATGAGGTTTCTTACCATTCCATATCTCATATGGAGTAGTTGAGACTACCTTGGTAGGCATTACATTTAACAAGTAAGCGGTGCCGAAGTGCATAACCCCAAAAGGACTTGGGAAGAGTCGCATGATTCATCATTGACTGACCATGTCCAACAAGTCGATTCGCCTCTCGGATACACCATTATCTTGTGGTGTATAGGCGGAGTCCATTGAGACAATATGTCATTGTCTCTTAGATAATCAAGAAACTCTTGACTTAAGTATTCACCACCTCGATCCGATCAGTATTTTAATACTTTTGTCATGTTGTTTCTCTACTTCATTTCTGAATTCTTTGAACCTTTCAAAGGCTTCAGACTTGTGTTTCATCAAGAACACATACCCAAACCGTGAGTGATCATCGGTGAAGGTAATGAAGTAGCTATAGCCTCCTAAAGCTTGAGTTGACATAGGTCCACATACATCAGCATGTATTAGACCTAGCAACTCTCCCACTCGTTCACCTTTTCCTTAAAAGGTAACTTAGTCATCTTGCCTTTTAAGCATGATTCGCATGTATCGTATGAATCCAATTCAAACGATTCCAGAATTCCACATCGGTGTAATTCGAACATGCATTTCTTGCTTACATGGCCAAGACGACAATGCCACATGTAGGAGTCTATTTGATTATCCTTTCGAGCACGCTTGTTGCTCGCCGATATTGAAAATGTCCTTTGGAATCGTCCAACGTATAAACACCATTGCTTAAAGTTCCAGTCCCATAAAGAACCCCATTTAAAGTTATGTAACAACAATTGTTACTAAACGTCAAATGGAAACCATTTCTATTTAAACAAGAAATAGAAATGATGTTCTTTATCAACAAAGGAATATAAAAGCAATTGTCCAGTTCTAAGACAAGTCCTGCAGGGAGTTTCAACAAATACGTTCCGATGGCGAGTGCAGCAACCTTTGCTTCATTACCAACACGTAAATTTGACTCACCCTTGACGAGTCTTCTTCTATTCCTTAGCCCATGTATGTTATTACATATATGTGAGACACACCAGTATCCAATACCCAAGTGTCTAAGGAAATAGAATGACAATCAATAAAGAAGATTTCTGAAGAAGATGGGGCATCCGATGCCTTATCCTTCTTCACGGACTCTTGATAAAACTTGCAATTTCTTCGCCAATGACCCTCCTTGCCATAATGATGGCAAGTGCCCTTTTGAGCTAGTTCTACCTTCTTAGCCTTTCTCTTCTTTCCCTTCTGTTGTTCCTTTGACTTCCTCTTAGAACCTTTCTTCGAGGAATCAACTAATAGCATCGTCCCCTACTCATGCTTCTCAGAAGACTCCACAGTCTTCAGCATATTAAGCAGTACCACAGATGAACCTTCTAGCATCTCAGAGGTGAAGAGGAGCTTTGAGACTTCGAACCTTTCGAATCTCACTTGCTCATCAACCAACTCACAAAGATGAAGGACTACGATATGAGCATCCATATGCTCATCTTTGCTTTTGTAGCTTGGGTTCCATCGCTAGCATGATGCAACTCATTTGTTCGAATCACTCACATGTTTACGATAGGCCAACAATTGGTCGAGTTGCATCGTCACTAGGGGAAGCGGGAAGAGCGCGAGGACATTTGCAAGCTTTTCACCTTGAGAACAATTCTCAAGTTTCTAAGCTAGTCCATGAAGCTCGGCCCGATCAATTTATTTGAATCCAAAATGGAACACAAATTCAAAGACATCATGATCAATTTTATTGTAGAAATACAAAGCGAGCATATATGAGAAAGATGATTTTAAAATGCATCAATATACATTTATAAATCCCATTCATTTTGAATTTCAAAAACCCCAAAATCACTTGGAGATCGTAGGTCCATCTCCGAATGGGCTGATATCCATCATAGTTATGAACAACCTTGGAGAGAGTCCAACAAGTCATTCATAACTACGACGGTAGGTATCATCTATACCGATTGCATATCTCGTATATGCAACTATCACAATGTGCTATCAACTAATTGAATGTTCACACATACATCGGGTTGTTAACACATTAACAAGTATGCATCATATGCATAGCACCCAACTTCACCTCCCTTTACATCGACCTTGGAGAGAGTCCAACAAGCCGATGCTCCAGGTTAAAGCCAACCCATTAATCGGGACAGAGTTTTAATATGGTTAGAGCGCATTCAACCAATTAGCCCAGCTTGGAGAGAGTCCAACAACCAAAGCTAACGATTGACCTCTGACTCTTACCATATTAGTATTAAACTATTCCATGGTTTGAACATATTGAGTTCAGTCAAGGGCTTGGAGAGTCCAACAACCCAAACAAGAAACGGAACTCTGGTTCTAACCATATTAATGGAAGGTGTAGGCTTTAATATTGTTTAAGGGTTTTTATGTCTCATCCTCTTTGCATGCAAATAACTATTATCTACATGGCATGGCATACAAGGCATACATCTACATGTCACGACACGCATGGCATAATGTTATGCATCTAATGCAATTACATGGCATACAATTATGTCATGTATATAATTTCCTTATATGTCATAACTATTTATGGAAATAAAATATGTTTAAGATTTGATTCTCCAAATCAAATCATAATTAAATTAGGAAACAAATTTCCAAATCTAATCACATATTTTATTCATGGAATTATTTGATTAAGGAAAATCTATTTAGGAAACCAATTTCCTAAATCATTAACACTACTTATGGAAATAAAATATTTTAAGATTTGATTTCCCAAATCAAATCATGATTAAATTAGGAAACAAATTTCCAGAATCTAATCAAATATTTTATTTATGGAAAATATCAATTTCCATAAATACTTATAACTTTACAAAAGTGGAAGATTTCCATAAATACTTCTAGACTTTCCAAAATTGAAAAATTTCCATAAATACTTCTAAATTTCCAAAATTTAGAAAATTTCAGAAATACATTATGACTATCGCTTAAAACCATTTTACGATTATGTCGAAACACAACCTGGGCTCTGATACCACTGTTGGGTTTCCGGCACCGCGGCGTGTGTGTGTTCGATCATGTTTCGTAAACATGAGCACAGCGGAAGCAATTAAAAATAATAACTCTATATTTATTACAACACACACAACACACGCATGCATATTACAACAAGTGTAGACATAACCGTAAATTAAAATTTGCAATAAAAGGAAATTTATCTACGTTATACCTTTCGTATGACGTGTATCGGGAACGGCATCAACCGGAACGATCCTCGTAAGAATCGTCTCTATCCGTATCCACGCCGAGTTCCTCGGGATGACGCTAAGTCACGAGCCGTCTTCGTGCGGGTTACTAGCCTCGTGTTGAAGGCGGCGTGATCGAGAGATGATCACGATCGAATCCAAATTCGGATCCTAAAGCGAGTTCTCAAAACTTCGCTTCTCCGGAGAGGTATTCGTCAACCGTTTGGCCAGAATCGCCGTCCTCCACCTCAGAGGATTACGGAGATCAAATCCCGGTAAGTTAGCGCTGTCGGGCACTAACCGTCGTCCAAGCGGCTCCGGCGGAAGGAGAGAAGCTGTCAGAAAACTGGACAGCTTGGTGGAAGAGATATAGGCGCCCGGCCAACCAAGGAAAGAAAAGCCTCACCTTGATGCCAAACCTATAGGGGATCACGAGGAGTCGCCGGAGTGTTCACGGCTGAAGCAGTGCGCGGCAATGACTTGGGCGGGCACAAAGGATGGCGGCGGCACTTAGGGTTAGGCGCGAATTCACCAACAAGGGTGGCGCGGCAACTCTAAGGGCTAGGGTTTTGATTAGGGCTTAATTATCCATTAAGCCCTCTTTTATAGAGAACTAATTCTCTTAATGGTTAATGGATCATATCCATAAAGCCCGTTAACCCGCTCCATTAAGATAAGTTAAAATAAACCAAACCATGATGGTTTATTTTAAGTTAAAACGAACCGAACCAACTTTTGGTTCATTCGTTTAAAATAAACCAAACCCTTTGGTTTATTCTCATCCATTGGATTAGAACCAAACCATTTTGGTCCATCCATTGTGTCTTCATAAGACACGGCCCATCCATGCTTCCATTGCGACTGAAACAATTTCATGCTCGCTTTATGTTTGGTCCAACCAAACATAGTTTCTCTCGGTATGAGAATCCCATTCTCAAGCTCGTTTTAAATCCTTTGGATTACACTCGTTGTGCGTGTGACCAAATAGGTTCTCGGTTTATGTTGGTCGTCTATAATTAACCATTAATTATAGAACGATCATGAGTGGCACCTAGTAGTACATCATGATCCCCAATTAACCGAAAAGATCAACGGTTGATCCAGAACTATTTCTGAAACCCTTCAGTAGCTCGAATGAATCGTGCCCCATTCCCTTCACTCATCTTATACCCACTTGGTTCAGGACATGGTCTATTGTGTCAGTCCCCACTAGGCTGACTACGTCACACCTAGCCCAAGTGTCATTTCCTCGTCCTACGGATTCTAGTTACTCCACATGTATCGAAGAGTACCTTACTCTAAACATGTAATGCTTTGGCCAAAGACTTTAGTAACAATCCGACGAGAGGCCATGGGTATACATCTCCTCGCAAGTAGTGGTGAATCCTTTATAGGCTATTCAAACACCTTCGATCACTTCGACTTATACCCAATCATCCCGGGTCCACATCTCCTCGGAGATGTTTGCTTAAGATGTCAAAGCATAAGTCTCCATGATCAAGATGACTTGAATACCGCAAGTCAAAGGAACATCGCACTTAAGCCACAGTAAGAACTTCATTGACATATCTATATATGCAGAGAACCATATGAAGTCTTACGGCTGGTCACTCCAATGAACTAGTTACCATAACTAACATCCATGATTAACTCCGGACATCACAATGTCTCCAGCCAGTGAGAATCAGCTGCTTGGATACACCAAGGAGTATACCTCGTGCTAGTCTCGACAGTATTGATGGTGTCCAAATCCATCAATTCATCGACTAGGGATAATTCCGATACATCACAATTACACATGTAGAGATACTCACTAGTTGTGATCCAATCACAAATTCTCTCATGCTGTGAATCGTATCGTGGACATTCAGTAAATGAGTTTAAGATCCAATCAAATACATTAAACATGTATACTCAAATAGTGAATCTTCATTTATCATATAAATGGTTCTTACATAAGGCGATTGCCTTAGGACATCTCTCATATATTACTAACAAGTCGACTGCCATAAGTCACCAGTCGACTGATGCCACTGTTGTCGTGAGACAACGCGTCGATCCACGCTAGAAAAACTCCAATGGATCACTTGGCAGTCGAGTGCCAACATTGGCAGTCGACTGTCAGCCGCGTAGTCGACTGGGCAGTCAGCTACGGAGCATTTTGTTCTCGGGACTAACCTAGCAATCGACTGCTATCCCTTGGCAGTCATTCTGTCGACATCGATCATTGCTCGATGATCGTCGAGCTATTTTCTCTAAACCGACAGTCGAACTCTAGTCGACTTACGGTAGTCGAACTAGCCATAACGCCAGTCAACTGCCAACCTCAAAAATGAGGTTTTAACCCAAGTATGGTTCCCCCATACTTGCTAGACCACCCTTAGCCTAGACCTAAACCTTCTAGTTGTTGGAATGTATACTGAAAGCCTAGCTCTTTTTGTATGAACATTTTATTTTGAAATAAGAATCACATGATCATTATTTGCATTTTATATATTCATTATATATGTGTGCATATTGTCTAATATTTTACATTGTAGATAACATGGTGCTTGGTGTGGCAAAAAAGATCATGTTATCAGTATCTTGTAAAATATAAGTAGAGGCTCACAACCAAGATGGTTTTGGACAAACCATTGGCATGGTTATAGTGTAGCTTGGTATTGTTTTATCTTGAACATAGAGTTACACTAGTACACTTAGGTGTATTGAGTAGGACCGACATAGAGGTGATTCAATTTAGTACTGACTACATAATTGAATCGGACCTCGGATATTATGTTGTACATGCTCTTAATCCCGATATAATAACGGGCACATGTACTTAGTATTTATTTCTTTGATTTACCAGTGGGTGAGATTTAGATGGATTAAATCAATATGCCCGGTAAGTTGGGAAATAATATTATTTACATGGTGTGCCGTTGATTATAGGAGGAAACCGTGTCCTATATATTAGGTTGATGATGTCCCCTTGAGGAGCTCATAAGGTTCATCATGTAAACCCAATTTGGTTGACTTAGTCAACATGATGATAAGGTTGAGTGGTACTACTAGGAATTAGATGTTAATTAATTGATGGTCAGTAAATCAATTAATTGACGGACATTCGATATCTTAAACACGGGGAGATTAATGTACAAATAATATATGGAGCCCATATTGATTTATGGGGGTTGGTGAGGTAGTTCAATGATGATCCTCTAGTGGACTGGAACATCATTGATGGATCAAGTTTGTGTGGTTCCGATCCATCGGGTGGCCAAGACCCAACTCCTCCTTATGGTCCCTATCGTAGCCTAATATAATCCTTGTGAAGTCTAGATCCAAGAATGTAAAACAAAACCTAGAACCAACGGTTGGGATTAAATCCCTAGATCCGATGGTTAAGATGAAATCCTAGAATCGACGGTTGGGATTAAATCCTTAGATCCGACGGTTGGGATAAAACCCTAGATCCGACGGTTGGGATGAAACCTTAGATTCGACGGTTGGGATGAAATCCTAGATCCGATGGTTGGGATTAAACCTAGATCCGACGGTTGGGATAAAACCCTAGATCCGACGGTGGAGATTAAATCCCTAGATCCGACGGTGGAGATTAAAGGAGGCTTAAGCCCTATTCTATAAATAGATGGCTAGGGTTGGGCGGCAAGAAGAATCAAGAATTGGTTTTGGAATTAGGGTTTGGCTCTTGGAGAGGTGGGCGGCTAGGGTTTGGAGCTAGGGTTGGGCGGCAACTATCTTCTTCCTTCTAGTTGTTGCCGGCGCCCAACACCATCAATACTTGACGGCGCCCAAGCTTAAGGTATTTCCCTTCTTCCTTGGCCGGCGGTTCTCCTCCCATTGGTGGCCGGTTCTCTTCCTCCTCCCTATTCTCCAAAGTGGCCGGCGGTAACTCTTCTTGAAGTTGGCCGGCGCATCATCCATTGCTCCTTGGCCGGCGGTTGCACCAAATTCCCTAATTTGGTGGCCGATTCTAGATAGGAAAGGTATTTGCGAGTTCTTCTCTTTGTTCGCAGCGGACAAGGTAGAGAAGAAAGCGATCTAGAAGGCTTCTACTCGTGGAGGATCTTCGTCCACTCGTCGTCCACGAGAAGGATAGGACATACGGTAGAAGATCGTGAGGTATAAAGTTATTTTAACTTTATGTACAGATCTGAGCATGTTCTTATTTGTTTTGATTATGCATGTGTGTGTATGAATATATATTGTATAATCATGGACCCCGAAGACAAACACAAAAACCGACGATCCATCCGTCGTCTCTTCTGCGGCTAACCAACTAGAAGAGTTGTGTTGCTTGAACAACTAGTTTGTTCAAGCGACCACTCAAGTTGTTAGCACGACGACGAAATGGTGTTGTTAAGGAAGCTCATCCCATCCGGATTAATCCTTTCATTAGTGAAAATTTCAATCCGGGGACATGGGAGCCAATGAGCCTTCGAAGCATCCACCCAACAATTGGTATCAGAGCCATCGGTTTCCGGTTTTGTGTGTTTAGGATTCGATTAATTTTTTATGCATTTTTCATATATTATATGTGCCGGATAATAGTAGGATATGCGTAGTTTAACTCTTTCGTTGCAGGCATAAGATCCGACTATTATGGCCATGTGTGTATATGTGAATGGATGTGTGTAAAAATTTATTATTTGAATCCTCGGGGTTGACGAGGCTAGATTAGTATTTAATTTTTGTAATTAAATACGGCATTGTTTAGCCGATCATTTTAGTTTACTTTCGATCTAGACTATTTGTACACTCCTTCGTGGAGTATAGGATCGATGGATGTAAATAAAATGATTTATCTCGGCTCGGATATCTTTGGTGACTTGCGCACGGGAAAAGGTGGAGCGGACGAGGTGGCAACACGACGGGATGCATATTGGAGGACAATGCCATAATAGTTGGAAAAAATTTTATTTTTCCATATTTATTGCTTATTTGTTTTATATGCATGCTGTGTATGTTTAAAATTCCTCGATTGCAATTTACTAAGTGGGAGAGGGATATTTTAATTTATTCCCGTGGCCTCCATTACAATTTGACGTGTGATGCAAACAAACTTGTGTGTTGGCTCTGAGTGCCTTCCTCCCTACGGACGGGTTTGTTTGCGGATCACTAGGTCAAATAATGGTTATAGGAAATTATCTAGGAGCATGTGTACTTCCACAGCGGTAAGGCACATAATCCGAAATAATTTCCTCAGTATCGTGTAATGGTGCACACTTAGATACAAATAAAGGTATCCTCCCCATCGGAGTCACTGCTTTTATTTGTAGGGCCAAAGAGGAACCAACTATTAATTTTATTTGTCAAAAAGTAAGGTTGACAAGATAATAAAATTAATGGGTAAAACCTCCTCTTACAAATGTAGAATTCGTATACGTCCACACTGCGTGGCATGCGACATTCTCGGTGATTTGAGGTGTTGGTTGATTTCGGGATTTTATTGTTTTGAGGAATCAATAATATTTGAAATCTAATATTTTGATCATTGTGATTTTTAGGATTTTCAAATGGCTTTCAACCCACTTGCTGTGATTTTAAAAGAAAACAAACTTACTGGTCCAAACTACATTGATTGGAAAAGAAACCTGGATATTGTCTTAACTGCGGAAGAGTACAAATTTGTACTCTTCGAGGTCTGCCCTCCTAAGCCCTCCGATGACTCTGATGAAAAGGAGAAAGAACGTTATAAGAAATGGGTTAAGGAAGATGAGATGGCGCGGTGTTACATTTTGGTATCTATGTCAAATGTGCTGCAACATCAACATCAGGCCATAGCCACAGCTTATGGCATGATGTTCAATCTCAAGGAACTTTTCGAACATCAGAGTAGGGCGGCTAGGCAGGAGGCAATGAGAAACTTGATGACGACCACCATGGTCGAGGGAACACCCGTTAGGGATCATGTTCTCAAGATGATGGCTCATCTTAATGAGATGGAAGTCCTAGGAGCTGAGATCGATGGGGAAACCCAGGTCGATATCATTCTCCAGTCTCTGCCTAGGAGTTTTGAGCAGTTCCGCCTAAACTACAACATGAACAAAAGGTTGTATTCGTTGGCGGAGCTTCTGACAGAACTCCAGGCGACAGAGGGGCTTTTTCGTCAGAGTTCTCAAGCCATGGTCGCTCAGAAGGTTTCTTCCTCCAAACTGAAAGGTAAGAAGAAGAAGAAGCTAGGTGGAGTGAAGAAGGTGGCAACAGGACCTCAGGCAGGAGTGAAGAAGCCGAAAGGCAAGTGCTTCACTTGCAAGATCGATGGACATTGGAAGGCAAAGAACAAAGGTATATCTTCTTGTTTAGTTGTTGAAACATGTTTAGCGGTGTTATCTACGATTGGTGTGTAGATCTGAGCCTTGATCATGTCTGCAATACTTTGCAGGGGTTCCAGGAAACCCGACGACTAGCTGAGGGAGAGATTACCGTCTTCATGGGCAATGCTTCAAAGGTGGCGGCTATTTCAGTGGGAGACGTTTATTTATCTTTTGATAAGAATAAAGTTTTGGTTTTGAGAAATTGTCTTTATGTACCTACTTTTAGAAAGAATTTAATTTCAGTTTCTAAATTGTTTATGGATGGATATTCTATTTCTTTTAATGACAAGGTGGTTATAAAAAGGAATAGGGAGATTATCTGTTCTGATACATTGGTTGGCAATTTATATACTCTTGAACCAAAAACTCCCACGATGCAAATAGAAGTAAATAACTCATCTTCTAAATCTAATAAGAGAAAAGAACCTTCGCAGATGAACCAAACATATCTTTGGCATCTAAGGCTTGGTCATATTAACCTAAGTAGAATTCAAAGGTTGATAGCTGATGGACCTTTGGGTTGATTAGTGGTGGAGGATCTCCCAACCTGCGAATCTTGCTTGGAAGGTAAAATGACCAAGAGGCCTTTTAAGGCCAAGGGGTATAGAGCCAAAGATGTGTTAGAATTGGTTCATTCTGATTTGTGTGGTCCTATGACTATCCAGGCAAGAGGTGGCTTTGAATACTTCGTCTCTTTTATAGACGATTATTCAAGGTATGGATACATTTACTTGATGCGCCGCAAGTCTGAATGCTTTGACAAGTTCAAAGAATTCAAGGCTGATGTGGAGAACCGTCAAGGTAAAAGTATCAAGACATTACGATCTGATCGTGGTGGCGAGTACCTCTTGGGAGAGTTTTGGAGTTACTTATCAGAGGCTGGGATTCAATCCCAATTGTCTGCACCTGGCACACCCCAGCAGAATGGTGTGGCGGAGCGAAGGAATAGGACTCTTATGGAGATGGTCAGATCGATGATAAGTTATTCTGAGTTACCTGATTCGTTCTGGGGGTTTGCTCTGGAAACAGCAGCACATATTCTGAACTTGGTTCCATCTAAGTCAGTACCCTCTACTCCCACAGAGTTGTGGACTGGGCGAAAGCCTAGTCTAAGACATATTCGGATTTGGGGTAGTCCACATGTCTTTGAAGGAGATCTTTGGTAAGTTGGAATCTCGCAGTGCGCTTGTTTGTTGGCTACCCTAAGGGAACGAAGGGTGGTTTATTCTATAGTCCTAGAGATCAGAAGGTGATCGTGAGTACGAATGCCAGATTTCTAGAGGAAGACTATGTGATGAACCACAAGCCCACGAGTAGGATTGTTCTTGAGGAGTTTACAGGGGAAGTCCCGACTTCAGTACCACCGGTACAAGTGGAGACACCACAAGTCACTGCACCACGTGTCACAGAGCATACATAGGAGGGACCTCGTCGTAGTGGGAGGGTTGTTAGACAACCTGACAGATTCATGTTTTTGGGAGAGTCTTCGGACTTAGTCCCTGGTGAACATGAACCTGATCCCTGGACATATGATGAGGCAATCCAAGATAGAGATGCGGTATCTTGGCAAAGTGCGATGAATTCAGAGATAGAATCTATGGATTCTAATCAGGTCTGGGAGCTACTAGAGCCACCCGATGGTGTAAAAACCATTGGATGCAAGTGGATCTACAAGAGAAAGAGAGGAGTAGACGGGAAGGTTGAAACCTTCAAAGCTAGGCTTGTTGCGAAAGGGTATACTCAGAAAGAGGGTATCGATTATGAGGAGACCTTTTCGCCGGTAGCTATGCTTAAGTCTATCCGGATTCTCTTATCTATAGCTGCTCATATGGATTATGAGATTTGGCAGATGGATGTCAAGACAGCTTTCCTTAACGGAAGTATTGAGGAGAACATCTATATGCGGCAACCAGAGGGATTCATTGCTAAAGGAAAAGAGCATCTTGTATGTAAGCTTAATCGGTTCATTTATGGATTGAAGCAAGCTTCTAGATCTTGGAACATCCGCTTTGATGAGGTAATCCAGTCATATGGATTTATTCAAAGTCCGGATGAGCCTTGTGTATACAAGAGATGTGACGGAAACGTAGTGGTGTTTCTTGTACTATACGTAGATGACATTTTGTTAGTTGGCAACAATATCAAAGTGTTATCAGATGTAAGGGTATGGTTGTCCAAACAGTTTGATATGAAGGACTTGGGAGAAGTGGGACACATCCTTGGGATCAAAGTTATAAGGGATCGCAAGAAAAGGATGTTGTGCTTGTCTCAAGCTTCATACATTGACACTATCCTTGCTCGTTTTAGCATGCAGAACTCCAAGAAAGGTTTTCTACCTTTTAGGCATGGAGTTCCTTTATCTAAAGAGATGTGTCCCAAAACATCAAAGGAGATAGAGGACATGAAGGCGGTTCCTTATGCTTTGGCAGTAGGAAGCCTTATGTATGCTATGCTATGTACGAGACAGGATATCTGCTTTGCCGTGGGCATGGTTAGCAGATATCAGAGTAATCCTGGACAGGGACATTGGACTGTGATAAAGCATATATTGAAGTACCTGAGAAGGACTAGGGATTATATGCTGGTTTACCGGGCAGATCAATTAGTCCCTGTAGGTTACACGGATTTGAATTTCCAATCAGATAGGGACAAGAGTAAGTCTACCTCGGGGTTTGTGTTTACTTTTGGAGGTGGAGCCATAGTATGGAGGATGTTGGTGCAGTGAGGCACCGAAATCGAACCTGTGTTTTGATTATAGCAAAGACACAAAGTTAAGTCTATTTTGTTTTCTCACGAGCTGAATCGAGTGTGCAGAAGATTGATATAGCTGGAGCTGAAGGCTAGCGACACCCGGAAAAAGCCGTGGTGGTCGAGCGACACTCGAGTGATTTAGGAGGGAGCCGATGGAATCGAGTGGAAGGCCGGAAGCAAAAGCAACACGTAAGTATCGAGGTAAGCTCGTGTGTGTGAGCATAAGTGAGGTCGTATCCTCTTTACGGGGATGATCTTAAGCGTAGATCCGACCCAAGACATCTCATAGGTGGTCTAGGTCGAGATCGGACGGTCGAAGATCGTCGGAATTATGTTTTTGTTGAGCTAACTTTGACTTGCAGCAAGCATCAGTCGACTGCCAGCTTGGAGGACTCATTCGTGTATCGATCGCATTGCCTAAGGTCATCAATCGACTGATGCTGCCATCAGTCGACTGATGATGGCCATCAGTCGACTGATGGTCAATGATCAGATTCGAGGAGTCAAGGCTTATCACTCCACTTCAAAGCGGTTTGGTGTCCATTTGTGATTGGTTGAAGACCCACTCGAAAAGGGGCTCAAAGGCTATAAAAGGAGGGCCAAACCTAGCGTTTTGACAACAATTCTAAGCTTCCAAAAAGTCTCCGCAAAGCTACCGACAACAACGTGCTTCTTCTTCTCCGACGTCTAGGTTTCATTTCCTTTATTTTTGTACGTCGGCTTTAATTTTAGTGTCATTGCTCATTTACATTCTTCGAAGCTTTTTTTTATCGTAACGAGGAGAGGGGGAGTGTCCCTCTACCTCAAGTTTTTTTTGTATCGATTAACTCCTACCTCCAACGAGGAGGAGTTTGTTTAGTAATTTGCCCTCCGTGCGTGGTCAAGGACCACTAGGGCCTTGGAGTAGTAGCCTCGACTCTGAACCAAGTAAAACCTTTGTCTCTCTTGTTTTTACATTTACATTCCGCTGCGATTAATTATCTCTTGAGTTTTTAACATGAACATCGAAAAAGAAAAATTTTCTATCGCTATTCACCCCCCCTCTAGCGCTCATTTCGATCCAACAATTGGTATCAAAGCCGGGGGCGCTTAGATTTGGTGAAACCACCAATCTAACATTTTTTTTTCCAGAATTGTTTTTCGTTTAAATTTTTCTCAAGACTACTAATCCAAGACGAAGTCTTGGTACTCTTCGTTGATTTTGTTTTGCAAGTATTAAGCTTTTGGAGTAGCCGACGGTCAAACGGGCATAACTTTTCGTACAAGTTGACCCACGACACGGTCTACCTACCAAATCGAAGCTCTCACAGAGATCTACACTTCTTATGGGGGTTTACCCCCGTAACAAGCTGTTTTCATTCTCAAAAATCGATGTTTAGTAGCCTTTCGGGGACATCGAAGGTTGTGAGTACTTACTTTTTATTTAGTTTCTTATTTCTTTGCTTAACTTTCTATTTTTCGTTTATTTCTTTTTATTTCCCGCACTACTAATCCAAGACGCAAGTCTTGGTACTTTTGTGTGTTTTTGTTGTTGCTAGGTTTTCATTTTAGTCTCCTTGTCTTTTTGTTCTAATGGCCCATCTCGAGGGTTTTAGCACCGTCCGACCTCCGTTTTACAACGGAGATGATTTCCGTTACTGGAAAGGTCGGATGGAATGCTTTCTCAAAACCCAAATCGAGATGTGGATCATAATCCAAACGGGTTTCACACTTCCGACTAATGAAGTGGGTGACTCCTTGGATTATGATCAATGGACCGTTGCAACAAAACGACAAGTCGCGATAAGGCAACACAAATCCTCCAATGCGGCTTGTCCAAGGAGGAGCTAAATCGCGTCGGCCCCTTCATAGCGCAAAGGATCTTTGGACAAAACTAATCGAGTTACGTAGGATCGGATCAAGCTAAGGTTTGCAAACGTGATTTGTTATTCAATAAATTGTACACACTAAAAATGCAGGAACACGAGTCCGCGACGCAACTCCACGCCCGTGTCCAAGACATAGTCAACAACCTACACGCAATCGGGCAAAAGGTCGAAAACCGCGACCTTATTAGGTATGTCCTAAACTCTTTTCCGAGGACTACCTTATGGGCATCCATGGTTGATGCCTATAAGGTCTCCAAAGACCTTTCTAAAATTAGGTTAGACGAACTCTTTTCGGATTTCGAATTACATGAACAATCCAACTCGGAACCCGAGAAGGGTATAGCCTTGTTTGCAGGTTCAAAGAAGAAGAAAATCGCAAGCAAGCCACCACCACCCGAGGAGGAAGATGAGTTCGAAGAAGAAGTTGACCCGGAGTTGACTGCCGAACTAATGAACCTAGCTCGAAGGATAGCCAAGGGGCAGCGAACTACGACTCGACCCAACCAAGGTAAGCCTAAAAGTTCTAATATTAGGTGTTATGAGTGTAACAGGTTTGGACATATCAAGTCCGAGTGCCCTAAGCTCAACCACCAAGCACCTAAGCACAAGAAGGCCCTCAACGCGACATGGGAAGAAGCGTCATCTGAAGAAGACGAAGACCACGTCTTCATGGCGAAATCAATTGAGTCGGACACGGAGACCGAGCCTGAACTTGAGTCAGAACTTGAGGATGACTCGGACTACGAAGCTACCTTCAAGTCAAGCCACGGATACGCATCCAGTTCAAAAGATACCCTTAAAGTAAGTCGAGCTTTATTTAATACCTTACATAATACGGTTAGGTTTTTGTCTAGGAAATTAGTTAAATCCGAGTCCAAGGTCGAGACCCTGGTTGAGGAGGTTAAACTCCTCAAACACAAGGTCTCCCTAACCTCTTCGACTAGTCGAGTTCAAGAGAAGGACTCAACTCGGGTTGAAAAACTCGAAGTTGAGAACTCACTCTTGAAGTGTCAAGTCGAAGATCTTAGGAATACGTTGGAAAGGTTTACTTTGGGATCCAAAGGACTTGACCTCCTACTTGGATCGCAAAGGGCCATGTACAACAAGGCCAGACTAGGGTTTAACTCAAACACGACCAATAAGTCATATATGTCAATCGTAAGTAGACATAAAAAATATGTCCAAGCATGGGTCCCTAAGACCACTTTGATTTCAACTCTAGGATCCAACATCTTTGGGTTCCCAAGGACCAAATCCACTATGTGGATAGACCGAACCGATTCAACGGTCTAAGGGGAGCCAGTACAAAACATGTTTGTGTTTTAACTTAGAAATTGCATGCTTAGATTTTTTTTGTTGTTTTTGTTTTTTTTTCGTGAACTCACTTAGAACACGTAAATAATCAACTAAAATCCTTTGAAAAGATTGAGCCTCGGGGAGCCTCTTTTCAAATAATCAACTAAAATCCTTCGAAAAGATTGAGCCTCGGGGAGCCTCTTTTCAAAAAAATAACTAGTTAGACGAGGAAATAATTTTAGGTGAGTCAAGTCATCATTTTCCTGAAAATGGCTTTGTCTAAGGAAGTGGTCGATGATCCGATAAAAGAAGGCCCCTGTGCCTCGCCACGACCTGGAAGCCATGATCTTGAAAAGGCAAACTTGACAAGCATTGGGTTAAATCCAAATCTAACATAAAATCACTTGAACCTAAATCTACTTGAACCTAAATTCACTTAATCAATTTAATTGGAAATCATCTCTAACATAAAATCACTTGAACCTAAATCTACTTGAACCTAAATTCACTTAATCAATTTAATTGGAAATCATCTCAACATAAAATCACTTGAACCTAAATCTACTTGAACCTAAATTCACTTAATCAATTTAATTGGAAATCATCTCAACATAAAATCACTTGAACCTAAATCTACTTGAACCTAAATTCACTTAATCAATTTAATTGGAAATCATCTCAACATAAAATTACTTGAACCTAAATCCACTTAATCAACTTAATTGGAAGTCATCTCAAAAACACATAAGTATAACATGCTTGATCATATAGACTCCGGTGAGATGACCTAGGGTTAACAACTCACAACCAATTTTCTTAACAAAAATCTAACATCCAATCCAACCACCTTGTGTGTAGGATCAATGGATGTTGGACAGCGGTTGCTCCCGACACATGACCGGGGATCAACTCAAATTCGCAAAGCTTCGATTCAAACGACAAGGATCGGTAGCCTTTGGGAATAATGGCAAGCTCAAAATCATCGGATCAGGTGATATCGAGCTTAACACGAATTTTGTTATTAAAAATGTATTACTTGTAGAGAATTTTGAATATAACTTACTTAGTGTAAGCCAATTGTGTGATAATAACTATAAGGTTATATTTCTAGAAAATGAATGCGTAATTAATACCAACGAAACCTCTAAAACAATTCTTAAAGGAACTAGAAATAACAACATTTATACGATCAACTTAACCAACTCCTCAACTAAGTGTCTTATGACACGGCAAGAGGAATCATGGTTGTGGCACCGACGACTCGGTCACTGGCACCCAAGACTCGTCCACAAGATGAGTCAGAGTGGCTTAGTCAGAGGCTTACCCAACCTCAACAACTTGGTTAATAAAATCGGTAATGCTTGTCAACAAGGAAAACAACCTAGGACACAACACAAATTAACTAACCAAGAATGAACCTCAAATGTACTTGAGCTCCTGCATATGGATCTATTCGATTCACATGGAGCCAAGTCACTCAATAGAAGTCAATATTGCTTAGTCATAATTGACGACTACTCCAGGTTTACCTGGGTTAGGTTCATCAAGCATAAAAGTGATACCCTAGATCAATTAATCAATCTATTCAAATTAATCGAGAATCAAAAAGACCTTAAGGTTAAAAGACTTAGAAGCGATCATGGTGGTGAATTCGAAAATCAAAGGTTCACCGACTTCTGTAACCTAAACGGATACCACCATGAATTCTCTTGCCCTAGGACCCCTCGGCAAAATGGCCTAGTGGAGCGAAAAAACCGAACTCTATAAGAAGCCGCTAGGACCATGTTGAACGAATACGACCTACCCGATAGGTTTTGGGCAGAAGACGTTAGCACGGCTTGCTATGTCCAAAATATGATCCTTATGGTAAAGAGGCACCTTAAGACCTCGTATGAGATTTATCACGATAAAATACCTAACATCAAGTACTTTAGGGTATTTGGGTGTAAGGTACATATCCTAAACACTAAGGATTACCTAGGGAAATTTACATCCAAAACCACGACCGGAATCTTTCTAGGATACTCGACTACAAGTAGAGCTTAAAGAGTATATAACCACGACACCCTTAGAGTCGAGGAGACTATCAATGTAGTATTCGATGAAGGACATGAACCTACAAAACCCCCGGCAACCCCAATTAGCGAGCTGATTCATACTAGACCTTACTCTAATCCGGAGATCAGGTCTAGTGTTAATCCTAACCTAAGTCAACCTAGTCACTCTATTGATCAAGTGATAGATGACTCCAACCAAACTAGTGTTCAACCAAGTCACCCCATTGATCAAGCATTAGGTGACACAAACCCAACCCAATCTAGGATTCAGACTAACCACCCTATCGATCAAGTAATAGGAGATCCTAATCTAGGAGTTCGAACTAGAGCATCCTATAGGAACCTTAGTCAAATTTCCTTAATTTCAAAGATAGAACCCAAATCAATTGAACAAGCTCTTCTTGATCCCGATTGGATTATTGCAATGCAAGAAGAGCTAGCTCAATTTACTAGGAATGAAGTGTGGGAATTAGTACCATCACCTAAAGACAAAACGATAATTGGAACAAGGTGGGTGTTTCGAAACAAGCTTGATGATAAAGGTGATGTAGTTAGAAACATGGCTAGGTTAGTCGCCAAAGGATTTAGCCAAGTCGAAGGCTTAGATTACGACGAAACCTATGCCCCAGTAGCTAGACTTGAATCCATTCGAATGTTGCTAGCTTATGCCGCACATCGAGGATTTAAGCTGTTTCAAATGGATGTTAAGTCGGCATTCCTAAATGGATACATTAAAGAAGAAGTTTATGTTAGCCAACCCCCGGATTCGAAAATCTAGATAAACCCGACCATGTTCTAAAACTTAAGAAAGCTCTCTATGGACTCAAACAAGCTCCTCGAGCTTGGTACGAGAGACTTTCAATCCATCTTAAGTCAAAATGGTTTAACCAAGGCTTAGTTGACCCAACTCTCTTCGTAAAAACCTTAGGTAAAGAAATATTCATAGCTCAAATTTACGTAGACGATATAATTTTTGGAACCTCTAACTCAGCCTTACAAAACGAGTTTGTTTCACTCATGGAAAGTGAGTTCGAAATGAACTTGGTAGGCGAGTTAAGTTTCTTTTTAGGTCTACAAATTAAACAAACTAAGGATGGTATATACCTATATCAACAAAAATACACTAAGGAGTTAATTAAAAGATTTGGAATGCAAGACGCTAAGATAATAAACACCCCAATGACGATTAATGTTAACATAGGAGAAGACCTAGGAAGTAAGCCCATTGACTTAAAATACTATAGGAGTGTAATAGGGAGTCTCCTGTACTTAACTGCAAGCCGACCTGATATCTTATTTGCAGTAAGTATGTGCGCCAGATTTCAAACCTGTGCCAAGGAGTCTCACCTAACCATAGTTAAGCGTATCCTTAGATATCTAAAGGGTACACTTAATGTCGGTATTTGGTATCCTAGATCTACCGAGTTCGAACTAATCGGCTACTCCGATTCAGATTATGCCGGTAGTAAACTCGTGAGAAGAGCCGCAGTGGTTGTTGTCAACTACTCGGCTCGAGTCTAGTGAGTTGGTGCAGTAGAAAGCAACATTGTGTTGCCTTGTCTACCATCGAAGCCGAATACATCGCGATGGGTGAGTGTGTCACTCAGCTTCTTTGGATGAAGCACACCCTCCGCGACTTTAAGTTAGACTTTACGAATACTAAACTTCACGTAGATAACATTAGTTCAATTAATCTTACAAAGAATCAAATATGGCACTCTAGGACCAAACATATAGAAGTCAAACACCATTTCATTCGAGAACATGTGGCCAACGGAGCCATACAACTCGAGTATGTCGAATCGAAATCTAACCTAGCAGACCTATTTACTAAACCCCTACATTTGAATTTAGTCTATTAAGACGAAAATTGGGCATGTGCGTAATAGAATAAGAACTTGCAAACTATATTTTCTTACTACTATTTCTTATTTTTCATTTTGATGGAACTAGCATAGGACATACCTTAGATAACATGCACCTATAGATTTAAGGAGCCAGTACATCTCACAACACATAGGACTAATATGTTTGTGTACTTAGCCACGTAGATGGGCGTGAGATGTTAGGACCCTACTCCAGGTTCCAAGATGTAGATCAAGTGCGTCAATATGAACCTCGGAGTATAAATATGCAAGTAATATTAACCAACTCTAATCAGGACTTGTTGATAATATCATTTCAATCAAGTCAAACTAGAGTTGAACATTTAGATGAATTATTTTCACATACTATTTTTAAAATCATCATGCTTGGACTTAGGATTTCTTAAAACCCCCACTTTTTCCTTTATGTCAAAGGGAGAAAAGGCCAAAGTTAAGGTTCAAGAAAAGGCCAAAGTTCAATTTCAAATTTTTGAAATTGATAACTTAACAAAACTTTGATTCGGCCTAAGTTAAGGGGAGTAAGGTTTAGGTTTCAACTCTTGAATTGAAAACTTTAAAGGCCCAAGTTAAGAAATCAAAAGTTAAACCTTTTGAATAATTAACCTTTGACTTAACTTTTGATTACTTAACTTGCACTTATTTTGACTCTAGAAGCAATGCCATTTACTTAACTCATTATCTTTTGTGTTTGGAGAACTAAAGTCTTTTCAAGTACTCACCCTCGGTCAAGGAGGAGGTTCCTCTAAGGGAGAACTTGAGAAATATTTTACTACTCCTACTTTTGCTTCTTGTCTTTCTTGTTTCATGCACTTAATTTCCTTAACTTTGTGTGTTTTTGCCATATATCAAAAGGGGAGATTGTTGGTGCGGTGAGGCACCGAAATCGAACACTGTTTTGATTATAGCAAAGACACAAAGTTAAGTCTATTTTGTTTTCTCACGAGCTGAATCGAGTGTGCGTAAGATTGATATAGGCTGGGTGAAGGCTAGCGACACCGGAGAAAGCCGCGGTGGTCGGCGACACTCGAGTGATTTGAGGAGCCGATGGAATCGAGTGGAAGGCGGAAGCAAAGCAACACGTAAGTATCGAGGTAAGCTCGTGTGTGTGAGCGTAAGTGAGGTCGTATCCTCTTTACGGGGATGATCTTAAGCGTAGATCCGACCCAAGACATCTCATAGGTGGTCTAGGTCGAGATCGGACGGTCGAAGATCGTCGGAATTATGTTTTTGTTGAGCTAACTTTGACTTGCAGCAAGCATCGATCATTGCCCGGACTTGGAGGACTCGTGTCATGTATCGATCGTACTAAGGTCATCAATCGACTGATGCTGCCATCAGTCGACTGATGATGGCCATCAGTCGACTGATGGTCAATGATCAGATTCGAGGAGTCAAGGCTTATCACTCCACCTCAAAGCGGTTTGGTGTCCATTTGTGATTGGTTGAAGACCCACTCGAAAAGGGGCTCAAAGGATATAAAAGGAGGGCCAAACCTAGGGTTTTGACAACAATTCTAAGCTTCCAAAAAGTCTCCGCAAAGCTACCGACAACAACGTGCTTCTTCTTCTCCGACGTCTAGGTTTCATTTCCTTTATTTTTGTACGTCGGCTTTAATTTTAGTGTCGTTGCTCATTTACATTCTTCGAAGCTTTTTTTTATCGTAACGAGGAGAGGGGGAGTGTCCCTCTACCTCAAGTTTTTTTTGTATCGATTAACTCCTACCTCCAACAAGGATGAGTTTGTTTATTAATTTGCCCTCCGTGCGTGGTCAAGGACCACTAGTGCCTTGGAGTAGTAGCCTACGGCTACGAACCAAGTAAAACCTTTGTCTCTCTTGTTTTTACATTTACATTCCGCTGCGATTAATTATCTCTTGAGTTTTTAACACGAACATCGAAAAAGAAAAATTTTCTATCGCTATTCACCCCCCCCTCTAGCACTCATTTCGATCCAACAGAGGAGTGTCAAGCAGAAATGCGTGGCGGACTCTACCATGGAAGCTGAGTATGTGGCAGCCTCTGAGGCAGCCAAGGAAGCTGTATGGCTCAGGAACTTCTTCATGGACTTGGATGTGATTCCTGGTTTGCCTAGAACTATCACAATTTATTGTGATAACAGTGGTGCAGTTGCAAACTCGAAGGAACCACGAGCCCATAAGGCGAGTAAACACATAGAGCGCAAGTACCACCTCATACGAGAGATCGTAAAGCGAGGAGAAGTTGCTGTCGCCAAGATTGCATCAGAGGATAACCTGGCGGATCCATTCACTAAGGCCCTTCCAGCGAAAGCGTTTGATAGGCATGTGGAGGACATGGGGATCAGATGTATGGCAGAGTGATGACAGCATAGTCTTTTAGTATAATTGGGAGATTGTTGGAATGTATACTGAAAGCCTAGCTCTTTTTGTATGAACATTTTATTTTGAAATAAGAATCACATGATCATTATTTGTATTTTATATATTCATTATATATGTGTGCATATTGTCTAATATTTTACATTGTAGATAACATGGTGCTTGGTGTGGCATAGAAGATCATGTTATCAGTATCTTGTAAAATATAAGTAGAGGCTCACAACCAAGATGGTTTTGGACAAACCATTGGCATGGTTGTAGTGTAGCTTGGTATTGTTTTATCTTGAACATAGAGTTACACTAGTACACTTAGGTGTATTGAGTAGGACCGACATAGAGGTGATTCAATTTAGTACTGACTACATAATTGAATCGGACCTCGGATATTATGTTGTACATGCTCTTAATCCCGATATAATAATGGGCACATGTACTTTGTATTTATTTCTTTGATTTACCAGTGGGTGAGATTTAGATGGATTAAATCAATATGCCCGGTAAGTTGGGAAATAATATTATTTACATGGTGTGCCGTTGATTATAGGAGGAAACTGTGTCCTATATATTAGGTTGATGATGTCCCCTTGAGGAGCTCATAAGGTTCATCATGTAAACCCAGCTGGTTGACTTAGTCAACATGATGATAAGGTTGAGTGGTACTACTCGAGGAATTAGATGTTAATTAATTGATGGTCAGTAAATCAATTAATTGACGGACATTCGATATCTTAAACAAGGGGAGATTAATGTACAAATAATATATGGATCCCATATTGATTTATGGGTGTTGGTGAGGTAGTTCAATGATGATCCTCTAGTGGAATGGAACATCATTGATGGATCAAGTTTGTGTGGTTCCGATCCATCGGGTGGCCAAGACCCAACTCCTCCTTATGGTCCCTATTGTAGCCTAATATAATCCTTGTGAAGTCTAGATCCAAGAATGTAAAAAAAAACCTAGAACCAATGGTTGGGATTAAATCCCTAGATCCGGTGGTTGGATGAAACCCTAGAACCAACGGTTGGGATTAAATCCCTAGATCCGATGGTTAAGATGAAATCCTAGAATCGACGGTTGGGATTAAATCCTTAGATCCGACGGTTGGGATAAAACCCTAGATCGGACGGTTGGGATGAAACCTTAGATTCGACGGTTGGGATGAAATCCTAGATCCGATGGTTGGGATTAAACCTAGATCCGACGGTTGGGATAAAACCCTAGATCCGACGGTGGAGATTAAATCCCTAGATCCGACGGTGGAGATTAAAGGAGGCTTAAGCCCTATTCTATAAATAGATGGCTAGGGTTGGGCGGCAAGAAGAATCAAGAATTGGTTTTGGAATTAGGGTTTGGCTCTTGGAGAGGTGGGCGGCTAGGGTTTGGAGCTAGGGTTGGGCGGCAACTATCTTCTTCCTTCTAGTTGTTGCCGGCGCCCAACTTGCACCATCAATACTTGGACGGCGCCCAAGCTTAAGGTATTTCCCTTCTTCCTTGGCCGGCGGTTCTCCTCCCATTGGTGGCCGGTTCTCTTCCTCCTCCCTATTCTCCAAAGTGGCCGGCGGTAACTCTTCTTGAAGTTGGCCGGCGCATCATCCATTGCTCCTTGGCCGGCGGTTGCACCAAATTCCCTAATTTGGTGGCCGATTCTAGATAGGAAAGGTATTTGCGAGTTCTTCTCTTTGTTCGCAGCGGACAAGGTAGAGAAGAAAGCGATCTAGAAGGCTTCTACTCGTGGAGGATCTTCGTCCACTCGTCGTCCACGAGAAGGATAGGACATACGGTAGAAGATCGTGAGGTATAAAGTTATTTTAACTTTATGTACAGATCTGAGCATGTTCTTATTTGTTTTGATTATGCATGTGTGTGTATGAATATATATTGTATAATCATGGACCCCGAAGACAAACACAAAAACCGACAATCCATCCGTCGTCTCTTCTGCGGCTAACCAACTAGAAGAGTTGTGTTGCTTGAACAACTAGTTTGTTCAAGCGACCACTCAAGTTGTTAGCACGACGACGAAATGGTGTTGTTAAGGAAGCTCATCCCATCCGGATTAATCCTTTCATTAGTGAAAATTTTAATCCGGGGACATAGAACCAATGAGCCTTGAAGCATCCACCCGTATCAGAGCCATCGGTTTCCGGTTTTGTGTGTTTAGGATTCGATTAATTTTTTATGCATTTTTCATATATTATATGTGTCGGATAATAGTAGGATATGCGTAGTTTAACTCTTTCGTTGCAGGCATAAGATCCGACTATTATGGCCATGTGTGTATATGTGAATGGATGTGTGTAAAAATTTATTATTTGAATCCTCGGGGTTGACGAGGCTAGATTAGTATTTAATTTTTGTAATTAAATACGGCATTGTTTAGCCGATCATTTTAGTTTACTTTCGATCTAGACTATTTGTACACTCCTTCGTGGAGTATAGGATCGATGGATGTAAATAAAATGATTTATCTCGGCTCGGATATCTTTGGTGACTTGCGCACGGGAAAAGGTGGAGCGGACGAGGTGGCAACACGACGGGATGCATATTGGAGGACAATGCCATAATAGTTGGAAAAAATTTTATTTTTCCATATTTATTGCTTATTTGTTTTATATGCATGCTGTGTATGTTTAAAATTCCTCGATTGCAATTTACTAAGTGGGAGAGGGATATTTTAATTTATTCCCGTGGCCTCCATTACAATTTGACGTGTGATGCAAACAAACTTGTGTGTTGGCTCTGAGTGCCTTCCTCCCTACGGACGGGTTTGTTTGCGGATCACTAGGTCAAATAATGGTTATAGGAAATTATCTAGGAGCATGTGTACTTCCACAGCGGTAAGGCACATAATCCGAAATAATTTCCTCAGTATCGTGTAATGGTGCACACTTAGATACAAATAAAGGTATCCTCTCCATAGTCCTTTGCTTTTATTTGTAGGGCCAAGAGGAACCAACTATTAATTTTATTTGTCAAAAGTAAGGTTGACAAGATAATAAAATTAATGGGTAAAACCTCCTCTTACAAATGTAGAATTCATTATCGTCCACCTATGCGTGGCATGCGACATTCTCGGTGATTTGAGGTGTTGGTTGATTTCGGGATTTTATTGTTTTGAGGAATCAATAATATTTGAAATCTAATATTTTGATCATTGTGATTTTTAGGATTTTCAAATGGATTTCAACCCACTTGCTGTGATTTTAAAAGAAAACAAACTTACTGGTCCAAACTACATTGATTGGAAAAGAAACCTGGATATTGTCTTAAGCTGCGGAGTACAAATTTGTACTCTTGAGGTCTCCTCCTAAGCCCTCAGGATGACTCTGATGAAAAGGAGATAAAACGTTATAAGAAATGGGTTAAGACAGATGAGATGGCGCGGTGTTACATTTTGGCATCTATGTCAAATGTGCTGCAACATCAGCATCAGGCCATAGCCACAGCTTATGACATGATGTTCAATCTCGAGGAACTTTTCGGACATCAGAGTAGGGCGGCTAGGCAGGAGGCTATGAGAAACTTGATGGCGACCACCATGGTCGAGGAACACCCGTTAGGGATCATGTTCTCAAGATGATGGCTCATCTTAATGAGATGGAAGTCCTAGGAGCTGAGATCGATGGGAAACCCGGTCGATATCATTCTCGATCTCTGCCTAGGAGTTTTGGCGATTCGCCTAAACTACAACATGAACAAAAGGTTGTATTCGTTGGCGGAGCTTACGTGAGAACTCGAGGCGTGAGAGCTTTGTCGAGTTCTCAAGCCATGGTCGCTCGAAGGTTTCTTCCTCCAAAGAAAGGTAAGAAGAAGAAGAAGCAAGGTGGAGTGAAGAAGTGGCGGGACCTCGGCGGGAGTGAAGAAGCGAAGGCAAGTGCTTCACTTGCAAGCGGTGGACATTGGAAGGCTTTGTCCTCGAAGAACAAAGGTATATCTTCTTGTTTAGTTGTTGAAACATGTTTAGCGGTGTTATCTACGATTACGGTGTGTAGATCTGAGGAGCCACGATCATGTCTGCAATACTTTGCGAGGGTTCGAAACCCGGCGACTAGGCGAGGAGAGATTCACAGTCTTCATGGGCAATGCTTGAAGGTGGCTATTTCAGTGGGAGACGTTTATTTATCTTTTGATAAGAATAAAGTTTTGGTTTTGAGAAATTGTCTTTATGTACCTACTTTTAGAAAGAATTTAATTTCAGTTTCTAAATTGTTTATGGATGGATATTCTATTTCTTTTAATGACAAGGTGGTTATAAAAAGGAATAGGGAGATTATCTGTTCTGATACATTGGTTGGCAATTTATATACTCTTGAACCAAAAACTCCCACGATGCAAATAGAAGTAAATAACTCATCTTCTAAATCTAATAAGAGAAAAGAACCTTCGCAGATGAACCAAACATATCTTTGGCATCTAAGGCTTGGTCATATTAACCTAAGTAGAATTCAAAGGTTGATAGCTGATGGACCTTTGGGTTGATTAGTGGTGGAGGATCTCCCAACCTGCAAATCTTGCTTGGAAGGTAAAATGACCAAGAGGCCTTTTAAGGCCAAGGGGTATAGAGCCAAAGATGTGTTAGAATTGGTTCATTCTGATTTGTGTGGTCCTATGACTATCCAGGCAAGAGGTGGCTTTGAATACTTCGTCTCTTTTATAGACGATTATTCAAGGTATGGATACATTTACTTGATGCGCCGCAAGTCTGAATGCTTTGACAAGTTCAAAGAATTCAAGGCTGATGTGGAGAACCGTCAAGGTAAAAGTATCAAGACATTACGATCTGATCGTGGTGGCGAGTACCTCTTGGGAGAGTTTTGGAGTTACTTATCAGAGGGATTCAATCCCAATTATGCACTTTTGGCACACCCGAATGGTGTGGCGGAGGCGAAGGAATAGGACTCTTATGGAGATGGTCGGATCGATGATGAGTTATTACGAGTTACGATTCGTTACGGGGTTTGCTCTGAAAGCAATGACACACATTACGAACTTGGTTCCATCTAAGTCGATGCCCTCTACTCCCTGAGTTGTGGGTGGCGAAAGCCTAGTCTAAGACATATTCGGATTTGGGGTAGTCGGCACATGTCTTTGAAGGAGATCTTTGGTAAGTTGGAATCTCTAAATGCAGTCGCTTGTTTGTTGGCTACCCTAAAGGGAGGCGAAGGGTGGTTTATTCTATAGTCCTAGAGATCAGAAGGTGATCGTGAGTACGAATGCCAGATTTCTAGAGGAGGACTATGTGATGAACCACAAGCCCACGAGTAGGATTGTTCTTGAGGAGTTGATGAGAAGTCCCAACTTGTACCACCGTACAGAGAGACACCACAAGTCAGCACCGCGTGTCACGAGCATACACAGGGAGGCACCTGCGGGTTGTTAGACAACGAGATTCATGTTTTGGGAGAGTCTTGGACTTAGTCCACAGTGAACATGAACTGATCCTGGACATATGAGGCAATCCAAGATAGAGATCTGGTATCTTGGCAAAGCGATGAATTGGAGATAGAATCTATGGATTCTAATCAGTCTGAGAGCTAGTAGAGCCACCCGATGGTGTAAAACCATTGGATGCAAGTGGATCTACAAAGAAGAGGAGTAGGCGGGAAGGTTGAAACCTTGAAGCTAGGCTTGTTGCGAAAGGGTATACTCGAAAGAGGGTATCGATTATGAGGAGACCTTTTAGCTATATCTTAAGTCTATCGGATTCTCTTATCTATAGCTCATATGGATTATGAGATTTGGCGGATGGATGTCAAGACGACTTTCCTTAAGAAGTCTTGAGGAGAACATCTATATGGCAAACAGAGGAGGATTCATTGCTAAAGGCAAAGAGCATCTTGTATGTAAGCTTAATCGGTTCATTTATAGATTGAAGCAAGCTTCTAGATCTTGGAACATCCGCTTTGATGAGGTAATCCAGTCATATGGATTTATTCAAAGTCCGGATGAGCCTTGTGTATACAAGAGATGTGACGGAAATGTAGTGGTGTTTCTTGTACTATACGTAGATGACATTTTGTTAGTTGGCAACAATATCAAAGTGTTAACAGATGTAAGGGTTGTCCAAACAGTTTGATATGAAGGACTTGGGAGAAGTGGGACACATCCTTGGGATCAAAGTTATAAGGGATCGCAAGAAAAGGATGTTGTGCTTGTCTCAAGCTTCATACATTGACACTATCCTTGCTCGTTTTAGCATGCAGAACTCCAAGAAAGGTTTTCTACCTTTTAGGCATGGAGTTCCTTTATCTAAAGAGATGTGTCCCAAAACATCAAAGGAGATAGAGGACATGAAGGCGGTTCCTTATGCTTCGGCAGTAGGAAGCCTTATGTATGCTATGCTATGTACGAGACCGGATATCTGCTTTGCCGTGGGCATGGTTAGCAGATATCAGAGTAATCCTGGACAGGGACATTGGACTGTGATAAAGCATATATTGAAGTACCTGAGAAGGACTAGGGATTATATCTTTGGTTTAAGGCGGAGATCAATTAGTCCCTGTAGGTTACACGGATTCGAATTTCCAATCAGATAGGGACAAGAGTAAGTCTACCTCGGGGTTTGTGTTTACTTTTCGAGGTGGAGCCATAGTATGGAGGATGTTGGTGCAGTGAGGCACCGAAATCGAACCTGTGTTTTGATTATAGCAAAGACACAAAGTTAAGTCTATTTTGTTTTCTCATGAGCTGAATCGAGTGTGCAGAAGATTGATATAGCTGGAGCTGAAGGCTAGCAACACCCGGAGAAAGCCGTGGTGGTCGAGCGACACTCGAGTGATTTCGGAGGGAGCCGATGGAATCGAGTGGAAGGCCGGAAGCAAAAGCAACACGTAAGTATCGAGGTAAGCTCGTGTGTGTGAGCATAAGTGAGGTCGTATCCTCTTTACGGGGATGATCTTAAGCGTAGATCCGACCCAAGACATCTCATAGGTGGTCTAGGTCGAGATCGGACGGTCGAAGATCGTCGGAATTATGTTTTTGTTGAGCTAACTTTGACTTGCAGCAAGCATCAGTCGACTGCCAGCTTGGAGGACTCACATCGTGTATCGATCTTGCCTAAGGTCATCAATCGGTGATCTTGCCATCGATCGGTGATGATGGCCATCGATCGTGATGGTCAATGATCAGATTCGAGGAGTCAAGGCTTATCACTCCACCTCAAAGCGGTTTGGTGTCCATTTGTGATTGGTTGAAGACCCACTCGAAAAGGGGCTCAAAGGCTATAAAAGGAGGGCCAAACCTAGGGTTTTGACAACAATTCTAAGCTTCCAAAAAGTCTCCGCAAAGCTACCGACAACAACGTGCTTCTTCTTCTCCGACGTCTAGGTTTCATTTCCTTTATTTTTGTACGTCGGCTTTAATTTTAGTGTCATTGCTCATTTACATTCTTCGAAGCTTTTTTTTATCGTAACGAGGAGAGGGGGAGTGTCCCTCTACCTCAAGTTTTTTTTGTATCGATTAACTCCTACCTCCAACGAGGAGGAGTTTGTTTAGTAATTTGCCCTCCGTGCGTGGTCAAGGACCACTAGGGCCTTGGAGTAGTAGCCTCTGACTCTGAACCAAGTAAAACCTTTGTCTCTCTTGTTTTTACATTTACATTCCGCTGCGATTAATTATCTCTTGAGTTTTTAACATGAACATCGAAAAAGAAAAATTTTCTATCGCTATTCACCCCCCTCTAGCGCTCATTTCGATCCAACAATTGGTATCAAAGCCGGGGGCGCTTAGATTTGGTGAAACCACCAATCTAACATTTTTTTTTCCAGAATTGTTTTTCGTTTAAATTTTTCTCCCGCACTACTAATCCAAGACGAAGTCTTGGTACTCTTCGTTTGATTTTGTTTTGCAAGTATTCGCTTTTGGAGTAGCCGACGGTCAAACGGGCATAACTTTTCGTACAAGTTGACCCACGACACGGTCTACCTACCAAATCGAAGCTCTCGCAGAGATCTACACTTCTTATGGGGGTTTACCCCCGTAACAAGCTGTTTTCATTCTCAAAAATCGACGTTTAGTAGCCTTTCGGGGACATCGAAGGTTGTGAGTACTTACTTTTTATTTAGTTTCTTATTTCTTTGCTTAACTTTCTATTTTTCGTTTATTTCTTTTTATTTCCCGCACTACTAATCCAAGACGCAAGTCTTGGTACTTTTGTGTGTTTTTGTTGTTGCTAGGTTTTCATTTTAGTCTCCTTGTCTTTTTGTTCTAATGGCCCATCTCGAGGGTTTTAGCACCGTCCGACCTCCGTTTTACAACGGAGATGATTTCCATTACTGGAAAGGTCGGATGGAATGCTTTCTCAAAACCCAAATCGAGATGTGGATCATAATCCAAACGGGTTTCACACTTCCGACTAATGAAGTGGGTGACTCCTTGGATTATGATCAATGGACCGTTGCAACAAAACGACAAGTCGAAGCCGATGCCAAGGCAACACAAATCCTCCAATGCGGCTTGTCCAAGGAGGAGCTAAATCGCGTCGGCCCCTTCATAAGCGCAAATGATCTTTGGACAAAACTAATCGAGTTACACGAAGGATCGGATCAAGCTAAGGTTTGCAAACGTGATTTGTTATTCAATAAATTGTACACACTAAAAATGCAGGAACACGAGTCCGCGACGCAACTCCACGCCCGTGTCCAAGACATAGTCAACAACCTACACGCAATCGGGCAAAAGGTCGAAAACCGCGACCTTATTAGGTATGTCCTAAACTCTTTTCCGAGGACTACCTTATGGGCATCCATGGTTGATGCCTATAAGGTCTCCAAAGACCTTTCTAAAATTAGGTTAGACGAACTCTTTTCGGATTTCGAATTACATGAACAATCCAACTCGGAACCCGAGAAGGGTATAGCCTTGTTTGCAGGTTCAAAGAAGAAGAAAATCGCAAGCAAGCCACCACCACCCGAGGAGGAAGATGAGTCCGAAGAAGAAGTTGACCCGGAGTTGACTGCCGAACTAATGAACCTAGCTCGAAGGATAGCCAAGGGACGAAAGCGAACTACGACTCGACCCAACCAAGGTAAGCCTAAAAGTTCTAATATTAGGTGTTATGAGTGTAACAGGTTTGGACATATCAAGTCCGAGTGCCCTAAGCTCAACCACCAAGCACCTAAGCACAAGAAGGCCCTCAACGCGACATGGGAAGAAGCGTCATCTGAAGAAGACGAAGACCACGTCTTCATGGCGAAATCAATTGAGTCGGACACGGAGACCGAGCCTGAACTTGAGTCAGAACTTGAGGATGACTCGGACTACGAAGCTACCTTCAAGTCAAGCCATGGATACGCATCCGGTTCAAAAGATACCCTTAAAGTAAGTCGAGCTTTATTTAATACCTTACATAATACGGTTAGGTTTTTGTCTAGGAAATTAGTTAAATCTGAGTCCAAGGTCGAGACCCTGGTTGAGGAGGTTAAACTCCTCAAACACAAGGTCTCCCTAACCTCTTCGACTAGTCGAGTTCAAGAGAAGGACTCAACTCGGGTTGAAAAACTCGAAGTTGAGAACTCACTCTTGAAGAGTCAAGTCGAAGATCTTAGGAATACGTTGGAAAGGTTTACTTTGGGATCCAAAGGACTTGACCTCCTACTTGGATCGCAAAGGGCCATGTACAACAAGGCCAGACTAGGGTTTAACTCAAACACGACCAATAAGTCATATATGTCAATCGTAAGTAGACAAAAAATATGTCCAAGCATGGGTCCCTAAGACCACTTTGATTTCAACTCTAGGATCCAACTTGTACTGGGTTCCCAAGGACCAAATCCACTATGTGGATAGACCGAACCGATTCAACGGTCTAAGGGGAGCCAGTACAAAACATGTTTGTGTTTTAACTTAGAAATTGCATGCTTAGATTTTTTTTGTTGTTTTTGTTTTTTTTTTCGTGAACTCACTTAGAACACGTAAATAATCAACTAAAATCCTTTGAAAAGATTGAGCCTCGGGGAGCCTCTTTTCAAATAATCAACTAAAATCCTTCGAAAAGATTGAGCCTCGGGGAGCCTCTTTTCAAAAAAATAACTAGTTAGACGAGGAAATAATTTTAGGTGAGTCAAGTCATCATTTTCCTGAAAATGGCTTTGTCTAAGGAAGTGGTCGATGATCCGATAAAAGAAGGCCCCTGTGCCTCGCCACGACCTGGAAGCCATGATCTTGAAAAGGCAAACTTGACAAGCCTTGGGTTAAATCCAAATCTAACATAAAATCACTTGAACCTAAATCTACTTGAACCTAAATTCACTTAATCAATTTAATTGGAAATCATCTCTAACATAAAATCACTTGAACCTAAATCTACTTGAACCTAAATTCACTTAATCAATTTAATTGGAAATCATCTCAACATAAAATCACTTGAACCTAAATCTACTTGAACCTAAATTCACTTAATCAATTTAATTGGAAATCATCTCAACATAAAATCACTTGAACCTAAATCTACTTGAACCTAAATTCACTTAATCAATTTAATTGGAAATCATCTCAACATAAAATTACTTGAACCTAAATCCACTTAATCAACTTAATTGGAAGTCATCTCAAAAACACATAAGTATAACATGCTTGATCATATAGACTCCGGTGAGATGACCTAGGGTTAACAACTCACAACCAATTTTCTTAACAAAAATCTAACATCCAATCCAACCACCTTGTGTGTAGGATCAATGGATGTTGGACAACTGTTGCTCCCGACACATGACCGGGTATCAACTCAAATTCGAAAAGATTCGATTCAAACGACAAGGATCGGTAGCCTTTGGGAATAACGGCAAGCTCAAAATCATCGGATCAGGTGATATCGAGCTTAACACGAATTTTGTTATTAAAAATGTATTACTTGTAGAGAATTTTGAATATAACTTACTTAGTGTAAGCCAATTGTGTGATAATAACTATAAGGTTATATTTCTAGAAAATGAATGCGTAATTAATACCATGAAACCTCTAAAACAATTCTTAAAGGAACTAGAAATAACAACATTTATACGATCAACTTAACCAACTCTCAACTAAGTGTCTTATGACACGGCAAGAGGAATCATGGTTGTGGCACCACGACTCAGTCACTCCTTTTAGACTCCACAAGATGAGTCGAGTGCAACCTCAACAACTTGGTTAATAAAATTGGTAATGCTTGTCAACAAGGAAAACAACCTAGGACACAACACAAATTAACTAACCAAGAACGAACCTCAAATGTACTTGAGCTCCTGCATATGGATCTATTCGATTCACATGGAGCCAAGTCACTCAATAGAAGTCAATATTGCTTAGTCATAATTGACGACTACTCCAGGTTTACCTGGGTTAGGTTCATCAAGCATAAAAGTGATACCCTAGATCAATTAATCAATCTATTCAAATTAATCGAGAATCAAAAAGACCTTAAGGTTAAAAGACTTAGAAGCGATCATGGTGGTGAATTCGAAAATCAAAGGTTCACCGACCACGTAACCTAAGCGGATACCACCATGAATTCTCTTGCCCTAGGACCCTCGGCAAAATGGCCTAGTGGAGCGAAAAAACCGAACTCTATAGAAGCGCTAGGACCATGTTGAGCGAATCGACCTGCAGATAGGTTTTGGGCGAAGGCGTTAGCACGACTTGCTATGTCCAAAATATGATCCTTATGGTAAAGAGGCACCTTAAGACCTCGTACGAGATTTATCACGATAAAATACCTAACATCAAGTACTTTAGGGTATTTGGGTGTAAGGTACATATCCTAAACACTAAGGATTACCTAGGGAAATTTACATCCAAAACCACGATCGGAATCTTTCTAGGATACTCGACTACAAGTAGAGCTTATAGAGTATATAACCACGACACCCTTAGAGTCGAGGAGACTATCAATGTAGTATTCGATGAAGGACATCAACCTACAAAACCCCCGGCAACCCCAATTAGCGAGCTGATTCATACTAGACCTTACTCTGATCCGGAGATCAGGTCTAGTGTTAATCCTAACCTAAGTCAACCTAGTCACTCTATTGATCAAGTGATAGATGACTCCAACCAAACTAGTGTTCAACCAAGTCACCCCATTGATCAAGCATTAGGTGACACAAACCCAACCCAATCTAGGATTCAGACTAACCACCCTATCGATCAAGTAATAGGAGATCCTAATCTAGGAGTTCGAACTAGAGCATCCTATAGGAACCTTAGTCAAATTTCCTTAATTTCAAAGATAGAACCCAAATCAATTGAACAAGCACTTCTTGATCCCGATTGGATTATTGCAATGCAAGAAGAGCTAGCTCAATTTACTAGGAATGAAGTGTGGGAATTAGTACCATCACCTAAAGACAAAACGATAATTGGAACAAGGTGGGTGTTTCGAAACAAGCTTGATGATAAAGGTGATGTAGTTAGAAACATGGCTAGGTTAGTCGCCAAAGGATTTAGCCAAGTCGAAGGCTTAGATTACGACGAAACCTATGCCCCAGTAGCTAGACTCGAATCCATTCGAATGTTGCTAGCTTATGCACTTTGTCGAGGATTTAAGCTGTTTCAAATGGATGTTAAGTCGGCATTCCTAAATGGATACATTAAAGAAGAAGTTTATGTTAGCCAACCCCCGGATTCGAAAATCTAGATAAACCCGACCATGTTCTAAAACTTAAGAAAGCTCTCTATGGACTCAAACAAGCTCCTCGAGCTTGGTACGAGAGACTTTCAATCCATCTTAAGTCAAAAGGGTTTAACCAAGGCTTAGTTGACCCAACTCTCTTCGTAAAAACCTTAGGTAAAGAAATATTCATAGCTCAAATTTACGTAGGATATAATTTTTGGAACCTCTAACTCACCTTACAAAGCGAGTTCGTTTCGCTCATGGAAAGTGAGTTCGAAATGAACTTGGTAGGCGAGTTAAGTTTCTTTTTAGGTCTACAAATTAAACAAACTAAGGATGGTATATACCTATATCAACAAAAATACACTAAGGAGTTAATTAAAAGATTTGGAATGCAAGACGCTAAGATAATAAACACCCCAATGACGATTAATGTTAACATAGGAGAAGACCTAGAAAGTAAGCCCATTGACTTAAAATACTATAGGAGTGTAATAGGGAGTCTCACATGTACTTAAGCATGGCCAGGACGATATCTTATTTGCGATAAGTATATGCGGATTTCAAACTGTGCGAGAGTCTCACCTAACCATAGTTAAGCGTATCCTTAGATATCTAAAGGGTACACTTAATGTCGGTATTTGGTATCCTAGATCTCACAGAGTTGAACTAATCGGCTACTCCGATTGATTATGCGTTAGTAAACTCGACGGAAAGAGCACGAGTGGTTGTTGTCAACTACTCGGCAGTCTAGTGAGTTAGTGCGATGAAAGCAACATTGTGTTGCCTTGTCTACCATCGGCCGAATACATCGCGATGGGTGAGTGTGTCACTCACTTCTTTGGATGAAGCACACCTCCGCGACTTTAAGTTAGACTTTCTGAATACTAAACTTCACGTAGATAACATTAGTTCAATTAATCTTACAAAGAATCAAATATGTCACTCTAGGACCAAACATATAGAAGTCGGACACCATTTCATTCGAGAACATGTGGCCAGCAGAGCCATACAACTCGAGTCGTCGAATCGAAATCTAACCTAGCGGACCTATTTACTAAACCCCTACCCGTGAATTTAGTCTATTAAGACGAAAATTGGGCATGTGCGTAATAGAATAAGAACTTGCAAACTATATTTTCTTACTACTATTTCTTATTTTTCATTTTGATGGAACTAGCATAGGACATACCTTAGATAACATGCACCTATAGATTTAAGGAGCCAGTACATCTCACAACACATAGGACTAATATGTTTGTGTACTTAGCCACGTAGATGGGCGTGAGATGTTAGGACCCTACTCCAGGTTCCAAGATGTAGATCAAGTGCGTCAATATGAACCTCGGAGTATAAATATGCAAGTAATATTAACCAACTCTAATCAGGACTTGTTGATAATATCATTTCAATCAAGTCAAACTAGAGTTGAACATTTAGATGAATTATTTTCACATACTATTTTTAAAATCATCATGCTTGGACTTAGGGTTTTCTTAAAACCCCCCCACTTTTTCCTTGATTTATGTCAAAAGGGGGAGAAAAGGCCAAAGTTAAGGTTCAAGAAAAGGCCAAAGTTCAATTTCAAATTTTTGAAATTGATAACTTAACTTAAAACTTTGATTCTGGCCTAAGTTAAGGGGGAGTAAGGTTTAGGTTTCAACTCTTCGGAATTGAAAACTTTAAAGGCCCAAGTTAAGAAATCAAAAGTTAAACCTTTTTGAATAATTAACCTTTTGACTTAACTTTTGATTACTTAACTTGCACTTATTTTTGACTCTAAGAAGCAATGCCATTTACTTAACTCATTATCTTTTGTGTTTGGAGAACTAAAAGTCTTTTCAAGTACTCACCCTCGGTCAAGGGGGAGGGTTCCTCTAAGGGGAGAACTTGAGAAATATTTTTACTACTCCTACTTTTGCTTCTTGTCTTTACTGTTTCATGCACTTAATTTCCTTAACTTTGTGTGTTTTTGCCATATATCAAAAAGGGGGAGATTGTTGGTGCAGTGAGGCACCGAAATCGAACCTGTGTTTTGATTATAGCAAAGACACAAAGTTAAGTCTATTTTGTTTTCTCACGAGCTGAATCGAGTGTGCAGAAGATTGATATAGCTGGAGCTGAAGGCTAGCGACACCCGGAGAAAGCCGCGGTGGTCGAGCGACACTCGAGTGATTTCGGAGGGAGCCGATGGAATCGAGTGGAAGGCCGGAAGCAAAAGCAACACGTAAGTATCGAGGTAAGCTCGTGTGTGTGAGCGTAAGTGAGGTCGTATCCTCTTTACGGGGATGATCTTAAGCGTAGATCCGACCCAAGACATCTCATAGGTGGTCTAGGTCGAGATCGGACGGTCGAAGATCGTCGGAATTATGTTTTTGTTGAGCTAACTTTGACTTGCAGCAAGCATCAGTCGACTGCCAGCTTGGAGGACTCGATTGTCATGTATCAGTCGACTGCCTAAGGTCATCAATCGACTGATGCTGCCATCAGTCGACTGATGATGGCAATCAGTCGACTGATGGTCAATGATCAGATTCGAGGAGTCAAGGCTTATCACTCCACCTCAAAGCGGTTTGGTGTCCATTTGTGATTGGTTGAAGACCCACTCGAAAAGGGGCTCAAAGGCTATAAAAGGAGGGCCAAACCTAGGGTTTTGACAACAATTCTAAGCTTCCAAAAAGTCTCCGCAAAGCTACCGACAACAACGTGCTTCTTCTTCTCCGACATCTAGGTTTCATTTCCTTTATTTTTGTACGTCGGCTTTAATTTTAGTGTCGTTGCTCATTTACATTCTTCGAAGCTTTTTTTTATCGTAACAAGGAGAGGGGGAGTGTCCCTCTACCTCAAGTTTTTTTTGTATCGATTAACTCCTACCTCCAACAAGGATGAGTTTGTTTATTAATTTGCCCTCCGTGCGTGGTCAAGGACCACTAGGGCCTTGGAGTAGTAGCCTACGGCTACGAACCAAGTAAAACCTTTGTCTCTCTTGTTTTTACATTTACATTCCGCTGCGATTAATTATCTCTTGAGTTTTTAACACGAACATCGAAAAAGAAAAATTTTCTATCGCTATTCACCCCCCCCCCCTCTAGCGCTCATTTCGATCCAACAGAGGAGTGTCAAGCAGAAATGCGTGGCGGACTCTACCATGGAAGCTGAGTATGTGGCAGCCTCTGAGGCAGCCAAGGAAGCTGTATGCCTCAGGAACTTCTTCATGGACTTGGATGTGATTCCTGGTTTGCCTAGAACTATCACAATTTATTGTGATAACAGTGGTGCAGTTGCAAACTCGAAGGAACCACGAGCCCATAAGGCGAGTAAACACATAGAGTGCAAGTACCACCTCATCGAGAGATCGTAGCGAGGAGAAGTTGCTGTCGCCAAGATTGCATCAGAGGATAACCTGGCGGATCCATTCACTAAGGCCCTTCCAGCGAAAGCGTTTGATAGGCATGTGGAGGACATGGGGATCAGATGTATGGCAGAGTGATGACAGCATAGTCTTTTAGTATAATTGGGAGATTGTTGGAATGTATACTGAAAGCCTAGCTCTTTTTGTATGAACATTTTATTTTGAAATAAGAATCACATGATCATTATTTGTATTTTATATATTCATTATATATGTGTGCATATTGTCTAATATTTTACATTGTAGATAACATGGTGCTTGGTGTGGCATAGAAGATCATGTTATCAGTATCTTGTAAAATATAAGTAGAGGCTCACAACCAAGATGGTTTTGGACAAACCATTGGCATGGTTGTAGTGTAGCTTGGTATTGTTTTATCTTGAACATAGAGTTACACTAGTACACTTAGGTGTATTGAGTAGGACCGACATAGAGGTGATTAAATTTAGTACTGACTACATAATTGAATCGGACCTCGGATATTATGTTGTACATGCTCTTAATCCCGATATAATAATGGGCACATGTACTTTGTATTTATTTCTTTGATTTACCAGTGGGTGAGATTTAGATGGATTAAATCAATATGCCCGGTAAGTTGGGAAATAATATTATTTACATGGTGTGCCGTTGATTATAGGAGGAAACTGTGTCCTATATATTAGGTTGATGATGTCCCCTTGAGGAGCTCATAAGGTTCATCATGTAAACCCAGCTGGTTGACTTAGTCAAAATGATGATAAGGTTGAGTGGTACTACTCGAGGAATTAGATGTTAATTAATTGATGGTCAGTAAATCAATTAATTGACGGACATTCGATATCTTAAACATGGGGAGATTAATGTACAAATAATATATGGATCCCATATTGATTTATGGGTGTTGGTGAGGTAGTTCAATGATGATCCTCTAGTGGAATGGAACATCATTGATGGATCAAGTTTGTGTGGTTCCGATCCATCGGGTGGCCAAGACCCAACTCCTCCTTATGGTCCCTATCGTAGCCTAATATAATCCTTGTGAAGTCTAGATCCAAGAATGTAAAACAAAACCTAGAACCAACGGTTGGGATTAAATCCCTAGATCCGGTGGTTGGATGAAACCCTAGAACCAACGGTTGGGATTAAATCCCTAGATCCGATGGTTAGGATGAAATCCTAGAATCGACGGTTGGGATTAGATCCTTAGATCCGACGGTTGGGATAAAACTCTAGATCCGACGGTTGGGATGAAACCTTAGATTCGACGGTTGGGATGAAATCCTAGATCCGATGGTTGGGATTAAACCCTAGATCCGACAGTTGGGATAAAACCCTAGATCCGACGGTGGAGATTAAATCCCTAGATCTGACGGTGGAGATTAAAGGAGGCTTAAGCCCTATTCTATAAATAGATGGCTAGGGTTGGGCGGCAAGAAGAATCAAGAATTGGTTTTGGAATTAGGGTTTGGCTTTTGGAGAGGTGGGCGGCTAGGGTTTGGAGCTAGGGTTGGGCGGCAACTATCTTCTTCCTTCTAGTTGTTGCCGGCGCCCAACTTGCACCATCAATACTTGGCCGGCGCCCAACCTTAAGGTCTTTCCCTTCTTCCTTGGCCGGCGGTTCTCCTCCCATTGGTGGCCGGTTCTCTTCCTCCTCCCTATTCTCCAAAGTGGCCTGCGGCAACTCTTCTTGAAGTTGGCCGGCGCATCATCCATTGCTCCTTGGCCAGCGGTTGCACCAAATTCCCTAATTTGGTGGCCGGTTCTAGATAGGAAAGGTATTTGCGAGTTCTTCTCTTTGTTCGCAGCGGACAAGGTAGAGAAGAAAGCGATCTAGAAGGCTTTTACTCGTGGAGGATCTTCGTCCACTCGTCGTCCACGAGAAGGATAGGACATACGGTAGAAGATCGTGAGGTATAAAGTTATTTTAACTTTATGTACAGATATGAGCATGTTCTTATTTGTTTTGATTATGCATGTGTGTGTATGAATATATATTGTATAATCATGGACCCCGAAGACAAACACAAAAACCGGCGATCCATCCGTCGTCTCTTCCGCGGCTAACCAACTAGAAGAGTTGTGTTGCTTGAACAACTAGTTTGTTTAAGCGACCACTCAAGTTGTTAGCACGACGACGAAATGGTGTTGTTAAGGAAGCTCATCCCATCCGGATTAATCCTTTCATTAGTGAAAATTTTAATCCGGGGACATAGTAGCCAATGAGCCTCCGAAGCATCCACCCAACACTAGCCACCTCCATCAGCCTCACGCCTCTCGGATCCCTCCAAGTCATCCATGACTTGTTCTTCCATCGTGCTAGCCTTCAGGTGCTTCCATCGGCTATGTCATCCTAACGTGTCTATACCGCCAAGGCACATTGGACTTACGTCGCCAAGACTTCGCTTGGACTTTACGCTGCCAACCATTGGACTTTCCATGCCAAGGCCCATGCTTGGACTTCCCTTGTGCCAAACACTCAAGACTTGAACTTTTCCAAATGCCAAGTACCCATGACTTGGACTTTACCTTGCCAAGACCAATACTTGGACTTTCCCATTATCACATGGTCAACCCTAGTCAACCATCAAAGTCTCCCTCGAGTCAAACTCAAGTCTGGTCAATTATAACCTGGGTCGATTGTATAAACAATCTCCCCAAAACATTAACCGACATCAATGTCAAACATATTATGTCAAACATCAAAATATCACTCAAGTCAAACTCGAGTCTGGTCAATCGTGACCTGGGTCGAATGCACCAACAAAAATATGCAATAAAAGTACAAATAATAATCTAACTTCAATTTTTCCTTCTCCCCCTTTGACATACATCAAAAAGAGAAGGACAAGTATTAATTAAAAATATTTGTGAATAAGATTGTTTATGCCTTGAACTAAGGTATAGAATGTACTTAAAGTTCCCCCTTAATCCAAAACATATGTTGTTATGTGTGAAAAATCATGTTGAGCAAAGCATGAAACATAAGTAAAACTATATCTTAACTTTGCACCAACAATACTATGTGCATATAGATTTTGGGATTGAAAAAATATCACAAGAAAGATTCCCACTAAACCAATCCATTAATTAGTCTGACTCCCCTTAATTGTTGCACTAATCTTACCATAGGGTTAGGACACCTTAGAGTTGACTTTAGACAAGGAAATCAAGTGAATCTATGAAGAAATTAGTGTAGCAGTTGATTGGACATTGAAGCAGTCGACTGCCATCCATGAGATGCCTAGTTCAGAATTTCAACCCAACTTCAGAAATGTATAAATAATTCAAGAAGTGTCAAAAATTCACAAAATTTTGTGGAAAAATTTCTCAATTCATTTTGTATCAAGGAAAAATAATTTAAAAAATATATCTTTTCCAGATTTTTAAATTGACAAAACTTTGAAACCTAGCAAAAGTTCTAAAGGATTTTCAAAACTTTTTACCACTTTTTCCTACCAATTGAAAATTATTTTTAAAAATGTGACAAACATAGTTTAAAAGATATTTTGTTTGACATTTCCAATTATGTTCTTACAACTATGTGCACATCAATTGTACACAACCCTTCCCAATGATTGGTCCAATTAAGGATCAATGTCTCTATATGACACTTTGGTTCATAGTAATGCATCATAACAAACATGATGAACCACGTGCATCTTCTTAACTGTTGGTGCAATTGGTCCAAGTCACGATTGACCAGACTTGAGTTTGACACGAGTCATATTTTGATGTTTAACAAAATGTATGACAATGTGATTGTCATGGAAAGTCCAAGTCATGGGTACTTGGCATGGAAAGTCCAAGAATGGGTCTTGGCAAGGGGAAGTCCATGTTGGATCGAAATGAGCGCTAGAGGGGGGGTGAATAGCGATAGAAAATTTTTCTTTTTCGATGTTCGTGTTAAAAACTCAAGAGATAATTAATCGCAGCGGAATGTAAATGTAAAAACAAGAGAGACAAAGGTTTTACTTGGTTCGTAGCCGTAGGCTACTACTCCAAGGCCCTAGTGGTCCTTGACCACGCACGGAGGGCAAATTACTAAACAAACTCCTCCTCGTTGGAGGTAGGAGTTAATCGATACAAAAAAACTTGAGGTAGAGGGACACTCCCCCTCTCCTCGTTACGATAAAAAAAGCTTCGAAGAATGTAAATGAGCAACGACACTAAAATTAAAGCCGACGTACAAACAAAAAGGAAATGAAACCTAGACGTCGGAGAAGAAGAAGCACGTTGTTGTCGGTAGCTTTGCGGAGACTTTTTGGAAGCTTAGAATTGTTGTTAAAACCCTAGGTTTGGCCCTCCTTTTATAGCCTTTGAGCCCCTTTTCGAGTGGGTCTTCAACCAATCACAAATGGACACCAAACCGCTTTGAGGTGGAGTGATAAGCCTTGACTCATCGAATCTGATCATTGACCATCAGTCGACTGATGGCCATCATCGATCGATGATGGCGACATCGATCGATTGATGACCTTCTCAGCGATCGGCGATACGGCGGTCGAGTCCTCCAAGTGCGATCGTGATGCTTGCTGCAAGTCAAAGTTAGCTCAATAAAAACATAATTTCGATGGTCGTCGACCATCCGATCTCGACCTAGACCATCTATAAGATGTCTTTGTTCAGATCTACGCTTAAGATCATCCCCGTAAAGAGGATACGACCTTACTTACTCTCGCACACACGAGCTTACCTCGATACTTACGTGTCGCTTTTGCTTTCGGCCTTCCACTCGATTCCTTCGGCTCCCTCCGAAGTAACTCGATCGCCGACTCAGCGGCTTCCTCGGTGTCGCTAGCCTTGACTCGGCTATATCAATCTTCTGCACACTCGATTCAGCTCGTGAGAAAACAAAATAGACTTAACTTTTGTGTCTTTGCTATAATCAAAACACAGGTTCGATTTCGGTGCCTCACTGCACCAACAATCTCCCCCTTTTTGATATATGGCAAAAACACACAAAGTTAAGGAAATTAAGTGCATGAAACAGTAAAGACAAGAAGCAAAAGTAGGAGTAGTAAAAATATTTCTCAAGTTCTCCCCTTAGAGGAACCCTCCCCCTTGACCGAGGGTGAGTACTTGAAAAAGACTTTTAGTTCTCCAAACACAAAAGTTAAGTTAGGCTTCTTAGAGTCAAAAATAAGTGCAAGTTAAGTAATCAAAAGTTAAGTCAAAAGGATAATTATTCAAAAGGTTTAACTTTTGATTATTTAACTTGGGCCTTTATAGTTTTCAATTCCGAAGAGTTGAAACCTAAACCTTACTCCCCCTTAACTTAGGCCAGAGTCAAAGTTTTAAGTTAAGTTATTAATTTCAAAAATTTTGAAATTGAACTTTGGCCTTTTCTTGAACCTTAACTTTGGCCCTTTCTCCCCCTTTTGACATAAATCAAGGAAAAAGTGGGGGTTTTTAAGAAAACCCTAAGTCCAAGCATGATGATTTTAAAAATAGTATGTGAAAATAATTCATCTAAATGTTCAACTCTAGTTTGACTTGATTGAAATGATATTATCAACAAGTCCTGATTAGAGTTGGTTAATATTAGTTGCATATTTATACTCCGAGGTTCATATTGACGCACTTGATCTACATCTTGGAACCTGGAGTAGGGTCCTAACATCTCACGCCCATCTACGTGGCTAAGTACACAAACACATTAGTCCTATGTGTTGTGAGATGTACTGGCTCCTTAAATCTATAGGTGCATGATATCTAAGGTATGTCCTATGCTAGTTCCATCAAAATGAAAAATAAGAAATAGTAGTAAGAAAATATAGTTTGCAAGTTCTTATTCTATTACGCACATGCCCAATTTTCGTCTTAATAGACTAAATTCGGCTTCGGGTAGGGGTTTAGTAAATAGGTCTGCTAGGTTAGATTTTGATTTGACGTACTCGAGTTGTATGGCTCCGTTGGCCACATGTTCTCGAATGAAATGGTGTTTGACTTCTATATGTTTGGTCCTAGAGTGACATATTGGATTCTTGGTAAGATTAATTGAACTAATGTTATCTACGTGAAGTTTAGTATTCGTAAAGTCTAACTTAAAGTCGCGGAGAGTGTGCTTCATCCAAAGAAGTTGAGTGACACACTCACCCATCGCAATGTATTCGGCTTCGGTGGTAGATAAGGCAACACAATGTTGCTTCTCATCGCACTAACTCACTAGACTCGGCCGAGTAGTTGACAACAACCACTCGTGCTCTTTCTATCGAGTTTACTAGGCATAATCCGAATCGGAGTAGCCGATTAGTTCGAACTCGGTAGATCTAGGATACCAAATACCGACATTAAGTGTACCCTTTAGATATCTAAGGATACGCTTAACTAGGGTTAGGTGAGACTCCTTGGCACAGGTTTGAAATCTGGCGCACATACTTACTGCAAATAAGATATCAGGTCGGCTTAAGTAAGAGACTCCCTATTACACTCCTATAGTATTTTAAGTCAATGGACTTACTTTCTAGGTCTTCTCCTATGTTAACATTAATCGCCATTGGGGTGTTTATTACCTTAGCGTCTTGCATTCCAAATCTTTTAATTAACTCCTTAGTGTATTTTTGTTGATATAGGTATATACCATCCTTTAGTTTGTTTAATTTGTAGACCTAAAAGAAACTTAACTCGCCTACCAAGTTCATTTGAACTCACTTTCCATGAGTGAAACGAACTCGTTTAGTAAGGCGAGTTAGAGGTTCCAAAATTATATCGTCTACGTAAATTTGAGCTATGAATATTTCTTTACCTAAGGTTTTTACAAAGAGAGTTGGGTCAACTAAGCCTTGGTTAAACCCTTTTGACTTAAGATGGATTGAAAGTCTCTCGTACCAAGCTCGAGGAGCTTGTTTAAGTCCATAGAGAGCTTTCTTAAGTTTTAGAACATGGTCGGGTTTATCTAGATTTTGAATCAGGGGTTGGCTAACATAAACTTCTTCTTTAAAGTATCCATTTAGGAATGCCTAATTAACATCCATATTAAACAGCAAAAATCCTCGATGTGCGGCATAAGCTAGCAACATTGAATGGATTAGTCTAGCTCTTGGGGCATAGGTTTGTCGTAATCTAAGCCTTCGACTTGGCTAAATCCTTTGGCGACTAACCTAGCCTTGTTTCTAACTACTTCACCTTTATCATCAAGCTTATTTCGAAACACCCACCTTGTTCCAATTATCGTTTTGTCTTTAGGTGGTGGTACTAATTCCCACACTTCATTCCTAGTAAATTGAGCTAGCTCTTCTTGCATTGCAATAATCCAATCGAGATCAAGAAGAGCTTGTTCAATTGATTTGGGTTCTATCTTTGAAATTAAGGAAATTTGACTAAGGTTCCTATAGGATGCTCTAGTTCAAACTCCTAGATTAGGATCTCCTATCACTTGATCGATAGGGTGGTTAGTCTGAATCCTAGATTGGGTTGGGTTTGTGTCACCTAATGCTTGATCAATGGGGTGACTTGGTTGAACACTAGTTTGGTTGGAGTCATCTATCACTTGATCAATAGAGGGACTTGGTTGACTTAGGTTAGGATTAACACTAGACCTGATCTCCGGATCAGAGTAAGGTCTAGTATGAATCGGCTCGCTAATTGGGGTTGCCGGGGGTTTTGTAGGTTCATGTCCTTCATTGAATACTACATTGATAGTCTCCTCGACTCTAAGGGTGTCGTGGTTATATACTCTATAAGCTCTACTTGTAGTCGATTATCCTAGAAAGATTCCAATCGTGGTTTTGGATGTAAATTTCCCTAGGTAATCCTTAGTGTTTAGGATATGTACCTTACACCCAAATACCCTAAAGTACTTGATGTTAGGTATTTTATCGTGATAAATCTCGTACGAGGTCTTAAGGTGCCTCTTTACCATAAGGATCCTATTTGTGCTAAGCGCCGCCAAAACCTATCGGGTAGGTCGTATTCGTTCAACATGGTCCTAGCGGCTTCTTGTAGAGTTCGGTTTTTCCGCTCCACTAGGCCATTTTGTTGAGGGGTCCTAGGGCAAGAGAATTCATGGTGGTATCCGTTTAGGTTACAGAAGTCGGTGAACCTTTGATTTTCGAATTCACCACCATGATCGCTTCTAAGTCTTTTAACCTTAAGGTCTTTTTGATTCTCGATTAATTTGAATAGATTAGTTAATTGATCTAGGGTATCATTTTTATGTTTGATGAACCTAACCCAGGTAAACCTGGAGTAGTCGTCAATTATGACTAAGCAATATTGACTTCTATTGAGTGACTTGGCTCCATGTGAATCGAATAGATCCATATGCAGGAGCTCAAGTACTCTTGAGGTTCGTTCTTGGTTAGTTAACTTGTGTTGTGTTCTAGGTTGTTTTCCTTGTTGACAAGCATTACAGATTTTATTAACCAGGTTGTTGAGGTTGGGTAAGCCTCTGACTAAGCCACTCTGACTCATCTTGTGGATGAGTCTCGGGTGTGAGTGACCGAGTCGTCGGTGCCACAACCATGATTCCTCTTGCCGTGTCATAAGACACTTAGTTGAGGAGTTGGTTAAGTTTATCGTATAAATGTTGTTATTTCTACTTCCTTTAAGAATTGTTTTAGAGGTTTCGTTGGTATTAATTACGCATTCATTTTCTAGAAATATAACCTTATAGTTATTATCACACAATTGGCTTACACTAAGTAAGTTATATTCAAAATTCTCTACAAGTAATACATTTTAATAACAAAATTGTGTTAAGCTCGATATCACCTGATCCGATGATTTTGAGCTTGCCGTTATTCCCAAAGGCTACCGATCCTTGTCGCTTGAATCGAAGCTTTGAATTTGAGTTGATCGGTCATGTGTGGGAGCAACCGCCGTCATCAACATCCATTGATCCTACACACAAGGTAGTTGGATTGGATGTTAGATTTTTGTTAAGAAAATTGGTTGTAAGTTGTTAACCCTAGGTCATCTCACCGGAGTCTATATGATCAAGCATGTTATACTTATGTGTTTTTGAGATGACTTCCAATTAAGTTGATTAAGTGGATTTAGGTTCAAGTAATTTTATGTTGAGATGATTTCCAATTAAATTGATTAAGTGAATTTAGGTTCAAGTAGATTTAGGTTCAAGTGATTTTATGTTGAGATGATTTCCAATTAAATTGATTAAGTGAATTTAGGTTCAAGTAGATTTAGGTTCAAGTAGATTTAGGTTCAAGTGATTTTATGTTGAGATGATTTCCAATTAAATTGATTAAGTGAATTTAGGTTCAAGTAGATTTAGGTTCAAGTAGATTTAGGTTCAAGTGATTTTATGTTGAGATGATTTCCAATTAAATTGATTAAGTGAATTTAGGTTCAAGTAGATTTAGGTTCAAGTGATTTTATGTTAGATTTGGATTTAACCCAAGGCTTGTCAAGTTTACCTTTTCAAGATCACGGCTTCCAGGTCGTGGCGAGGCACAGGGGCCTTCTTTTATCGGATCATCGACCACTTCCTTAGACAAAGCCATTTTCAGGAAAATGATGACTTGACTCACCTAAAATTATTTCCTCGTCTAACTAGTTATTTTTTTGAAAAGAGGCTCCCCGAGGCTCAATCTTTTCGAAGGATTTTAGTTGATTATTTGAAAAGAGGCTCCCCGAGGCTCAATCTTTTCAAAGGATTTTAGTTGATTATTTACGTGTTCTAAGTGAGTTCACGAAAACAAAACAAAAACAACAAAAAAAATCTAAGCATGCAATTTCTAAGTTAAAACACAAACATGTTTTGTACTGGCTCCCCTTAGACCGTTGAATCGGTTCGGTCTATCCACATAGTGGATTTGGTCCTTGGGAACCCAGTACAAGTTGGATCCTAGAGTTGAAATCAAAGTGGTCTTAGGGACCCATGCTTGGACATATTTTTTATGTCTACTTACGATTGACATATATGACTTATTGGTCATGTTTGAGTTAAACCCTAGTCCGGCCTTGTTGTACATGACCCTTTGCGATCCATGTAGGAGGTCAAGTCCTTTGGATCCCAAAGTAAACCTTTCCAACGTATTCCTAAGATCTTCGACTTGACTCTTCAAGAGTGAGTTCTCAACTTCGAGTTTTTCAACCCGAGTTGAGTCCTTCTCTTGAACTCGACTAGTCGAAGAGGTTAGGGAGACCTTGTGTTTGAGGAGTTTAACCTCCTCAACTGTGGTCTCGACCTTGACTCTGATTTAACTAATTTCCTAGACAAAAACCTAACCGTATTATGTAAAGTATTAAATAAAGCTCGACTTACTTTAAGGGTATCTTTTGAACCGATGCGATCCGTGGCTTGACTTGAAGGTAGCTTCAGAGTCCGAGTCATCCTCGTGTTCACTCAAGTTCAGTTCGGCTCCGTGTCCGACTCAATTGATTTCGCCATGAAGACGTGGTTCGCCTTCTTCTTCGGATGACGCTTCTTCCCATGTGTCGCGTTGAGGGCCTTCTTGTGCTTAGGTGCTTGGTGGTTGAGCTTAGGGCACTCGGACTTGATATGTCCAAACTGTTACACTCATAACACCTAATATTAGAACTTTTAGGCTTACCTTGGTTGGGTGAGTCGTAGTTCGCTTTAGTCCCTTGGCTATCCTTGAGCTAGGTTCATTAGTTGTGATCAACTCGGGTCAACTTTTTTCTTGGACTCATCTTCCTCCTCGGGTGGTGGTGGCTTGCTTGCGATTTTCTTCTTCTTTGAACACTGCAAACAAGGCTATACCCTCTCGGGTTCGAGTTGGATTGTTCATGTAATTGAAATCGAAAGAGTTCGTCTAACCTAATTTTAGAAAGGTCCTTGGAGACCTTATAGGCATCAACCATGGATGCCCATAAGGTAGTTCTCGGAAAAGAGTTTAGGACATACCTAATAAGGTCGCGGTTTTCGACCTTTTGCCCGATTGCGTGTAGGTTGTTGACTATGTCTTGGACACGGGCGTGGAGTTGCGTCGCGGACTCGTGTTCCTGCATTTTTAGTGTGTACAATTTATTGAATAACAAATCACGTTTGCAAACCTTAGCTTGATCCGATCCTTCGTGTAACTCGATTAGCTTTGTCCAAAGATCCTTTGCGCTTATGAAGGGGCCGACGCGATTTAGCTCCTCCTTGGACAAGCCGCATTGGAGGATTTGTGTTGCCTTGGCATCGGCTTCGACTTGTCGTTTTGTTGCAACGGTCCATTGATCATAATCCAATGAGTCACCCACTTCATTAGTCGGAAGTGTGAAACCCGTTTGGATTATGATCCACATCTCGATTTGGGTTTTGAGAAAGCATTCCATCCGACCTTTCCAGTAACGGAAATCATCTCCGTTGTAAAACGGAGGTCGGACGGTGCTAAAACCCTCGAGATGGGCCATTAGAACAAAAAGACAAGGAGACTAAAATGAAAACCTAGCAACAACAAAAACACACGAAAGTACCAAGACTTGCGTCTTGGATTAGTAGTGCGGGAAATAAAAAGAAATAAACGAAAAATAGAAAGTTAAGCAAAGAAATAAGAAACTAAATAAAAAGTAAGTACTCACAACCTTCGATGTCCCTGAAAGGCTACTAAACGTCGATTTTTGAGGATGAAAACAGCTTGTTACGGGGGTAAACCCCCATAAGAAGTGTAGATCTCTGAGCTTCGATTTGGTAGGTAGACCGTGTCGTAGGTCAACTTGTACGAAAAGTTATGCCCGTTTGACCGTCGGCTACTCCAAAAGCGAATACTTGCAAAACAAAATCAAACGAAGAGTACCAAGACTTCGTCTTGGATTAGTAGTGCGGGAGAAAAATTTAAACGAAAAACAAATATGGAAAAAAAATGTTAGATTGGTGGTTTCACCAAATCTAAGCGCCCCCGGCTCTGATACCAATTGTTGGATCGAAATGAGCGCTAGAGGGGGGGGGGGGTGAATAGCGATAGAAAATTTTTCTTTTTCGATGTTCGTGTTAAAAACTCAAGAGATAATTAATCGCAGCGGAATGTAAATGTAAAAACAAGAGAGACAAAGGTTTTACTTGTTTCGTAGCCGTAGGCTACTACTCCAAGGCCCTAGTGGTCCTTGACCACGCACGGAGGGCAAATTACTAAACAAACTCCTCCTCGTTGGAGGTAGGAGTTAATCGATACAAAAAAACTTGAGGTAGAGGGACACTCCCCCTCTCCTCGTTATGATAAAAAAAGCTTCGAAGAATGTAAATGAGCAACGACAGTAAAATTAAAGCCGACGTACAAAAATAAAGGAAATGAAACCTAGACGTCGGAGAAGAAGAAGCACGTTGTTGTCGGTAGCTTTGCGGAGACTTTTTGGAAGCTTAGAATTGTTGTTAAAACCCTAGGTTTGGCCCTCCTTTTATAGCCTTTGAGCCCCTTTTCGAGTGGGTCTTCAACCAATCAAAAATGGACACCAAACCGCTTTGAGGTGGAGTGATAAGCCTTGACTCTTCGAATCTGATCATTGACCATCAGTCGACTGATGGCCATCATCAGTCGACTGATGGCAGCATCAGTCGATTGATGACCTTCGGCAGTCGACTGATACACGGCAGTCGAGTCCTCCAAGCTGGCAGTCGACTGATGCTTGCTGCAAGTCAAAGTTAGCTCAATAAAAACATAATTTCGATGGTCGTCGACCATCCGATCTCGACCTAGACTATCTATAAGATGTCTTTGGTCGGATCTACGCTTAAGATCATCCCCGTAAAGAGGATACGACCTTACTTACTCTCGCACACACGAGCTTACCTCGATACTTACGTGTCGCTTTTGCTTCCGGCCTTCCACTCGATTCCTTCGGCTCCCTCCGAAGTAACTCGAGTATCGCCCGACCACCGCGGCTTCCTCCGGGTGTCGCTAGCCTTCAGCTCCAGCTATATCAATCTTCTGCACACTCGATTCAGCTCGTGAGAAAACAAAATAGACTTAACTTTTGTGTCTTTGCTATAATCAAAACACAGGTTCGATTTCGGTGCCTCACTGCACCAACAGTCCAAGCTTGAGTCTTGGCAAATGGAAAGTCCAACATGGGTTGGAATGGAAAGTCCAAGCATGGGTCTTGGCAAGGGAAAGTCCAAGCATCAGTCTTGGCAAATGGAAAGTCCAACATGGGTTGGCATGGAAAGTCCAAGCATGGGTCTTAGCAAGGGAAAGTCCAAGTTTGAGTCTTGGCAAATGGAAATTCCAACATGGGTTGGCAAGGGAAGTCCAAAGGTTGATATTGGTGGCGTAAAGTCCAAGGGTGGAGTCTTGACATCATAAGTCCAATGGTAGGCAACGTAAAGTCAAAGCGGTAGTCTTGGCAGCGTAAGCCCAATGTGCTATGATGGTATAGACCAGCTTAGCATGACAATAGCCAATGGAAGCGCCTGAAGGCTAGAGTATAGATGAATAAGTCATGGATGACTTGGAGGGATCCGATAGGCATGAGGCTGATGAAGGTTGCTAGAAGGCTTAGTTTTAGGCTAAGGGTAGTCTAGCAAGTATGAGGACATCATACTTGGGGTCAAACCTCATGTTTGAGGTTATTAGTCGACTAGGGCTTTAAACCAGTCGATTGATCAAGTGTTTTGCCACTTGGTAGCTTAGTTGACTCTTGGCAGTCGACTAGGTTAGAGCAGTCAACTATCGTGAGTCGACTAGGATTCGACTGTAGGAAATGACCTGGCAGTCAACTGCCATCAATGGGCAGTCAACTTGTGGTCGGGTTGCAGGAGCATAATGCTTTGTAGTTGACTGGTAAGTCAGCTACAACCTTGGAAATCGACTATTGGGTAATGACAGTCAACTCTTCCAATGTAACCGTTGGCGTGAATGCTGACATGGATTAAGTCGTTGTCTCACAATGACAATGTTGCCAGTCGACTGGGGCTTTATGGCAGTCGACTGCCAGGTGCGGAATCAGTCTGAGATTAACTATAAAAGGAGCTCGAGGAGGAGATTCTTGGTATGGTTCTTTGAGGCGATTTGGAGGGGATTTGCTGCCATAATCCAGACCTTCAAGGTTCTTCTCAAGCAACCAAAAGCAAGCACTCAAGTTCACATCGTGTAAAGTTTTCTTTACTTGCATTTGTGTAGTTTACTTATATTAGATTGTATTCATTTCTTATTGTTGTAAGAACTGTTGTAAGAGGTTTTCTCCACCTTTGGATTGTTCCGAGAAGGAGTGTTTATTGTTTAGTGGAGTTTGGCATCACTAGGGCTCATTCGAGCCCAACCCGTGGAGTAGGAACCTTGAGGTTCTGAACCACATTATATCTTGCGTATTGTGCTTTTGTTTGTATTGTATTTTCTATTTCCGCTGCGTACTAATATAATTGTAGCAAGCACTTGATCAATTTCCATCATCGTCAACGAAATGCTATTCACCCCCCCCTCTAGCGGTCATCAACTGTCCCTACAATTGGTATAAGAGTTAGGAGCTCTTCACTGACTTCACATCCAAGGGAGCGCGCTAGAGGGAACAAGATGGAGTTTGAAGAAAATTTGAGATGGGATATCGACACCCAAATTCCATACACCTTCTATGGACAAGAAGGGTTTGAACAATGAAAGGCACGGATGGAGAACTTCTTCATGATAGACTTCGAAGATTGTCTCATCCTAATGAAGGGATTCGAAGTCCCAAGAGGTCCAAAAGTGGATACCTCAAGAAGAAGAAATGGACTGAAAAGCAAGTCCAAGCCTTCGAAAGAAATGATAAGGTAATGCAATTGATATTAAATTCATTACCTAACGATATTGTGTCTAGGTTAGGTGAATTTCTAGATGCCAAGGAGCTATGGGAAAAATTGGTCAAGCTCCATGAAAAACCATCCATGGCTCAAGTAGAGACAGAGCCCGAAGAAGAAGAAAACTCTTCCTCACAAGAAAGTGAGGATTCGAAAGTTGATAGAAAATCAACATCCAGATCGGAAGAGGTGGAAGTTGTAGAAGAGGCCTCCACCTCTAAAATTGAGGGGGAGGAGAGACCATCCACTCTGAAGCATCAAGAAGAAGCTTCTACCTCCGGTAAAGAAGAAGAGGAAGCTCAACCACTACCACCCTAGGTAACTCAAACATTTTAGATAAAATTAAGAATCATATAATATGTTTTGAGTGTAGGGAGCAAGGACACTTCAAGAGTAAGTGTCCTAAACGGGTCAACAAGATGGCACAAGTCATGCCAAAGACTAAGGAAACCAGTGCCCAAAGTCAAAAGAGCAAGGAGCATATCATTTGCTTCAAATGTCATCAAAAGGGGCACTATAGAAGTCAATGCCTTAGGAGAAAGCAAACCAAGGGACAAGAAGGAGCATCATATGTAGGGGGAGCTTCTAAAGTGAACCCTAAGGTATATTTCAATAATGCACCTTCAAATTATGTTAAAAAGCATGCTTGAAGTTATGTTAATAATCTTGCTATTACTCATGAACAAAAGCATGCTAGAAATAGGCTTTATTGCCTAGGTGCTAAACATGTCAATCTTAGAAATAAGGAGAAATTTGCGACTAATGTCCCTAGAACAATCCTACCTAGGGAAACAATCAAAAAGATAGAGGACCATCTAGGCTTTAACTCCAAGAATTCTAGACATATGCCTAGGAAGGGCAAAAATAATCAAAGAAACATTGGGCCCACCAAATTAGAAAAATTATAATTTGAAAATCAAGTTTTAAGGTCAAAACTTGAGAAAATGGAGAAGACTCTTAGGAATATGCAAAATTAAATTAAGGGGTCAAATGGTCAAAGCCTAGAGTCTAGGAGGCAAGGCTCATATATGGGCAAGAAAGGCTTGAGCCACAAGCCTAGGTCAAAGGTAGATAAGCCTACCTATCACAATATTCCATTCGATTATGGAACTAGTACTAGGTCAAGGAAAATCAAGGTCACAAGGGAAGTCATCCCTAGAGTTGACCATGGTGTGTGCCTAGTGGCTAAAGTTTCGAAGAAACCTAGGGAGGCCACTAAGAAGGTTACAAGGAGAGTCACCCCTAGAGTTAACCTAGGCAAGACCCAAATGACCAAGGTTACCAAGCCTAGGAGGGTCATTAAGAAGGTATCTAGGGAGGTCATCCCTAAGGAATACCTAATTAACCCAAGGAGCTCAAATAGGTTTTGGGTTCCTAGGAGCGTGATCGACTGATGCTAAATGGGTTAGGTGTTGGGTTTTCGGCACCGCGGCGAGTGTGTGCTTGAACATGTTTCGTAAACATGTGCACAGCGGAAGAAATAAAAATAATAAATCTAATTTATTACAATACAAACACCATACGCATGCATAGTACAACATGTGTAGACATAACCGTAGTTTAAAATTGAAGGTAGGAAACTTCGCTTCCCACTTCAACTCGGTCGCTTTTTCATGACAATCCCTTCTACGTCCCCGGATAAAAAAATTTATCCTTGACAAGAGGGATTACCCAAGCAACCGTGTCATCGTCGTGCTATTCGATTAGAGTAGTCACTTGAACAAACTTGTTGTTCAAGTAACCAACCTTTATTCTATGAATAGTCACGGAATAGACGATGTACGGATCACCAGCTTTTGTGTTTATGTTCGGGGTCCAAGTTATATTAGCCACAAAACAGAATATATGTAACGCCCAAAAAATCTTAGGAGTTTTATAGATAATGAGGCATGATAATAAAGGGGCCCTTATGTGGGTTAAAGAAAATAAAGATAATTATGCATGATGATAATAGGCTTACGTGGAATTTAAAGGAAATAAAAGAAAAGAAAACCGGACAAGAAGGGGTGAGTCACCAAAAAAATCCAATAAAAATTTTATATGATTATGGAGAAGTCACGAATTTAATTGAAGAAGGAATTAATTCTGTTAAAGAGAGAAATTTAAGGAAATTTATAAGGGAATAGGTTAAGCCTTGATGGTTATAAATTTAACCTCCCTAATACCCTAGAGGACACCTCTCTACTCTTTTGATCCCTCCACCGCCGAACCACACATCAAGGAGAATTCTCTCCTAGGGTTGTCTTCTCCGCCGAATCCAAGGAAAGGTGGGATTCAAGAGACCTTGGAGGGCAACTGCTAGGGCGGGACAGAGGGTTACATCTCATTAGGTTTTACAAATATAAGTTAAAGCAATCGAAGGTAAGAATTCCCTCACCTACAGTACATGGGATTCTCTCGAATGGCTTTCATGTTCCTAATGTTGTGCTATGCAATAAAGAGTTTTTCATATTCTTCTTTTCCCTGTATTGCATATGATTAACCTTAGTCGAGGTTCCATGGTTGATATTGCTTAAGACCCTAGGATGAGGTTTGTATAAATTTTGTTAAGCAGAACACGTACAGAGGCCAACACGCCGCTCTTTCACCCGACACAGGTGTGTCAGGGTGAGTGGCTGTGACACGCTATGCCACCCGCCTGCGCAGTGCCAAAAGCTTCGAGGGCAAAGTGTCTTGCCGGGAGAAAAGCATGTCGCTCGGGCGCCAAGCGTGTCGCTCGACTGCTGGAGGTACTGCTCGGCTAGCAGGCGTACCTCTCGGCTAGCAGGCGTGCCGCTCGGCCACGACATGGGTGTGTCATCCAACGCAAGCCGACTGTGCTAGGCTCGGGATAATTTAAAAGGACAAGAAAATAAAAAAATAAAATAAAATAAAATATTTCCGAACATGATTCCGAATGATTTTCCATGTTATGCTAGATATATATATGGTATTGATATGATGCTAGTTAGACGATATATTTGCATGATTTCATACCTTATGTCCCTGTTAACGGCTGATGTAGGACCATTGTATCATAATGTATATGTTAAGTTTATCTCATTTTATCATGATGTACCTGTTTATGTTCATGAACGATAGGCACCCCTATGCTATGGTTACGTAAGGCTTATGAATATGAATTGGTTAAGAAATGTTTCCCTAAGAGTGGGGACAAGAACACTCTGTATGTTATGTCAAAGAACATGTATGCTATTTTACTTTACACATGGCTTGTATCAAAAGTTGCCCCTAGGTCGAAGTACGGGCCTAGTGGTAATGACACGGTCGACGTGCCGACGGTCGACGGTCGACGACCACAAGGGGTCGCCAAATGGGCTGTCGAATGGACCGCCAAATGGGCTGGGCTGAGTCATGGATACAATGTCGGGCCCTAATGTTGAGATTATGTTTAAGTACTTATGAAAGTATATGTTTTCAAAGAGCATTCTGCATATAACTATTTGTTGGTGCAGTAGGCACCTAAGTCGAACCTGAGTTTTGATTATAGCAAATGATACAAAGTTAAGCTCATGTCGTTATCTCACGAGCTGAATCGAGTGTGCAGAAGATTGCAATAGCTAGAGCTGAAGGCTAGCGACACCCGGAGGAAACCGCGGTGGTCGGGCAACACTCGAGTGACTTCGGAGGGAGCCGAAGGAATTGAGTTGAAGGCCGGAAGCAAAAGCAACACGTAAGTATCGAGGTAAGCTCGTGTGTGCGAGCGTAAGTGAGGTCGTATCCTCTTTACGGGGATGATCTTAAGCGTAGATCCGACCAAAGACATCCTATAGATGGTCTAGGTCGAGATCGGACGGTCGACGACCGTCGAAATTTTGTTTTTGTTGAGAAAACTTTGACTTGTAGCAAGCATCACCGACCGCCAGAGAACTTGATTGTGAATCGCCGATCGCTAGAGGTCGACTCGATCGATCCGCCATCGATCGGCCCGATGATGGACATCAGTCAACTGATGGTTAAAGGATCAGCCTCGAGGAGTCAAGGCTTATCACCACTTTTCAAGGAAGTTGTGTGTTCATTTGTGATTGGTTGAAGACCCATTCGATGAGGGGCTCAAAGGCTATAAAAGGAGGTCCTAACCTAGGGTTTTCTCATCAATTCCAAGCTTCCAAAAGCCTCCGCAAACCTACAACTCTCCAACAACGAAGTCTTTCTTCTCCGATGTCTAGGTTTAATTTTCTTTATTTTTCGTACGTCAGTATTAGCTTTATATCAGTTGTTTATTTACTTATTTCGGAGCTTTTATCATAAACGAGGAGAGCGGGAGTGTCCCTCTACCTCAAGTTTTGTTCTTTCTTGTATCGATTAACTCCTACCTCTAACGAGGAGGAGTTCGTTTAGTGTTTTGCCCTCCGTGCGTGGTCAAGGACCACTAGGGCCTTGGAGTAGTAGCCGAAGGCTACGAACCAAGTAAAATATTTGTCTTCTCTTTTTATTGCTTATCTTTTCCGCTGCAAATTAATTATCTACTCGGTTTTTAAACGAACAAACAAAAAGAAAGTTTTAACGCTATTCACCCCCCCCCTCTAGCGTTTCAAATCGATCCAACAATTGGTATCAGAGCCGGGGGTTGCTAAGATTTGGTGAAACCACCAATCTAGCCATTTTACAGATTGTTTTATTTTTTAATTCTATTTTATCTCTTTTTGTTAGACTTTCTTCCGCACTACTAATCCAAGATGCAAGTCTTGGTACTTTCGTGTGTTTTTGTCGTTGCTAGGTTTTCGTTTTAGTCTCCTTGTTTTTTTTGTTCCAGTGGCCCATCATGAGGGTTTTAGCACCGTCCGACCTCCGTTTTACAACGGAGATGATTTCCGTTACTGGAAAGGTCGGATGGAATGATTTCTCAAAACCCAAATCGAGATGTGGATCATAATCCAAACGGGTTTCACACTTTCGACTAACGAAGTGGGTGAATCCTTGGGTTATGATCAATGGACCATTGCGACAAAATGAAAAGTCAAAGCCGATGCCAAGGCAACACAAACCCTCCAATGCAGCTTGTCCAAGGTGGAGTTAAATCGCGTTGGCCCCTTTATCAGTGCAAAGGACCTATGGACAAAGCTAGTGGAGCTACACGAAGGGACCGATGAAGCCAAGGTATGTAAGCGCGACCTTCTATTTAATAAATTATATAATCTAAAAATGCAGGAACATGAAACGACAACGCAACTTCACGCTCGCGTCCAGGACATAGTCAACAATCTACACACAATCGGGCAAAAGGTCGAAAACCGCGACCTTATAAGGTATGTCCTAAACTCCTTTGCGATGACTACCTTGTGGGCATCCATGGTCAATGCCTACAAGGTCTCCAAGGATCTCTCTAAACTTAGATTAGATGAACTTTTTTCTGATTTCGAACTTCATGAGCAGTCTAACTCGGAACCCAAGAAAGGTATAGCACTATTTGCAGGTTCAAAGAAGAAAACCGCCAGCAAGCCACCCCCGAAGGAAGAAGAGGATGAGTCTGATTCGGAGGTCGACTCGAAAATGGAGGAAGAACTAGTCAACCTAGTTCAGAGGATAGTCAAGGGCCGAAAATGAGCCGTCGCTCAACCCAACGAAGGTAAGCCTAAAAGTTCAAACATAAGATGTTATGAATGCAACAGGTTTGGACACATTAAGTCCGAATGCCCAGAACTCAAGAGCAAAGCACCAAAACACAAAAATGCACTTAACGCTACTTGGGAAGAATCTTTCGAGGAAGAAGATAACGATCGAGTCCTCATGGCTAAACCGGCTGAATCGGAGATGGAGTCGGAAACGAAACTTGAATCGAAAACTGAAGACGAGTCGGACTGCGAAGCACTATTCAAGACGAGCCACGAAAACGCATCCGGTTCAAAAGATACACTCAAGGTAAGTCGGTCTCTTATTACTACACTTTATAGTGCAATTAAGTTTTTAAATAAAAAGTTTGCTAAGTCCGAGTCCAAGGTCGAGACCCTGGTTGAGGAAGTTAAACTCCTCAAATACGAGGTCTCCCTAACCTCTTCGACTAGTCGAGTTAAAGAGAAGGACTCAACTCGGGTTGAAAAACTCGAAGTTGAGAACTCACTCTTGAAGAGTCAAGTCGAAGATCTTAGGAATATGTTGGAAAGGTTTACTTTGGGATCCAAAGGACTTGACCTCCTACTTGGATCGCAAAGGGTCGTGTACAACAAGGTCGGGCTAGGGTTTAGCTCAAACACGACCAATAAGTCGTATATGTCAATCGTAAGTCGACATAAAAAATGTGTCCAAGCATGGGTCCCTAAGACCACCTTGATTTCAAACATAGGATCAAACCAGTACTGGGTTCCCAAGGACCAAATCCACTATGTGGAGAGACCGAATCGATTCAACGGTCCAGGGGGAGCTAGTACAAAATTTGTTTGTGTTTTAACTTAGAAATTGCATGCTTAGGTTTTTATTTAGTTTGATTTTTCTTTTTATAATGGTTAGATAGGACTATAACTCGTCAATACTTGATAACATAGTACCAGGACACGGCGAGATGATAGTACGCTAGGAAAGCGGAGTCTTGTGTATTCGGGCTAGATAAGGCGTATCTAGTTCGGTGCACTTGACCGAGCGAAACTAGCTGATGATACCTCACCATATCCTAGACTAGTTAGACCAGGAAGTGGTCTTAGGTGAGTCAAGTCTCTATTTTCTTGAAAATGGCTTTGTCTAAGGAAGAGGTCGTTGTTCCGATCAAAGAAGGCCTCTATGCCTCGCCACAACCTGGAAGCCATGATCTTGAAAAGGTGACTTGATGAGCCTAAGGTCAAATCCGAATCTAATGCAAGGTTGACAAGTGTTTAAGTCATTAAATTTAATTCAACTAAAATTGGAAGTCATCTCACAAGAACATATAGGATTAACATTTTTTGATCATGTAGACATGGGTGAGATGATTTAGGTTAATAATTTTCAACCAATTTTTAAATCCAATATCCGATCCAACTACCTTGTGTGTAGGATCAATGGATGTTGGATAGTGGTTGCTCCCGACACATGACCGGGGATCAACTCAAGTTTTCAAATCTTCGATTCAAACGACAAGGATCAGTAGCCTTCGGAAATAACGGCAAGCTCAAAATCATCGGATCAGGTGATATTGAGCTTAACTCAAATTTTGTCATTCAAAACATTTTATTAGTAAAAAATTTTCAATATAATCTTCTCAGTGTAAGCCAATTGTGTGATAATAACTATAAGGTCATATTTCTAGAAAATGAATGCATAATTAATACAAACGAAACCTCTAAAACAATTCTTAAAGGGACTAGAAATAACAACATTTACACTATCAACTTAATTAACTCCTCAACTAAGTGTCTTATGACACGGCAAGAGGAATCATGGTTGTGGCACCGACGACTCGATCACTCACACCCAAGACTCATCCACAAGATGAGTCAGAGTGATTTAGTCAGAGGTTTGCCTAACCTCAACAACTTGGATAATAAAATATGTAATGCTTGTCAACAAGGTAAACAATCTAGGACACAACATCGACTAACTAGTTAAGAACGAACCAAAAGTGTTCTTGAGCTCCTACACATGGATCTATTTAATTCACACGGAGCTAAGTCACTTAACGAAAGTAAATTCTGTTTAGTCATTATTGATGACTACTCTAGATTTACTTGGGTTAGGTTCATCAAACACAAAAGTGATACCCTAAATCAATTAATCAACCTATTTAAGTTAATAGAAAATCAACAAAGCATTAAAATCAAAAGACTTAGGACTGATCATGGTGTTGAATTCGAAAACCATAGGTTTACAGAATTCTGTAACCTAAATGGATACCACCATGAGTTCTCTTGCCCTAGAACTCCACAACAAAATAGCCTAGTAGAACGCAAAAATAGAACCCTACAAGAAGCTGCTAGGACAATGCTTAATGAGTATAACCTACCTGATAGGTTTTGGGTGCGAGCGTAAGTGAGGTCGTATCCTCTTTACGGGGATGATCTTAAGCATAGATCCGACCAAAGACATCCTATAGATGGTCTAGGTCGAGATCGGACGGTCGACGACCGTCGAAATTATGTTTTTGTTGAGAAAACTTTGACTTGTAGCAAGCATCAGTCGACTGCCAGCTTGGAGAACTTGATTGTCGTGAATCAGTCGACTGCTAGAGGTCAGCACTCGACTGATGCTGCCATCAGTCGACTGATGATGGACATCAGTCCACTGATGGTTAAAGGATCAGCCTCGAGGAGTCAAGGCTTATCACCACTTTTCAAGGAAGTTGTGTGTTCATTTGTGATTGGTTGAAGACCCATTCGATGAGGGGCTCAAAGGCTATAAAAGGAGGTCCGAACCTAGGGTTTTCTCATCAATTCCAAGCTTCCAAAAGCCTCCGCAAAGCTACAACTCTCCGACAATGAAGACTTTCTTCTCCAACGTCTAGGTTTAATTTTCTTTATTTTTTGTACGTCGGTATTAGCTTTATATCAGTTGTTTATTTACTTGTTTCGGAGCTTTTATCGTAAACAAGGTGAGGGGGAGTGTCCCCCTACCTCATGTTTTGTTCTTTCTTGTATCGATTAACTCCTACCTCCAACGAGGAGGAGTTCGTTTAGTGTTTTGCCCTCCGTGCGTGGTCAAGGACCACTAGGGCCTTGGTGTAGTAGCCGAAGGCTACGAACCAAGTAAAATATTTGTCTTCTCTTTTTATTGCTTATCTTTTCCGCTGCAAATTAATTATCTACTCAGTTTTTAAACGAACGAACAAAAAGAAAGTTTTAACGCTATTCACCCCCCCCCTCTAGCGTTTCAAATCGATCCAACACTATTCCATGCTTATGTTATTACGAGATGTTATGTTATTGTGATAAAAATGCCATGGAGATACATGTCCTAGATGATCATGTCACGGATTGCTTTACTCATGAATTTTGAATGCTAAATCTATATGCCACTTGATGATCATGTTAATAGTTACATCTATGCTAAGACTATATGTTAGTTAAATGAACATGTCACTATCTTATGTGTAATTTATGTCGTATGGCTTTTGTGAGTAGGAAAGGATCTTACTCAGCATATGTGCTGATAGTGTCATTTTTCCCTTGTATTGCAGAGCAAGGCAAGGAATGGAATAATTGAAGGGAGCAGCAGGATGCAAAGATGTGTGTGGCAGTGGCATGGTGGATAAGATTTAGTTTATGGTTCGGGGAGATTATGCATGTTTTACCGTTTAGTGTTAAGACTTAAATGATGTTTTTGCCTTGGTTGTCACTCCCGTTTATTATATAAATCTTGAATTTCTTTAGTACATGTTTAGTTAAGAAAATTGCTAAGACCGTTACATCATAATTAATCTGTTAGGTGGATTAGGTTAATATAGTTAGCTTAAGAAGGGATTTTATTGTTTTAAATGCTTCCGCTGTATGTATATGCATGTATGTATGATCGCGTAGCGCCGCCCTTCTCTCCCCTCTGAGGTACGGGAAGGGCGGGCATTACAGGTTGGTATCAGAGCCCAGTTCTACCTTTCCACTACACACACATCAAGCTTCCATCCTGCCGCTCCAAGTAAGAAATTCTATGCCTACTCTATTTCTTTCATGTAAGATAAAAAATGCTTTTAGCTTAAATATGCATGAATATATGTATGATAACCTTATGCTAGCCTTTAGTTTAAATATGCATAAATAAATATGAGTGATAATCTTATGCTAGCCTTATTATAATATATGAAGATAAGCATGGCTAGAAGACGTAGTCATAGAGTCGATGAGACAAGTAATATATGGAAGACGTAGTAATAGAGTCGATGAGATGAATATATGCATGATAATCTTATGCTAGCCTTATTATAATATATGAAGATAAACATGGCTAGAAGACGTAGTAATAGAGTTAATGAGACAGTAATATATGGAAGACATTGTAATAGAGTCGAAGAGATAGTAATATATGGAAGACGTAGTAATAGAGTCGATGAGACAGTATTTCGCTCTCCATGGGGAGCTCCAGTACTGTTGGTAAAGAAGAAAGATGGGTCTATGCGAATGTGCATAGACTACCGAGCGCTAAATAATGTGACGATCAAGAACAGGTACCCTTTACCACGGATTGCTGACACATTAAAGGCCGTCTTCTCTAAGATTGACCTAAGGTCTAGCTATCGTCAAGTGAAAGTGATACCAAATGATATACCAAAGATGCCTTTCCGAACAAGATACAGACATTATGAGTTCGTAGTTATGCCCTTCGGAGTGACGAATGCACCTGCTATGATCATGGATATGATGAATCGGGTATTCTCGGCATTCCTCGACAAATTTGTAATCATTTTCATCGACGATATACTGATATATTCGAGAACCCAAGAAGAGCACGCAGAACACTTGAATATGATATTACATATTCTTTGGGAAAAGCAGCTATATGCAAAGTTCTCCAAATGCGAATTCTGGCTCGATCAAGTATCATTTTTGGGTCACATTATATCCAAGCACGGTGTGATGGTAGACCCAATAAAGATTGAAGCTGTGAGTAACTGGAACAGGCCAAAGAATGCCAGTGAGATCAGAAGCTTTCTTGGGCTAGCAAGCTACTACAAGAAGTTTGTAGAGAACTTCTTTAGAATTGCAGCCTTTATAACCGTCCTCACCAGAAAGAACAAAAATTATGAATGGACGGATGCCTGCGAGAAGAGTTTCACAGAATTAAAAAATAGACTGACCAGCGCACCAATCCTTGCTCTTCCGGATAGTAACAAAGGGTTCGACATGTACAGTGACACTTCCAAGTTGGGACTCAGAGCTGTACTCATGCAGAACGGCAAGGTCATTGCCTATGCCTCTAGGCAACTCAAGGAACATGAAAAGAATTATCCCACTCACGATTTATAGCAAGCAGTTGTGGTCTTCGCTCTCAAGGTATGAAGGCACTATCTGTATGGAGCACAGTGCAAGATTTATATGGATCACCGGAGTCTGTGATATTTCTTCATTCAGAAGGACCTCAATATGAGACAACGCAGATGGTTGGAGCTCGTGAAGGACTATGACTGCGAGATATTTTACCATCTTGGCAAGGCAAACAAAGTGGCCGATGCACTCAACAGGAAGTCCAGTGCCACCCTGATGTCTTTATCGGTATTGTCTCGACCGCTGAAGAAGGTAATTATGCGACATGAAATCGAGGTTATTTTCGGGTAGCTTTCGATCATGGCAATATTACTAGCACTATTCGATGGCATATTAACAAAATAAAGTGATGATCCAAGTCTCCAGAGGATCAAGCAGGAGATCCTAGAAGGAAAAGGCGAGGGTTTCCGTATTGCCAATAGCGGATTATTATACCTTAGGGATTAGTTATGTATCCCTAACGATCCGAAACTATGCAAAAAGATATTAGAGAAGGCTCACGGAACCCCCTATTCTATGCATTCGGGATCCACCAAAATATATCGAGACCTGAAAGAGAAGTTCTGGTGGTCCGGTATGAAGAGGGACGTAGCTCAGCACGTCAGTACCTACCTGACCTACCAGCAAGTTAAAGCAGAACACCAGAGGCCTGGAGGAGTTCTGCAACCGATCCAAATTCTGGAGTGGAAATGGGAATACATCTCTATGGATTTCATTTCAGGTCTTCCCAGGACTACGAACGGATATGACACAATATGGGTTATCGTTGGCAGATTGACGAAGTCAACCCATTCCCTAGCAATCAAGATGACCTATTCGATTGAGCAACTGGCTCAATTATATGCTAAGGAAATCATCAGACTGTATGGTATTCCCAAGACTATCATTTCAGATAGGGATGGTCGCTTCACGTCACAGTTTTGGGAATGCGTTCATAAGGCTCTTGGCATGAAGCTGCATTTCAGTACCGCCTTTCATCCTCAGATAGACGGACAAACAAAAAGGGTTAACCAAGTACTGGAAGACATGTTACAAGCTTGTGCCCTTGACTTCAAAGGGAGCTGGTGCCGATATTTATGTCTAGCGGAATTTGCTTACAACAATAGCTATCAGGCTACCATCGGAATGGCACCTTATGAAGTTTTATATGGGAGGAGATGTAGGTCTCCAATCTGTTGGTATGAAGGTGGTGAGAAGAAAGAGATGGGACTTCGGATGGAATTCATCGAGGACACCATCCGAGCGATAAAGAATATCCGCCAAAGAATAGAGACTGCTCAGAGTTGGCAAAAAAAATATGCGGATCAGTGATGTAGACCTTTGGAATTAAATGTCGGATATTTGGTATTTCTCCGGGTAGCACCTATGAAAGGAATAATGAGATTTGGGAAGAAAGGGAAGCTAAGTCCGTGATACGTAGGACCATATCCGATCCTGAAAAGAGTTGGCAAGGTAGCTTATGAGCTCGAGCTATGTAACACCCCAAAATTTTTCTCCAAACTTTTTGTATAGAATTTAATTTCATGTCTAGTAGATTATATATGGAATCTTGGAAAAAAAAATGATGATAAAAGAATAAAAGTGGAGAGGTGAGGATTGAACCTTAAACCTCTTGGTGAGAGTTAACTCTTACCATGCATGTGATGACCAAGTGCTCAGCAGTAGCTTACTGTTGGAGAAAGAGGAGAAATGTTAGATGAGTGTGAGGAGGGTAAATGAAGAGGCATGAAAAGAGAAGAGACACTTCTCTTCCACCCTTTATAAATAAGAGGGAAGGTTTCATTTGGCCACTTCTTCTTCCTTCTTCCTCCTTCCACCGAAACCCTAGGGCTCCTTCCTTGAGTTTCGGCCAAAACAAAATAGGGTTCCACCCTAGAGAGTTAAGCAAAGAGAAGGGTTCATCTAAGGGGCTACTCTTCATTTAAGGGTCAAGAGCACCATGAAGGGTTCTAGGGCAAGATTATTTCTTGTCTCCTCTCCAATCAAGGTCTCTCTTATTAAGGGGTAATATAAGTGGTAAGATTCCCTCACCTGCAGTATATTTGTTCTTGTAGGATATGATATATGAAAGAAAAATAAAATTTTGATACTCTACAAGTTTTGGTCAACTAAGGTTTTAGGGCTAGGGTTGCATGAAAATACTCCTTATGAAATTATGATATGTTGAATGCCTTCATGTATGAATTTTGTGACAAAAAAATGAAAGTTTGGTGCCCCTACAAGTTTCGGCCAATTAGGGTTTTAGGGCTAGGGTTGCATGAAAATACTCCTTATGAAATTATGATATGTTGAATGCCTTCATGTATGAATTTTGTGACAAAAAAATGAAAGTTTGGTGCCCATACAAGGTTCGACCAATTAGGGTTTTAGGGCTAGGGTTGCATTAAAATACTCCTTGTGAAATTATGATATGTTGAATGCCTTCATGTATGAATTTTGTGACAAAAAAATGAAAGTTTGGTGGCCCTACAAGTTTCGGCCAATTAGGGTTTTAGGGCTAGGGTTGCATGAAAATACTCCTTATGAAATTATGATATGTTGAATGCCTTCATGTATGAATTTTGTGACAAAAAAATGAAAGTTTGGTGCCCCTACAAGTTTCGGCCAATTAGGGTTTTAGGGCTAGGGTTGCATGAAAATACTCCTTATGAAATTATGATATATTGAATCCCTTCATGTATGAATTTTGTGACAAAAAAATGAAAGTTTGGTGCCCCTACAAGTTTCGGCCAATTAGGGTTTTAGGGCTAGGGTTGCATGAAAATACTCCTTATGAAATTATGATATGTTGTATGCCTTCATGTATGAATTTTATGTGACAAAAATAAAGTTTTGGTGCCCCTAAGGTTTCGGCCACCTAGGGTTTTAGGGCTAGGTTTGCATGAAACCACTCCTTATAAAATTATGACATGAAATATGCCTATGTGATGAACATGTTTATGATTTAATATGCCATGAATTATGCCTATGTGACGAACATGTTTATGATTTATTATGACATGAAATATGCCTATGTGATGAACATGTTCATGATTTGATATGCCATGAAATATGCTTATGTGATGAACATGTTTATGCTTTAAGACCCCTTTAGGGTATTCTTATGTTATGAATGCATGTATGCTATGAAATGTCTAAGAAGATGCTTCCCCTTTTTATGTTGGGATTAAGAGCTCTCCTTATGATAAGATAAGACGGAGATGCTTCCCTTTTTATGTTGGGGATTAAGAGCATTCTTTATGATATGATAAGAAAGAAAAGAAAGAAAAATTAAGTATTTTACTTTGTAAAAGGTTAAGTACACGACCCGTTCGGTGGTCGTTAATCAAATCCAAGGGACATAAGAAGACGTAAGAGGTCTTGCTCTAGTAGGTCTGGTGGCTAGCTACCCCAGCCTATTAGGGAACGCGCTTTATGTGGTACTTAGCCTGGGGCCCCCCATTCATGTATGATTATGTTGAAGTATCTATATGTATATGTTTTGAAAAGAAAGGACTTGTATGAAATTGTGAATGCTTATGTTCAAGTTTAAGAATGTTTATGATTATGTCCTTTTTGCATGTTTAGGATTGATGATGTCATGAATGCTTATGTTCAAGTTTAAGAATGCTTATGATTATGTCCTTTATGCATGTTTAGGATTGATGATGTCATGAATGCTTATGTTCAAGTTTAAGAATGCTTATGATTATGTCCTTTATGCATGTTTAGGATTGATGATGTCATGAATGCTTATGTTCAAGTTTAAGAATGCTTATGATTATGTCCTTTATGCATGTTTAGGATTGATGATGTCATGAATGCTTATGTTCAAGTTTAAGAATGCTTATGATTATGTCCTTTATGCATGTTTAGGATTGATGATGTCATGAATGCTTATGTTTAATTTATGCCATGCTTAGATTTAATTAGGTTTAGCATGCTTATGTAAATTTTATGCCATGCTTATGTTTCATTACGTTAGTATGTTGATGTTTAGTGTTGTTATGAAATACTTATGTTATTTATGCTAGTATGCTCATGTTTTCTAATTGTTTGATGTAATTTGTGGCTTTTGTGAGTAGGCAAGAATCTTACTAAGCTATATGCTTATAGTTTATGTTGTCCATATACTGCAGATAAAGGAAACATGAACAAGAGGAAGTAGCAGGAGGGGCTGAGTGTGTGTGATAGTGGCATGGTGGAAAAAGACCCTATTACTCTCTGCTTTTATTTATATGCTCAATGAACAACTTAAGACAATTGCTTCCGCTTTTATGACTTGTGATTTATTAGTACCATGTTGGATGTTGCTTAGTTTATGTTATCGTTCACCTTACTTATGAAAGTTTGATATGTTGAACTCATGAATGGATCGTGTTAATAATAGTTACCTTCTCTAATCTTTATGTTATGCATGTTATAAAATGAGATACGATATGGTAACATGCTAATTAAGATTATGATATGTGATGCATGTTATAAAAGAAGTTATGATATGTTAACATGCTAATTAGGTCTATGATATGTGATGCATGTTGTAAAAGAAGATCTATGTCATGATAACATGTTTGATTATGTAGATTGTGAAATGATCCATATATGTTATGTTATAAAAAAAAAAAAAAAAAGTAGCGCCGCCCTGAGGGCAGATAAGGGCGGGCGTTACAAGCTACCTCAGGAGATGTCGGCTATTCACAACGTGTTCCTTGTGTCGATGCTCAAGAAGTGCATTTCCAATAGAGACCAGATGGTTGAGTCACAGACAGTGCAAATTCAGGAGGACCTGAGTTACAAAAGTCGACCGATCCGAGCACTGGACCGGGAAGTCATAAGACTAAGAAATAAAGAAGTGCCCTTAGTAAAAGTTTTGTGGCAAAGTCAACAATACGAAGAAGCCACCTGGGAACGCGAGGACGATATGTAACGAAGATACCCAGAACTATTCTAAGTTCGAGGATGAACTTTTTTTAAGGTATGGGGGATTGTAACGCCCGAAAAATCTTAGGAGTTTTATAGATAATGAGGCATGATAAGGGGCCCTTATGTGGGTTAAAGAAAATAAAGATAATTATGCATGATGATAATAGGCTTACGTGGGATTTAAAGGAAATAAAAGAAAAGATAAGAGAAAAGAAAAACGGACAAGAAGGGGTGAGTTACCAAAAAAATCCAATAAAAATTTTATATGATTAGGGAGAAGTCACGAATTTAATTGAAGAAGGAATTAATTCTGTTAAAGAGAGAAATTTAAGGAAATTTATAAGGGAATAGGTTAAGCCTTGATGGTTATAAATTTAACCTCCCTAATACCCTAGAGGACACCTCTCTACTCTCTTGATCCCTCCATCGCCGAATCACACATCAAGGAGAATTCTATCCTAGGGTTGTCTTCTTCGCCGAATCCAAGGAAAGGTGGGATTCAAGAGACCTTGAAGGGCAGCTGCTAGGGCGGGACAGAAGGTTGCATCTCATTAGGTTTTACAAATATAAGTTAAAGCAATCGAAGGTAAGAATTATCTCACCTGCAGTACATGGGTTTCTCTCGAATGGCTTTCATGTTCCTAATGTTGTGCTATGCAATAAAGAGTTTTTCATGTTTTCTTTTCCCTGTATTGCATATGATTAACCATAGTCGAGGTTCCATGGTTTATATTGCTTAAGACCCTTGGACGAGGTTCATATAAATTTTATTAAGCAGAACACGTACAGATGCCAACACACCGATCTTTCACCCGACACAGGCATGTCGGGGTGAGCAGCGCAGGACACGCCTATGCTGCCCCGGCACAAGAATGTCAGGGCAAAACAGCTCAGGCGCAAAGCGTGCTGCCTAGGCACAAAGCATGACGCTCGGGCGCTAGGCGTGTCGCTCGACCGCTGTTGGTCCTACTCGGCAAGCAGGCATACCTCTCGGCTAGCAGGCGTGCCGCTCGGCCACGACACGGGTGTGTCGTCTAACGCAGGTCGGCTATGCTGGGCTCGGGAAGATTAAAAAGGACAAGAAAATAAAAAATAAAAAAAAAGAAAATATTTCCGAACATGATTCCGAATGATTTTCCATCTTATGCTAGGTATATATATGGTATTGATATGATGCTAGTTAGACGATATATTTGCATGATTTCATACCTTATGTCCCTGTTAACGGCTGATGTAGGACCATTTTATCATAATGTATATGTTAAGTTTTGCTCATTTTATCATGATGTACCTGTTTATGTTCATGAACGATAGGCACCCCTATGATATGGTTACGTAAGGCTTATGAATATGAATTGGTTAAGAAATGTTTCACTAAGAGTGGGGACAAGAACACTCTTTATGTTATGTCAAAGAACATGTATGCTATTTTACTTTACGCATGGCTTGTATCCAAAGTTTCCCCTAGGTTGAAGTACGGGCCTAGTGGTAATGACAAGGTCGACGTGCCGACGGTCGACGGTCGACGACCACAAAGGGTCGCCAAATGGGCCACCGAATGGACCGCCAAATGGGTTGGGCTGAGTCATGGATACAATGTCGGGCCCTAATGTTGAGATTATGTTTAAGTACTTATGAAAGTATATTTTTTCAAAGAGCATTATGCATATAACTATTCCATGCCTATGTTATTACGAGATGTTATGTTATTGTGATAAAAATGCCATGGGGATACATGTCCTAGATGATCATGTCACGGATTGCTTTACTCATGAATTATGAATGCTAAGTCTATATGCCTCTTGATGATCATGTTAATAGTTACATCTATGCTATGACTATATGTTAGTTAAATGAACATGTCACTATCTTATGTGTAATTTATGTCGTATGGCTTTTGTGAGTAGGAAAGGATCTTACTCAGCATATGTGCTGATAGTGTCATTTTTCCCTTGTACTGCAGAGCAAGGCAAGTTATGGAATAATTGAAGGGTGCAGCAGGAGGCAAAGATGTGTGCGGCAGTGGTATGGTGGATAAGATTTATTTTATGGTTCGGGGAGATTATGCATGTTTTACCGTTCAGTGTTAAGACTTAAATGATGTTTTTGCCTTGGTTGTCACTCCCGTTTATTATATAAATCTTGAATTTCTTTAGTACATGTTTAGTTAAGAAAATTGCTAAGACCGTTACATCATAATTAATCTGTTAGGTGGATTAGGTTAATATAGTTAGCTTAAGAAGGGATTTTATTGTTTTAAATGCTTCCGCTGTATGTATATGCATGTATGTATGATCGCGTAGAGCCGCCCTTCGCTCCCCTCTGAGGTACGGGAAGGGCGGGCGTTATAGGTTGGTATCAGAGCCCAGTTCTGCCTTTCCACAACACACACATCAAGCTTCCATCCTGCCGCTCCAAGTAAAAAATTCTATGCCTACTCTATTTCTTTCATGTAAGATAAGAAATGCTTTTAGCTTAAATATGCATGAATATATGTATGATAACCTTATGCTAGCTTTTAGTTTAAATATGCATAAATAAATATGAATGATAACCTTATGCTAGCCTTATTATAATATGTGAAGATAAGCATGGCTAGAAGACATAGTCATAGAGTCGATGAGACAAGTAATATATGGAAGACGTAGTAATAGAGTCGATGAGATGAATATATGCATGATAATCTTATGCTAGCCTTATTATAATATATGAAGATAAACAGGGCTAGAAGACGTAGTAATAGAGTTGATGAGACAGTAATATATGGAAGACATTGTAATAGAGTCAATGAGACAGTAATATATGGAAGACGTAGTAATAGAGTCGATGAGACAGTATTTCGCTCTCCTTGGGGAGCTCTAGTACTGTTGGTAAAGAAGAAAGATGGGTCTATGTGAATGTGCATAGACTACCGAGCGCTAAATAATGTGACGATCAAGAATAGGTACCCTTTACCACGGATTGACGACCTGTTTGACCAGTTAAAGGGTGCCACCGTCTTCTCTAAGATTGACCTAAGGTCTAGCTATCATCAAGTGAAAGTGAAACTAGATGATATACCAAAGACGCCTTTCCGAACAAGATACAGACATTATGAGTTCGTAGTTATGCCCTTCGGAGTGACGAATGCACCTGCTATGTTCATGGATATGATTAATCGAGTATTCTCGGCATTCCTCAACAAATTTGTAATTATTTTCATCGACGATATACTGATATATTCAAGAACCCAAGAAGAGCATGCAAAACACCTGAATATGATATTACATATTCTTCGAGAAAAGCAGCTGTATGCAAAGTTCTCCAAATGTGAATTCTGGCTCGATCAAGTATCATTTTTGGGTCACATTATATCCAAGCACGGAGTGATTGTAGACCCAATAAAAATTAAAGATGTGAGTAACTGGAACAGGCCAAAGAATGCCAGCAAGATCAGAAGCTTTCTTGGGCTAGCAAGCTACTACAGGAAGTTTGTAGAGAACTTCTCTAGAATTGCAGCCCCTATAACCGTCCTCACCAGAAAGAACAAAAAGTATGAATGGACGGATGCCTGCGAGAAGAGTTTCACAGAATTGAAAAAGAGACTGACCAGCGCTCCAATCCTTGCTCTTTCGGACAGTAACGAAGACTTCGACATGTACAGCGACGCTTTCAAGTTGGGACTCAGAGTTGTACTCATGCAGAACGGCAAGGTCATTGCCTATGCCTCTAGGCAACTCAAGGAACATGAAAAGAACTATCTCACTCACAATTTAGAGCTAACAGTTGTGGTCTTCGCTCTCAAGGTATGGAGGCACTATCTGTATGGAGCACAGTGCAAGATTTATATGGATCACCGGAGTCTGCGATATTTCTTCATTCAGAAGGACCTCAATATGAGACAATGCAGATGGCTGGAGCTCGTGAAGGACTATGACTGTGAGATCTTTTACCATCTTGGCAAGGCAAACAAAGTGGCCGATGCACTCAACAGGAAGTCCAGTTCCACCCTGATGTCCTTATCGGTATTGTCTCGACCACTGGAGAAGGTAATTATGCGCTATGGAATCGAGGTTATTTTCGGGCAGCTTTCGACCATGGCAATATTACTAGCACTATTCAATTACATATTAACAAAATAAAGTGATGATCCAAGTCTCCAGACGATTAAGCAGGAGATCCTAGAAGGAAAAGGCGAGGGTTTCCGTATCGCCAATAGCGGAGTATTATACCTTAGGGATCGGTTATGTATCCCTAACGATCCGGAACTACGCAAAAAGATATTAGACGAGGCTCACGGAACCCCATATTCTATGCACCCGGGATCCACCAAAATGTATCAAGACCTGAAAGAGAAGTTCTGGTAGTCCGGTATGAAGAGGGACGTAGCTCAGCACGTTAGTACCTGCCTGACCTACCAGCAAGTTAAAGTAGAACACCAAAGGCCTGGAGGAGTTCTGCAACCGATCCAAATTCCGGAGTGGAAACTGGGAAGACATCTCTATGGATTTCATTTCAGGTCTTCCCAAGACTACGAACGGATATGACGCAATATGGGTTATCGTTGACAGATTGGCGAAGTCATCCCATTTCCTAGCAATCAAAATGACCTATTCGATTGAGCAACTGGCTCAATTATATGCTAAGGAAATCATCAGACTGCATGGTATTCCCAAGACCATCATTTCAGATAGGGATGGTCGCTTCACATCATAGTTTTGGGAATGCGTTCATAAGGCTCTTGGCACGAAGCTGCATTTCAGTACCGCCTTTCATCCTCAGACAGACGAACAAACAGAAAGGGTGAACCAAGTACTGGAAGACATGTTACGAGCTTATGCCCTGGACTTCAAAGGGAGCTGGTGCCGATATTTATGTCTACTAGAATTCGCTTACAACAATAGATATCAGGCTACCATCGGAATGGCACCTTATGAAGCTTTATATGGGAGGAGATGTAGGTCTCCAATCTGTTGGTACGAAGGTGGTGAGAAGAAAGAGATGGGACTTCAGATGGAATTCATCGAGGACACCACCGAAGCGTCTGAGAATATCCGCCAAAGAATAGAGCGCTCGAGGCCGCGAGAAAAACTATGCGGATCAGCGACGTAGACCTTTGGAATTCAATGTCAGAGATTTGGTATTTCTCCGGGTAGCACCTATGAAAGGAATAATGAGATTCGGGAAGAAAGGGAAGCTAAGTCTGCGATATGTAGGACCATATTTGATCCTGAAAAGAGTTGGCAAGGTAGCTTATGAGCTTGAGCTACCTCAGAAGATGTCGGCTATTCACAACGTGTTCCATGTGTCGATGCTCAAGAGGTGCATTTCCAGAAGAGACCAGATGGTTGAGCCACAGACAGTGCAAATTCAGGAGGACCTCAGTTACGAAAGTTGACCGATCCGAGTACTAGATCGGGAAGTCAAAAGACTAAGAAATAAAGAAGTGCCCTTAGTAAAAGTTTTGTGGCAAAGTCAACAATACGAAGAATCCACCTGGGAACGCGAGGACGATATGTAACGAAGATACTCAGAACTATTCTATGTTCGAGGACGAACTTTTTATAAGGTATGGGGGATTGTAACGCACGAAAATCATAGGAGCTTTATACATAATGAGGCATGATAATAAAGGGGCCATTAGTTGGGTTAAAGAAAATAAAGATAATTATGCATGATGATAATAGGCTTACGTGGGATTTAAAGGAAATAAAAGAAAAGAAAACCGGACAAGAAGGGGTGAGTCACCAAAAAAATCCAATAAAAATTTTATATGATTGGGAGAAGTCACGAATTTAATTGAAAAAGGAATTAATTCTGTTAAAGAGAGAAATTTAAGGAAATTTATAAGGGAATAGGTTAAGCCTTGATGGTTAAAAATTTAACCACCCTAAGACCCTAGAGGACACCTCTCTACTCTCTTGATCCCTCCACCGCCGAACCACACATCAAGGAGAATTCTCTCCTAGGGTTGTCTTCTCCGCCGAATCCAAGGAAAGGTGGGATTCAAGAGACCTTGGAGGGCAGCTGCTAGGGCGGGATAGAAGGTTGCATCTCATTAGGTTTTATAAATATAAGTTAAAGCAATCGAAGGTAAGAATTCCCTCACCTGCAGTACATGGGTTTCTCTCGAATGGCTTTCATGTTCCTAATGTTGTGCTATGCAATAAAGAGTTTTTCATGTTCTTCTTTTCCCTGTATTGCATATGATTAACCTTAGTTGAGGTTCCATGGTTGATATTGCTTAAGACGCTAGGGCGAGGTTCGTATAAATTTTGTTAAGCAGAACACGTACAGAGGCCAACACGCCGCTCTTTCACCCAACACAGGCGTGTCGGGGTGAGCAGCGTGGGACACGCCTATGCCGCCCCCGCATAGGCGTGTCGGGGCCAAACAGCTTGGAGGCAAAGCATGCTGCCCGGGCGCAAAGCATGCTGCTCGGGTACAAAGTGTGTCGCTCAACCGCTGGAGGTACTGCTCGGCTAGCAGGCGTACCTCTCGGCTAGCGTCTTGCTTCGGCCCACGACAGTGAAGGACAAGAAAATAAAAAATAAAAAAAAGAAAATATTTCCGAATGATTTTCTATGTTATGCTAGGTATATATATGGTATTGATATGATGCTAGTTAGACGATATATTTGCATGATTTCATACCTTATGTCCCTGTTAACGGCTGATGTAGGACCATTGTATCATAATGTATATGTTAAGTTTTTCTCATTTTATCATGATGTACCTGTTTATGTTCATGAACGATAGGCACCCCTATGTTATGGTTACGTAAGGCTTATGAATATGAATTGGTTAAGAAATGTTTCCCTAAAAGAGGGGACAAGAACACTCTTTATGTTATGTCAAAGAACATGTATGCTATTTTACTTTACGCATGGCTTGTATCCAAAGTTTCCCCTAGGTCGAAGTACGGGCCTAGTGGTAATGACACGGTCGACGTGCCGACGGTCGACGACCATAAGGGGTCACCAAATGGGCCGCCGAATGGACCGCCAAATGGGCTAGGCCGAGTCATGGATACAATGTTGGGCCCTAATGATGAGATTATGTTTAAGTACTTATGAAAGTATATGTTTTCAAAGAGCATTCTGCATATAACTATTCCATGCCTATGTTATTACGAGATGTTATGTTATTGTGATAAAAATGCAATAGGGATACATGTCCTAGTTGATCATGTCACGGATTGCTTTACTCATGAATTTTGAATGCTAAGTCTATATGCCTCTTGATGATCATGTTAATAGTTACATCTATGCCATGACTATATGTTAGTTAAATGAACATGTCACTATCTTATGTGTAATTTATGTCGTATGGCTTTTGTGAGTAGGAAAGGATCTTACTCAGCATATGTGCTGATAGTGTCATTTTTCTCTTGTACTGCAGAGCAAGGCAAGGAATGGAATAATTGAAGGGAGCAGCAGGAGGCAAAGATGTGTGTGGCAGTGGCATGGTGGATAAGATTTAGTTTATGGTTCGGGGAGATTATGCATGTTTTACCGTTTAGTGTTAAGACTTAAATGATGTTTTTGCCTTGGTTGTCACTCCCGTTTATTATATAAATCTTGAATTTCTTTAGTACATGTTTAGTTAAGAAAATTACTAAGACTGTTACATCATAATTAATCTTTTAGGTGGATTAGGTTAATATAGTTAGCTTAAGAAGGGATTTTATTGTTTTAAATGCTTCCGCTGTATGTATATGCATGTATGTATGATCGCGTAGCGCCGCCCTTCGCTCCCCTCTGTGGTACGGGAAGGGTGGGCGTTATAATATATAACATTCATATAATTGAAAAACAAATATAAACATGTTACAAAAGAAAATAGACAATCGATATACCTCTCGATCTTTTATTGTATGACCTTCCTCCTTTTGGACGTCGTGTGGGTGAAGATCTACCAAAAGTTGAAGCTCCTAGATCACCAATCTTCCTTCCTTGCTCGCTCCAAACAAGAGGAAGCATAGAAACAAGACCCTTCTCCTTCCTTTAGCCAACCAACAAGCACCAAGCAAGATGCTTGCCGCCGGCCAACAAGGAAATGGGATGAGAAGGATGGATGCCGGCCAAGAGCTCCAAGGGAGGACCCTAAACCTTGTTTCCACTGGCTAAGGAGAGGAGAAGAGCTATCTTTGGACACCGGCCAAGGGAGGGAAGGCTGGTATGGTCGCCGGCCACCAAGGGAGAAGAAGAAGATAAGGAAAAGCTTTCCTTATTTGGTGCCGCCAACCCCAAACCCTAATCTCCAAGCTTTCCACCCACCTTAGCCCTAATCCTATCTCTAATAAGATTCCTCTTGCCGCCCACCCCCTCCTCTCCTTTTATAGAGTTAGGGATAAGCCTTGTTTTAATCTCCACCATTGGTTCTAGGGATTTAATCTAGACCGTCGGATCTAGAGATTTAATCTCAACAGTCGGATCTAGAGATTTAATCTCTTCCTTTGGATCTAGAGTTTTGTTTTCATCCATTGGATCTAGGCTTCATGAGGTTTTAATAGGCTACAATAGGGACCATGAGGAGGAGTTGGATCTTGGCCACCCAATGGATCAAGCCAACATAAAGTCCGATCCATTAATGATAATCCAATCCACTAAAGGATTATCATTGATCTACCTCACCAACCCCCATAAGTTAATATGGGCTTCATATAATATATGTACATTTTCTTCCCGTATTTAAGATCTCGAATGTTCGTCGATTAATTAATTTACTGACAATTAATTAAACAACAATTAATTCCATGAGCAGTACCATTCAACCTTTTCATCATGCCGGACCAAGTCCACCTGAAGGGATTACATGATGAACCTTATGAGCTCCTCAAGGGGACATCATCATCCTAATATATAGGACACGGTTTCCTCCTATAATCAATGACACACCATATAAATAATATCATTTCTCAACTTACCGAGCCTATGGATTTAATCTATAAATCTCGCCCATTGGTAAATCAAAGAAATGAATACTAAGTATATGTGCTCGTTATTATATCGGGATTAAGAGCATGTACAATATAATATTTGAGGTCCGATTCGATTATGTAGTCAATAATAAATCGAATCACCTCTAAGTCGGTCCTGCTCAATACACACAAAGTGTACTAGTGTGATTCTATGGTCAAGACAAACCAATACCAAATCACAATACAACCATACCAATGGTTTGTCCAAAGCCATCTCGGTTGTGAGCCTATACTTATACTTTACAAGTAGCCGATAACATGATCTCTTGTGTGACACCACACACCATGTTATCTATAATGTAATGTATTAGACAATATGCATCACCATAAATATGCAAACAATGATCATGTGATTCTTATTTCAAAATAAAGATGTTCATACAAAAGATAGACTTTTCAGTATATATTCCAACAATCTCCCACTTATACTAAAAGACTATGTTGTCCTCAAACTGCCATACATCTAATCCCCATTCCCTCCACATGCCTATCAAAAGCTCTCGCCGAAAGGGCCTTAGTGAAAGGATCTGCCAGGTTATCCTCCGATACAATCTTGGCCACAACAACTTCTCCTCTCTTTATGATTTCTCGTATCAGGTGGTACTTGCACTCTATGTGTTTACTTGCCTTAAGGGCTCGTGGTTCCTTTGAGTTTGCAACTACACTACTATTATCACAATAAATTGTGATAGTTCTGGGCAAACCAGGAATCACATCCAAGTCCATCATAAAGTTCCTAAGCCACACAGCTTCTTTGGCCGCCTCAGAGGCCGCCACATACTCAGCTTCCATGGTAGAGCCCGCCACGTATTTCTGCTTGACACTCCTCCATACAATGGCTCCACCTCCCAAAGTAAACACAAAACCAGAGGTAGACTTACTATTATCCCTATATGATTGGAAGTCGGAATCCGTGTAACCCACAGGGAGTAATTTGTCTGCCTGGTAAACTAGCATATAATCCCTAGTCCTTCTCAGGTACTTCAATATATGCTTTACCGCAGTCCAATGTCCCTGTCTTGGATTACTCTGATATCTGCTGACCATGCCCATGGCAAAGCAGATATCTGGTCTCGTACATAGCATCGCATACATGAGGCTTCCTACTGCTGAAGCATAAGGAACCGCCTTCATCTCCTCTATCTCCTCAGATGTTCTAGGACACATCTTCTTAGATAAAGGAACTCCATCTGAAAGGTAGAAAACCTTTCTTGGAGTTTTGCATGCTAAAATGATCCATAATAGTGTCTATGTATGAAGCTTGAGATAAGCACAACATCCTTTTTCTGCGATCCCTTATAACCTTGATCCCAAGGATGTGTCCCACTTCTCCCAAGTCCTTCATATCAAACTGTTTGGATAACCATACCCTTACGTCCGATAACACCTTGACATTGTTGCCAATTAACAAAATGTCATCTATGTATAGTACAAGAAATACCACTATGTTTCCGTCACATCTCTTGTATACACAAGACTCATCCGGACTTTGAATAAATCCATAAGACTGGATTACCTCATCAAAGCGGATGTTCCAAGACCTCGAAGCTTTCTTCAATCCATAAATGGACCGATTAAGCTTACATACAAGATGCTCTTTTCCCTTCGCAATGAATCCCTCTGGTTGCTTCATATAGATGTTTTCCTCAAGACTTCCATTAAGGAAAGTTGTCTTGACATCCATCTGCCACACCTCATAATCCATATGAGCTGCAATGCATAAGAGAATCCGGATAGACTTAAGCATGGCTACCGGTGAAAAGGTCTCCTCATAATCGATACCCTCTTTCTGAGTATACCCCTTCGCAACAAGGCTCGCTTTGAAGGTCTCAACCTTCCCGTCTATTCCTCTATTTCTTTTGTAGATCCACTTGCATCCAATGGTTTTTACACCATCGGGTGGTTCTACTAGCTTACAGACCTGATTCGAATCCATAGATTCAATCTCAGTATTCGTTACACTTTTCAGAGATACCGCATCATTATCTTGGATTGCCTCATCATATGTCCAGGGATCAGGTTCATGTTCGCCAGGGATCAAATCAGAAGATTCTCCCATGAACATGAATCTATCAGGCTGTCTCACAACCCTCCCACTACGATGAGGTATCACCTGTGAATCCTCTATGACACGCGGTGCAGTGACTTATGGTATATCCTCTTGTACCGGTGGTACTGAAGAAGTGACTTCACCTTTCAATTCCTCCAGAATAATCTTACTCATGGGCTTGTGGTTCATCACATAGTCTTTCTCTAGTAATCTGGCATTCGTGCTAACGATCACCCTATGATATTTAGGACTATAAAACAAACCACCTTTCATTCCTCTAGAATAGCCAATGAACATGCATACTTCTATATGAGGTTCCAACTTACCAGCATCTGCCTTCAGCACATGTGTTGGACTCCCCTATATCCGAATTTGTCTTAGACTAGGCTTTTGCCCAGTCCATAATTCTGTGGGAGTAGAAGGCACTGATTTAACTGGAACCAAGTTCCGAATGTACACTGCCATATCTAGAGCATATCCCCAGAACGAATCTGGCAACTCAGAATAACTCATTATCAATCTAACCATCTCCATAAGAGTCCTATTCCTTCGCTCTGCTCCACCATTCTGCTGGGGTGTGCCAGGTGCAGACAATTGGGATTGAATCCCAGCCTCTGATAAGTAATTCCTAAACTCTCCCAAGAGGTACTCACCACCATGATCAGATCGTAGTGTCTTGATACTTTTACCTTGACGTTTCTCCACATCAGCCTTGAATTCTTTGAACTTGTCAAAGCATTCAGACTTGCGGCGCATCAAGCAAATGTATCCATATCTCGAATAATTGTCTATAAAAGAGACGAAATACTCAAAACCACCTCTAGCCTGGATAGACATAGGACCACACAAATCAGAATGAACCAATTCTAAGACATCTTTGGCTCTATACCCCTTGGCCTTAAAAGGCCTCTTGGTCATTTTACCCTCCAAGCAAAATTCGCAGGTTGGGAAATCTTCCACCTCTAATGAACCCAGAGGTCCATCAGCTATCAACCTTTGAATTCTGCTTAGGTTAATATGACCAAGCCTAAGATGCCAAATATATGTTTGGTTCATCTTCGAAGGTTCTTTTCTCTTATTGGAATTAGAAGATGAGTTATTAACTTCTATTTGCATCGTGGGAGCTTTTATTTCGAGTGTATACAAATTTCCTATCAATGCACCAGAACAAATAATCTCCCTATTTTTTTTTATAACAGCTCTGTCATTAAAAGAAAAAGAATATCCATCCTTAAACAATTTAGAAACTGAAATTAAATTATTTCTAAATAAAGGTACATAAAGGCAATTCTTAAGAACCAAAACATTATTTTTCTCAAAAGACAAATAAACATCTCCCACTGCAATTGCCGCCACCTTCGTGGCATTGCTCAAGTAAATGGTAATCTCCCCTTCAGCTAGTCGTTGGGTTTCCTGGAACCCCTTCAAAGTATTGCAGACATGATCAGTGGCTCCCGTATCTACACACCAAGTGCCGGTAGATAACACCGCTAAACATGTTTCAATGACTAGACCAAAGGATATACCTTTGTTCTGTTTCGGATTGGGACAGTCCTTCTTCCAATGTCCAGTCTGCTTGCAAGTGAAGCACTTGCCTTTCGGCTTCTTCACTCCTCCCTGAGTTTCTCCCACCGCCTTTGCCCCAGCTTGTTTCTTCTTCTTCTTACCTTTCAGCTTAGAAGTAGAAACCTTTTGGGTGACCATGGCATGCGCTTGAGCACTCTGACGAAATAGCCCCTCTGCCGCCTGGAGTTTTGTCAGAAGCTCCGTGAATGAATACAACCTTTTGTTCATGTTGTAGTTTAGGCAAAACTGCTCAAAACTCTTAGGTAGAGACTGGAGAATTATATCAACCTTGGTTTTCCCATCGATCTCAGCTCCGAGGACTTCCAACTCATTTAAATGAGCCATCATCTTGAGAACATGATCCCTCATGGGTGTTCCCTCGATCATGGTGGTCATCATCAAGTTCCTCATGGCTTCCTGCCTTGCAGCCCGATTCTGGTGTCCGAAAAGCTCTTTGAGATTGAGCATCATGTCGTAAGCAGTGGGCATGGCTTGATACTGATGTTGCAGTACATTTGACATAGATGTCAAAATGTAACACCGCGTCATCTCATCGGCCTTGATCCACTTCTTATAACTCTCCTTCTCCTTTTCCCTAGAATCATCCATAGGCTTAGAAGGGCACTCTTCGAGGAGTACATATTTGTATTCCTCAGCAGTCAAGACAATGTCAAGATTGCTCTTCCAATCAACATAGTTGGGTCCAGTAAGTTTATTCTCTTTCAGTATCACAGCAAGTGGGTTGAAAGTCATTTTGAAAGAAAACCTAAGAATCACATAGATCACATTAGATTTCAAAAAATTATTGATTCTTCAAACAATAAAATTTTAAAATCAACCAACACCTCAAAACACCAAGAATATCGTATGCCACGATACTGTGGACATATACGAATTCTATATTTGTAAGTAGAGGTTTTACCCATTAATTTTACTATCTTTTCAACCTAACTTTTTGACAAGTAAAATTAATAGTTAGTTCTTTTTGGCCCTACAAATAAAAGCAGTGACTCCGATGGGGAGGATACTTATATTTGTATCTAAGTGTTCACCATTACTCGGTACCAAGGTAATTATCTCAGGTTATGTGCCTTCCGATGAGGAAGTACACACGCTCCTTAATAATTTTCTATAACCATATTTTACCTTGTGATCCATAAACAAACTCATCCGATGGGGAGGAAGGCACTCAGAGCCGACGCACAAGTTTGTTTGCATCACATGTCAAATCATAATGGAGGTCGTAGGAATTAAAATAAATATCCCTCTTCCACTTAGTAATTTGAAATTGTGAAATTTTCTAGCCTACGACATGCATATCAAACAATAAGCAATAAATATGAAAAATAAAAAAATTTCCAAGTATTATGGCTTTTGTCTCCAATATGTCTCCCGTCGTATCGCCATCTCGTCCGCTCCTCCTACGCCATGTTCGAGCCATCCTGAGATCCGAGCCGAGACTAAACTATTTTAATTTACATCCATCGATCCTATACTCCACGTGGGAGTGTACATGAAATATAGATCGAAATTAAACTAAAATAAAAAGAGTGGATAAACAATGTCGTATATAATTTACAAAAATTAAATACTGGCCTCGTCAACCCTGAGGATTCAACAAAATATACAATTACACACATACAATCACATACACACATATGGCCATAATAGTTAGATCCTATGCCAGCAACCAAAGAGTTAACCTATGCATATCCTACTATTATTCGGCACATATAATATATAAAAAATGCATAAAAGTAACCGAATCCTAAACACACAAAACTGGAAACTGTGGCTCTGATACCACTTGAAGGTAGGAAACTTCGCTTCCCACTTCAACTCAGTCACTTGTTCATGGCAATCCCTTCTACGTCCCCAGATAAATTTATCCTTGACAAGAGGGATTACCCAAGCAACCGTGTCATCGTCATGCTATTCGATTAGAGTAGTCACTTGAACAAACTTGTTGTTCAAGTAACCAACCTCTATTCTACGAATAGCCGCGGAATAGACGATTTACGGATCGTCGGCTTTTGTGTTTATGTTTGGGGTCCAAGTTATATTAGCCACAAAATAGAATATATAACATTCATATATTTGAAAAACAAATATAAACATGTTACAAAAGAAAATAGACAATCGATATACCTCTCGATCTTCTATTGTATGACCTTCCTCCTTTTGGACATCATGTGGGTGACGATCTACCAAAAGTTGAAGCTCCTAGATCACCAATCTTCCTTCCTTGATTGCTCCGAACAAGAGGAAGTATAGAAACAAGAACCTTCTCCTTCCTTTAGCCAACCAACAAGCACCAAGCAAGATGCTTGCCGCCGGCCAACAAGGAAAAGTGATGAGAAGGATGGATGTCGTCCAAGAGCTCCAAGGGAGGACCCTAAGCCTTGTTTCCACCGGCCAAGGAGAGGAGAAGAGCTATCTTTGGATGCTGGCCAAGGGAGGGAAGGCTGGTATGGGCGCCGACCACCAAGGGAGAAGAAGAAGATAAGGAAAAGCTTTCCTTATTTGGTGCCGCCAACCCCAAACCCTAATCTCCAAGCTTGCTACCCACCTTAGCCCTAATCCTATCTCTAATGGGATTCGTCTTGCCGCCCAACCCCTCCTCTCCTTTTATAGAGTTAGGGATAAGCCTTGTTTTAATCTCCACCATTGGTTCTAGGGATTTAATCTCAATCGTCGGATCTAGAGATTTAATCTCAACCGTCGGATCTAGAGGTTTAATCTCTACCTTTGGATCTAGGCTTCATGAGGTTTTAATAGGCAACAATAGGAACCATGAGGAGGAGTTGGATCTTGGCCACCCAATGGATCAAGCCCACATAAAGTCCGATCCATTAATGATAATCCAATCCACTAAAGAATTATCATTGATCTACCTCACCAACCCCCATAAGTTAATATGGGCTCCATATATTATATGTACATTTTCTCCCCGTGTTTAAGATCTCGAATGTCCGTCGATTAATTAATTTATTGACCATTAATTAATCAACATCTAATTCCATGAGTAGTACCACTCAACCTTTTCATCATGTCGGACCAAGTCCACCTGCAGGGTTTACATGATGAACCTTATGAGCTCCTCAAGGGGACATCATCATCCTAATATATAGGACATGGTTTCCTCCAATAATCAACGGCACACCATATAAATAATATCATTTCCCAACTTACCGAGCCCATCGATTTATTCTATAAATCTCGCCCATTGGTAAATCAAAGAAATGAATACTAAGTATATGTGCTCGTTATTATATTGGGATTAAGAGCATGTACAATATAATATATGAGGTCCGAATCGATTATGTAGGTAGCAATAAATCGAATCACCTCTAAGTCGGTCCTGCTCAATACACACAAAGTGTACTAGTGTGATTCTATGGTCAAGACAAACCAATACCAAATCACACTACAACCATACCAATGGTTTGTCCAAAGGCATCTCGATTGTGAGCCTATACTTATACTTTACAAGGAGCCGATAACATGATCTCCCGTGTGACACCACATACGATGTTATCTACAATGTAATGTATTAGACAATATGCATCACCATATAAATATGAAAACAATGATCATGTGATTCTTATTTCAAAATAAAGATGTTCATACAAAAGATAGACTTTTCAGTATACATCCCAGCACAAATTTTGCAATAAAAGGAAATTTATTCTACGTATACCTGACGTATCACGTGTAGCGGGAAAGGCATCAACCGGAGCGATCCTCGCTAGAATCGCCTCTATCCGTATCCACGCCGAGTATCTTTGGGATGACTTCACAAAGTCACAAGACTCGTCATCGTATGAGTCACTAGCCTCATGTCAAAGACGATGTGATCGAGAGAAGATCACAATCCGAATCAAAATTCGGATTCAAAACGAGTCCTCAAAAACTCACTTCTCCGGAGAGGTATTCGTCAACCGTTTGACGAATCCTTCGTCCTCCACCTATGAGGATTACCAGAGATCGAATCCCTGACAAAGTAGCCACTGTCGGAGCTTCAAACATCATCCAAACGACGCTCTGACATGAAGGAAACAAGTTGTCCAGAAAATTGGACAGCTTGGTAGAGGAGTTAGCGACGGCCAAAGGGAAGAGGGTCGACTAGTCCTTGGTCACCGGAGACAAGGAGGGTCGCCGGAGGATCACCGGTAGCAGCAAGTGGCCGGCAGCAGCAGGTGGTTGTCCAATGGCAAGGAGGTGGCAGCAACTCCATGAAGTTGGTGGCAACACAATGTTAGGTGGCAACAACAAAAGAGGAGCTAGGGTTTTGGGTGGCAACTCAATGGCTTATTCCCTTAGGGTTTTGGAAAAACCCTTAAGCCGTGTTTTTATAGAGAACACATTCTCCTAACGATTATTGATTCATAACCAAAATCCGTTAACCCGCTCCAATAACTTAAGCTAAAATAAACCAAACCATGTTGGTGTATTTTAAGTAAAAATGAATCGAACCAACTTTGGTTCATTCGTTTAAAAAAAAACAAACTTCTTTGGTTTATTCTCCACCATTGAATTAGAACCAAACCAATTTGGTTCATCCATCATGTCTTCATAAGACACGGCCCATCCATGCTTCCATTGCGACTGAAATGATTTCATGCTCGCTCCTTGTTTGGTCCAACAAAACCTAGTTTCTCTCTGTCTGAGAATCTCATTCTCAAGCTCATTTTAAATCCTTCGGATTATGCTCGTTGTGCGTGTGACCAAATAGGTTCTCGATTTATGTTGGCCATCTATAATTAACCATTAATTATAGAACAATCATGGGTGGCACCTAGTAGTACATCATGATCCCCAATTAATCGAAAAGATCAACGGTTGATCCAGAACTATTTCTGAAACCCTTCAGTAGCTACATTGAATCGTGCCCCATTCCATTGACTCATCTTATTCCCACTTGGTTCATGACATGGTCTATAGTGTCAGTCCCCACGAGGATGACTACGTCACTCCTAGCCCAAGTATCATTTCCTCATCCTATGGATTCTAGTTACTGCACATGTATCCAAGAGTACCTTACTCTAAACATGTAATGCTTTGGCCAAAGACTTTAGTAACAATCCGACGAGAGGCCATGGGTATACATCTCCTCGCAAGGAGTGGTGAATCCTTTATAGGCTATTCAAACACCTTCGATCACTTCGACTTATACCCAATCATCCCGGGTCAACATCTCCTCGGAGATGCTTGCTTAAGATGTCAAAGCATAAGTCTTCATGATCAAGATGACTCGAATACCGCAAGTCAAAGGAACATCGCACTTAAGCTACAGTGAGAACTTCATTTACATATCTATATATGCAGAGAACCATATGAAGTCTTACGGTTGGTCACTCCAATGAACTAGTTACCATAACTAGCATCCACGATTAACTCCGGACATCACAATGTCTCCAGCCAGTGAGAATCAGCTGCTTCGATACACCAAGGAGTATACCTCGTGCTAGTCTCGACAGATTTGATGGTGTCCTAATCCATCAATTCATCGACTAGGGATAATTCTGATACATCACAATTACACATGTAGAGATACTCACTAGTTGTGATCCAATCACAAATTCTCTCATGTTGTGAATCGTATCGTAGACATTCAGTAAATGAGTTTAAGATCTAATCAAATACATGAGAACATGTATACTAAAATAGTGAATCTTCATTTATCATATAAATGGTTCTAACATAAGGCGATTGCCTTAGGACATCTCTCACATATATTACTAACAAACTCCCACTTGGCCTAATGTCAATCGCTACGGTATCCAATACCATAGGCTCTAACATGACCTTCAAACTTACTTTGAGGTAATGCCTTATTCAAAGGATCCGCTAAGTTCCTTTCAGTGGGGATTTTCTCGATTTGTATTTCCTTCCTACTAATGATCTCTCTGATCAGATGATAGCTGCGAAGCACATGTTTGGATCGTTGATGAGACCTTAGCTCTTTCGCCTGTCCAATTGCTCCATTGTTGCCGCAGTAGACCGGTATTGCTTCAACAATGGCTGGAACCACACCAAGTTCATAAATGAACTTCTTGATCCAAACCGCTTCCTTTGTTGCTTCCGAAGCTGCAATGTATTCTGCCTCAGTGGTAGAATCCGCTACAGTGTCTTGTTTGGAACTTTTCCAACTCATTGCACCCCCATTCAAGTAGAACACGTATCCAGACTGAGACCTGGAATCATCCTTGTCTGTCTGGAAGCTGGCATCCGTATACCCGCGTATCACCATGTCCCCTTCTCCATATATTAGGAACACATCTTTAGTTCTTCTCAAGTACTTAAGGATTGTCTTAACAGCCACCCAATGATCCACTCCTGGATCAGACTGGTATCTACTCGTGACACTCAGAGCATACGATACATCGGGCCTCGTATATAACATAGCATACATGATAGATCCTATTGCGAATGCATAGGGAATCTTACTCATGCAAATCCTCTCGTCTTCTGTGCGCGGACACATATACTTTGAAAGGTGTATTCCATGCCTGATGGGTAGGAAACCTTTCTTGGATTCGACATGCTAAACCTCTTTAGCACTCGGTTTATATATGTAGACTGTGAAAGACCAAGCAACTGTTTCGATCTATCTCTATAGATCTTTATCCCAAGGATGTAGGTTGCTTCTCCCAGGTCTTTCATGAAGAATGTCTTGGACAACCAAATCTTAACTGACTGTAAGATTGAAACATCATTTCTTATGAGTAATATGTCATCGTCATACAATACTAGGAACACGACTGCACTCCCACTAACCTTCTTGTACACACAAGGTTCGTCTGGATTTTATGATAAATCAAACCTTTTGATTGTCTCATCAAAATGGATATTCCAGCTCCAAGATGCTTGCTTCAATCCATATATGGACCATCGCAATTTGCATACCTTGGTTTTATCAACCGATGTTAAACCCTCAGGTTGTATCACATACACGTCCTCGAGCATGTTTCCATTAAGGAAAGCTGTTTTTACATCCATCTGTCATATCTCATAATCATAATGAGCCGCTATGGCCAGGAGCATCCGAATGGATTTAAGCATAGCAACAGGTGAATAGGTTTCGTCATAATCAACACCTTGTTTTTGACGATATCCTTTCGACACCAATCTAGCTTTATAAGTAATCACATTACCATCTATGTCGGTTTTCTTCTTGAAAACCCACTTGCACCCTATAGGCTTTATGCCTTCAGGTGGGTCAACCAAGTTCCAAACTTGGTTTTCATACATGGAATCCATTTTCGACTTCATGGCTTCAAGCCACTTCTCCCTTTCTGAACTTGTCAGAACTTCTTTATAACTGATAGGCTCCTCATCATCAATGAGTAACACGTCGTTCGATTCACTTACGAGAAATCCATATCTCTCAGGAATATAGCGTGTTCTACCAGATCTACGAAGATGTGGTGTTTCAATAGGTCCAGCCGATTGCTCATCACTATGAGTTATCGGTTGTTGTGCTTCATCAGGTATCTCATCAATGTCTATTTGAGTCTCTCGAGCCTCCTCAAGCTCGACGACACTCCCACTGTTTTCTTGCAAGAGAAACTCTTTCTCTAGAAACACAGCATGCCTTGAAAAAACACCTTTTGTTCCACAAGATGATAGAATTTGTAACCCCTTGTTTCCTTAGGTTATCCATAAATAGACATTTATCAGACTTAACATCCAATTTGTCTGATACAGTCTGCTTCACATAAGCAGGACAATCCCATATCTTCAAGTAAGATACATGAGGTTTCTTACTATTCCATATCTCATATGGAGTAGTGGAGACTACCTTAGTTGGCATTCTGTTTAACAAGTAACAGCTATCTGAAGCGCATAGCCCCAAAAGGACTTGGGAAGATTCGCATGATTCATCATTGACCTGACCATGTCCAACAAGGTCCGGTTATGCCTCTCAGATACACCATTATGCTGTGGTGTATATGGCGGAGTCCATTGAGACAATATATCATTGTCTCTTAGATAATCTAGAAACTCTTGACTTAAGTTTTCACCACCTCGATCCGATCGAAGTATTTTAATACTCTTGTCAAGTTGTTTCTCTACTTCATTTCTGAATTCTTTGAACCTTTCAAAGGCTTCAGACTTGTGTTTCATCAAGAACACATACCCAAACCGTGAGTGATCATCGGTGAAGGTAATGAAGTAGTTATAGCCTTCGAAAGCTTGAGTTGACATAGGTCCACATACATCAGTATGTATTAGACCTAGCAACTCTCCCACTCGTTCACCTTTTCCTGTAAAAGGTAACTTAGTCATCTTGCCTTTTAAGCATGATTCACATGTATCGTATGAATCCAATTCAAACGATTCCAGAATTCCACATCGGTGTAATTTGAACATGCATTTCTTGCTTGCATGGCCAAGACGACAATGCCACATGTAGGAGTCTAATTGATTATCCTTTCGAGCACACTTGTTGCTCGCTTCGATATTGAAAATGTCACTGGATACGTCCAACATATAAATACCATTGATCAAAGTTCCAGTTCCATAAAGTTTGCCATTCAAAGTTATATAACAACAATTGTTACTAAACGTTAAATGGTAACCATTTCTATTTAAGCAGGAAATAGAAACAATGTTCTTTATTAGAGAAGGAACACAATAGCAATTGTCCAGTTCTAAGACTAGTCCACTAGGGAGCTTCAGCAAATAAGTTCCGATGGCGACCACAACAACCTTTGCTCCATTGCCAACTCGCAAATTTGACTCCCCTCTGATGAGTCTTCTTCTATTCCTTAGCCCCTGTATGTCATTACATATATGTGAGTCACACCCGGTATCCAATACCCAAGTGTCTAAGGAAATAGAATGACAATCAATAACGAAGATACCTGAAAAGGATGGGGCATCGGATGTCTTCTTCTTCTTCACGGACTCAAGATAAATCTTGCAGTTTCTTCGCCAGTGGCCTTCCTTGCCACAATGATGGCAAGTGCCCTTTTGTCCTGGTTCTGCCTTCTTAGCCTTCTTGTTCTTCCCTTTCTTCTGTTCCTTTGCCTTCCTCTTAGAACCTTTCTTTGAGGAATCAACTAACAGAACCGCCTTCTCCTCATGCTTCACAGAAGGCTCCATAGTCTTCAGCATATTGAGGAGCTTAGGAATAGTGGATTCTAATTTGTTCATCCGATAGTTCATCACAAATTGTGACAAACTCTTGGGCAAATAATGCAGAATTAAGTCAATACTTAATTCATGATCCATCACAAATCCGAGGGTGGCCAGCCACTCGATGTACCCGCTCATCTTTAGCACAAACTGCACTACAGACAAACCTTCTTGCATCTTAGAGGTGAAGAGGAGCCTGGAGACTTCGAACCTTTCAGATCTCGCTTACTCATCAAGCAACTCATGAAGATGGAAGACTATGGTATTAACATCCATATGCTCATGCTGCTTTTGTAGCTCGGGTACCATCGCAGCTAGCATGATGCAACTCGCCAGTTCAGAATCTGCCACATGTTTCTGATAGGTCAACAATTGGTCTGGAGTTGCATCGTCCCTAGGACAGTTGGGAAGAGGCTCTTCAAGGACATACGCTAGCTTTTCCGCCTTGAGAACAATTCTCAAGTTTCTAAGTCAGTCCAGGAAGTTAGGCCCAGTCAATTTGTTTGAATCCAAAATAGTGCGCAAATTCAAAGACGTCATGATCAATCGATTAACCTAGAAATACAAAACGAGCATATATGAGAAAATAATTTTAAAATGCATCAACATACATTTAAAAATCCTATTCATTTTGGAAATTTCAAAAACCCCAAAATCACTTCGGGAGATCGTAGGTCCATCTCCGAATGGGCTGATATCCAATATAGATATGAACAACCTTGGAGAGAGTCCAACAAGCCATTCATAACTACGATGGTAGGCATCAAATATACCGATTGCATATCACATATATGCAACTATCACAATCTTCTATCAACTTATTGAATGTTCACACATACATCGGGTTGTTAACACATTAACAAGTATGCATCATATGCATAGCACCCAACTTCACCTCCCTTCATATCGACCTTGGAGAGAGTTCAACAAGCTGATGCTTCAGGTTAAAGCCAACCCATTAATCGAGAAATAGTTTTAATATGGTTAGAGCGCATTCAACCAATTAGCCCGGCTTGGAGAGAGTCCAACAACCAAAGCTAATGATTGACCTCTGACTCTTACCATATTAGTATTAAACTATTCCATGGTTTGAACATGTTCGGGTTCGAGCCGGGCTTGGAGAGAGTCCAACAACCCAAACAAGAAACGGAACTCTGGTTCTAACCATATTAATGGAAGGTGTAGACTTTAATATTGAGTAAAGGTTTTTATGTCTCATCCTCTTTGCATGCAAATAACTATTATCTACATGGCATGACATACATGACATACATCTACATGTCACAACACGCATGGCATAATGATATGCATCTAATGCAATTACATGGCATACAATTATGACATGTACAAAATTTCCTTATATGTCATAACTATTTATGGAAATAAAATATGTTTGAGATTTGATTCTCCAAATCAAATCATGATTAAATTAGGAAACAAATTTCCAAATCTAATCACATATTTTATTTGTGGAAAGTGTTGATTAAGGAAAGTCAATTTAGGAAACAAATTTCCTAAATCATCAAAACTACTTATGGAAATAAAATATTTTAAGATTTAATTTCCCAAATCAAATCATGATTAAATTAGGAAACAAATTTCCAAATCTAATCAAATATTTTATTTATGGAAAATATCAATTTCCATAAATACTTCTAACTTTCCAAAAGTAGAATATTTCCATAAATACTTCTAGACTTTCCAAAATTAAAAATTTCCATAAATACTTCTAACTTTTCAAAAGTAAAAAATTTCCATAAATACCATTATGACTATCGCAAAATAATTTTATAATTATGTCGAAACACAACCTGTGTTCTGATACCACTGTTGGTTTCCGGCACCGCGGCGAGTGTGTGTTCGAACATGTTTCATAAACATGTGCACAACGAAAGAAATAAAAATAATAAATCTAATTTATTACAACACATACACCATACGCATGCATAGTACACCATGTGTAGACATAACCATAGTTTCAAATTTTGTAATAAAAGAAAATTTATTCTACGTATACCTGACGTATCACGTGTAGCGGGAAAGGCATCAACCGGAGCGATCCTCGCTAGAATCGCCTCTATCCGTATCCATGCCGAGTATCTTCGGGATGACTTCACAAAGTCACGAGCCTCGTCTTTGTATGAGTCACTAGCCTCGTGTCGAAGATGATGTGATCGAGAGAAGATCACAATCCGAATCAAAATTCGGATTCAAAACGAGTCCTCAAAAACTCGCTTCTCCGGAGAGGTATTCGTCAACCGTTTGACGAATCCTTCGTCATCCACCTATGAGGATTAACGGAGATCGAATCCCCGACAAAGTAGCCTCTATCAGAGCTTCAAACGTCTTCCAAACGACACTCTGACACGAAGGAAACAAGGTGGAGGAGTTAGCGTCGGCCAAAGGGAAGAGGGCTGACTAGTCCTTGGTCACCGGAGCCAAGGAGTGTCGCCGGAGGATCACCGGCAGCAGCAAGTGGCCGGTGGCAGCAGGTGGTTGTCCGGCGGCAAGGAGGTGGCAGCAACTCCATGAAGTTGGCGCCAACACAATGTTGGGCGGCAACAACAAAAGAGGAGCTAGGGTTTTGGGCAGCAACTCAATGGCTTATTCCCTTAGGGTTTTGGAAAAACCCTTAAGCCGTGTTTTTATAGAGAACACATTCTCCTAACGGTTATTGATTCATAACCAAAACCCGTTAATCTGCTCCAAAAACTTAAGTTAAAATAAACCAAAGAATGTTGGTCTATTTTAAGTTAAAACGAACCGAACCAACTATGGTTCATTCGTTTAAAACAAACCAAACCCCTTTGCTTTATTCTACGCCATTGGATTAGAACAAAACCAATTTGGTTCATCCATCATGTCTTCATAAGACACGGCCCATCCATGCTTCCATTGTGACTGAAACGATTTCATGCTCGCTCCTTGTTTGGTCCAACCAAACCTAGTTTCTCTCGGTCTGATAATCTCATTCTCAAGCTCGGTTTAAATCCTTCGGATTACGCTCGTTGTGCGTGTGACCAAATAGGTTCTCAATTTATGTTGGCCATCTATAATTAACCACTAATTATAGAATGATCATGAGTGGCACCTAGTAGTACATCATGATCTCCAATTAACCAAAAAGATCAACGGTTGATCCAGAACTATTTCTGAAACCCTTCGGCAGCTACAATAAATCGTGCCCCATTCCCTTCACTCATCTTATACCCACTTGGTTCAGGACATGGTCTATAGTGTCAGTCCCCACTAGGTTGACTACGTCACACCTAACTCAAGTATCATTTCCTCGTCCTACGGATTCTAGTTACTGCATATGTATCCAAGAGTACCTTACTCTAAACATGTAATGCTTTGGCCAAAGACTTTAGTAACAATTCGACGAGAGGTCATGGGTATACATCTCCTCGCAAGGAGTGGTGAATCCTTTATAGTCTATTCAAACACCTTCGATCACTTCGACTTATACCCAATCATTGCAGTTCCACATCTCCTCAGAGATGCTTGCTTAAGATGTCAAAGCATAAGTCTTCATGATCAAGATGACTTGAATACCGCAAGTCAAAGGAACATCGCACTTAAGCTGCAGTAAGAACTTCATTGACATATATGTATATGCAGAGAACCATATGAAGTCTTATGGCTGGTCACTCCAATGAACTAGTTACCATAACTAGCATCCACGATTAACTCCGGACATCACAATGTCTCTAGCCAGTGAGAATCACCTGCTTGGATACACCAAGGAGTATACCTCATGCTAGTCTCGATAGATTTGATGGTGTCCTAATCCATCAATTCATCGACTAGGGATAATTCCGATACATCACAATTACATATGTAGAGATACTCACTAGTTGTGATCCAATCACAAAGTCTCTCATGCTATGAATCTATCATGGACATTCAGTAAATGAGTTTAATATCTAATCAAATACATGAGAACATGTATACTCAAATAGTGAATCTTCATTTATCATATAAATGGTTCTAACATAAGGCGATTGCCTTAGGACATCTCTCACATATTACTAACATTAGGTTGTGCCAACTTTAATGTGTAGTTAACCTAACCATGGTAAAGGTGCAACTTTAGGTCATTTTCAAGGTTATGGGTACCTTGAAAATGTGATTTGAATTTATATCCTAAAGGATTTTAGGATGTGCCAATATCATTTAAAAAGTTTGAAAAATTGATCAAATTGGTACAAATTAGGTTTAGAGGTCTTAGTGTGTCATTTTGGGTTTTTAGCACACTTGGGGATGAGTGATTATATGGAAAAATGGACTTAATAATAACAAATGGAAATTAACACTAAAATTTAGGTATTGTTATACCTTTACACTTTATTTGTCATGCTTTGATTGTCATATACCATGTCATGACATCATATTTATTTTCATCTTATAAATGTCATGATTATGTCTAAGTTATTTAATAATGTCATGTATACTTAGGTTATATTTTATGCCATGACATCATGATTATTTGCACATGTGTTTAAATTATGCAATCATTTATGCCATGATCATATTTCATGCATTTAAGTAAATTTAAATGGATTTAAGGACTATGACATGACTTAAAGTCTCATGTATAAGGGAATCAAGTAGTGTTGCTTTAGAAAAATGCATGAAACCCTAGATTAGGATGACCAAAACCCACATCTCACATTACATTGACATGTGTGTGTATTGATATACCCTAGACACATGTGAGATGGAAGGAAATGAGTTAAGTTCAAGCTGCATAGTTCTTGCATCTAGATGAACTTTACTCATCTTATACCATGGTGGATCGTGGGGAAAGCTAATGTACAAGTCATGTGCATTGAGCTCATTGATCATGATCAAATATAGGTTTTCAAAAATATTTTTAAATCATTTTAGAAAAGCTTGGTGAAGTCTATCTTTTGATAGCAATCACCATTGATAGAGTTGATCAAAGTAGGGCCAAAACATTGAACTTTTCAATGGTTTTGAACCTTGTGTCAATCTCCTAATTTTATGGGTAATTTAATTTTCAAATATTATTCATCCATTATATTTGTTATAAGTAATGTATGTATGAATTTTCAAGATTTTACAAAATACATATTTTTACTTATGTATTTTCAAATTTCAATTTCTGAAAATTAAATTTCTATATTTTGAATCGATCACATTGCTTACTTATTGCGATCAGCGGCATCGACGATCGACGATGGCTATGAGAATCATTTATCAAGCCTAATTCTGAGTAAACAAGGTTTGTTTTGTTCGATCAAGTGGATCGCTAGAGAGGGTCGAGTGAATAGCGATAAAACTTTTTGTTCGTTTCATTCGAGTAGATACAGCGGAAGATAGAATTAAACAAAAAGGCAATAGCATTTTTTACTTGGTTTGTAGCCTTCGACTACTACTCCAAGGCCCCAACAGTCTTAGACCATGTACGGAGGGCAATTCACTAAAACACTCCTCCTCGTTGGAGGTAGGAGTTTGACGATTACAAAAAAAACCTTCGAAAGCAAAAGATAGAGAGACAAACCCTCTCTTCTATTAAAATAAAATGCAACAAAAGAAAACCTCGATTAACAAAAAGAATTGCAGTATTAAAGAGAAGTCATAGTAAGGTTATACCAACAACTAGAGAATAGAAATTAAGCTAGGGTTGTTGGTGTTTCGACAACACTTCATCGTTGTAGAGTCATCGGAGAGTCGTAGCATTGCGGAGGCTTTTGGGTACTTAGAATTGATGATAAAACACTAGGAGAGGCCCTCCTTCTATAGTCGTTGAGCCCCTTTTCGAGAGGAACTTCAGCCATTAAGATTTGAGCACCACCCTCCTTGAAATGAGGTGATAAGCCTTGACTCCTCGAAGCTGATCCTTGATTATCAGTCCACTTATGGCCATCATCAGTCGACTGATGGAAGTATCAATCGAATGTTGATCTTAGGCAGTCGACTGATGGATGGCAGTCGATTCCTCTAAGCTGGCAGTCGACTGATGCTAGCTGCAGGGCAAAATTAGCTTAACAAAAACATTATTTCGACAGCCGTCGACCGTCCGATCTTGACCTAGACTATCTATTGGATGTCTTTGGTCAGATCTATGCATAAGATCATCCCCGTAAGGAGGATACGACCTCTCATACTCTCGCACACACACGAGCTTACCTCGATACTTACTGTGTCTCTTTTGCTTCCGGCCTTCCACTCGATTCCTTCAGCTCCCTCCGAAGTCACTTGAGTATTGCCGACCACCACAACTTCCTCCGAGTGTCGCTAGCCTTCAGCTCCAGTGTTGGCACTTTTCTGCACACTCGATTTAGCTCGTGAGATAACAATATGAGCTTAACTTTGTATCGTTTGCTATAATCAAAACTCAGGTTCGACTTCGGTGCCTACTGCACCAACAATCTCCCCCTTTTTGATCTATGGCAAACCCACATACAAAGTTAAGAAAATAGCATGCATGAAGAATAATAATAATAATGATTAAGTAGGAGTAGTAAGGATTTTCTTCAAGTACTCCCCCTTAAGGAAACCTCCCCCTTGACCGAGGGTGGTTCTTGAAAGAAGACCTTAATCCTCCCCCTTGAGGGTTGCTATCTAGGAAGAGTTTAAGTAATTAACATTACTTAAAGTTGGCCTTAGTAAAACGTTTAAGTTAAGAGGACTTCTTAACTTGGCCCTTTCTCCCCCTTTCTTAAGTAAAACATTAACACTTGGCCATAGTGTTTAAAAATAAGTTTAAGTTAAGAATTCTCTTAACTTGGCCTTCACTTCCTTTTTATTAACAAAAACAAGTTAAATAAACATTTACTTAACTTTTGGCCATATGAATAAATATGAAGTGAGTTAAGTTATCAAAAATTTTGATCCTTTAACTTTGGCCTTTTTCTCCCCCTTTTGACATATATCGAAAAGAGTGGGGGTGTGTGAAAAACAAATATAGGTATTAAATTTAAAGTCCAAGCATGTTCCATATTATTTTGAAAAAAATATACTGAATACAAACTCATCAATAAAATGTTCGACTCATATTTGACTTGATTGATATGAAAGATCAACCAGTCCTGGTCAGAGTTGGTTAATATATATGATTATACTCCGTGGTTCATGGAGATACACTAGCTCTACATATGGAACTAGGAGTAAGGTCCTAACATCTCACGCCCATCTATGTGGCTAAGTACACAAACACATTAGTCCTATGTGTTGTGAGATGTATTGGCTCCTTAAATCTATAGGTGCATGATTTCTAAGGTATGTCCTATGCTAGTTCCATGAAAATGAAAAGTAAGAAATAGTAGTAAGAAAATATAATTTGTAAGTTCCTATTCTACTATGCACATGCCCAATTTTCATTTTAATAGACTGAATTCGGCTTCGGGTAGGGGTTTAGTAAATAGGTCTGCCAAGTTTGACTTCGATTCGACGTATTCGAGTTGTATGGCTCTGTTTGCCACATGTTCTCGAATAAAATGATGTTTGACCTCTATATGTTTGGTCCTAGAATGACATATTGGATTCTTAGTTAGGTTAATTGAGCTAATGTTATCTACGTGGAGTTTAGTGTTTGTAAAATCTAACTTAAAGTCTCGGAGAGTGTGCTTCATCCAAAGAAGCTAAGTAACACACTCACCCATCGCGATGTATTCGGCTTCGATGGTAGATAAGACAACACAGTGTTGCTTTCTACTGCACCAACTTACTAGACTCGAGCCGAGAAGTTGATAACAACCACTCGTACTCTTTCTATCGAGCTTACTACCAGCATAGTCCGAGTCGGAGTAGTCGGTTAGTTCGAACTCGGTAGATCTAGGGTACCAAATACCGACATTAAGTGTACCCTTTAGATATCTAAGGATACGCTTGACTAGAGTTAGGTGAGACTCCTTGGCACAGGTTTAGAACCTTGCGCACATTCTTACTGCAAATAAGATATCAGGTCAACTCGCAGTTAAGTAAAGGAGACTTCCTATTACGCTCCTATAGTATTTTAAATCAATTGAATTTTCGATTACATCTTCTTCTATATTTACATTTGTTGCCATTGGGGTATTAATAATGTTAGCGTCTTGCATTCCAAAGCATTTAATTAATTCCTTAGTATATTTGTGTTGATGTAGGTATATTCCATCTTTAGTTTGTTTAATTTGTAGACCTAAGAAGAAACTTAACTCTCCTACTAAATTCATTTCAAATTCACTTTCCATAAGTGAAATGAATTCATTTAGTAGGATTGAGTTGGTTGTTCCGAAGATGATATCATCTACGTAGATTTGGGCTATGAATATATCTTTACCTACGATTTTTACGAAAAGGGTTGGGTCAACTACACCTTGGTTAAATCCTTTGGACTTAAGATAAATCGAAAGTCTCTCGTGCAGGGATGTATACAGAAAAGTCTATCTTTTATGTGAACATCTTTATTTTGAAATAAGAATCACATGATCATTGTTTGCATATTTATATGGTTATGCAATATTGTCTAATACATTACATTGTAGATAACATGGTGTGTGGTATCACACGGGAGATCATGTTATCGGTGTCACGCCCGCCCTTTTCCAAGGGTCCGGAGGGGCGGCGCGTGACGCGATCCTACATACATACATTACATTACAATGGAAGACTACACATATCGTACTTCTTACAGCGGAAGACTTTAGACATTTTTTTTTCTTTTAAACATAAACATGCATCGTCATTTCATAGATACTTCTTCTTAACATATAACATGCATCATTATTTCATAGACACTTCTTCTTAAACATAGGGCATGCATCATCAGTACATAAGTACTTAGTTCAATTCATAAGATAAATCATCTTAGGGAAAACATGCATAAAGAACATAACAGATCTCCTCCACCATGCCACTACCACACACACTTTGCCCCTCCTGCTGCTCCCTTTAGTTTATCCACCCTTTACCCTTATCTGCAGTACAAGGGAACATAAACTATAAGCACATAGGCATAGTAAGATCCTGTCCTACTCAAAAAACCTTACGTAAGCATAACATGACATAACATCATAACATAAGCAAACATAACATAAATGTATCAGCATAGACATAAGCAGGCAATAACATGTAGACATACAACATCGTAAGCAGGCATGTAACATGTAAACACATGTATAACATAGCAATCATAACATGTAAACATATATAACATAACGATCGTAACATGTAAACATATATAACATAACAAACATAGCATGTAAACATATATAACATAACAAACATAGCATGTAAACATATATAACATAACAGACATAGCATGTAAACATATATAACATAATAAACATAGCATGTAAACATATATAACATAACAAACATAGCATGTAAACATATATGCAGGATGATCTTTGAAAACATATATCATAGGTATTTGAACATAACTCTCAACATATTGGGCCCGGCATTGTACCACATCATTATCATCATAGCGTGCATCCCTAAATAGACCCGAGGCAGCTAATCTCGAACCTACTAGGTTACTAGGCCCGATCTTAGTCCGTCGACCTAGGGGCCATCATCATAACATAGAAGCCCATCCTAGGCCCGATCTTAGTCCGTCGGCCTAGAGCATCTGGGAGCCCATCCAGTACTAGGTTCATACTATGACCGTCGACCTAGGGGCAATCATAACATAGACGGCCATCCTAGGCCCGATCTAAGTCCGTTGGTCTAGGGCAACTTAGGAGCCCATCCCTTTGGACCTTGTTAGGGTCCTGGTACAAGCCATGCAGAAAGTAAAATACATACATGCTTCTTATCATAACATATCATATTTCATTTCATAAACATATCATATTCCTTATCATGGCATATCATGTTTTTTTCTTCTTCATATCATAACATACTTCTTCTTCATAACATATCATATGACTTTCATAACATATTTCTTCTTCATAACATATCATTCACCATAACATATTTCTTCTTCATAACATATCATATTCTTTTCATGCATATCATGTTCCTTCTTTATAAAACATCATACATTCATACAATTACGAGGTAATAAGCATAACATGATCACAACATCACACATATATAAGCATGACATAAGGTATAAACATCATGAACAAGTATACATGGAATGACCTAAACTTCATGGAGTTCTATCAAAGTTTTAAACACCAAACAACTTATATATGGTCTAACTAACCACATGTTAGTTCTTTAACACATAAAGCATGGCATGGGAGGGCACTTAGGGTTTTAATTAGACCTTGGCCGAATGGGTTTAAAGGACATGAGGCTCAACCACTTAACTCTAGGTTAACCAACAACATGTTACCTTCATCTAACATCAAAAGTCATCATGAACTCAATCAAACATGGCATAGAAATATGTTAGGGGTCTTGGCCAAATGGTTCAAAGGCTTAAGGTTCATCCACTTAAATCTAGGTTAACCAAACAACATGTTATCTTCATTTACCATCAAAACATAGCATGAACTTATCTATAGCATGGCATAGAACATGTTATCTTCTTTTAACATCAAACATGGCATAAACTCATTTAAAACCTAGCATAGAGCATGTTATCTTCATCTAACACCAAAAGTCATTATGAACTCATGCAAAACATAGCATAGAAGACACCTTAGGGGTCTAGATGGACTTGGTCGAATGGTTCAAAGGGCCTAAAGGTTCATCCACTTAAACCTAGGTAAAACAAACAACATGTTATCTTCATTTACCATCAAAACATAGCATGGACTTATCTATAACATAGCATAGAACATATTATCTTCTTCTAACATCAAACATGGCATGAATTCATTTAAAACCTAGCATAGAACATGGTATCTTCATCTAACATCAAAACTTAGCCTAAGCTCATCTAAACATGGCATAAAAGAACACACATAGGGGTCTAAAGTGGCTTGGCCGAATGGTCCAAGGCATAGAAGTTCATCCACTTAAATCTAGGTTAACCAAACATCATGTTATCTTCTTTTACTATCAAAACATAGCATGAACTCGGCTATAGCATGGCATAAAAGAACATATAGGGGTTTAGAGTGGCTTGGCCGAATGGTTTTAAAGGTCATAAAAGTTCAAACACTTAACCTAATTCATCTAGCATCCTATCTTTATCATGTTCATACAAGATATGGCATGGATCTTCATGGAAAGCTCTTGGCCAAATGGTCCCTTGGGTTTTTAAGGTCAAACACTTAACCTAATCCATCTAGCATCCTATCTTCATCATGTTCATACAAGATATGGCATGGATCTTCATGGAAAAACTCAAACAAGGTCTTGGCCGAATGGTTTCAAGAGGATTAACACAAATACATCAATCGAAAACTACTTGTACGCAGGTGAGGGGGATACTTACATCCTTCGCTTTGCTTTTTGGTTGGAAGATAACCTAAGGGATGGCAACTTAGCCTTCCTCTTGCTTGGATAGGTTTTGGACAAAGGATGAAAGGGAGAGGAATGGATTTCGGTGAGGAAGAAGATGAGAAAAAGAGAAGAGCAATTTGGTTGCTTATGTCTTCTCATTCCCCCTATTTATTCATTTGAAGAGTCCCTTAGTCTTCCTTACCCCTAACTATAATTTCCCATATTCCTCTAATAGGACAACTCTGCTGGGCTTCTGGTTATTGGATGCATCTTTAGGGCTTAGCTATCTCTAGAGGTTTAGGGTTCAACTCCTAGGCCTTGCATCCTTTTTGGCTCCTTTTCTTTTATTTTTGTAAGAGCCCACATAAAGCCCATTATAATCATGCCAAAAATTCTTGTAAAATTGCTAGAAATTTTACGGGCGTTACAATCGGCTCCTTGTAAAGTATAAGTAAAGGCTCACAACCGAGATGACTTTGGACAAACCATCGGAATTGTTGTAGTGTGATTTGGTATTGGTTTGTCTTGACCATAGAATCATACTAGTGCACTTTGTGTGTATTGAGCAGGACCAACTTAGAGGTGATTCGATTTATTACTAACTACATAATCAAATCGGACCTCAGATATTATTTAGTACATGCTCTTAATCCCGATATAATAACGGGCACATATACTTAGTATTCATCTCTTTGATTTACCAATGGGCGAGATTTATAGATTAAATCGATAGGTTCGGTAAGTTGGGAGATGATATTATTTATATGGTGTGTCATTGATTATAGGAGGAAACCGTGTCCTATATATTAGGATGATGATGTCCCCTTGAGGAGCTCATAAGGTTCATCATGTAAACCCTGCAGGTGGACTTGGTCCGGCATGATGAAAAGATTGAGTGGTACTACTCAAGGAGTTAGATGTTGATTAATTAATGGTCAGTAAATTAATTAATCGACAAACATTCAAGATCTTAAACACGGGGAGAAAATGTACAAATAATATATGGAGCCCATATTATCATATGGGGGTTGGTGAGGTAGATCAATGATGATCCTTTAGTGGATTGGATCATTATTAGTGGATCGGACTTTATGTGGGCTTGATCCATGGGTGGCCGAGATCCAACTCCTCCTCATGGTCCCTAATGTAGCCTATTAACACCTCATGAAGCTTAGATCCAAAGGATAGAAACAAAATTCGAAGATCCATAGGTAGAGATTAAATCTCTAAGATCCGACGGTTGAGATTAAATCTCTAGATCCGACGGTTGAGATTAAATCTCTAGAAACAATGGAGGAGATTAAATCATGACTTATCCCTAACTCTATAAAAGGAGGGCAAGGGAGTTGGTGTGAAGATCATCCAAGAGAGATAGGGTTTTTGGGCGGCAAGAGAAGGAATCCTAGTTGAGATAGGATTAGGGTTAGGGTTTGGAGGCTAGGGCGGCACCAAATAAGGAAGGTTTTCTTCTCTTCTTCTTCCTTCCTTGGCCGGCATCCAGCAACTTTCCAGCCCCTTTCTATCACTTGGTCACTGCCCAAAAGGCTCTATTCCCTTCTCATTAGGTGGTGGAAACAAGATATAGGGCTCCCCTTGGTGTCTTGGCCGGATTCCACCACAAACTCCTCCTCCTAGTTGGCCGGCGGCAAGGATCTCTTTTATTCCTTGTTGGTTGGTTTTAGGGAGGAGAAGAACCTTGTTTCTATTCTTCCTCTTGCTTTGGAAGAGCAAGGAAGGAAGATTTGTGATCTAGGAGCTTCGACTTTTGGTAGATCGTCGCCCACACGACGTCCGAAAGGAGGAAGGTCATACATTAGAAGATCGAGAGGTATATCGATTCTCTAATTTTTATATGTTACATGTTTGTATTTGTTTTCCAATTATGAGCATGATATAAATCTGTATATGGCTAAATAATACTTGGATCCTAAGCATAAATACAAAAACTGACGATCCGGACATCGTCTATTCCGCGGCTACTTGTAGAATAGAGGATGGTCGCTTGAACAACTAGTTTGTTCAAGTGACCTCTCTAAAAGAATAGCACGATGATGACTTGGTTGCTTTGGCAATCCCTTTTGTCTAGGATTAAATTTTTTAATGCGGGGACAGAGAAGGGATCGCCATGATCAAGCAACCGAGGTGAAGTGGGAAGCGATGTTTCCCCTCACGGACTCGATAAGCAAAATCCTTCAATTGGTATCAGAGCCAAGGTTTCCGATTTTGTGTGTTTTGTATTCGGTTAATTTTTATGCACTTTTTCATATATTATATGTGCTGGATAATAGAAGGATATGCGTAGTTTAACTCTTTGGTTGCAGGCATAAGATCCTACTATTATGCTCATATGTGTGTATGTGATTGTATGTGTGTAAATATTTATTTTGTTGAATCTTTGGGGTTGACGAGGCTAGTATTTGATTTTTTGTAAATTAGATACGCCATTGTTTTGCCACTCTTTATTTTATTTTACTTTCGATCTAGATTTTATGTACACTCCCTCGTGGAGTATAGGATCGATGGATGTAAATTAAAATAGGTTTTATTCTCGGCTCGGATCTCCAGATGGCTCATACATGGCGTAGGAGGAGCGGACAAGATGGCGATGCGATGGGAGTCATATTGAAGACAAAAGTCATAATAGTTGGAAAATAATTTATTTTTCATATTTATTGCTTTTTGTTTGATATGCATGTCGTAGGCTAGGAAAATTCCTCAATTTCAAATTACTAAGTGGGAGAGGGAATTTTTAAAATTCCCACGGCCTCCATTACGATTTGACAAGTGATGCAAACAAACTTGCGCGTCGGCTCTGAGTACCTTCCTCTATATCGGATGGGTTTGTTTGTGGATCACAAGGTCAAATATGGTTATAGGGAATTATCAAGGAGAGTGTGTACTTCCCCATCGGAAGGCACATAACCCGAGATAATTACCTTGGTACCGAGTAATGGTGAACACTTAGATACAAATATAAGTATCTTCCCCATCGGAGTCACTTCTTTTATTTGTAGGGCCAAAGAGGAACCAACTATTAATTTTACTTGTCAAAAAGTTAGGTTGACAAGATAGTAAAATTAATGGGTAAAACCTCCTCTTACAAATGTAGAATTCATATACGTCTACACTATCGTGGCATATGATATTCTCAGTGTTTAGAGGTGTTGGTTGATTTTAAAATTTTACTGTTTGAGGAATCAATAATTTTTTGAAATCTAATGTTTTGATTTATGTGATTTTTAGGTTTTCTTTCAAAATGACTTTCAACCCACTTGCTGTGATACTGAAAGAGAACAAACTTACTGGACCCAACTATGTAGATTGGAAGGGGAATCTAGACATTGTCTTGACTGCTGAAGAATACAAATATGTACTCCTCGAAGAGTGCCCTCCCAAGCCTGCAGATGATTATGGGGAAAAGGAGATAGAGAGCTATAAGAAGTTGATCAAGGCCGATGATATGGAGCGGTGTTACATTTTGGCATCTATGTCAAATGTACTCCAACATCAGCATCAAGTCATGCCCACTGCTTTTGATATGATGCTCAATCTCAAGGAGCTTTTCAGACACCAGAATCGGGCTGCGAGGCAAGAAGCCATGAGAAACTTGATGACAACCACCATGATCGAGGGAACACCCGTGAGGGATCATGTTCTCAAGATGATGGCTCATTTGAATGAGCTAGAGGTCCTTGGAGCTTAGATCGATGGGGAAACCCAAGTCGATATCATACTCCAGTCTCTACCTAGGAGTTTTGAGCAGTTTCGCCTGAACTACAACATGAACAAGAGGTTGTATTCGTTGGCGGAACTTCTGACAGAACTCTAGGCGACAGAGGGGCTATTTCGTCAGAGTGCTCAGGCACATGTCATGGTGACCCAAAAGTTTTCTACTTCTAAGCTGAAAGGCAAGAAGAAGAATAAACAAACTGGGGCGAAGGCGATGGGAGGTACTCAATGAGGAGTGAAGAAGCCGAAAGGCAAGTGCTTCACTTGTAAGCAGACTGGACACTGGAAGGACTGCCACAACCACAAGAACAAAGGTATATCTTTTGGTACTCACATTATCACAAAAAACCTTAATGTTAGAGTAATGTAACTCATAATCTTCTAAGGTATGTCTTATCCAAAGTAGTTGAGCTACACAACCACCCATGGCTACATACTCGGCCTCGGTGGTCGATAAAGTAACACAAGGTTACTTCCTACTACTCCAACTAACTAGGGAATATCCACGAAATTGGCATCCACCACTAGTACTCTTCCGATCCAATTTGTAACCCGCATAATCGGAATCGGTAAACCCAATCAAGTAAAAAGACCTAGTCCTAGGATACCAAAGTCCTATATTTACTGTGTCTTTTGATATATCTTAAGATTTTTTTAATGACCACTAAGTGAGACTCTTTGGTACAAGATTGATATCTTGCACACATACCTACCGCAAACAAAATATCGGGTCTACTAGCGGTTAGGTATATAGGCTACCAATCATACTCCTATAAAATTTTAAGTCAATTGATTTGCCTTCAAGATCATTGTCTATCTTAGTGTTAGTTTCCATAGGAGTGGTTACTACCTTAGTATTTTCCAAACTAAATTTCTTGATCATTTCTTTGGCATACTTGGTTTGGTATGTATGGATTCCCTCATTACTTTGTTTAACTTGTAGGACTAAGAAGAAATTTAATTCCCCAACTAGAATCATTTCAAACTCATTTTTCATATTTTTTTTAATAAAGTCTTGGAGGAGATCAACATTTGTTAACCAAAAAATGATATCATCAACATACAAATGAGCAACAAAGATGTTTGTTGACTTTGACTTTATAAATAAAGTTTGAACAACTTGACCTCTTCTAAAATTCTTAGAGATTAAGAAAAATGATAGTCTTTCATACCAAGCCCAGGGAGCTTGCTTTAACCCATAAAAAACTTTTCTAAGCTTATAAACATGGTTTGGGTAATCTACACTCTCAAACCGGGAGGTTGTTCTACATAAACCTCTTCCTTAATAAATCCATTTAAGAATGTTGATTCCACATCCATTTGATAAAGCTTAAATCCCATGTGAGCGGCATACCCTAATAGGATTCTTATTGACTCTAATCTCACAATCAGAGCATAGGTTTCATCATAATCAAGTCCTTCAACTTGATTGAAATCCTGTGCAACCAACCTAGCTTTGTTTCTAGTTATGTTCCCTTGATCATTCAACCCATCTTGTGGTAACAATAGTGCTATCATTGGGTCTAGGGACTAGCTCCCATACTTGACTTCTCTTAAATTGAGTCAATTCTTCTTGCATTGCGAAAATCCAATCCGGATCAAGTAATGCATAATTAATTGATTTAGGCTCAATTTATGAGATGAGAGCTTGTCATGCCCCGAGAGCATGCCGAGCCGAAAATGAAACGGACGACATCTCCCCTGTACGTGACAACATTTCGAGTTAATACAAGGCTCGTAGGCCCACAATAACAACAATATATAAATATATAAACAACCACAACAACATAACAACTAATTACAACAACTACACAGCGGAAACATAAAACACAACAACATCAATCCCACACATGCATACCGGTATGACTAACACCTCATAACACGGAACCTCGATAAAATCCGAATATACAACATGTACATCATGAAAACTCCAAAATACAATACACGATGGATGGAAAGCCCAAAACAAACATGGGAGCCTCGGAGGTGAGATGATATGTCAGCCAGCGGTGCTCCAAGCCATCACGAAGACTTTTACCTGTTACCTGGGCGACAAAAAAACTCAGGGTCCGTTGGGGTGGTGAGTAAAACTCAGCAGGTAATAGAAAAACGTGCATATATGTAATATCACATGTATTTTAACAACATAATCTAGAGGTACAACAGGTATATCAGCATAGTATATAAATACAAGCATATACCATCTAACTGAATGAACAACGTAAAATACAGACATACCTGAAGTCTGCTACGCTACTCTGATCCAACCTGAACATATATCCAACATATATATATAACAGGAAGAGTAAGATCAACTCACAATATACTCAATCTACAGGTCAAGGTATCTAATAGTCTGTCTAACACATACCAGTATCCGACACAATCATATAACAAATGCAAAAAACATGCATGAATATGATGTACACCCAAATGCAACAAGCATATTACAATCAAATGCAACATCACAATAATCATATATATATAGACCGCATCTATATATATATTAATCATAACCATCCATATATATATATATATACATGCATATATGTATATATATATGGTAATATGCAAAGCGCCATCAGATATGGCAATGCAGTATGCATGGTCATGCCTGCTCACCCCTACTCGCTACCACGACCCCAGTGTGGCCTAGGTGGCACGACATGACAACTGTCCCAACTCACACCAACCACTGCTATAGAGTGGCCGAGTGGGCAGTATGATCAAGTAGCATATGAGCGTAAAGAGCTCGCTACACAACGGGGGTCCCTGCTGCTGGCCACTTCGACTAACACTACCAATAAGTGGTCGAGTACCACGCACCCAGGACAACTGCACGCAACTCCAACTACCATCGTCTATAGTGATAGAGTGCGGCACAACAGATGATCTGCCCTTACACCAGTTACTCCTCGGGGAGTTCTCTGGGAGGCAAGATGACTGATGACTCTCTCAACCCCAAGGGAGACTATGTCGTCAGAATGCATGCATATGACATGAGTATGTTGTCACTCGTACAACCATCTACCACAGACTCTCTGTTCAACAAAGAGTCGTACTCATCTAATCAATACACTCTCTATTCTGTAGAGAGTCGTACTCAACTGATCGACGGACTCTCTATCTTATAGAGAGTCGTACTCAATTGATCATAACTCTCTATCCAATAGAGAGTCGTACTCAACTGATCAACTCACTCTCTATCCAATAGAGAGTCGTACTCAACTGATCATAACTCTCTCTTTAATAGAGAGTCATACTCAACTGATCGACGCACTCTCTATCCAATAGAGAATCGTACTCGACTGATCATAACTCTCTCTCCAATAGAGAGTCGTACTCAACTGATCGACGCACTCTCTATCTGATTGAGAGTCGTACTCGACTAATCATATCAAGTTGGGACCACTAGTCCGCAGCGACACACTAATCACCCTTCACTTAACCATTACACAACTCATGGTTGGTAACAGTATGCAACATACGGGTATTGGAAATAAATCCTACATTTAGGGCATTACCTATCCATAGATGACCTTTTTGCCAATTTATAATTTGGGTCATCACCCGTACTGACATTTACACCCTACTAAACATCTAAGCAAATTTACATCACATCTATAACTCCTAAATCATCATAGGGTATATGTGATATCAACAATTGAGCATAAATACATCCAATGATAATTGTCTAAATTTGAATGCAATTACGATAATAAGAGCAGGATCAAGGTAACATGAACATATAACATGATCATATCTATGTCTAAATCTGAATGCAATTACATCTATCGGACCAGGTAGAAAAATTACCCACCTGATACGAAGCTCGAATAATCCTCATGGCCGTGGACCTGCTTCGTATCCCAAACCTGCACAATAATAATAAATTATGGTTAAGTACAAGTCTCCGATAATTGTACGTACAAAATACTAATTCGTTCTATATTCTCATTCTTTTCCCGAATACATTTTAACCACACCGATAATATACAACTGATTCACCATAACCAACTCATAATGAATCACCGACATCCTCAAGATCAATTACAGTGAATAGATCCAACCACACTTACTTCACCCATCACAGCTCCCTAACAGAGCATAACCTGTTAGGGCAATCTCTTGCCATGATAAGGTTTTGATGTGTGTGGCAAAGGGTTTAAGTTAGGTTGGTATTGTTATTTGATATGTGCGTTGGAGTCTTGCAGGACTTAGTAATTCGCACATAGATCCTTGGCGGGTTCACCCTCACAACCTCATGCCTGAGTCGGAGAAGGAGCATTGCAGAGTCGTGCGCTTGATACTGCCGAGGGACCGCCGGATGAGATGACTTGAAGGGAAGCCAAGGAAGCAGACTTCGGAGGCAAGAGATGCGAAGGAGCATTACAGAGTCGTGCGCCTGATGCTGCCGAGGGACGTGGCCGCGAACGAAGAGAGCTTCGGCGAGGGACTTCGAGTGAGATGAGAGAATGTGTGAAATGTAAGTAGCTCATTAGGTGAACTTGGCCGAATGGCTGAGTGTCGGAGACTTGACTGCAAGGGTTAAGGTTTACCCGACCGTCGGAAGCTCAAACTTATGTTAAGTTTGAGTTTCACATAACACCGATCGAGCCATGTAATGGCGATCGCCCAGTCGAATATAGTTCGACCGTATTCGATCGTTGTTTTGAGGCCATCATCGATCGCCATATGTGGGCGATAATCGCCAAGACCATCGATCGACTACAAGGCGGCGATTGGTAGTCGAAAGGTTTTGCCACAAAACCGTGCCGCTCGGCCGATCGATCGACTACGGAGGCGGCGATCGTGGTGAGTCCATCGATCGCTAAGTGTTCCGTTGGACTACAACGGTCGGGATCCAACGTGTTCGGAGACCGTTGTAGTGGCAATCGACTACCAAGCGTGATGATCGGGTGGCGTGGGAAGAAAAGCCTCCTCTCTATAAAAAGAGAGGGTGTGGAGCTTTGGGGGGCTAATGCTCTTACTCCAAACGACCATCCAAGTGCCCCACAAGCTCTAAACTCTTCTTACTTGCTTTTACTCCATTCTTATTGTAAGAAGAGTGATCTTGTTTGTAAAGGTTACCTCCACCTTGCTTGGTGCAAAGGAGAGACCAATAGTGATTGCCTTTGAAGGAGTGATTCACCTTGGACGAATCGGACCGTGGATTAGCGGTGTAGCCGTGAACCACGTTATACCATCGTGTTAGCGTTTGTTTTATTGTTTATCTTTTTCTTTGTCTATTTGTATTTGTATATTCCGCTTGCGCTAATCTCTTTGTAGACGAGCAAATAGCGACATCCAACGTTCGAGGGCTATTCACCCCCCTCTAGCCGGCCGTTTCGACCCCCAACAAGTGGTATCAGAGCAAGGAAAGCTTGTCGAGGACTAACCGCCACAACAAGCAACATTCAAAATGGCCGGCTCAAACATCCACCCACCGAAGTTCGACGGCGAATTCGCTTGGTCGAAGAAGCGAATGGAGGTATTCTTCGAAACCGACTTTGAAATCCTTTTAATAATGGAAAATGGTTTCGAGTTGCCCAGGAATGAAAATGGGGAGCCATTGGAGAAATCAAGGTGGAGCAAGAGGCAAAGAGAAGAATATTTGGCAAATTCAAAGGCCAAGCACCACCTATACAATGTCCTCCCTCAACAAGAAGTCAATAGGATAGGAGAGTGTGCTAGCGCCAAGTAAACGTGGGAGAAACTAATAGAAATCCATGAAGGCACATCCGAGGCAAAGCTAGCAAGGAGAGATGTTCTTTGCTCCCAATTGTCCAATATCAAACTTGAAAGGGGAGAGAAGGTAAAATCCCTACACTCTAGATTTAAGAAAATACTAAATGTTTTAACAAGTGTAGGTGAAAAGCTCTCCAATCGGGATATGATAAGGAAGGCCATAGATGTCTTTCCCCGGTCCTCAAAGTGGAGCTCCATGGTGGACTCCTTCTATATCTCGAATAATTTAGAAGTGAGCACCTTGGAGGAGTTCTTCTCAACAATGGAACTCCACGAAACGAGGATTGAAGGTATACAAGAAGAGCCTAGAATCCAACCTTTAAGGGGAGTAGCATTGATGGCAAATAAGGGGAATAAGAAGATAGAGATCTCCTCCTCCGATGATGATGAAGCCTGTTCCTCCTCCTCCATGGATAGCACAGAAGAAGCGTATATGGTAAGGAGGGTAAGGCGTGCTTTAAAGGGTTTTCATTTTAATAAATCCAATGATAGGAGTAGAAGACCAAGGGGGAAAATCATTTGCTACAATTGCCAATGAGAGGGACACATAAGGGACAATTGTCCTCTCCTAAACAAGAGCAAAGAAGAGAGGAAGAAGAAAGAAGAAAAGAAGAAGAAAAAGGGGAGCAAGAAGAAAGAGGAGAAGAAGACAAAGGAAAAGGGAAAGGCCAAAGCTCTCAAGGCAAGGACTTGGGACGATCCATCCACATCCTCTTCATCATCATCGGAAGAGGAGAATGCCTTTGTCACCAATTTGGCCTTAATGGCCTTTGATGACTTGGATTGCTCCTCCACCGAAAATGAAGGATCAAGCTCAAGTGGAGAGAGCTCAAATGAAGGGGGAGTCTCCTCCACATCATCATCCTTTTCATCCGAAGAAGAAGAAGAGGACATGGAAACTATGGTAACAAATCTAACTCCTAAGAAAATAGTTTCCATGGTTTCTAGCTTAACTAAGGATTTATTTAGAGCTAAGAAGAAGAACAAAAGCATGCTAGATCAAATTAAGGACTTAGAAAATAAGCTAGAAAAAGCATGCTTAAATGATAATATTTCTTCTAGCTTAAATGATGCATGCTCACATGATAACTATATGTCTTTTGATGTTAATGATGCATGCATAGAGGAAAATAGGGCTTTAAGAGAGAAAGTAGATTATTTAACCAAAGCCCTAGAAAAGTTTACAATTGGCTCAAACACCTTGAACATGATTATAGGGAGCCAAAGAGCTAGTTTCAATAAGAAAGGCCTAGGATACAAAGAAAAGAAAAATGAAAAGGCCTACAAATGCCTAATTGCTAGGGGACAAAATAAGAAGAAAGTAATAGCTAGGAAATGGATTCCTAAGGAGTATCTAGTGAACCCCATAGGCAAGAACTTATTTTGGGTTCCAAAATCCATCCTTAAGGGTTAGGAAAACCCTAGGGTAGTCAACCATATGGAATTGACCTATATCATATCTTTGGTTAACTTAGGATGGCGGGACAACATTTTTAAATAGTGTTAGGTGATGATAACGTGCCTATAAATAGTTAATAATGCTTAAATCATGATAATCAATGTAATTGCTATGTATATGTGCAATCATGATTTATGATTTTGAAATTTGGCACATCATCATGAGAAATAGGGTTTAAATCATGCCTTAGGTGATATTTTGTTTATTATCATGACATAATACCTAATGCATGATAACAATTCAATGAATACATGTGTTTCATGATCATAATGTAGAATTAATTGATATATGCCTTTATGATCATGAGGATTGTTAGGTTGATACTTAACCTTGATAGAATTGTATGAATATAATGGTTAAGTATATACAAATACCCTCTAGGATGCATCTCACACTCTCCATAGGCTACTTTGATTGAAAACTTAGCATGAGTGAGATGTTAGGATGATACAAATGTCCACTAATGCCTATGGCACTTAGATGGTCATTTAAGGTATCAAAATAGCAATAATAGACCAATCATGGGGAAGGCTTATGTTTAATTCATAGACATATTGCCCAAAGATCATGGTTGGATATTTCATATGTTTTCAAAACAATTTCTTACCTTAAAATCTTTGTATTCATGTTTTGAAACAATTGTATGCAAAACTAGTTGTTAAACTTGATACTAGAATGATCAAAAACCTAGTGGTTTTTAAAACTTTTGGATTTTTGTCAAATCTCTGGAAATATAATGCCTTTTCATGAAAAACTAATTTTCACTGATAAAGAATCTTACAAGAAATATGTTCCCCAAATTTCATGATTTTTTGAATTTTCTAGAATTTTTAATGCAGAAAATCGTAATTTGAAATCATTGTGTCAATGCCATCTATGATAGAAGTCGACTGCTCACTTGAAAAACAGTCTAATATTTTCTGATTTCAGATTTTAAATGTGTTTTTGGTATTTTCCTTCTATTAAACTTGATGTCATGGGTTTATAACTTAGTATTAATCTTTTTGATGGTGTCAAAGGGGGAGAAATAATTGTGTTTAAGTAAATTATGATAGGGGGAGAATTTGTAGAGAGAGTTTCATGGATTAAAGGGGGAGTTGCATGTTGCTATATCATGTTTATGTTTACATGCTTTCTTACCTTAGAAATTTCTATCAAATGTTTTTTTTACCTAACTTAAACGGATTGCCACACATCAAAAAGGGAGAGATTGTTAGGGCAATCTCTTGCCATTATAAGGTTTTGATGTGTGTGGCAAAGGGTTTAAGTTAGGTTGGTATTGTTATTTGATATGTGCGTTGGAGTCTTGCAGGACTTAGTAATTCGCACATGGAGCCTTGGCGGGTTCACCCTCACAACCTCGTGCCTGAGTCGGAGAAGTAGCATTGCAGAGTCGTGCGCTTGATGCTGCCGAGGGACCGCCGAACGAGATGACTTGAAGTGAAGCCAAGGAAGCAGACTTCAGAGGCAAGAGACGCGAAGGAGCATTACAGAGTCGTGCGCCTGATGCTACCGAGGGACGTGGCCGCGAACGAAAAGAGCTTCGGCGAGGGACTTCGAGTGAGATGAGAGAATGAGTGAAATGTAAGTAACACATTAGGTGAACTTTGCCGAATGGCTGAGTGTCGGAGACTTGACCGAAAGGGTTAAGGTTTACCCGACCACCGGAAGCTCAAACTTATGTTAAGTTTGAGTTTCACACGGCACCAGTCGACTGCCATGTAATGGCAGTCGACTACTCAGTCGAATGTAGTTCATTGGTATTCCAGCTATTTGAGGCCATCGATCATCGCCATATGTGGGCGATCAAGACCATCTGTCGACTATTGAAGGCAACAGTCGACTGGTCGAAAGGTTTTGGCCACAGAATCGCTCATAGCTGACTGAGCAGTCGACTACGGAGGCAGTAGTCGACTGATGAGGTCCATCAGTCGACTGCCAAGTGTTCTGTTGGACTACAACGGTCGAGATCCGACGTGTTCGGAGACCGTTGTAGTGGCGGCAGTCGACTGCCAAGGGCAGCAGTCGACTGGTGGCGGCCAATGGGAAGAAAAGTCTCCTCTCTATAAAAAGAGAGGGTGTGGAGCTTTGGGGGCTAATGCTCTTACTCCAAACGACCATCCAAGTGCCCCACAAGCTCTAAACACTTCTTGTTGGGTTTCCAGCACCGCGGCGTGTGTGTGTTCGATCACGTTTCGTAAACATGAACACAGCGGAAGCAATAAAAATAATAAATCTACATTTATTACAACACACACAACGCACGCATGCATATTACAATAAGTGTAGACATAACCGTAAATTTAAATTTGCAATAAAAGGAAATTTATCTACGTTATACCTTTCGTATGACGTTTAGCGGGAACGGCATCAACCGGAACGATCCTCGCTAGAATCGTCTCTATCCGTATCCACGCCGAGTTCCTCGGGATGACTTCGCTAAGCCATGAGCTTCATCTTCGTATGGGTTACTAGCCTCGTGTTGAAGACGACGTGATCGAGAGATGATCATGATCCGAATCCCTAATACGAGTTCTCAAAACTCGCTTCTCCGGAGAGGTATTCGTCAACCAATTGACGAATCCTTCATCCTCCACCTCAGAGGATTACCGGAGTTCGAATCCCCGGTAGTTTATCCGTTGTCAGAGCTCTAACTGTCGTCCAAACGACGCTCCGACGAGAGGAGAAGAAGCTGTCCAGAAAACTGGACAGCTTGGTGGAGGAGTAGGCGCTGGCCAAAACAAGGAAGCCAAGTGCTCACCTTTTCACCGAGGCCTAGGAAGATCACCGGAGGGTCGCCGGAGGATCACCGGCTGAAGCTTGGATGCCGGCAAGGACTTGGACGGCGGCACAAGAAGCTGGGCGGCAATGGAGTTGGGCGGCAATGAGGGTTGGGCGGCAACTCCTTGCTAGGGCTTGGATTAGGGATTAATTATCCATTAAGCCCTCTTTTATAGAGAACTAATTCTCTTAATGGTTATTGGATCATAACCATTAGGCCCGTTAACCCGCTCCATTAAGATAAGTTAAAATAAACCAAACCATGATGATTTATTTTAAGTTAAAATGAACCGAACCAACTTTTGGTTCATTCGTTTAAAATAAACCAAACCCTTTGGTTTATTCTCCTCCATTGGATTAGAACCAAACCATTTTGGTTCATCCATTATTGTAAGGGATCGTTTGAAGGCTAGAGGGGGGGGGGTGAATAGCTCTTTTCGTTTCTACAAAAATAATTAGCGGAAGCAAACACAAGTAATATATGTAAAAACAAAAACCAATGCTAACAAAGCCTTTACGTGGTTCGGAGATAACGCTCCTACTCCACGGCGATCCTTAAGGTGGATCAACCCAAGCAATTTCACTTTGAAGCTTTCTCTTTACAAAGACCTCCTCTTCTTACAAAAGATGACAATGAAGATTTGAGAGGAGAAAGGAGATTAATATACTTAGAAAGCTTGGAAAACTTGTAGGAGCTTAGAAGAAAGATCAGAATATAAGCATTAGGCTCTTCTTGCTCCCCTTGGGCTCTTTTTATAGGAAGGAGCCTCTTTTTCCCGTTGGAGGTCTATCAGTCGACTGATGACTGGGATTAGGAGCCGTCCGCCATCGCTAACGGAAGACTATCCGACCGCCAACAGAGCGCCGATTGATGCGCCAGAATGATCGCCGCTACGATCGGCCATTCGCTTCGATTTGTCACGGCACGATCGCCAATAATGATCGGCAGCCTGTAGCCGAATGAGTCGATCGGTTACCGGCCGATCGATAACCCCACCGATCGATAACGACCTTCCAAACTCTAATGCTATATTTTAAGGGCGATTCGGCCGACACCATGTTCCAATGATCACACACCTAAGTATGACTAATTCATACTTGAAAACATAACCTAAGCCTAGACTTAACCTTCTAGCTTCTCCATCAGCCTTGCGCCTCTAGGATTTCTCTGAGTCCACGACTCCATCCATGCGCTTGCCTTCAAAAGCTTCCTTCGGTTTCGTCATGCTTTGGGTTTCTTCTTTGCCAAAGTACGCTTGGACTTTATGCTGCCAAGACTACATGCTTGGACTTATGCAAGACTTTCCTTTGGTCTTCCTTTTCCAAGGATTTGCTTGGACTTTACGCCGCCAAGACTACATGCTTGGACTTATGCTGCCAAGACCTTTCCTTGACTTCTCTTTGCCAAGATCACACTTGGACTTGTCTTTTACCAAGTCTTCATACTTGGATTTTCCTGTCACTTAAACATGTATACAATTAGATCACAAACATTGCCTAACTTAGATGATTATCCAAACATCAAAATATATATAAATGCTTAGGGCATTGTTGCACCAACAATCTCCCCCTTTTTGATGTTTGGCAATCATTTAAGTTAGATCTTTAACACATAAACATATTTCAATATGAATTCTAACTTCAATGTCCCTTCTCCCCCTTTGACATACAACAAAAAGGGAAGAGGTTATTCAATAAGTGCAGGAAAGAATTATAATTAACACATCTTGAACAAAGGTATAAAATTGATATGAAGCTCCCCCTAAATCCAAGACATGTTTCATGATAAACAAAACATAAGCAATAGGCAAATATGTCCTAGTCTTGCACCAACAATTATATAAATAAGGGATTTAGCTCCCCCTAAACCAGTGCACCAAGAAAATCCGCCTTTCCATACAAGGTATCATATATATATTGTGGAAATTGTATAATGTCCAAAATTGAACCTTTTAACCGATGAAAAAACCACTTTCCATGACATCGTTCATTTGAATAAGCGTGATCAGCTGGACCATAGCGATCGGCGCAATACGCAATGATCGATATCGACAATCGAATTTCGAGTTTTGATCAAAGTTTGAAAATGCGTAGAAAATTACGTGGGTGTCCAAAAATCACGAAACTTGGCATACACATTCTATTCGACTAGTATAACATATGAAAAATATTAGACGAAAAACATGTTCATCAGATTAATGGATTGATACGATATTTAAAACAACAAAAATTATGACACAACAAGTGTAATTGTATCGTATCAACATTCATAACTGTCTATATTCTCAACTTCTAAACTTGATAAACAACAAATTGTAGGCACTAATAGAAGTGAATAAAAACAATTTCATATCATCAATCAAAAGTCATTACATAAGTAGGAGTTTATGCCGTACATACGGCCAAAAAGAAAATAACAAAGAAAACAAGCGATCTAACGATCGTCGTCCTCAGCATCCATCGGTGCCGATGACGAACCATCGTGAGGTGGGTGTCCAGGTGCAGCAGGGCGAAGAATCGCCAAGATGTCCTGCTGCTGCCGATGCACCTCTCTCACGAGGGAGAGGAGCTCCTGATGCTCTAGGCGCAGCTCCTCAAGACGTGTGTCCACCCGCTCCGCAAAAGCATCGAAGCGGGCACCGAGGGATGTGTCTGGTAGAACAGTATCGCCTGCAGCAGTCTCCCCTGCAGCACCATCCTCAGCAACACCTTCCGCAGCGGCATCCTCTGGTGCCGGAGCGGCACCTGCTACCCGCCGTGCTGGGTCCCAGAAGACGGATCCTCTGTCGGCCTTCAGGCCCGCCAATGAGAAACTCCGTCGAGTCATCTGATCATATTTCCTATTCATGATTTTAATGACTCCTATATTCACATCAATGCCTACAGAGCTGAGCCATTGAGTGAGGACATTTCCAAATGGTATGTGAATCTTCCCATTGTTTGGTCTTATGAAATGAATGATGCATTGGAAGGTATTGAGACCAATGTTAATGTCTAAGTATTGACGAAAGAAATGCATGAGAAGTAGGTGTGGAGGGCGAACCAAGGCCAAACCACGGGTAACAATGGGAAGAAGACAATGAGCAATGACCTTATAAAGGACATTGTCAGAAGCAGACAGTTCTTGTGATTGAAATAAATTGGTGTTCAAAGGTCGAGGATAGTGATAGAAGGTATCATGAAGGGAATCTAAAGAAATTTCCTAAAAGGGAGATGGAAGAGGTTCACTCCAAGATGGATATAGAGTGAAATCACTCTCGGAAGGAAGACATCCGAGAAAATCGGTCCAGATCTGGGATGAAATCAGATCGCTTATTTGAGCAACGCGAGTCCGGTATCTCAGCCCATCTCCAACCGGTCGTAGGTTGTTGAAAAATTCAGTAAGGAGGGTGATGTTTACGTGATGTTCACAGAAAACCAACGACTCAAGGTTGTAATGTTGGATGATTTGAACAATGTCGAAACAAAAGTCTTTAAGAAACTTGGAATCCATTGACCTAGGTGGAATAAGTTGGAATTTGTTTTTATGAAAAGTACTTTCAAGGGCAGAATTTGGAAATCTAGGATCAACAGAGGGTTTGACGGGCCTCATTGGCCTGGAGGTGCCCGGTGCGCTTAGTAGCAACATGCTTAATTCTAAATGGGCGAAAAGACAACAAAAATGCACAATGTAGGTTGATGATGCATGAGCAAGATAAGCATGGGTTAGTGAAAATCATAGGAACAAAACAAAACATTGATCATGAAAGAAAATATACCTAGGTGGCATGGTGAACAAGGATTAGTGCCGGACCACGAAACCCTAGCCAAGTGTCTGGACCCTAGAGCGCGACCGGAGGGACACGAGAAGTTTCTCGAGTTGGAGAGCACTGATTACGTGTCGATGAAGTCGCCGGAAAACAAAAGGGAACGGCAAAGAGGTGCGGTGGACGGTCGTCGGAAGAGGAAAGAAGGAGAGAAGTCGAGAGGTTCTGGCGAGTCGAACCGGTGGAAAGCTCCTAAAATGCGACACGGGCCGATCGCGTTAGGCGCCGAATCGATGGAGATCCCGAATCGACCAGTCGATACGAACTATTTCATACATGCTGGCCATCGCCATAAATGGCACGAATCGATGGTGATCAATCGAATCGACGTCAGATACGAACCATTTCAGATGCTGCGCCGATCCATAAATGGCGGTCAATGATGGTGATCGAATCGATGACCCGATCGCACGAACCATTTTCAGATCATGCGTCGGTCGATCGCTATAAATGGCGGTCAGCGACCGATAACGAACCGGGTGAGCTCGGTTCGATATTGGCGATCATCGAATGGCGTTAAGTACGGTCATCGATATCGATCGATAGCAATTTTGGCCAGATTTAAAAATTCATAATTAATTCAATAAAGATCAAAAAATCATGAAATTTCGTGGGTAATATTGTTAGATCATTTCCTATCAAGGAAAAATTAATTTAAAGGTATATTACCTCTAGATTTTGATATTGACACAATCTTGAGATTTTGCAAAAGTTATGATATCTTTGCAAAACTTTGTATCACTTTGGCTTATCAATAGGAATTTGTTTCTCAAGGTTTGATAGACATAGTTTATATTTTATTTTATTTGACATTTCCAATCATATTCTTGGAGCTATATGCACATTAATCGTACATAGGCCTTTCCAATGATTGGTCCAATGAAGGATTAATGTTTCTAGATGACACTTTGGTTCATAGTAATGCATCATAACAAGCATGATGAACCAAGTGCATCTCCCTAACATCTCACATGTTGTCTAGGTGGCTCAATACAAAAATCATGGTTTCCTAAGTGTTTTGTGAGATGGTTAAAGGTATAAATCCTAGTATTTCTATAGAATCATGCAAAAACTACACTTCTATTCTACAAAGCACATCCCAAGTTCTCTCCTAAGTGATGAAAATTCTAGTTCGGGGAGAGGCTTGGTAAAGATGTCGGCTAGGTTGGATTTAGATTCAATGTAATTAAGCTCAATGTCCCCCTTAGCCACATGGTCTCTAATGAAGTGATGTTTCACTTCAATGTGCTTGGTCCTAGAGTGATGCACCGGATTTTTGGTCAAGTTAATGGTGCTCACATTATCACAAAGTACTTTTATGTTGGAGTAAGTTAGCTCATAATCTTCTAAGGTATGTTTCATCCATAATAGTTGAGCTACACAACCACCCATAGCAACATATTCACCGGTGGTTGATAAAGCAACACAAAGTTGCTTCCTACTACTCCAACTAATTAGGGAGGACCCAAGAAATTGGCATCCACCACTAGTACTTTTCCTATCTAATTTGCACCCGGCATAATCGGAATCGGTATACCCAAGTAATTCAAATGACCTAGTTTTAGGGTACCATAGACCTACATTTAGTGTGCCCTTGACATATCTTAAAATTCTTTTAACGGCAACTAAATGAGATTCCTTAGCACATGATTGATACCTAGCACACATACCAGCCGCAAATAATATGTCGGGTCTACTAGCGGTTAAATACAAGAGGCTACCAATCATGCTCCTATAAAGGGTAAGATCTATTTGTTTTCCTTCACTATCACTATCTATTTTGGCATTGGTTGCCATTGGAGTTGACACTACCTTAGCATTTTCTAAACCAAATTTCTTAATCATTTCCTTAGCATATTTGGTTTGATAAATGTAAATTCCTTCACTAGTTTGTTTAACTTGCAAACCTAGGAAGAAATTTAATTCTCCAACTAGACTCATCTCAAACTCTTTTTCCATATTTTGAATAAAGTCTTCAAGAAGCTCATCATTTGTTGACCCAAAGATAATGTCATCAACATACACTTGGGCTACAAAAATGTCCTTAGATGTTGACTTTATAAAGAGAGTTTGATCTATACTACCCCTTCTGAAATCCTTGGAGATTAGGAAAGTTGACAATCTTTCATACCAAGCCCGGGGAGCTTGTTTCAAACCATATAAGGCTTTCCTAAGTTTGTATACATGGTTTGGATAGTCCATATTTTCAAACCCGGGAGGTTGTTCTACATACACCTCTTCCTTAATAAACCCATTTAGGAATGCCGATTTGACATCCATTTGATGGAGTTTGAAACCCATATAGGAGGCATATGCTAAAAGTATTCTAATGGACTCTAATCTAGCAACCGGGGCATATGTTTCATCATAATCAAGTCCTTCAACTTGATTAAAACCCCTTGCAACTAATCGTGCTTTATTTCTAGTGATATTCCCTTGGTCATCTAGTTTATTCCTAAAGACCCATCTTGTAGTAATAATAGTGTTTTCACTTGGTCTAGGAACTAACTCCCACACTTGACTCCTATCAAATTGAGCCAATTCATCTTGCATTGCTAAGATCCAATCCGGATCAAGCAATGCATCTTTAATGTTTTTAGGCTCAATTTGAGAAATTAGAGCTATATGACTAGTGGGGTCCCTATGGAATGACCTAGTCCTAACTCCTTGAGATAATTCACCCACAATTTGATCTAATGGGTGACTTTGATGAACTCTTATGGTTCTAGGAGGTGTATCAAGTTGAGTTTGATCATGATCTACTTCAATTCTATGTTCATTATCGGAATCATCCCTTACTTCCCCTTGATCCAATCCTCCCCCTTGATTATTATCCTCTAAGTTTAAATCTTGAAATTGTTTGGTAATTTCTTGATTTTCATTATTTATGTCATCATCAATAGGGGATTTTCTAGGGTATGTATTTGAAGTTTCATCAAATTGAACATTTGAAGATTCTTCAATCTTTTGAGTCCTTTTATTGTAGACTCTATATCCTACACTAGTGGATGAGTATCCAACTAGGATTCCCTCATCCGCTTTGGACTCAAATTTACTTAGGTTGTCTTTGGTATTTAAGATATAGACTTTACATCCAAAGACCTTAAAATAATGAATTGTTGGAATTGTACCATTCCACAATTCAAATGGAGTTTTTCCTAAAAACCTATGAATTAATACCCTATTTTGGATATAGCAAGCGGTATTAATCGCTTCCGCCCACAAGTAGCTAGGTAAGGAATATGCATTAAGCATTGTCCTAGCCGCTTCTTGTAGGGCACGATTTTTTCTTTCCACAACCCCATTTTGTTGGGGTGTTCTAGGACAAGAAAATTCGTGCTTGTACCCTTGTTCTAAGCAAAAAGTTGAAAAGTTAGAATTCTCAAACTCTCCACCATGATCACTACGGATCCGGTTGATTTTGAGTTTTCTTTCATTTTCTACTCTTTTGCTAAATCCTATGATTATTTCTAAGGTTTCATCCTTATTTTTCAAGAAAAACACCCAAGTAAACCTAGAAAAATCATCTACTATTACCAAGCAATATTTACTACCAATTATAGATGGGGTACTATGGCAATCAAATAAATCCATATGTAGCAATTCTAATGGTAAAGCGGTACTAAGTAAGTTTTTACCTTTGTGTGATGTTTTTGATTGTTTCCCTTCTTGACAAGCATCACACATCTTGTCCTTGAGATATTTGACTCTAGGCAATCCTTTGACTAGCTTCAATTTTGCTATTTTGGCTATATTCTTCATGTTTATGTGACCTAGTCTCCTATGCCAAAGCCAACTTTCTTCCTCTTTTGCAATAAGACACTTAGTGGAAGGATTAGTAGCATAAGATAAATCAACATAATATATATTTGATTTTCTAAAGCCTACTAACATGCAATCATTTATAGTTTTGTGTCTTATAAAGCATTTTGAGGAATCAAACTTAACATCAAAATTTGCATCACATAATTGGCTTACACTAAGTAAGTTAAATTTCATATTTTTAACTAATAGAACTCTATGAATAGCAAGATTGGGAGATACCTCAATGGTGCCCTTTCCTAAGATTTTAAGTTTGCCACTATTACCAAAAGACACTTTTCCTTGGCTAGTGTGGTTGATAGTGGAGAATTTTCTCTCATCCCAGGTCATATGCTTAGAGAACCCACTATCAACTATCCACAAGCTTGGATCTTCTACCTATGTCACATGAAAAACACAATCCTTAGGTACCCAAATCTTAGGACCACTAGCATTAGTTATAAATTTCTTTGGTACCCATGCTTTTCTCCTTACTTTTAATCATGGATTTTCTACTAACTAGGGATGCAAATGCTCCCTCTTTCTCCTTAGGTTTATATCCTAAACCGGCCTTATTGTAAATTGCCCTTTGGTCCTTGATAATCATATCTAGATATTTGGAACCATTAGTGAACTTTTCTAGGCATGTTCTTAATTTACTTATTTCTTTTCTTAACTCATCATTTTCATCCCTAAGAGTACACTTATCATCACTAGATGATTTATCACATGATGCATCTATATTCTTAAATGATTTGATTTCTAATTTTAGATCCTTAATCCTAGTTTTTGATCTATTTAAAGCATTTTGTAAACATGCAATAGTCTTATAAAGTAAATCTACTTTGGGTGAGTCATTTACCTCATCATCATCACTTGATGATGATTCATCACTTGAAGAGGAAGAAGACTCCTCGCTTGAGCTTCCGGTTTCTTCCAATGCCATGAGGGCTAAGTTCTGGGTTGAATGGCAAACTTCTTCACCGTCGGTAGACTCCTCCATACTTAGAGTGTCCCACGTTTGTGCCAACATCGCCTCCTTCTTCTTCTTATCCTTCTCCTCCTTTTTCTTTAGTTCCGGGCAATTGGGCTTTATATGCCCTTTCTTGTTGCAACCAAAACACGTCACGTTAGAGATAGAATTTGAATTGTTAGAAGATTTACCTCTTGAGGATTGAAACATCCTCTTTACATCCTTCTTGGTGAGCCTCCTTGACTTCCCACCAAATTTCTTGACGTAGTGTGCTACCTCACTTGCCGACAACTCATCCTCACTACTTGATGAGTCCTCCTCGGATTCGGATGAGGAAGACACCTCCTTCTTTTCCTTTTTCTTCTTCTCCTTCTTTCCTACAACAAGAGCTATACCCTTCTCTTTGGATGAAGTGTTAGCTTGTTCATGCAATTGAAATTCACAAAATAACTCATCTAATTTAACTAATGAAAGATCACTAGAGACCTTATAGGCATCTACCATTGAGGCCCATAAGGTGGTCCTAGGAAGGCTTGTAGTACATACCTCACAAGGTCTCGGTTGTCGACCTTTTCACCTATAACGTGTAGTCCGTTGACTACCTCCTTGAAGCGCCCATGCATTTGGCTCACCGTTTCATTTGTCTTCATAGTGAAGCTTTGGAGTTGGCCAATCAAAAGATCCCTCTTGGCCCTTCTTGTCTCTTTGGATCCTTCGTTGAGTTCGATGAGCTTCTCCCAAAGCTCCTTTGCGGAGTTGAATGGCCCGACCTTAGATAGTTGCTCCTTGGATAGACCACATTGAAGTGTGGTCGTTGCTTTTGCATTCGCTTGTGCTTTCTTGGCCATCTCTCTTGTCCAATCCTTTGTCGGTAGTGGTGCTCCGAATTCGTCAACCGGCTTCTCAAAACCATCTACAATGCTAAACCAATTTTCAATATCGTTCATTAAATAATACTCCATCCTACCTTTCCAATATCCAAAATCGTTGCCGTCGAAGAACGGAGGCCTCGCCGTGCTATACCCCTCTTGAAATGCCATCTTTGCTCCGGTTGATTGCTAGATCTTCCGATGCGATCCGGGCTCTGATACCACTTGTAAGGAATCGTTTGAAGGCTAGAGGGGGGGGGTGAATAGCTCTTTTCGTTTCTACAAAAATAATTAGCGGAAGCAAACACAAGTAATATATGTAAAAACAAAAACCAATGCTAACAAAGCCTTTACGTGGTTCGGAGATAACGCTCCTACTCCACGGCGATCCTTAAGGTGGATCAACCCAAGCAATTTCACTATGAAGCTTTCTCTTTACAAAGACCTCCTCTTCTTACAAAAGATGACAATAAAGATTTGAGAGGAGAAAGGAGATTAATATACTTAGAAAGCTTGGAAAACTTGTAGGAGCTTAGAAGAAAGATCAGAATATAAGCATTAGGCTCTTCTTGCTCCCCTTGGGATCTTTTTATAGGAAGGAGCCTCTTTTTCCCGTTGGAGGTCTATCAGTCGACTGATGACTTTCATCGATCGTACCGCCGATTCTAAGCTTACGACATGCCGGATTTGCGGGATTTCGTCATCGCTTAACGGAAGACTATCGATCGGCCACAGATGGCGGCTGATTCGATGATCGCTAAATATCGCCCGTAGCGATCGACTCGACCGCAGTTTGTGTCGATCGTTGCCAATAATGGCGCTCTAATGCTATATTTTAAGGGCGATTCGGCGACACCATGTTCGGTCGGGGCACACTCAAGTATGACTAATTCATACTTGAAAACATAACCTAAGCCTAGACTTAACCTTCTAGCTTCTCCATCAGCCTTGCGCCTCTAGGATTTCTCTGAGTCCACGACTCCATCCATGCGCTTGCCTTCAAAAGCTTCCTTCGGTTTCGTCATGCTTTGGGTTTCTTCTTTGCCAAAGTACGCTTGGACTTTATGCCGCCAAGACTACATGCTTGGACTTATGACGCCAAGACTTTCCTTTGGTCTTCCTTTTCCAAGGACTGCTTGGACTTTACGCCGCCAAGACTACATGCTTGGACTTATGCTGCCAAGAACTTTCCTTGACTTCTCTTTGCCAAGATCACACTTGGACTTGTCTTTTACCAAGTCTTCATACTTGGATTTTCCTGTCACTTAAACATGTATACAATTAGATCACAAAACATTGCTTAACTTAGATGATTATCCAAACATCAAAATATATATAAATGCTTAGGGCATTGTTGCACCAACAATTATGTCTTCATAAGACACGGCCCATCCATGCTTCCATTGCGACTGAAACGATTTCATGCTCGCTTTATGTTTGGTCCAACCAAACCTAGTTTCTCTCGGTCTGAGAATCCCATTCTCAAGCTCGTTTTAAATCCTTTGGATTACGCTCGTTGTGCGTGTGACCAAATAGGTTCTCGGTTTATGTTGGCCGTCTATAATTAACCATTAATTATAGAACGATCATGAGTGGCACCTAGTAGTACATCATGATCCCCAATTAACTGAAAAGATCAATGGTTGATCCAGAACTATTTCTGAAACCCTTCAGCAGCTTGAATGATTTGTGCCTCATTCCCTTCACTCATCTTATACCCACTTGGTTCAGGACATGGTCTATAGTGTCAGCCCCCACAAGGCTGACTACGTCACACCTAGCCCAAGTATCATTTCCTCGTCCTACGGATTCTAGTTACTCCACATGTATCGAAGAGTACCTTACTCTAAACATGTAATGCTTTGGCCAAAGACTTTAGTAACAATCCAACGAGAGGCCATGGGTATACATCTCCTCACAAGGAGTGGTGAATCCTTTATAGGCTATTCAAACACCTTCGATCACTTCGACTTATACCCAATCATCCCGGGTCCACATCTCCTTAGAAATGTTTGCTTAAGATGTCAAAGCATAAGTCTCCATGATCAAGATGACTTGAATACCGCAAGTCAAAGGAACATCACACTTAAACTACAGTAAGAACTTCATTGACATATCTATATATGCAGAGAACCATATGAAGTCTTACGGTTGGTCACTCTAATGAACTAGTTACCATAACTAGCATCCACGATCAACTCCGGACATCACAATGTCTCCAGCCAGTGAGAATCAGCTGCTTGGATACACCAAGGAGTATACCTCGTGCTAGTCTCGACAGAATTGATGGTGTCCAAATCCATCAATTCATCGACTAGGGATAATTCCGATACATCACAATTACACATGTAGAGATACTCACTAGTTGTGATCCAATCACAAATTCTGTCATGCTGTGAATCGCATCGTGGACATTCAGTAAATGAGTTTAAGATCCAATCAAATACATGAAACATGTATACTCAAATAGTGAATCTTCATTTATCATATAAATGGTTCATACATAAGGCGATTGCCTTAGGACATCTCTCATATATTACTAACAGACTCCCACTTGGCCTAATGCTAATCGCTACGGTATCCAATACCATAAGCTCGAACATGACCCTCAAACTTATTTTGAGGTAATGCCATAGTCAAGGGATCCGCTAAGTTCCTTTCAGTGGGAATTTTCTCGATTTGTATTTCGTTCCTACTGATGATCTCTCTGATAAGATGATAGCGGCGAAGCACATGTTTGGATCATTGATGAGACCACATCAAGTTCAGAGATGAACTTCTTGATCCAAACCGCTTCCTTTGCTGCTTCCAAAGCTGCAATATATTCTGCCTTAGTGGCAGAATCCGCTATAGTGTCAAGCTTGGAACCTTTCCAATTTATTGTGCCCCCATTCAAGGTGAACACGTATCCAGACTGAGACCTGGAATCATCCTTGTCTGTCTGGAAGTTGGCATCCGTATACCCGCGTATCACCATGTCCCCTTCTCCATATATTAGGAACACATCCTTAGTTCTTCTCAAGTACTTAAGGATCGTCTTAATAGCCGCCAAATGATCCATTCCTGGATCGGACTGGTATCTGCTCGTGACACTTAGAGCATACGATACATCGGGCCTCGTACATAACATAGCATACATGATAGATTCTATTGCGGATGCATAGGGAATCTTACTCATGCAAATCCTCTCGTCTTTTGTGCGCGAACACATAGACTTCGAAAGGTGTACCCCATGCCTGATGGGGAGGAAACCTTTCTTGGATTCCGACATGCTAAACCTCTTTAGTACTCGGTCTATGTATGTAGACTGCGAAAGACCAAGCGACCGTTTCGATCTATCTCTATAGATCTTAATCCCGAGGATGTAGGTTGCTTCTCCCAGGTCTTTCATGGAGAATGTCTTGGATAACCAAATCTTCACTGACTGTAAGATTGAAACATCGTTTCCTATAAGTAGTATGTCATCGACATACAATACTAGGAATACGACTGCACTCCCACTAACCTTCTTGTATACACAAGGTTCGTCTGGATTTTGTGAGAAATCAAACTTTTTGATCGTCTCATCAAAACGGATATTCCAGCTCCTGGATGCTTGCTTCAATCCATAAATGGACCGTCGCAATTTGCATACCTTGTTTTTATCAACCGATGTGAAACCCTCAGGCTGTATCATATACACGTCCTCGAGCAGGTTTCCATTAAGGAAAGCTGTTTTCACATCCATCTGCCATATCTCGTAATCATAATGAGCCGCTATGGCGAGGAGCATCCGAATGGATTTAAGCATAGCTACAGGCGAATAGGTTTCGTCATAATCAACACCTTGTTTTTGACGATATCCTTTCGCCACCAATCTAGCCTTATAGGTAATCACATTACCATCCATGTCGGTTTTCTTCTTGAAAACCCACTTGCACCCTATAGGCTTTATCCCTTTAGGTGGGTCAACCAAGTTTCAAACTTGGTTTTCATACATGGAATCCATTTCCGACTTCATGGCACCAAGCCACTTATCCCTTTCTGAACTTGTCAGCACTTCTTCTTAACTGGTAGGCTCCTCATCATCAATGAGTAACACGTCGTTCGATTCGCTTACGTGAAATCCATATCTCTCAGGAATATTGCGTGTTCTACCAGATCTACGAAGATGTGGTGTTACAATAGGTCCAGCCGATTGCTCATCACTATGAGTTGTCGGATGTTGTGCTTCACCAGGTATCTCATCAATGTCTATTTGAGTCTCTCGAGCCTCCTCAAGCTCGACGACACTCCCACTGTTTTCTTGCAAGAGAAACTCTTTCTCTAGAAACACAGCATGCCTTGAAACAAACACCTTTTGTTCCACAGGATGATAGAATTGATAACCCCTTGTTTCCTTAGGGTATCCAACAAATAGACATTTATCAGACTTAGCATCCAGTTTGTCTGATACAGTCCGCTTCACATAAGCAGGACAACCCCATATCTTCAAGTAAGATACATGAGGTTTCTTACTATTCCATATCTCATATGGAGTAGTTGAGACTACCTTGGTAGGCATTCTGTTTAACAAGTAAACAGCTGTCTAAAGTGCATAGCCCCAAAAGGACTTGGGAAGAGTTGCATGATTCATCATTGACCTGACCATGTCCAACAAGGTCTGGTTACGCCTCTCAGATACACCATTATGCTGTGGTGTAAAGGGCGGAGTCCATTGAGACAATATACCATTGTCTCTTAGATAATCAAGAAACTCTTGACTTAAGTATTCACCACCTCGATCCGATCGAAGTATTTTAATACTCTTGTCATGTTGTTTCTCTACTTCATTTCTGAATTCTTTGAACCTTTCAAAGGCTTCAGACTTGTGTTTTATCAAGAACACATACCCAAACCGTGAGTGATCATCGGTGAAGGTAATGAAGTAGCTATAGCCTCCTAATGCTTGAGTTGACATAGGTCCACATACATCAGTATGTATTAGACCTAGTAACTCTCCCACTCGTTCACCTTTTCCAGTAAAAGGTAACTTAGTCATCTTGCCTTTTAAGCATGATTCACATGTATCGTATGAATCCAATTCAAACGATTCCAGAATTCCACATCGGTGTAATTCGGACATGCGTTTCTTGCTTATATGGCCAAGACGACAATGCCACATATAGGAGTCTATTTGATTATCCTTTCGAGCACGCGTGTTGCTCGCTTCGATATTGAAAATGTCACTGGATACGTCCAACGTATAAATGCCATTACTCAAGGTTCCAGTTCCATAAAGTACGCCATTTAAAGTTATATAACAACAATTGTTACTAAACGTCAAATGGAAACCATTTCTATTTAAACAGGAAAGAGAAACAATGTTCTTTATTAGAGAAGGAACATAATAGCAATTGTCCAGTTCTAAGACTAGTACACTAGGGAGCTTCAGCAAATAAGTTCCGATGGCGACCGCAGTAACCTTTGCTCCATTGCCAACTCGCAAATTTGACTCCCCTCTGACAAGTCTTCTTCTATTCCTTAGCCCCTGTATGTCATTACATATATGTGAGCTACACCCAGTATCCAATACCCAAGTGTCCAAGGAAATAGAATGACAATCAATAACGAAGATACCTGAAGAGGATGGGGCATCGGATGCCTTCTTCTTCTTCATGGACTCAAGATAAATCTTGCAGTTTCTTCGCCAGTGGCCTTCCTTGCCACAGTGATGGCAAGTGCCCTTTTGCGCTGGTTCCGCCTTCTTTGCCTTTTTGTTCTTTCCTTTCTTCTGTTCTTTTGCCTTCCTCTTAGAACCTTTCTTTGAGCGCTGCCTTCTCCTCATGCTTCACAGAAGGCTCCACAGTCTTCAGCATATTGAGGAGCTCGAGAATGGTGGATTCCAATTTGTTCATCCGATAGTTCATCACAAATTGCGAGAAACTCTTGGGCAAACAATGCAGAATTAAGTCAATACTTAACTCATGATCCATCACAAAACCGAGGGTAGCTAGCCGCTCGATGTACCCGTTCATCTTTAGCACAAACTGCACTATAGATGAACCTTCTTGCATCTTCGTGGTGAAGAGGAGCCTAGAGACCTCAAACCTTTCAGATCTCGCTTGCTCATCGAACAACTCATGAAGATGGAAGACCATAGTATTAGCATCCATATGCTCATGCTGCTTTTGCAGCTCAGGTACCATCACCGCTAGCATGATGCAACTCGCCAGCTCAGAATCTGCCACATGCTTCTGATAGACCAACATTTGGTCTGGAGTTGCATCGTCCTTAGGACGGTCAGGAAGAGGCTCTTCAAGGATATATGCAAGCTTTTTCGCCTTGAGAACAATTCTCAGGTTTCTAAGCCAGTCCAGGAAGTTAGGCCCAGTCAGTTTGTTCGAATCCAAAATAGTGCGCAAATTCAAAGACGTCATGATCAATTTATTGACCTAGAAATACAAAACGAGCATATATGAGAAAATGATTTTAAAATGCATCAATATACATTTATAAATCCCATTCATTTTTCGAATTTCAAAAACCCCAAAATCACTTCGGGAGATCGTAGGTCCATCTCCGAATGGGCTGATATCCATCATAGTTATGAATAACCTTGGAGAGAGTCCAACAAGCCATTCATAACTACGAAGGTAGGTATCATCTATACCGATTACATATCACGTATATGCAACTATCACAATGTGCTTTCAACTAATTGAATGTTCACACATACGTTGGGTTGTTAACACATTAACAAGTATGCATCATATGCATAGCACCCAACTTCACCTCCCTTTACATCGACCTTGGAGAGAGTCCAACAAGCCGATGCTCCAGCTTAAAGCCAACCCATTAATCGGGAAATAGTTTTAATATGGTTAGAGCACATTCAACCAATTAGCCCAGCTTGGAGAGAGTCCAACAACCAAAGCTAACGATTGACCTCTGACTCTTACCATATTAGTATTAAACTATTCCATGGTTTGAACATGTTCGGGTTCGAGCCGGGCTTGGAGAGAGTCCAACAACCCAAACAAGAAACGGAACTCTGGTTCTAACCATATTAATGGAAGGTGTATGCTTTAATATTGTTTAAGGGTTTTTATGTCTCATCCTCTTTGCATGCAAATAACTATTATCTACATGGCATGGCATACATGGCATACATCTACATGTCACGACACGCATGGCATAATGTTATGCATCTAATGCAATTACATGACATACAATTATGTCATGTATATATTTCCTTATATGTCATAACTATTTATGGAAATAAAATATGTTTAAGATTTGATTTTCCAAATCAAATCATAATTAAATTAGGAAACAAATTTTTAAATCTAATCACATATTTTATTCATGGAATTATTTTATTAAGGAAAATCTATTTAGGAAACCAATTTCCTAAATCATTAAAACTACTTATGGAAATAAAATATTTTAAGATTTGATTTCCCAAATCAAATCATGATTAAATTAGGAAACAAATTTCCAGAATCTAATCAAATATTTTATTTATGGAAAATATCAATTTCCATAAATACTTCCAACTTTCCAAAAGTGGAAGATTTCCATAAATACTTCTAGACTTTCCAAAATTTAAAAATTTCCATAAATACATTATGACTATCGCAAAACGATTTTTACGATTATGTCGAAAACAACCTGGGCTCTGATACCACTGTTGGGTTTCCGGCACCGCGGCGTGTGTGTGTTCGATCACGTTTCATAAACATGAACACAGCGGAAGCAATAAAAATAATAAATCTACATTTATTACAACACACACAACACACGCATGCATATTACAACAAGTGTAGACATAACCGTAAATTTAAATTTGCAATAAAAGGAAATTTATCTACGTTATACCTTTCGTATGACGTGTAGCGGGAACGGCATCAACCGGAACGATCCTCGCTAGAATCATCTCTATCCGTATCCACGCCGAGTTCCTCGGGATGACTTCGCTAAGCCACGAGCTTCGTCTTCGTACGGGTTACTAGCCTCGTGTTGAAGACGACGTGATCGAGAGATGATCACGATCCGAATCCAAATTCGGATCCTAATACGAGTTCTCAAAACTCGCATCTCTGGAGAGATATTTATCAACCAATTGACGAATCCTTCGTCCTCCACCTCAGAGGATTACCGGAGATCGAATCCCCGGTAGTTTAGCCGCTGTCGGAGCTCTAACCGTCGTCCAAATGACGCTCCGATGGGAGGAGAAGAAGCTGTCCAGAAAACTGGACAGCTTGATGGAGGAGTAGGCGCCGGCCAAAACAAGGAAGCCAAGTGCTCACCTTTTCACCGAGGCCTAGGAAGATCACCGGAGGGTCGCCGGAGGATCACCGGCTGAAGCTTGGACGCCGGAAAGGACTTGGACGGCGGCACAAGAAGCTGGGCGGCAATGGAGTTGGGCGGCAATGAGGGTTGGGCGGCAACTCCTTGCTAGGGTTTGGATTAGGGCTTAATTATCCATTAAGCCCTCTTTTATAGAGAACTAATTCTCTTAATGGTTATTGGATCATAACCATTAGGCCCGTTAACCCGCTCCATTAAGATAAGTTAAAATAAACCAAACCATGATGATTTATTTTAAGTTAAAACGAACCGAACCAACTTTTGGTTCATTCGTTTAAAATAAACCAAACCCTTTGGTTTATTCTCCTCCATTGGATTACAACCAAACCATTTTGGTTCATCCATTATGTCTTCATAAGACACGGCCCATCCACGCTTCCATTGCGACTGAAACAATTTCATGCTCGCTTTATGTTTGGTCCAACCAAACCTAGTTTCTCTCGGTCTGAGAATCCCATTCTCAAGCTCGTTTTAAATCCTCTGGATTACGCTCGTTGTGCGTGTGACCAAATATGTTCTCAGTTTATGTTGGCCGTCTATAATTAACCATTAATTATAGAATGATCATGAGTTGTACCTAGTAGTACATCATGATCCCCAATTAACCGAAAAGATCAACGGTTGATCCAGAACTATTTCTGAAACCCTCCAGCAGCTCGAATGATTCGTGCCCCATTCCCTTCACTCATCTTATACCCACTTGGTTCAGGACATGGTCTATAGTGTCAGTCCCCACTAGGTTGACTACGTCACACCTAGCTCAAGTATCATTTCCTCGTCCTACGGATTCTAGTTACTCCACATGTATCGAAGAGTACCTTGCTCTAAACATGTAATGCTTTGGCCAAAGACTTTAGTAACAATCCGACGAGAGGCCATGGGTATACATCTCCTCGCAAGGAGTGGTGAATCCTTTATAGGCTATTCAAACACCTTCGATCACTTCGACTTATACCCAATCATCCGGGTCCACATCTCCTTAGAGATGTTTGCTTAAGATGTCAAAGCATAAGTCTCCATGATCAAGATGACTTGAATACCGCAAGTCAAAGGAACATCGCACTTAAGCTACGATAGAACTTCATTGACATATCTATATATGCAGAGAACCATATGAAGTCTTACTTTGGTCACTCCAATGAACTAGTTACCATAACTAGCATCCACGATCAACTCGGACATCACAATGTCTCGGACCCGGTGAGAATCACCGCTTGGATACACCAAGGAGTATACCTCGTGCTAGTCTCGACAGAATTGATGGTGTCCAAATCCATCAATTCATCGACTAGGGATAATTCCGATACATCACAATTACACATGTAGAGATACTCACTAGTTGTGATCCAATCACAAATTCTCTCATGCTGTGAATCGCATCGTGGACATTCAGTAAATGAGTTTAAGATCCAATCAAATACATGAAACATGTATACTCAAATAGTGAATCTTCATTTATCATATAAATGGTTCATACATAAGGCGATTGCCTTAGGACATCTCTCATATATTACTAACCCTTCTTACTTGCTTTTACTCCATTCTTATTGTAAGAAGAGTGATCTTGTTTGTAAAGGTTACCTCCAACTAGCTTGGTGCAAAGGAGAGACCAATAGTGATTGGCTTTGAAGGAGTGATTCACCTTGGACGAATCGGACCGTGGATTAGCGGCGTAGCCGTGAACCACGTTATACCATCGTGTTAGCGTTTTTTTTATTGTTTATCTTTTGCTTTGTCTATTTGTATTTGTATATTCCTCTTGCGCTAATCTCTTTGTAGACGAGCAAATACCGACATCCAACGTTCGAGGGCTATTCACCCCCCTCTAGCCGGCCATTTCGACCCCCAACATAACCAACATAATCCAATACACTAAGATCTCCAAATCAAAATATATCAAACATCAAACTAGTAATAACCGAACATAATCAACACCCGAAACAAAAAATACCACTCCAATCATAGCTCCCCTTCTTCCTTCAATGATCCGAGCTACACTTGCAACAATCGGCAAAAGACATTCACAGGAAGAACAATACCAACAAATCCGGTCTGTCCATCCCTTCCAGTTTCACAGCCAACACTTACAGCTCTAATACAAGAATATTAGCATATGAAGGTGATAGTATAGATCAGCTTACCAACCCTAGAATTGTCACTGGTGGCAATCCTCTCCAACTCTACCCTATTCAACCGCTCGAGACCACCGGTGTTGAACCCCGTTGGCAGCAAAGTCCCCAACAATCGGCAGCCACCCCTTTCATAGATTCCACCGTCCGCTGAAACCTACCACTGCCCAATATCCACAGTCCATCGGAAACCAACATAACCATCACTGCCATAGTCCCAAACATGAAGCTCTGGTTTGTGCCAACAGAACTCGCCGCTCCCGAGATCGAAGACGCGCGTCAACAGTCTCTGGATCGTGGAGAAGCAAAGGAGCACTAACTTCCTTCCCAATCGCCATCTGCTCCGGTAGAGGTCTCAGACGGTGGAAGGTCCTGTTGGGTTTCCGGCACCGCGGCGTGTGTGTGTTCGATCATGTTTCGTAAAAATGAGCACAGCGGAAGCAATAAAATAATAAATACTCCTATTTATTACAACACACACAACACACGCATGCTATTACAACAAGTGTAGACATAACCGTAAATTAAAATTGCAATAAAAGGAAATTAAACTACGTTATACCTTTCGTATGACGTGTAGCGGGAACGGCATCAACCGGAACGATCCTCGTAAGAATCGTCTCTATCCGTATCCACGCCGAGCTCCTCGGGATGACTTCGCCAAGCCACGAGCTTCGTCTTCGTACGGGTTACTAGCCTCGTGTTGAAGACGACGTGATCGAGAGATGATCACGATCCGAATCCAAATTCGGACCTAAAACAAGTCCTCAAGACTTGCTTCTCCGGAGAGGTATTCGTCAACCGATTGACGAATCCTTCGTCCTCCACCTCAGAGGATTACCGGAGATCAAATCCCCGGTATGTTAGCCGCTGTCGGAGCACTAACCGTCGTCCAAACGACGCTCCGACGAGAGGAGAAGAAGCTGTCCAGAAAACTGGACAGCTTGGTGGAGGAGATAGGCGCCGGCCAAAACAAGGAGACTATCGCTCACCTTGATGCAGAACCTTTTTTAGGGGATCACGGAGGGTCGCCGGAGGTTCACCGGCTGGAGCTTGACGCCGGCAAGGGTCTTGACGGCACAATCAAGCTGGGCGGCAAGGAGCTTGGCACAACCAGGTTGCCTTGGAGGCTAGGGTTTTGATTTTGGATTAGGGTTTAACAATCCCTTAAGCCCACTTTTATAGAGAACTAATTCTCTTAATGGTTAATGGATCATATCCATAAAGCCCGTTAACCCGCTCCATTAAGATAAGTTAAAATAAACCAAACCATGATGATTTATTTTAAGTTAAAACGAACCGAACCAACTTTTGATTCATTCGTTTAAAATAAACCAAACCCTTTGGTTTATTCTTATCCATTGGATTAGAACCAAACCATTTTGGTCCATCCATTACGTCTTCATAAGACGCAGCCCATCCACGCTTCCATTGCGACTGAAACAATTTCATGCTCGCTTTATGTTTGGTCCAACCAAACATAGTTTCTCTCGGTCTGAGAATCTCATTCTCAAGCTCGTTTTAAATCCTTTGGATTACACTCGTTGTGCGTGTGACCAAATAGGTTCTCGGTTTATGTTGGACATCTATAATTAACCATTAATTATAGAACGATCATGAGTGGCACCTAGTAGTACATCATGATCCCCAATTAACCGAAAAGATCAACGGTTGATCCAGAACTATTTCTGTAACCCTTCAGTAGTTCGAATGAATCGTGCCCCATTCCCTTCACTCATCTTATGCCCACTTGGTTCAGGACATGGTCTATTGTGTCAGTCCCCACTAGGCTGACTACGTCACACCTAGCCCAAGTATTATTTCCTCGTCCTACGGATTCTAGTTACTCCACATGTATCGAAGAGTACCTTACTCTAAACATGTAATGCTTTGGCCAAAGACTTTAGTAACAATCCGACGAGAGGCCATGGGTATACATCTCCTCGCAAGGAGTGGTGAATCCTTTATAGGCTATTCAAACACCTTGATCACTTGACTTATACCCAATCATCCGGGTCCACATCTCCTTAGAGATGTTTGCTTAAGATGTCAAAGCATAAGTCTCCATGATCAAGATGACTTGAATACCGCAAGTCAAAGGAACATCGCACTTAAGCCACAGTAAGAACTTCATTGACATATCTATATATGCAGAGAACCATATGAAGTCCTACGGCTGGTCACTCCAATGAACTAGTTACCATAACTAGCATCCACGATTAACTCCGGACATCACTATGTCTCCAGCCAGTGAGAATCAGCTGCTTGGATACACCAAGGAGTATACCTCGTGCTAGTCTCAACAGAATTGATGGTGTCCATATCCATCAATTCATCGACTAGGGATAATTCCGATACATCACAATTACACATGTAGAGATACTCACTAGTTGTGATCCAATCACAAATTCTCTCATGCTGTGAATCGTATCGTGGACATTCAGTAAATGAGTTTAAGATCCAATCAAATACATAAAACATGTATACTCAAATAGTGAATCTTCATTTATCATATAAATGGTTCATACATAAGGCGATTGCCTTAGGACATCTCTCATATATTACTAACAGACTCCCACTTGGCCTAATGCCAATCGCTATGGTATCTAATACCATAAGCACCAACATGACCCTCAAACTTACTTTGAGGTAATGCTTTAGTCAAAGGATCCGCTAAGTTCCTTTCAGTGGGAATTTTCTCGATTTGTATTTCGTTCCTACTGATGATCTCTCTGATAAGATGATAGCGGCGAAGCACATGTTTGGATCGTTGATGAGACCTTGGCTCTTTCGCCTGTGCAATTGCTCCATTGTTGTCGCAGTAGACCGGTATTGCTTCAACAATGGCCGGAATCACACCAAGTTCATGAACGAACTTATTGATTTAAACCGCTTCCTTTGCTGCTTCCGAAGCTGCAATATATTCTGCCTCAGTGGTAGAATCCGCTACAGTCTCTTGTTTGGAACTTTTCCAACTCACTGCGCCCCCATTCAAGGTGAACACGTATCCAGACTGAGACCTGGAATCATCCTTGTCTGTCTGAAGCCGCATCCAGATACCCGCGTATCACCATGTCCCTTCTCCATATATTAGGAACACATCCTTAGTTCTTCTCAAGTACTTAAGGATCGTCTTAATAGCCAATGATCCATTCTGGATCGAGTATCTGCTCGTGACACTCGAGCATACGATACATCGGGCCTCGTACATAACATAGCATACATGATAGATCCTATTGCGGATGCATAGGGAATCTTACTCATGCAAATCCTCTCGTCTTACGTGCGCGGACACATAGACTTGAAAGGTGTACCCCATGCACGATGGGCGGATAACCTTTCTTGGATTCCGACATGCTAAACCTCTTTGCTTTTCGGTCTATATATATGTAGACTGCGAAAGACCAAGCAACCGTTTCGATCTATCTCTATAGATCTTAATCCCAAGGATGTAGGTTGCTTCTCCCAGGTCTTTCATGGAGAATGTCTTGGATAACCAAACCTTAACTGACTGTAAGATTGACACATCGTTTCCTATAAGTAATATGTCATCGATATACAATACTAGGAACACGACTGCACTCCCACTAACCTTCTTGTACACACAAGGTTCGTCTGGATTTTGTGAGAAATCAAACTTTTTGATCGTCTCATCAAAACGGATATTCCAGCTCCTGGATGCTTGCTTCAATCCATAAATGGATCGTCGCAACTTGCATACCTTGGTTTTATCAACCGATGTGAAACCCTCAGGCTGTATCATATACACGTCCTCGAGCAAGTTTCAATTAAGGAAAGCTGTTTTCACATCCATCTGCCATATCTCATAATCATAATGAGCTGCTATAGCCAGGAGCATCCGAATGGATTTAAGCATAGCTACAGGCGAATAGGTTTCGTCATAATCAACACCTTGTTTTTTTGACGATATCCTTACGCCACCAATCTAGCCTTATAGGTAATCACATTACCATCCATGTCGGTTTTCTTCTTGAAAACCCACTTGCACCCTATAAGCTTTATGCCTTCAGGTGGGTCAACCAAGTTCCAAACTTGGTTTTCGTACATGGAATCCATTTCCGACTTCATGGCACCAAGCCACTTATCCCTTTCTGAACTTGTCAGCACTTCTTCATAACTGGTAGGCTCCTCATCATCAATGAGTAACACGTCGTTCGATTCCCTTACGAGAAATCCATATCTCTCAGGAATATTGCGTGTTCTACCAGATCTACGAAGATGTGGTGTTACAATAGGTCCAGCCGATTGCTCATCACTATGAGTTGTCGGCTGTTGTGCTTCACCAGGTATCTCATTAACGTCTATTTGAGTCTCTCGAGCCTCCTCAAGCTCGACGACACTCCCACTGTTTTCTTGCAAGAGAAACTCTTTCTCTAGAAACACAGCATGCCTTGAAACAAACACCTTTTGTTCCACAGGATGATAGAATTGGTAACCCCTTGTTTCCTTAGGGTATCCAATAAATAGACATTTATCAGACTTAGCATCCAGTTTATACGATCAATCCGCTTCACATAAGCGAGACAACCCCATATCTTCAAGTAAGATACATGAGGTTTCTTACTAGCCCATATCTCATATGGAGTAGTAGAGACTACCTTAGTAGGCATTACATTTAACAAGTAAGCGGTATAAAAGTGCATAACCCCAAAAGGACTTGGGAAGAGTCGCATGATTCATCATTGACCTGACCATGTCCAACAAGGTCCGGTTACGCCTCTCAGATACACCATTATGCTGTGGTGTATAGGGCGGAGTCCATTGAGATAATATGCCATTGTCTCTTAGATAATCAAGAAACTCTTGACTTAAGTATTCACCACCTCGATCCGATCGAAGTATTTTAATACTTTTGTCATGTTGTTTCTCTACTTCATTTCTGAATTCTTTGAACTTTTCAAAGGCTTCAGACTTGTGTTTCATCAAGAACACATACCCAAACCGTGAGTGATCGTCGGTGAAGGTAATGAAGTAGCTATAGCCTCCTAATGCTTGAGTTGACATAGGTCCACATACATCAGTATGTACTAGACCTAGTAACTCTCCCACTCGTTCACCTTTTCCAGTAAAAGGTAACTTAGTCATCTTGCCTTTTAAGCATGTATCGTATGAATCCAATTCAAACGATTCCAGAATTCCACATCGGTGTAATTCGGACATGCGTTTCTTGCTTATATGGCCAAGACGACAATGCCACATATAGGAGTCTATGTGATTATCCTTTCGAGCATGCGTGTTGCTCGCTTCGATATTGAAAATGTCACTGGATACGTCCAACGTATAAATGCCATTACTCAAAGTTCCAGTTCCATAAAGTATGCCATTCAAAGTTATATAACAACAATTGTTACTAAACGTTAAATGGAAACCATTTCTATTTAAGCAGGAAATAGAAACAATGTTCTTTATTAGAGAAGGAACATAATAGCAATTGTCCAGTTCCAAGACTAGTCCACTAGGGAGCTTCAACAAATAAGTTCCGATGGCGACCGCAGCAACCTTTGCTCCATTGCCAACTCGCAAATTTGACTCCCCTCTGACAAGTCTTCTTCTATTCCTTAGCCCCTGTATGTTATTACATATATGTGAGCTACACCCAGTATCCAATACCCAAGTGTCTAAGGAAATAGAATGACAATCAATAACGAAGATACCTGAAGAGGATGGGGCATCGGATGCCTTCTTCTTCTTCATGGACTCAAGATAAATCTTGCAATTTCTTCGCCAGTGGCCTTCCTTGCCACAGTGATGGCAAGTGCCCTTTTGCGCTGGTTCCGCCTTCTTTGCCTTTTTCTTTCCTTTCTTCTATTCTTTTGCCTTCCTCTTAGAACCTTTCTTTGAGGAATCAACTAACAGAACCGCCTTCTCCTCATGCTTCACAGAAGGCTCCACAGTCTTCAGCATATTGAGGAGCTCGGGAATGGTGGATTCCAATTTGTTCATCCGATAGTTCATCACAAATTGCGAGAAACTCTTGGGCAAACAATGCAGAATTAAGTCAATACTTAACTCATGATCCATCACAAAACCGAGGGTAGCTAGCCGCTCGATGTACCCGTTCATCTTTAGCACAAACTGTACTACAGACGAACCTTCTTGCATCTTCGTGGTGAAGAGGAGCCTAGAGACCTCGAACCTTTCGGATCTCGCTTGCTCATCGAACAACTCATGAAGATGGAAGACCATAGTGTTAGCATCCATATGCTCATGCTGCTTCTGTAGCTCAGGTACCATCGCCGCTAGCATGATGCAACTCGCCAGCTCAGAATCTGCCACATGTTTCTGATAGACCAACATTTGGTCAGGAAGAGGCTCTTCAAGGACATATGCAAGCTTTTCCGCCTTGAAAACAATTCTCAGGTTTCTAAGCCAGTCCAGGAAGTTAGGCCCAGTCAGTTTGTTCGAATCCAAAATAGTGCGCAAATTCAAAGACGTCATGATCAATTTATTGACCTAGAAATACAAAACGAACATATATGAGAAAATGATTTTAAAATGCATCAATATACATTTATAAATCCCATTCATTTTTCGAATTTCAAAAACCCTTAAAATCACTTCGGGAGATCGTAGGTCCATCTCCGAATGAGCTGATATCCATCATAGATAAGAACAACCTTGGAGTGAGTCCAACAAGCCATTCTTAGCTATGATGGTGGGTATCAAGTATACCGATTACATATCATGTATATGTAACTATCACAATGTGCTATCAACTAATTGAATGTTTACACATACATTGGGTTGTTAACACATTAACAAGTATGCATCATATGCATAGCACCCAACTTCACCTCTCTTCACATCGACCTTGGAGTGAGTCCAACAAATCGATGCTCCAAGTTAAAGCCGACCCATTAATCGCGAAATAGTTTTAATATGGTTAGAGCGCATTCAACCAATTAGCCAGGCTTGGAGTGAGTCCAACAACCCAAACTAACGATTGACCTCTGACTCTTACCATATTAGAGTTAAACTATTCCAATGATTTGAACATGTTCAGGTTCGAGCCGGGCTTGGAGTGAGTCCAACAACCCAAACAAGAAACAGAACTCTAGTTCTAACTATATTAATAGAAGGTGTAGGCTTTAATATTGAGTTAGGGTTTTTATGTCTCATCCTCTTTGCATGCAAATAACTATTATCTACATGGCATGGCATACATGGCATACATCTACATGTCACGACACGCATGGCATAATGTTATGCATCTAATGCAATTACATGGCATACAATTATGTCATGTATATAATTTCCTTATGTGTCATAACTATTTATGGAAATAAAATATGTTTAAGATTTGATTCTCCAAATCAAATCATAATTAAATTAGGAAACAAATTTCCAAATCTAATCACATATTTTATTCATGGAATTATTTGATTAAGGAAAATCTATTTAGGAAACCAATTTCCTAAATCTTTAAAACTACTTATGGAAATTAAATATTTTAAGATTTGATTTCCCAAATCAAATCATGATTAAATTAGGAAACAAATTTCCAGAATTTAATCAAATATTTTATTTATGGAAAATATAAATTTCCATAAATACTTCCAACTTTCCAAAAGTGGAAGATTTCCATAAATAATTCTAGACTTTCCAAAATTGAAAAATTTCCATAAATACTTCTAAATTTCCAAAATTTAGAAAACTTCCAGAAATACATTATGACTATCGCAAAACCATTTTTACGATTATGTCGAAACACAACCTGGGCTCTGATACCACTGTTGGGTTTCCGGCACCGCGGCGTGTGTGTGTTCGATCATGTTTCGTAAACATGAGCACAGCGGAAGCAATAAAATAATAAATACTCCTATTTATTACAACACACACAACACACGCATGCTATTACAACAAGTGTAGACATAACCGTAAATTAAAATTGCAATAAAAGGAAATTAAACTACGTTATACCTTTCGTATGACGTGTAGCGGAAACGGCATCAACCGGAACGATCCTCGTAAGAATCGTCTCTATCCGTATCCACGCCGAGCTCCTCGGGATGACTTCGCCAAGCCACGAGCTTCGTCTTCGTGCGGGTTACTAGCCTCGTGTTGAAGACGACGTGATCGAGAGATGATCACGATCCGAATCCAAATTTGGACCTAAAAACAAGTCCTCAAGACTTGCTTCTCCGGAGAGGTATTCGTCAACCGATTGACGAATCCTTCGTCCTCCACCTCAGAGGATTACCGGAGATCAAATCCCCGGTATGTTAGCCGCTGTCGGAGCACTAACCGTCGTCCAAACGACGCTCCGACGAGAGGAGAAGAAGCTGTCCAGAAAACTGGACAGCTTGGTGGAGGAGATAGGCGCCGGCCAAAACAAGGAGACAAAAGCTCACCTTGATGCCGAACCTTTTAGGGGATCACCGGAGGGTCGCCGGAGGTTCACCGGATAGAGCTTGGACGCCGGCAAGGGTCTTGACGGCAGCACAATCAAGCTGGGTGGCAAGGAGCTTGGGCGGCACAACCAGGTTGGGCGGCAACTCCTTGGAGGCTAGGGTTTTGATTTTGGATTAGGGTTTAACAATCCCTTAAGCCCACTTTTATAGAGAACTAATTCTCTTAATGGTTAATGGATCATATCCATAAAGCCCGTTAACCCGCTCCATTAAGATAAGTTAAAATAAACCAAACCATGATGGTTTATTTTAAGTTAAAACGAACCGAACCAACTTTTGGTTCATTCGTTTAAAATAAACCAAACCCTTTGGTTTATTCTTATCCATTGAATTAGAACCAAACCATTTTGGTCCATCCATTACGTCTTCATAAGACGCAGCCCATCCACGCTTCCATTGCGACTGAAACAATTTCATGCTCGCTTTATGTTTGGTCCAACCAAACATAGTTTCTCTCGGTCTGAGAATCCCATTCTCAAGCTCGTTTTAAATCCTTTGGATTACACTCATTGTGCGTGTGACCAAATAGGTTCTCGGTTTATGTTGGCCGTCTATAATTAACCATTAATTATAGAACGATCATGAGTGGCACCTAGTAGTACATCATGATCCCCAATTAACCGAAAAGATCAACGGTTGATCGAACTATTTACGTAACCCTTGAGCTCGAATGAATCGTGCCCCATTCCCTTCACTCATCTTATACCCACTTGGTTCAGGACATGGTCTATTGTGTCAGTCCCCACTAGGCTAACTACGTCACACCTAGCCCAAGTATTATTTCCTCGTCCTACGGATTCTAGTTACTCCACATGTATCGAAGAGTACCTTACTCTAAACATGTAATGCTTTGGCCAAAGACTTTAGTAACAATCCGACGAGAGGCCATGGGTATACATCTCCTCGCAAGGAGTGGTTAATCCTTTATAGGCTATTCAAACACCTTCGATCACTTCGACTTATACCCAATCATCCCGGGTCCACATCTCCTTAGAGATGTTTGCTTAAGATGTCAAAGCATAAGTCTCCATGATCAAGATGACTTGAATACCGCAAGTCAAAGGAACATCACACTTAAGCCACAGTAAGAACTTCATTGACATATCTATATATGCAGAGAACCATATGAAGTCTTACGGCTGGTCACTCCAATGAACTAGTTACCATAACTAGCATCCACGATTAACTCCGGACATCACTATGTCTCCAGCCAGTGAGAATCAGCTGCTTGGATACACCAAGGAGTATACCTCGTGCTAGTCTCGACAGAATTGATGGTGTCCAGATCCATCAATTCATCGACTAGGGATAATTTCGATACATCACAATTACACATGTAGAGATACTCACTAGTTGTGATCCAATCACAAATTCTCTCATGCTGTGAATCGTATCGTGGACATTCAGTAAATGAGTTTAAGATCCAATCAAATACATAAAACATGTATACTCAAATAGTGAATCTTCATTTATCATATAAATGGTTCATACATAAGGCAATTGCCTTAGGACATCTCTCATATATTACTAACAGGTCCGATCGTCGGCGATAGAGAACCAACCACTGGCGGGAGTGAAGGGATGGCGACGGGCGGTTCGACAGCTTCACACTGAGCGACATGTAGAGGCATCCCTAGGACGGCGGCCATGGGCAGTGGCACGGCGACAGCGGTTGTTATGGACGGTGCGCGAAAGAGATGGCGACGGCGGAGATGCAGCCTCGGTGAGGAAATCACGCGAGAGAGAGGATTGGGAGGGGAAAGAAATGACGCGATCAGGAAATAAGGGGAAAACGGAAGAAACGGCTCGGCTCGCGTTAAAGGGGAGAAGACGAGTGGGTTTTTAACACTAAGTGGTTGAGTTAGCCTAGATCAAATCCGAGCTAATCCAACTTGACCTAACACCCATTTAGGCTTTGACCTTCCTCCAAACGGTCATACAAATCCCTTTTTTAAAAATTTTGAAAAATTCCACAAGATAATTCCCAATTAGCAAGGGATTTTTTTTTCCGGTATTTTACATTCTCCCCCACTAATAAAAATTTGGTCCCCAAATTTCATACTTACATACGAGAACCCACTCAAGAGATTTCTTGAACTACTACATGCCTCAAGTGATCAAATGAGGATATCGAGCTAGGATAGTATCTTCCAGCTCCCAAGTAGCCTCCTCATCGATATGATGCTATCATCCAACCTTTACGAGTCGGATGGTTTTCGTCTCACTACTGTCGCTCCTTGCGACCCAGGATCCACCCTGGAATCTTCTCGTAAGTTGCATTGGACTGAGGTAGAATTCGGAACCTCTTTCAGAACATGATCAACATGTGACATGCATTTCCTTAGTATAAAAACAGGAAATACGTTGTAAGCACCCACAAGTTTCGGAGGTAAAGCCAACCGATAAGCTACACCTCCATAATCCACGACACAATATCTGAATAGATCATCCAACGTCTAAATGATACACTCAGACTGTTCATCTATCTGTGGATGAAACGTTGCACTAAGCTGAAGCTCTATGCCCATAGTCTGGTGCAGACTCTGCCAAAATCGCGAGGTAAATCGTGAATCCCTATCCGATATGGTACTTAAAAGTACCCCCATGCAATCCGATAATCTTCCGGCAATACAACTCTGTCGAACGATCCAATGGGTACGACCCACGTATACAAAGGAAATGAGCTGATTTGGTCATTTGATCCATACTCACCCAAATCGCATCATGTCCTTTATGGGTCCTAGGCAATCCCATAACGGAATCAATAGTGATATGCTCCCACTTCCATTCCAAAATTGGAATTTCCTGGAGCAATCTAGCGGGTTTCTAATGTTCAACCCTCACCTGCTGGTATAGTATATATCCAGCAACAAAGTCTGTGGTATCTCTCTTCATACCATTCCACCAGTATAAGCATTTTCAATCTCAGTACCTCCAAGTACCAACAAGGTACATAGCCCATCTCGAATGATGTGCTCTCAGTAGCAACTCTTCCTTAACTGGATGCGTGTCCAGAACATACTATCCCTACCAGAGATGGGGAATTGTTTTCTCAAAAGAGGAGTCCACCAACTATTCAAAATCCACTCTACCACACACTCTGTAAGTGCATGGAAGACTATAGCGATCAATCTCACTTGTTACAACTGTTTACGTACCAGCAACTCTCTAGTAGCTATCGAGTAGCTGGTTAAAATCCCATGAGCATTCCTGCTCCATACATCTGTAAATCCAGATAATAACTACTAAAGTCACGTCATGCATATGACAGACTATCTCGTAGTTTCTTAACTGACGTAGACATAAGATATGCCTCATTCAACTGCATCGAAATCGTTCTGATCCCTAAAACGATACATTTGAGTACAACATCCTTTTATCCACTCCGAAAGGATTAACTAGTACTCGTGTAAAAGTTAACCGCCATCTAGGTCCTTTAAACTGGTTTCACCAGCTTCCGACTAAATGATTTCCAACATCACCTTTGTCAAACAAGTCTGTGGTACAGTAATGCTAAGACATTCTATCCACATCTACAGTACTAACCAAACCATACAAGGTAAACCACCATCAACGGTGGTCGAGTGCGCAACTCCAACTACCACAATCAACAGTGGCCAGGTTACGCAATTTCAACAACTACAAAAGGATCCAACAGTGACGACTAAATTGTTAATTAGTCCAGCAACTTAATCAAAATTCATACAATTCATACCAAGTATGAAATTGTCATCTCCACACACCTACATCCCCTTTTTCTCTAGGCTAATGATATATCAATCATCACAACGACAATGATACTTATATGACACCATGTCACTACCATATCAATGCTCCAGTCATAAACCAACCCTAGAGTATACACAGGTGTCTTTAGCTGATCTAAACAGATCATTTATCCTCAACGTAGGATATTTACTTTCAACAATTATCGCATTCTATCATCGATAATCGATGCATAATTTCAAAGGTTCATCCCTCTTTTATCAAAGTGTTCTGGATCCTTCTCAAGGAGGAATACTAGGATAGATAAATATCCCTTTCAACTTCTCCTATAATTACAACTTACATTCTTCCAATTTCTATAGTGTTTAGCAACATTGATACCAACAACACTATCACCCGGTACGTGATATTCGATACCAGAACTATTTTCCGCAATCATTTCGATCGCCTACTCCACTTGCCTATGCAATGGTAAGCTTTAGAGTTCATCCAAAACTATATCCGAAGGCTCTTGGATTATACGCACATCCGAGAGACATATCATACCATACTTCCAACAATTTGACCATCCCTAAGGATATGTCTACAGTAAAAGTATGTCTATCAAAGTCTAAGGGTCTCCCTTGACTTTTTAATTGTTGGTCCACTTCTCACCTGACGGTAGAGATACCACTGACCTACAAGTCGATGTAAAGAACCCTTCTAATCCAAACAAAGAATGTTCTAGACAAAGATACCTGTAAACTACAAGTATCTCTCAATATATTAACTCAGAGGGTAAACTAGAGTAATACCCTGAACAATCAATTATCTGTCGATCCGATCTAAAGGTTCCTTGCAAGTCTCGGCCTTTCTCCGAAGAGAAGAACATCACATCCAACAGTCCACGACAAAGCGGTCGCATTTCTACGATAAATGACCCGAGGATTTTCCCAGGTCGTCTAATCTCATCACTTAATCCTACGAGCTACAACTGTAGAATACTGAATAGATACGACCATCGTCGTATACTCTTTCCTCTGTACTAAGAAAATCACATCTGGAGGTAACTATTGTCGTCTGCATGAGTCTTCTACGATCTTTTCTACTGATACTGCTGCGTAAGTCACTTCCCTTAAAGGGAAGTATCATGGAACTCCAACCACGCCTGAGGTGTAGATTGCTGCTGATGAGATAACCCAATCTTCTATGTTGATCTCTGCTGTCGAGACGATGCATCTTCCTCTCGGAATACCATCGATAGTCTTCAACTGAGTCTTCAAAGTACACCTCCTCCACTGTACTAGTTGCTCACAATAGCAACAACTAAACTGATCCAACGGATAATCTAACTTCGCGTGTCTTCATGATCCGCACTGCATGCACACAATCCCTTAAGAGTCTTTGTTCTGATTTTGTTGATATCCACAAGAACATTCTGATAATCTGCGATTGGTCTTCTATAATCAAAAAATAGCTCAAAGCCTATGACTCCGATCTTGCTCCTTTATCCCACAGTCAGAGACTCCTGACTCTATCAAATTGAACTGCAATATTTTCTTACCGGTCTCCAACTCTTAAACCCTTGTACGGAGTCATTTCTAAACTCATGTCTCAATCCAACATCTTCCGGTAGGATCCGGTAGAAGATCCCGGCATCCTTATCCAACTATAAGCCAATAACTCTGGGTGGCTTAAATCATCCATTCATCTTCTTGAGCTATTAGGTGGTCGTAACCTCTGCGAGTCTCACGACTCTGCACAGTACACTATCGCTAACCGATCACCCTTTCTTGAAGCTCAAGAATTCCTTATAATGTGTCACTAAAAGTGACACGGGGAAATACTCTCTTTCAACATCACTGAACCATGATCAAGTGATGTTTTATTTCCCGAAGATTATTTCCTACATTTATCACCAAATATCGGCTTGATCCCGATAATGGTATGCAAACAACTCTTCTTTCTCGGTATAACATGAGTTAAGTACTCAAAAGTACTCTCAAAGTTATACATCTCAGTACGAACAACTCAGGGATAAAATCCCTATGAAACACTGTAACCTAGCCTTCCGCTATCTGCATCACAATAGTCTACAAGTCTATTCATTACCCATAGGTAATGATCTGACTAGCACAATTAGTAGAAATCTCTAAGACTGTAGTCTCTGATTTCCATAATAAATGTGACGACTTGGCCCCTATTTTCCGACTCGGTATCAGTCGGCTCTCAAAGGTAAATCACCTTCTCGACACAGGTTCAAGACTCACAGACTTAACAGATCGTTCCCGTGGTCAACTCATACCACGGTTACAAATAATAACCAACACACTACAGGTTATTCCCTGGTATAAACATCTAAATGCATAACCAACATAACCGGGAGTATAAACCCTAAAGGTCACTCCGGTTGGTCGCCTCGGTGGATGACCCCTACTACAAGTATGCACAGGTGTCATAACTCTACTGTATACACCTACTGATCAAGTTTAGATAAATATCTACTAAACCATAAGTTATCAAGAATTCTTACCTCGTGCTTCTTGGAGCTCAGGGTGTTGTCCATCTCATATCAAAAACCAAAATAGAATAAATCGACTCCCGAGAATCCAAGACTCGACACGAAAATAACATTGTATGACATCGCAGAACCTAGGGCTCTGATACCACTAAAGTTGTCATGCCCCGAAAGCATGCCGAGCCGAAAATCAAACGGACGACATCTCCCCTATACGTGGCAACATTTCGGGTTAATACAAGGCCCATAGGCCCACAATAACAACAATATATAAATATATAAACAACCACAACAACATAACAACTAATTACAACAACTACACAGTGGAAACATAAAAAACAACAACATCAATCCCACACATGCATACCGGTATGACTAACACCTCACAACATGAAACCTCGACAAAATCCGAATATACAACATGTACATCATGAAAACTCCAAAATACAATACACGACGGACGGAAAGCCCAAAACAAACATAGGAGCCTCGAAGGTGAGATGATATGTCAGCCAGCAGTGCTCCAAGCCGTCACGAAGACTTCTACCTGTTACCTGGGCGACAGAAAAACCCAGGGTCCGTTGGGGTGGTGAGTAAAACTCAGTAGGTAATAGAAAAACATGCATATATGTAATATCACATGTATTTCAACAACATAATCTAGAGGTACAACAATTATATCAGCATAGTATATAAATACAAGCATATACCGTCTAACTGAATGAACAACGTAAAATGCAGACATACCTGAAGTCTGCTACGCTACTCTGATCCAACCTGAACATATATCCAACATATATATAAAACAGGAAGAGTAAGATCAACTCACAATATAGTCAAGCTATAGGTCAAGGTATCTAATAGTCTGTCCAACACATACCAGCATCCGACACAATCATATAACAAATGCAAGAAACATGCATGAATATGATGTACACCCAAATGCAACAAGCATAGTACAATCAAATGCAACATCACAATAATCATATATATATAGACCGCATCTATATATATATTAATCACAACCATCCATATATATATATATACATGCATATATGTATATATATATGGTAATATGCAAAGCGCCATCAGATACGGCAATGCAGCAGGCATGGTCATGCCTGCTCACCCCTACTCGCTACCACGACCCCAGTGTGGCCTAGGTGGCACGACATGACAACTGTCCCAACTCACACCAACCACTGCTATAGAGTGGCCGAGTGGGCAGTATGATCAAGTAGCATATGAGCATAAAGAGCTCGCTACACAACGGGGGTCCCTGCTGCTGGCGACTCCGACTAACACTACCAATGAGTGGTCGAGTACCACGCACCCAGGACAACTGCACGCAACTCCAATTACCACCATCTATAGTGGTAGAGTGCGGCACAACAAATGCTCTGCCCTCACACCAGTTACTCCTCGGGGAGTGCTCTGGGAGGCAAGATGACTGACGACTCTCTCAACCCCAAGAGAGACTATGTCGTCAGAATGCATGCATATGACATGAGTATGTTGTCACTCGTACAACCATCTACCACAGACTCTCTGTTCAACAAAGAGTCGTATCGATCTGATCGATACACTCTCTATTCTGTACAGAGTCGTACTCAACTGATCGATGGACTCTCTATCCTATAGAGAGTCATTCACAACTGATCATAACTCTCTATCCAATAGAGAGTCATACTCAACTGATTGACGCACTTTCTATCCAATAGAGAGTCGTACTCAACTAATCATAACTCTCTCTCCAATAGAGAGTCGTACTCAACTGATCAACGCACTCTCTATCCGATAGAGAATCGTACTCGATTGATCATAACTCTTTCTCCAATAGAGAGTCATACTCAACTGATCGACGCACTCTCTATCCGATTGAGAGTCGTACTCGACTAATCATATCAAGTTGGGACCACCGGTCCGCAGCGACACACTAATCAACCTTAACTTAACCATTACACAACTCATGGTTGGTAACAGTATGCAACATACGGGTATTGGAAATAAATCCTACATTTAGGGCATTAACTATCCATAGATGACCTTTTTGCCAATTTATAATTTTGGTCATCACCCGTACTGACATTTTCACCCTACTAAACATCTAAGCCAATTTACATCACATCTATAACTCCTAAATCATGATAGGGTATATGTGATATCAACAATTGAGCATAGATACATCCAACAATAAGTTCAAGCATACGATAATAAGAGCAGGATCAAGGTAACATGAACATATAACATGCTCATATCTATGTCTAAATCTAAATGCAATTACATCTACCGGACCAAGTAGGAAAATTACCCACCTGATACGAAGCTCGAATAATCCTCACGGCCGTGGACCTGCTTCGTATCCCAAACCTACACAATAATAATAAATTATGGTTAAGTACAAGTCTCTGATAATTGTACGTACAAAATACTAATTCATTCTATATTCTCATTCTTTTCCCGAATACATTTTAACCACACCGATCATATACAACCGATTCACCATAACCAACCCATAATGAATCGCCAACATCCTCAAGATCAATTACGGTGAATATATCCAACCACACTTACTTCACCCATCACAGCTCCCTAACAGAGCATAACCAACATAATCCAATACACTAAGATCTCCAAATCAAAATATATCAGACATCAAACTAGTAATAACCGAACATAATCAACACCCGAAACAAACAATACCACTCCAATCACAACTCCCCTTCTTCCTTCAACGATACGAGCTACACTTGCAACAATCGGCAAAAGACATTCACAGGAAGAACGATACCAACAAATTTGGTTTGTCCATCCCTTCCAATTTCACAGCCAACACTTACAGCTCTAATACAAGAATATTAACAGATGAAGGTGATAGCATAGATCAGCTTACCAACCCTAGAATTGTCACCGGTGGCAATTCTCTCCAACTCTGCCCTATTCAACCGCTCGAGACCACCGGTGTTGAACCCCGTCAGCAGCAAAGTCCCCAACAATCGGCAGCCGCCCCTTTCACAGATTCCAACGTCTACCGAAACCTACCACTGCCCAATATCCACAGTCCATCGGAAACCAACAGAACCATCACTGCCGTAGTCCCAAACATGAAGCTCTGGCTTGTGCCAACAGAACTCGCCGCTCCCGAGATCGAAGACGCACGTCGACAGTCTCTGGATCGTGGAGAAGCAAAGGAGCACCGACTTCCTTCCTAGTCGCCGTCTGCTCCGGTAGAGGTCTCAGACGGTGGAAGGTCCGATCATCGACGATAGAGCACCGACCACTACCGGGAGTGAAGGGATAGCGACGGTGGTTCGGCTGCGCCGCGACTTATGGCGATACAGAGGCGACTCGACGGCGACTATGCGCGGCACGGCGATTGTTGTTGTGGACGGCGCGCGAAAGAGATGGTGACGGCGAAGACGCAGCCTCGGTGAGGAAATCGCGCGAGAGAGAGGATCGAGAGGGGAAAGAAATGACGCGATCGGGAAATAAGGGGAAAATGGAAGAAACTGCTCAGCTCGCATTAAAGGGGAGAAGACGAGTGGATTTTTAATGCTAAGTGGTTGAGTTAGCCTAGATTAAATCCGAGCTAATCCAACTTGACCTAACACCCATTTAGGCTTTGACCTTCCTCCAAATGGTCATACAAATCCCTTTTTTAAAAATTCTGAAAAATTCCACAAGATAATTCCCAATTAGCAAGGGATTTTTTTCGGTATTTTACAGAGCTACTTGACTAGTAGGATCCCTATGGAAGGATCTAGTCCTTACTCCTTAGGATAGTTCTCCTACAACTTAGTCTAAGGAATGATTTTGATGAATCCTTAATGTTCTAGGAGGTGAATCACATTCAAATTGATCATGGTTATTCTTTCTTCTTTCATCATCAGAATCTCCTCTTCCTCCCCCTTGATCATTACTTCCTAGTCCTCCCCCTTGATCATTACCCCCCAAAGTTAGATTTTGAAGTTTTTGGGTAATGTCTTGATTTTTATCATTGATATCCTTATCAATGGAGGATTTCCTAGGGTGAGTACTAGTAGATTCATCAAATTGAACATTTGAGGATTCCTCGACATTTTGAGTCCTCTCGTTGTATATTCTATAACCTCTACTAGTGGATGAGTATCCAACTAGGATTCTCTCATCTGTCTTAGACTCAAATTTTCTTAAATTGTCTGTTGGTGCAATCGTCCTAGGTCACGATTGATCGGACTCGAGTTTGACTCGAGTAGTATTTTGATGTTTGACAATGAGTTGACCATTGTTTGACAATGGGTTGATTATATGGTTGACATGGGATTAACCATATGATGAAGAAGTTCAAGTGGGACACTTGGCAGGGAAAGTCCAAGTCTTAAATACTTGGCAATGGAAAGTCCAAGTCTTGGGTATTTGGCATGAAAAGTCCAAGCATGGGTCTTGGCAATGGAAAAGTCCAAGTCATGGGTACTTGGCAATTGGAAAGTCCAAGCATGGATCTTGGAATTTGGAAAGTCCAACATGGAGTTGGAAAGGAAAGTCCAAGGGTGTGATATTGGCGGCGTATAGTCCAAGCTATAGTCTTAGCTCCATAAATCCAATGTTTGGCGACGTAAAGTCCAAATGTGTGTCTTAGCAGTGTAAGCCCAAATGTGCCTTAGCAGTGTAGACTCGATTAGCATGAAAATAGTCAATGGAAGCACCTGAAGTCTAGCGTATGGATGAATAAGTCATGGATGACTTAGAGGGATCCAATAGGCATGAAGCTGATGGAGGAGGCTATAAGACTTAGGTCTAGGCTAAGGGTGGTCTAGCAAGTATGAGGGGATCATACTTGGAGTAAATCTCATATTTGAGGTTTAGCAGTCGATTGGGATCATGAACTAGTCGACTAGTAAAGTGTTTTGACACTTAGCAGCCAAGTCAACTCTAAGCAATCTAATGGAATTATGACCACGACCGGCCTCGGGAGTCGATCGGCACTGATCGCGGGCCAAGCGGGCCTCTGCAAATCAATCGCCAACTTTGGGGCGCTGATCGTTGAGCGATCAACTTCCATGTAGAGTAGTCGACTGTTGTTTGTGGCCATAAGCACAAAAAGTTCTGCAGTTGACTTGGCAGTCGACTGAAGGGGCAGCAGTTGACTTGGCAGTCGACTGAAGGGGCAGCAGTCGACTGCTAGGGTTTGGCAGTTGACTGATCAGCTATCCGTTGGAGTTTTTTAAGCATTGATTTAGCCATTATGAGACAACGACTATAGGAGTAGTCGAATGCTAAGCGAAAATCAGCCCGAGTTGCAGCTTTATAAGGAGCTCGAAGAGGAGGATTTTGGCCATAGTTTTGGGGGTGATTTGAAGGGGAATAGTTGGTGCTTTCCAGTCCTTCAAAGTCCTTCCAAAACAATCAACAAGCAAGCAATCCAAAGTTCTTTGTGTAAAGTTTTCTTTACTTGTATTTGTGTATTATTTAGTTTACTTGTTGTATTTCATTGTATTACTTTAGTAATCACTTGTACAAGGTTTCTTCACCTCCGGATTGTTCCGAGAAGGAGTGGTTTGATTAGTGGTGGTGTGCATCACTAGAGCTCGCTATTGAGCTCGCCCCGTGGAGTAGGAACTAAGGTTTTGAACCACATTACATCTTGTATTTTGATTGTTCTTGTGTGTTTGTGTTTGTCTTCATATTGCATTTCTATATTCCGCTGCATCAACAAGTATTGTAGATAAGCAAGCACGCTATCGAATTCCATCAAGCGAAGCATGTGATTAATGATTCCTCTACAATTCATATCAGAGCCCGGTGGCTCTCAAAAAAAGAAGACGCTCTGATACCCTACAATTGGTATCTTGGAGCTCTTAACCAGACTCATTACTGCAAGAGCAACGCTAGAGGGAAGAAGGAAGATGGAGGAGCCAAGTCTTAAACGAAGTCATGACATTAACACTCCACCATCGTATGAATTTTATGGAATTGGGGGCTTTGACAAATGGAAGGAAAGTATAGAAACTTTCCTCATGATGAATATCGAAGATTGGTTCATCTTGGTTGAAGGTTTCGAACTCCCTAGGGATAAGAAGGGAAATGTTCAAAAATTGAAGAAGTGGACCCAAGAGCAACGCCAAAAATTCAAGACTGAGGTTAAGGTAACACAATTTTTCGAAAATTTAATCCCTAATGATATTTTGTCCAATCTAGGTGAATATCAAGATGCTAAGGAACTATGGAGCAAGTTAGTCAAGTTCCATGAAGAGCTCGCACCGGTCCAAGATAAGGAAGAAGAGGAGTGTTCATCCTCTCAAGCTCAAGAAGAAGAGAGTACGTCATCATCCCAAGATCTTGAGGATTTGGAAGTTGAGAGATGCTCAACATCCAAATCGAGGAGGAAATTGAAGAAATCTCCACCTCTAGGATTGAGAGGAGGAGATTAGATCACCAGAGCCGGAGCAAGAGCAAGAGCAAGAGCAAGAAGAACCATCTACCTTCGGGAGAGATGAATAACCCACTCCGGTTCCTACCACCAACCTAGGTAATTCAAGCATTTTGATTAAAGATAAAAAATCATATTGTATGATTTGAGTGTAGGGAGCAAGGACAGTACAATAGCAAGTGTCCAAAAAGAGTCAAGAAGACTCAACTGGTGCCAAAAATTCATGAAAAGCCTAAGGATATTGGTGCCTCAACAACTAAGAGCAAAGAGCACATTGTGTGCTTCAAGAGAAATCAACAGGGCCACTATAGAAGCCAATGCCCTAGGGGAAGGAAGCAATCCAAGGGCAAAGAAGGAGCTACACATGTAGGGGGAGCTAAGGCAAATCCTAAGGTAAATTTAAATAATGCTCATTCTTTAATTAATAGGAAAAAAGCATTCTAAGAATTTTGTTGCTATTGTTCATGAACAAAAGCTTGCTAAGAATAGATTTTATTGTTTAGATGCTAAATCATGCGATATTAGGGTTAAGGACAAATCTAGAATAAATAACCCTAGAACAATTCTACCTAAGGAAGTCATTAGGAAGGTAGAAAACCACTTAGGCATTAACCCTAAGGAGGGTAGGCATATGCCTAGGAATAATAAAAATACTCAAAGAAATAATTGGCCCACCAAATTTGAGAAATTAGAGTTAGAAAATCAAGCCTTGAGGTCAAGGCTTGAAAAATTGAAGAAGACCCTTGCAAGAATGACAAACTGTCAAAACCTAGGGTCTAGAAGACGAGAACAATCTAGGGGCAAGAAAGGTTTGGGTCACAAATCTAAGCCCAAGGAGACCTACCATAGTGTTCCATTCAATTTTGGAACCATTTCTAGGTCTAGGAAAACTAGGGGAATCATCCCTAAGGTTAACCATGGTAGGTGCCTAGTGGCTAAGGTTTCTATGAAACCTAGGAAGGCCACTAAGAAGATCACAAGGGAAGTTATCCCTAGAGTTAACCTAGGCAAGACCCAATTGACCAAGGCTTCCAAGCCTAAGAGGTTCATTAGGAAGGTATCAAGGGAGGTCATCCCTAGTGAATACCTTGTAATCCCAAGGAGCTCCAATAGGTATTGGGTTCCTAGGAGCATGATTGATTCACGCTAGATGGGTTAGGTTGTGTCAACCTTGAATGGATGGGTAGTTAATCTAACCATAGCAAAGTTGGTACTTTAGTACATTTTCAAGGTTATTTGATACCTTGGAAATGAGGGTTAATTTCATATCCTATAGGATTTTAGGATGTGCCAATTAAATTTGAGAAGTTTAAAAAATTGATCAAATTGGCACGAGTTAGGTTTTAGAGGTCATTGTGTGTCATTTTGTGTTTTTGGCACACTTGGGAGATTGATCCATTATGGCAAATATGGATTTAATTCTAGAAATGGCAATTTGAGCTTAACACTTAGGTATTATATACCTTTGTATTTTATGCATGTCATGCTTTGTTTGCCTTGCCATGTCATAACATCATATTTCATTTAATTATTTAAAATGTCGTTATAATGTTTAGGTTTTATGTCATGTATATTTAGGTTTATGTTATATGCCATGACATCATGATTATTGGCACATGCTTATTTATGCTATCATTATATGCCATAATCATCATTCATGCATTTAGATTAATTAAAATTGATTTAAGGACTATGACATGATTTGAAGTCCCATGTATAAGGGAATCAAATAGAGTTGATTATAAAAATGCATGAAATCTTAGATTAGGAAGAACAAAAACTCACATCTCACATTACATTGACATGTGTGTGTATTGATACACCCTAGACACATGTGATATGTTAGGAAAATGAGTTAAGTTCAAGGTGCATCGTTCTTGCATCTAGATGAACTCAAACTCATCTTATACCATGGATGGATCATGGGGGAAAGCTAATGTGCAAGTCATATGTATTGAGCCCATAGTCCATGGTTCAAAATAGGTTTTCAAAAATATTTTAAAATTATTTTAGAAAACCTTGTTGAAGTCTATCTTTTGATAGCAATCACCATTGAAAAAGTTGATACAAAGTAGGTCAAATACATTGAAAGTTTCAATGTTTTTAAACTTTGTATCAATCTCACTATTTAATGGGTATTTTATTTTTTAAATATTTTTTACCGATTGTATCTGACATAAGTATTATACCTATGAAGTTTCATTATTTTTCAAATTACATATATTTACTTATGAATTTTTGAAATTCGAATTCTGAACTTGATTTCTGCATTTGCAGAAATCAATCGACTGCCACCTTGGGCAGTCAACTGGCATTGAGTGCAGTCGACTGCCACCTTTGTCAGTCGATCGGCGTTGAGTGCAATCGACTAGTTGCTGACCGAGTCGACTGCCAAGTCTAATTTCAAGCAAACAAGGTTGTTTAGCCCATGTTTCAACCATTTTAGACTACCCTAACTACTCCTAACCCTAGGATATACTTTGGAAAGCATTAGAAGGGTGAAAATTCATTGTATATGGATTAGGATAGTTGTTTAGGGTAAGAATCAAATTTTAAGGTGAGTAAAAGTTCAAGTTTGAACTTTTAGCCTTATTTTTGATGGTTTAGTGTTCCTATATGCTAAGGGACTCTCCAAGGACATTGTTGGTGCAATGGTCAAAGGAGAGCAAGTCATTAGGGGGAGGTTATCCATCGTGGGATGATGGATGTGTATTCCTCAAAGGGAGAGACATGAAGGGTTTTGGAAACCCTCTTTGTGCTCACCAAAGAGGGAGAAATGGAGGAGTGAGGATTGCCTCTCATTTAGTGATATGGGACTTATCAATAGAAAGAGTTAAGGCATCCTAGATGTTTTTGGACCAAGGGGGAGATTGTAAGATCTCATTGGTATATGAGACATTGATACCCTTGGGGAGTCTTTTTGATGTATGCCAAAGGGGAAGAAGTGAGGTTTAAGTTAGGTTAACCTTCACTTTGCTTTAGCATTGGAAGTGTTTAAATTTAGATTATTGTTAGCCTAACTTAAAGGTATTGTCAAATATCATAAAGGGAGAGATTATTAGTGCAATTGGCCTATGTCATGATTGACCGGACTCAAGCTTGACTCGAGTAGTATTTTGATGTTTGACAATGGGTTGACCATTGTTTGACAATGGATTGATCATTGTTTGACAATGGATTGACTATATGGTTGACATGGGATTGACCATATGATGGAGAAGTCCAAGTTGGACACTTGGCATGGAAAGTCCAAGTCTTGAGTACTTGGCAATGGGAAAGTACAAGCATGGGTCTTGCCATGGCAAAGTACAAGTCATGGGTACTTGACAATGGAAAGTCCAAGTCTTTGGTACTTGGCAAGGAAAGCCCAAGCATGGGTCTTGGCCATGGTAAAGTCCAAGTCATGGGTATTTGGCAATTGGAAAGTCCAAGCATGGGTCTTGGCATTTGGAAAGTCAAACATGGAGTTGGCAAGGAAAGTCCAAGGGTGTGATATTGGCGGCGTAAAGTCCAAGCTGTAGTCTTGACAGCATAAGTCGAATGTTTGGCGGCGTAAAGTCCAACTGTGTGTCTTGGAAGTATAAGCCCAAATTTGCCTTGGCAATGTAGACCCGATTAGCATGACAATAGCAGATGGAAGCACCTAAAGGCTAGCATATGAATGAATAAGTCATGGATGACTTGGAGGGATCCAATAGGCATGAGGCTGATGAAGGTGGCTAGAAAGCTTAGGTCTAGGCTAAGGGTGGTATAACAAGTATGAGGGGATCATACTTGGAGTAAACCTCATATTTGAGGTTTAGCAGTCGATTAGGGTTATGGACCAATCACTGATCAATTGTTTTGGCACTTGGCAGTCGTGTTGACTCTGAGCAGTCGACTGGGATTATGACTAGTCGATTGGTTGGGTGTCGGCTAACGCTCGATAGTTAACTGCCAGCTTTGGGCAGTTGACTGGCCGAGCAGTCGATTGCCATGTAGGGTAGTTGACTGTTGTTTACAGCCGCGAGCATAGAAAGTTCAGTAGTTGACTGGGCAGTCGATTGACGGGGCATCAATCGACTGCTAGGGTTTAGAAGTCGACTTATCGGCTATCCATTGGAGTTTTTCCAGCGTGGATTATGTCGTTGTGAGACAACGGCTACAGGAGCAGTCGACTGCTAGGTATGGGCAGTCAACTGCTAGGCAAAAATCAGCCCGAGTTACAGCTTTATAAGAAGCTCAAAGAGGAGAATTTTAGCCATGGTTATTGAGGTAATTTGAAGGGGAATAGTTGGTTCTTTCCAGTCCTTCAAAGTCATTCCAAAGCAATCAACAAGCAAGCAATCCAAAGTTCTTTGTGTAAAGTTTTATTTACTTGTATTTGTGTATTGCTTAGTTTACTTGTTGTATTTCATTGTATTACTTTTGTAATCACTTGTACAAGGTTTCTCCACCTCCAGATTGTTCCGAGAAGGAGTGGTGTGATTAGTAGAGGTGTGCATCACTAGAGCTTGCTATTAAGCTTTCCCTGTGGAGTAGGAACTAGGGTTCTGAATCACGTTACATCTTGTGTTTTGATTGTGATTGTGTGTTTGTGTTTGTCTTCATACTACATTTCTATATTCCACGGCGTTAACAAGTATTATAGACAAGCAAGTTCATGTTCGAATTCCATCAAGCGAAGCATAATGCTATTCACCCCACCCTCCTAGCGATCAACGATTCCTCTACATTGTCTTTGGTATTTAAAATATTGACTTTACATCCAAAGACCTTAAAATAGTGAATTGTAGGAATTGTGTCATTCCATAATTCAAAATGTGTTTTACCTAAAACCTATGGATTAATACACAGTTTTGGATATAGCAAGTGGTGTTAACCGCTTCCACCCACAAGTAGCTAGATAAGGAATATGCATTATGCATTATCCTTGATGCTTCTTGTAGGGTATGATTTCTCCTTTCCACCATCTCATTTTGTTGGGGTGTTCTAGGACAAGAGAACTCATACTTTTACCCTTCTTCTAAGCAAAATTTTGAAAAATTATGATCACTATGGATCCGATTGACTTTGATATTCTTTTCATTTTCAACTCTTTTGCTAAATTCTATGATTATTTCTAAGGTATCATCCTTATGTTTCATAAAATAAACCCATGTATACCTAGAAAAATAATCAACTATCACTAAACAATATTTATTGTCATTTAATGAAGGGATGCTATGACAATCAAATAAATCTAAATGCAATAGCTCTAAGTGTAATGAAGTACTAGTTAGAGTTTTACCCTTGTGTGATAATTTGGATTGCTTTCCTTCTTGGCATACATCACACATTTTGTTTTTGATGTACTTCACTTTTGGTAGCCCTTTAACTAGATCCAACTTGGATATCTTGGCAATGTTCTTCACGTTGATATGTCTAAGTCTTCTATGTCATAGCTAACCTTCTTCTTTTGACATGAGACACTTACTAGAAATGTTAGAAGCATATGAAAGATTACCATAATAAATGTTTGATTTCCTATATCTAACTAACATGTAATCTTCTAGGCTTTTGTGTTTAATCAAACATTTAGATGATTTAAACTCTACATGATAACTGGCATCACAAAGTTGACTCACACTAAGTAGACTAAATTTCATGCTTTTGACTAATAAAAATTTGTGAATAATAATTTTAGGGGATACCTCAATTGTACCTCTACCTAAGATCTTGAGTTTCCCACTATTGCTAAATGACACGGTTCCCTTTTTAACATAATCGATTGTGAAGAACTTGCTCACATCTCTGGTCATGTGTCTTGAGCAACCGCTATACATAATCCACATGCTTGGTCCACCTACCTAAACAACATGAAAAATAAACCCCTTAGGTACCCAAATGTTTGGACCGGTAATATCATTCAAAAACTTCTTTGGAACCCAAGCCTTCTTAACCTTACCCTTAATTATTGCATTTCTATTTATTAGTGAGATGTATGCAATTTACTTATCCTTAGGTTTATATCCTATACCGACCTTGTTATAAATGACCCTTTGGTCCCTAAGAATAATGTCAAGATATTTTGAACCACTAGTAAATTTTTCTAAACATGCTCTTAATTCACAAACTTTATTCTTAAGATTTTCATTCTCCTTTCTAAACATGCAAGAATCACTGCATGAAAATTCTTCATTCCTAATTGCCTTAATTTCTACCTTCAAATCCTTGACCTTAGATTTTAATCTATCCAATGCATTCTTAAGGTAAGAAATAGTCTTATACAATAATTCTACTTGGGGAGAATTCTTTACCTCATCGTCACTAGATGAAGATTCGTCACTTGATGAAGACTCTTCTTGGCTTAAGCTCTCGGTGTCATCTCCCAATGTCATGAGTGTCATATGGCATGTGATGTGGCAAAGATCATCATCATCAGATGAGTCCTCCACACTTTGAGTGTCCCATGTGGTTTGGGCCACCATAGCCTCCTCCTCCTTCTTCTTCTTGTCCTTCTTGTTGGTGCAGTAGGCACCAAATAATCGAATCTGAATTTTGATTATGGCAAAGACCCAAAGTTAATGTCATATTGTTGTCTAATGAACTAAACCAAGTGTGCAGGATTGATTAAGTTGAGCTGAAGGTCGGCGACACCCGGAGAATCTCGGATGGAGAAACCGTGGTGGTCGAGCGACACCGGGAGAACTTCAAAGGGAGCCGAAGAACCCAAGTGAAGTCCGGAAGCTGAGCTACAAGTCACTAAAGGCTAAAAGGTAAGCTCGAGTGTGAGTGAAGGTAATGTCGGGTCTTCTATACAGGGACATCCTTAGGCGGTGATCCGACTAAGACTTCCCGTGGAAGGACTAAGTCGAGATCGGATGGTAAGTGGTCGTCAAATTTACTTATATTGTTTTTATTTCGAGCTAACTCTTTAGTGTAGTTGAGAACCCTAGCCACCAGTCGACTGTTGACTTGTAGCAGTTGACTACTGGGCATCAATCGAACTGATAAGGGTAGCAGTCGACTACCATTTGAATTTTCAGCTTCAATGAGAGTCAAACCTCATCCTCTTATCTTGGGGTGAGGTGGCCTTCTTTGTGGGATCTCAAGCTCAACATCCACTAGGTTGAAAGGCTATAAAATGAGGAGTGTTTCACACTATTTTCATTCATTCCAAGCCTCCAAAAATGCTCCCGCAATGCCGCTCTTCTACGACGACTCTACGATGATGAAGCATTGTCAAAATGTCGATGACACGACTACAAGTTCAAGATCAGATCATCGTCGGTAAAAGCTTTCTTAGAGTTCAATTTGATTGTTTGTACTTCTCTTCTTTATCGTTTTATTTTCCTTAAGAGGAGAGGTGGGCTTGTCCCTCTTCCTCAAGCTTTGTTTTCGTGTATTCATGTCTCCTACCTCCAACGAGGAGATGTTTTAGTACATTGCCCTCCATATACGATCTCGGATCGTAAGGGCCTTGGATTAGTAGCCGGTAGGCTATGGACCAAGGAAAATCTTTTTGTGTACTTTACTTTTCCGTTGTGCAATTTACTCTTACTAGTGTTTTAATCGAACCAATGAAAGATTTGTTGCGCGCTATTCACCCACCCCCCCTCTAGCGCTCTTTTTTGATCCAACAATTGGTATCAGAGCGGGGGCGCTACGATTTGGTGCTACCACCAATCTAACACTTGTTTTAAGTTTCTTTTCATTTTTGGTTTTGTGATTCGTAAGTTTTAAGCATTTTTCGTTTCATTAAATTCTTTCTCCCACACTACTAATCCATGACGAAAGTCTTGGCAACCTTTTTGTCATTTTTGTTTTTGTGAGATCTTTTCTTCTTAAATTGCCCATCTTGAAGGGTTTAGCACCGCCTGACCCCCGTTTTACAATGGAGATGACTTTCGTTACTAGAAGGGTCAGATGGAGTGCTATTTAAAAACCCAAGTAGAGATGTGGATCGTAATTCAAACCGGATTCACACTTCCGATTAATGAAGATGGTGAATCGTTGGATTACGATCAATGGAAAAATGCCATGAAACGCCAAGTGGAAGCCCATGCCAAGGCTACGCAAATCCTACAGTGTGTCTTGTCCAAAGAGGAGTTCAACCGCATCGGCTCCTTTATCAGCGCAAAGGACTTGTGGAATAAGCTCATTGAGCTTCATGAAGGGACCGCGGACACCAAGGTATGTAAGAGGGATTTGTTTTTAAATAAATTAGACAATCTAAAAATGCAGGATCACAAAACTGCCACTCAACTACATGCGCGAATCCAAGACATCATCAACGGTCTTCACTCGATCAGGCAAGCCGTAGAGAATCGGGATCTAATAAGGTACACACTTAATGAATTCCTTAGGACCACCTTGTGGGCATTCATGGTTGATGGCTACAAGGTTTCTAAGGACCTTTCTAAAATTAAGATTAGATGAGCTCTTTTCCAAATTCGAACTTCACGAACAAACTAACATGATCCGGGCCAAGAGAGGTATTGCATTGCTTGCAGGTCAATGAAGAAAGGAGAAGACCAAGCCACCTCCCGAGCAAGAAGAAGGATCCGAATCCGAGGATGAACCCAAGTCTGAATCTGAAGAAGAGACCACAATAGTTAACATGGTGCAAAGGATAATTCGAAAAGAAAGGGAGAAGTCAAATAACAAGAAGAAGGGGGACTTCAAATCAAAGATGAAACCAAAGCAAAAAGGATCTAAGAAGGCTTTTCAAGCAACTTGGGACGACAAAGAAGAAGGCGTCGGCTCATGGAAAGACCGAAAGAGTCAGAGTCAGAGTTCGAAGCCGAATACGAATCCAACTCCAACTCTGACTCCGACTCCGAGGATGACTTCGAGAAGAGACTCAAAGCCGGGTCGAAAGAGAAAATTAAGGTAAGTCGTTCGTTAATCGCCAATCTTTATCATACAATTAAAATGTTTAGTAGAAAACTAACTAAGTCCGAGTCTAGGGTCGAGTCCTTTCTTGAGGAGGTTGAAACCCTCAATCAAGAGGCCACTTTAACTTCTTCTACTAGTCAAGTTCGAGAGGAGGACTCAACTCGAGTTGAAAAACTTGAATAAGAGAACTCTCCCTTGAAAGGACAAGTCCAAGAGCTCAAGGCTCGGTTGGACAAGTTCTCTATGGGATCCAAGAATCTTAACTGACTTCTTAGAACTCAGAGAGTTGTGTACAACAGAGTTGGACTTGAGTTTAGTTCAAAGACTATGAATAGATCTTATATGTCTATCGTAAATCGTAGTCATCAACGAGTCCAAGCATGGGTCCCAAAGGTTTTGTTAAACTCACATATAAGGACCAATAGGTATTAAATTCCCCAGGATCAAGTCCACTTTGTGTATAGACCATATTGGTTCAATGGTCCACGGGGAGCTAATACCAAAATAGTATACCCACTACCCTAGCATCATCAATCTTTTTGTTTTACTTTTTAGAATGACTAGATAGAGAAAATAGTTAGTCAACTCTTGACAACATAGTATCAGGATGCGGCGAGATGATAGTTCATTAGGGAAACAAAGTCTCGTGTATTCGAGCTAGATAAGGCGTATCTAGCTTGGTGTACTTGGCTGAGTTGAACTAGCAGAAGCTACCTGACCATATCCTAAACTAGTTAGACCAGAAAGTAATCTTAAGTGACTCGAGTAATCATTGTCCTGAACTTGGCTTTGTCTAAGGAAGTGGTCGTTGTTCCGATCAAAGAAGGCCCCTGTGCCTTGCCACAACCTGGAAGCCAATTTCTTGAAAAGCTTATTTGATGAACTAAGGGTTAAATCCGAATCTAACCCAAGGTTGACTAACTTTAATCAAGTAAAAATCATCTCACAAAACATATAAGGTGAACACATTTTGAGACACATAGAAAGGGTGAGATGTTAAGGAATAATTATAATATACACATAACATAACTTTTTCAAAATGCTACCTATTATCTCAACTATTACACTTAACGAATAATTACAACACTATTCGGATAATACTGTACTATAACTCTTTAGGCCAAAGTTTAGCGCCCCCTAAATATCTTATACATCATATATTTGACTAGGGGGGAGAGCAATCTAACCCAAAGGATTATATTACAAAACCTTTAAAAGTTCTCTTTGAAAATAAACTTATAACTATTCTGAAAATCAAAATTATGTTTCAAAAACTTATTAAATTGTTGGTGCAGAGGGATATACCTCGAACCAATCTATTTAACCAAGTAGAGACGCATACTTGGACTTAACAAATCTATTCGATTTCATTTCTAAATGCATGCTTATAACATGGTGTTTTTAAACCCCTATTTTATATAAACACCCCATATTTTTTTTATTCATGGAAAAAGGGGAATAAGAGCGAAAGTTAAGGGGAAGTAACAAAAATTTAATTTTAAAAATTAATGTATCCCTTTCAAAACTCACCTAGGGTTAAGGGGGAGTTTTCGAAAAAGCACTTATCATTTACTTTACTTGTTTTATGCTTTAAATTTCCCTTAACTTTGTGTCGATTTGCCATAGATCAAAAAGGGAGAGATTGTTGGTGTAATAGGCACCAGATAATCGAACCTGAGTTTTGATTATGGCAAAGACCCAAAGTTAAGGTCATATTATTGTCTAACGAGCTGAACCAAGTGTGCAGGATTGATTAAGTTGAGCTAAAGGTCGGCGACACCTGGAGAATCTCAGATGGAGAAATCGTGGTGGTTGGGCGACACTGGGAGAACTTCGGAGGGAGCCAAAGAACCCAAGTAAAGACCGGATGCTGAGCTACAAGTCACTAAATGCTAAAAGGTAAGCTCGAGTGTGAGTGAAGGTAAGGCTGGGTCTTCTGTACGGGGACATCCTTAGGCGGCGATCCAACTAAAACTTCCCGTGGAAGGTCTAAGTCGAGATCTGATGGTAAGTGGTCGTCAAATTCATTTATATTGTTTTTATTTCGAGCTAACTCTTTAGTGCAGTCAAGAATCCTAGCCACTAGTCGACTGCTAGCTTGTAGCAGTCGACTGCTGGGCATCAATCGAACTTATAAGGGCAGCAGTCAACTGCCATTTGAATTTCTAGCTTCGATGACAGTCAAACCTCATCCCCTTATCTTGGGGTGAGGTGACCTTCTTTGTAGGATCTCAAGCTCAACGTCCACTAGGTTAAAGGGCTGTAAAATGAGGAGTGTTTCACACTATTTTCATTCATTCCAAGCTTCCGAAACACTCCCGCAATGCCGCTCTTCTACGACAACTCTACGACGATGAAGCACTGTCGAAACGCCGATGACACGACTACAAGTTCAAGATCATATCGTCGTCGGTAAAAGCTTTCTTAGAGTTCAATTTGATTGTTTGTACTTTTCTTCTTTATCATTGTATTTTCCTTAAGAGGAGAGGTGAGATTGTCCCTCTTCCTCAAGCTTTATTTTCGTGTATTCGTGTCTCCTACCTCCAACGAGGAGGAGACATTTTAGTGCATTACCCTCCGTACATGATCTCGGATCACAAGGGCCTTGGATTAGCAGCCAGTAGGCTCTGAACCAAGTAAAACTTTTTTGTGTACTTTACTTTTCCACTGTGCAATTTACACTTACTAGTGTTTTAATCGAACCAACGAAAAGATTTGTCGCGCACTATTCGCCCCCCCCCCTCTAGCACTCTTTTTCGATCCAACACTTCTTCTTCTTTTCTTTTTCTTCCTTCTTCTTTAGCTCCGAGAAATTTGGCTTGATGTGCCCCTTTTTATTGCATCCATGACAAACAATATTAGGATTAAAGTTTGAATTAAAACTTGACTTACCTTTGGAAGATTAAAACATCTTCTTTACATCATTCTTTGTGAGCTTTTTTTATTTTCCCACCCACTTCTTGACATAGTGAGTTATCTCGTTCACCGACATTTCTTCATCACTACTTGATCCTTCATCTTCCGATTCGGATGAAGAAGATTCTTCCTTCTTCTTCTTCTTCTTCTTCTTCTTCTTCTTCTTATTCTTATTCTTCTTCTTCTTCTTCTCCTTCTTTCCTATAAGAAGAGATAGATCTTTCTCCTTTGATGGCATGTTAGTTTGCTCATGCAATTGAAATTCATAAAACAATTCATCCAATTTAACTAAAGAAAGATCTCTAGAAACCTTGTAAGCATCAACCATTGATGCCCATAAGGTTGTTCTAGGAAAGGCTTGAAGAATGTATCTTACCAAATCCCGCTTGTCCACCTTCTCACCTATGACGTGTAGTCTGTTGACAACCTCTTTGAATATACTATGTATTTGGCTCACGGTCTCTTTGGTCTTCATGCTAAAGGTTTAAAGTTGACCTATCAATAGGTCCCTCTTGGCTCTCCTTGTCTCCTTGGATCCTTTATTGAGCTCAATGAGCTTCTCCCAAAGCTCTTTGGCAAAGTCGAATGGTCCGACTTTAATCAATTGCTCTTTTGACAAACCACATTGGAGTGTGGTTGTTGCTTTGGCGTTTGCTTAAGTTTTCTTCGCCATTTCCTTTGCCCAATCTTTTGTCAGTAGTGGCACTCCAAATTCATCTACGGGCTTCTCGAATCCATCTACAATACTAAACCAATTATCAATGTCATTCATCAAATAATACTCCATCCTACCTTTCCAATAGGCGAAGTCGTTCCTATCGAAGAAAGGTGGTCACGTCGTGCCATAACCCTCTTGAAATGCCATCTTGTTCCATTTGATTGTTAGATCTTCCGATGTGATCTAGGCTCTGATACCAATTGTAGGGTGATCTTTGGATGGCTAGAGGGGGTGAATAGCCTCTTTTGATTTCTATAAGATGATAGCGGAAGCAAGAACAATAATACAATTAAAAATGAAATCAAAAGACAATAAGAGCAATGCTAACAAAAGTATTTAATGTGGTTCGGAGATGACACTCCTACTCCATGGTAATCCATAAGGTGGATCACCCCTAGCAAGCTTTCACTAAAACCTCCTTTTGATGCAAACACCAAGGTGGAGAAGCCTTCTTACAATCACACTCTTCTTCTTACAATATGATGGAGTTAAGTATGGGAAGAAGAGATATAGTACTCTTGAAAGCTTAGAGAAAGGCTAGGTGAGCTTGAGAATAAAGATTAGAATGAGACCACTAGCCCACTCAAGCTCTCTAAGGCCTCCCTTTATAGAGAAAGGTTGTTTTTGCCCATTGAGCCCAACAGTAGTTGACTAATGCATACCACCAGTCGACTGTTGTCACTGTTGACTAGATCTAACGGCTTATGATGAGGCATGATCGCGATCGTCACTACTCAATGAAACTCTTAGCAGTCGACTGATCGAGCCATCAGTCGAGTGCTCCAAGCAATCAGTATGCTAAAAATGTTGTTGGAGGATCGGTGGCCGGCTAGAGGGGGGTGAATAGCCCCAATTTGCGTATACGGTGGAAGTCAATCGTTCTTCACTTGCTCTTCTACAATGCTTGTTAATGCATAGCGGAATGATAATAAAAAAAATACACAACAAGAATACAAGAGACAACACACGATATATGTAGTTCGGAACCATAGGGTTCCTACTCCACGGGTGAGCTCAACGAGCTCGTGTTATGTGCACGATACTAACAACACTCCTTTTCGACAACACGTCGGAGGTGAAGAAATCTCGTACAAGCAAATTCAAAAATGTAATACAAGCAAATACAAATACGACAATGAAATGCATAAAGAAAACTTTACAACAATGGATTTGATCTCTTGCTTGTTGCTTGCTTTGGTTTTCTCTTGAAGGCCTGAAATGCAGCAGCAATTCCTCTCCAAAATCTCCTCAAAAGTCTTGTTGAAATCCTCCCCCAAGCTCCTCCTTTTATGCTTGCCTCGGGTTGATTTCACGTCGATCAGTCAACTACTCGTGACCTCCAGTCGACTGTTGTTGTAGCTATTGTCTCACAATAGCTTAATCCACATTGGCAAAAACCCAATGGATAATCATCAGTCGACTGATCATACCCATCAGTCGACTGGTAACCCCATCAGTCGAGTTCTCGACGCAATCACTCGACTGCAAAACATTCTGTGCCCGAATTCACCCCGATCAGTCGATTGATATCCCTCATCAGTCGACTGATGATGTCATTAGTCGACTGCCCTCCCTCGGCAGTCGACCGTTCGTCCAGAACTTGGTCAGTCGAACACCGATCGAGTCTAATCGACCTAGAGCAGTCGACTGGTACCTATACTAGTCGACCGATGTAGGGTAAAATCTCAAACACCAAGTTGTTTGAGCATACGACCGTCGAGTAAACCCTCAAACGCCACGTTTGAGCCTCTGACACTCAATCATATCCACTTGCCCAAGTACACCTCATCCTCTCATGGAGTTCCCCACCGAAACTCTCTTCCCTCGACCTACATCCCTCAAATGCACCAAGTGCATGGCTTCGCAATGTCATCCTTCACGTCTCTTGCCCTCGAAGTATGCTTCCCTTGGGCCTCACTCCATTCGCTCCCCGTCCGGTGATCCCTCGGATGCACCAAGCGCACGACTTTGCAATGCCATCCTTCACCGACTCAAGGACCCCGAGCCTAGTGAACTTGCCAAGTCCTCAAGACTTCCCACACCAAGCCTCATGCTTGGATTTTCCATGCCAAGCCCCATGCTTGGACTTTCACCACCAAGGCTACACACTTCGACTTACGTGGCCAACCCATGTCAGACTTCCCACCATGTCATGCATTTTGTCTAACATCAAAATATAGTTCGAGTCAAACTCGAGTCCTGGGTCGATTGCATCAACAATCTCCCCATTCTTGATGTTTGACAAAACCTCAAACTCAAGTCTACCAATTATCCCCAATTGGCAATTCTCACATCCCAATGAGAATTCCAACTATCCCAATTGGTAACTTCTCCCTCTTTTTGACATACATCAAAAAGGTCCTCCCAAGAGTATGAATGTCTCATATTCTAATGAGATCTTACAATCTCTCCCTTGGAGGAACACACATGCCTACAATCTTTCCAGTGATAAGTCTCATATCACTTAAGAGAGGCAACCTAATTTTTCTCCCATGAGGAAAAAGTACACATCCATCTTACCATGATGGATATCTCCCCCTAAAGGTTTGCTCCGTCTTAACCATTGCACCAACAATGTCCTTGGAGAGTCCCTAAGCCAATAGGAATATTAAAACAATCAAAATTAAGGCAAAGTTCAACAATGAACTTCCATCCACCTTAAAATTGATACTCACCCTAAACACTTCTCCTAATCCATATCCAATGGGTTTCCACCCTTTCTAATGCTCTCCAAAGCATGTCCTAGGGTTAGGAGTGGTTTAGGGACCAAAACATAGCTGAACATGGGCTTAACAACCAAGGTTTACCCGAAATCAGCATTATCAGTTGACTCTATCAGATATCAGCCGACTCTTTCCCACATCAGTCAACTGTCATCCATGGCAGTTGACTGATAACTGCAAAATGCAGTTTTCAGTTTTCAGAACCTAAGTTTCGAAATTCATAAGTAAATATACATACATTGAAAAATCATAAAAATTTGTACGTACATTACTTATCACAAACATTATGGGTGAAAAATATTTGAAAATTATTTTACCCGCAAAATAGTGAGATTGACACAAAGTTCAAAAGTTGAGAAAAGCTTCAATATTGAGCCCTCTTTGTATCAACTCATTCAATGGTGATTGCTATCAAAAGATAGACTTCACCAAGGTTTTTCAAAAATAATTTTGGAATATTTTTAAAACCTTTAATTTCATTTTCCTAAACATCTCACTTGTATCTAGATGTGTGAAACACATACAAGTCAATTTATAGTGAGATGTGGGGGTTTTGTTATTTAGGGTTTCATGCATATCTCTAGGCAACAATATTTGATTCCCTTCAAATCATGCCTTAGTCCTTAAATCCATTTTATTTATGCATGAATGATGATTATGGAATAAATGATACAAAGATAAGAGCATGTGCCAAAATCATGATGTCATGGCATGTGAATGAAATCTAAGTATACATGACATATAGAAAAAACCCTAAAAATGATCATGATATTTTATATGATAAAACTAAATATTATGTCATGTCATGGCAAGGCAAACAAAGCATGACAATTATAAAATGCTAAGGTATAGAATACCTAAATGTTAAGCCCAAATTGTCATTTCTAGGATTAAGTCCATTTTTGCCTTAGTGTCAATTATCCCCCTAGTGTGCCAAAAGCCCAAAATGGTACATCATTACTCCTAAGATCTAATTGTGCCAATTTAATCATTTTTCATCTTCTCAACCACATTGGCACATCCTAATGTGTCAACTCTACCATGGCTAGGTTAACTACCCATCCACTTAGGGTTGACACACCCTAACCCATCTAGCATGAATCGATCATGCTCCTAGGAACCCAATACCTATTGGAGCTCCTTGGGTTAACAAGGTATTCACTAGGGATAACTTCCCTAGATACCTTCCTAATGACTCTTTTTGGTTTTGACACCTTAGTCAAATGGGTCTTTCCTAGGTCAACTCTAGAGGTGACTCATCCTTTGACCTTCTTAGTGGCTTTCTTGGTTTTTCTTAAGTCCTTAGCCACTAATCACTTACCATGGCTAGTCTTAGGGATAACTTCCCTATTAGCCTTGATCTTTCTAGACCTAGAAATAGTTCCATAATTGAATGGAACATTATGATAGGACATAGGTTTGTGACCCAAACCTTTCTTGCCCTTGGACATTTCTTGTTTCCTAGGCCTTAGATTTTGATTCTTTGACCCCTTAACTGAATTTTTAATTATTGCTAGGGTCTTCTCAAGTTTCTCAAGCCTTGACCTCAAGGCTTAGTTTTCCACCTCTAACCTTCCCAATTTTGATTTTTCATTTATCTTTTGAAAATAATTTTTCCTAGGCATATGTCTAGATTTCTTGGGGTTAATGCCCAAGTTTTCTTCTATTCTCCTTATAGACTCCCTAGGTAGGATTGGTCTAGAGTTATGATGTCTAGGTTTGTCCTTAGGTAAACTAACATGCTTGGCACCTAGACAAAAATATTTATTCCTATTAGCATGCTTTTCATTAATAATAGCAAGTGAACTAAAATAGTTTTTAGCATGCTTGTTGGTCCTAGAACTAGAAGGTGCATAATTTAAATATATCTTAGGGTTAGCTTTGGAAGCTCCCCCTACATGAGATGCCCCTTCTTGCCCTTTCTTCCTCCCCCTAGGGCATTGGCTTCGGTAGTGTCCTCTTTGGTTGCATTTAAAGCACACAATGTGCTCTTTGCTCTTTCTAACGAGGATTCTAGCATCCTTTGACTTTTGGTTGACTTTTGGTGTCGGTGCCTTTTCCTTAGCCAATTTTGGGCATTTACTCTTGTAATGCCCTTTCTCCCTACACTCAAAGCAAATTATGTGATCTTTATTATTAATTACAATGCATGAGTTACCTAGGGAGGTGGTGGAAGCCTCTTGATCACTTCTTCCGGAGGTAGATGCTTCGTCTTGACCTTGCTCCGGAATGAAAACCCTCTCCTCCCCCTCAATGCTAGAGGTGGAGGTTTCCACCAAGTCATCCACATCTTCAAATGTAGATGGAGATTCTTCAACATCCATGGATCCGGATGTTGATGGACATTCTTCCTCGGCCTCCTTCTCCAATTGAGCCGGTTCGGGATGTTCATAGAATTTGACTAATTTGTCCCATAAATCTTTGGCATCCTGGTATTCTCCTAGCTTACACAAGATATGGTTAGGTATTAAATCTAATAGCATTTTTTTTCCTTAACCATTGTCTTGAATTCTTGACGTTTCTCTTGTGTACATTTTGATTTTTCCATCGGCTTTCGCTCTTTCGTCCCTAGGCACTTCAAAACCGCTTTCCATGATTAGCATAATATCGAAATCGATTTCGAAGTATACCTCCATCCTTTTCTTCCACCAAGAAAAGTCTCCATTGAATTTTGGTGGATGGATGTTGAAGCCGGCCATTTTGTCATGCTTGTGTTGGTGGTTAGTCCTCGACAAGATCCTGGCTCTGATACCACTTGTTGGAGGATCGGTGACCGGCTAGAGGGGGTGAATAGCCCCAATTTGCATATACGGTGGAAGTCGATTGTTCTTCGTGTGCTCGTCTACAATTCTCATTAATGCGTAGCGGAATGATAATAAAACAAATACACAACAAAAATACAAGAGACAACACACGATATATGTGGTTCGAAACCTTAGGATTCCTACTCCACGGGTGAGCTCAACGAGCTTGTGTTATGCACACGATAATAACAACACTCCATTTCGATAACACGTCGGAGGTGGAGAAACCTCGTACAAGCAAATACACAAATGTAATACAAGCAAATACAAATACAACAATGAAATACGTAAAGAAAACTTTACAACAATGGATTTGATCTCTTGCTTGTTGCTTGCTTTGGTTTGCTCTTGAAGGTCTGGAATGAAATAGCAATTCCCCTCCAAAATCTCCCCAAAAGTCTTATTGAAATCCTCCCCCAAGCTCCGCCTTTTATACTTGCCTCGGGCTAATTTCGCGTCGATTAGTCGACTGCTCGTGACCTCCAGTCGACTGCTATTGTAGCCGTTGTTTCATAGCAGCTTAATCCACATTGGCAAAAATCCAATGGATAACCATCAATCGACTGATCATACCCATCAGTCGATTGGTAACCCCATCAGTCGAGTGCTCGGCGTGATCACTTGACTGGAAAATATTCTGTTCCCGAATTCACCCCGATCAGTCGACTGATGGTGTCGTCAGTCGACTGCCCTCTTTTGGCAGTCGACTATTCGGTCAGAACCTGGTCAGTCGAACACTAATCGAGTCCAATCAACCTAGAGCAGTCGACTGGTACCTATAATAGTCGACTGATGTCGGGTAAAACCTCAAACACCAAGTGTTAGGGCAATCTCTTACCATGATAAGGTTTTGATGTGTGTGGCAAAGGGTTTAAGTTAGGATGATATTGTTATTTGATATGTGCATTGGAGTCTTGCAGGACTTAGTAATTCGCACATGGAGCCTTGGCGGGTTCACCCTCACAACCTCGGTCCTTGAGTCGGTGAAGGATGACTTTGCGGAAGTCGTGCGCTTGGAGCATCCGAGGGACCGTCGGACGAGATGACTTGAAGTGAAGCCAAGGAAGCAGACTTCGGAGGCAAGAGACGCGAAGGAGCATTGCAGAGTCGTGCGCCTGATGCTGCCGAGGGACGTGGCCGCGAACGAAGAGAGCTTCGGCGAGGGACTTCGAGTGAGATGAGAGAATGAGTGAAATGTAAGTAGCTCATTAGGTGAACTTGGCTGAATGGCTGAGTGTCAGAAACTTGACCGCAAGGGTTAAGGTTTACCCGACCGTCGAAAGCTCAAACTTATGTTAAGTTTGAGTTTCACACGGCACCAGTCGACTTCCATGTAATGGTAGTCGACTGATCTGAGTCGAGTGTGTTCCACTGGTATCCGACTGATGGGTTTATGCCCGATCGACTATGGAATGGCAATGATCGCCGAGGATGTCGCGAGCCGCAGAACCGCTCGTAGTCGATTTCGGGCGTCGATTATGAGGTAGCAATGATCGGGTGAGGTCCATCAGTCGACTGCCAAGAGTTTCGTTGGACTACAACGGTCGGGATCCGACGTGTTCGGAGGTCATTGTAGTGACGGCAGTCGACTGCCAAGGGCAACAGTCGACTGGTGGCGGCCAACAGGAAGAAATAAGCCCTCTCTATAAAAAGAGAGGGTGTGAGCCTTTGAGAGGCTAATGCTTATGCTCTAAGTGATCTTCCTAGTGCCCCACAAGCTCTAAACTCTTCTTACTTCTTTTTACTCCATTCTTATTGTAAGAAGAGTGATCTTGATTGTAAAGGTTACCTCCACCTAGCTTGGTGCAAAGTAGAGACCAATAGTGATTGCCTTTGGAGGAGTGATTCACCTCGGACGAATCGGGATCGTGGATTAGCGGCGTAGCCGTGAACCACGTTACATCTTCTTTGTTAGCGTTTGTATTTTCGCTTATTGCTTTGTCTTTATTGTTTATGCTTCCGCTTGCGCTAACGATTGTGTAGACGAGCAAACGAACGAGAGAATTCCGACATCCATCGTAAGAGGGCTATTCACCCCCCTCTAGCCGGTCGTTCGATCCCCTACAAGTGGTATCAGAGCCAAGGAAAGCTTGTCGAGGACTAACCGCCACAACAAGCAACATTCAAAATGGCTGGCTCCAACATTCATCCACCGAAGTTTGAAGGAGAATTCGCTTGGTGGAAGAAGCGAATGGAGGTATTTTTTGAAACGGATTTTGATATTATGATTACAATGGAATCCGGTTTCGTTTTGCCTAGGGATGAAGAGGGGAAGCCAATAGAAAAGTCAAGATGGACCAAGAGGCAAAGAGAGGAGCACCTTGCAAACTCAAAAGCCAAGCATCATCTATACAATGTGCTTCCTCAACAAGAAATAAATAGAATTGGAGAATGCCTAAGTGCCAAGGAGATGTGGGAGAAGCTAGTAGAGCTTCATGAAGGCACTTCGGAGGCAAAGCTAGCAAGAAGAGACCTCCTTCGCTCCCAACTCAACAACATTAAACTAGAAAAGGGAGAAAAGGTAACTTCTTTGCATTCTAGATTCAAAGAAATTTTAATTGGACTAACAAGTGTAGGAGAAAGGCTCTCCAATCACGATATGATAATGAAGGCCATAGATGCCTTCCCCCGATCATCGAAGTGGAGTTCAATGGTGGACTCATTTTACATTTCAAAGAATCTAGAGGTAAGTACTCTAGATGAATTTTTCTCCACTATGGAATTACATGAATCTAGGTTTGAAGGAATACAAGAAGAGCCAAAAATACAACCCTCAAGAGGAGTAGCATTGTTGGCAAACAAGGGGAAGAAGAAGATGGAGATCACTTCTTCCTTCGATGATGATGCATCCTCATCCTCCTCCATGGATAGCACCGAAGAAGCATATATGGTAAGGAGGGTAAGACATGCTTTAAAAGGTTTTCATTTTAACAAATCAAATGATAGGAATAGAAGACCAAGGGGGAAAATCATTTGCTACAATTGCCAAGAAGAGGGACACATAAGGGATAATTGTCCCCTCCTAAACAAGAGCAAGGAAGAGAAGAAAAAGAAAGAAGAAAAGAAGAAGAAAAAGGGGAGCAAGAAAAAGAGGGAAGAGGAGGAGAAGACAAAAGAAAAGGGAAAGACCAAAGCTCTAAAGGCAAGGACTTGGGATGACCCATCCTCATCCTCCTCATCATCATCGGATGAGGAGAATGCCTTTGTCACCAATTTGGCCTTGATGGTCTTTGATGACTTGGATTGCTCTTCCTCCGAAAATGAAGAATCAAGCTCAAGAGGAGAGAGTTCAAGTGAAGGAGGAGCTTCTACATCCTCCTCATCCGAAGAAGAAGAAGAGGATATGAAAACTATGGTAACGAATGTCTCTCCTAAGAAAATAGTTTCCATAATTTCTAGTTTAACTAAGGACTTATTTGGAATGAAAAAGAAAAATAAAAGTATGCTTAATAAAATTAAGGCATTGGAAAATAAGCTAGAAAATGCATGCTTAAATGATAATATTTCTTCTAGCTTAAATGATGCATGCTCACATGATCTTTATGTGCCATTAGATGTTAGTGATGCATGTATAAATGAAAATAGGGCCTTAAGGGAAAAGGTAGACTATTTAACAAAAGCCCTAGAAAAATTCAGAATTGGCTCCAACACATTGAATATGATAATTGGGAGCCAAAGGGCAAGTTTTAATAAGAAAGGCCTAGGTTATAAAGAAAAGAAAAATGAAAAGGCCTATAAATGCCTAATTGCTAGGGGACAAGATAAAAAGAAGGTAATTGCTAGGAAATGGATCCCCAAGGAGTATCTTGTGAACCCCATAGGAAAGAACCTATTTTGGGTTCCAAAATCCATTCTTAAGGGTTAGGAAAACCCTAGGGTAGTCAACCATATGCAATTGACCTATATCATATTTTGGTTGACTTAGGATGGTGGGACAACATTTTTAGAATAGTGTTGGGTGATGATAATGTTAGTAATATATGAGAGATGTCCTAAGGCAATCGCCTTATGTATGAACCATTTATATGATAAATGAAGATTCACTATTTGAGTATACATGTTTCATGTATTTGATTGGATCTTAAACTCATTTACTGAATGTCCACGATACGATTCACAGCATGAGAGAATTTGTGATTGGATCACAACTAGTGAGTATCTCTACAAGTATAATTGTGATGTATCGGAATTATCCCTAGTCGATGAATTGATGGATTTGGACACCATCAATTCTGTCGAGACTAGCACGAGGTATACTCCTTGATGTATCCAAGCAGCTGATTCTCACTGGCTAGAGACATTGTGATGTCCGGAGTTAATCGTGGATGCTAGTTATGGTAACTAGTTCATTGGAGTGACCAGCCGTAAGACTTCATATAGTTCTCTGCATATATAGATATGTTAATGAAGTTTTTACTGTAGCTTAAGTGCGATGTTCCTTTGACTTGCGGTATTCAAGTCATCTTGATCATGGAGACTTATGCTTTGACATCTTAAGCAAACATCTCCAAGGAGATGTGGACCCGGGATGATTGGGTATAAGTCAAAGTGATCGAAGGTGTTTGAATAGCCTATAAAGGATTCACCACTCCTTGCGAGGAGATGTATACCCATGGCCTCTCGTCGGATTGTTACTAAAGTCTTTGGCCAAAGCATTACATGTTTAGAGTAAGGTACTCTTCGATACATGTGCAGTAACTAGAATCCGTAGGACGAGGAAATGATACTTGGGCTAGGTGTGACGTAGTCAGCCTAGTGGGGACTGACACTATAGACCATGTCCTGAACCAAGTGGGTATAAGATGAGTGAAGGGAATGGGGCACGAATCATTCGAGATGCTGAAGGGTTTCAGAAATAGTTCTGGATCAACCGTTGATCTTTTCGGTTAATTGGAGATCATGATGTACTACTAGGTGCCACTCATGATCGTTCTATAATTAATGGTTAATTATAGACGGCCAACATAAACCGAGAACCTATTTGGTCACACGCACAACGAGCGTAATCCGAAGGTTTTAAAATGAGCTTGAGAATGGGATTCACAGACCGAGAGAAACTAAGTTTGGTTGGACCAAACATGGAGCGAGCATGAAATCGTTTCAGTCGCAATGGAAGCGTGGATGGGTCGTGTCTTATGAAGACATAATGGATGGACCAAAATGGTTTGGTTCTAATCCAATGGAGGAGAATAAACCAAAGGGTTTGGTTTATTTTAAACGAATGAACCAAAAGTTGGTTCGGTTCGTTTTAACTTAAAATAAACCATCCTGGTTTGGTTTATTTTAACTTATCTTAATGGAGCGGGTTAACGGGCCTAATGGTTATGATCCAATAACCATTAAGAGAATTAGTTCTCTATAAAAGAGGGCTTAAGGGATAATTAAGCCCTAATCTAAAAACCCTAAGTTAGAGTTGCCGCCCACCCCATTGAAGGAGTTGGCGCCAACTCCATTGCCGCCGCCCATTGCTCCTCCAACCGACGTCCAGAAGGCTGCTTCCTTCCCCCTCGCCGGCGTCGAGCTGCTGCCGGTTAGTGCTCCGGTGATCTCCTTCAAGTTTGGCATCAAGGTGAGCTCTATCTCCCTTGGTTAGCCGTGTTGGAATGTATACTGAAAGTCTAGCTCTTTTTCTATGAACATTTTATTTTGAAATAAGAATCACATGATCATTGTTTGCATTTTATATATTCATTATATATGTGTGCATATTGTCTAAATATTTTACATTGTAGATAACATGGTGATTGGTGTGGCACAGAAGATCATGTTATCAGTTCCTTGTAAAATATAAGTAGAGGCTCACAACCAAGATGGTTTTGGACAAACCATTGGCATGGTTGTAGTGTAGCTTGGTATTGTTTTGTCTTGAACATAGAGTTACACTGGTACACTTAGGTGTATTGAGCAAGACCGACATAGAGGTGATTCAATTTAGTACTGACTACATGATTGAATCGGACCTCGGATATTATGTTGTACATGCTCTTAATCCCGATATAATAACGGGCACATGTACTTAGTGTTTATTTCTTTGATTTACCAGTGGGTGAGATTTAGATGGATTAAATCAATATGCCCGGTAAGTTGGGAGATAATATTATTTACATGGTGTGTCGTTGATTATAGGAGGAAATCGTGTCCTATATATTAGGTTGATGATGTCCCCTTGAGGAGCTCATAAGGTTCATCATGTAAACCCAGCTGGTTGACTTAGTCAACATGATGATAAGGTTGAGTGGTACTACTCGAGGAATTAGATGTTAATTAATTGATGGTCAGAATCAATTAATCGACTGGACATTCGATATCTTAAACACGGGAGATTAATGTACAAATAATATATGGAGCCCATATTGATTTATGGGGTTGGTGAGGTAGTTCAATGATGATCCTCTAGTGGAATGGAACATCATTGATGGATCAAGTTTGTGTGGTTCCGATCCATCGGGTGGCCAAGACCCAACTCCTCCTTATGGTCCCTATCGTAGCCTAATATAATCCTTGTGAAGTCTAGATCCAAGAATGTAAAACAAAACCTAGAACCAACGGTTGGGATTAAATCCCTAGATCCGATGGTTAGGATGAAATCCTAGAATCGACGGTTGGGATTAAACCCTAGATCCGACGGTTGGGATAAAACCCTAGATCCGATGGTTGGGATGAAACCTTAGATCCGACGGTTGGGATGAAATCCTAGATCTGACGGTTGGGATTAAACCCTAGATCCGACGGTTGGGATAAAACCCTAGATCCGACGGTAGAGTTTAAATCCTTAGATCCGACGGTGGAGATTAAAAGAGGCTTAAGCCCTATTATTTAAATAGATGCTTAGGGTTGGGCGGCAAAATGAATAAAAGAATTGGAGTTAGGGTTTTGGGCTGCTAGGTTTTTTGGGCGGCTAGGGTTTGGAGCAAAGTGGGCAGCAACCTCTTCCATCTTGTTGATTGCCGGCGCCCACTTCCATTGATAATTCCTTGGCCGGCGCCCATCCTAGAAGCTTCCCCCTTCTTCCTTGGCCGGCGGTTCTCCTCCCATTGGTGGCCGGTTCTCTTCCTCCTCCCTATTCTCCAAAGTGGCCGGCGGCAACACTTCTTGAAGTTGGCCGGCGCATCATCCATTGCTCCTTGGCCGGCGGTTGCACCAAATTCCCTAATTTGGTGGCCGGTTCTAGATAGGAAAGGTATTTGTGAGTTCTTCTCTTTGTTCGCAGCGGACAAGGTAGAGAAGAAAGTGATCTAGAAGGCTTCTACTCGTGGAGGAACTTCGTCCACACGTCGTCCACGAGAAGGATAGGACATACGGTAGAAGATCGTGAGGTATAAAGTTATTTTAACTTTATGTACAGATCTGAGCATGTTCTTATTAGTTTTGATTATGCATGTGTGTGTATGAATATATATTGTATAATCATGGACCCCGAAGACAAACACAAAAACCGGCGATCCATCCGTCGTCTCTTCCGCGGCTAACCAACTAGAAGAGTTGTGTTGCTTGAACAACTAGTTTGTTCAAGCGACCACTCAAGTTGTTAGCACGACGACGAATAGGTTGTGCTAAGGAAGCTCATCCCATCCGGATTAATTCTTTCATTAGTGAAAATTTTAATCCGGGGACATGGGAGCCAATGAGCCTCCGATGCGGCCCACCTATCAATTGGTATCAGAGCCATCGGTTTGTTTAGGATTGATTTAATTTTTATGCATTTTTCATATATTATATGTGCTGGATAATAGTAGGATATGCGTAGTTTAACTCTTTGGTTGCAGACATAAGATCCGACTATTATGGCCATGTGTGTGTATGTGAATGGATGTGTGTAAAAATTTATTATTTGAATCCTCGGGGTTGACGAGGCTAGATTAGTATTTAATTTTTGTAATTAAATACGGCATTGTTTAGCCGATCATTTTAGTTTACTTTCGATCTAGATTATTTGTACACTCCTTCGTGGAGTATAGGATCGATGGATGTAAATAAAATGATTTATCTCGGCTCGGATATCTTTGGTGACTTGCGCACGGGAAAAGGTGGAGCGGACGAGGTGGCGACACGACGGGATGCATATTGGAGGACAATGCCATAATAGTTGGAAAAAATTCTGTTTTTCCATATTTATTGCTTATTTGTTTTATATGCATGTTGTGTATGTTTAAAATTCCTCGATCTCAATTTACTAAGTGGGAGAGGGATATTTTAATTAATTCCCGCGGCCTCCATTACAATTTGACGTGTGATGCAACAAACTTGCGCATTGGCTTTGAGTGCCTTCCTCCCCATCGGATGGGTTTGTTTGCGGATCACTAGGTCAAATAATGGTTATAGGAAATTATTTAGGAGCGTGTGTACTTCCCCATCGGTAAGGCACATAATCCGAAATAATTCCCTTAGTATCGTGTAATGGTGCACACTTAGATACAAATAAAGGTATCCTCCCCATCGGAGTCACTGCTTTTATTTGTAGGGCTAAAGAGGAACCAACTATTAATTTTATTTGTCAAAAAGTAAGGTTGACAAGATAATAAAATTAATGGGTAAAACCTCCTCTTACAAATATAGAATTCGTATACGTCCACACTATCGTGGCATGCGATATTCTCAGTGTTTTGAGGTGTTGGTTGATTTCAGGATTTTATTGTTTTGAGGAATCAATAATATTTGAAATCTAATATTTTGATCATTGTGATTTTTAGGATTTTCAAATGGCTTTCAACCCACTTGCTATGATTTTAAAAGAAAACAAACTTACTGATCCAAACTACATTGATTGGAAAAGAAACCTAGATATTGTCCTAACTGCGGAGGAGTACAAATTTGTACTCTTCGAGGTCTGTCCTCCTAAGCCCTCCGATGACTCTGATGAAAAGGAGAAAGAACATTATAAGAAATGGGTCAAGGCAGATGAGATGGCGCGGTGTTACATTTTGGCATCTATGTCAAATGTCTTTGCAACATCGACATCGAGCCATAGCCCCTTATGACATGATGTTCAATCTCAAGGAACTTTTGACATCGAGTAGAGGCGGCTAAGCGAGGAGGCAATGAAACTTGATGGCGACCACCATGGTCGAGGAACACCCGTTAGGGATCATGTTCTCAAGATGATGGCTCATCTTAATGAGATGGAAGTCCTCGGAGGTGAGATCGATGAAACCAGTCGATATCATTCTCGATCTCTGCCTAGGAGTTTTGGCGATTCGCCTCAGCTACAGCATGAGCAGAGAGGTTATATTCATGGCGGAGCTTCGTGTAACTCCAGCGACAGAGGGGCTTTTTCGTCAGAGTTCTCAAGCCATGGTCGCTCAGAAGGTTTCTTCCTCCAAACCGAAAGGTAAGAAGAAGAAGAAGCAAGGTGGAGCGAAGAAGGTGGCAGTGGGACCTCAGGCAGGAGTGAAGAAGCCGAAAGGCAAGTGCTTCACTTGCAAGCAGACTGGACATTGGAAGGCGGACTGTCCTCGCCGAAAGAACAAAGGTATATCTTCTTGTTTAGTTGTTGAAACATGTTTAGCAAAGGCCTAGTGTGTAGATACAGAGCCACCGATCATGTCGCAATACTTTGCAGGGTTCCAGAAACCCGACGACTAGCTGAGGGAGAGATTACCGTCTTCATGGGCAATGCTTCAAAGGTGGCGGCTATTGCAGTGGGAGACGTTTATTTATCTTTTGATAGGAATAAATTTTTGGTTTTGAGAAATTGTCTTTATGTACCTACTTTTAGAAAGAATTTAATTTCAGTTTCTAAATTGTTTTTGGATGGATATTCTGTTTCTTTTAATGACAAGGTGGTTATAAAAAGGAATAGGGAGATTATCTGTTCTGGTACATTGGTTGGCAATTTATATACTATTGAACCAAAAACTCCCACGATGCAAATAGAAGTAAATAACTCATCTTCTAAATCTAATAAGAGAAAAGAACCTTCGCAAATGAACCAAACATATCTTTGGCATCTAAGGCTTGGTCATATTAGCCTAAGTAGAATTCAAAGGTTGATAGCTGATGGACCTTTGGGTTCATTAGTGGTGGAGGATCTCCCAACCTGCGAATCTTGCTTGGAAGGTAAAATGACCAAGAGGCCTTTTAAGGCCAAGGGGTATAGAGCCAAAGATGTGTTAGAATTGGTTCATTCTGATTTGTGTGGTCCTATGTCTATCCAAGCAAGAGGTGGCTTTGAATACTTCGTCTCTTTTATAGACGATTATTCAAGGTATGGATACATTTACTTGATGTGCCACAAGTCTGAATGCTTTGACAAGTTCAAAGAATTCAAGGCTGATGTGGAGAACCGTCAAGGTAAAAGTATCAAGACATTACGATCTGATCGTGGTGGCGAGTACCTCTTGGGAGAGTTTAGGAGTTACTTATCGAGGCTGGGATTCAATCCCAATTATACTGGCACACCCAGTGAGAATGGTGTGGCAGAGCGAAGGAACAGGACTCTTATGGAGATGGTCAGATCTATGATGAGTTATTCTGAGTTACCTGATTCGTTCTGGGGGTTTGCTCTGGAAACAGCAGCACACATTCTGAACTTGGTTCCATCTAAGTCGGTACCCTCTACTCCCACAGAGTTGTGGACTGGGCGAAAGCCTAGTCTAAGACATATTCGGATTTGGGGTAGTCGACATGTCTTTGAAGGGAGATCTGGTAAGTTGGAATCTCGCATGTATGCGCTTGTTTGTTGGCTACCCTAAGGGAACGAAGGGTGGTTTATTCTATAGTCCTAGAGATCAGAAGGTGATCGTGAGTACGAATGCCAGATTTCTAGAGGAAGACTATGTGATGAACCACAAGCCCACGAGTAGGATTGTTCTTGAGGAGATGACAAGGGAAGTCCCGACTTCAGTACCACCGGTACAAGAGGAGACACCACAAGTCACTGCACCGCGTGTCACAGAGCATACATAGGAGGCACCTCGTCGTAGTGGGAGGGTTGTTAGACAACCCGACAGATTCATGTTTTTGGGAGAGTCTTCGGACTTAGTCCTTGGTGAACATGAACCTGATCCCTGGACATATGACGAGGCAATCCAAGATAGAGATGCAGTATCTTGGCAAAGAGCGATGAATTCAGAGATAGAATCTATGGATTCTAATCAGGTCTGGAAGCTAGTAGATCCACCCGATGGTGTAAAAACCATTGGATGCAAGTGGATCTACAAGAGAAAGAGAGGAGTAGACGGGAAGGTTGAGACCTTCAAAGCTAGTCTTGTTGCGAAAGGGTATACTCAGAAAGAGGGTATCGATTATGAGGAGACCTTTTCGCCGGTAGCTATGCTTAAGTCTATCCGGATTCTCTTATCTATAGCAGCTCATATGGATTATGAGATATGGCAGATGGATGTCAAGACAGCTTTCCTTAACGGAAGTCTTGAGAAGAACATCTATATGCGGCAACCAGAGGGATTCATTGCTAAAGGCAAAGAGCATCTTGTATGTAAGCTTAATCGGTCCATTTATGGATTGAAGCAAGCTTCTAGATCTTGGAACATCCATTTTGATGAGGTAATCCAATCATATGGATTTATTCAAAGTCCGGATGAGCCTTGTGTATACAAGAGATGTGACGGAAACGTAGTGGTGTTTCTTGTACTATACGTAGATGACATTTTGTTAGTTGGCAACAATATCAAAGTGTTATCAGACGTAAGGGTATGGTTATCCAAACAGTTTGATATGAAGGACTTGGGAGAAGTAGGACACATCCTTGGGATCAAAGTTATAAGGGATCGCAAGAAAAGGATGTTGTGCTTATCTCAAGCTTCATACATTGACACTATCCTTGCTCGTTTTAGCATGCAGAACTCCAAGAAAGGTTTCCTACCTTTCAGGCATGGAGTTCCTTTATCTAAAGAGATGTGTCCCAAAACATCAAAGGAGATAGAGGATATGAAGGCAGTTCCTTATGCTTCGGCAGTAGGAAGCCTTATGTATGCTATGCTATGTACGAGACCGGATATCTGCTTTTCCATGGGCATGGTTAGCAGATATCAGAGTGATCCTGGACAGGGACATTGGACTGCGATAAAGCATATATTGAAGTACCTGAGAAGGACTAGGGATTATATGCTGGTTTACCGGGCAGATCAATTAGTCCCTGTGGGTTACACGGATTCGGATTTCCAATCAGATAGGGACAAGAGTAAGTCTACCTCGGGGTTTGTGTTTACTTTTGGAGGTGGAGCCATAGCATGGAGGAGTGTCAAGCAGAAATGCGTGGCGGACTCTACCATGGAAGCTGAGTATGTGGCAGCCTCTGAGGCAGCCAAGGAAGCTGTATGGCTCAGGAACTTCTTGATGGACTTGGATGTGATTCCTGGTTTGCCCAGAACTATCACAATTTATTGTGATAATAGTGGTGCAGTTGCAAACTCGAAGGAACCACGAGCCCATAAGGCGAGTAAACACATAGAGTGCAAGTACCACCTCATACGAGAGATCGTAAAGCGAGGAGAAATTGTTGTCGCCAAGATTGCATCAGAGGATAACCTGGCGGATCCATTCACTAAGGCCCTTCCAGCGAAAGCGTTTGATAGGCATGTGGAGGACATGGGGATCAGATGTATGGCAGAGTGATGACGGCATAGTCTTTTAGTATAAGTGGGAGATTGTTGGAATGTATACTGAAAGCCTAGCTCTTTTTGTATGAACATTTTATTTTGAAATAAGAATCATATGATCATTGTTTGCATTTTATATATTCATTATATATGTGTGCATATTGTCTAAATATTTTACATTGTAGATAACATGGTGCTTGGTGTGGCACAGAAGATCATGTTATCAGTTCCTTGTAAAATATAAGTAGAGGCTCACAACCAAGATGGTTTTGGACAAACCATTGGCATGGTTGTAGTGTAGCTTGGTATTGTTTTGTCTTGAACATAGAGTTACACCGTACACTTAGGTGTATTGAGCGGAGCAGATAGAGGTGATTCAATTTAGATCTTGACTACATGATTGAATCGGACCTCGGATATTATGTTGTACATGCTCTTAATCCCGATATAATAACGGGCACATGTACTTAGTGTTTATTTCTTTGATTTACCAGTGGGTGAGATTTAGATGGATTAAATCAATATGCCCGGTAAGTTGGGAGATAATATTATTTACATGGTGTGCCGTTGATTATAGGAGGAAATCGTGTCCTATATATTAGGTTGATGATGTCCCCTTGAGGAGCTCATAAGGTTCATCATGTAAACCCAGCTGGTTGACTTAGTCAACATGATGATAAGGTTGAGTGGTACTACTCGAGGAATTAGATGTTAATTAATTGATGGTCAGTAAATCAATTAATTGACGGACATTCAATATCTTAAACACGGAGAGATTAATGTACTAATAATATATGGAGCCCATATTGATTTATGGGGGTTGGTGAGGTAGTTCAATGATGATCCTCTAGTGGAATGGAACATCATTGATGGATCAAGTTTGTGTAGTTCCGATCCATCGGGTGGCCAAGACCCAACTCCTCCCTATGGTCCCTATCGTAGCCTAATATAATCCTTGTGAAGTCTAGATCCAAGAATGTAAAACAAAACCTAGAACCAACGGTTGGGATTAAATCCCTAGATCGGATGGTTAGGATGAAATCCTAGAATCGACGGTTGGGATTAAACCCTAGATCCGACGGTTGGGATAAAACCCTAGATCCGACGGTTGGGATGAAACCTTAGATCCGACGGTTGGGATGAAATCCTAGATCTGACGGTTGGGATTAAACCCTAGATCCGACGGTTGGGATAAAACCCTAGATCCGACGGTGGAGATTAAATCCCTAGATCCGACGGTGGAGATTAAAGGAGGCTTAAGACCTATTCTATAAATAGATGCTTAGGGTTGGGCGGCAAAATGAATAAAAGAATTGGAGTTAGGGTTTTGGGCGGCTAGGTTTTTTGGGCGGCTAGGGTTTGGAGCAAAGTGGGCGGCAACCTCTTCCATCTTGTTGATTGCCAGCGCCCACTTCCATTGATAATTCCTTGGCCGGTGCCCATCCTAGAAGCTTCCCCCTTCTTCCTTGGCCGACGGTTCTCCTCCCATTGGTGGCCGGTTCTCTTCCTCCTCCCTATTCTCCAAAGTGGCCGGCGGCAACACTTCTTGAAGTTGGCCGGCGCATCATCCATTGCTCCTTGGCCGGCGGTTGCACCAAATTCCCTAATTTAGTGGCCGGTTCTAGATAGGAAAGGTATTTGTGAGTTCTTCTCTTTGTTCGCAGCGGACAAGGTAGAGAAGAAAGCGATCTAGAAGGCTTCTACTCGTGGAGGAACTTCGTCCACACGTCGTCCACGAGAAGGATAGGACATACGGTAGAAGATCGTGAGGTATAAAGTTATTTTAACTTTATGTAGAGATCTGAGCATATTCTTATTAGTTTTGATTATGCATGTGTGTGTATGAATATATATTGTATAATCATGGACCCTGAAGACAAACACAAAAACCGGCGATCCATCCGTCGTCTCTTCCGCGGCTAACCAACTAGAAGAGTTGTGTTGCTTGAACAACTAGTTTGTTCAAGCGACCACTCAAGTTGTTAGCACGACGACGAATAGGTTGTGCTAAGGAAGCTCATCCCATCCGGATTAATTCTTTCATTAGTAAAATTTTTAATCCGGGGACATGGGAGCCAATGAGCCTCCGATGTGGCCCACCTATCAGGTCGGCGCCTATCACCTCCACCAAAGCTGTCCAGTTTTCTGGACAGCTTGTTCTCCTCTCGTCGGAGCATCGTTTGGACGACGGTTAGAGCTCCAACAGCGGCTAACTTACCGGGGATTCGATCTCCGATAATCCTTTGAGGTGGAGGACGAAGGATTCGTCAATTGGTTGACGAATACCTCTCCGGAGAAGCGAGTTTTGATGACTCGTATTAGGATCCGAATTTGGATTCTGATCGTGATCATCTCTCGATCACATCGTCTTCAACACGAGGCTAGTAACCAGTATGAAGACAAAGCTCGTGGCTTAGCGAAGTCATCCCGAGGAACTCGGCGTGGATACGGATAGAGATGATTCTAGCGAGGATCGTTCCGGTTGATGTCGTTCCCGCTACACGTCATACGAAAGGTATAACGTAGATAAATTTCCTTTTATTGTAAATTTAAATTTACGGTTATGTCTACACTTGTTGTAATATGCATGCGTGTATTGTGTGTGTTGTAATAAATGTAGATTTATTATTTTTATTGCTTCCGCTGTGTTCATGTTTACGAAACGTGATCGAACACACACACGCCGCGGTGCCGGAAACCCAACAGTGGTATCAGAGCCCAGGTTGTGTTTCTACATAATCGTAAAAATGGTTTTGCGATAGTCATAATGTATTTCTGGAAATTTTCTAATTTTGGAAATTTAGAAGTATTTATGGAAATTTTTCAATTTTGGAAAGTCTAGAAGTATTTATGGAAATCTTCCACTTTTGGAAAGTTGGAAGTATTTATGGAAATTGATATTTTCATAAATAAAATATTTGATTAAATTCTGGAAATTTGTTTCCTAATTTAATCATGATTTGATTTGGGAAATCAAATCTTAAAATATTTTATTTCCATAAGTAGTTTTAATGATTTAGGAAATTGGTTTCCTAAATAGATTTTCCTTAATCAAATAATTCCATGAATAAAATATGTGATTAGATTTGGAAATTTGTTTCCTAATTTAATTATGATTTGATTTGGAGAATCAAATCTTAAACATATTTTATTTCCATAAATAGTTATGACATATAAGGAAATTATATACATGACATAATTGTATGTCATGTAATTGCATTAGATGCATAACATTATGCCATGTGTGTCGTGACATGTAGATGTATGCCATGTATGACATGCCATGTAGATAATAGTTATTTGCATGCAAAGAGGATGAGACATAAAAACCCTTAAACAATATTAAAGCCTACACCTTCCATTAATATGGTTAGAACCAGAGTTCCGTTTCTTGTTTGGGTTGTTGGACTCTCTCCGAGCCCGGCTCGAACCCGAACATGTTCAAACCATGGAATAGTTTAATACTAATATGGTAAGAGTCAGAGGTCAATCATTAGCTTTGGTTGTTGGACTCTCTCCAAGCTGGGCTAATTGGTTGAATGCGCTCTAACCATATTAAAACTATTTCCCGATTAATTGGTTGGCTTTAACCTGGAGCATCGGCTTGTTGGACTCTCTCCAAGGTCGATGTAAAGGGAGGTGAAGTTGGGTGCTATGCATATGATGCATACTTGTTAATGTGTTAACAACCCGATGTATGTGTGAACATTCAATTAGTTGATAGCACATTGTGATAGTTGCATATACATGATATGCAATCGGTATAGTTGATACCTACCGTCGTAGTTATGAATGGCTTGTTGGACTCTCTCCAAGGTTGTTCATAACTATGATGGATATCAGCCCATTCGGAGAGGGACCTACGATCTCCTGAAGTGATTTTGGGGTTTTTGAAATTTGAAAAATGAATGGGATTTATAAATGTATATTGATGCATTTTAAAAATCATTTTCTCATATATGCTCGTTTTGTATTTCTAAGATTGATCATGATGTCTTTGAATTTGCGTTCCATTTTGGATTTGAATAAATTGACTGGGCTGAGCTTCTTGGACTGGCTTAGAAGCTTGAGAATTGTTCTCAAGGTTGAAAAGCTTGCAAATGTCCTCGAAGCACCTCTTCCCGCCCGTCCTAGTGACGATGCAACTCTGGACCAATTGTTGGCCTATCAGAAACATGTGAGTGATTCTGAACAAATGAGTTGCATCATGCTAGCCGCGATGGAACCCAAGCTACGAAAGCAGCATGAGCATATAGATGCTCATATCGTAGTCCTTCATCTTTGTGAGTTGGTTGATAAGCAAGTGAGATTCGAAAGGTTCGAAGTCTCAAAGCTCCTCTTCACCTCTGAGATACTAGAAGGTTCATCGTAGTCTGCTCGATATCTTTGAAAGGCTGTGGAGTCTTACGAAGCATGAGCGAGGGGCGGTCTTTGTTAGTTGATTCCTCGAAGAAAGGTTCTAAGAGGAAGTCAAAGGAACAGCAGAAGGGAAAGAAGAGAAGGGCTAAGAAGGTAGAACTAGCACAAAAGGAAATTTGCCATCATTATGGCAAGGAGAGCCATTTGCGAAGAAAGTGAAAGATTTATCTTGAGTCCGTGAAGAAGAATCAGGCATCGGATGACCCATCTTCTTCAGATATCTTCGTTATTGATTGTCATTCTATTTCCTCAAACACTTGGGTATTGGATACTGGGTGTGGCTCACATATATGTAATGACATACATGGGCTAAGGAATAGAAGAAGACTCATCAAGGGAGAGTCAAATTTGTGTGTTGGGAATGGAGCAAAGGTTGCTACAGTCGCCATTGGAACGCATTTGTTGAAACTCCCTATAGGACTTGTCTTAGAACTGGACAATTGCTTTTATGTTCCTTCGTTGATAAAGAACATCATTTCTATTTCTTGTTTAAATAGAAATCGGTACCATTTGACTTTTAGTAACAATTGTTGTTACATAACTTGAATGGAGTTCTTTATGGGACTGGAACTTTAAGCAATGGTGTTTATACGTTGGACGTATCCAGTGACATCTTCAATATCGAAGCGAGCAACAAGTGTGCTCGAAAGGATAATCAATTAGACTCCCATATGTAGCATTGTCGTCTTGGCCATATAAGCAAGAAACGCATGTCCGAATTACACCGATGTGGAATTCTGGAATCGTTTGAATTGGATTCATACGATACATACGAATCATGCTTAAAAGGCAAGATGACTAAGTTACCTTTTACTGGAAAAGGTGAACGAGTGGGAGAGTTACTAGGTCTAATACATACTGATGTATGTGGACCTATGTCAACTCAAGCATTAGGAGGCTATAGCTACTTCATTACCTTCACCGATGATCACTCACAGTTTGGGTATGTGTTCTTGATGAAACACAAGTCTGAAGCCTTTGAAAGGTTCAAAGAATTCAGAAATGAAGTAGAGAAACAACATGACAAGAGTATTAAAATAGTTCGATCGGATCAAGGTGGTGAATACTTGAGTCAGGAGTTTCTTGATTACCTAAGAGACAATGGTATATTGTCTCAATGGACTCTGCCCAATACACCACAACATAATGGTGTATCTGAGAGGCGTAACCGAATCTTGTTGGACATGGTCAGGTCAAATATGAATCATGCAACTCTTCCCAAGTCCTTTTGGGGCTATGCACTTCAGACAGCTGTTTACTTGTTAAACAGAATGCCTACCAAGGTAGTCTCAACTACTCCATATGAGATATGGAATAGTAAGAAACCTCATGTATCTTACTTGAAGATATGGGGTTGTCACCTTATGTGAAGCGGATGTATCGGACAAATTGGATGCTAAGTCTGATAAATGTCTATTTATTGGATACCCTAAGGAAACAAGGGGTTACCAATTCTATCATCCTGTGGAACAAAAGGTGTTTGTTTCAAGGCATGCTGTGTTTCTAGAGAAAGAGTTTCTCTTGCAAGAAATTAGTGGGAGTGTCGCCGAGCTTGAGGAGGCTCAAGAGACTCAAATAGACATTGACGAGATACCTGGTGAAGCACAACAGTCGACAACTCATAGTGATAAGCAATCGACTGGACCTATTGTAACACCACATCTTCGTAGATCTTGCAGAACATGTAATATTCCTGAGAGATATGGATTTCTCGTAAGTGAATCGAACGACGTGTTACTCATTGATGATGAGGAGCCTACCAGTTATGAAGAAGTGCTGACAAGTTCAGAAAGGGATAAGTGGCATGGTGCCATGAAGTCGGAAATGGATTCCATGTATGAAAACCAAGTTTGGAACTTGGTTGACCCACCTGAAGGCATAAAGCCTATAGGGTGCAAGTGGGTTTTCAAGAAGAAAACCAACATGGATGGTAATGTGATTACCTATAAGGCTAGATTGGTGGCGAAAGGATATCGTCAAAAATAAGACGTTGATTATGACGAAACCTATTCGCCTGTAGCTATGCTTAAATACATTCGAATGCTCCTGGCCATAGCGGCTCATTATGATTATGAGATATGGCAGATGGATGTGAAAACAGCTTTCCTTAATGGAAACCTGCTCGAGGACGTGTATATGATACAGCCTGAGGGTTTCACATCGGTTGATAAAACCAAGGTATGCAAAGTGCGACGGTCCATTTATGGATTGAAGCAAGCATCCAGGAGCTGGAATATCCGTTTTGATGAGACAATCAAAAAGTTTGATTTCTCACAAAATCCAGACGAACCTTGTGTGTACAAGAAGGTTAGTGGGAGTGCAGTCGTGTTCCTAGTATTGTATGTCGATGACATACTACTTATAGGAAACGATGTTTCAATCTTACAGTCAATGAAGGTTTGGTTATCCAAGACATTCTCCATGAAAGACCTGGGAGAAGCAACCTACATCCTCGGGATTAAGATCTATAGAGATAGATCGAAACGGTTGCTTGGTCTTCGCAGATACATATAGACCGAAAGTGCTAAAGAGGTTTAGCATGTCGGAATCCAAGAAAGGTTTCCTACCCATCAGGCATGGGGTACACCTTTCGAAGTCTATGTGTCCGCGCACAGAAGATGAGAGGATTTGCATGAGTTAGATTCCCTATGCATCCGCAATAGGATCTATCATGTATGCTATGTTATGTACGAGGCCCGATGTATCGTATGCTCTGAGTGTCACGGCAGATACGATCCCGATCCAGAATGGATTATTGGGTGGTATTAAGACGATCCTTAAGTACTTGAGAAGAACTAAGGATGTGTTCCTAATATAGAGAAGGGTACATGGTGATACGTGGGTATACGGATGCGGCTCGCAACAAGGATGATTCCATGTCTCGGTCGGGTATGTATTCACCTAGAATGGGCGCAATAAGTTGGAAAGGTTCCAAGCTTGGCGCTATAGCGGATTACGCCACTAAGGCGAGAATACATTGCGACTTTAAGCGAAAGAAAGGAAGCGGTTTGGATCAAGAAGCTCATCTCGAACTTGATGTGGTCTCATCAATGATCCAAACATGTGCCACGCTATCATCTTATCAGAGAGATCATCGAGGAACGAAATACAAATCGAGAAAATTGAAAGGAACTTAGCGGATCCTTTGACTAAGGCATTACCTCAAAGTAAGTTTGAGGGTCATGTTAGAGCTTATGGTATTGGATACCGTAGCGATTGGCATTAGGCCAAGTGGGAGTCTGTTAGTAATATATGAGAGATGTCCTAAGGCAATCGCTTATGTATGAACCATTTATATGATAAATGAAGATTCACTATTTGAGTATACATGTTTCATGTATTTGATTGGATCTTAAACTCATTTCTTGAATGTCCACGATACGATTCACAGCATGAGAGAATTTGTGATTGGATCACAACTAGTGAGTATCTCTACATGTGTAATTGTGATGTATCAGAATTATCCCTAGTCGATGAATTGATGGATTTGGACACCATCAATTTCGTCGAGACTAGCACGAGGTATACTCCTTGGTGTATCCAAGCGGTGATTCTCACCGGGCCGAGACATTGTGATGTCCGGAGTTAATCGTGGATGCTAGTTATGGTAACTAGTTCATTGGAGTGACCAGCCGTAAGACTTCATATGGTTCTCTGCATATATAGATATGTCAATGAAGTTCTTACTGTAGCTTAAGTTCGATGTTCCTTTGACTTGCAGTATTCAAGTCATCTTGATCATGGAGACTTATGCTTTGACATCTTAAGCAAACATCGCCAAGGAGATGTGCACCCGGGATGATTGGGTATAAGTCAAAGTGATCGAAGGTGTTTGAATAGCCTATAAAGGATTCACCACTCCTTGCGAGGAGATGTATACCCATGGCCTCTCGTCGGATTGTTACTAAAGTTTTTGGCCAAAGCATTACATGTTTAGAGTAAGGTACTCTTCGATACATGTGCAGTAACTAGAATCCGTAGGACGAGGAAATGATACTTGGACTAGGTGTGACGTAGTCAGCCTAGTGGGGACTGATACTATAGACCATGTCCTGAACCAAGTGGGTATAAGATGAGTGAAGGGAATGGGGCACGAATCATTCGAGCTGCTGAAGGGTTTCAGAAATAGTTCTGGATCAACCGTTGATCTTTTCGGTTAATTGGGGATCATGATGTACTACTAGGTGCCACTCATGATTGTTCTATAATTAATGGTTAATTATAGACGGCCAACATAAACCGAGAACCTATTTGGTCACACGCACAACGAGCGTAATCCAAAGGATTTAAAACGAGCTTGAGAATGGGATTCTCAGACTGAGAGAAACTAAGTTTGGTTGGACCAAACATGGAGCGAGCATGAAATCGTTTCATTCGCAATGGAAGCGGGGATGGGTCGTGTCTTATGAAGACATAATGGATGGACCAAAATGGTTTGGTGCTAATCCAATTGAGGAGAATAAACCAAAGGGTTTGGTTTATTTTAAACGAATGAACCAAAAGTTGGTTCGGTTCGTTTTAACTTAAAATAAACCATCATGGTTTGGTTTATTTTAACTTATCTTAATGGAGAGGGTTAACGGGCCTAATGGTTATGATCCAATAACCATTAAGAGAATTAGTTCTCTATAAAAGAGGGCTTAAGGGATAATTAAGCCCTAATCTAAAAACCCTAAGTTAGAGTTACCGCCCACCCCATTGAAGGAGTTGGCGCCAACTCCATTGCCGCCGCCCATTGCTCCTCCAACCGGCGTCCAAAAGGCTGCTTCCTTTCCCCTCGCCGGCGTCGAGCTGCTGCCGGTTAGTGCTCCGGTGATCTCCTTCAAGTTTGGCATCAAGGTGAGCTCTATCTCCCTTGGTTGGCCTGCGCCTATCACCTCCACCAAAGCTGTCCAGTTTTCTGGACAGCTTGTTCTCCTCTCGTCGGAGTGTCGTTTGGACGACGGTTAGAGCTCCGACAGTGGCTAACTTACCAGGGATTCGATCTCCGGTAATCCTCTGAGGTGGAGGATTAAGGATTCGTCAATTGGTTGACGAATACCTCTCCAGAGAAGCGAGTTTTGATGACTCGTATTAGGATCCGAATTTGGATTCGGATCGTGATCATCTCTCGATCACGTCATCTTCAACACGAGGCTAGTAACCCATACGAAGACGAAGCTCGTGGCTTAGCGAAGTCATCCCGAGGAACTCGGCGTGGATACGGATAGAGACGATTCTAGCGAGGATCGTTCCGGTTGATGTCATTCCCGCTACACGTCATACGAAAGGTATAACGTAGATAAATTTCCTTTTATTGCAAATTTAAATTTACAGTTATGTCTACACTTGTTATAATATGCATGCGTGTATTGTGTGTGTTGTAATAAATGTAGATTTATTATTTTTATTGCTTCCGCTGTGTTCATGTTTACGAAACGTGATCGAACACACACACGCCGCGGTGCCGGAAACCCAACAGATAACGTGCCCATAAATAGATATTAATGCTTAAATCATGATGATTAATGTAATTTCTATGTATATGTGCAATCATGATTTATGATTTTTGAAATTTGGTACATCATCATGAGAAATAGGATTTAAATCATGCCTTAGGTGATATTTTGTTTATTATCATAATATAATACCTAATACATGATTATTAATTGATGAATACTTGTATTTCATTATCATAATATGAACTTAGTTCATATATGTTATTATGATCATGTTGAGTGTTAGGATGATACTTAACCTTGATAGAATTGTATGAATATAATGGTTAAGTATATACAAATACCCCCTAGGATGCATCTCACACTCACCATAGGCTACTTTGATTGAAAACTTAGCATGGGTGAGATGTTAGGATGATACAAATGTCCACTAATGCCTATGGCATTTAGATGGTCATTTAAAGTATCAAAATAGCAATAATAGACCAATCATGGGGAAGGCTTATGTTTAATTCATAGACATATTGCCCAAAGATCATGGTTGGATATTTCATATGTTTTCAAAACAAATTTCTTACTTTAAAATCCATGTATTCATGTTTTGAAACAATCCTAAGCAATACTAGGTGTTAAAATGGATACTAACATGCTCAAAAACTAGTGGTTTTTAAAGCCTTTGGATTTTTGGCAAATCTCGGAAAATATAATGATTTTTCTTGAAAAACTATTTTTCATTGATATATATACTTAAAAGAAATATGTTCCTCAAATTTCATGATTTTTTGAATTTTCTGGAATTTATAATGCATTTCTGAATTTCACCGAAAAATCGAATTTGAATCCTTTGTGCGATCATTGCCATCTTGATAGCGATCATTGCCCACTAACTGATGATCCAATATTTTCTGATTTCAATTTTAATCATGTTTTTGGTATTTTTCCTTCTATTAAACTTGATGTCATGGGTTTATAACTTAGTGTAAATCTTTTTGATGGTGTCAAAGGGGGAGAAGTAATTATGTTTAAGTAAATTATGATAGGGGGAGAACATTTGAAAATTTGTATGGGGAGTTGCATGTTGCTATATCATGTTTATGTTTACATGCTTTCTTACCTTAGAATTTTCATCAAATGTTTTTACCTAACTTAAACGGATTGCCACACATCAAAAAGGGGGAGATTGTTAGGGCAATCTCTTGCCATGATAAGGTTTTGATGTGTGTGGCAAAGGGTTTAAGTTAGGATGATATTGTTATTTGATATGTGCGTTGGAGTCTTGCAGGACTTAGTAATTCGCACATGGAGCCTTGGCGGGTTCACCCTCACAACCTCGGTCCTTGAGTCGGTGAAGGATGACTTTGCAGAAGTCGTGCGCTTGGAGCATCCGAGGGACCGCCGGACAAGATGACTTGAAGTGAAGCCAAGGAAGCAGACTTCGGAGGCAAGAGACGTGAAGGAGCATTGCAGAGTCGTGCGCCTGATGCTGCCGAGGGACGTGGCCGCGAACGAAGAGAGCTTCGGTGAGGGACTTCGAGTGAGATGAGAGAATGAGTGAAATGTAAGTAGCTCATTAGGTGAACTTGGCCGAATGGCTGAGTGTCGGAAACTTGATCGCAAGGGTTAAGGTTTACTCGACCGTCGAAAGCTCAAACTTATGTTATCCGACTGATGGGTTTATGCCCAGCAGTCGACTGCCATGGAATGGCAGTCGACTGCCAAAGGATGTCGCGGGCACAAAACCGCTCGTAGCCGACTGGGCAGTCGACTATGGAGGCAGCAGTCGACTGGTGAGGTCCATCAGTCGACTGCCAAGAGTTCCGTTGGACTACAACGATCAGGATCCGACGTGTTCGGAGGTCGTTGTAGTGACGGCAGTCGACTGCCAAGGGTAGCAGTTGACTGGTGGCGGCCAACGGGAAGAAATCAGCCCTCTCTATAAAAAGAGAGGGTGTGAGCCTTTGAGAGGCTAATGCTTATGCTCTAAGTGATCTTCCTAGTGCCCCACAAGCTCTAAACTCTTCTTACTTGTTTTTACTCCATTCTTATTGTAAGAAGAGTGATCTTGATTGTAAAGGTTACCTCCACCTAGCTTGGTGCAAAGGAGAGACCAATAGTGATTGCCTTTGGAGGAGTGATTCACCTCGGACGAATCGGGATCGTGGATTAGCGGCGTAGCCGTGAACCATGTTACATCATCTTTGTTAGCATTTGTATTTTCACTTATTGCTTTGTCTTTATTGTTTATGCTTCCGCTTGCGCTAACGATTGTGTAGACGAGCAAACGAACGAGAGAATTCCGACATCCATCGTAAGAGGGCTATTCACCCCCCTCTAGCCGGCCGTTCGATCCCCTACACCAAGTTGTTTGAGCATCCAATCGTCGGATAAACCCTCAAACACCACGTTTGAGCCTTCGACACTCAATCTTAGCCACTTGGCCAAATCCACCTCATCCTCTCATGGAGTTCCCCACCGAAGCTCACTTCCCTCGGCCTACGTCCCTCGGATGCACCAAGTGCACGCCTTCGCAATGTCATCCTTCACGTCTCTTGCCCTCGAAGTATGCGTCCCTTGGGCCTCACTCCATTCGCTCCCTGTCCGACGATTCCTCAGATGCACCAAGCATACGGCTGTTAGTTATAGCCCTAAGAACCAATCATGTGATGGTTGAATAGGGAACATTTTGTATCATATTCTATAAAGGCAAAGGATTAGTTATTATATTTAAGTCTTGCTTGTGCCAGCTAAATTAAATATAGTAATGCCCTAGAAAAGTAGGTTCTTATCTACAGCGCATCAATTGGCAGAATTGATTATGAGAGGCTGTAGAGAACACTTTCTAAATGTTCCTAGTCAAGTATTAATATGCAAGGGCAATATTAATACATAAAGACTAGCATGTAGGTCAATTGATGACTTGATCTCACAAGTCATGGATATATGATATCAAGTTGACACATGGGTATATATTAGAGAATATATACTGAACTGACCCGCCATGAGAAAGTTTCATGGATCGTTATATGAGTGTCATAAACTTTCTCATGTGACTATTGGTATGAATAGTCCTCAGACCTGAAGTCACTACGGTTCCCTACATAAGGAGTTGTGTACTTTGGTATCGTCAAACGTCACCCGTAACAGGGTGGACCATAAAGGCGATTACTGGGTATATAACAAATTATGCGGAGGGATGTGAGTGATGTAGATGGGATCTATCCCTCTCATATGACGATAGTGATATCGGTGGGCCCCTTGATTGAGTAGAACTACTAAAACGCATGGCCATGCTCGAATGAGTCAATATGAGATATTGAGCTCATTTGTTTGAGTTAGTTTACTCAGGGATCAAGAAACACATAGATTGATCGAGGATGACACGGTCTATGCCTCATTGATCAATCTGATATAAAGGATAGAAGGACACGGTCATACATTATAGTAGTCACGGAAAGGTTAGTCGGATCTTGACTTATCTCGTAACTTGGGTAGCAATGATGTATTGCTAGATGCCGCTCATTGCTTGTGTATCTAAAAGAGTTTAGGTCCACTGCCAACGTTATGAGAGCCTATAGGGTCACACACAAAGAGCATGATAATTAGAGGAATTAGAGTATTCTAGTTTGACTAGAATAATTTGGGAATAAGCTTAAGTACAAAATGGTGTTTGGACTTTAAGCTTAATGAGAATTTTAGCTAATTGATTTAATGAGATTAATTCAATATGTTACCTTATTGAATTAATAAGATTAATTCAATATGATAACATAAGCTTAATTGAATTAATAAGATTAATTCAATATGATAACATAAGCTTAATTGAATTAATAAGATTAATTCAACATGCATGAATGCCACATAAGAATGCCACATAAGCATGCCACATAAGCATGCCACCTAAGCATCCACCTAAGCTAGTTAAGGTGGAAGGAAACAAAATGGTTTTGTCTCCTTAAGTGGCCGGCCAAACAAGGATATGTCTCAATGCAATGGATTGCATTGAATGTGTGGAGGTGAAAGGGTTTTTCCAACCCTATAAAAGACACCTCAAGTGGCCGGCCAAATATAGCATTGGCTTTTGTTGTTGGTGGAAGCTTTGGTTGTGTTAGTGGTGAGAAAGCTTGGTGGAAGCTTTAGTTGTGTGGGTTTGTGAGTGTAGGCTAGCAAGAAGAGGAGTCTTCTTCTTCCTTTCTCCTTTTCCCTCTCTTCCTCTCCTTTAGGGACTTCTCTAGCAAGAAGTAAAGGAGAGCTCTTCTAGTTTTCCTTTTGTGAGACAAGAGCGTGCTCGTGTGGATACGTATAGAGGCACGGACACTTGAACGTGCTAAAGATCCAACAAACCGAAAGGAAAAGCGGGATTAACAAGGGCACGCAACAAAGGTAATCCTCTCCTATAAGATAGGCTTGGTTTAGAGAAATTTATTTTATACGAGTTTGCTTTCGCATGGATCACTTGGAAGGGATCCTAATTTTTCCGTTGCGCATATGCCATTCGGCATACTAGAGATCCCTACAGTGGTATCAGAGCCACTTGCGAAAGATCGTATAAAAATAGGTTTTCTCTATTTTATATGTGATATAGAAGTAGGATAAATTTTATTATGAGTTGATAATTGCATTAGCAAATTTTCAAACATAATAAAATATCCAATGTCTTTTAAAAGTTAAAATGACATGGTGCATGGTTATGGCCTAGTCCCAAAAATTTTGTGATTGTGTGTTGTAATTCTTAATACGGCCTGCGTGTCGTGCCTTTCTCCTAATATTCTTGTTGTAAAATTAGTTTTAGACTCGAATGTAACTCGAGTATTTCTCCTTTTGTAATGTACAAAACAAGGATGGAGGGTCCATTGGAAGATGAGGTTACAAGGAGGAAGTCAACACACAAGACAACCAAAAGGAAGCACTTAGGAGAAGATGCTATCCCTAGGTTGACCAATCAATCTTTTCATTGGCTTGAGAAGATTGTAGAATAAAGGCCATAACCATGACACGTTAGTTTAATATGTATGTGATGCATGTTAGTTTAGCTTATATGTGATGTATGCTAATATGTATATGATACATGTTTATTTCTTAATAAGTCTAAACGATATGCCTACCAAAGTTGGTACTCACTACTTCCTCGATCATTTGTTATTGGGTTTGCCAAAGCAAAGCAATGCATTTTATCTTGGAGGGGTGCGAGTGGACAATCGTGATGTCCCGCTATCAGTCTTGGTTAAGACTTAATTAAGTGTTTTCTTAATTGGTTAAGAAAGTAGAGGCATATATTAGCTTTGAACATAAGTGTTAACATTAGTTTTGTGTGATTTCCGAACATCAGCTTTGTCTTAGAAGTGGTCGTTGCTTCGATATCCAAGAAGGCCCCTGTGCCTCGCCACAGCCTGGAAGCTGGTTTAGGAATAAACACTAAACTAATCTAAAACTTAACCAAAGCTATTAAAGAGTTACATCAGATGTAATTGGCAAAAGATTGCCTACCTAATTATACTACGTCTTGGGCGATTAGCCAAAGCTAACTCAAGACGAATTATGATGTGGATCTTTATCCCATATAAATTTATAGCTAAATAGTAGCTATGAGAATTTAGTGGGAGCCTCATTTAATTAAAGGCCTAATTAAATGATTTAGGTATGATACTTAACTTTGCATTTTAATGTTGTAGATCACCATGTCATCTAACACGACACACCCCCTCAACTTGCGATCTGTCCTTGAGAAGGACAAGCTCAATGGAGCAAACTTTCTTGATCGGTATAGGAACTTGAGGATTATCCTCCAAGAACGCATATATGTCCTAGAGCATCTACCTGAAATACACGCCCCTGCCACTCGTCTTTGAAAAGGATGCTTATAAGAAGCATCAAGATGACGCATTAGATGTGTCATGTCTTATGCTTGCCACCATGAACTCTGAGCTCCAGAAGCAACATGAGAACATGGATGCCTATGATATGGTTGAGCACTTGAAACAACTATATCAAGGACAAGCTAGGCACGAGCGTTTTGAAGTGTCTAAGGCTCTTTTTGCATGCAAGATGCAAGAAGTAACACCTGTAGGAACTCACGTACTCAAAATGATTGGGTACGTTGAGAACCTTGAAAGACTAGGTTTTCCACTGAGCCAAGAATTGGCAACCGATGTTATCCTGCAATCGTCTAAGCATACAATCAATTCGCCATGAATTATAACATGAATGAAATTGATAAACCTTTGCACTGAAATTCTCATGTTGAGAACTCACAACCAAATCTCAAGAAGAAAGTTAGTAATGTACTAATGGTCAAGAAGGACAAAGGTAAGCGCAAAGGCAAGGGTAAGACCCAAGCCAAAGGCAAGGCCAATTCATCCACTTCAAAGGGTAAAGGTAAAGTACCTAAGGAAGGGGACTGCTTCCATTGCGGTGAGACTGGACACTGGAAGCGAAACTGCAAAGTCTACCTTGAGGAAGTAAAGAACAAGAGAAGTGGGACTTCTGCCTCAGGTATACACGTTATAGAAGTTAATCTATCTATTTCTTCTACATGGGTATTAGATACCGGATGTGCATCTCACATTTGTACTAATGTGCAGGGACTGAGAAATAGTAGAATAATGGCAAAGGGTGAAGTGGACCTACGAGTAGGCAATGGCGCAAAAGTTGCTGCTGTAGCTGTAGGAACATATTCTTTGTCTTTGCCCACTGGGCTTATCTTAGAACTAGAGGAGTGCATTAACAAAGAACATAATTTCTGTATCTTGTTTAGACAAGAAAAACTTTTCTTTTATAATAAAGGACAAATGTTGTTCCATTTATTTAAATGAAATGTTCTATTGTAATGCACCACTTATGAATGGTCTCTATGTTCTAGATTTAGATAACCCAATTTATAACGTAAATACCAAACGGTTCAAATCGAATGATTTGAACCAGACATATCTCTGGCACTGTCGCCTAGGTCACATAAATGAAAAACGCATATCCCAACTCCATAAAGATGGATTATTGGACTCATTTGATTTTGAATCATATGAGGTATGCGAGTCTTGTCTTTTAGGAAAGATGACTAAAACTCCATTTAGTGGACATGGCGAGAGAGCGACGGATTTGTTAGGACTCATACATACTGATGTATGTGGCCCTTTCAATGTCGAAGCCAGAGGAGGCTATAAGTACTTTATTACTTTCACTGATGATATGAGTAGATTTGGCTACTTATATTTGATGAGACATAAGTCAGAATCCTTTGAAAAGTTCAAAGAATTCAAGAATGAAGTACAAAACCAACTTGGTAAGCGTATTAAGCTACTTCGATCAGATCGAGGTGGTGAATACCTTAGGCAAGAGTTTCGTGATCACCTGGCTGAGTGTGGGATAATATCCCAACTCACTCCACCTGGAACACCACAATGGAATGGTGTATCTGAGAGGAGAAATCGTACTCTATTAGATATGGTACGATCAATGATGAGCCAGACTGATCTACCTACTTCCTTTTGGGGTTTAGCTCTAGAGACAGCCGCTTTCACACTTAATCGCGTCCCATAAAAAGCCGTAGAAAAGACACCATATACGATATGGACTGGGAAGAGTCCCAAAATGTCTTTTATAAAGATTTGGGGTTGTGAAGCTTATGTTAGACGTCAAGTCTCAGATAAACTAGGACCCAAATCGTATAAGTGTTATTTTGTAGGATATCCCAAGGAAACTAAGGGATATTACTTTTACAATCCCACACTTGGCAAGGTGTTTGTTGCCAGAAATGTTGTCTTTCTAGAAAGAGAATTTATTTCTAGAAATACTAGTGGGAGTAAAATTCATCTTGAAGAAGTTCAAGATGATGATAACACTAAGGCTTCGATGGAAAATGAACAGGCACCACAAAGTGTTGTGGATGAGGAATTTGTTGCCCAAAGAGTTGTGGAGCAAACACTGCTCAAGTAGACCAACCTCTTCAGAGATCTAATAGGATCCGCTGCCAACCCGAGAGATATTCTTTTCTCTTTAATTAAAACGGTGAAGTATTGCTTGTCGATCTTGACGAGCCTACATCCTATCAAGAAGCTATGATGAGCCCAGATTCTGAGAAATGGCTAGAGGCCATGAGATCCGAAATGGAATCCATGTTCACTAACCAAAGTATGGACTTTGGTTGATCCACCTGAAGGGGTAAAACCCATTGGGTGTAAGTGGGTCTTTAAAGTAAAGACTGACATGGATGGTAATAAGCATACCTATAAAGGTAGATTGGTGGCTAAAGGATTCAAACAAATTCATGGTATTGACTATGAAGAAACCTTTTCACGATTCGCGATGCTTAAATCCATTCGGATCATACTTGCTATGCACCTACCATGATTATGAGATCGCAGATGGATGTCAAAACCGCTTCAATGGAAAGCTACTCGAGGATGTGTACATGACACAACTGAGGGTTTTGAAGATCCAAAGCATCTGAAAGGTATGCAAACCGCAAAGGTCCATTTATGGACTAAAGCAAGCCTCTCGGCTGGAATCTTCGATTCGATGATGCAATCAAAGAGTTTGGTTTCATCAAGAATGAAGATGAGCCTTGTGTCTACAAGAGAAATAGTGGGAGCCTGATTGTATTTCTTGTCTTGTATGTAGATGACATACTTCTCATCGAAATGATATTCCCTCACTCCGTCTGTGAAGATATGGTTAGGGAATTGTTTCTCGATGAAAGACTTAGGTGAAGTCGCCTATATTCTAGGCATCAAGATCTATAGAGATAGATCTAAAAGATTACTTGGCCTAAGTCAGTACATACATTGATAAAGTGCTAGATCGTTTGCTATGCAAAATTCCAAGAAAGGGTTTCGCCTTTATCACATGGTGTAAGTCTTTCAAGACTCAATGTCCTCTTCTAAGGAGGAGAGAGACCGCATGGATAAGATCCCTTATGCATCCGCTATAGGGTCTATCATATGCGCCATGCTTTGTACTAAATCCCGACATCTCGTATGCTTTGAGCATGACGAGTAGATACCAGTCAGATCTAGGTGAAAGTCACTGGATAGCAGTCAAAAATATTCTTAAATACTTACGAAGAACGAAAGAATATTTCCTGATATTTGGAGGCAATGAGGAGCTAACTGTAAAGGGTTACAGTGATGCAAACTTCCAAACAGACAAGGATGACTATAGATCGCAATCGGGGTACGTGTTTTGCCTGAATGGTGGAGCTGTGAGCTGGAAGAGTTCGAAGCAGGACACGATTCTTGATTCTACAGCGGTATATTGCACAGATCGATGCAAAGAAAGGAGGCTGTTTGGCTCCGCAAGTTCATCAGTGAACTTGGGGTAGTTCCTAGCATTGCAGATCCAATAGACCTCTATTGTGACAACAATGGGGCTATTGCACAGGCTAAGGAACCTCGATCACATCAGCGGACCAAACACATCGCGGCGCTTCCATCTCATTCGAGAGATCATCGATAGAGGAGATGTGAGGATATGCAGAGTACCGACAGAAGCTAACATCGCAGATCCATTGACCAAGGCTTTGGCACAGAGGAAGCATGATGGTCACACTAGGTCACTAGGTATTAGATATCATAGTGATTGGTAGTAGTGCTAGTGGGAGATTGTTAGTTATAGCCCTAAGAACCAATCATGTGATGGTTGAATAGGGAACATTTTGTATCATATTCTATAAAGGCAAAGGATTGGTTATTATATTTAAGTCTTGCTTGTGCCAGCTAAATTAAATATAGTAATGCCCTAGAAAAGTAGGTTCTTATCTACAGCACATCAATTGGCAGAATTGATTATGAGAGGCTATAGAGAACACTTTCTAAATGTTCCTAGTCAAGTATTAATATGCAAGGGCAATATTAATACATAAAGACTAGCATGTAGGTCAATTGATGACTTGATCTCACAAGTCATGGATATATGATATCAAGTTGACACATGGGTATATATTAGAGAATATATACTGAACTGACCCGCCATGAGAAAGTTTCATGGATCGTTATATGAGTGTCATAAACTTTCTCATGTGACTATTGGTATGAATAGTCCTCAGACCTGAAGTCACTACGGTTCCCTACATAAGGAGTTATGTACTTTGGTATCGTCAAACGTCACCCGTAACAGGGTGGACCATAAAGGCGATTACTGGGTATATAACAAATTATGCGGAGGGATGTGAGTGATGTAGATGGGATCTATCCCTCTCATATGACGAGAGTGATATCGGTGGGCCCCTTGATTGAGTAGAACTACTAAAACGCATGGCCATGCTCGAATGAGTCAATATGAGATATTGAGCTCATTTGTTTGAGTTAGTTTACTCAGGGATCAAGAAACACATAGATTGATCGAGGATGACACGGTCTATGCCTCATTGATCAATCTGATATCAAGGATAGAAGGACACGGTCATACATTATAGTAGTCACGGAAAGGTTAGTCGGATCTTGACTTATCTCGTAACTTGGGTAGCAATGATGTATTGCTAGATGCCGCTCATTGCTTGTGTATCTAAAAGAGTTTAGGTCCACTGCCAACGTTATGAGAGCCTATAGGGTCACACACAAAGAGCATGATAATTAGAGGAATTAGAGTATTCTAGTTTGACTAGAATAATTTGGGAATAAGCTTAAGTACAAAATGGTGTTTGGACTTTAAGCTTAATGAGAATTTTAGCTAATTGATTTAATGAGATTAATTCAATATGTTACCTTATTGAATTAATAAGATTAATTCAATATGATAACATAAGCTTAATTGAATTAATAAGATTAATTCAATATGATAACATAAGCTTAATTGAATTAATAAGATTAATTCAACATGCATGAATGCCACATAAGAATGCCACATAAGCATGCCACATAAGCATGCCACCTAAGCATCCACCTAAGCTAGTTAAGGTGGAAGGAAACAAAATGGTTTTGTCTCCTTAAGTGGCCGGCCAAACAAGGATATGTCTCAATGCAATGGATTGCATTGAATGTGTGGAGGTGAAAGGGTTTTTCCAACCCTATAAAAGACACCTCAAGTGGCCGGCCAAATATAGCATTGGCTTTTGTTGTTGGTGGAAGCTTTGGTTGTGTTAGTGGTGAGAAAGCTTGGTGGAAGCTTTAGTTGTGTGGGTTTGTGAGTGTAGGCTAGCAAGAAGAGGAGTCTTCTTCTTCCTTTCTCCTTTTCCCTCTCTTCCTCTCCTTTAGGGACTTCTCTAGCAAGAAGTAAAGGAGAGCTCTTCTAGTTTACCTTTTGTGAGACAAGAGCGTGCTCGTGTGGATACGTATAGAGGCACGGACACTTGAACGTGCTAAAGATCCAATAAACCGAAAGGAAAAGCGGGATTAACAAGGGCACACAACAAAGGTAATCCTCTCCTATAAGATAGGCTTGGTTTAGAGAAATTTATTTTATACGAGTTTGCTTTCGCATGGATCACTTGGAAGGGATCCTAATTTTTCCGTTGCGCATATGCCATTCGGCATACTAGAGATCCCTACAACGGCTTCGCAATGTCATCCTTCGCCGACTCAAGGATCCCGAGCCTAGTGAACTTGCCAAGCCCTCAAGACTTCCCACACCAAACCTCATGCTTGGATTTTCCATGCCAAGTCCCATGCTTGGACTTTCGCTGCCAAAGCTACACACTTGGACTTACGTGGCCAACCCATGTCGAACTTCCCATGAGAATCCCATGTCATGCTTTTTGTCTAACATCAAAATATAGTTCGAGTCAAACTCGAGTCCTGGGCCAATTGCACCAATAAATGTTTCCATGCCCTTGTCTACTTAAAACAGTCGACTACCTGGATATGGTAGTCGATTGATAGTGGACCAGTCGACTGATATGTTGGTGCAACAATGCTCCAAGCATTTATATATATTTTGATGTTTGGATAATCATCTAAGTTAGGCAATATCTTGTGATCTAATTGCAAAAATGTTTAAGTGACAGGGAATTCCAAGTATGATCTTGGCAAAGGAAGTACAAGGGATGGACTTGGCAGCATAAGACCAAGCTTGTAGTCTTGGCAGCGTAAAGTCCAAGTGAACCTTGGCAAAGGAAGTCCAAAGTAAAGTCTTGGCAGCATAAGTCCAAGCTTGTAGTCTTGGCAGCGTAAAGTCCAAGCATTTGGCAACCCAAGACATGACGAAACCGAAGGAAGCTCTTGGAAGCAAAGCGCAAAGGATGAACAAGTCGCGGACTCGGAGGGATCCTGAAGGCGCAAGGCTTAGTGAGGAGCTAGAAGGTTGAGTCTAGGTCTAGGGTATAAAATCAAGTATGAATTACTCATACTTGAGGTGAAACCCTAATCATCACGACCGCTTGGCAGAGCGTAGCAATGATCGACATTATGATCGATCGACAAGAATCACCGATTGATCAAGGGAAATATCGCCACAGAATACAGTCGCACTCGACTGCTGCCTTGATCACTCGACTAATCACCCCATCAGTCGACTGATGGAGGGATCAGTTGACTGATCACCTAGCCATTAGAGATTGCGGCTACGAATCTCTGTGGAGATCGCGTTTCAGAAGTTGTTGGCTTCGGCGGCAGTCGACTGATGGTAAGCATCAGTCAACTGATCGAAGCCCAACGAGAAAAATAGCCCCTCTTTTATAAAAAGGGGCCATGGGGAGCTTGGTGAAGCTAGTGCTCTTGCTCCAAACTACACCTACGTGCTCACCAAGCTTTCCAAGTGTTTTTAGCAATCCAAAACCTCCTCTTCTCTAATCCTAATCTTCCATCATTGTAAAGAAGAGGAGTGCATTGTAAGATAAGGTTTCTCCACCTTGGTTCATCCAAAGGAGGTTCTAGTGAAGATTGATTAGGGCTAATCCACCTTACGGATTGCCGTGGAGTAGGAGTGTCATCTCCGAACCACGTTACATCGGGTGTTAGCTTTGTTTCTCGCTTTTATTTGTGTTTATATTTGTATTGCTTCCGCTAACATTCTTGTAGAAACGAAGAAAGGCTAATCACCCCCCCCCTCTAGCCATTCCAAGGGTCCAAACAAGTGGTATCAGAGCCCGGATAGCTTGGAAGATCTCAACATCAACCAAGACATCAATGGCTCTTCAAGAGGGATATAGCACCGCTAAGCCACCGCTCTTCGATGGGAGCCATTTTGCATATTGGAAAGGTAGGATGAAGTACTATCTTATGAGTAATATTGAAATTTGGCATAGTATTGTAGATGGCTTCGAAGAACCGGTGGATGAACATGGACATCCTATTCCAAGCAAGGATTGGACAAGAGAAATAAACAAAAAATTTGAATCAAATGCAAAGGCCGTCCTCACCATCCAATGCGGCGTCACAATGGAGCAACTCAACAAGGTGGGGCCTTTTAAATCCACCAAGGAGCTATGGGAAAAGCTCATTGAGCTAAATGAAGGTTCCAAGGAATCAAAGAGGGCCAAGAAGGACCTATTAGTTGGACAACTTCAAGCCTTCCAAATGAAGATGCATGAAACCGTAAGTCAAATGCATGGAAGGTTCAAGGAAATTGTGAACGGACTCCATATCATAGGTGAGCGAGTTGACAACCGGGATTTGGTAAGGTATATTTTACAAGCATTTCCTAGAAATTCTTTATGGATTTCTATAGTTGATGCCATTAAGGTAACTAGGGATCTTTCGCAAATTAAAATTGATGAATTATTTTGTGAGTTCGAATTACATGAGCAAACTAACATGTCCTCTAAGGAAAAGGGTTTAGCTCTATTTGTTGAGAAGAAAGAAAAGAAGAAGAAAGAAAGAAAAGAAGCATCATCATCATCCGAGTCCGAGAATGAGTCAAGTAGTGATGAAGACTCATCTAGTGAAATGGCAAATTTTGTCAAGAAGCTTTATAGAAGGTCAAAAGAGTTCAAGAATAGAGAAGCAAGGAAGGGTCTCATTCCTCAAAAGGTAAATTTAGTGGTAATTCAAGTTTTAGTAATAATGTGATTTGTCATGCTTGCAACAAGAAGGGACACATAAAGCCAATTGCCGGAGCTAAAGAAGAAGGAGGAAAAGAAAAGAAAAAGAAGGCCACAAAGGAGAAGAAGAAGAAGGAGGCTATGGTGGCTCAAACCACATGGGACACACCAAGCGTTGAAGACTCTTCCTCCGATGATGAGCTTTGCCACATTACACGCCATGTGGCACTCATGGCATTAGAAGATGATTCCGGCACATCAAGCCAAGAAGACTCTTCAAGTGATGAATCGTCATCTAGTGACGATGAGGTAATGAATTCTCCCAAGATTAAGCTTCTTTAAAAATCAATTGTCTATCTTAAAGAAGCTCTAGATAAGTCAAAATCTAAGGTTAAGAGCATGAAGGTAGAACTAAAGGCCATTAGGGATGAAAAGCTTTCACATATTGACTCTTGCATGCTTAAGGAAGAAAATGACAAACTTAAGGATGAGGTTAGTGAATTGAAAGTATGTTTAGAAAAATTTTCAAATGGCTCAAAGTGTCTTGATATGATTCTTAGTAGGTAAAGAGCGGTTTATAACAAGGCCAGTTTAGGATATAAGCCAAAAGAAAAGAAGGTTTATATTTCATTACATTAATAAATAGGAAAGCAACTATTAAGGGTAAGGTTAAGAAAGATTGGGTACCTAAGAAGTTTTTACTTAATGTTACCGGTCCAAATGTTTGGGTACCAAAAGCTTGTGTTTTTCATGTGATTTAGGTAGGAGAGCGAGGTATGTGGATTGTGGATAGCGGTTGCTCAACACATATGACCAGGGATGTGAGCAAGTTCTCCACAATTAAATATGTGAAGAAGGGAGCGGTGTCCTTTGGGAATAGTGGAAAACTCAAGATATTAGGTAGAGGAACAATTGAGGTATCCCCCAAAATTGTTATTCACAAAGTCTTGCTAGTTGAAAATATGAAATTTATTTTATTAAGTGTTAGTCAACTTTGTGATGCAAACTATCATGTCTCCTTTGAATCCTCTAAATGCATGTTAGTTGGATATAGGAAATCAAATATCTATTATGTTGATCTTTCATATGCTTCTAACATTTCTACTAAGTGTTTTGTTGCAAAAGAAGAGGAAAGTTGGCTATGGCATAGAAGATTGGGGCATATCAACATGAAAAACATAGCCAAGGTAGCCAAGATGGAGTTGGTCAAAGGGCTACCAAAGATCAAGTATGTCAAGAACAAATTGTGTGATGCATGCCAAGAAGGAAAACAAACAAAGGCATCACACAAAGGTAAAACCCTAACCAATACCTCTTTACCATTAGAATTATTGCATCTTGACTTATTTGATTGCCATAGTACTCCATCTTTAAATGGTAATAAATATTGTTTGGTTATAGTAGATGATTTTTCTAGATATACTTGGGTCTATTTTATGAAACATAAGGATGATACCTTAGAAATAATCATAGGATTTAGTAAAAGGGTTGAAAATGAAAAGAGTCTCAAAATCAACCGGATCCGTAGTGATCATGGTGGTGAATTTGAAAACCTAAAATTTTCACAATTTTGTTTAGAGCAAGGGTACAAGCATGAGTTCTCTTGTCCTAGAACACCCCAACAAAATGGGGTGGTGGAAAGGAGAAATCGTGCCCTACAAGAGGCGGCTAGGACTATGCTTAATGCATATTCTCTACCTAGCTACTTGTGGGCGGAAGCGGTTAATACAGCTTGCTATATCCAAAATAGGGTTCAAATCCATAGGTTTTTAGGAAAAACACCATTTGAATTATGGAATGGGACTATACCCACAATTCATTATTTCAAAGTCTTTGGATGTAAAGTTTATATTCTAAACACCAAAGATAACTTAGGAAAATTTGAATCAAAAGCGGATGAGGGAATCCTAGTTGGATACTCATCCACAAGTAGAGGGTATAGAGTCTACAATAAGAGAACCAAAGGGATTGAGGAGTCTTCCAATGTTCAATTTGATGAAACTACTAGTACCTACCCTAGAAAGTCCTCCATTGATAAGGATATTAATGACAATAATCAAGACATTACCCAAAAACTTCAAAATTTGACCATTAGGTAATGATCAAGGGGAGGAAGAGGAGACTCGATGATGAAAGAAGGGTGGAAGATAACCATGATCAAATTGAAACCCCTTCTAGAAACCTAAGAATTCATCAAGATCATCCACTTGACCAAGTAGTAGGAGATCTATCTCAAGGAGTAAGAACTAGGTCATTTCATAGACCTCCTACTAGTCAAGTTGCTCTTATCTCACAAATTGAGCCCAAATCGATCAATGATGCATTACATGATCCGGATTGGATTTTGGCAATGCAAGATGAATTGGCTCAATTTGAGAGAAGTCAAGTGTGGGAATTAGTACCTAGACCCAATGATAGCACCATAATTACTACAAGATGGGTCTTTAGGAATAAACTAGATGATCAAGGAAATATCACTAGAAATAAGGCTAGGTTGGTTGCTAGGGGTTTCAATCAAGTTGAGGGGCTTGACTATGATGAGACTTATGCCCCGGTTGCAAGGTTAGAATCTATTAGGATTCTCTTAGGGTATGCTTCCTACATGGGATTTAAACTTTACCAAATGGAAGTTAAATCGGCATTCTTAAATGGTTTTATTAAGGAGGAAGTATATGTAGAGCAACCACCCGGATTTGAGAACATAGATTATCCAAATCATGTATGTAAGCTTAGGAAAGCATTATATGGGTTAAAACAAGCTCCCCGGGCATGGTATGAAAGATTGTCATCCTTCTTAATTTCTAAGGATTTTAGAAGAGGCCAAGTAGATCAAACTTTGTTTATAAAGTCAACATTAAAAGATATATTCATAGCCCAAGTATATGTTGATGATATCATTTTTGGGTCAACAAATGATGATCTTTTTCAAGATTTTATAAAAAATATGGAAAATGAATTTGAAATGAGTTTGGTTGGAGAGCTTACCTTTTTCCTAGGTTTACAAGTCAAACAAACCAATGAGGGTATTCATTTTTATCAAACCAAATATGCAAATGAAATGATCAAGAAATTTGGTTTGGAAAATGCCAAAATTGTAACCACTCCTATGGCCACTAGCACTAGGATAGATAGTGATCATGAAGGTAAATCAATTGATCTTAAACTTTATAGGAGTATGATTGGTAGCTTACTATACCTAACCGCTAGTAGACCCGACATTTTATTTGCGGTAGGTATGTGCGCAAGATACCAATCTTGTGCCAAAGAATCACATTTGGTAGCCGTCAAAAGAATATTAAGATATATTAAAGGCACCCTAAATGTAGGACTTTGGTATCCTAGGACTAAGTCGTTTGAATTGCTTGGTTATACCGATTCCAATTATGCCGGGTGCAAATTGGATAGGAAGAGTACTAGTGGTGGATGCCAATTTCTTGGGTCCTCCCTAGTTAGTTGGAGTAGTAGGAAGCAACATTGTGTTGCTTTATCAACCACCGAAGCCGAATATGTGGCTATGGGTGGTTGTGTAGCTCAATTACTTTGGATGAGACATACTCTTGTGGACTATGAGCTACACTACTCTAACATTAAAGTTTATTGTGATAATGTGAGTACCATCAACTTGACCAAAAATCCGGTACATCACTCTCGAACCAAGCACATTGAAGTGAAACATCACTTCATAAGAGATCATGTGGCAAGAGGGGACATTGAACTCAATTATGTAGAATCTAAGTCCAACCTTGCCGATATCTTCACCAAAGCTCTTCCCGAAGCCGAATTTTCATCATTAAGGAGAGAGCTTGGTATGTGCTTTGTAGAGTAAAATTCTAGGTTTGCATGCTTCTATACTTATATAGCTTCTTTATACCTTGATGCATCTCACAAAAGCCTTAAGAAACCTTGATTTTTGTATTGAAATACTTAGAAACATGTGAGATGATAGGGAAGGTGTACTTGGCTCATCATGCTTGTTATGATGCATTACTATGAGCCAATGACACACCTAGAGACATAAAAACCTTATGGACCAATCATTGGGAAAGCTTGTATTCAAGTAATGAATACATAGCTCAAAGAACATGGTTGGAAATTCCAAATAATATATATTTTAAACTATGTTCATCATATTTTGACAAACAGTTTTCAATTGGAACACAAAAGTGATACAAAGTTTGCAAAATCTTTAGAACTTTTGATAGGTTCCAAGTTTGTATCAATCTTGTAATCTGGAAAACATATATTTTTCAAATTATTTTTCCTTGATAAAGTATGAATTCAGAAATGTGTACGCAAAATTTCGTGATTTTTCGAGATTTCTGGAATTTCTACCGTGATTTTCGATTTTAAAGTGAAAAGGTGAAATTTCTGATTATAATAAACTCCATTTTCTGATATTTGGTGTATCTTTGATGTCCTAACACTATAGTATGATAATATTGCGTATAAACAAGATTTAGATGACTAATGCAAAGGTTTTAGGGAGTTTTCATAAATTATATCTTTTTCATCCCCAAAACCATTGTTGGTGCAAAGTTAGGACTTAATTTTTGAATTTTTGGTATGCTTTGCTTCAACTATTGTTTATACATTATAAAGCATATCTTGGATTAAGGGGGAGCTTAATTTCAATAATTGTACCTTAGTCCAAGATCTAACACATTATTTCCTTCATGTTTGAATCCTTCTCTTTTTGATGTATGTCAAAGGGGGAGAAGGAGTGTTTAAGTTATAATTCATATTGAAAATTTGATTATGTGTGTATTTAAATACCTAACTCAAATGATTGCCAAACATCAAAACGGGGGAGATTGTTGGTGCAACAATGCTCCAAGCATTTATATATGTTTTGATGTTTGGATAATCATCTAAGTTAGGCAATATCTTGTGATCTAATTGCGAAAATGTTTAAGTGACAGGGAAGTCCAAGTATGATCTTGGCAAAGGAAGTCCAAGTATGATCTTGGCAAAGGAAGTACAAGGGATGGACTTGGCAGCGTAAGACCAAGCTTGTAGTCTTGGCAGCGTAAAGTCCAAGTGAACCTTGGCAAAGGAAGTCCAAAGTAAAGTCTTGGCAGCATAAGTCCAAGCTTGTAGTCTTGGCAGCGTAAAGTCCAAGCATTTGGCAACCCAAGACATGACGAAACCGAAGGAAGCTCTTGGAAGCAAAGCGTAAAGGATGAACAAGTCGCGGACTCGGAGGGATCCTGAAGGCGCAAGGCTTAGTGAGGAGCTAGAAGGTTGAGTCTAGGTCTAGAGTATAAAATCAAGTATGAATTACTCATACTTGGATGTATCGATCGATACGATCATCGATCGGCGTTCGGTAGTCGGCCGGTGAAACCTAATCATCGATCGCGCCTTAAGCGAAGCGATCGTGATACTATGATCGATCGGTGAGGAATCGATCGATCCGATCAAGGAAAATATCGCCACGAGAATGCGCGCTCATTCATTGCGCTTGATCACTGATCGATCACCCCATCGATCGTGATGGAGGGATCGTCGATCACCTAGCCGCTTTGAGATTACGGCTACGAATCTCATGGAGATCGCATTTGTCGTGGTTGGCCGGCGGTCGTGATGGTAAGCATCAGTCGACTGATCGAAGCCCAACGGGAAAAACAACCCCTCTTCTATAAAAAGGGGTCATGGGGAGCTTGGTGAAGCTAGTGCTCTTGCTCCAAACTACACCTACGTGCTCACCAAGCTTTCCAAGTGTTTTTAGCAATCCAAAACCTCCTCTTCTCTAATCCTAATCTTCCATCATTGTAAAGAAGAGGAGTGCATTGTAAGATAAGGTTTCTCCACCTTGGTTCATCCAAAGGAGGTTCTAGTGAAGATTGATTAGGGCTAATCCACCTTACGGATTGCCGTGGAGTAGGAGCGTCATCTCCGAACCACGTTACATCGGGTGTTAGCTTTGTTTCTCGCTTTTATTTGTGTTTATATTTGTATTGCTTCCGCTAACGTTCTTGTAGAAACGAAGAAAGGCTAATCACCCCCCCTCTAGCCATTCCAAGGGTCCAAACATGATAGGCTAAAAACATCAATCGACTTAAATTGACTGCTTGACCAGCCGACTATTCAAGCCTTCTGGACCCTTGAATGTTGAACACTCAAGACCAGTTGACTGTATAAGTCCCAGTCGATTGATACACTTCAAATATGATTAATTCATACTTGAAAACCTACCCTAAGCCAAGATTTAACCTTCTACCTTCTCTATCAGTCTTACGCCTCCAGGATCCCTCCGAGTCCACGACTCCTTCATCCTTGTGCTTGCTTTCAAAAGTTTCCCTCTGTTTCATCATGCTTTGGGTTTCTTCTTTGCCAAAGTCCACTTGGACTTTACGCCACCAAGACTACATGTTTGGACTTACGCTACCAAGACCTTGCCTTTGGACTTCCTTTGCTAAGGTCTGCTTAGACTTTATGCCGCCAACACTACATGCTTGGACTTATGCTGCCAAAACCTTCCCTTGGACTTTCTTTGCCAAAATTCACACTTGGACTTCTCTTTACCAAGTCTTTCACATTTGGATTTTTCTGTCACTTAACACATTCATGATTAGATCATAATAATTGTCTAACTTCAAATGATTATCCAAACATTAAAATATATTAATGATTTGAGTATTCTTGCACCAACAATTATGATGTTGTAAATATGGCATTCATAAATTGACTCGTGTTTGAATAATAACATTATAGTCATTGAGTTGGTCACATTCCTAAAATATAAAAGAAAATTAAATGCAAGTAAAAAAGTTGCTAATCATGATATTTTTTATTATGAATAGCGATTAAACTAAATAAAATTTTATTAATGTATGATGACTAAACTAAATATATTATAATTTTTATTTTTATGAATAATATGCATGAAATTGTGAGAGAAATAATTAAATGTGAGTTATTTAAAACTATTAACAAAATAAATAAAAAATCAATATTCAAAAAGAGAGAATATTTTATACTAAGTAATAAGAGTTTTGTTGATATTGAAGTTGTTCCATAGAGTTCGCAAGCAAACTTTATCTCCTTTGCTTGTGATCTCTTATATTGTAGGTGGTCATCATGAAAAAGAAAATATAGGTGATGGTAGCAAATGTGATTAGGAGGTGACGATATAAGAAAATGATAAAGTCAATGATGTGTGAAGATGATAAGAAAATATGAGAATCTAATTAAATCTAAGGTTGGATGAACTTAGAAAATTATTAACAATGGTAAAATAAGTGAAGATGATGGTAGATAGTTGGAGAATGCGATGGATAACATAATGTGTCATAATGACAAGAGAAGGAAATCACAATAAAGAGTAGTGGACAATAATAGTGAATGGAAATATAAAAGAGGTAGAGGTGACGATGGTGGGGGAAAGAAAAATGATAACAAGGAGAAACAATAATGGTGAAGATAGATGAAGTATTGAACATCAAATTAGGAACCTTACTAATATCATTTGATGCAACATACGGAACGATAAGAATACGATCCTAACATAGAGGAAAACTATCGATTCTCATATAAAGAAAAGGAAATTATAAATTGTATCAACTTCAGAACTCGTCCATTATATGAAATCTTGACTTTTTTTATAGTTTAATAACATGATTTATTCTTTATAAAATAAATAAAAATCTTTTCTAATAAAATCTATTAACTTTTTTAGAAGTTTCAATAAATTATAAAAAATTATTACTTACACAATTTTAATAGAATTATATATATATAATAAATCAAGGGTTATCTATTTTAGAGTTTAGTTTGTAAATGGTTAAACATTTACATACAAACATTTTTCTAGTCACAAGAAGACCATCAACAATGTACATGTGAAAGTTGTTACATTGTTAAAGTTGTCGTACACAATGAAAATGTATATAATTTCTATTGTTACCTAGACGGTTCTAGGTTTAGGGTGAATCATAATATTGTGGTAGTATATGTGTTATAAGTTATATTCATATATCATTAGTATGATAACCATCTTTGTTATGGTGTCCATCCCTATAACTTTGTAGAAGTAAACATAAAGGAAGGGTATGGGCTCATGGACATTTCCTACTGAAATCCCTAGCAAGGCATATATTACACAAAATGTGTATTCAACTAAAAAGGTCAAACTCAATGTACAACTAATGGACTCGATTTTATGAAAAGATACATTATCGAAGACTTAGCAAGACTCAATAATTTTTTCAAGAAAGATGGATCTATTCAAGAGTATCCACTTAATTTAAGAGATGGGATGGATGTTTTTTTGTGTGTGTTTGTGTGTGCATATTATAGAGGGACACGGTCAAAATATATTTCATAAAAGTTTAATCATTCTCATTCATCAACCATCTTTCTTGTATTAACCTAATGGTATGGTATTGAAGAGAACTATGATAATCTAAAGATCTTAGTGAAAATAATGAAGATAATAAAGATTCATTTAATGAAAACTATTTAAGAAAAATTTCTAAATTAATATTGATCTTTATATTTTTAGTAATTTGTCGAACCGTGTACCTAAGTTTCCATAATACAAAAATCAAAATGCATATCCAACTTTCATATTTATCAAAAACATGTAGTTGTTTTCTATTATACTCCTCCTTATCAGCAAATTGATTGATAATATATCCCCAATTGATTGATATATAATAGTCGAATTCATCAGTTGATTTATAAATTTACTATGCTCAATTTGTGATCAACAATATAATGATATGTCACGATTGTTATGTAACAATCAAGTTGACCAATCGATTCTTAAATTTATTGTATTCAATTTTGTGATCAGTAGTTAAATGTGATAGGATCATTACATAGCTTCCAAAATGTCTCAAAGTTGTATCAATTTCAAAAAAAAATCACATCTCTCGATATATAAAATTCATCTAAGGGTATAATTGTACTCAGGATGATGCAAAAAGTACAATGAACTTAATTTGAAGTATTTTCAAGATATCTAATGTAACGACCCGGCCCCTATTGGCGGAATTCGGCGACCCCTATTGGTCGACGACTGTCGCCCCTGTTGGCCCGTCGTTACTCACCTGGTCTTCAGGATCACTTGGTTACCAGGATTCATAAACTTTAGTACTTAGCCTGGAGGTCTAGAGTTCGAATCCTGGGGAAGGCAAAAATCCACTTCCAGGGGTGGGAAGACCAGGTGAGTAACGACGGGAACAGCGGCGCCGATCGTCGACAATAAGTCGCCAGCCAATAGCGGGTCATAATAAAAGCGCCTTTTATTGTAATGACCCGGCCTATTGGCGGACGCGACCCTATTGGTCGGCACTTGCCGTCGTTCGTTACTCACAGTCTTCCACCTGGAAGTGGGTTTATGTCTTCCCCACGATTCGAACTCCAGACCTCCAGGCTAAGGACTAAAGTTTATGAATCCTGGGAACCACGTGATCCTTGATCACGTGGTTACCAGGATTCATAAACTTTAGTACTTAGCCTGGAGGTCTAGAGTCGAATCTGAAGGCAAAATCCACTTCAGTGTGAAGACCAGTGAGTAACGACAATACAAGGCTCGTCGACCAATAGGGTCAGCGACCGCCAATAGGCGAATCACGCGAGAGCATCTGAGGCGAAAATCAAACGGACGGCACCTCCCCTGTACGTGGCAACATTTCGGGTTAATACAAGGCCCGTAGGCCCACAATAACAACAATATATATGTATGAAAACAAAACTACACAAGACACAGCGGAAACAACACGACAACAATACAATCCCACAGAGTGCATACCGGTATGACTAACACCAGAACATAAAGAAGCCTCGTCAAAACCCGCACCAACATGTGCGTACATCACATAACACAAATCCATAACGGAATACAAATGATAACACCAAAAATCTGGACTCTCGAAGTTGAGATGAGATGATGCCAACCAGCGGTGCTCCAAGTCCATCACGAAGTCGGCTACCTGTTACCTGGGCGACAGAAAACCCAGGGTCCGCGGGGGTGGTGAGTAAAACTCAGCAGGTAATAGAAAATATGTATATATGTAATATCACATGTATTTCGACAACATAATCTAGATGTACAATGTATATCAAAGATAGTATATAAATACAAGCTTATACCGTCCTAACCAGAATGAACAACATAAAATGCGACATACCAAGTTCAAGTACGCTTACTCTGATCCAACCTGAACATATATCCAACATATATATATATATAACAGGAATAGTAGATCAACTCAAAATATACTCTAGCTACAGGTCAAGGTATCTATGGTCTATCCAACACATATCAATATCTGACACAACTGTATAACATATGCAAGAAACATGCATGAATATGATGTCCACCCAAATGCAGCAAGCATAGTACAAACAAATGCAACATCACAATAATCAGATATATATATATATATAGACTGTATCCATATATATATATTAATCTCAACCATCCATATATATATATATATATATATATACATGCATATATGTATATATATATATGGTAATATGCAAAACGCCATCGATACTAATGCAAAGATGCATGGTCATGTCGGCTCACCCTAAAGCTACCACGACCCGGTGTGGCCTCGGTGGCTCGAGCATGACAATCGTCCCAACTCAACACCAACCACTACTCTCGAGTGGCCGAAAGGTGGGCGTGATGATCGAGTAGCATATAAGCGCAAAGAGCAAGCTACACGATGGGGTCCTCGCTGGTCACTCCGACTACACTACCCATGAGTGGTCGAGTACCACACACGCAGGACTACGCACGCAAATCCAACTACCACCGCCTATAGTGATAGAGTGCGGCACCTCAATGCTGCCTCACACGGGTGACTCCTCCTATGAGTAACTGGAGGCAGGATGATGGCGACACTCTCAACCACAAGGAGACCTCGTCGCCAGCGGCATGTAAATGCATGAATGCAATGTCTCACATACCGACATCCAAAGATAGACTCTCTGCTACTGAGAATCATACTAACCAGATCTACGCACTCTCTATCCCAGAGAGTCAGACTAATCGATCATAATACTCTCATCCCGTAGAGAGTCATACCAATCTAAGCGACACACTCTATCCTGAGAGAGTTGTACTCAACTAATGGACACACTCTCTATCCTGCAGAGAGTCGTACTTATCTGATTATAACAAGCTAGGACCATCGGTCCGTAGCGATACCCTAAGTATCATTCCTCTGACCATTTACACAATACAAGTTCCGTGGTAACATACAACCTAAGGGTACTAGAACTAATCCTAGGTTAAAGACATTATCTACCTACGGATGACCTTTTTACCCAAAGTACAATCAGGTTGTCATCCGGACTTTACTATTTGCACTTAACTTAAACAAATTCTAAGTTATTTACATCATCTATATGTATAACTCCTAATCATGATAAAATAAACATGATATCAGCAATGGAGTTAATAGCCGATGGTAGAAGATCAAGCATGCGATAAAAAGAACAGGGTTAAGGTAATATGAACACCTAACATGCTCATATCAATGACTAAATCTGAATGAAATATAACTACCCAGACCAGGTAGGAAATTACCCACCTATTTTGTGACTTATGCGAGAATACAAGTTGTCTCCACATCCGTGAACCATCCTCATATCAAAGTCCTCGCGTTGTTCCCATCTCAACCACTTCTTAATCTGCTGTAAGAGTCTGGTCTCAATTTAATCTAAATAAATCAAACATCATCATGTAATGAACAAGTACTATCATCACTACATAATTATATCATATCCAGATCAGTTTATTAAACATAACTGATACACAATTATGAACGACCAAATCTATACTTACCTCGCGTCGTTCCACTTTCCTCACAAAGAATCCAGAAGTAAATCCAGTGTTAAAACCTGTAGTCACATACAGTTCATCACCCACTTATACTGATCAAAAATCTTAACTATGCAATTCACCTTATGCCCATCATGCATTTCCAACCAATCCATAGATCCATCCAACCACTTATCAATGTTATGCATTCATAAATATTCAGATTCATACTTACCCAAACTCGTTTCATTCCTCCACAGCTTCTTCATCGACTTAAGGAAATCCAATCTGTATCAAACAATTGGACTTAAGCAATATCCAATTCCAATAGACCTCTACAGATATATCAATCTTAATTCATCAATTGTATAACCAAACAACCACATAAACGTCCTTACCTAGCTTAACATTAGTTGAACACAGCCCGAGGAATTCGTCGAGCTTCGCTAAATGCCCAACTCCTCTTGCCTTGGCGATCAATGCTCATAGCCGGTGGTCGGTGAGTGAAGTGTGTGACGGCGATGATCGGTGAGGTGATGGCATCACCAAACCGAGCTCACACTAAGAGTCAACAATCGATCCAAGCGGCAGAGGCGTGGTGATCGAAGCTTCGGCCGTGGTTGAGCGTCGAACGCAGTGGTGGAGGCTGCAATCGGGCGGCGACGGCAACAATCCAGCGACGGGTGGAGCGAGGCGTCGACTTTGGTGGCGAGGAAAGAGCCCAAATCCGCGCGACGGTGAAGGATGAGGCCGCGATTTGGCGTAGCGACACTTCTTTGCTCGGCGAGAAAGAGTCGGAGGCTGACGGCCGCAACATCAAACTCGCGGCGTAACGAGGCAGCCCTAGGCGGCAGCACGGCGGAGAAGAGCGGATCGGCGTCGGCAAGTGTGCGAGTGTGAAGCCGGCCACGACGCCAAGGCGGCGTGGCGCAGCGATGGCTGCGCAGCAGAGGCAATCGACGGAGGCGTTGTCGGGCGCTAGCGGAGAAGAAGCGAGAACGACATACGCCACGAGATATCGTCGTGCGTCGATGATGGTCGCCAACGGGCGCCAGAAGATCGGGACGCCTACGAGGCGGCGCGATGATGAAGAAGGCGGCGGTGAATCGGGAGAACTAGGGCATGGGAGATGGACCGAGAGAAATGGGCGTGCGGCGATAGAAATTCGGAGAAGAAACGCGATCGGGGAAAGGAAAAAGGAAAACTGAATCGCGATGAGAAGCGGACGCAAACGCTTGGCTAAACGGGTTAGGTTTTAAATAACGGGTTGGATTTAAGTCTTATATAAGTCATTCACTTGTGGTTAAGCTAACCTAGGTTAAATTCAAGCTAGCCCAACTTGATCCAACCACATGTTTAATCCCCCAAATAGCTACTTAGGTATTTAATGCATATACCTAGTTATTTATTTATTTATTTATTATTTATTTTTTTCCTGCGGTATTTTACATTCTCCCCCACTAATACAAATTTGGTCCCCAAATTTCGTACTAACATACGAGAACCAACTCAGGAGATTTCTTGAACTACTACATGCCTCAAGTGAACAAATGAGGATATCGAGCTCGGATAGTATCTTCCAGCTCTCATGTAGCCTCCTCATCGGTATGATGCTGTCATCCAACCTTTACGAGTCGGATGGTGTTCGTCCCACTACTGTTGCTCCTTGCGACCCAGGCTCCACCCTGGAATCTTCTCGTAAGTCGCAGTAGACAGAGGTAGAATCGAAACCTCTTTCAGAACATAATCAACATGCGATACGTATTTCCTCAGTATAACAACAGGAAAATACGTTGTGAACACCCGCAAGTGTCAGAGGTAAAGTCAATCGATAAGCTACACCTCCATAATCCACGACACAAGATCTGAATAGATCCTCCAACGTCTAAAAGATACACTCAGACTGTTCATCTGTCTGCGGATGAAACGTTGCACTAAGCCGAAGCTCTGTGCCCATAGTATGGAGCAGACTCTGCCAAAATCGCGAGGTAAATCGCGAATCTCTATCCGTTATGGTACTTAAAGGTACCCCACGCAATTTGATAATCTTTCGGTACTACAACTCTACCGAATGATCCAACAAGTACGACCCACGAATAGAAAGGAAATGAGTTGATTTGGTCAGTTGATCCACAATCACCCAAATTGCATCACGTCCTTTACGGGTTCTAAGCAATCCCGTAACGCAATCAATCATGATATGCTCCCACTTTCATTCCGGAATCGAAATTTTCTAGAGCAATCTAGCGAGTTTCTGATGTTCAGCCTTCACCTACTGGCATACTAAACATCGAGCAGCAAAATCTGCTATAACTCTCTTTACACCATTCCACCAGTATAAACGTTCAACTCTCGATACATCTGAGTACCGCCAAGGTATATAATCCATCTTGAATGATATGCTTTCTGTAGCAACTCCGGAACCCACTATCCTTATCAGAGACGGGATTTATTTTCTCAAAAGAGAATTCCATCAACCATTCAAGATACACTTCACCACACACTCTGTAAGTGCATGGGAGACTATAGCGACCAATCTCTCAAGTTGCAACTGTTGCAACTGTTCGCGTTCCAGCAACTCTATAGTAGCTACCCAGTAGCTAATTAAAATCCCATGAGCATTCCTGCTCCATACAATTGCAAATCCAGATGATAACTACTAAAGTCACGTCATGTATATGACAGACTATCTCGTAGTTTCTTAACTATCGTAGGCATAAGATATGTCTCATGCAACTTTATCGGATTCGCTCCGATCCCTGAAACGACGCATCTGCGTACATCATCCTTTTTATCCACTCCAGAAGGATTAACTAATACTTGTGTAAAAGTTAACCGTCATCTAGGTCTTGCAACTGGTTTCGCAAGCTTATGACTAAACGATTTCCATCATCACCTTTGTCAAATAAGTCTGGGGTATAGTAATGCCAAGCATTCTATCCACATCTACGGTACTAACCAAACCATGCAAGGAAAACCACTATCTACGGTGGTCGAGTGCGCAACTCCAACTACCAGAACCAACAATAGTCAGGTTACGCAACTCCAACAACTACAAAAGGATCCAATCGTGTTCAGGATACACGATTCTCAAATCCAGTGACGACTAAACCGTTAATTAGTCTAACAACTTAATCAAAATTCATACAATCCATACTAAGTATGAAAGTGTCGTCCTCCATACACCTGCATCCCCTTTACTCTACGCTGATGATATATATTAATCATCACAACGACAATGATAATTATAGGACACCATGTCAATACAATATCAACACTCCAGTCGTAAACCAACCCTAGAGTATACACAGGTGTCTTTGGCTGATCTCAATAGATCATCTATCCTCAACGTAGGATATTTACTTTCAACAATTATCGTATTCCATCTTCGATAATCGATGCATAATTTTCAAAGGTCCATCCCTCTTTTATCAAAGAGTTATGGATCTTCACAAGGAGAAATACTGGGATAGATAAATATCCCCTCCAACATCTCCTATAATCGCAACTCATGTTATTCCGATTCTTTTATAGTGTTTAACAACACTTATACCAACAAAACTATCACTCGGTATGTGATCTTCGATACCGGACTATTTTCGCAATCATTTCGATCGCCTACTCCACTTGCCTATGCAACAGCAAAGCTAGGAGTTCATCGGAATACTCTCGGATTATTCGCACCTCTTAGATACATAATCATACCATACTCTTAACAATTTGACCATCCGTAAGGATATGTCTACAGTAACGGTATGTATATCAAAGTCTAAGGACATCTCTTAACCTTTTAATTATTGGTCCACATCTCACCTGACGGTAGAGATACCACCGACCCACAAGTCGATGCATAGGAACCCTTCTAATCCGAACTAATAATGTTCTAGACACAGATACCTGAAAACTACAAGTATCTCACAATATATTAATCCAGAGGGTAAAACTAGAGTAATACCCTGAACGATCAAATATCTATTGATCCGATCCAAAAGGCTCCACACAGGTCTCGGCCTTTCTCCGAAGAGAAAAGATCAGATTCAACAGTCCGCGACAAAACGGTCACATTTCTGCGACGAATGCCGCGGGGATTTTCCCTAGATCATCTGATCCATCCCTTAATCCCACGAGCTAAAACTGTAGAATACCTAATAGATACGACCTTTGTCGTATACTCTCTCTTCTGTACTAAGCAAAACACGTCTGGAGGTAACTGTTGTCGTTGTCTGCATGAATCTTCTACGATGTCTTCTGCGGATGCTGCTTCTGTGCTGATCTTTACTGAAGGGTAGTATCACGGAACTTCAACCACGCCTGAGGTAATAGGTCAGGCGATGGAGGTAACTCACATCTACGTCGATCTGCTGTCGAGACGATGCATCTTCCTCCCGGAACACCATCGATAGTCTTCAACTGAATCTTCAAAGTACACCTCCTCCACTGTACTGGTTGCTCACAATAGCAACAGATGAACTGTTCCAACAGATAATCTGACTTCGCGTGTCTTCGTGATCTGCACTGCACACACATAATCCCTTCGGAGTCTTTGTTCTGATTTTGCTGATATCCACAAGAACCTTCTGATAATCTGCGATTGGTCTTCTATAATCGAAAAGTAGCTCAAGGCCTGTGACCCTGATATTGCTCATTTTATCCAATAGTCGGAGACTTCTGACTCTAATAAGTTGACCTACAATATTTGTTTATCGATCTCCAACTCTTAAACTCTTGTACGGAGTCATTTCTAAACTCCTGTCTCAATCCAATGTCTTCCGGCAAGATCTGGTAGAAGATCCCGGCATCCTATCGAACTATAAGCCAATAACTCTGGGTGGCTTAAATCATTCATTCATCTTCTTGAGCTATTAGGTGGTCGTAACCTTTGCAAGTCTCACGACTCTGCACAGTACACTATTACTAACCGATCACCCCTTTTTTTTTTTTGAAGCTCAAGAATTCCTTACAATGTGTCACTAAAAGTGACACCGGGAAATACACTCTTTCAACATCACTAATCCATGAGCAAGTGATATATTATTTCCCGAAGATTATTTTCTGCATTTATCACCAAATACCGGCTTAACCCCGATAATGGTATGCAAATAACTCTACTTTCTCGGTATAACATGAGTAAGTACTTAAAAGTACTCTCAAAGTTATACAACTCAGTACGAACAACTCAGGGATAAAATCCCTATGAAACTCCATAACCTAGCCTTCCGCTATCTGCATCAATAATAGTCCATTACCCACAGGTAATGATCCGACTAGCACAGTTAGTGGAAATCTCTAAGACTGTAGTCTCTGATTTCCATAATAAATGTGACGACTTGGCCCCTGTTTTCCGACTCGGTATCAGTCGACTCTCAAAGGTAAATTACCTTCTCGACATAGGTTCAAGACTCACAGACTCAACAGGTCGTTTCCGTGGTCAACTCATACCACGGTTACGAATAATAACCAACACACTACAGGTTATTCCCTGGTACAGGCATCTAAATGCATAGTCAACTAAAACCGGGAGTATAAACACTAAGGTAACTCCGGTTGGTCGTCTCGGTGGACGACCCCTACTACAAGTCTGCACAAGTGTTATAACTATACTGTATACACCTACTGATCAAGTTTAGATAAATATCTACTAAACCATAAGTCATCAGGAATTCTTACCTCGTGCTACTTGGAGCTCAGGCCGCTGTCCATCTCATCTCAGAAAATCAAAACCGAATAAATCGACTCCCGAGAATCCAAGACTCGACTCAAAAATAACATAATATGGCATCGCAGAACCTTGGGCTCTGATACCACTAAAGTTGTCACGCCCCGAGAGCATACCGAGCCGAAAATCAAACGGACGGCACCTCCCCTGTACGTGGCAACATTTTGGGTTAATACAAGGCCCGTAGGCCCACAATAACAACAATATATATGTATGAAAACAAAACTACACAAGACACAGCGGAAACAACACGACAACAATACAATCCCAGGTGCATGGTATGACTAACACGAACATAAAGAAGCCTCGTCAAAACCCGCACCAACATGTGCGTACATCACATAACACAAATCCATAACGGAATACAAATGATAACACCAAAAATCCGGACTCTCGAAGTTGAGATGAGATGATGCCAGCCAGCGGTGCTCCAAGTCCATCACGAAGTCGGCTACCTGTTACCTGGGCGACAGAAAACCCAGGGTCCGCGGGGGTGGTGAGTAAAACTCAGCAGGTAATAGAAAATATGTATATATGTAATATCACATGTATTTCGACAACATAATCTAGATGTACAACAGGTATATCAGCATAGTATATAAATACAAGCTTATACCGTCTAACTGAATGAACAACATAAAATGCAGACATACACAAGTTCAAGTACGCTACTCGATCCAACTTTGAACATATTTCCAACATATATATATATATAACAGGAATAGTAGATCAACTCAAAATATACTCTAGCTACAGGTCAAGGTATCTATGGTCTATCCAACACATATCAATATCTGACACAACTGTATAACATATGCAAGAAACATGCATGAATATGATGTCCACCCAAATGCAGCAAGCATAGTACAAACAAATTCAACATCACAATAATCAGATATATATATATATATATAGACTGTATCCATATATATATATTAATCTCAACCATCCATATATATATATATATACATGCATATATGTATATATATATGGTAATATGCAAAACGCCATCAGATACGGCAATGCAGCATGCATGGTCATGTCGGCTCACCCTAAAGCTACCACGACCCCAGTGTGGCCTCGGTGGCTCGAGCATGACAACTGTCCCAACTCAACACCAACCACTACTCTCGAGTGGCCGAGTGGGCAGTATGATCGAGTAGCATATAAGCGTAAAGAGCAAGCTACACGATGGGGGTCCCTGCTGTTGGTCACTCCGACAGTCACTACCCATGAGTGGTCGAGTACCACACACGCAGGACTACGGCACGCAAATCCAACTACCACCGTCTATAGTGATAGAGTGCGGCACCTCAATGCTCTGCCCTCACACGGGTGACTCCTCCTATGAGTAACCGTGGAGGCAGGATGACTGGCGACACTCTCAACCACAAGGGAGACCTCATCGCCAGCGTGCATGTAAATGCATGAATGCAATGTCTCACATACCGACATCGATAGACTCTGTTTCTCAGAGAATCATACTAACCAGATCTACGCACTCTATCACGTGAGAGAGTCGCACTCAATCGATCATAATAATCTCTATCCTGTTGAGAGTCATACCAATCTAAGCGACACACTCTCTATCACTGTAGAGTTGTACTCAACTAATGGACACACTCTCTATCACCGAGAGAGTACTTATCTGATTATAACAAGCTAGGACCATCGGTCCGTAGCGATACCCTAAGTATCATTCCTCTGACCATTTACACAATACAAGTTCCGTGGTAACATACAACCTAAGGGTACTAGAACTAATCCTAGGTTAAAGACATTATCTACCTACGGATGACCTTTTTACCCAAAGTACAATCAGGTTGTCATCCGGACTTTACTATTTGCACTTAACTTAAACAAATTCTAAGTTATTTACATCATCTATATGTATAACTCCTAATCATGATAAAATAAACATGATATCGAATGGAGTTAATAGCCGTGAGAAGATCAAGCATGCGATAAAAGAACAGGTTAAGGTAATATGAACACCTAACATGCTCATATCAATGACTAAATCTGAATGAAATATAACTACGGACCGGGTAGAAATTACCCACCTATTTTGTGACTTATGCGAGAATACAAGTTGTCTCCACATCAGTGAACGACCTCATATCAAAGTCCTCGCGTTGTTCCCATCTCAACCACTTCTTAATCTGCTGTAAGAGTCTGGTCTCAATTTAATCTAAATAAATCAAACATCATCATGTAATGAACAAGTACTATCATCACTACATAATTATATCATATCCAGATCAGTTTATTAAACATAACTGATACACAATTATGAACGACCAAATCTATACTTACCTCGCGTCGTTCCACTTTCCTCACAAAGAATCCAGAAGTAAATCCAGTGTTAAAACCTGTAGTCACATACAGTTCATCACCCACTTATACTGATCAAAAATCTTAACTATGCAATTCACCTTATGCCCATCATGCATTTCCAACCAATCCATAGATCCATCCAACCACTTATCAATGTTATGCATTCATAAATATTCAGATTCATACTTACCCAAACTCGTTTCATTCCTCCACAGCTTCTTCATCGACTTAAGGAAATCCAATCTGTATCAAACAATTGGACTTAAGCAACATCCAATTCCAATAGACCTCTACAGATATATCAATCTTAATTCATCAATTGTATAACCAAACAACCACATAAACGTCCTTACCTAGCTTAACATTAGTTGAACACAGCCAAGGGAATTCGTCAGAGCTTGCTGCTAAATGCCCAACTCCTCTTGCCTTGGCGATCAATGCTCATAGCCGGTGGTCGGTGAGTGAAGTGTGGTGACGGCGATGATCAGGTACAGTGATGGCATCACCAAACCGAGCTCACACTAAGAGAATTGACAATCGATCAAGCGGCGACGTGGTGATCGAAGCTTCGGCCGTGGTTGGCGTCGAGCAGAGTGGTGGGCTGGCTATTAAGGCGGCGACAGCAACAATCGAGCGGCGAGGCCGAGCGAGAGGCGTCGACTTTGGTGGCAGAGGAAAGAGCCCAAATCCGCGACGGTGAAGGGATGAGACCGCGATTTAGGCGGCGCGACACTTGCTCGGCGAAAAGAAGTCGGAGCTGTGGCGCCGCAACATCAAACTTCGGCGTAGCAGGCAGCCCTAGGCAGCGACAGCGGAGAAGAAGCGGTCGGGCGTCGGCGAGTGTGCGAAGGTGGGGGGATCTGCCACGACGCCAGTAGTGGCGCATGAGCGATAGCGTGAGAGGCAATCGGCCAGGCGTTGTCGGGCGCGCGGGGAGAAGAAGCCAGAGAACGACATCTGCCACGACGAGATATCGTCGTCGTCGTCGGTGATGGTCACCAACGGGCCGCCGAAGATCCAAACGCACAGGGGCGGCGACGCAAGGAAGAAGGCAGCAGCCGAATCGGGAGAACTAGGGCACGGGAGATGGACCGAGAGAAATGGGCGTGCGGCGATAGAAATTCGGAGAAGAAACGCGATCGGGGAAAGGAAAAAGGAAAACTGAATCGCGATGAGAAGCGGACGCAAACGCTTGGCTAAACGGGTTAGGTTTTAAATAACGGGTTGGATTTAAGTCTTATATAAGTCATTCACTTGTGGTTAAGCTAACCTAGGTTAAATTCAAGCTAGCCCAACTTGATCCAACCACATGTTTAAACCCCCAAATAGCTACTTAGGTATTTAATGCATATACCTAGTTATTTATTTATTTATTATTTTTTTTTCCTGCGGTATTTTACATCTAAAACCATCAACAAGTTTTGACCTAAAAATATCTTAGCAGTGTTAGTGAATAAGTATGATAAACTTAAACCCTTTAATGTGCTTATGTCAAATTGTCTTGAGATTGTGAAGATTTCAAAAACTTATAGCTTTCAATCTAAACTATAAAATCTAGGACTAGATTTGAAAGCATAGTTATATTCAGAATCTCTCATAAGTGCAATGGTTTTGATTTAAAGTGATTCTAAGATTTTTAAAATCATAAGCGAGTTTTAACCTTAAACATTTCAGAAATACTTTAAATCAAGTTCAGCGATTTACCAAAGGGCGTACGTGAAGTTTAGAATTGTCGAAACAACACCCCATACTTTTATATTTACCAAATGGCACACTTAATTCCCTTTTTATTCCTCCCGCCAAATAGACCTTTTAATGCTGAGATTTTGCAGGCATCCGAGACACAACTAGAAATCCCGAGCCATCCAAATGTCCTGTCCAAATGAGCCAACATTAGCGTCTTTCTCTCTTTAGCTTCCGAGAAAATCTTCCAGACTCAGGGCACAAATCTTCTGAACTTCTTACACTCTATTTTTTGTCCAGCATGATTTCTCGAGCTTCCGAGTTTTAGGATTTTTGACGAGACACTTCGAGGTAATCTCGTGTCGTCCTCTCATTTAACTATCTGTGTTACCCATTTCTTACTTGATTTTAAGTTTTCCGTTGAAAGCCGTACATCTCATAAGCTTTCTATCTACCATTCATTATTGCAGAATGAGTCAAGAATCTGGTTCAACCTCTCCTTCACCAGCCAAGGTATGTCTCGCATTCCTTGCTTTAGTCGAATATAAAGTACGCCATTTATTTTAAATGTTTTTTCGATTATGGTTTTGGAATGATTTCAAAAATTCAAATACAAATGGATGATCTTTTTAATCTATATCTAAATTAGATAAATAGATCCCTGAGGTTTTTTTCACAGGATTATTGCAAAGCATTGCGGATTCTCTAATTTGTTATATACAATTACAAAATGAAGGAATAAATTAGGTTTTTAAAATTTTGTATTTCCAAATTTTTAGGGAAAAACTGAGTGTGCGAAGAAACTCCAATGGACTAGCATTTTAGGCCACTTTATTGAATTTTTTGGAGGTCCAAGTGCTAAAGGAAAGCAACATTCATTTGTTTGTTTACATGAAAGGCATAGAGAGATCATTAAACAAACCCCATTTGTTGTTTTTTTGAATATACAGGACATTCCACAAATCTGTGGCATATTGGTCAATATATTTCAAAGTTGGGATTCGACAAATCAAAATTTTAAGTTTTCAACTGTGTCAGTTGCTTTCACCAGAAAAGATGTGTCTCTTTTGCTAAGTATTGCAGAGAGAGGGGCTTCTGTTTCCATGAATTCAACTAATGCATCAGGTGTTCTTTTCATTTCTCAATTCTCCAAAAAAGAACCAACTAGATCAAAACTAAAGTATTTGCTTAAAATGTTTTTCTGCTAGAGTAGAATTAGATGAAGATGTTTTGGTGTTTTGTAAGTTGTATGTTTTGTATATATTTGTTTGTGTGTTGTTCTGTACTACTACATATAAGTTCCCCATAGGTCTTGTAGATACTGTAGATGATTTTGACAACATAGGTAGTTTCAATTGGGTTGAAGCTATCCATCAATTTATGGCTCCACAATTACCTACTATTGGAGATCTATGTTCATCTACTAATATACTTGCGCAAAATAGCCGAATTCCTTACCTAAAGGGATTTGCCGCCCTTTTGGTTGTAAGTTCCTTCTTACTAATTTATTTTGTCTTTTATATTCACATAAGTATGTAACACTTTGGATATGAATAGGCTTGGTTTATGGAACATGTCCCAATCCAGAGACCATACAATACCGAAGGGCCACGAATAAATAAGTGGAGAGCAACTCCTTCACATATTAGTAAGGTGAGGAATTTATTGGAGCAAGTCTCACCTGAACAGGTAACTAGAAAATCACAACTTAACATTTTTTCATTTTCGTTATCTAAATAATTATTGATTTTTTGATAGGTTATTATTGATCTAGTCTATACCCGTAGTGAAATTATATTGCTTGATAAGGTTGACTATTATATTAAAAATACTCCCCATCCAATAGAGACATCATCATCACAAACTATACAAGAAAAATACCCTACTACTGAATGCCATGAGTGTTTAGTTTATCAGAGACAACTCAAAGAGTTAAAATGAAAAACATGGCACTAACTGAAAGGGCGAAAGAACTAATTGAAATTATAGGAAGAGAAGGTATGGAGGCTGAATCAAATAACCCTGAAGTTGATCCTCAACCGGAACCAATTGCCACCAGAACAAGATAGCAAGATAGAACCCGCTATGATTACAAGGATACTCTCATTGATAGTCTACTATGGGCAAAATTGGTACCTCAAAGGAAAAAAAAATACAGAAATTTATGATGTTGAGGTATTAGAAGGGCAACCTGAGAAAGATGTAAATGAAGCAGAAGTTTTTGGGAAGAAGGGAAAACAAATAATTGGTATGGATGAATTGCAAGCGAGGGATACTATCTCTATTGTGGAAGAAAAATATGAAAAAGATCTTGAGAGGGAGGAAGCAAGAATTGATAAACTTAACCAAATGAGAATGGAAGTCATGCGGTAAGTCAGAATACAAAGAAAATTAGTTTGTGTTAATTTTTTTAAATTACTAATCTAATTTTTTTATTATAGTATATCAAGAAAAAATGCAAGACATCAAAGAAGCAAAAACAAGATGTTGATGTAACCTACTTGCTAAAAAGTTTAGGAAAAATAAAGTATGGTAGTTACATCCACCATTACATTCGAAAATTGTGTTACAATAATATAGAAAGTGCAAATATTTATTTACCATTAAATTTTTTTGTAGGCCTATTATAGGTTATGTTTGGGAGGAAGGTCCTTTTTCATTAGCTCTGAATTCTTTATACTCTGGAGTTAATGGATATGTTTTCACAGTTTGGGAGGTTATCGATACATTTTGTTCAATTCTTTTTAGGAGTGCCTCCTCCTCATATAGGTCATATAATAAGTCTGTGTATTGCTCATCTGGGTTCATTGTAAGAAATTTAAATTATCTTATAGTCTGACAATTTAAAATGTTATACTAAATGTTTAAATATTTTCCTCTATATACAATTACAGTCAGAATTAAGAATGTCGTGGAAAACTGCCACGACACAAATCACAAACACGGACATGAATGATGGAGAGGTTAGATATATTTGTATACCTCTAAATACTGACCAAACTCACTTTCACTTGTTGTGTATTGACACAAAAGCAATGACTTTCAATCATTACAACTCCCTTTCATATGGAGGAAGATCAAAAGCTAATTTTGAAGTAGTGGTGAGTAGATAATTTTTTTAAATATGGATATTCCATCCATTGTATCTGTAAATGAACAGTTATGTTAACTTAATCATTGTGTAATAATAGGTATCCCAATTTAAAGGATATTCATCTAAGAACCTTGCAGCAATTCATCCATGTTTACAAGCTTATTACCCCATCGACAACTGGGTTTCTGTTACAGTTGATTGTCCCCAACAAGTAGCATGGTACTAAAAGAAAAATACTGAATGTGAAATCTTACTTTTGAATTGAAATATAAAATTTATCATCGTATTTTTACAGCAATGATTGTGTCTTCTTTGTGATGCAATACATGAGATGTCTGCTGTATGGTGAGAAGATGGACTTCAAACAAGCAGACATGACAAAATTCAGAATAAATGTCTCAGTGTCAATTTTAAGGGATGAGTTCTTCATAATGTAATTTAAGAAAACTTGAGGTGGGAGTATGACAATGCATTTTTGTATTTGAGTTAATTGTGAATTTTGTTAATTTGTAAATGATACTGCATTACATAGATCAACAGTGACTATAATTTTGATATATTATTGAATATATTCTTGAATCTAACAATACAATAGTTTGGTTTTGATGTTGTGAAATTGAATGGAATGGAAAGGGACCTTTTTTATATCTGGCAGGTTTATATTCCCTATTGTTGAATTTTGTTTAAATTTTCAGCACCACCTTATTCAAAATATAGGACCATGGTGTTGCTGCGATTTAAATTCCCATCACCACTTTCTATCTCTGCCAGGTTAAATGTCCATGTTAGAAATTTGAATCTCAGGACCATGGTGGTACTGGATTTTAATCCCAGGAATTCGATGGTGCTGGGATTGAAATCTCAAGAACACAGTGGTCTTGGGATTTAAATTTCCAGCAACACATCCAATTTTAAACTTGTTCTGATCCAAAAAGTGGTGTTGGGAATTATATTCCCAGGAACACAGTGGTCCTGTGATTTAAATTCCCAACACCACGTACAATATCAAACTGGCCAAAAAAAAAGTGGTGCTGGGAATTATATTCCCAGAAACACAGTGATTCTGAGATTTAAATTCCCAGCACCACATACAATTTCAAGCTGGCCGAGACAAAAGATGGTGTTGGGATTTATATTCCCAGGAACACAGTGGACCTCAGATTTAAATTTTCAGTACCACGTACAATATCAAGCTGGCAAAAAAAAAGATGGTTCTAGGAATTATATTCCCAGGAACACAATGGTCCTAGGATTTAAATTCCCAGAACCACGTACAATTTCAAGTTGGTCGAGACAAAAAGGTGGTGCTGGGAATAATATTCCCAGCAACACTGTAGTTCTGGGATTTAAATTGCCAACACCACATGGCATGGGGCCTGATTTCTAAAATATGGCTGTGGAACCTAATAAAATCTTGAATATCAGAAATTTTGGACACGGATACACAGAGGGGCACTTTCCAAACCCACTAGACTTGGAGTGGATCGAAGAAAAAGTGAATAGGGTCATCAATGGATTTTGACCAAAACCCATTAATGGACCTAGAGGAGTCCAAATTCTGAAATCTTGACATGGACTGAAAGATCTTACAGCTTGAATTGTTGATGTGTTGAGGAAACTTTGTTCTGATCCTCCTACCTCACAATTGTAGCCGCAAACCACGAATAAATTCACTTTGGGCGAGATAAAAGGTTGTGTTGGGAATTATATTCCCAGAAACACTGTGGTGTTGGGATTTATATTCCCAGGAACATAATGGTCCTGGAATTTGAATTCCCAGCACCACGTACAATTTTGAACTGGCCGAGAAAAAAGGTGGTACTGGAAATTATATTCCCAGGAATACAGTAGTCCTAGATTTGAATTCCCAGCACCACGTACAATATCCAGCTTGTCTAGAAAAAGTTGGTGCTGGGATTTATATTCCCAGGAACACAGTGGTCCTGAGATTTGAATTCTCAGCACCACGTATAATTTTGAACTGACCGAAAAAAAAGGTGGTGCAGGGAATTATATTCCCAAGAACACAGTGGTCCTGGGATTTGAATTCCCAGCACCACGTACAATATCTAGCTCGCCTAGGAAAAAGGTGGTGCTAAGATTTATATTCCCAGGAATACAGTGGTCCTAGGATTTGAATTTCCAACACCACGTACAATTTCGAACTGGCCAAGAAAAAATGTGGTGCTGGGAATTATATTCCCAGGAACACAGTGGTCCTGAAATTTGAATTCCCAATACCATGTACAATATCCAGCTCACCTAGAAAAAAGTTGGTGCTGGGATTTATATTCCCAGAAACACAGTGGTCATGGGATTTGAATTCCCAGCACCACATACAATTTCAAATTGAGCGAGAAAAAAAGTGGTGCTGGGAATTATATTCCTAGGAACATAGTTGTCACGCCCCGAGAGTATGCCGAGCCAAAAATAATCGGACAGCATCTCCTCAGTACGTGATACAATTCCCAGATATACATAAAGCCTTTAGGCCACAATCACATAACATATATATGGACATAATCCAATAAACACAGTGGAAACATACTGACAGATAAACAAGATACAAAGACCCAACTATGCACTCCGGAGTGACTTTGACACAACAAAAACCATAATAAAGACCACCCCAAAGGTCAAATACACAAATACGTAAACATAAATACGGAAACGGTATAGGAGGAAATCCCAAAACAACAATCCACAATAATACAACAATACGGAGTAAATATCCAACCCTTCGGTGTGAGATGGGATCAGCTGGTGGAGCTCCGAACATCCAAGGAATCTTCTACCTGTTACCTGGGCGACAGGAAACCCAGGGTCCGGGGTGGTGAGTATAAACTCAGGGGTAATATATAGAAAGTGCATGAACAATATATAGGGATATAGAGATCCACAAGTATACATGTGAAAATCTACAGATATACAAGAAATGTCCAATAGATATACAGTCATAACTGTGATGACAACTATCCACCAGAATAGTCATACTCAATGCATATACTAAACTGATCAATTGAACATGAAGTAATGTACTAACGTACCTGACGATCTACAACACCATAAACTATATCATCCTGAACAGGTATATAATAACATAACCCATATGACGTATAAGGTCAATTCCATACCTGACCAACACTCAAATATATGAACAGTATATAATCACATATAATAACATCCCGGTCCATACCACACTATGACATGACGATAATCAAATGCATACAATAGTCTGGACCAACACATATATCATGCTCAACACACAGCAGTATATAATATGCAAATTACATGTATCATGATGTACAAACATATGCAACAAACAAATGCAACATCTCATAGACATATGTAAAGCATATATCGAATACATGCATACATATATCAGCAATGTATATGCATGGCCATGTCTGCGGACCCATCCAACCATGACCCTAGTATGGCCTGGGTGGCACGACATGTCGACTAGCCCGACTCCAGCTACCACTACTCTCGAGTGGCCGAGTTGGGTAGTATGAATGAGTAGCATATAAACGTAAGGAGCTAACTACTCCATGGGGGTCCCTGCTGCTGGTCGCTCTGTCACTACCCATGAGTAGACGAGCTCCGCACACAAGACAATTGCACGTCACACAACCACCGTCTATAGTAGGCGAGTGTTAACACCACTTTGCACAGTGGCCAGGTGCGCATCTCCAACTACCACAATCTATAGTGGTCGAGCGCGACACATCCAATGCTCTACCCTCAACCCTGCTACAACTACCCCGAGTGGCCAGGGAGGCAGGATGACTGACGACCCTCTCAACCACAAGGGAGACCTAATCGCCAGCATGCATGCAATGTAATGATGCATAGCTCCATACACGTATCCTCGCAACACTCCCTATCCCACGGGGAGTCCTAGTCAACCGAAAGTCAACCATGTAAGGACCACTAATCCATAATCACAACCTACTTATCTACGTACAGATAAATATATCTACCATAGATGCACAACTAATATGTGTACCATAATCGACTCCATAATCTAATCCATCACCTAACCCTAGTGATGCAACCCGGTAACCCAACTTGAGTTCATAATGGTAACCCTAACCACATGTACTTAACTGAACATCTATCAGCTAACACACAATAGAGTTTGTAATTCATATCCAAGATACAAGAACGATGAATTAACAGTAATATATCTCTAAGGTCAAGGCTAAGTACAAGCACAAGATTAAATAAGAGTGGATTTAAGATCAAAAGTAATAGCATAAATCTAAATTCATGCACCAAATTTAGATCAAACTACCTGACTAGGGTAGATATTACCCACCTGCTATGTAGCTCGTATCATCCATCCATAACTACGAGCATCATCACTAATTAAAGTCCTGCGATCAACATGCAACATTGACAAGTACTATCATAAGTCCAATGATGGTATCAAATCCCAAATCGAACTTACCTAGCTTAGCTTCCGTTGCAAAACATCTTGATCCACCATTGAAGTAGCAATCTATAACCACCAAATGGATTCGACCACAGCTGCCACCTAACTTCACAACCATAATACAGAAACTAGCTGCAGAAACATATATCTATTTTTATTCATCGATAAAGTTTTCAAACCTGAACATACCTACTCCAATTCCATCAACACAGCCTCTGGATAAGCTTACAAGAGTTTAATATGAACTAACCCAGTTTACCCAACGTAGTCCCTTCAATCCGAGCATAGATATCCATCTGGAACAATCAAGTTATTTTGCAAGAAATCCATATTTAGATCAACTTCCTCACCTAATTAGTTATTCCCTTCCACAGATTCCTGTTCACCAATAAGAGTATCAATCAATACTATAAGATGAATGAACCAGTATATTGACAAATCAAGAATCCCATAAGAATTTATACCACTTAATCCACATCTAGCAACCTATTTAGAAAACAACCCACTGCTATGTTCACCCCTCTTACCTATTTGTGTCAGAGTAGCCAATAGAGATCAAAATCAGCTCCCCAATGACTTGATGCAGCATCGACGATGGGAGGTAATGCTCATGTAATTCGACAACTACTCGATTGGAGGTTGTTGGTGAACTAGCCATTAGGAAGGGTGGTGACACAAGTGATCGAGATTACATTAAATTATCAACACACACCCTCAACTGGATCAGTAAAGCACAGCAAGACAATGACAATGCAGATCCTATCGAACTGAGCTCGCAACTGCCTGGATCGACGGAGGGCGAAACTAGAGAACTCTGGCGGCGATCGTAGACAAAAGAAAGAAGGCGGTCGGGAAACTAGCCAGAACAAGCGGTCGATGGAAATGGGGAAAGGCGATGGTGATCGCGTCGGCTGGAGGAGCTCGCTGCCACCGAGATCGGGAGGAATAGAGCTCGAGTGAGGGTAGGCGACCACCGGCATGGCAACCAACGATAGTGGTGATCGGCACAGCGAAGGGGAAGAAGAACACCGACGACGAGGAAGAAAGGTGTCGACGAGCTGAGCTTTGCAATGATAACCAGATCGGGATCGGGGATAATCGAGGGTGTTGCAATGACGAAAATAGAGGAAGGAGAAGAACTCTAGTGTGGCCGGCGATGGTGAGCTCCAACAGCGGCGATAGTGCAGCGGCAGTGAGGAAGAGGAGATTTGCGATCGAGGAAAAATAGGAACTCACGATCTAAAAGGAAATCATGGTTGAGAAAAGAAGAGGAAGGAAACGGGTCGGGTCGGCTCAAAATGAAATGGATCCGAACCCTTTTATAAGCCCTCAAAAACCTAGATTAATTCTAATTAACCCCTAACCTCCCCTTTTAAATCCGAAAAAATTTCTATGAATTCCTAATAAAATATATAATATAATTTCTTAATTAACAAGGGATATTATTATTATTATTTTCTGATATCTTACACTCTCCCCCACTAATAAAAATTTGGTCCCCAAATTTTCGACTTATGTACAGGTACGAGATGTCATAACAACCATCTGAAGTATCTGGAGAACAGTCACACACCTCAAGTGACTAAGTGGGGTATTGAGCTCGAATATTATATTCCAACTCATATACACTCTCAACCGACCTATTAAAAGGTAAATAAATGGACCAGAGTGGAGCTCTATAACCGTGACATGTTGGAGACTTTGCCAGAATCGTAAGGTGAATCATGAATCACTATCGAAAATGATACTCCCAGGATATAATTCCATCAAGTGATCCAACGAAATCCACCTTACAACTCGGAAGAAAATGAGCAGACTTGGTTAATCGACCACCGATTATCCAAATCGCATCAAGTCCTTTCCGAATGCTAGATAATCTCCCAACACCATCATCCTACTAAGCTGCCACTTCCATCTCGGTACATAACCCTACTGGTCACTAATATTCCACCTTTACGTGTTGGCACACTCAACACCAAACTATGAAATCAACCATGTCCCATATATCGTTCCACCAATAGGAATGTCTCAAACTCACTATTTTCAGATACTCTCCAAATACATCACCACTCTCGAATGACGAGCCTTCTAAATCAACTCGTCCTGAATCCGATACCAGTTTGTAACCCACTATTCTCTTCAAAGACGAAGAATTCCTTTCTCACAAGAGAAATTAATCTAATGTTCAAAATCCACTCTACCACACAACACTGGATGACTATAATAACTAATCTCCCTTGTTATAACTATCCGTGTTCCAGTAACTCTATAGTAGTTACCTAGTAACTAGCCAAAACCTCATGAGCATTCCTGCTCCATACATCTACAAATTAGGATAATAACTGCTAAATCCACGTCATATATATGACAGCTTATCTCATAGTTCCTCAACTGTCGTATGCTTAAGCTACGTCTCATTCAACTGTTTCGAAATCACTCCAATCATAGATCAACCCTAGAGTATACACAGGTGTCCTTTAACCTGTTCTAAATATATCATCTATCCACAATGAACGATATTCATTCCCAACAACTACTGCATACTCTCATCGATAAAACGATGCATTACCTCCAAGGTCATCTCTATTTTAACAAAGAGTTCCATATCTTCTCAAGGAGAAACACTAGGAAAGATAAATCTCCCATCTGATACCTCTGGTAATCGCAACTTACTTCCTTCCAATTTCCACAGTGTCTAGCAACACTGATACCAATAAAATCATCTTCCGGTATGAGGTCTTCAATATCGGAATTATTCTCGAAATCACCCCCAATCGCATATTCCACTTGCCCATACAGTGACAAGCTTGAGAGTTCATTTGAAACTACATCCGCATACTCTCGGATTATACGCACATCTGAGAGACATGTTATACCAACATTCCAACAATTTAACTATCTGAAAGGATATGTCTATCGTAGAGGTATGTCTAGCAAAGGCTAAGGGTATCCCTTGACTTCTTGGTTGTTGATCAACATCTCACCTGACGGTAGAGAAAAATTACCAACCTACAAGTCGAGGTATAGAAACCCTTCTAATCCAATCTAAGAATAGTCTAGACCTAGCTACATGTAACTACCAGTATCTCTCGATATAGCCGCAAATAGGGTAACGTAAAGTAATACCCCGAATGACCAATTCTTCGGTCTTCTATACCTCTTCTCAAGTAACCATGTAAACTCGCCCAATATCTGTTCTTGATGGCTGAGCTCATGTAGGTGCCAAAGACTACCATGGAGGAACTGAAGTCAACTGTTGAACTAAGATACAATACCCAAAATGTATGCAATGGTGATGATAAACATTGTTGTACTGACAGAGAGTATACAACCAGCTATAAGGTACTGAAGAACTACCAACATCATAGCATGCTCCAACTCTGCGAAAGGTATAGCTGTGTCTGGAGAGGTAACCGTTGTTGTCTAGACGTCTGAGTCTTCTGCTGAGTAAATTGCTTCTCTCGGATGGAAGTATCAAAGAGTTCCAACTGTGCCTGAGGTAGTAAATTGCTACTGATGTGATAATCCAATCTTCTATGATGAGCTCTGCTTTCGAGGTTGTGGATCGTCCTTTGGGAAGCAACATTAATGGCCTTCAACTGAGTCTTCAAAGTACATACTCTCCACGTAGATATTGGCTACTTATAGTAGAAGCAGATAAAATGATCCATCGAATAATCTGACTCTGTGTGTCGTCGTGACCTGCACTACATGCACATAATCTCCCTTCGGAGTCTTTCCTCTGATTTTGCTGATAAACATGAGAAGATGCTGACGATCTGCAGTCGGTCTTCTATGATCGGAAAACTCTCCAATAGTCACTCGTAGCCCATGACTCCAATCTTGCTCCTTCTGTCAAACATTTGGAGACTTCTGATTCTAATAATTTGACTTGCAATGTATGCTTATCAAATCTTCAACTCTTAAACACTTGCTACGGAGTCATTCCATACACATGACTCGGTCCAATGCCTTCCGGTAGGATTTGGTAGGAGATCCAAACATCCTGATCAAGATGTCAGCCAATAAACCATGGGTGGCTTAAGACATGTCGATCACATTCTTGAGCTATTAGGTGGTCTTAACCCTCGCAAGTCTAACGACTTTGCATGGTACCTCCATTACCACACGATCACCCTACTTAATGCCCAAGAATTCTCTGACAATGAGTCAAAGAAAATGACGTGAGGAAATACTCTCTCACAACATCACTAAACTGTGACCAAGTGATACATTATTTCCCGTAGGTTATTTCCTATATCTTCCACCAAGTACCGACTAGATCCGAATAATGGTATTCAACCAACTCTACTTTCTCTGTATAACACGAGTTAAGTACTCAAAAGTACCTTCAAAATTATACAACCTAGCATGAACAACTCAGGAATCCGAATCCCTATGCAACATCATCCACTAATTTTCTACTATCTACATCAACAACAGTACACATGCTTGTCCTTTACCCCACAGGTAATGATCTGACTAGCATAGTTAGTGAAAATCCCTAAGACTGTAATCTTTGATCTCCATAAGAAATGTGACTATCTAACCCCTGCTTTCCGACTCGGTATCAGTCGGCTCTCAAAGGTAATTCACCTTTTCGATAGCAGGTCCATGTTTAATAAACTCAACATATCATTCCCATTGTCAACTCAATCCATGGTTACGAATAGTGACTAACACCCTACGAGTCATCCCTGTTATAAGCAATAAATGCATAGCTAACAAAAGGATATGTAGTAATAGTAAACATACCTTAAACCTTGTAGCTCGGAGATGTCCGTGTTGGGATGTATACTGAAAGCCTAGCTCTTTTGTATGAACATCTTTATTTTGAAATAAGAATAACATGATAATTGTTTGCATATTTTTATAGTTATGCAAAATTGTCTAATATTTTACATTGTAGATAACATGGTGCTTGGTGTGGCACAGAAGATCATGTTATCAGTCCCTTGTAAAATATAAGTAGAGGCTCATAACCAAGATGGTTTTGGACAAACCATTGGCATGGTTGTAATGTAGCTTGGTATTGTTTTATCTTGAATATAGAGTTACACTAGTACACCTCGGTGTATTGAGCAGGACCGATATAGAGGTGATTCAATTTATTGCTGACTACATAATTGAATCGAACCTCGGATATTATGTTGTACATGCTCTTAATCCCGATATAATAACGGGCACATGTACTTAGTATTTATTTCTTTGATTTACCAAAGGGTGAGATTTAGATGGATTAAATCAATATGCCCGGTAAGTTGGGAAATGATATTATTTACATGGTGTGCCATTGATTATAGGAGGAAACCGTGTCCTATATATTAGGTTGATGATGTACCCTTGAGGAACTCATAAGGTTCATCATGTAAACCCTGCAGGTTGACTTAGTCAACATGATGATAAGGTTGAGTGGTACTACTCGAGGAGTTAGATGTTAATTGATTGATGGTCAGTAAATCAATCAATTGACGGACATTCGATATCTTAAACACGGGGAGATGGATGTACAAATAATATATGGAGCCCATAATAATTTATGGGGGTTAGTGAGGTAATTCAATGATGATCCTGTAGTGGAATGGAACATCATTGATGGATCAAGTTTGTGTGGTTCCGATCCATCGGGTGGCCAAGATCCAACTCCTCCTCATGGTCCCTATTGTAGCCTATTTACACCTCATGAAGTCTAGATCAAATGATGGAAAACAAATCTCTAGATCCGACGGTTGGGATTAAATCCCTAGAACCGACGGTGGAGATTAAATCTCTAGATCCGACGGTTGGGATTAAAACCCTAGAACCGATGGTGGAGATTAAATCTGTAGATCCGATAGTTGGGATTAAAACCCTAGAACCGATGGTTGAGATTAAATCTCTAGATCCGACGGTTTAGATTAAATCTCTAGATCGGACGGTTGAGATTAAATCTCTAGATTCGACGGTTGAGATTAAATCTCTAGAACCAATGGAGGAGATTAAACCAAGGCCTAAACCTAACTCTATATATATGGGCTTAGGCTTGGGCGGCAAAAAGGATGGAAAAACCTAATTGAGATAAGGTGGCTTGGGCGGCAAGAAATGGTTGGGAGGCTAGGGTTAGGGTTTGGTTCACAATGGTGGGCGGCAACCCTTCCTCCTCCTTCCTCCTTGGTTTGGCCGGCGCCCAAGCTTCTCCCTTCCTTCTATGGCTTAGGTTGGATGGCATTAGGATAGCTTCCCTTGGGCGGCAATCAAATCCTAGTTGGGATAGGATTGGGGTTGGGCGGCTAGGGTTAGGGTTATGGGATTAGGGTGGGCGGCAACAAGAAGATGAAGATCCTTTTCTTCTTCCTTCTAAGTGTTGGCCGGCCACTATCCTTGTTCCCTCTACCTTGGCCGGAGCTCAACCTATTCTCCTTCCCTTCATCCATGGCCGGAAATTGGGAGAGCTTTGTCTAGGGTTTGGGCGGCAACAAGGAGGAGGATTGTTTTCCTTTCCTTTCTCCAAGTGTTGGCCGGCGCCCATGCCCTTGTTGTTTCTTTTTTGGTTGGTTTCCATACTCCATTTGATCTTCCTTGGCCGGCGGCAACATCGAGTTTATTGACTTGGTGGCCGGTTCTAGAAAGGAAGATGAGTTTTGTTTTAGGATCTTCCTTTGTTCATAGTGAACAAGGAAAGGAAGATTGGTGATCTAAGAGGCTTCAACTTTTGGTAGATCGTCGCCCACACGACGTCAAAAAGGAGGGAGGACATACAATAGAAGATCAAGAGGTATAACAAGAGGTATAATCTTGTTTATTTTGATTAATGTTCTTTTGTATTATGTTTATAATTGCTTTACAATTATATGCATGTTTTGTGTGGATGCTTACTTTATGTATGTGTTGATTACACTAGTTTACATTGGTATGTATTTGTATAATCATGGACCCCGAAGATAAACACAAAAACCGGCGATCCGTCCGTCGTCTCTTCCGCGGCTAACCGACTAGAAGAGTTGTGTTGCTTGAACAACTAGTTTGTTCAAGCGATCGCTCAAGTCGTTATTACACGATGATGAATTGGTTGTGCTTAGGAAACTCATCCCATCGGATTAGTTTTCATTTGTTGAAAATTTTAATCCAGGGGACATAGGGTAGATGAGCCTCAGGAATAGCATGATTCCACAACAAGTGGTATCAGAGCCAGGTTTCCGGTTTTGTGTGTTTTGGATTCGGTTACTTTCATGCACATATCATATATTGAGTATGTCGGATAATAGTAGGATGTGCGTAGGCTAACATTTTGGTTGCAGGCATAAGATCCGACTATTATGGCTATTTGTGTGTATGTGATTGTTTTGAGTGTGATTGTATGTATATCATTTGAATCCTCGGGGTTGACGAGCCTAGTTAGTATTTTATTTTTGTAATTAAATACGACATTGTTTAGCCGCTCATTTTAGTTTACTTTTGATCTAGATTATTTGTACACTCCTTCGTGGAGTATAGGATCGATGGATGTAAATTAAAATGATATGTTTCGGCTTGGATCTCTTATGTGGCTTACTCACGGAAAAGGTGGAGCGGACGAGGTGGCGACACGGCGGGACGCATATTGGAGAACAAAGCCATAATAGTTGGAAAAATTTTGTTTTTTCCATATTTATTGCTGATTTGTTTTATATGCATGTTGTGTGTGCTAGAAAATTCCTCATTTTCAATTTACTAAGTGGGAGAGGGATATTTTAATTAATTCCCGCGACCTCCATTACAATTTGACGTGTGATGCAACAAACTTGCGTGTCTGCTCTCAGTGCCTTCCTCCCTGCGAATGAGTTTGTTTGCGGATCACTAGGTCAAATAATGGTTATAGGAAATTATCTAGGAGCGTGTGTACTTCCACAGCGGTAAGGCACATAATCCGAAATAATTCTCTTAGTATCGTGTAATGGTGCACACTTAGATGCAAATAAAGGTATCCTCCCCATCGGAGTCACTACTTTTATTTGTAGGGCCAAAGAGGAACCAACTATTAATTTTATTTGTCAAAAAGTAAGGTTGACAAGATAATAAAATTAATGGGTAAAACCTCCTCTTACAAATGAAGAATTCGTATACGTCCACACAGCGTGGCATGTGATATTCTCGGTGTTTTGAGGTGTTGGTTGATTTCGGAATTTTATTATTTTGAGGAATCAATAATATTTGAAATCTAAAGTAATGATCTATGTGATTCTTAGGATTTTCAAAAATGACTTTCAGTCCACTTACTATGATACTAAAGGAAATAAACTCACTGTACCCAAATAATGTTGATTGGAAAGAATCTAGATATTGTCTTATCTGCTAAGAAGTACAAGTATGCACTCTTCAAAGAGTGTCCTCAAGCCATGGTTGCTCAATAAGGTTTCTACTTCTAAGCCGAAAGGTAAGAAAAAGGAGAAACAAGGTGGAGCAAATGTGGTGGTAGGATCTCAGGGAGGAGTGAAGAAGCCGAAAGGCAAGTACTTCACTTAGTAGCAGGATGGACATTGGAAGAAAGACTGTCCCAATCCAAAGAAGAACAAAGATATATTCTTTGAACTAGTCGTTGAAACATGATTAGCGGTCTTATCTACCGGCACCTGGTGAGTAGGTATGGGAGCCACTAATCATGTCTGCAATACTTTGCAGGGGTTCCAGGAAACCCGACGACTAGCTAAAGGGGAAATTACCATTTACTTGGGCAATGCCATGAAGATGGCGGCTATTGCAGTGGGAGATGTTTTATTTATCTTTTGAGAAAAATAAAGTTTTTGGTTCTTAAGAATTTTCTTTATGTACCTTAATTTAGAAAGAATTGCTTTCGGTTTCTAAATTATGGATGGATAATCTATTCCTTTTAATGATAGATTTGTTATAAAAGGAATAGGGACATTATCTATTCAGGTAGATAGATAGGAAATTTATAACTTGAACCACAAGCTCCCACGATGCAAATAAAAGTTAAAAACTCATCTTCTAATTCCAATAAGAGAAAAGAACCTTCGAAGATGAACCAAACATATCTTTGGGATCTTAGGCTTGGTCATATTAACCTAAGCAGAATTCAAAGGTTGATAGCTGATGGACCTTTGGGTTCATTAGTGGTGGAGGATCTCCCAACCTGCGAATCTTGCTTGGAGGGTAAGATGACCAAGAGGCCTTTCAAGGCCAAGGGGTATAGATCCAAAGATGTGTTGGAATTGGTTCATTCTGATTCGTATGGTCCTATGTCTATCTAGGCAAGAGGTAGTTTTGAATATTTCATCTTTTTCATAGACAATTATTCAAGATGACACTACGATCTGATCATGGTGGTAAGTACCTCTTGGGAGAGTTTAGGAACTACTTATCAGAGGTTGGGATTTAATCTCAATTGTCTGCACCTGGCACACCCCAACAGAATGGTGTAGCAAAGCGAAGGAATAGGACTCTTATGGAGATGGTTAGATTGATGATGAGTTATTCTTACTTGCCAGATTCGTTCTGGGGATATGCTCTAGATACGGCGGTGTACATTCTGAACTTGGTTCCATCTAAAGGCCTTTGTGGACTGGGGCAAAAGCCTAGTCTAAGACATATTCGATATGGGGAGTCCAAAGACATGTGGCCAAGGCGATCCGGTAAGTTGGAACCTCGCATGAAGCGCATGTTTGTTGGCTATCCTAGGGGAACGAAGGGTGGTTTGTTTTATAGTCCTAGAGATCAGAGGGTGGTCGTTAGTACGAATGTCAGATTTCTAGAGGAGGACTATGTGATGAACCACAAGCCCACGAGTAGGATTGTTCTTGAGGAGATGACAGGGGAAGTCACTTTAGCATCACCGCATAAGAGGATATACCACATGTCATCGCACCGCGGTCACAGAGGATACATGTGTGATACCTCGTCGAGTGGGAGGGTTGTGAGACACCGATAGATTCATGTTCTTGGGAGAATCTTCCGACGTCCTCAAGTAACATGAACCGATCCTCGACATATAGACGAGGCAATCCAAGATATAGATGCAAAGATCTTGCAAAGTGCAATGAATACGAGATTGAATCTATGGATTCAAATCGTCCGGGAGCTCTTATGCATAGCGTACCATATGGATTATGAGGTGTGGCAGATGGATGTCAAGACAGCTTTCCTTAATGGAAGTCTTGAGGAGAACATTTATATGAAGCAACCAGAGATTCATTGCTAAGGGCAAAGAGCATCTTGTATGTAAGCTTAATCGGTCCATTTATGGATTGAAACAAGCTTCGAGGTCTTGGAACATTCGCTTTGAGGAGGTAAATCAGTCTTATGGATTTATTCAAAGTTCGGATGAGTCTTGTGTATACAAGAGATGTGACATAAACGTAGTGGTATTTCTTGTACTATATGTAGATGACATTTTGGTGGTTGGCGACAACATCGAAGTGTTATCGGACGTAAGGGTATGGTTGTCCAAACAGTTTGATATGAAGGACTTGGGAGAAGCAGGACACATCCTTAGGATCAAGGTTATAGGGGATCACAGGAAAAGGATGTGGTGCTTATCCCAAGCTTCATAGATAGACACAATCTTGCTCGTTTTATCATGCAGAACTCCAAGAAAGGTTTTCTACCTTTTAGGCATGGAGTACCTTTATCTAAAGAGATGTATCCCAACATCAAAGGAGATAGAGGAGATGAAGGCGGTTCCTTATGCTTCGGCAGTAGAAAGCCTCATGTATGCGATGCTCTATACGAGGCCAAATATCTACTTTGCCGTGGGCATGGTCAGCAGATATCAGAGTAATCAAGGACAGGGACATTGGACTGCGGTAAAGCATATATTGTAGTGTCTGAGAAGGACTAGGGATTATATGCTAGTTTACTGGGCAGACCAATTGCTCCCTGTGGGTTACACAGATTCTGATTTCCAATCATATAGGGACTACAGTAAGTCTACCTCGGGTCATTGTGTTTACTTAGGGAGGTGGAGCCATTGTATGGAGGAGTGTCCAGCAGAAATACGTGGCGGACTCCACCATGGAAGCTGAGTATGTGGCAGCCTAAAAGGCGGCCAAAGAAGTTGTGTGGCTCAGGAACTTTCTGATGGACTTGGATGTGATTCCTGGTTTGCCCAGAACTATCACAATTTATTGTGATAATAATGGTGCAGTTGCAAACTCGAAGGAACCACGAGCCCATAAGGCTAGTAAACACATAGAGTGCAAGTACCACCTGATACGAGAAATCGTAAAGGAGGTAGAAGTTGTTGTCGCCTAGATTGCATCAGAGGATGACCTGGTAGACCCTTTCACTAAGGCCCTTTTGGCGAGAGCTTTGATAGGCATGTGGAGGGAAGGGGAATCAGATGTATGGCAGTATGATGACAGCATAGTCTTTTAGTATAAGTGAGAGATTGTTGGGATGTATACTGAAAGCCTAGCTCTTTTGTATGAACATCTTTATTTTGAAATAAGAATCACATGATCATTGTTTGCATATTTTTATAGTTATGCAAAATTGTCTAATATTTTACATTGTAGATAACATGGTGCTTGGTGTGGCACAGAAGATCATGTTATCAGTCCCTTGTAAAATATAAGTAGAGGCTCACAACCAATATGGTTTTGGACAAACCATTGGCATGGTTGTAATGTAGCTTGGTATTGTTTTATCTTGAACATAGAGTTACACTAGTACACCTCGGTGTATTGAGTAGGACCGATATAGAGGTGATTCAATTTATTGCTGACTACATAATTGAATCGGACCTCGGATATTATGTTGTACATGCTCTTAATCCCGATATAATAACGGGCACATGTACTTAGTATTTATTTCTTTGATTTACCAAAGGGTGAGATTTAGATGGATTAAATCAATATGTCCGGTAAGTTGGGAAATGATATTATTTACATGGTGTGTCATTGATTATAGGAGGAAACCGTGTCCTATATATTAGGTTGATGATGTCCCCTTGAGGAACTCATAAGGTTCATCATGTAAACCCTGTAGGTTGACTTAGTCAACATGATGATAAGGTTGAGTGGTACTACTCGAGGAGTTAGATGTTAATTGATTGATGGTCAGTAAATCAATCAATTGACGGACATTCGATATCTTAAACACGGGGAGATGGATGTACAAATAATATATGGAGCCCATATTAATTTATGGGGGTTGGTGAGGTAATTCAATGATGATCCTGTAGTGGAATGGAACACCATTGATGGATCAAGTTTGTGTGGTTCCGATCCATCGGGTGGCCAAGATCCAACTCCTCATGGTCCCTATTGTAGCCTATTTACACCTCATGAAGTCTAGATCAAATGATGGAAAACAAATCTCTAGATCCGACGGTTGGGATTAAATCCCTAGAACCGACGGTGGAGATTAAATCTCTAGATCCGACGGTTGGGATTAAAACCTTAGAATCGACGGTGGAAATTAAATCTCTAGATCCGATGGTTGGGATTAAAACCCTAGAACCGACGGTTGAGATTAAATCTCTAGATCCGACGGTTGAGATTAAATCTCTAGATCCGACGGTTGAGATTAAATCTCTAGAACCAATGGAGGAGATTAAACCAAGGCCTAAACCTAACTCTATATATGGGCTTAGGCTTGGGCGGCAAAAAGGATGGAAAAACCTAATTGAGATAAGGTGGCTTGGGTGGCAAGAAATGGTTGGGAGGCTAGGGTTAGGGTTTGGTTCACAATGGTGGGCGGCAACCCTTCTTCCTCCTTCTTCCTTGGTTTGGCCGGCGCCCAAGCTTCTCCCTTCCTTCTATGGCTTAGGTTGGATGGCATTAGGATAGCTTCCCTTGGGCGGCAATCAAATCCTAGTTGGGATAGGATTGGGGTTGGGCGGCTAGGGTTAGGGTTATGGGATTAGGGTGGGCGGCAACAAGAAGATGAAGATCCTTTTCTTCTTCCTTCTAAGTGTTGGCCGGCCACTATCCTTGTTCCCTCTACCTTGGCCGGAGCTCAACCTATTCTCCTTCCCTTCATCAATGGCCGAAAATTGGGAGAGCTTTGTCTAGGGTTTGGGCGGCAACAAGGAGGAGGATTGTTTTCCTTTCCTTTCTCCAAGTGTTGGCCGGCGCCCATGCCCTTGTTGTTTCTTTTTTAGTTGATTAACATACTCCATTTGATCTTCCTTGGCCGGCGGCAACATCGAGTTTATTGACTTGGTGGCCGGTTCTAGAAAGGAAGATGAGTTTTGTTTTAGGATCTTCCTTTGTTCCTAGTGAACAAGGAAAGGAAGATTGGTGATCTAAGAGGCTTCAACTTTTGGTAGATCGTCGCCCACACGACGTCCAAAAGGAGGGAGGACATACAATAGAAGATCAAGAGGTATAATCTTGTTTATTTTGATTAATGTTCTTTTGTATTATGTTTATAATTGCTTTACAATTATATGCATGTTTTGTGTGGATGCTTACTTTATGTATGTGTTGATTACACTAGTTTACATTTGTATGTATTTGTATAATCATGGACCCCGAAGATAAACACAAAAACCGGCGATCCGTCCGTCGTCTCTTCCGCGGCTAACCGACTAGAAGAGTTGTGTTGCTTGAACAACTAGTTTGTTCAAGCGATCGCTCAAGTCGTTAGCACGACGAAGAATTGGTTGTGCTTAGGAAACTCATCCCATCCGGATTAGTTTTCATTTGTTAAAAATTTTAATCCGGGGATATGGGAGCCGATGAGCATTCCGAGGAATAGCACGATGCCAATAAGTGGTATCAGAGCTAGGTTTTCGATTTTGTGTGTTTTGGATTCGGTTACTTTCATGCACATATCATATATTGAGTATGCCGAATAATAGTAGGATGTGCATAGGCTAACTTTTTTGTTGCAGGCATAAGATCCGACTATTATGGCTATTTGTGTGTATGTGATTGTTTTGAGTGTGATTGTATGTATATCATTTGAATCCTCGGGGTTGACGAGGCTAGATTAGTATTTAATTTTTGTAATTAAATACGACATTGTTTAGCCGCTCATTTTAGTTTACTTTCGATCTAGATTATTTGTACACTCCTTCGTGGAGTATAGGATCGATGGATGTAAATTAAAATGATATGTCTCGGCTCGGATCTCCTATGTGGCTTGCGCACGGAAAAGGTGGAGCGGACGAGGCGGCGACACGGCGAGACGCATATTGGAGAACAAAGCCATAATAGTTGGAAAAATTTTGTTTTTTCCATATTTATTGCTGATTTGTTTTATATGCATGTTGTGTGTGCTAGAAAATTCCTCATTTTCAATTTACTAAGTGGGAGAGGGATATTTTAATTAATTCCCGTGGCCTCCATTACAATTTGACGTGTGATGCAACAAACTTGTGTGTCGACTCTCAGTGCCTTCCTCCCTGCGGATGAGTTTGTTTGCGGATCACTAGGTCAAATAATGGTTATAGGAAATTATCTAGGAGCGTGTGTACTTCCACAGCGGTAAGGCACATAATCCGAAATAATTCTCTTAGTATCGTGTAATGGTGCACACTTAGATGCAAATAAAGGTATCCTCCCCATCGGAGTCACTGCTTTTATTTGTAGGGCCAAAGAGGAACCAACTATTAATTTTATTTGTCAAAAAGTAAGGTTGACAAGATAATAAAATTAATGGGTAAAACCTCCTCTTACAAATGAAGAATTCGTATACGTCCACACAGCGTAGCATGCGATATTCTCGGTGTTTTGAGGTGTTGGTTGATTTCGGAATTTTATTGTTTTGAGGAATCAATAATATTTGAAATCTAAAGTAATGATGTATGTGATTCTTAGGATTTTCAAAAATGACTTTCAGTCCACTTACTATGATACTAAAGGAAATAAACTCACTGTACCCAAATAATGTTGATTGGAAAGAATCTAGATATTGTCTTATCTGCTAAGAAGTACAAGTATGCACTCTTCAAAGAGTGTCCTCAAGCCATGGTTGCTCAATAAGGTTTCTACTTCTAAGCCGAAAGGTAAGAAGAAGGAGAAACAAGGTGGAACAAATATGGTGGGAGGATCTCAGGGAGGAGTGAAGAAGCCGAAAGACAAGTACTTCACTTACTAGCAGGATGGACATTGGAAGAAAGACTATCCCAATCCAAAGAAGAACAAAGATATATTCTTTGAACTAGTCGTTGAAACATGATTAGCGGTCTTATCTATCGGCACCTGGTGAGTAGGTATGGGAGGCACTAATCATGTCTGCAATACTTTGCAGGGGTTCCAGGAAATCCGACGACTAGCTAAAGGGGAAATTACCATTTACTTGGGCAATGCCATGAAGATGGCGGCTATTGCAGTGGGAGATGTTTTATTTATCTTTTGAGAAAAATAAAGTTTTTGGTTCTTAAGAATTTTCTTTATGTACCTTAATTTAGAAAGAATTGCTTTTGGTTTCTAAATTATGGATGGATAATCTATTCCTTTTAATGACAGATTTGTTATAAAAGGAATAGGGACATTATCTATTCAGGTACATAGATAGGAAATTTATAACTTGAACCACAAGCTCCCACGATGCAAATAGAACCATAAGCTTACAAGAGTTTAATATGAACTAACCCAGTTTACCCAACGTAGTCCCTTCAATCTGAGTATAGATATCCCATCTGGAACGATCAAGTTGTTTTGCAAGAAATCCCTATTCAGATCAACTTCCTCACCTAATTAGTTATTCCCTTCCACAGATCCCTGTTCTCTAATCAAAGTATCAATCAATACTATAAGATGAATGAACCAGTATATTGACAAATCAATAATCCCATAAGAATTGATACCACTTAATCCACATCCAGCAACCTATTTAGAAAACAACCCACTGCTATATTCGCCCCTCTTACCTATCCGTGTCATAGTAGCCAATGGAGATCAAAATCAGCTCTCTGATGACTTGATGCTGCGTTGGCGATGGGAGGTAATGCTCATGTAATCCGACAACTACTCGATTGGAGGTTGTTGGTGAACTAGCCATTAGGAAGGGTGGCGACACAAAGGATCAAGATTACATCAAATTATCAACACGCACCCTCAACTGGATCGATAAAGCACAGCAAGAGAACGACAATGCAGATCCTGTCGAACTGAGCTCACTACTGCCTGGATCAACGGAGGACAAAACTAGAGAACTCTGGCGGTGACCGTAGACAGAAGAAAGAATGAAGTCGGGAAACTAGCCAGAACAAGCGGTCGATTGAAATGGGGAAAGATGACGGCGATTGAATCGACTGGAGGAGCTCGCTGCCTCCGAGATCGAGAGGAATAGAGCTTGAGTGAGGGTAGGCGACCCCCGACGAGGCAACCGACGACAGTGGCGATCGGCACAACGAAGGGGAAGAAGAACACCAATGATGAGGAAGAAAGGCGCCGACGAGCTGAGCTTTGCGATGAGAACCAAATCAGGATCGGGGATAATCAAGGGCATCGCGATGACGAAAACAGAGGAAGGAGAAGAACTCTAGTGTGGCCGGCGATGGTGAGCTCCGGTAGCGGCGATAGTTTGGTGGTAGTTAGGAAGAAGAGATTTGCAATCGGGGAAAAATAGGAACTCGCGATCTGAAAGGAAATCGCTGCTGAGAAAAGAAGAGGAAGGAAACGGGTCGAGTCGGCTCAAAATGAAATGGATCTGAACACTTTTATAAGCCCTCAAAAACCTAGATTAATTCTTATTAACCCCTAACCTCCCCTTTTAAATCCGAAAAAATTTCAATGAATTCCTGATAAAATATATAATATAATTTCTTAATTAATAAGGGATATTATTATTATTATTTTCCGATATCTTACAACAGTGGTCCTGGGATTTGAATTTCCAGCACCACGTACAATATCCAACTCACCTAGAAAAAAGGTGTTGCTGGGATTTATATTCCCTGGAACTCAGTGGTTCTGGGATTTGAATTCTCAGCACCACGCACAAAGTATGCAAAATCATTTAGCATACAAAGTATGCATAATGGTAGTCACAAGAAAATATACATTATATAGATTTAAATCCCATAACAAAATTATAAAGTTGAAGTGGTTCACATATTTAACAACGTCTAAATTTTTAATAATTGTACAGATACTACACAATTTGGATTTACACTTTGCATCTTGAGAATGACTTTTATAGGCAGGCTCCTTGGTGCAGTAAAAAATTTATAACTTTGTATACTATTACAACATATCCCAAATTGCAGCACAATCATAATTGCAAATAAAAGTGTGAGCTATGCATTATTCTATTCCCCACCAAGAATCTAAATCTCCTCATACCTTGCTATCTGAATATTTTAGGGTACCCAAATAATAAACTCTCAATGTATCGTATTGTAAAAAATGCACAATCATAGCTATAAAAAAATACAAATAATTAGTCCATTGCTAACTTATAAATATGGTATTTACAAAGAATATTAAATGTCTTACAAAGAGATTTTTTTGGGACCCTGCACTCGACGCATGGAAAAATTTTTATTACAAAATTTATCAGCTAGGCCAGGATGCCAGTTCTCATAATACGAAGGGTGGAACTTTTTAAAGAATTCAACCTACACCCAAAAAAATGCTATCAATCCTCTATACACAAATAGTTTATTTAAGTGACATATAAAATAACACTGCTTACTGTTTCTTTAAATTGACTAGTGTAAGCTTTCCTGATGGACAATGAGTTATAGTGGATAAACTCTGCATTTTATAAATCCGCCACTAGTAGGTGGCAGTGGTCATCACAGATTATTGGACAAAATATGTATCTGATTGGATCGTCGCTTGGGGTTTTAAAAGTTTGCTGGAATGCTTGGGGGTACATCATATTAAACATACCCTGTGTATAAAAAAAACTGCCAAAACACCGAAGCTTTTGTTGGCAATCGTGCTATTTCTCGGAATGCTCATAGGCTCCCATGTCCCCGGATTAAAATTTTCACTAATGAAAACTAATCCGGATGGGATGAGTTTCCTAAGCACAACCAATTCGTCGTCGTGCCAATGACTCGAGCGATCGCTTGAACAAACTAGTTGTTCAAGCAACACAACTCTTCTAGTCGGTTAGCCACGGAAGAGACGACGGACGGATTGCCGGTTTTTGTGTTTCTTATCGGGGTCCATGATTATACAAATACATGAAAATGCAAACTAGTATAATCAACATATACTAACATAAAGAACATAAGCTAGCATATCAAATAAGAACATGAAAAGGAACAATAATAAAAGTTGTGAAACTTTTATACCTCTTGATCTTCTATCGTATGTCCTAACCTCCTTGTAGACTTCGTGTGGGCGAAGATCCTCCACAAGTTGAAGCTTCCTAGATCTTCTTCAATCCAAAGAAAGAAGAACTCTCTTTCTCTTCTTGCTTGAGCCAACCACCAATCCACAAAAGGATTGATGCCGCCGGCCCCAAGAATAGAGAGAACATAATGGAAACAACCAAGGAACCGAACTAGGGACAAACCCTTGTTTTGGTGCCGCCGGCCAAGATGGAGTGAAGAGGATAAAGGGAATATATTGGGTGCCGGCCACGGTGGAGGGAATAGAGGAAGGAGCCGGCCATAACCTATGAAGAGGAAGAGCTCCTCTCCTATAGTTGTCGCCCACCTTCCTTGCATACCCTAGCCGCCCAACCATAGGAGCCAAACCCTAATTAGGGTTTCCTCCTTAGGTATTCTTGCCGCCCATCCAAGGTGGAAGGAGGAGATCTAAACCGGCCACCTTTCCTAGGAAGAAGAAGAACTCTTCCACAAGATGCCGCTTACCCTCCATCCAAACCTTGGCCGCCCATGCAAAGGAGACAAACCCTAATCAAATTAAGGTTTCCTCCTTAGGGTTTCTTGCCGCCCAACCATGATGGAGAGAAGAGATCTAGGAGCTAGCCACCTTCAAGGAAGAAGAAGAGATCTTCCTCAAGTTGCCGCCCACTCATCTTCCAAGCCTTGGCCGCCCAACCCATAGGAGCCAAACCCTAATTAGGGTTTCCTCCTTAGGGTTGCTTGCCTTAACAATTGGAGGCTAAACCCTAATCTCCTTAGCATCCATCATCCAACATCAACAACTCTCTCTTTTTCCGCCCAACCCATAGCCACCCTTTTATAGAACTTAGGAGAAAATTGGTTATTGATGAGGTAGCCAAAAATATAGGAACTAATTCCCAATTTTCTTGCCGCCCACCCTATTCAACCTTTCCTCTCCCTTTTATATAGAGTTAGGTTTAGGCCTTGGTTTAATCTCCACCGTCGGTTCTAGGGTTTTAATCTCAACCGTCGGATTTAGAGATTTAATCTCAACCGTCGGTTCTAGGGTTTTAATCCCAACCGTCGGATCTAGAGATTTAATCTCAACCGTCGGTTCTAGGGTTTTAATCCCAACCGTCGGATCTAGAGATTTAATCTCAACCGTCGGTTCTAGGGATTTAATCCTAACCGTCGGATCTAGAGATTTGTTTTCCATCATTTGATCTAGACTTCATGAGGTTTATATTAGGCTACGATAGGGACCATGAGTAAGAGTTGGGTCTTGGCCACCCGATGGATCGGAACCACACAAACTTGATCCATCAATGATGTTCCATTCCACTAGAGGATCATCATCGAACTACCTCACCAACCCCCATAAATTAATATGGGCTCCATATATTATTTGTACATCCATCTCCCCGTGTTTAAGATATCGAATGTCCGTCAATTAATTGATTCACTGACCATCAATTAATTAACATCTAACTCCTCGAGTAGTACCACTCAACCTTATCATCATGTTGACTAAGTCAACCTGCAGGGTTTACATGATGAACCTTATGAGCTTCTCAAGGGGACATCATCAACCTAATATATAGGATACGGTTTCCTCCTATAATCAACGACACACCATGTAAATAATATCATTTCCCAACTTACCGAGCATATTGATTTAATCTATAGAAATCTCACCCTCTGGTAAATCAAAGAAATAAATATTAAGTACATGTGCCCGTTATTATATCGGGATTAAGAGCATGTACAACATAATATCCAAGGTCCGATTCAATTATGCAATCAACAATAAATTGAATCACCTCTATGTCGGTCCTACTCAATACACCGAGGTGTACTAGTTTAACTTTATGTTCAAGACAAAACAATACCAAGCTACACTACAACCATGCCAATGGTTTGTCCAAAACCATCTTGGTTGTGAGCCTCTGCTTATACTCTACAAGGGACTGATAACATGATCTTACGTACACCCGGGCACCAATGTTATCTACAATGTAAAGTATTAGACAATATGCACACATATAAATATAGCGATGCAAACAATGATCATGTGATTCTTGTTTCAAAATAAAGATGTTCATACAAAAGAGCTAGGCTTCGATACATCCCAACAATCTCCCACTTATACTAAAAGACTATGCTGTCATCACACTGCCATACATCTGATTCCCCTTCCCTCCACATGCCTATCAAAGCTCTCGCTAGAAGGGCCTTAGTGAAAGGGTCTACCAGGTCATCCTCTGATGCATGCTAGGCGACAGTAACTTCTACCTCCTTTACGATTTCTCGTATCAGGTGGTACTTGTACTCTATGTGTTTACTAGCCTTATGGGCTGGTGGTTCCTTCGAGTTTGCAACTGCACCATTATTATCACAATAAATTGTGATAATTCTTGGCAAACCAGAATCACATCCAAGTCCATCGAAGTGACTTCTTTAGCCGCCTCATAGGCTGCCACATACATAGCTTCCATGGTGGAGTCCGCCACGCATTTCTGCTTAACACTCCTCCATACTATGGCTCCACCTCCCAAAGTAAACACAAACCCTGAGGTAGACTTACTGTTATCCCTATCTGATTGGAAATCGCAATCCATGCAACCCACAGGGAGTAATTGGTCTGCCCGGTAAACTAGCATATAATCCCTAGTCCTTCTCAGGCACTACAATATATGCCTTTACCGCAGTCCAATGTCCCTGTCCTGGATTACTCTGATATCTGCTAACCATGCTCACGGCAAAGCAGATATCTTGTCTCGTACATAGCATACATTAGGCTTCCTAACGCCGAAGCATAAGGAACTGCCTATATCTCCTCTATCTCCTCAGATGATCTAGGACACATCTGCTTAGATAAAGGAACTCCATGCCTGAAGGGTAGAAAACCCTTCTTGGAGTTTTGTATGCTAAAACGATCCAAAACCATGTCTATGTATGAAGCTTGGGATAAGCACAACAACCTTGATCCCCAAGATTGTGACCCACTTCTCCCAAGTCCTTCATATCATACTGTTTGGACGACCATACCCTTACGTCTGATAACACTTCGATGTTGTCGCCAACCACCAAAATGTCATCTACGTATAGTACAAAAATACCACTACGTTTCCGTCACGTCTCTGATATACACAAGACTCATCCGAACTTTGAATAAATCCATAAGACTGGATTTACCTCCTCAAAGCGGATGTCCTAAGACTTCAAAGCTTGCTTCAATCCATTAACGGACCGATTAAGCTTATATACAATACGCTCTTTGCCCTTAGCAATGAATCCCTCTGGTCGCTTCACGTAGATGGATTCCTCAAGACTTCCACTAAGGAATGCTGTCTTGACATCCATCTATCACACCTCATAATCCATATGAGCTGCAATGTCTAAGAGCTCCCAGACCTGACTTGAATCCATAGATTCAATCTCAGTATTCATTGCACTTTGCAAAGATGTTGTATTTATATCTTGGATTGCCTCGTCGTATGTCTAGGGATCAGGTTCATGTTTGCTAGGGACTAAATCAGAAGATTTGTCCAAAAACATGAATCTAAGAGGTTGTCTAACAACCCTCCCACTACGACGAGGTATCTTCTGTGTATCCTCTGTGACACGCGGTGCAGTGACATGTGGTATGTCCTCTTGTACCGGTGGTACTAAAGAAGAGACTTCCCTTTTAACTCCTCCAGAACAATTTTACTCTTGGGCTTGTGGCTTATCACATAGTCTTCCTCTAGAAATCTGGCATTCGTGTTAACGATCACCCTCTGATCTCTAGGACTACAAAACAAGTCAGAATAACTCATCATCGATCTAACCATCTCCATAAGAGTCCTATTCCTTCGATCGCTACAGCTAGGGTGTGTCAAAGTGCATCAATTGGGATTGAATCCCAACCTCGATAAGTAGTTCCTAAACTCTCCCAAGAGGTACTCACCACCACAATCGATCAGTGTCATCTTGAATAATTGTCTATGAAAAAGACAAAATATTCAAAACTACCTCTTGCCTGGATAGACATAGGACCATACGAATCAGAATGAACCAATTCCAACACATCTTTGGATCTATACCCCTTGGCCTTGAAAGGCCTCTTGGTCATCTTACCCTCCAAGCAAGATTCGCAGGTTAGGAGATCTTCCACCACTAATGAACCCAAAGGTCCATCAGCTATCAACCTATTGAATTCTGCTTAGGTTAATGTGACCAAGCCTAAGATGCCAAAAGATATGTTTGGTTCATTTTCGAAGGTTCTTTTCTCTTATCGGAATTAGAAGATGAGTTATTAACTTCTATTTGCACCGTGGGAGCTTGTGGTTCAATTTATAAATTTCCTATCTATGTACCTGAATAGATAATTTCCCTATTCCTTTTATAACAAATATGTCATGAAAAGAAATAGATTATCCATCCAAAAACTATTTAGAAACCGAAATCAATTCTTTCTAAATAAGGGTACATAAAGGAAATTCTTAAGAACCAAAAACTTTATTTTTCTCAAAAGATAAATAAAACATCTACCACTGCAATAGCCGCCATCTTCATGGCATTACCCAAGTAAATGGTAATATCCCCTTTAGCTAGTCGTCGGGTTTCCTGGAACCCCTGCAAACTATTGCAGACATGATTAGTGGCTCTCGTATCTACACACCAGGTGTCGGTAGATAACACCGCTAACCATGTTACAACGACTAGACCAAAAGATATACTTTTGTTCTTCTTTGGATTGGGACAGTCTTTCTTCCAATGTCCATCCTGCTAGTAAGTGAAGTACTTGCCTTTCGGCTTCTTCACTCCTCCCTGAGATCCTCCCACCACATTTGCTCCACCTTGTTTCTCCTTCTTCTTGCCTTTCGGCTTAGAAGTAGAAACCTTTTTGAGCAACCATGGCTTGAGGATACTCTTCGAAGAGTGCATACTAGCAGATAAGACAATATTTGGATTCATTTCCAATCAATATAATTTGGGAACAGTAAGTTTATTTCCTTTAGTATCATAATAAGTGGACTGAAAGTCATTTTGAAAATCCTAAGAATCACAATGATCAAAACTTTAGATTTCAAATTTTATTGATTCCTCAAAACAATAAAATTCTGAAATCAACCAACACCTCAAAACACCGAGAATATCGCATGCCACGATAGTGTGGACGTATACGAATTCTATATTTGTAAGAGGAGGTTTTACCCATTAATTTTATTATCTTGTCAACCTTACTTTTTGACAAATAAAATTAATAGTTGGTTCCTCTTTGGCCCTACAAATAAAAGCAGTGACTCCGATGGGGAGGATACTTTTTATTTGCATCTAAGTGTGCACCATTACACGATACTAAGGGAATTATCTCGGATTATGTGTCTTACCGATGGGCAAGTACACACGCTCCTAAATAATTTCCTATAACCATTATTTGACCTAGTGATTCGCAAACAAACTCATCCGATGGGGAGGAAGGCACTCAGAGCCGACGCGCAAGTTTGTTGCATCACATGTCAAATTGTAATGGAGGCCGCGGGAATTAATTAAAATATCCCTCTCCCACTTAGTAAATTGAAAATGAGGAATTTTAAGCACACACAACATGCATATAAAACAAATCAGCAATAAATATGGAAAAATCAGAATTTTTTCAACTATTATGGCATTGTTCTCCAATATGCTTCCCGTCGTGTCGCCACCTCGTCCGCTCCATCTTTTCCCGTGCACAAGTCACCAAAGAGTTCCGAGCCGAGATAAAACATTTTAATTTACATCCATCGATCCTATACTCCACGAAGGAGTGTACATGAAATCTAGATCGAAAGTAAACTAAAATGAGCGGCTAAACAATGCCGTATTTAATTACAAAAATTAAATACTAATCTAGCCTCGTCAACCCCGAGGATTCAAATAATATACAATCACACACACATGCAATCACATACACACATATATAGCCATAATAGTTGGATCTTATGCCTGCAACCAAAAAGTTAGCCTACACACATCCTACTATTATCCGGCATACACAATATATGATAAATACGTGAAAGTAACCGAATCCAAAATACACAAAACCGGAAACCGTGGCTCTGATACCAATTGTTGGCAATCGTGCTATTTCTCGGAATGCTCATAGGCTCCCATGTCCCCGGATTAAAATTTTCACTAATGAAAACTAATCCGGATGGGATGAGTTTCCTAAGCACAACCAATTCGTCGTCGTGCCAACGACTCGAGCGATCGCTTGAACAAACTAGTTGTTCAAGCAACACAACTCTTCTAGTCGGTTAGCCGCGGAAGAGACGACGGACAGATTGTCGGTTTTTGTGTTTCTTATCGGGGTCCATGATTATACAAATACATGCAAATGCAAACTAGTATAATCAACATATACTAACATAAAGAACATAAGCTAGCATATCAAATAAGAACATGAAAGAAGAATAATAAAAGTTGTGAAACTTTTATACCTCTTGATCTTCTATCGTATGTCCTAACCTCCTTGTAGACTTCGTGTGGGAGAAGATCCTCCACAAGTTGAAGCTTCCTAGATCTTCTTCAATCCAAAGAAAGAAGAACTCTCTTTCCCTTCTTGCTTGAGCCAACCACCAATCCACAAAAGGATTGATGCCGCCGGCCCCAAGAATAGAGAGAACATAATGGAAACAACCAAGGAACCGAACTAGGGACAAACCCTTGTTTTGGTGCCGCCGGCCAAGATGGAGTGAAGAGGATAAAGGGAATATATTGGGCGCCGGCCACGGTGGAGGGAATAGAGGAAGGAGCCGGCCACAACCTATGAAGAGGTAGAGCTCCTCTCCTATAGTTGTCGCCCACCTTCCTTGCATACCCTAGCCGCCCAACCATAGGAGCCAAACCCTAATTAGGGTTTCCTCCTTAGGTATTCTTGCCGCCCATCCAAGGTGGAAGGAGGAGATCTAAACCGGCCACCTTTCCTAGGAAGAAGAAGAACTCTTCCACAAGATGCCGCTTACCCTCCTTCCAGCCCATGCAAAGGAGCCAAACCCTAATCAAATTAGGGTTTCCTCCTTAGGGTTTCTTGCCGCCCAACCATGATGGAGAGAAGAGATCTAGGAGCTAGCCACCTTCAAGGAAGAAGAAGAGATCTTCCTCAAGTTGCTGCCCACTCATCTTCCAAGCCTTGGCTGCCCAACCCATAGGAGCCAAACCCTAATTAGGGTTTCCTCCTTAGGGTTGCTTGCTGCCCAAGCAATTGGAGGCTAAACCCTAATCTCCTTAGCATCCATCATCCAACATCAACCACTCTCTGTTTTTCCGCCCAACCCATAGCCACCCTTTTATAGAACTTAGGAGAAAATTGGTTATTGATGAGGTAGCCAAAAATATAGGAACTAATTCCCAATTTTCTTGCCGCCCACCCTATTCAACCTTTCCTCTCCCTTTTATATAGAGTTAGATTTAGGCCTTAGTTTAATCTCCACCGTCGGTTCTAGGGTTTTAATCTCAACCGTCGGATTTAGAGATTTAATCTCAATCGTCGGTTCTAGGGTTTTAATCCCAACCGTCGGATCTAGAGATTTAATCTCAACCGTCGGTTCTAGGGTTTTAATCCCAACCGTCGGATCTAGAGATTTAATCTCAACTGTCGGTTCTAGGGATTTAATCCTAACCGTCGGATCTAGAGATTTGTTTTCCATCATTTGATCTAGACTTCATGAGGTTTATATTAGGCTACAATAGGGACCATGAGGAGGAGTTGGGTCTTGGCCACCCGATGGATCGGAACCACACAAACTTGATCCATCAATGATGTTCCATTCCACTAGAGGATCATCATCGAACTACCTCACCAACCCCCATAAATTAATATGGGCTCCATATATTATTTGTACATCCATCTCCCCGTGTTTAAGATATCGAATGTCCGTCAATTAATTGATTCACTGACCATCAATTAATTAACATTTAACTCCTCGAGTAGTACCACTCAACCTTATCATCATGTTGACTAAGTCAACCTGCAGGGTTTACATGATGAACCTTATGAGCTCCTCAAGGGGACATCATCAACCTAATAAATAGGACACGGTTTCCTCCTATAATCAACGACACACCATGTAAATAATATCATTTCCCAACTTACCGGGCATATTGATTTAATCTATAGAAATCTCACCCTCTGGTAAATCAAAGAAATAAATATTAAGTATATGTGCCCGTTATTATATCGGGATTAAGAGCATGTACAACATAATATCCGAGGTCCGATTCAATTATGCAGTCAGCAATAAATTGAATCACCTCTATGTCGGTCCTACTCAATACACCGAGGTGTACTAGTGTAACTTTATGTTCAAGACAAAACAATACCAAGCTACACTACAACCATGCCAATGGTTTGTCCAAAACCATCTTGGTTGTGAGCCTCTGCTTATACTCTACAAGGGACTGATAACATGATCTTCTGTGCCACACCCAAGCACCATGTTATCTACAATGTAAAGTATTAGACAATATGCACACATATAAATATAACGTGCAAACAATGATCATGTGATTCTTATTTCAAAATAAAGATGTTCATACAAAAGAGCTAGGCTTTCAGTATACATCCCAACAGCTTTAAAGTTGATAATTCCATGCAAAAGGGGCAAAAACTTACCGGGAATCCAGCCCCACAGAATATTGAGCTATAGTATGCCTTATCAGTCTCCTTGCACTCATCAGCTAAGACTGATAAATAAGCACTGGTGCAATCCCCATGTGTCAAAACATTCCCATCAAATATTGTAAGGAAAGAGTCCATGTATAGGTTAATAGCATCCGTCTTCCACACTGGTCCTGATACTATCACACTACATAAGGAAAGGGTTATTAGCAACTATCAAAACATAAGATTACTATTATAAAGTGTATGATCTTACTCCATTTTTTTTAGTTTCAATAAACACTCCCCGACTGTTAGATCCATCTTATTGGTGAATTTTGTATAAGCTTGCTGTATACAAAAAAAGTAGTTAGAATAAAAATATTTTCTCTAAAAAGTAGGACTGGACAAGATAACTTATGCTCACCTCCAATATCCTTATCTTGACTTCGTCGAGTGGTTATTGTTTGTCCATGGAGACTTGTGTGGTAGTAGATAATATTTCAGGTTCACACTCCTCGGCAGTTGATTTCCCTTTTTTATCCTTGACTGACTCTTGCTCAAAATTTGCCTCTTCAAGAGCGATATTAAGGTTTGATGAGGAATACTCAATAGCCTTGCTAGGGACTATTTGAGTTTCAACTCTCCTTCTTTTAGGAATGTTAGCAAACCATGCAGGAGGAACGCTTGTACTTGTAGGGGGTGATACACCATGAAGAGCCCTCTTCCGCACACAAACCTTCTGCCTAGTGTATGCAGTAAAAGGTTGTTGGGTCTGTGCAGCTTGTATGGGATGTGATTGTAACTCCTCTACATCTCGGGATTGTAAATTCAGTTGAAGCTCCAATATTAAACTGTCCTTTTCAGCGATTAATTCTTCTTTTTCACAAATTATATTATCCCTTTCACTTATCTCATTGTCCTTCCTGCTTCTGACCTCCTCTAACTGTTGAAGAAGCTCCTGTATTTTCTTTTCTTTTTCTTCGATGGTCGCATCCTTAAGTAGGGAGGTGATGTCCAAGTTAGTCCTTGCTTCAACTAGCTTGGTGCATAGAGTTGAAACTAGTTTTGTATTCTCCTGGCATACTGGACACGCCTTTTCTCCTGCGTCGAGCTGAGTTTTGGGTTGAGGAGTTGAAGAACAAATCCTAGGTGGAGAAGTGTTCTGTATCAGATGCAGCTCTGACTGTGCTAGCATTAGATCAATAATTATTTTATCTGGTAGGAGACCATCTACCATCTTCTTAACAACCCTTACATTTGTAAAACTCCACCTCCATCTCAACATTCTTGGCAAATCATGAGGGACGTGTGGAGGTAGGATACACAAATGCTCACACATCCATACCTGGAATGGAAAAATTAGTTGTTAATAGACATATTGATCTATAGTCTTTGTGGAAAACATAAAATATATTCACTTACAGCCAATAAGTGTGTGAAACCCTTAAGCATTGGTCTCGTAGATCCACCACCGACCTCTTCTTTTGGTTGCAATGTCACTCCCATACCAATTGACTCCATTTGAGAAGCCATGTAGGTATAAAGTGGTTCGCACAATTTGTACCTGCCTAAGTTATCAAAATCGTCTACACAATCTATAAGTGATCACATAGGTATTCTAGGCTTACTATTGGTGGTAGTAAAAAATGCACAAGAGAAAAAATATAAAATAAACAACTGATAATAAAATTTTTCAGATCCCAAATTATTTGGTGATGGAACTCTTCATTAATTCCTCCAGATGCTTGTTAGAGCAATCAACTTCCATAAAATATTGCAAATATAGATGACCAGAGGGAGCTTCATTATTCATAGGAACTACGAGTCCATCATCTGGTAGACCAAGGATGAGGGAGACATCAGTCTTTGTGAAATGTAATTTCTTGTCGTGGAATATAAAACATTTCTCCTCGCAGTCCCAATTATCAAACATATTTTGAACGAGGGGTCTGACATGGGTAATATCTGGAATGTCCAAAACCCACATAAAAGAGGAGCTCCGAATCAATGTTTCTTCTTCCTTAGTCGACGGCACACTTGCAATAAATTTTTTAAAATGTGAAACATTGCTTTTCCAGTTCATTCTCTTTGTTCTTCCTCGCATCAATGCAAGGGTTCTTCCAAAACTATCGCTTGATGATTCAACAGTTGAAGCCATCGTGAACTGAAAAAACTACATTAGGTTACGAACTAAATGCATTGTAATACGACGATTTGAAACTAGTAGATGAAATGGATTGAAACATGTGTGCTGATAGAAACAAATGTTATCTCTTCTCAAATGGATCATTAAAACCCTAAACCCTATCAGGCCTGACTTAAAACGATATCGCTGACAAAAATGGAAAACTCCTAGATGGGATGCACCTTCAACTGCGACACAGATTATGGTCAACGAAAGAAGTTAAGTAATCTACAAAACTTACGAATGCCGAAAATCGAAGCATCAGGCAATCCACAAGAGATAGATTGAAAGGAGCGACAGAGAAATGAAATTTAGTTGTTTGAACTGCCAACGGGGGGTTTTATATTAACGGGTCGAGTGCGGTGGCCCATATTTTTATTACAGTTTTGTAAAATAAATCAACATTCAATTAGTTAGGCCATAAGTTTATAACACCATAAGTTTCAGGCAGCCCACGATAATGCAAAATAGATCAACATTCATTTAGTTAGGCCAACCAAAATAGATTTAGATATATATGACATAGACATTTAAGATGATCCAAGTACAGATCTAAGAGAATCCAGGCTTGTTCCCCCGCCTCGATCGAGCGACCTCTCATTCTGCCATCCATTTCTCCACCAGTGCCAAAGCAGCGTGTACATTCTGCTCATGCTGGAGAATAACCTCCAAGCATTGGGTGGCCTCCTCCTAGTCACGGCTCGCGGTCTCCAAGTGCCTTCTCAGAACAGCATGCTGCTTCTCCAGTGTTAAGACGAAGATGCGCTGAGTCAGAGGAGGGGCCGAGGAGCCCTCCTCAACATTTGAGGAGGAAGAAGACTTCTCCCCAGGGTTGTGTTCGTCTCGAGAAGCCATGAAGGAGATGATCTATTGTAAAGGAAGGGGTTAAGAAGCTCCTCGACGATTTTTCACCTTATATAGCCTAACGAAAACGAGTTAATGAGGATGCCAGAGGGTTGGTTTGTGATATTCCCAAAACACCCTTCCCGCATACTTTTTTGTCGATGTGTGGGAAATTAGCAAACATTGTTTTGTCAGCATTGGTGCCAGAAAAAAATTTAATACAACTACCACACATAAATTAATTGCACAATAAGTATTTGATAAATAAGATGTATAATATAAACATTGATTCCTTTACAAATATTTACACAACCACTATTTACAATTAGGAATTAGTAGGCGGTGGCATTCTACAGGACCTCCTATTATGGCCAAGCTATTTGCATTTGCTGTATTTATTTTTCACCTTCCCAGTATGTTTAGACTCAATGCGTGCCTTTTTTTCTTCGACCCAGCTACACAAGGCTACGAGGAGGTAGAACTCCAAAATTTTTATCACCATTAGGCCAAAATTTCTTACTTCGACATGGGTAAATACAATCCATGTAAGTGGCCTCCCAAGTTTCCCTTAGAAAATAATTCTCACAATAACGGTATGGATCTATGTTCCGATATATGATGACTGCAATAGCATGCGAGCAAGGAATTCTTGAATTTTGAAACTTACCACAGATGCAACTGTGCCTCTCCAAATCAACAATATATGAAGAAGTTATTGTTTGTACTTCCATTTCTGTTTGTGAGTATGAGAATACTGAATATAATTGAATTCTTTCTCTCCTTTCATCAATCTCTTTAATGGCATAAGGTGTTAGAAAACCTGACCTTTTTGAAGATTCTTCCCTACGGTTAAAGAACCATCGAGTAATCTTTCTTCTAGTATTATCAATTAAACTGGTGATGGGGAGTTCACGTGTTTCCTTGAATAATACATTTAAACTCTCAGAACAATTAGTGGTTAACATTATGTACCTCCTCCTAAGAAAGTGTGCATTGGCCCATCTTTTTCTATCGATCTTTTGTAGCCACGCATATGCATCCTTGTGTTTTTCATGCATGTTCTGCATTAATCGATCAAACTCAACTGTTGTATTGGCTCTTGCTGCTGCCCAAAATAAACCTAATGAGGATCTATCCCGGATATCTGTTACCATATTACAAGACAAGTGATAGCAACAAAAAGCATGATGGGCAGATGGATCCACTTTGTTAACTACTGATATAATCCCCCGATGTCTATCCAATACAATGCTCAATGACTCTAGAAGGACAGCAAGGAATGTCTTTACATGATTCAAAAACCACTCCCAGGCAAATCCACATTCAACTTCAGCAATTCAAAATGCAATTGGCAGAATTTTTGCATTACCGTCAACGGCAGTTGCCATTAGCAACACACCAAAATACTTGTCGATGATATGTGTAGCATCAATTCCAATTAGTTTTCGCAAATAAGACCTGAATACTCTTCCACAAGCACCAAATGCCCAAAAACATCGTTGGAATTGGTTTTCACCATTTCTTACTACTACAACAGAGTTATCAGGATCTCTAACTCTTAACTCACGCAAGTACATTGGAAGATCAATATAGGTCTGATCAAAATCACCAACCACTATTTTTAATGGTTTCTGTCTAGCTGTGTATGCTTTCTTGTAAGAAATGTAAACATCAAACCTAGCTTGCATTTCTCTTCAAATTGAACTTGGTTTGTAATCATCAGAAGTAGCTAATCGTCCTACAATATGATTTGCTACAAATGTGGATGTGCAAGCATGGTGATCTGTTGTTTCCCTAACTGTGTCACATTCATGCTGCTTTACATATTTTGTGACAGTGAACTCCACATCTCCACTTGCAACTAATCTCCATGAACATGGCTGATTGAAGCAAATAACTTTAATTCTATTAAGTTTGGTGTCAACTGGCTTGTATCTAAAGTTTTTTAACATCGCATGCCTTACTAGTGCATTTTAAACTCTTGTCGGGCGGAAAAAACTTGTCCAGTGAAAAATTCATTTGGATCTGATGAACTAACAGCTACCAATTGGGTTATTCGTGGATTTAAAACATAGGGATCATCAACAATTGGGAACACTTCCTCTAAGTCACTATACTGATCTGGGTTTAACTCACCTTCTTCATGTTAGATATCATCAACTAAGAATTTTTCCGAAGGATTTGTATATTCTAACTGTTCTATCACTTGTATATCACTTACCTCCTCTTCACTCCAAGTTTCTTCAAAATATTCATCAACTACTATAGTAGTAGTGACAAACTCTTCTTCGAGTATGGAAGAAGCTTCTCTATTAATATCAAGGTGTTGATCACTGGTAATTCTATTCCCCATATCAGTAAAGTGAGATGAAGATGGAATATTACTTGGGGACACATTTATGGAGTCTTGATCATCTAACTCTCTATCCTTCAAATTTGATTCAATTATTTCCAAAGATGAGAACACTTCATCAGGAAGCGGGTTATCCCTGTTGGTGCAGTGGGCACCAAAGTCGAACCGGTATTTTGATTATGGCAAAAGGCTCAATAGTTAAGGGTATATTTGTTATCTTACGAGCTCAATTAAGTGTGCAGAAATGCTAAAGTTGAGCGGAAGGTCTGCGACACCCGGTGGGAACCGAGGTGGTCGGGCAACGCCAGAGGGAGGAGGAGGTACTGGGTGAAGGACCGAAGCGAGGCTACAAGGTAAGCTCGTGTGAAAGCCGGGCAAGGTCGTTAAGCGTAGATCCGACCCAATACCTCCAATGGAAGGTCTAGGTCGAGATCATGGTTAGAACCATCGTACTTTATATTTTAAGCTAACTTGTAAATTCAAAACCCTTTGACTACCAATCGCTGCTAGTCAAGTTCCAGCCTCGAGAAGAGCTCGAATTTCAAGGGGGTGAATTTGGACTTGACTCGTGTTTTGGTACAAAGGGTGATGTGGCATCAAGGTGGACATCCAAACCATCACCAAGCTTCCTTGTGGTGGACGCCCAAAATAAGGTGAGTTGGCACAAGATGGTTGGCTCCCATGATGTGGCACAAGTTGAATGGCTCCAACAAGTTGGCGCCCAAGGAGGTTGGAGGTGGCACAAGGTGGTTGGATGAAACACCTCATCCTCAAGTTGGCGCCCAAGGAGGTTGGAGGTGGCACAAGGTGGTTGGATGAAACACCTCATCCTTGAGTTGGCGCATAAGTAGGTTGGAGGTGGCACAAGGTGGTTGGATGAAACACCTCATCCTTGAGTTGGCGCACAAGGAGGTTGGAGGTGGCACAAGGTGGTTGGATGAAACACCTCATCCTTGAGTTGGCGCAAAGGATGTGGATGAACAAGTCTTGGGGGATAAGAACCTCACCTTGGACACTACCTATGTCTAAATTCATAGATCAATATCCATAAATAGACATGTTCAAGCCAAGCAAAATACAAGAATTCAAGAGCTCAACACGCCGCCGTAAACGCCGCTACTACTACTCACATTTGCTACGACGGCGTCACGATAACTAAAGCTACATCTTCTACTTATAAGAGTTGTCGGTATATTTATTTAAGTTCTACTTCTTTAAATTGTCTTTGTGCTTTAATCGTAACAAGGAAAGGGGGAGTGTCCCTTTGCCTTGATTTCTTTTTGTAATCGTTGCTCCTACTTCAAACGAAGAGGAGTGGTTTTAGTGAATTGCCCTCCGTACGTGATCAAGGATCACTAGTGCCGTGGATTATAATTCTAAAGATTTTTAACAAAGTAAAAATATGTTTTCTAATTTATATTTGCTCTTTGCTTTATCTTCTTTGTTTTTAATTATTGAAAAAGTTTATAACGAAACCTTATCGCTATTAACACCCCCCACTAGCGACACTTTCGAACCAACAATTGGTAACAGATCCGGGGGCGCTAAGATTCGGTGAAACCACCAATCTATCTTTGTTTTTTTTTTTTACAGTTTTTTTATTTTTTTATTTCTGTTTTAGTATTATCATTTCACTTGCTTATCTTATAATAGATATATTATTGGTTTAGAGTATTTAGGATCCGGATAAGGTTGTGCTTCGGGTTTGATCCAGAGTAATGTTGTCCTCCGGAACTTCAACGACATTCGCATTTGATTGTTTATTTCTTTTTGCAAGTTACATTTTATATATCTTTTTACTTCTCAAGACTACTAATCCAAGACGAAAGTCTTGGAATATTCTTTCCGTGTGTGTTTTGCAAAGATTCTTTTTCGTTCTTCTTCTTGTTTTTAAATGGCCCATCTCGAAGGGTTTAGCACTTTCCCCCGTTTTACAACGGTAATGACTTTCGTTATTGGAAGGGTCGGATGGAATGCTTTCTTAAAACCCAAATCGAGATGTGGATCGTAATCCAAACCGGTTTCACACTTCCTATTAATGAAGATGGTGAATCTTTGGGTTACAATCAATGGTCAAATTCCATGAAAAAACAAGTAGAAGCCGATGCCAAGGCAACTCAAATCTTGCAATGTGGGTTGTCCAAGGAAGAGCTCAACCGCGTCGGCCCCTTCATTAGTGCAAAGGACTTATGGACCAAGCTAGTGGAACTACACGAAGGCACCGACGACACGAAGGTATGTAAAAGAGATTTACTTTTAAATAAATTTTATAACTTGAAAATGCAGGAAAACGAGACCGCAACTCAACTACATGCTCGTATCCAAGACATCGTCAACCAACTCCATGCCATCGGACAAAAGGTCGAGAATCGCGACCTTATCAGGTATTCTCTTAACTCGTTTCCTAGGACCACCTTGTGGGCATCCATGGTCGATGCCTACAAGGTCTCCAAGGACCTTTCTAAAATTAGGTTAGACGAATTGTTTTAACTTGAATTACATGAGCAAACTAACGTGGTCCAAAGCCGAGAAGAGTATTGCGTTAGTTGCGAGGTGTTCCAAGAAGAAGAAGCCCGCAAGCAAGCCACCCCGAAGGAAGAAGGCGAGTCCGAATCGAAGTAGACTCGAATAGAATCCGAACTAGTCAATCTAGTTCGGAAGATGATCAAGAGACGAAACGACCAACAACTCAAGGTAAGCCTAAACCTAATTCAAATACTTCTAATTTTAGATGCTATGAGTGTACAGGTTGGTCACATCAAGTCCGAGTGCCCAAAGCTAAAGAATAACGCATCAAAGACCAAGAAAGCGCTAAACGCTACTTGGGAGGAGTTGTCGGAGGAAGAAGGCGATATCCAAGCTCTAATGGCCAAGCCGACCGAGCACGACTCGAAACCAAGAAGAGTCCGAGTCCGAATCCGATGATGAGCTTCCATTCAAGACAAGCCACGGATCCGTATCCGGTTCAAAAGAATCATTAAGGGTAAGTCGGTCGTTACTTAATACTTTGTATGGTGCAATTAAATTTTTAAATAAGAAACTAGCTAAGTCCGAGTCCAAGGTCGAGACCCTAATTGAGGAGGTTAACCTTCTCAAACATGAGGTCTCCCTAACCTCTTCGACTACTCGTATTCAAGAGGAGGACTCAACTCAAGTTGAAAAGCTTGAAGTTGAGAACTCGCTTTTGAAAACACAAGTCGAAGACCTTAGGAACACGTTGGAAAGGTTCACTTTGGAATCCAAGGGACTTGACCTCTTACTTGGATCACAAAGGGCCGTGTACAACAAGGCCGGACTCGGGTTTAACTCAAATACAACCAATAAGTCATATATGTCTATAGTAAACCAACATAAGAAAAATGTCCAAGCATGGGTCCCTAAGACCACTTTGATTTCAACTTTAGGATCTAACATGTATTGGGTTCCCAAGGACCAAATTCACTATGTGAATAGACCCACTGATTCAATGGTCCAGGGGGAGCCAATACAAAATGTATTTTTGTTAAGTCTTAGAAATTGCATGCTTAGTTTTTCCTTTATTTTTAGAATGGTTAGATAGGACTCATAACCAACTAAAATCCTGCGAAAAGATTGAGCCTCGGGGAGCCTCTTTTCAAAAATAAACCAACTAAAATCCTACGAAAAGATTGAGCCTCGGGGAGCCTCTTTTCAAAAATAACTAGTTAGACCAAGACGTAGTCTCAAGTAAGTCGAGTTATCAATTTCTTGAAATTAGCTTTGTCTAAGGAAGTGGTCGTTGTTCCGATCAAAGAAGGCCTCTGTGCCTCGCCACGACCTGGAAGCTAATCTCTTGAAAAGATTACTTGATGAGCTTAGACTAAATCCGAATCTAACCTAATGTTGGTTAATTTAAATTCATTAAAATTAATCAAGTAAAATTGATAGTCATCTCACAATAACACATAGGAATAACATGTTTTGATCATGTAGATATTGGTGAGATGATTTAGGTTTAAAAACTTACAAACAACCCTTTAGTAATTCCAATATCCGATCCAACTACCTTATGTGTAGGATCAATGGTTGTTCTCGACACATGACCGGGGGATCAACTCAAATTTTGAAGTTACGATTCAAACGCGACAAGGATCGGTAGCCTTCGAATATGGCAAGCTCAAAATCATCGGATCGGTGATATTGAGCTCAACTCTAACTTTACAATTCAAAATGTCTTATTAGTAGAAAACTTTCAATATAATTTACTTAGTGTAAGCCAATTGTGTGATAACAATTATAAGGTCATATTTCTAGAAAATGAATGCGTAATCAAAATAAATGCAACATCTAAAATAATACTTAAAGGAACTAGGAGTAGCAACATCTACACAATAAATTTACCCAACTCCTCAACCAAGTGTCTTATGACACAGCAAGAGGAATCTTGGTTATGGCACCGAAGACTCGGACACTCGCACCCAAGACTCGTCCACAAGATGAGTCAGAGTGGCTTGGTTATAGGTTTGCCTAAACTAAACAACTTGGATAATAAAATATGTAATGCTTGTCAACAAGGTAAACAATCTAGGACACAACATCAATTAACTAATCAAGAACGAACCAAAAGTGTTCTTGAGCTCCTACACATGGATCTATTTGATTCACATGGAGCTAAGTCACTCAATGGTAGTCAATTTTGCTTAGTCATAATTGACGACTATTCTAGATTTACTTGGGTTAGGTTTATCAAACATAAAAATGATACCCTAGACCAACTAATCAATCTTTGTAGGTTAATCGAAAATCAAAAGAACCTTAAGATTAAAAGACTTAGAAGCGATCATGGTGGTGAATTCGAAAACCACGGTGTTTACTGATTGTAACCTAAACGGATACCACCATGAGTTTTCATGTCCTAGAACCCCACAACAAAATGGGTTAGTCGAACGGAAAAATAGAACCCTACAAGAAGCCGCTAGGACAATGTTAAACGAGTATAACCTACCCGAAGCCGAATTTAGTTTATTAAGACGAAAGTTAGGTATGTGCGTAATAGAGTAGGATTTAAATTTTTCTATATATGTACTCTACTTTTGCTTCTTTTTATGAAATTAGCCTAAGTCTTACCTTAGAAATCATATACCTATAGATTTAAGGAGCCAACACATCTCACAACACATAGGACTAATGTGTTTGTGTACTTAGCCACGTAGACGGGCGTGAGATGTTAGGACCTTACTCCTGGTTCCAGACGTAGATTCAGTGCATCGACATGAACCATGGAGTATAATTATTTAAAATTAATCAACTCCTTCAAGACTTATTGATCATTCTATATCAATCAAGTCCAACCGGAGTTGTACATTTTAGATGAACATATTTTCAAGCTTATTATTATTTTAAAAAAAATATATATTTATATTGGGAACTTGCTTGGACTTACAAACCCTAAAATATATTTACAAACTTTTTGAGTTAAGGAAGAAAGTCACAAAAGTAAGGAAGAAAGTAAACAAAATTATTACCTTTTATATTAAGTAATTCCGTTTACTTAAGCAACTATTAAGGGGGAGTAAAAATTATTTTTCAAGAACTCACCTTCGGTCAAGGGGGAGGTTACCTCAAAGGGGAGAACTTGAAACAATAATATTTCTCACTCATGCTTAATCTTTATGCTAGCTCATTCATACTTAATCATTATGCTAGCTCATTCATATTTAATCATTATGCTAGCTCATTCATATTTAATCTTTATGCTAGCTCATTCATATTTAATCTTTATGCTAGCTCATTCATGCTTAATCATTATGCTAGCTCATTCATATTTAATCTTTATGCTAGCTCATTCATGCTTAATCATTATGCTAGCTTCGTTATGTTTAATTTTTCCTTAACTTTTGTGTTTGCCATTGCCATGAATCAAAGGGGGAGATTGTTGGTGCGGTGGGCACCAAAGTCGAACCGGTATTTTGATTATGGCAAAAGGCTCAATAGTTAAGGGTATATTTGTTATCTTACGAGCTCAATTAAGTGTGCGTAAATGCTAAAGTTGAGCGGAAGGTTCGCGACACACCGGTGGGAACCGAGGTGGTCGCAACGCCAGAGGACTTCGGAGGAAGCCGAGGTACTCGGGTGAAGACCGAAGCGAGGCTACAAGGAGAAGCAAGGTAAGTCGTTAAGCGTAGATCCGACCCAATACCTCCAATGGAAGGTCTAGGTCGAGATCGGATGGTTAGAACCATCGTACTTTATATTTTAAGCTAACTTGTATCGCGGTCCAAAACCCTTTGACTACAAGCCAATCGCTAGTCAAGTTCCAAATCGAGAAGAGCTCAATTTCAAGGGGTGAATTTGGACTTGACTCGTGTTTTGGTACAAAGGGTGATGTGGCATCAAGGTGGACATCCAAACCATCACCAAGCTTCCTTGTGGTGGACGCCCAAAATAAGGTGAGTTGGCACAAGATGGTTGGCTCCCATGATGTGGCACAAGTTGAATGGCTCCAACAAGTTGGCGCCAAGGAGGTTGGAGGTGGCACAAGGTGGTTGGATGAAACACCTCATCCTCAAGTTGGCGCCAAGGAGGTTGGAGGTGGCACAAGGTGGTTGGATGAAACACCTCATCCTTGAGTTGGCGACAAGGAGGTTGGAGGTGGCACAAGGTGGTTGGATGAAACACCTCATCCTTGAGTTGGCGCAAAGGATGTGGATGAACAAGTCTTGGGGGATAAGAACCTCACCTTGGACACTACCTATGTCTAAATTCATAGATCAATATCCATAAATAGACATGTTCAAGCCAAGCAAAATACAAGAATTCAAGAGCTCTCAACACGCCGTCGTAACGCCGCTACTACTACTCACATTTGCTACGACGAAGTGCCGCCGACAACGAAAGCTACATCTTCTACTTATAAGAGTTGTCGGTATATTTATTTAAGTTCTACTTCTTTAAATTGTCTTTGTGCTTTAATCGTAACAAGGAAAGGGGGAGTGTCCCTTTGCCTTGATTTCTTTTTGTAATCGTTGCTCCTACTTCCAACGAAGAGGAGTGGTTTTAGTGAATTGCCCTCCGTACGTGATCAAGGATCACTAGGGCCGTGGATTAGCAATCGAAAGATTGTGAACCACGTAAAAATATCTTGTCTACTTTATATTTCCGCTGTGCATTCTCTACTTGCTTTTTACTTATTGCAAAAGTTTTTAACGACACCGTATCGCTATTCACCCCCCCCTCTAGCGACACTTTCGATCCAACAATTGGTATCAGAGCCGGGGGCGCTAAGATTCGGTGAAACCACCAATCTAGCTTTGTTTTTCTTTTTTTTACAGATTTTTTATTTATTTATTTCTGTTTTCGTATAATTATTTCACTTGCTTATCTTCTCCTACATATAGAATTGCATTAGAGGCTTTAGGATCCGGATAAGGTTGTCCTTCGGGTTAGATCCCGAGTAAGGTTGTCCTCCGGAACTTCAACGACATTCGTGATTTGATTGTTTATTTCTTTTGCAAGTTACATTTTATATATCTTTTTACTTCTCAAGACTACTAATCCAAGACGAAAGTCTTGGAATATTCTTTGTGTGTGTTTTGGTAAGATTCTTTTCGCTGCTCTTCTTCTTGTTTTTTAATGCCCATCTCGACGGGTTTAGCACCGCCCGACCCCCGTTTTACAACGGTAATGACTTTCGTTATTGGAAGGGTCGGATGGAATGCTTTCTTAAAACCCAAATCGAGATGTGGATCGTAATCCAAACCGGTTTCACACTTCCTATTAATGAAGATGGTGAATCTTTGGGTTACGATCAATGGTCAAATTCCATGAAAAAACAAGTAGAAGCCGATGCCAAGGCAACTCAAATCTTGCAATGTGGGTTGTCAAGGAAGAGCTCAACCGCCCCCTTCATTAGTGCAAAGGACTTATGGACCAAGCTAGTGGAACTACACGAAGGCACCGACACGAAGGTATGTAAAGAGATTTACTTTTAAATAAATTGTATAACTTGAAAATGCAGGAAAACGAGACCGCAACTCAACTACATGCTCGTATCCAAGACATCGTCCAACCAACTCCATGCCATCGGACAAAGGTCGAGAATCGCGACCTTATCGTATTCTCTTAACTCGTTTCCTAGGACCACCTTGTGGCATCCATGGTCGATGCCTACAAGGTCTCCAAGGACCTTTCTAAAATTAGGTTAGACGAATTGTTTGAACTTGAATTACATGAGCAAACTAACGTGGTCGCCGAGAAGAGTATTGCGTTAGTTGCGTGTTCCAAGAAGAAGAAGCCCGCAAGCAAGCCACCCCGAAGGAAGAAGGCGAGTCCGAATCGGAAGTAGACTCGAATAGAATCCGAACTAGTCAATCTAGTTGGAAGATGATCAAGAGAAAAACGACCAACAACTCAAGGTAAGCCTAAACCTAATTCAAATACTTCTAATTTTAGATGCTATGAGTGCATGTGAGTTCGGTCACATCAAGTCCGAGTGCCCAAAGCTAAAGAATAACGCATCAAAGACCAAGAAAGCGCTAAACGCTACTTGGGAGGAGTTGTCGGAGGAAGAAGGCGATATCCAAGGCCGAATGGCCGAGCACGACTCAAATCAAGAAGAGTCCGAGTCCGAATCCGATGATGAGCTTCCATTCAAGACAAGCCACGGATCCGTATCCGGTTCAAAAGAATCATTAAGGGTAAGTCGGGTTACTTAATACTTTGTATGGTGCAATTAAATTTTTAAATAAGAAACTAGCTAAGTCCGAGTCCAAGGTCGAGACCCTAATTGAGGAGGTTAACCTTCTCAAACATGAGGTCTCCTAACCTCTTCGACTACTGATTCAAGAGGAGGACTCAACTCAAGTTGAAAAGCTTGAAGTTGAGAACTCGCTTTTGAAAACACAAGTCGAAGACCTTAGGAACACGTTGGAAAGGTTCACTTTGGAATCCAAGGGACTTGACCTCTTACTTGGATCACAAAGGGCCGTGTACAACAAGGCCGGACTCGGGTTTAACTCAAATACAACCAATAAGTCATATATGTCTATAGTAAACCAACATAAGAAAAATGTCCAAGCATGGGTCCCTAAGACCACTTTGATTTCAACTTTAGGATCTAACATGTATTGGGTTCCCAAGGACCAAATTCACTATGTGAATAGACCCACTCGATTCAATGGTCCAGGGGGAGCCAATACAAAATGTATTTTGTTAAGTCTTAGAAATTGCATGCTTAGTTTTTCCTTTATTTTTAGAATGGTTAGATAGGACTCATAACCAACTAAAATCCTGCGAAAAGATTGAGCCTCGGGAGCCTCTTTTCAAAAATAAACCAACTAAAATCCTATTTAAAAGATTGAGCCTCGGGAGCCTCTTTTCAAAAATAACTAGTTAGACCAAGACGTAGTCTCAAGTAAGTCGAGTTATCAATTTCTTGAAATTAGCTTTGTCTAAGGAAGTGGTCGTTGTTCCGATCAAAGAAGGCCTCTGTGCCTCGCCACGACCTGGAAGCTAATCTCTTGAAAAGATTACTTGATGAGCTTAGACTAAATCCGAATCTAACCTAATGTTGGTTAATTTAAATTCATTAAAATTAATCAAGTAAAATTGATAGTCATCTCACAATAACACATAGGAATAACATGTTTTGATCATGTAGATATTGGTGAGATGATTTAGGTTTAAAAACTTACAAACAACCCTTTAGTAATTCCAATATCCGATCCAACTACCTTATGTGTAGGATCAATGGATGTTGGACAGTGGTTGCTCGACACACATGGGGATCAACTCAAATTTTCGAAGTTACGATTCAAACGACAAGGATCGGTAGCCTTCGGAAATAACGGCAAGCTCAAAATCATCGGATCAGGTGATATTGAGCTCAACTCTAACTTTACAATTCAAAATGTCTTATTAGTAGAAAACTTTCAATATAATTTACTTAGTGTAAGCCAATTGTGTGATAACAATTATAAGGTCATATTTCTAGAAAATGAATGCGTAATCAAAATAAATGCAACATCTAAAATAATACTTAAAGGAACTAGGAGTAGCAACATCTACACAATAAATTTACCCAACTCCTCAACCAAGTGTCTTATGACACAAAGAAGAGGAATCTTGGTTATGGCAATCAAGACTCGGACACTCACCCAAGACTCGCCCACAAGATGAGTCGAGTGGCTTATAGGTTTGCCTAAACTAAACAACTTGGATAATAAAATATGTAATGCTTGTCAACAAGGTAAACAATCTAGGACACAACATCAATTAACTAATCAAGAACGAACCAAAAGTGTTCTTGAGCTCCTACACATGGATCTATTTGATTCACATGGAGCTAAGTCACTCAATGGTAGTCAATTTTGCTTAGTCATAATTGACGACTATTCTAGATTTACTTGGGTTAGGTTTATCAAACATAAAAATGATACCCTAGACCAACTAATCAATCTTTGTAGGTTAATCGAAAATCAAAAGAACCTTAAGATTAAAAGACTTAGAAGCGATCATGGTGGTGAATTCGAAAACCACAGGTTTACAGATTTCTGTAACCTAAACGGATACCACCATGAGTTTTCATGTCCTAGAACCCCACAACAAAATGGGTTAGTCGAACGGAAAAATAGAACCCTACAAGAAGCCGCTAGGACAATGTTAAACGAGTATAACCTACCCGAAGCCGAATTTAGTTTATTAAGACGAAAGTTAGGTATGTGCGTAATAGAGTAGGATTTAAATTTTTCTATATATGTACTCTACTTTTGCTTCTTTTTATGAAATTAGCCTAAGTCTTACCTTAGAAATCATATACCTATAGATTTAAGGAGCCAACACATCTCACAACACATAGGACTAATGTGTTTGTGTACTTAGCCACGTAGACGGGCGTGAGATGTTAGGACCTTACTCCTGGTTCCAGACGTAGATTCAGTGCATCGACATGAACCATGGAGTATAATTATTTAAAATTAATCAACTCCTTCAAGACTTATTGATCATTCTATATCAATCAAGTCCAACCGGAGTTGTACATTTTAGATGAACATATTTTCAAGCTTATTATTATTTTAAAAAAATATATTTATATTGGGAACTTGCTTGGACTTACAAACCCTAAAATATATTTACAAACTTTTTGAGTTAAGGCAAAAGGGGGAGAAAGTCACAAAAGTAAGGAAGAAAGTAAACAAAATTATTACCTTTTATATTAAGTAATTCCGTTTACTTAAGCAACTATTAAGGGGGAGTAAAATTATTTTCAAGAACTCACCTTGGTCAAGGGGAGGTTACCTCAAAGGGAGAACTTGAAACAATAATATTTCTCACTCATGCTTAATCTTTATGCTAGCTCATTCATACTTAATCATTATGCTAGCTCATTCATATTTAATCATTATGCTAGCTCATTCATATTTAATCTTTATGCTAGCTCATTCATATTTAATCTTTATGCTAGCTCATTCATGCTTAATCATTATGCTAGCTCATTCATATTTAATCTTTATGCTAGCTCATTCATGCTTAATCATTATGCTAGCTAGCTTTGTTATGTTAATTTTTCCTTAACTTTTGTGTCGGTTTGCCATGAATCAAAGGGGAGATTGTTGGTGCAGTGGGCACCAAAGTCGAACCGTATTTTGATTATGGCAAAGGCTCAATAGTTAAGGGTATATTTGTTATCTTACGAGCTCAATTATGTGCGAAATGCTAAAGTTGAGCGGAAGGTGCGACACCGGTGGGAACCGAGGTGGTCGGGCAACGCCGAGGGACTTTGAGGAAGCCGAGGTACTCGGGTGAAGACCGGAAGCGAGGCTACAAGGTAAGCTCGTGTGAAAGCGAAGCAAGGTCGTTAAGCGTAGATCCGACCCAATACCTCCAATGGAAGGTCTAGGTCGAGATCGGATAGTTAGAACCATCGATTACTTTATATTTTAAGCTAACTTGTATCATGTCCAAAACCCTTTGACTACGAGTCAATCGCTAGTCAAGTTCCAAATTTCGAGAAGAGCTCGAATTTCAAGGGGGTGAATTTGGACTTGACTCGTGTTTTGGTACAAAGGGTGATGTGGCATCAAGGTGGACATCCAAACCATCACCAAGCTTCCTTGTGGTGGACGCCCAAAATAAGGTGAGTTGGCACAAGATGGTTGGCTCCCATGATGTGGCACAAGTTGAATGGCTCCAACAAGTTGGCGCCCAAGGAGGTTGGAGGTGGCACAAGGTGGTTGGATGAAACACCTCATCCTCAAGTTGGCGCCCAAGGAGGTTGGAGGTGGCACAAGGTGGTTGGATGAAACACCTCATCCTCAAGTTGGCGCCCAAGGAGGTTGGAGGTGGCACAAGGTGGTTGGATGAAACACCTCATCCTTGAGTTGGCGCACAAGGAGGTTGGAGGTGGCACAAGGTGGTTGGATGAAACACCTCATCCTTGAGTTGCCGCAAAGGATGTGGATGAACAAGTCTTGGGGGATAAGAACCTCACCTTGGACACTACCTATGTCTAAATTCATAGATCAATATCCATAAATAGACATGTTCAAGCCAAGCAAAATACAAGAATTCAAGAGCTCTCAACACGCCGTCGTAACGCCGCTACTACTACTCACATTTGCTACGACGAAGTGCCGCCGACAACGAAAGCTACATCTTCTACTTATAAGAGTTGTCGGTATATTTATTTAAGTTCTACTTCTTTAAATTGTCTTTGTGCTTTAATCGTAACAAGGAAAGGGGGAGTGTCCCTTTGCCTTGATTTCTTTTTGTAATCGTTGCTCCTACTTCCAACGAAGAGGAGTGGTTTTAGTGAATTGCCCTCCGTACGTGATCAAGGATCACTAGGGCCGTGGATTAGCAATCGAAAGATTGTGAACCACGTAAAAATATCTTGTCTACTTTATATTTCCGCTGTGCATTCTCTACTTGCTTTTTACTTATTGCAAAAGTTTTTAACGACACCGTATCGCTATTCACCCCCCCCCCTCTAGCGACACTTTCGATCCAACAATCCCTACAAAGATTTTTAAAATCAAAACAATTATATGTAGTGTGGTAACAATATTGGCACGTAGGCTGAATTTTTTTAACTAGGGTTTAGAAGGCTAAGGAACAGTGGAGGATGAGAGTTTAGGGTTAGGTTTCCCAATTTTGCACTTCACTAACCTACAAATTTGAGCTGGATAGGGCCATCAATGGGTTTTGACCGAAACCCATTGATGAACCTAAAGATGTTAAAATTAGGAACAGTCTGTAGGGGATCGATCAGCCGAGTAGAGGGGGGTGAATATCCCTTTGTCGTTGGATGATGGAATTTACTCGTCTGCACAATTGTTAGCGCAAGCGGAATACTAATAAAAACAATCAAATAAACAATGAAGAATACAAACAATGCTAACACCGAAATATAACATGGTTCATGGCTACGTCGCTAATCCATGGTCCGATTCATCCCCGGTGAATCACTCCGCAACCAAATCACTATCGGTCTCTCCTTTGCACTAAGCTAGGTGGAGGTAACCCTTACAACTCAAAGACACTCCTTCTTTTACAATAGATGTGAAAGAAAGCTAAGAGAAGGAGTTTGAATCTTGTATAGCACTTGGATGGTCACTTAGAGCATAAGCATTAGGCATCCAAAAGCCCACACCCTCTCTTTTTATAGAGAGGGATGATTTCTTCCCGTTGGCCGCCATCAGTCGACTGCTGCCCTTGGCAGTCGACTGCCGCCACTTCAACGGCCTCCGACCACGTCGGATCCCGACTGTTGTAGTCCAACGGAACACTTGGCAGTCGACTGATGGATCCCATCAGTCGACTGCTGCCTCCATAGTCGACTGCCCAGTCGGCTACGAGCGGTTTTGTAGCCCAAACCCTTTTGATCAATCGACTGTTGCCTTCAGCAGTGGACTGATGGTCTTGGCAGTCGACTGCCGCCATATGGCAGTCAACTGCTGGGCCATAATCTACTTAGTCGGATACTAGTCGAACCCATTCGACTCAGAGCAGTCGACTGACATTCCATGGCAGTCGACTGATGACGGGAAAACTCATCCGACACTTAGCCATTCGGCCAAGTTCACCTAATGAGCTACTTACAATTCACTCATTCTCTCATCTCACTCGAAGTCCCTCGCCGAAGCTCTCTTCGTTCGCGGCCACGTCCCTCGGCAGCATCAGGCGTACGGCTCTGCAATGCTCCTTCACGTCTCTTGCCTCCGAAGTCTGCTTCCTTGGCTTCGCTTCAAGTCATCTCGTCCTGTGGTCCCTCGGCAGCATCAAGCGCACGGCTCTACAATGCTCCTTCTCCGACTCAAGCACGAGGTTCTGAGTGGTGAACCCGCCAAGGCTCCATGTGCAAATTACTAAGTCCTGCAAGACTCCAACGCGCATATCAAATCATAATAACAACCTAACTTAAACTCTTTGCCAAACACATCAAAACCATATCACGGCAAGAGATTGCATTAACAATCTCCCCCTTTTTGATGTCTGACAATCCGTTTAAGTTAGGTAAAAATATTTGATAAAATATTAAGAAAGGAAAGCATGTGAATAACATGATTTGCAACTCTCCCCCTTAATACATGAAACTCCCCCTAAATATATTCCCCCTTACTTAAACATATAGTTTTCTCCCCCTTTGACACCATCAAAAAGATTAAACAATGTTTATATATCATGGCATCAAGTATAGAGAGAAACAAAAATTAAAACCAGTCTAAAACCTGATAAAATCAGGTTACTGTGCTCGTTTACAGTCCATCAGTCGACTGCTATCAGTATGGCAGTCGACTGGCACAATGAATTCGGAATTGTTGATTTTCTGGACGAATTTCAGAAATGCATTATAAATTCCAGAAAATTCAAAAAATAGTGAAATTTGGGGAACACATTTCTTTTAAGCATATCTATCAATGAAAAATAGTTTTTCATGAAAAATAATTATATTTTCAAGTATTTGCCAAAAATCCAAAAGCTTTAAAAACCACTAGGTTTTTGAACATGTTAGTATCCATTTTAACACCTAGTCTTGCTTTGGATTGTTTCAAAACATGAACACACAGATTTTAAAATAAGAAATTGTTTTGAAAACATGTGAAATATCCAACCATGATCCTTGGGCAATATGTCTATGAATTAAACATAAGCCTTCCCCATGATTGGTCTATTATTACTATTTTGATACTTTAAATGACCATCTAAATGTCATAGGCATTAGTGGACATTTGTATTATCCTAACATCTCACTCAGACTAAATTTTTAATCATGGTAGCCTATAGTGAGTGTGAGATGTATCCTAAAGGTATTTGTATATACTTAACCATTATTTTAATACAATTCTATCAAGGTTAAGTATCATCCTATCATTCCATATGATCATAAAGATGTATATGAATTAATTTTACATTATGACCATGAAACACATGTATTCATCAAATTGTTATCATGCATTAGGTATTACATGATGATACTAAGATAAGCATCACCTAAAGCATGATTTATGTATTTATAGGTGCTTTATCATCACCTAACACTATTTCAAAAATGTTGTCCCGACATCCTAAGTCAACCAAAAATATGATATAGGTGAATTCCATATGGTTGACTATCCTAGGGTTTTTCTAACCCTTTAGGATGGATTTTGAAACCCAAAATAAGTTCTTTCCTATGGGGTTTACTAAAAATTCCTTAGGGATCCATTTTCTAGCTATTACCTTTTTTTGTCTTGACCCCTAGCTATTAGACATTTGTAGGCCTTTTCATTTTTCTTTTCCTTATAACCTAGGCCTTTCTTGTTAAAATTTGCCCTTTGGCTCCCTATTATCATGTTAAGGGTATTGGAGCCTATTGTAAATTTTTCTAGGGCCTTGGTCAAATAGTCTACCTTGTCCCTTAGAGCCCTATTTTCTTCTATGCATGCATCATTAACATCCAAAGGCATATAATTATCATGTGAGCATGCATCATCATTAAAACATGCTTTTTCTAATTTTTGTTCTAATTCCTTAATTTGCTCAAGCATGCATTTATTCTTTTTCTTTGCTCTAAATAAATCCTTAGTGAGGCTAGAAATCATAGAAACTATTTTACTAGGTGAAAGGTTAGTTACCATAGTTTTCATGTCCTCTTCTTCGGATGAGGAGGATGATGAAGCTCCCCCTTCACTAGAGCTCTCCTCACTTGAGCCTACTTCTTCATTTTCGGAGGAGGAGCAATCTAGGTCGTCAAAGGCCATCAATGCCAAATTTGTGACAAAAGCATTTTCTTCCTCGGATGATGATGAGGAGGAGGAAGAAGGGTCATCCCAAGTCCTTGCTTTTAATGCCTTCCCTTTTTCCTTGGCCTTTTCTTCTTCCTTTTTCTTCTTGCTCCCCTTCTTCTTCTTTTCTTCCTTCTTTCTCTTCTCCTCCTTACTTTTGTTCAAGAGGGGACAATTATCCCTTATGTGTCCCTCTCCTTGGTAATTGTAGCAAATAATTTTCCCCTTTGGTCTTCTATTCCTATCATTAGATTTATTAAATCTAAAACCTTTTAATGCACGCCTTACCCTCCTTACCATATAGGCTTCTTCCGTGCTATCCATGGAGGAGGAGGAAGATGCATCATCGGAGGAGGAGGGGATCTCTATCTTCTTCTTCCCCTTGTGTGCCATCAAGGCTACTCCTCTTGAAGGTTGAAACTTTGGCTTTTCTTGTATTCCTTCAAGCCTCGTTTCGTGGAGCTCCATTGTTGAGAAGAACTCCTCCAAGGTGCTCACTTCTAGGTTCTTGGACATGTAGAAGGAGTCCACCATTGAGCTCCATTTTGATGACCGGGGAAAAGCATCAATTGCTTTCATGAGCATGTCCCGGTTGGAGAGCCTTTCTCCTACACTTGTTAGTCCAATTAAAATTTCCTTAAACCTAGAATGCAATGATGTTACCTTTTCTCTCTTTTCTAATTTGATGTTTGATAGTTGGGAGCGGAGAAGGTCTCTTCTTGCAAGTTTGGCCTCCGAAGTGCCTTCATGAAGCTCTACTAGCTTCTCCCACATCTCCTTGGCACTAGAGCATTCCCCAATCCGGTTAACTTCTTGTTGGGGGAGTACATTGTAGAGGTGGTGCTTGGCTTTTGAATTCGCTAAATATTCTTCTCTTTGCCTCTTGCTCCACCTTGCTTTCTCCAATGGCTCCCTATCTTCATTCCTAGGCAATTCGAAACCGTTTTCCATAATTAAGAGAATTTCGAAATTGGTCTCGAAAAATACCTCCATTCTCTTTTTCCACCAAGAGAATTCCCTCTCAAACTTTGGTGGATGAATATGAGAGCCGACCATTCTTGAATGTGCTTATTGTGGCGGTTAGTCCTCGACAAGCTTTCCTTGGCTCTGATACCACTTGTAGGGGATCGATTGGCCGACTAGAGGGGGTGAATAGCCCTTTATCTTTGGATGATGGAATTTACTCGTCTACACAATTGTTAGTTCAAGCGGAATACTAATAAAAACAATCAAATAAACAATGAAGAATACAAACAATGCTAACACCGAAATATAACGTGGTTCACGGCTACGCCGCTAATCCACGGTCCGATTCGTCCCCGGTGAATCACTCCGTAACCAAATCACTATCGGTCTCTCCTTTGCACTAAGCTAGGTGGAGGTAACCCTTACAACTCAAAGACACTCCTTCTTTTACAATAGATGTGAATGAAAGCTAAGAGAAGGAGTTTGAATCTTGTATAGCACTTGGATGATCACTTAGAGCATAAGCATTAGGCATCCAAAAGCCCACACCCTCTCTTTTTATAGAGAGGGTTGATTTCTTCCCGTTGGCCGCCACCAGTCGACTGCTGCCCTTGGCAGTCGACTGCCGCCACTTCAACGGCCTCCGACCACGTCAGATCCCGACCGTTGTAGTCCAACGGAACACTTGGCAGTCGACTGATGGATCCCATCACGATCGCACTCCGTAATCGGCGCCCGATCGACTACGGCGATATGTGGCCCAAACCCTTTTGATCGATCGGCATTGCGCCTTGGCGATCGATGGTCTTGGCCGATCGCCGCCATATGGCGATTATCTGGGCCATAATCACCTTAGTCGGATACTAGTCGAACTCATTTGACTCAGAACAATCGACTGACATTCCATGGCAGTCGACTGATGTTGGGAAAACTCATCGGACACTTAGTCATTCGGCCAAGTTCACCTAATGAGCTACTTATAATTCACTCATTCTCTCATCTCACTCAAAGTCCCTCACCGAAGCTCTCTTCGTTCGCGGCAACGTCCCTCGGCAGCATCAGGCGCACGGCTCTGCAATGCTCCTTCGCGTCTCTTTCCTTCGAAGTCTGCTTCCTTGGCTTCGCTTCAAGTCATCTCATCCGGCGCACGGCTCTGCAATGCTCCTTCTCTGACTCAATCACGAGGTTCTGAGTAGTGAACCCGCCAAGGCTCCATGTGTGAATTACTAAGTCCTGCAAGACTCCAACGCACATATCAAATCATAATAACAACCTAACTTAAACCCTTTGCCACACACATCAAAACCATATCACGGCAAGAGATTGCCCTAACACAGTCGATATGGAATGGAAGAGGAAGGCATTTAGATGATTTATGCACAGAGGGATACTTATTTCCAACACTCCTGCCAGCAGTTATGGGTGCGTGCCAATTGCCATGGAGAATGCCAATTGGCACACTTGTCTGAATGTTGGCACGGATCATGAATGTTTAGAACTATGGTTTTGGAGCCTAAGGAAAGGTGCAGGATGATAGTTTAGGCCACGCTTGCACTCCACTCACCTAGAGGACTTTATTTATCTCTAATATAAATTGCCAACACCACCATTTATCTCGGCCAAGTTCCATCTCCATGGTGCTATGAGTTTGAATCCCAGGACCACGGTGGTGTTGGGATATAAATTCCCAGCACCACCATTTATCTCGACCAGTTCAATCTCTATGGTGATGGGAGTTTTAATTGCAGGACTACAGTGTTGCTGGGGTTTCAATTCCCAACACCACCTTTTATCTCGACAACTTAAATCTCCCTAGTGCTAGGAATATAATTCCCAGCACCCCATGGTGTTGCTGGGAGTTTGAATCTCAAGACCACAGTGGTGCTAGAATATAAATTCCCAACACCACCATTTATTTCGACCATTTAATCTCCATGGTGCTAGGCATTTTAATCGCAGGACCACAATGTTGCTGTGGTTTCAATTCCCAGCACCACATTTCATCTCGCCAACTTAAATCTCCCTGGTGCTGGGAATGTAATTCCCAGCACCCCATCGTGTTGTTGAGAGTTTGAATCTCAGGACCACAGTGGTGCTGGGATATAAATTCCCAGCACCACCATTTATCTCGACTAGTTCAATCTCCATGGTGCTGGGAGATTTAATCGTAGGACCACAGTGTTGCTGGGGTTTCAATTCTCAGCACCACCTTTCATCTCGGTAACTTAAATCTCCCTCCCATGACCCCATGGTGTTGCTGGGAGTTTGAATCTCAGGACCACGGTGGTGCTGGGATATAAATTTCCAGTACTACCATTTATCTCGACCAGTTCAATCTTCATGGTGTTGAGAGTTTTAATCGTAGGACCACAGAGTTATTGGGGTTTCAATTCCCAGCACTACCTTTCATCTCAGCAACTTAAATCTCACTGGTGCTGGGAATTACATTCCTAGCATCATGGTGTTGCTGGGAGTTTGAATCCCAGGACCAAGGTGTTGCGAGAATTTGAATTAACAACAATACCTTTTCTCTCAGCCAGGTTCAATTTGTCTAGTGTTGGGAGTTTGAATCCCAAGATAACGGTGGTGCCGGGATTTCAAATCCCAACACCACATTTTATCCCGAACTTCTTGAACCTCCATGGTGCTGGGAGTTTGAATCCTAGGATGACGGTGGTACCGGGATTTCAATTCCCAACACCACCTTTATCCCGAACTGTTGAACCTCCATGGTGCTGGGAGTTTTAATCTTAGGACCATGGTGGTGACAGAATTTCAATTTCCAGCACCACCTTTTATCCTGAATTGCTTGAACCTCAATGGTGTTGGGAATTTGAATCCCAGGATCACGATGTTGCTGTGATTTAAATTTCTAGCATCATTTTTTATCCAGGCCAGCTTCAATCTCCCCTGATGCTGGGAATTTCATTTCCAGCACCACCTACTATCTCGGACAGACTCAATCTCATAGTACTGGAAATATCAATCAGGGAACTTCAGTAGTCCTAGGATTTAATTCAAAGCATCACCTTTTAAGTTAGGTGGAATTTGTTTAGGTGGTGATAAAACTTGGTTATGAACCTCCTACATCGCAATTATGGGTGTGTGCCAAACTTTGGTATGAAATTCCTACCTCATATTTATGGGTGCATAAGAAACTTGGTTATACAACGCCGTACAATGCATTTATTAACCTCATAGCAGTCTCAAGTATAAAAACACATACATACATGATAATACTATGTGAAGCAGGCAGTGAATGAGCTACGCCAACTTCTAGAAACCCTACCCGAATATTCTTTGGAGAAGTGATGTCATTGACAATATCTATGTTGGATCGAAGCGGATCACTAGGGGGGGGTGAATAGCGATAGAAAACTTTTCTTCATTTCGTTCGTTAAAACAATTAAACGCAGTAGAAAATAAATGCAAAGTAAATGAGACAAGAGAATTTTACTTGGTTCGTAGCCTTCGGCTACTACTCCAAGGCCCTAGTGGTCCTTGACCACGCACGAAGGGCAAAACACTAAAGAACTCCTCCTCGTTAGAGGTAGGAGTTAATCGATACAAAAAGTCACAAAGCTTGAGGTAGAGGGACACTCCCCCTCTCCTCGTTACAATAAAAACTACGAAAAAGTAAAGCAATAAACTGAAATAAAACTTATACCGACGTAACAAAATAAAAGAAATTTAAACCTAGACGTCGGAGAAGAAGCACTTCGTTGTCAGAGAGTTGTAGCTTTGCGAAGGCTTTTGGAAGCTTAGAATTGATGATGAAACCCTAGGATAGGCCCTCCTTTTATAGCCTTTGAGCCCCTTTTCGAGAGGAACTTTAGCCAATCACAATTGAGCACCACTCCCCTTGAAATGAGGTGATAAGCCTTGACTCCTCGAAGTTGATCCTTGACCATCAGTCGACTGATATCCATCATCAGTTGACTGATGGCAGCATTAGTCGAATGTTGACCGTAGACAGTCGACTGATTTACAACAGTCGAGTCATCCAAGTTGGCAGTCGACTGATGCTAGCTGAAATGACAAGTTAGCTGAACAATAACATTATTTCGACGGCCTCCGACCGTCCGATCTCGACCTAGACCACTGATGGGATGTCTTGGGTCGGATCTACGCTTAAGTCTATTCCCGTAAAAAGGATACGACCTCACTTACACTCGCACACACATGAGCTTACCTCGATACTTACTGTGTCACTTTTGCTTCCGGCCTTCCACTCGATTCCTTCGGCTCCCTCCGAAGTCACTTGAGTGTCGCCCGACCACCACGGCTTCCTCCGGGTGTCGCTAGCCTTCATCTCTAGCTATAGCAATTTTTTGCACACTCGATTTAGCTCGTGAGATAACGACATGAGCTTAACTTTATATCGTTTGCTATAATCAAAACTCAGGTTCGACTTAGGTGCCTACTGCACCAACAATCTCTCCATTTTTTATTTATGGCAAACCCACATACAAAGTTAAGAAAATAGCATGCATGAAGAATAATAATGTGCATGAGAAACAATAATAATAAAGATTAGTAGGAGTAGTAAGGATTTTCTTCAAGTACTCCCCCTTGAGGAAACCTCCCCCTTGACCGAGGGTGAGTCTTGAAAGAAGACCTTAGTCCTCCCCCTTGAGGGTTGCTATTTAGGAAGAGTTTAAGTAATTAACATTACTTAAAGTTGTCCTTAGTAAAGCATTTAAGTTAAGAGGACTTCTTAACTTGGCCCTTTCTCCCCCTTAAGTAAAACATTAACGTTTACTTCCTTTTTGTTAAGAAGTGAAGTAAATTTTCAAAACTTAAAGTTAAGTAAACATTTACTTAACTTTTGGCCATGTGAATAAATATGAAGTGAGTTAAGTTATCAAAAAATTTCATTTACTTAACTTTTGGCCATGTGAATAAATATGAAGTGAGTTAAGTTATCAAAAAATTTTGATCCCTTAACTTTGGCCTTTTTCTCCCCCTTTTGCCATATATCGAAAAGAGTGGGGGTGTGTGAAAGACAAAAATAAGTATTAAATTTAAAGTCCAAGCATGTTCCATATTATTTTGAAAATAATATACTGAAAATAAGCTCATCTATAAAATGTTCGACTCATATTTGGCTTGATTGTTATGAAAGATCAACCAGTCCTGGTCAGAGTCGGTTAGTATGTATGATTATACTCCGGGGTTCATGGCGATGCACTAGCTCTACATCTGAAACCAGGAGTAAGGTCCTAACATCTCACGCCCATCTACATGGCTAAGTACACAAACACATTAGTCCTATGTGTTGTGAGATGTATTGGCTCCTTAAATCTATATGTGCATGATATCTAAGGTATGTCCTATGCTAGTTCCATGAAAATGAAAAGTAAGAAATAGTAGTAAGAAAATATAATTTGTAAGTTCCTATTCTACTATGCACATGCCCAATTTTCGTCTTAATAGACTAAATTCGGCTTCGGGTAGGGGTTTAGTAAATAGGTCTGCCAAGTTAGATTTCGATTCGACGTATTCGAGTTGTATTGCTCCGTTGGTCACATGTTCTCGAATGAAATGGTGTTTGACCTCTATATGTTTTGTCCTAGAGTGACATATCGGATTCTTAGTAAGGTTAATTGAACTAATGTTATCTACGTTAAGTTTAGTGTTTGTAAAGTCTAACTTAAAGTCGCGGAGAGTGTGCTTCATCCAAAGAAGCTGAGTGACACACTCACCCATCGCGATGTATTCGGCTTCGGTGGTAGATAAGGCAACACAGTGTTGCTTCCTACTGCACCAACTTACTAGACTCGAGCCGAGAAGTTGACAATAATCACTCGTACTCTTTCTATCGAGCTTACTACCGGCATAGTCTGAATCGGAGTAGTCGGTTAGTTCGAACTTGGTAGATCTAGGGTACCAAATACCGATATTAAGTGTACCCTTTAGATATCTAAGGATACACTTGACTAGAGTTAGGTGAGACTCCTTGGCACAGGTTTGGAACCTTGCGCACATACTTACTGCAAATAGGATATCAGGTCGGCTCGCAGTTCTGTAAAGGAGACTCCCTATTATGCTCTTATAGTATTTTAAATCAATTGAATTTCCGATTACATCTTCTTCTATATTCACATTAGTTGTCATTGGGGTATTAATAATTTTAGCGTCTTGCATTTCAAAGCGTTTAATTAATTCCCTAGTATATTTGCGTTGATGTAGGTATATTCCATCTTTAGTTTGTTTAATTTGTAGACCTAAGAAGAAACTCAACTCGCCTACTAAATTCATTTCAAATTCACTTTCCATAAGTGAAATGAACTCATTTAGTAGGATCGAGTTGGTGGTTCCGAAAATAATATCATCTACATATATTTAGGCTATGAATATGTCTTTACCTAAGGTTTTTACGAATAGAGTTGGGTCAACTACACCCTGGTTAAATCTTTTGGACTTAAGATACACCGAAAGTCTCTCGTACCAAGCTTGAGGAGCTTGTTTAAGTCCATAGAGGGCTTTCTTTAACCTAAGGACATGGTCGGGTTTATCTAAACTTTCGAAACCGGGGGGTTGACTAACATAAACCTCTTCTTTAATGTATCCATTCAAGAACGCTGATTTCACATCCATTTGAAACAACTTAAATCCTCGATGTGCAGCATACACTAATAGCATTCGAATGGACTCTAAACTAGCTATTGGGGCATAGGTCTCGTCGTAATCTAAACCTTCGACTTGACTAAACCCTTTAGCGACTAGTCTAGCTTTATTTCTAACTACTTCACCTTTATCATCAAGTTTATTTCTAAACACCCACCTTGTTCCAACGATTGTTTTATCTTTAGGTGGTGGTACTAATTCCCATACTTCTTTCCTAGTGAATTGAGCCAACTCTTCTTGCATTGCAATAATCCAATCGGGATCAAGAAGAGCTTGGTCAATAGTTTTGGGTTCAATTTTAGAAATCAAGGAGATTTGACTAAGGTTTATGTATGAGGCTCTAGTTCGAACTCCTAGACTTGGATCACCTATCACTTGGTCGATAGGATGATTCGTTTGATTCCTAGTTGGATTTGGGTTTGAGTCTACCACTTGGTCAATAGGATGACTTGTTTGAGTTCTAGTTTGGTTAGAGTCATCTATCACTTAGTCGATAGGCTGACTTGGTTGACTTAGGTTAGGATTACCACTAGACTTGATCTCCAGATCGGAGTTGAGTCTTGTATGAATCGGCTCGCTAATTGGGGTTTCCGGAAGATTTGTAGGTTCATGTCCTTCATCAAATACTACATTGATAGTTTCCTCGACTCTAAGTGTGTCATGATTATATACTCTATATGCTCTACTCGTAGTCAAATATCCTAGAAAGATTTCGGTCGAGGTTTTGGATGTAAATTTCCCTAGGTAATCCTTAGTGTTTAGGATATGTACCTGACACCCAAATACCCTAAAGTACTTGATGTTAGGTATTTTATCGTGATAAATCTCGTATGAGGTCTTAAGGTGCCTCTTTACCATAAGGATCCTATTTTGGACATAGCATGTCGTACTCACGGCTTCCGCCCAAAACCTATTAGGTAGGTTATACTCGTTTAACATTGTCCAAGCGGCTTCTTATAGGGTTCTATTCTTACATTCTACTAGGCCATTCTGTTGTGGAGTTCTAGGACAAGAGAACTAATGGTGGTATCCATTTAGGTTACAGAATTCTGTAAACCTGTGATTCTCGAATTCACCACCATGATCAGTCTTAAGTCTTTTTATTTTAATGCTTTGTTGATTTTCTATTAGTTTAAATAGGTTGATTAATTGATCTAGGGTGTCACTTTTGTGTTTGATGAACCTAACCCAAGTAAATCTAGAGTAGTCATCAATTATGACTAAACAGAATTTACTTCCATTAAGTGACTTAGCCTCGTGTGAATCAAATAGATCCATGTGTAGGAGCTCAAGAACACTTTTGGTTCATTCTTGATTAGTTAGTTGATGTTGTGTCCTAGATTGTTTACCTTGTTGACAAGCATTACATATTTTAATATTCAAGTTATTGAGGTTAGGCAAACCTCTGACTAAGTCACTCTGACTCATCTTGTGGATGAGTCTTGGGTGTGAGTGACCGAGTCGTCGATGTCACAACCATGATTCCTCTTGCCGTGTCATAAGACACTTAGTTGAGGAGTTAGTTGTTAGTAATATATGAGAGATGTCTTAAGGCAATCGCCTTATGTATGAACCATTTATATGATAAATGAAGATTCACTATTTGAGTATACATGTTTCATGTATTTGATTGGATCTTAAACTCATTTACTGAATGTCCACGATGCGATTCACAGCATGAGAGAATTTGTGATTGGATCACAACTAGTGAGTATCTCTACATGTGTAATTGTGATGTATCGGAATTATCCCTAGTCGATGAATTGATGAATTTAGACACCATCAATTTTGTCGAGACTAGCACGAGGTATACTCCTTGGTGTATCCAAGCAGCTGATTCTCACTGGCTGGAGACATTATGATGTCCGGAGTTGATTGTGGATGCTAGTTATGGTAACTAGTTCATTGGAGTGACCAGCCGTAAGACTTCATATGGTTCTCTGCATATATAGATATGTCAATGAAGTTCTTACTGTAGCTTAAGTGCGATGTTCCTTTGACTTGCGGTATTCAAGTCATCTTGATCATGGAGACTTATGCTTTGACATCTTAAGCAAACATCTCTAAGGAGATGTGGACCCGGGATGATTGGGTATAAGTCGAAATGATCAAAGGTGTTTGAATAGCCTATAAAGGATTCACCACTCCTTGCGAAGAGATGTATACCCATGGCCTCTCGTCGGATTGTTACTAAAGTCTTTGGCCAAAGCATTACATGTTTAGAGTAAGGTACTCTTCGATACATGTGCAGTAACTAGAATCCGTAGGACGAGGAAATGATACTTGGGCTAGGTGTGACGTAGTCAGCCTAGTGGGGACTGACACTATAGACCATGTCCTGAACCAAGTGGGTATAAGATGAGTGAAGGGAATGGGGCACGATTCATTCGAGCTGCTGAAGGGTTTCAGAAATAGTTCTGGATCAACCGTTGATCTTTTCGATTAATTGGGGATCATAATGTACTACTAGGTGCCATTCATGATCGTTCTATAATTAATGGTTAATTATAGACGACCAACATAAACCGAGAACCTATTTGGTCACACGCACAACGAGCGTAATCCGAAGGATTTAAAATGAGCTTGAGAATGGGATTCTCAGACCGAGAGAAACTAAGTTTGGTTGAACCAAACATGGAGCGAGCATGAAATCGTTTCAGTCGTAATGGAAGCGTGGATGGGCCGTGTCTTATGAAGATATAATGGATGGACCAAAATGGTTTGGTTCTAATCCAATGGAGGAGAATAAACCAAAGGGTTTGGTTTATTTTAAACGAATGAACCAAAAGTTGGTTCGGTTCGTTTTAACTTAAAATAAATCATCATGGTTTGGTTTATTTTAACTTATCTTAATGGAGCGGGTTAACGGGCCTAATGGTTATGATCCAATAACCATTAAGAGAATTAGTTCTCTATAAAAGAGGGCTTAAGGGATAATTAAGCCCTAATCCAAAAACCCCTTGCCCTAAGGTTGCCGCCCACCCCATTGAGGGAGCTTTCGGCGCCAACCTCTTGCTGCCGCCCATAGCTCCTCCAACCGGTGTCCAGAAGGTAGCTTCCTTCCCCCTCGCCGGCGTCGAGCTGCTGCCAGTTAGTGCTCCGGAGATCTCCTTCAGGTTTGGCATCAAGGTGAGCTCTATCTTCCTTGGTTGGCCGGTGCCTATCACCTCCACCAAAGCTGTCCAGTTTTCTGGACAGCTTGTTCTCCTCTCGTCGGAGCGTCGTTTGGACGACGGTTAGAGCTCCGACAGCGGCTAACTTACCGGGGATTCGATCTTCGGTAATCCTCTGAGGTGGAAGACGAAGGATTCGTCAATCGGTTGACGAATACCTCTCCGGAGAAGCGAGTTTTGAGAACTCGGTTTTGGATCCGAATTTGGATTCGGATCGTGATCATCTCTCGATCACATCGTCTTCAACACGAGGCTAGTAACCCGTACGAAGACGAAGCTCGTGGCTTAGCGAAGTCATCCTAAGGATACTCGGCGTGGATACGGATAGAGACGATTCTAGCGAGGATCATTTCGGTTGATGTCGTTCCCGCTACACGTAATACGAAAAGTATAACGTAGATAAATTTCCTTTTATTGCAAATCTAAATTTATGGTTATGTCTAGACTTGTTGTAATATGCATGCGTGTATTGTGTGTGTTGTAATAAATGTAGATTTATTATTTTTATTGCTTCCGCTGTGCTCATGTTTGTGAAACGTGATCGAACACACACACGCCGCGGTGCCGAAAACCCAACAGTGGTATCAGAGCCCAGGTTGTGTTTCGACATAATCGTAAAATGGTTTTGCGATAGTCATAATGTTATTTCTGGAAATTTTCTAATTTTAAAAATTTAAAAGTATTTATGGAAATATTTCAATTTTGGAAAGTCTAGATGTATTTATGGAAATCTTCCACTTTTGGAAAGTTGGAAGTATTTATGGAAATTGATATTTTCCATAAATAAAATATTTGATTAGATTCTGGAAATTTGTTTCCTAATTTAATCGTGATTTGATTTGGAGAATCAAATCTTAAAATATTTTATTTCCATAAGTAGTTTTAATGATTTAGGAAATTGGTTTCCTAAATTGATTTTCCTTAATCAATTATTTTCATAAATAAAATATGTGATTAGATTTGGAAATTTGTTTCCTAATTCAATCATGATTTGATTTGGAGAATCAAATCTTAAACATATTTTATTTCCATAAATAGTTATGACAAATAAAGAAATTATGTACATGACATAATTGTATGTCATGTAATTGCATTAGATGCATAACATTATGCCATGCATGTCGTGACATGTAGATGTATGTCATGTATGTCATGTCATGTAGATAATAGTTATTTGCATGCAAAGAGGATGAGACATAAAACCCTAACTCAATATTAAAGCCTACACCTTCCATTAATATGGTTAGAACCAGAGTTCTGTTTCTTGTTTGGGTTGTTGGACTCAGTCCAAGCCCGGCTCGAACCTGAACATGTTCAAATCATTGGAATAGTTTAACTCTAATATGGTAAGAGTCAGAGGTCAATCGTTAGTTTGGGTTGTTGGACTCACTCCAAGCCTGGCTAATTGGTTGAATGCGCTCTAACCATATTAAAACTATTTCGCGATTAATGGGTCGGCTCTAACTTGGAGCATCGATTTGTTGGACTCACTCCAAGGTCGATGTGAAGAGAGGTGAAGTTGGGTGTTATGCATATGATGCATACTTGTTAATGTGTTAACAACCCAATGTATGTGTAAACATTCAATTAGTTGATAGCACATTGTGATAGTTACATATACATGATATGTAATCGGTATACTTGATACCCACCATCATAGCTAAGAATGGCTTGTTGGACTCACTCCAAGGTTGTTCTTATCTATATTGGATATCAGTCCATTCGGAGATTGACCTGCGATCTCCCGAATTGATTTCAAGGGTTTTTAAATTCGAAAAATGAATGAGATTTATAAATGTATATTGATGCATTTTAAAAATCATCTTTCAAATATATGCTCGTTTTGTATTTCTAAAATTGATCATGTTGTCTTTTAATTTGTGTTCCATTTTGGATTCGAATAAATTGACTGGGCCGAACTTCTTGGACTGGCTTAGAAACTTGAGAATTGTTCTCAAGGTAAAAAGCTTGTGTATGTCCTCGAAGCGCCTCTTCCCGCCCATCCTAGTGATGATGCAACTCCGGACCAATTGTTGGTCTATCAGAAACATGTGACTGATTCTGAACTGACAAGTTGCATCATGCTAGCCACGATGGAACCCAAGCTACGAAAGCAGCATGAGCATATGGATGCTCATATCGTAGTGCTTCATCTTTATGAGTTGTTTGATAAGCAAGTGAGATTCGAAAGGTTCGAAGTCTCCAAGATCCTCTTCACCTCTGAGATGCAAGAAGGTTCATCTGTGGTACTGCTCAACATGCTGAAGACTGTGGAGCCTTCTGAGAAGCATGAGCAGGGGACGGTGTTATTAGTTGATTCCTCGAAGAAAGGTTCTAAGAGGGAGTCAAAGGAACAACAGAAGGGGAAGAAGAAAAAGGCTAAAAAGGCAGAACCAGCTCAAACGAGAACTTGCCATCATTATGGCAAGTAGGGCCATTTGCGAAGAAAGTGCAAGATTTATCTTGAGTCCGTGAAGAAGGATAAGGCATCAGATGCCCCATCTTCTTCAGAAATCTTCTTTATTGATTGTCATTCTATTTCCTCAGACACTTGGGTATTAGATACTAGGTGTGGCTCACATATATGTAATGACATACATGGGCTAAGGAATAGAAGAAGACTCGTTAAGGGAGAGTCAAATTTACGTGTTGGGAATGGAGCAACGGTTGCTGCACTCGCCATCGGAACGTATTTGTTGGAACTCCCTGTAGGACTTGTCTTAGAACTGGACAATTGCTTTTATGTTCCTTCGTTGATAAAGAACATCATTTCTATTTCTTGTTTAAATAGAAATGGGTACCATTTGACTTTTAGTAACAATTATTGTTACATAACTTTGAATGGAGTTCTTTATGGGACTGGAACTTTAAGCAATGGTGTTTATACGTTGGATGTATCCAGTGATGTTTTCAATATCGAAGTGAGCAACAAGCGTGCTCGAAAAGATAATCAATTAGACTCCTACATGTGGTATTGTCGTCTTGGCCATGTAAGCAAGAAACGCATGTCCGAATTACACCGATGTGGAATTCTAGAATCGTTTGAATTGGATTCATACGATACATGCGAATTATGCTTAAAAGGCAAGATGACTAAGTTACCTTTTATTGGAAAAGGTGAACGAGTGGGAGAGTTACTAGGTCTAATACATACTGATGTATGTGGACCTATGTCAACTCAAGCATTAGGAGGCTATAGCTACTTCATTACCTTCACCGATGATCACTCACGGTTTGGGTATGTGTTCTTGATGAAACACAAGTCTGAAGCCTTTGAAAGGTTCAAAGAATTCAGAAATGAAGTAGAGAAACAACATGATAAGAGTATTAAAATACTTCGATCGGATCGAGGTGGTGAATACTTAAGTCAAGAGTTTCTTGATTATCTAAGAGACAATGGTATATTGTCTCAATGGACTCTGCCCTATACACCACAGCATAATGGTGTATCTGAGAGGCGTAACCGGACCTTGTTGGAAATGGTCAGGTCAATGATGAATCATGCAACTCTTCCCAAGTCCTTTAGGGGCTATGCACTTCAGACAGTTGTTTACTTGTTAAACAGAATGCCTACCAAGGTAGTCTCAACTACTCCATATTAGATATGGAATAGTAAGAAACCTCATGTATCTTACTTGAAGATATGGGGTTGTCCTGCTTATATGAAGCGGATAGTATCAGACAAATTGGATGCTAAGTCTGATAAATGTCTATTTATTGGATACCCTAAGGAAACAAGGGGTTACCAATTCTATCATCCTGTGGAACAAAAGGTGTTTGTTTCAAGGCATGCTGTGTTTCTAGAGAAAGAGTTTCTCTTACAAGAAAACAGTGGGAGTGTCATCGAGCTTGAGGAGGCTTGAGAGACTCAAATAGACATTGATGAGATACCTGGTGAAGCACAACAGTCGACAACTCATAGTGATGAGCAATCGACTGGACCTATTGTAACACCACATCTTCGTAGATCTGGTAGAACACGCAATATTCCTGAGAGATATGGATTTCTCGTAAGTGAATCGAATGACGTGTTACTCATTGATGATGAGGAGCCTACCAGTTATGAAGAAGTGTTGACAAGTTCAGAAAGGGATAAGTGGCTTGGTGCCATGAAGTCGAAAATGGATTCCATGTATGAAAACCAAGTTTGGAACTTGGTTGACCCACCTGAAGGCATAAATCCTATAGGGTGCAAGTGGGTTTTCAAGAAGAAAACCGATATGGATGGTAATGTAATTACCTATAAGGCTAGATTGGTGGCAAAAGGATATCGTCAAAAGCAAGGTGTTGATTATGACGAAACCTATTCACCTGTAGCTATGCTTAAATCCATTCGGATGCTCCTGGCCATAGCGGCTCATTATGATTATGAGATATGGCAGATGGATGTGAAAACAGCTTTCCTTAATGGAAACCTGCTCGAGGATGTGTATATGATACAGCCTGAGGGTTTCACATCGGTTGATAAAACCAAGGTATGCAAATTGTGACGATCCATTTATGGATTGAAGCAAGCATCCAGGAGCTGGAATATCCATTTTGATGAGACAATCAAAAAGTTTGATTTCTCACAAAATCCAGACGAACCTTGTGTGTACAAGAAGGTTAGTGGGAGTGCAATCGTGTTCCTAGTATTATTTGTCGATGACATATTACTTATAGGAAACGATGTTTCAGTCTTACAGTCAGTTAAGGTTTGGTTATCCAAGGCATTCTCCATGAAAGACCTGGAAGAAGCAACCTACATCCTCGGGATTAAGATCTATAGAGATAGATCGAAACGGTTGCTTGGTCTTTCGCGGTTTACATATATAGACCGAGTGCTAAAGAAGTTTAGCATGTCGGAATCCAAGAAAGGTTTCCTACCCATCAGGCATGGGATACACCTTTCGAAGTCTATGTGTCCGCGCACAGAAGACGAGAGGATTTGCATGAGTAAGATTCCCTATGCATCCGCAATAGGATCTATCATGTATGTTATGTTATGTACGAGGCCCGATGTATCGTATGCTCTGAGTGTCATGAGCAGATACCAGTCTGATCAAGGAATGGATCATTGGGTGACTGTTAAGACGATCCTTAAGTACTTAAGAAGAACTAAGGATGCGTTCCTAATATATGGAGAAGGGTACATGGTGATACGTGGGTATACGGATGTCAGATCCAGACAGACAAGGATGATTCCATGTCTTAGTCTGGGTATGTATTCACCTGGAATGGAGGCGCAATAAGTTGGAAAGGTTCCAAGCTTGACACTATAGCGGATTCTGCCACTAAGCCAGAATACATTGCAGCTTTGGAAGCAGCAAAGGAAGTGGTTTGGATCAAGAAGTTCATCTCTGAACTTGATGTGGTCTCATCAATGATCCAAACATGTGCTTCGCCGCTAACATCTTATCATAGAGATCATCAATAGGAACGAAATACAAATCGAGAAAATCCCACTGAAAGGAACTTAGCGGATCCTTTGACTAAAGCATTACCTCAAAGTAAGTTTGAGGGTCATGTTAGTGCCTATGGTATTGGATACCATAGCGATTGGCATTAGGCCAAGTGGGAGTCTATTAGTAATATATGAGAGATGTCCTAGGGCAATCGCCTTATGTATGAACCATTTATATGATAAATGAAGATTCACTATTTAAGTATACATGTTTCATGTATTTGATTGGATCTTAAACTCATTTACTGAATGTCCACGATGCGATTCACAGTATGAGAGAATTTGTGATTGGATCACAACTAGTGAGTATCTCTACATGTGTAATTGTGATGTATCGGAATTATCCCTAGTCGATGAATTGATGAATTTGGACACCATCAATTCTGTCGAGACTAGCACGAGGTATACTCCTTGGTGTATCCAAGCAGCTGATTATCACTGGTTGGAGACATTGTGATGTCCGGAGTTGATCGTGGATGCTAGTTATGGTAACTAGTTCATTGGAGTGACCAGTCGTAAGACTTCATATGGTTCTCTGCATATATAGATATGTCAATGAAGTTTTTACTGTAGCTTAAGTGCGATGTTCCTTTGACTTACGGTATTCAAGTCATCTTGATCATGGAGACTTATGCTTTGACATCTTAAGCAAACATCTCTAAGGAGATGTGGACCCGGGATGATTGGGTATAAGTCAAAATGATCGAAGGTGTTTGAATAGCCTATAAAGGATTCACCACTCCTTGCGAGGAGATGTATACCCATGGCCTCTTGTCGGATTGTTACTAAAGTCTTTGGCCAAAGCATTACATGTTTAGAGTAAGGTACTCTTCGATACATGTGGAGTAACTAGAATCCGTAGGACGAGGAAATGATACTTGGGCTAGGTGTGACGTAGTCGACTAGTGGGGTGACACTATAGACCATGTCCTGAACCAAGTGGGTATAAGATGAGTGAAGGAATGGGGCACGATTCATTCATTCGAGTGAAGGGTTTCAGAAATAGTTCTGGATCAACCGTTGATCTTTTCGGTTAATTGGGGATCATGATTTACTACTAGGTGCCACTCATGATCGTTCTATAATTAATGGTTAATTATAGACGGCCAACATAAACCGAGAACCTATTTGGTCACACGCACAACGAGCGTAATCCGAAGGATTTAAAACGAGCTTGAGAATGGGATTCTCAGACCGAGAGAAACTAAGTTTGGTTGGACCAAACATGGAGCGAGCATTAAATCGTTTCAGTCGCAATGGAAGTGTGGATGGGCCGTGTCTTATGAAGACATAATGGATGGACCAAAATGGTTTGGTTCTAATCCAATGGAGGAGAATAAACCAAAGGGTTTGGTTTATTTTAAACGAATGAACCAAAAGTTGGTTCGGTTCGTTTTAACTTAAAATAAACCATCATGGTTTGGTTTATTTTAACTTATCTTAATGGAGCGGGTTAACGGGCCTATTGGTTATGATCCAATAACCATTAAGAGAATTAGTTCTCTATAAAAGAGGGCTTAAGGGATAATTAAGCCCTAATCCAAAAACCCCTTGCCCTAAGGTTGCCGCCCACCCCATTGAGGGAGCTTTCGGCGCCAACCTCTTGCTGCCGCCCATAGCTCCTCCAACCGGCGTCCAGAAGGTAGCTTCCTTCCCCCTCGCCGGCGTCGAGCTGCTGCCAGTTAGTGCTCCGGAGATCTCCTTCAGGTTTGGCATCAAGGTGAGCTCTATCTTCCTTGGTTGGCCGGCGCCTATCACCTCCACCAAAGCTGTCCAGTTTTCTGGACAGCTTGTTCTCCTCTCGTCGGAGCGTCGTTTGGACGACGGTTAGAGCTCCGACAGCGGCTAACTTACCGAGGATTCGATCTTCGGTAATCCTCTGAGGTGGAGGAAGAAGGATTCATCAATCGGTTGACGAATACCTCTCCGGAGAAGCGAGTTTTGAGAACTCGGTTTTGGATCCGAATTTGGATTCAGATCGTGATCATCTCTCGATCATGTCGTCTTCAACACGAGGCTAGTAACCCGTACGAAGATGAAGCTCGTGGCTTAGCGAAGTCATCCTAAGGATACTCGGCGTGGATACGGATAGAGACGATTCTAGCGAGGATCGTTCCGGTTGATGCCGTTCCCGCTACACGTAATACGAAAGGTATAACATAGATAAATTTCCTTTTATTGCAAATCTAAATTTACGGTTATGTCTACACTTGTTGTAATATGCATGCGTGTGTTGTGTGTGTTGTAATAAATGTAGATTTATTATTTTTATTGCTTCCGCTGTGCTCATGTTTGCGAAACGTGATCGAACACACACACGCCGCGGTGCCGAAAACCCAACATTAGTTAAGTTAATAGTGTAAATATTGTTATTTCTGGTTCCCTTAAGGATTGTTTTAGAGGTTTCATTTGTATTAATTACGCATTCATTTTCTAGAAATATGACCTTATAGTTGTTATCACACAATTGGCTTACACTAAGTAAATTATATTGAAAATTTTCTACCAATAAGACATTTTGAATAATAAAGTTAGAGTTGAGCTCAATATCACCTGATCCGATGATTTTGAGCTTGCTGTTGTTTTCGAAGGCTACCAATCCTTGTCGTTTGAATCGAAGCTTCGAAAACTTGAGTTGATCCCCGATCATGTGTCGGGAGCAACCACTGTCCAACATCCATTGATCCTACACGCAAGGTAGTTGGATCGGATATTGGATTTATTAAAGATTGGTTGAAGTTTATTAACCTAAATCATCTCACCCATGTCTACATGATCAAATATGTTAACCCTATATGTTCTTGTGAGATGACTTTCAATTTTACTTGATTTAAATTTAATGAATTGAACACTTATCAACCTTGCGTTAGATTCGGATTTAACCTTAGGCTCATCAAGTCACCTTTTCAAGATCATGGCTTCCAGATCGTGGCGAGCCACAGAGGCCTTCTTTGATCGGAACAACGACCACTTCCTTAGACAAAGTCATTTTCAAGAAAATAGAAACTTGACTTACCTAAGACCACTTCCTGGTCTAACTAGTCTAGGATACGGCGAGGTACCTTCAGCTAGTTCTACTCAGTCAAGTGCATCGAACTAGATACGTCTTATCTAGCCCGAATACACAAGACTCCGTTTTCCTAGCGTACTATCATCTCGCCGCGTCCTGGTACTATGTTATCAAGTATTGACGAGTTATAGTATTATCTAGCCATTCTAAAAAGAAAAATCAAACTAAATAAAGAATCTAAGCATGCAATTTCTAAGTTAGAATACAAACAAGTTTCGTACTAGCTCCCCGTGGACCGTTGAATCGGTTCGGTCTCTCCACATAGTGGATTTGGTCCTTGGGAACCCAGTACTAGTTCAATCCTAAGTTTGAAATCAAGGTGGTCTTAGGGACCCATGCTTGGACAAGTTTTTTATGTCGACTTACAATCGACATATACGACTTGTTGGTCATGTTTGAGCTAAACCCTAGTCCAGCCTTGTTGTACACGGCCCTTTGCGATCCAAGTAGGAGGTCAAGTCCTTTGGATCCCAAAGTAAACCTTTCCAACGTGTTCCAAAGATCTTCGACTTGACTCTTCAAGAGTGAGTTCTCAACTTCGAGTTTTTCAACCCGAGTTGAGTCCTTCTCTCGAACTCGACTAGTCAAAGAGGTTAGGGAGACCTCGTGTTTGAGGAGTTTAACTTTCTCAACTAGGGTCTTGACCTTGGACTCGAACTTAGCTAATTTTTTAGTTAAAAACTTAATTGCACTATAAAGTGTACTAATGAGGGATCGACTTACCTTGAGTGTATCTTTTGAACCGGATGCGTATCCGTGGCTTGTCTTGAATAGTGCTTCGCAGTCCGACTCGTCTTCGGTTTCCGATTCATGTTCTGGTTCCGACTCCATCTCCAATTCCACCGGTTTAGCCATGAGAACACGATCATTATCTTCTTCCTCGGATGCTTCTTCCCAAGTAGCGTTGAGTGCCTTTTTGTGTTTTGGTGCTTTTCTCTTGAGTTTTGGGCATTCGGACTTGATGTGTCCAAACCTGTTGCATTCGTAACATCTAATATTCGAACTTTTAGGCATACCTTCGTTGGGTCGAGTGACGGTTCGTTTTTGTCCCTTGACTATCCTCCGAACTAGGTTGACTAGTTCGGCCTCCATTTCCGAGTCGACCTTCGAATCGGACTCATCCTCTTCTTCCTTCGGGGGTGGCTTGCTTGCGATTTTCTTCCTCGAACCTGCAAAAAGTGTTATACCCTTCTCGGGTTCTGAGTTAGACTGCTCATGAAGTTTAAAATTAAAAAATAATTCATCTAACCTAAGTTTCGAAAGATCCTTGGAGACCTTGTAGGCATCGACCATGGATGCCCACAAGGTAGTCCTCGGAAAGGAGTTATGAACATACCTTATAAGGTCGCGGTTTTCGACCTTTTGCCCGATCGCGTGTAGATTATTGACTATGTCTTGAATGCGGGCGTGAAGTTGCGTCGCCATTTTGTGTTCCTGCAATTTTAGATTATATAATTTATTAAACAAAAGATCGCGCTTACGTACCTTGGCTTCATCGGTCCCTTCGTGTAGCTCCACTAGCTTTGTCCAAAGGTCCTTTACGCTGATGAAGGGACCGACGCGATTAAGCTCCTCCTTGGACAAGCCGCATTGGAGGATTTGAGTTGCCTTGCATCGGCTTCGACTTGTCGTTTTGTCGCAATGGTCCATTAGTCATAATCCAAGGATTCACCCACTTCGTTAGTCGGAAGTGTGAATCCCGTTTGGATTATGATCCACATCTCGATTTGAGTTTTAAGAAAGCATTCCATCCGACCCTTCCAACAACTAAAGTCATCTCCGTTGTAAAACGGAGGTCGGATGGTGCTAAAACCCTCGAGATGGGCCATTGATACAAAATAAACAAGGAGATGAAGACAAGAAACCTAACAACGATAAAAACACACGAAATGTACCAAGACTCACGTCTTGGATTAGTAGTGCGGGAAAAAGGCTAACCAAATGAAATATAGTCGAAATAAACAGAAAAAAAGGAAAGAAATCTGTAAAAAGCTAGATCGGTGGTTTCACCAAATCTTAGCACCCCCGGCTCTAATACCAATTGTTGGATCGAAGCGGATCGCTAGAGAGGGGGTGAATAGCAATAGAAAACTTTTCTTCGTTTCGTTCGTTAAAACAATTAAACGCAATGGAAAATAAATGCAAAGTAAATGAGACAAGAGAATTTTACTTGGTTCGTAGCCTTCAGCTACTACTCCAAGGCCCTAGTGGTCCTTGACCACGCACGGATGGCAAAACACTAAAGAACTCCTCCTTGTTAGAGGTAGGAGTTAATCGATACAAAAAGTCACAAAGCTTGAGGTAGAGGGACACTCCCCCTCTCCTTGTTACGATAAAAACTCCAAAAAAGTAAAGTAATAAACTGAAATAAAACTTATACCGACGTAACAAATTAAAAGCAATTTAAACCTAGACGTCGGAGATGAAGTACTTCGTTGTCGGAGAGTTGTAGCTTTGCGGAGGCTTTTGAAAGCTTAGAATTGATGATGAAACCCTAGGATAGACCCTCCTTTTATAGTCTTTAAGCCCTTTTTCAAGAGGAACTTTAGTCAATCACAATTGAGCACCACTCCCCTTGAAATGAGGTGATAAGCCTTGACTCCTCGAAGTTGATCCTTGACCATCAGTCGACTGATATCCATCATCAGTTGACTGATGACAACATTAATAATCGAATCTTGACCGCATCTGATCGGTGATTCTGACGATCGAGTCCTCGAGTTGGCGGTCGATCGATGCTGAAAGAAATGACAAGTTAGCTGAACAATAACATTATTTCGATGGCCTCCGACCGTCCGATCTCGACCTAGACCACCGATGGGATGTCTTGGGTCGGATCTACGCTTAAGTCTATCCCCGTAAAAAGGATACGACCTCACTTACACTCGCACACACACGAGTTTACCTCGATACTTACTGTGTCGCTTTTGCTTCTGGTCTTCCACTTGATTCCTTCGGCTCCCTCCGAAGTCACTCGAGTGTCGCCCGACCACCGCGGCTTTATCCGGATGTCGCTAGCCTTCAACTCCAGCTATAGCAATTTTGTGCACACTCGATTCAGCTCGTGAGATAACGACATGAGCTTAATTTTGTATCATTTGCTATAATCAAAACTCAGGTTCGACTTAGGTATCTGCTGCACCAACAATCTAGACTTTCAGAGTTTCTACTAACATTTCATCAAAAATGTTTGCTTAGTTGGTTTGCGGGGGAAACCTGCGTGTGGTGCTCATTAATAGTATGGAAAGCAGGGGGCTCCCACGCGGGTGAAAGTGACGTTTGGATGGCTCGAGATTTTCAGTTGTGACTCGAATGCATGCAAATTCTCTCTTAACATTAAATTGGAAGTCTGTTTGGCGGGAGGGATAAAAAGAGAATTAAGTATGTCATTTGGTAAATATGAAGTATGGGACATTATTTGGGCAATTCTAAACTTCACGTACGCCCTCTGGTAAATCGCCGAATCAAGTTCATTGCATTACTTACATCATTTTGACTATAATCATACCCTTATATATGAATTTATAACCATGATAGTTCTACCATATAATAAGAGCATAAAAAATTTAGAAGATGATTGATGAGTCATGGATATTAGAATATTAATCACAAATCGAACACAATAAATTATATACAGCCATAAGACCGACTTTGATCACATTATGTCCAACCAAACATAGCCTAAGTGTTTCTAAGGGATGAGTGTCACCAATAAATAATATACAGTACCATGAAAATGTTGATAAAGTTATTCCTATGATCGCTATCACACAGTGTATATATACAAAAGATGAATATAGATCAATCCCTATCAAAGGCGAGGTATCTATCCTTTACTATGTCAGGCATAAGTATGGTCATAGGTCGATAGTGATTTACCTTCCTTCATACAGTCATGAGACCGATCTTGAGGGACACTTGGAGTGAACGATATCACCTTTTACAAAGGTAAATATGCTCATGTCAAACATCTCTCTCATAATCGACCTCTCGTCTTAACGAAGGACGATAAATTATGGGAAGTTATGTCTTGGTACTGTGATTCTTTTACATGAAGGAGATTAAAAACTCAATAAGATATATATTTTGCATCTACTAAGAATTGATCCCAAAATTTTATGTGATAAGTATTCATATAGTTATCAACTGTGTCAATTTGCAGAGCTATTGATAAAGTTTTCATGAACATGCTATAGAAGAATATGATTAATTTGTAAAAAATAAAATATATCTATATTAATGAATATTCTAAAGATCAATTTTGAACGTGTATGAATTATATTTTTAATTTACTCGAGAGGATAATCACGTGAAGATCGCCTATTGAATCTCTTCGAACAAGTAACATTGAAATCTACCTAATATATATATTCCAAGAACTACTTAAACACCCTTGTTAATTTTTTTTTTGGGACAACAAATATGCTCTTCATCATGATTTTATATACTCAAACCTAATTTTTAAAACACAAAAGTGGCGCGATGGAGATTGCTACTCTACAAGAAGAGTGAAAACAAAGAGAGAGTGAAAAATAATTCAGATTGGTACGAATGGATATGATAATTTATACTGAGCATACTTAGCCTTAAAGATAATAATTTGGCGTTGCCACCCATATTTTACTTCCGCTCGAAGAAGAAAAAGTCGTTCTCATGGAAGTAGCTTAGTGATAAAGGCATAATAAAATTTATTGATAAAATAAAGATAAATTTTAGAGGAAGTTTATATTCAGATGATCTTTATAGATGATCTTTATGTATTTTGATTATTACATTAAGATTTATAAAATTTTTTATAATTTATTTTTTTTATAATAATTATAAAATAAACTGATGAAAATTATTAAATTGATAAATTTAATCTTTACGGAAGAAGAAAAAGTCACACAATATCTGTTTGATTGCCGTGCAAGACAAGTCGTCAATTGCCACCATCTTTACACCTCAGGGAACATATCCACAATTTTATAATATTTATGTATTTTTTAAATTAATATTGCACCTGGTACAAAACAATTATTAGTCATCGAATCATTAATCTCGATGTTTTTTTTAAATAGTTCCAAATTACAAAAGCAAAAGGGCTTTTCTGTTAATTATTTAGATAATTTATTAATTGATGATGGAATGGAAGTTCCATTGAGGCATGAGAAGAGGGCGAACGGAGTTGGTGGTCTGAGCTCAGGCGATGGGTCCACGCTGGTGGCCCGCCGCGTTCCGGCGCGCTCTGGCGAGCGGCGAGCGCCGGCGGTGGAAGTCCTTGCTGCTGATTCTGGCCATCTTCTTCTGCTCTCCGGTGCTCCTCCCTCTCGCCTGCCTCTCCTTCCCGCTGCTCTGCGTCGCCGGGCTGTGCCTCCGTTCCGGCCGGAAGTGGCGGCGGAGACGGGGTGCAGCCGCCTCCATGACCATCCTTCTTCCGCGCCAAGAAATGGAGGCGCGACTGCTGCAGCGGTACTTAGAGGACCAGCTGCGGCTCGTCGTGGGAGGATTAATCGTCGACTCTGCTGCTATCGGAAACGGCGGCGTCGGAGATTGATCGTATTTGTAGGTGTGAACTGGTCGGAGGACCGAAGAACATCACAGAAGATGGATATGTCCTATCTATGTTAGATATTTTCTGATCAACTCATTTATGTCATCTTTTCCCATCTCGCTGGGCTTTTAATTTTCTATTGGAAATAATCTTCTATTATGATGTTTGCTTTGTATAATCTCAGGATTTTTTTTAATATTATATTAATTTTATTAACCGTTTTAGTAAATTCACTTGGTTAATTTTCCACCTGACGAAATAATTTGATATGTTTTGTCATTTTCTTATAAGAAATAGATTGAACGTTACTTGGGTCGTGTCGAGTTCTTCGAGTGTTGTCTCTTACTTGGGTTGTGTCGAGTTCTTTAAGTGTTGTCGTTTCAGAATGATCTGTTGGTTAAAACAACATACATACTATTATAAGTGGGTTATGAGTTGATTTTCGACGTGAAATTTAAATTTTTTATCAAATTCAAAAATCTTTCGTTGTTTCTGACCAACAGATTAAAGGATATAATCTCTAATGATTTATCCCTTTTGATCATCATTGAAAAAAATCGACAGTGAAGAATATTAGAGAGAACATAATCATTTTTTGCTAAAGAGTTCTTCGAGTGTTATTTTGTCTATTTTGGTATCATTCACTGGCCCCTCACAACCTATGTGATGGTGTGTGTTCCTTTGGGTCACTAAGATCCCCCTTCTTCTCTTATGAATTGCTGGATCTAACACCAAGAAAGAAACCAAGGGGACACGTTAAGGGTTGGCCGGCTTCTCAGCACGGCCACTCCGACGATCAAGTCAGTATTGTAGGATTGTATTTTTCCGCGAGAGAGGGGTGAATCTCAAAGGTTTTAAAAATTTATTTTAATTTTAAAATTATTTAGAATAATTAAAACTATATAGTATGCAGCGGAAATGAAAATAACGATACTCTTTGTTTTACTTGGTTCACAATCTTAACCGGGTTGCTAGTCAAGGCTCGTAGCTCTTCCGAGAGCTACCTCGTTAGACAGTTCACTAAATGCCCTCCGACTCGAAAACTCTTGACTTCGGAGGGTTTCGCTTTTTACAAATGTTAGAGATGAATAACACACTACCCACTCTATGAAATAAAGTACAGAAGCGAAAAAGAAAGTGAACAATACCTTATACCGACACTAAATAGATGATTGAAGTTTGCTCTGAGTGTAGTGGATGAGAGTTGATTTCAACAGCACTTTGACGTAGATTGGATGTGTTGCTCGGATCTGGACAAACTCATATTTTATAAACCTTTTCCAATTGACTGGAATGCCTTCCAGTCGACTCCACATCAGCCCGTTGATATGGAATTCGTGGTCTTCCAGTCGACTGAAACCTCCCCAGCCGACTCCACGTCACTCGGCTCCGCATCGAAAAATTTACCTCTTCAATCGACTTAAACCCTTCAGTCGATTAAAACTCTTTCCATCTGCGTCGCACGATCTCCGATCGATCACCATATGATCCTGCCAAATAGGTATCCAGTCGACTGAACTTTAGTCGACTTGAATCTATCCAGTCGATTGATCCCTGCAAAACAAGATTAGCACAAATAGATAATATGAAATGCGATAGCAATAGTAATACTGCTCAATCTCGACTACTAAGTCACGGACTTTTCATCGGATCGATGCCTAGCTTTGTCCCTCTATAGAGGACTCGGCCTCACCTCTTCACTCGAGGCTTACCTGTAGGCTACTTGTCGGACTTACCACTCTTGACATACGATCTGACCCACCAGGGCTTCCACCAGCTATCCGGTCTGCCTGACCCAGTAGGACTTTTTGTCGCTTGTCCGGTCTCCTAACCCACCCGGTCTTCATGCCAAATGTCCGATCCACGCGACCCATCTGGACTTCATGTCTGGTGTCCGGTCTGTTGGATCGAAGCGGATCGCTAGAGGGGGGATGAATAGCGATAAAAACTTTTCTTTTAAATCGTTCGATAGACAATTAAACGCAGCGGAAATGTAAATAAAAACTAAATGAGACAAATAATTTTTTTACTTGGTTCATAGCCTTCGGCTACTACTCCAAGACCCTAACGGTCCTAGACCGTGTACGGAGGGCAATTCACTAAAACACTCCTCCTCGTTGGAGGTAGGAGTTTTACGATTACAAAAGCCTTCGAAGCAAAAAGATAGAGAGACAAACCCTCTCTTCTATTAAAGTAAAATGCAACGAAAAGCCTCGATTAAAAAGAATTGCAATATTGAAAGCAATAACAAATTAAGATTATACCAACAACTAAACAAAAGAAACTTTAAGCTAGGGTTGTTGGCAGCACTTCGTTGTGTAGAGTCGTCGGAGAGTTGCAATGTAACGGAGGCTTTTGAGCACTTAGAATTGAGGATGAAACCCTAGGTTTGACCCTCCTTTTATAGCCTTTAAGCCCCTCAACGAATGGGTCTTCAACCAATCACAAATGGGCACAAAACTCCTTGAAAAAATGGTGATAAAGCTTGACTCCTCGAGGCTGATTTTTGACCACCGGTTGAACTGGCTGGTTGAACTGATGGCCAGGATTTTTGACTACAATAAAGAGTTAGCTCAAAATATAAGTGGATTCGACGGCCACTTGCCGTCCGATCTCAACATAGACCTTCCATGGGAAGTCTTGGGTCGGATCGTCGCCTAAGATCATCCCCGTAAAGAGGATACGACCTCACTTACGCTCGCACACACGAGCTTACCTCGATACTTACGTGTCGCTTTTGCTTCTGGTCTTCCACTCGATTCCTTCGGCTCCCTCCGAAGTAACTCGAGTGTCGCCCGACCACCGCGGCTTCCTCCGGGTGTCACTAGCCTTCAGCTCCAGCATTGAGACTTTTCTGCACACTTGATTTAGCTCGTGAGATAACAATATAAGCTTAACTTTATATCGTTTGCTATAATCAAAACTTAGGTTCGACTTAGGTGCCCACTGCACCAACAATCTTCCCCTTTTTGATTTATGGCAAACCCACATACAAAGTTAAGACAAAAATAAGTATGAGATTATGCATGAATGAGTAGGAGTATATAAAAATTCTTTTTCAAGTGCTCCCCCTTGATGAATCCTCCCCCTTGACCGAGGGTGAGTACTTGAGAAAGGGTTTTAACTCTCCCCCTTGATATGTGCTACTAAGAAAAAGAATTAAGTAACCGAAATTACTTAATATTGCCCATAGTATTTAAAATAAGTTTTAAGTTAAGAAACCAAATGATTTCTTAACCTTTGCCTTTTGTTAAAAGTTAAATAAGTTTTCAAATCTTAAAGTTAACTTTTGGTTTAATTATGAAGTAAGAGTTAAGTTATCAAAAAAAATTTTTTTGACCCCTTAACTTTTGTGCTTTTTCTCCCCCTTTTGCCGTATATCGAAAAGAGTAAGGGGTGTGTGGAAAACAAAATAAATGTTAAATTTAAAGTCCAAGCATGTTCCACATTTTTATTTTTAAAACTAATATACTGAAAATAAGTTCATCTATAAAATGTTCGACTCATATTTGGCTTGATTGATATGAAGGATCAACCAGTCCTGATCAGAGTCGGTATGATTATACTCCGTGGTTCATAGCGATGCACTAGCTCTACATTTGGAACCAGGAGTAAGGTCCTAACATCTCACGCCCATCTACGTGGCTAAGTACACAAACACATTAGTCCTATGTGTTGTGAGATGTATTGGCTCCTTAAATCTATAGGTGCATGATATCTAAGGTATGTCCTATGCTAGTTCCATGAAAAAAAAGAGTAAGAAATAGTAGTAAGAAAATATAATTTGTAAGTTCCTATTCTATTACGCACATGCCTAATCTTCGTCTCAAGAGACTAAATTCGGCTTCGGGTAGTGATTTAGTAAATATGTCTGCTAGGTTAGACTTCGAGTCAACATATTCGAGTTGTATGGAGCCGTTGGCTACATGTTCTCGAATGAAATGGTGTTTTACCTCTATATGCTTTGTCCTTGAATGGCATATAGGGTTCTTAGTTAGATTTATCGAACTTATGTTGTCTACAAAAATTTTAGTTTTGGTGAAGTCCAACCTAAAGTCTCGGAGAGTGTGCTTCATCCAAAGAAGATGAGTTACACACTCACCCATCGCAACGTATTCGGCTTCGGTGGTAGATAAGGCAACACAATGTTGCTTCTCATCGCACTAACTCACTAGACTTGAGCCGAGTAGTTGACAACAACCACTCATGCTCTTTCTATCGAGTTTACTACCGGCATAATCCGAATCGGAGTAGCCGATTAGTTCGAACTCCGTAGATCTAGGGTACCAAATACCAACGTTAAGTGTACCCTTAAGATATCTAAGGATACGCTTAACTAGGGTTAGGTGAGACTCCTTAGCACAGTTTGAAACCGGTGCACAAACTTATCTGTAATAGGATGTGGTCGACTCAGCTAATTAAGTATAGAGACTTCCTATCGCGCCCTATAGTACTTTAAGTCAATGGACTTACTTTCTAGGTCTTCTCCTATGTTAACATTAATCGCCATTGGGGTGTTTATTATCTTAGCGTCTTGCATTCCAAATCTTTTAATTAACTCCTTAGTGTATTTTTGTTGATATAGGTATATACCATCCTTAGTTTGTTTAATTTGTAGACCTAAAAAGAAACTTAACTCGCCTACCAAGTTCATTTCAAACTCACTTTCCATGAGTGAAACGAACTCGTTTAGTAAGGCTGAGTTAGAGGTTCCAAAAATTATATCGTCTACGTAAATTTGAGCTATGAATATTTCTTTACCTAAGGTTTTTACGAAGAGAGTTGGGTCAACTAAGCCTTGGTTAAACCCTTTTGACTTAAGATGGATTGAAAGTCTCTCGTACCAAGCTCGAGGAGCTTGTTTTAAGTCCATAGAGAGCTTTCTTAAGTTTTAGAACATGGTCGGGTTTATCTAGATTTTCGAATCCGGGGGGTTGGCTAACATAAACTTCTTCTTTAATGTATCCATTTAGGAATGCCGACTTAACATCCATTTGAAACAGCTTAAATCCTCGATGTGCGGCATAAGCTAGCAACATTCGAATGGATTCGAGTCTAGCTACTGAAGCATAGGTTTCATCGTAATCTAAACCTTCGACTTGACTAAACCCTTTGGCGACTAACCTAGCCTTGTTTCTAACTACTTCTCCTTTATCATCAAGCTTATTTCGAAACACCCACCTTGTTCCAATTATCGCTTTTGTCTTTAGGTGGTGGTACTAATTCCCACACTTCATTCCTAGTAAATCGACTAGCTCTTCTTGCATTGCAATAATCCAATCGGGATCAAGAAGAGCTTGTTCAATTGATTTGGGTTCTATCTTTGAAATTAAGGAAATTTGACTAAGGTTCCTATAGGATGCTCTAGTTCGAACTCCTAGATTAGGATCTCCTATCACTTGATCGATAGGGTGGTTAGTCTGAATCCTAGATTGGGTTGGGTTTGTGTCACCTAATGCTTGATCAATGGGGTGACTTGGTTGAACATTAGTTTGGTTGGAGTCATCTATCACTTGATCAATAGAGTGACTTGGTTGACTTAGGTTAGGATTAACACTAGACCTGATCTCCGGATCAGAGTTAGGTCTAGTATGAATCGGCTCGCTAATTGGGGTTGCCGGGGGTTTTGTAGGTTCATGTCCTTCATCAAATACTACATTGATAGTCTCCTCGACTCTAAGGGTGTCGTGGTTATATACTCTATAAGCTCGACTTGTAGTCGAGTTTCCTAGAAAGATTCCGGTCGTGGTCTTGGATGTAAATTTCCCTAGGTAATCCTTAGTGTTTAGGATATGTACCTTACACCCAAATACCCTAAAGTACTTGATGTTAGGTATTTTATCGTGATAAATCTCGTATGAGGTCTTAAGGTGCCTCTTTACCAAAAGGATTCTATTTTGGACATAGCATGCCATACTCACGGCTTCTGCCCAAAACCTATCGGGTAGGTCATATTCGTTCAACATGGTCCTAGCGGCTTCTTGTAGAGTTTGGTTTTTCTGCTCCACTATGCCATTTTGTTGAGGGGTCCTAGGGCAAGAGAATTCATGGTGGTATCCGTTTAGGTTACAGAAGTCGGTGAACCTTTGATTTTCGAATTCACCACCATGATCGCTTCTAATTCTTTTAACCTTAAGATTTTTTTTTATTCTCGATTAATTTGAATAAATTGATTAATTGATCTAGCATATCATTTTTATGTTTGATGAACCTAACCCAGGTAAACCTGGAGTAGTCGTCAATTATGACTAAGCAATATTGACTTTTATTGAGTGACTTGGCTCCATGTGAATCGAATAGATCCATATGCAGGAGCTCAAGTACACTTGAGGTTCGTTCTTGGTTAGTTAACTTGTGTTGTGTCCTAGGTTGTTTTCCTTGTTGACAAGCATTACAGATTTTATTAACCAAATTGTTAAGGTTGGGTAAGCCTCGACTAGGCCACTCGACTCATCTTGTGGATGAGTCTTGGGTGCGAGTGACCGAGTCGTATTGCACAACCATGATTCCTCTTCTGTGTCATAAGATATTTGGCGAGGATTTGATTAAGTTAATTGTATAAATGTTATTTGTCCTAGTTCCTTTGAGTATTGTTTTAGTTGTTTCATTTGTTTTAATTATACATTCATTTTCTAAAAATACGACCTTATAATTATTGTCATATAATTGGCTTACGCTAAGCGTTATATTCAAAATTCTCTACAAGTAATACATTTTAATAACAAAATTCGAGTTAAGCTCGATATCACCTGATCCGATGATTTTGAGCTTGCCGCTATTCCCAAAGGCTACCGATCCTTGTCGCTTGAATCGAAGCTTTGAATTTGAGTTGATCCTGGCCATGTGTCGAGTAATCACCGCCCAACATCCATTGATCCTACACACAAGGTGGTTGGATTGGATGTTAGATTATTATATTTTAAAAAAATTGGTTGTAAGTTGTTAAACCTAGGTCATCTCACCGGAGTCTATATGATCAAGCATGTTATACTTATGTGTTCTTTGTGAGATGACTTCCAATTAAGTTGATTAAGTGCATTTATGTTTAAGTAATGTTAGATTTGGATTTGACCCTAGGCTTGTCAAGTTTACCTTTTCAAGATCATGGCTTCCAGGTCGTGGCGAGGCACAGGGGCCTTCTTTTATCGGATCATCGACCACTTCCTTAGACAAAGCCATTTTCAAGAAAATGATGACTTGACTCACCTAAAATTATTTCCTCGTCTAACTAGTTATTTTTGAAAAGAGGCTCCCCGAGGCTCAATCTTTTCGAAGGATTTTAGTTGATTATTTGAAAAGAGGCTCCCCGAGGCTCAATCTTTTCGAAGGATTTTAGTTGGTTATTTACGTGTTCTAAGTGAGTTTACGAAAGAAAAAAAAAATCTAATCATGCAATTTCTAAGTTAAAACACAAACATGTTTTGTACTGGCTCCCCCTAGACCGTTGAATCGGTTCGGTCTATCCACATAGTGGATTTGGTCCTTGGGAACCCAGTACGAGTTGGATCCTAGAGTTGAAATCAAAGTGGTCTTAGGGACCCATGCTTGGACACATTTTTTATGTCTACTTATGATTGACATATACGACTTATTGGTCGTGTTTGAGCTAAACCCTAGTCCGGCCTTGTTGTACACGGCCCTTTGCGATCCAAGTAGGAGGTCAAGTCCTTTGGATCCCAAAGTAAACCTTTCCAACGTATTCCTAAGATCTTCGACTTGACTTTTCAAGAGTGAGTTCTCAACTTCGAGTTTTTCAACCCGAGTTGAGTCCTTCTCTTGAACTCGACTAGTCGAAGAGGTTAGGGAGACCTCGTGTTTGAGGAGTTTAACTTCCTCAACCAGGGTCTCTACCTTGGACTCGGACTTAGCTAACTTCCTAGACAAAAACCTAACCGTATTATGTAAAGTATTAAATAAGGTTCGACTCACCTTAAGGGTATCTTTTGAACCGGATGTGTATCCATGGCTTGACTTGAAGGTAGCTTCGTAGTCCGAGTCATCCTCAGGTTCTGACTCAAGTTCAGGTTCGGTCTCCGTATCGGACTCAATCGATTTCGCCATGAAGACGTGGTCTTCGTCTTCTTCGGATGACACTTCTTCCCATGTCGCATTGAGGGCCTTCTTGTGCTTAGGTGCTTGGTGGTTGAGCTTGGGGCACTCGGACTTTATATGTCCAAACCTGTTACACTCATAACACCTAATATTAGAACTTTTAGGCTTACCTTGGTTGGGTCGAGTTGTGGTTCGCTTTCGTCCCTTGGCTATCCTTCGAGCTAGGTTCATTAGTTCTCAATTCCGGTCAACTTCTTCTTCTGGACTCATCTTCCTCCTCGGTTGGTGGTGGCTTGCTTGCATTTTCTTCTTCTTTGAACCTCGCAAACAAGGCTATACCCCTCTCGGGTTCCGAGTTGGACTGCTCATGTAATTCAAAATCCGAAAAGAGTTCATCTAATCTAAGTTTAGAAAGGTCCTTGGAGACCTTGTAGGCATCGACCATGGATGCCCACAAGGTAGTCCTCGGAAAAGAGTTTAGAACATACCTTATAAGGTCGCGGTTTTCGACCTTTTGCCCGACTGCGTGTAGGTTGTTGACTATGTCTTGGACACGGGTGTGGAGTTGCGTCGCGGACTCGTGTTCCTGCATTTTTAGTGTGTACAATTTATTGAACAACAAATCACGTTTGCAAACTTTAGCTTGATCCGATCCTTCGTGTAACTCGATCAGCTTTGTCCAAAGGTCCTTTGCGCTAATGAAGGGGCCGACGCGATTTAACTCCTCCTTGGACAAGCCGCATTGGAGGATTTGTGTTGCCTTGCCGTCGACTTTGACTTGTCATTTTGTCGCAATGGTCCATTGATCATAATCCAAGGAGTCACCCACTTTATTAGTCGGAAGTGTGAAACCCGTTTGGATTATGATCCACATCTCGATTTGGGTTTTAAGAAAGCATTCCATCCGACCCTTCCAATAACGGAAGTCATCTCTGTTGTAAAACGGAGGTCGGACGGTGCTAAAACCCTCGAGATGGGCCATTAGAACAAAAGACAAAAAGGGACGAAGACGAAGAAACTAGCAACGCCAAAAACACAAAACAAGGTACCAAGACTCGCGTCTTGGATTAGTAGTGCGGGAGTAAATTTAACAAAGCGAAATAAATCAGAAATAAACAGAAATAAAAGAAAAATAAATCTGTGAAAAATGGCTAGATTGGTGGTTTCACCAAATCTTAGCAACCCCCGGCTATGATACCAATTGTTGGATCGAAGCGGATCGCTAGAGGGGGGGGGTGAATAGTGATAAAAACTTTTCTTTTAAATCGTTCGATAGACAATTAAACGCAGCGGAAATGTAAATAAAAACTAAATGAGACAAATAGTTTTTTTACTTGGTTCATAGCCTTCGGCTACTACTCCAAGGCCCTAACGGTCCTAGACCGTGTACGAAGGGCAATTCACTAAAACACTCCTCCTCGTTGGAGGTAGGAGTTTTACGATTACAAAAGCCTTCGAAGCAAAAAGATAGAGAGACAAACCCTCTCTTCTATTAAAGTAAAATGCAACGAAAAGCCTCGATTAAAAAGAATTGCAATATTGAAAGCAATAACAAATTAAGATTATACCAACAACTAAACAAAAGAAACTTTAAGCTAGGGTTGTTGGCGGCCCCGTTGTTGTAAGTCGTCGGAGAGTTGCAGTATGGAGGCTTTTGAGCATAAAGAATTGAGGATGAAACCCTAGGTTTGGCCCTCCTTTTATAGCCTTTAAGCCCCTCAACGAATGGGTCTTCAACCAATCACAAATGGGCACAAAACTCCTTGAAAAATGGTGATAAAGCTTGACTCCTCGAGGTTGATTTTTGAGCACCGGTTGAACTGGCCGGTTGAACTGATGGCTAGGATTTTTGACTACAATAAAGAGTTAGCTCAAAATATAAGTGGATTCGACGGCCACTTGCCGTCCGATCTCAACATAGACCTTCCATGGGAAGTCTTGGGTCGGATCGTCGCCTAAGATCATCCCCGTAAAGAGGATACGACCTCACTTACGCTCGCACACACGAGCTTACCTCGATACTTACGTGTCGCTTTTGCTTCTGGTCTTCCACTCGATTCCTTCGGCTCCCTCCGAAGTAACTCGAGTGTCGCCCGACCACCGCGGCTTTCTCCGGGTGTCGCTAGCCTTCAGCTCCAGCATTGAGACTTTTCTGCACACTTGATTTAGCTCGTGAGATAACAATATAAGCTTAACTTTATATCGTTTGCTATAATCAAAATTTAGATTCGACTTAGGTGCCCACTGCACCAACACGGTCCTCCTGATCTGTCAAGATACGTGTCTAGTATCCCGTCAACACGACCTACTAGGACTTCCTGTTAAGCCTGCATACTTAACACTGATATTAGAACACAAGTAAATCCTAACATTTAACTATGGTTAATACATCAAAACTAAGGAGTGATGCTCAGTGCATCAACAATCTCTCTATTTTTGGTGTATGACAATACACCAGTTAAAGTTAGGAGAATCAAATACCAATATCCAAATATGACACGTACAATAGATGCATAAATTAAACCATGTATGAGATGCATAAGTCCTTATTAAATTTTTGCATCTTTCTTTCAATAAATAAATTTTTCTTTAAATCTCTAACTTTATATCTCTTTCTCCCCCTTTGGCATACATCAAAATAAGGATTAAATTTAAAATGCCAATAAAATATAGTGAAGAGTTGAAATTAGAAGTTTTCAAGCTCAAAAATTAAGTTTTGAAATTTTTCAACAACTTAATTTAAGCTTTACAATATTTCAAACTTTTCAAAAATTTTCAAACTTTAAAAATTTCCAAACTTTAAAAATTTTCAAACTTTTTAACACTCCTACAAAATAAAAACTCATTTTCAAAATTTTTAAGGAATTTTCAAAATTTTTCAAAGTTCCTCCTGAATAAAAACTTATTTTCAAAATTTTTTAAAATTTTCAAGCTCTCCTGAATAAAAACTTATTTTCAAGATTTTTCAAGATTTTTAAATTTTCCAAAGCTTCCACTGAATAATAACTTATTTTCAAAATTTTCAAGCTCCCCCTAAATAAAAACTTATTTTCAAGATTTTTTAAAATTTTCAAATTTTCCAAAGCTCCCCCTGAATATTAACTTATTTTCAAAATTTTCAAAGCTTTTAATTTGATGCAAAAGTGATAGGGAATAAGTCCAAGCATGAATTTCTAAATATTATATTTATATTTTAAAAATACACATCTAAAAATTGTCCTTAAAGCAAATATCCAACTCTTTACTAGCTCAAATGATATAGAATTAATCATCAAGCTTTGAATTAGAGTTAGTCACCGAGATCAATTTGCTCTTATAAATCCCATGTTGGTTCATGTCGATGTACTGAATCTGCATCTGGAACCAGGGGTGTAGTCCTAACATCTCATGCCCATTTATGTGGCTCAATACACAAACAGATAATCCTAGGTGTTTGTGAGATGCGAAGGCTAACTAAAATATATTGGATCATGAAATCTAGATTTTTATTTTCCTTTAAAAATAATATAATATTATTTTTCAAAATAATTCTGAATATTAAGCATGAACATTTCCTAATCTACCAAGCATAATACAATTCACACACAAGATTTGAAAATTATTGAATTTATTAAGTTCAAGTGTCATAATAATCCTAGTTAGTAAATGGAGGATGAGAAGGACCCATGCCCTAAGACCTAAGAAACTCCATCATCTCTCTATGATCCTCTCTCTACGCCTGCAAAATTTGCATCATCTCAAGATGCTGCTTCTCCTGACGCTGCATCGCATCCTCTAACCTAGATAATCTCTCTGCTACGGTAGGAGGTGTTGGAATCCCAAGAAATGGTGATAAACTATCAAATCTTGGGGCTTCCTGATGCTCGGACTAGGAGTGGTGATCGGGGTTGATCTCTGGCTCATGCTCCTGCTCTGAATCAGGCTGGGGCTGGGGCTGAAGGGCATCTCTCTTCCATGCAAGGATATTATTGTCATCTAAACCTATTTTTGTTAAACCAAACTGCTTAGACCCTATCATGTCGTACTCAGTGAGTGGTTTGATGTTACCTGTGGTAACATCAAACCCTAATACAGCTAAGAGGGATGTGATGACATGACAGTAAGGCAAATGTGTCTTCCTGCTAGTGACTGACCTAGAATGATAAATGATGGAATGAAACACCTGTAAACTAATGTCTATATCTAACCTATGACTAAGTGCATAATGTTAAATATGGAAAAAAATTAAAATATAAAATTTAATGGCCAAAATTTAGGAAAAATAATGCTGGGAATTATTTCAGAATTTTTAGAGAATTTTAGGAATTTTTCCAGAATTTTTCTGGAATTAAACGGAGCATGTAGGAGATAATTGCAGGAATAAGAAAAATAGGCTTTTAAAGGGTATGTTTAGATGAGTTAATAGGATTAATTAACCTAGGTTATAAATCTAGGTTTTTCTATTTCCTAATTCCCTGATTTCCTTCTAACGCCCCGCGCGATTTCTTCTTCCCCTTCCTCATCGTCGTTGTCTCTCTCGCTCGACCCCTCTTTCTCTGCGCGCCGCACTCCTCTCCTCTCCTCGCGTGTCGCCATTGCTACCCTCCCCTGTGCCCAGGCCACCACGAGTGGCGCCCTCTCCGCCGTTGCTCGCCCGAGCCACACGCGTCGACAACAAGTCCGTAGCCACAGGACACCCGCCAGCCTTGCCGACGCCGTCGGCCTTGCGTCCGACCTTCGACACTTCTACTACACCCAGGCAGTCGACGCGACAAAGGGTACCAGTGTCGTGTGTGTCGCCGTCTCACACCACCGAACCATCACCGCCTCCGTTTGGGGCTGTGATCTCTGTCGATGGTCGCCGGAGCAAGTGAACTAGGGCAGCAGGATTTCTGATGTAGCTCCTATTGCTGGTATAAGCTTTGATTCGTTGTGTTTTCTTGCTGCCCATTTTGTTTCTGTGGGTCGATTGCTATCGTGAGGAATTGGGGGTGTCGTGCGGTTGGTGTTGGAGGTTTGGTCGTGCAAGGTTGGCAGTGAACAAGTGTTGAGTAGGCTATAAAGGAGTTGTAACGAAGACTTGGTTGAGGTGTGTAGTTCATCTAGGGTTCGGTTAGATTCCCTATATCTTCTGTGGATCGTTGTGAGTGTTGTGGTTGGCTGCGAATGAGCTGTGAAAGGCGGTGAAGGTGAGCTGGTAAGGAGCTGTGACAGGCTATGTTGGCTGTGAGTGAGAGGAGAGGACTCGTTTGGGATGTTCCGGTGAATAGAACAGGTTGTGCGATTTTGTTTGGATATGGTACACATGATAATAGGGGTTGTAAAATCATATTCGATTAATTGGATGAAATGACAGTTATATTAGGTGGGATGTGACCGGGATTTTATTAAGAATTTGGGTTAATTGGTTTATGTCCGAAATCGACTTAGGATTCGATTTGACGATGGATCATATCTTAGAGCTTAACAATAGTTATGTTGTATGCAGGACGTGGACACGAGGCAGGTCCGCGGGCGTGAAGATTTCATTATTACGAGCATTATAGCAGGCGGGTATTTTGACTTATCTTTTAGATATTGTCATGTTGATATACCTAGTTGGTTATAGCTTGCAGTAATTTTTATGTCTTATCTGCCTTTGTATGTCACTGTGTCATACATGATACATGTATTTCTATCTTAGTCGATATTGTCTTGATACCTGCCATGTGTACTTATTTTGGGAGTTGTAACATGCACTTGATTAGCTTTTAGATATACCTTCCCTGTATATCGAGGTCATTGATATGTACTCTTTTTTTTTGTGCATATTATTTGGAGACGTATTTTGGTTGGTGTTACATGCTTTAGTGTCACGGACCATTTTGCATGATTGCATGCTGGCTGGTCAGGGGTTCCTTTGTAGTTGAGCCCGTAGCCAGTTACATGATCTGCACACATAGCCACTCATGGGTTAGTGGTACATCAGGAGGGTGCATGCAGTAGCTCTGTCAGGCTCTGCTGGTCTGCTCATGGGTAGTGGGGAGGCAGCGTGGTAGCGGGCAGGGATCCCTCCTCTGGTCTACGACACTGGGAGATGAGAGCTTTGCTCTCCCACTCTGTTTGGGGTAGGAGTATAGGTGTACTCTGACAGCATCCTGTCCACTCGGTCACTCAAGAGCAGTGATGACATAGTGCACAGTTGTTATAGCCCTACCCACTCGGCTTCACCATCATGTGTGAGGTGACTGACTGGCGTCATGGGTGAGCATGTCATTTGCATCGCATGCATATTGCATGGATGACATTTATATTGTGTTTGCTGCATTTTGGTTGATGCCTTGGTTGTTGCATATGATTGACATGCATACAGGATACATTATGTATTTGGTCTGACGACCTTATTTCTACTAGTATGACTCATACTCCTATGTCAGGATAGGAGATTCAGGTATGTACAGTCTTTCCACATCTCTTCCTTGCATTTTTCTATTATTGATCAAGAGACTATACTGGCATGATTATTAATGTTAGATATATCTTATTATGCATGTCGGCTTGATACCCGCTGAGTTCGTTGAACTTACCCCGTTGCTTTACATCTATTTCAGGTTGACACTGTCAGGAGAGTCTAGCTACCAATCCCCCTCATTGTAGTGGTTTTGTTTTGTTCTTGGGTCTTATGGTTTTTGGTTTATTTACTAGAATACATGTATAAGACTTGTGTTTTGGTTATGTATTCATGAATGTTTTGGTCGTACTTGGTATGTCCTTATGGATTTTTATTCGATTCATTTTGGTGGTGTATTCCTGCTCAGATGACAGAAGAGGTAGGTCTAGATATTGTAGACTTTTGTTATTTACTTTAGTTGTTGGCCTGAGGCCTATATATTATCTGTATGTGTGGTTTTTGTTTCAGTCGTGTTGACCGAGGTATAGTGGGTCGTGTGTGTCTTGTATACAAGATTCGCATTGTCACCCGTACAAGGGAGATGCTGCCGAATTTTTGCCTGGTGGGGACTCCCCTGGGGCGTGACAATTTATTTGGTATTAGAGCGCCTAGGTTTTTGAGTTCCTAGGGGTTTTTGGATTTTCGGAGTTCACCATGTGTGACAAGTTTTTGCGAGTCAATCTGGGGATTTTCGGATTTGTATGGATTTTCGACGAATTTTATGTTTTGAAAATTCGAGGTATTATTGACGAGGTTAATTTGGGGATTTGGCGACGACGGGACCTCTCCTGGTGGCAAATAGGTAAGATGATTAATTTTATATATTTTTACTTGTAGTAACATCTGGGTAATAATTTAACAGATATGAGACGAGGTGGGCGTGCTCCTGCACCGAGACGTGGTGTGGGGCGGCCACGCAAGAGAACATTGAGATCTTTGGCGATGGAGTTGCCAGAAAGATCTACTGAGGGTGAGCATGTTGATCAGGGTCAGTTTCCACATGGTGCCGCGGGTGTTGTGGGTTCTCAGTCCCCGACGGTTCCTCCTCCAGAGATACCCACTTCTACGGTATCCGATGTACCACCGGTGGTACCCAATCCATCATATTCCGCAGTACCCCCGGTAGCACCTGCTACTGCATACCAGGAGGTACCACTTGTAATCCCTGTTGCTACACACGAGCACCCCGCCGATGAGTATGCGCTCGCATACCCGATAATAGGCCCACGGTGGTGTCGGTGGCCCTTACTCGATTCGCCACGCTTATGCAGGACACCATCTGATAGTTCGGCGGTTCTGCGATGGCCCCTACTAATCCTACTGATGTGACTGCGGCACGAGCTCAGATTCCCATTTTAGCCAAGTCGATGAAAAGTCGGTTCACACTTTTCTACGGAGAGACTGATCCGAGCGTGGCTCAGTCTTGGATCTGTTGGATCGATGCGGTTCGCTAGAGGGGGGGGGGGTGAATAGCGAAAAACCTTTTCCTTTTTTTTTACGTTCGTTAAAACTCGAGAGATAATTAATTGCAGCGGAAATGTAAAGTAAAAAGAGACAATGAAGTTTTTACTTGGTTCGTAGCCTTCGGCTACTACTCCAAGGCCCTAGTGGTCCTTGACCACGTACGGAGGGCAAAAGCACTAAAGGAACTCCTCCTCGTTGGAGGTAGGAGTTAATCGATACAAGAAGGAAAAAGCTTGAGGTAGAGGGACACTCCCCCTCTCCTCGTATACGATAAAAGCTCCGAAAAGAAATGAACTTAAATAAGAGCTAAAAAACCGACGTTACAATAAGAAAGAATTTAAGACCTTGACGTCGGAGAGAAAGCACTTCGTGGTCAAAAAGTTGTAGCTTGGCGGAGGCTTTTTGGAAGCTTTAGAATGATGAAGAAACCCTAGGTTTGGCCCTCCTTTTAAAGCCTTTGAGCCCCTTTTCGAGAGGAACCCTAGCCAATCACAATTGAGCACCAATCTCCTTGAAATGGGGTGATAAACCTTGACTCCTCGAATCTGATCATTGACCATCGATCGATGGCTATCATCGATCCGATCGATGGCGATCGGTCAGTCGACCGACAATGATCGATTGATTGGCCGATGAGTCCTCCAAGTCGGGGTCGATGCTTACTGCAAGTCAAAGTTAGCTCAACAAAAATATAATTTCGACGGTCGTCGACCGTCCGATCTCAACCTAGACCATCTATAGGATGTCTTTGGTTGGATCTACGCTTAAGATCATCCCCATAAAGAGGATACGACCTCACTTACGCTCGCACACACGAGCTTACCTCGACACTTACATGTTGCTTTTGCTTCCGGCCTTCCACTCGATTCCTTCGGCTCCCTCCGAAGTCACTCGAGTGTCGCCCGACCACCGCGGCTTCCTTCGGGTGTCGCTAGCCTTCAGCTCCAGCTATATCAATCTTCTGCATACTCGATTCAGCTCGTGAGATAACGACATGAGCTTAACTTTGTATCGTTTGCTATAATCAAAACTCAGGTTCGACTTAGGTGCCTATTGCACCAACAATCTCCCCCTTTTTGATTTATGGTAAACCCACATACAAAGTTAAGAAAAAACAAATTAAGTGCATTAAGTAAAATGAGCAAGAGATATGCATGAATGTGTAGGAGTAAAAACTCTTTTTCAAGTGCTCCCCCTTGAGGAATCCTCCCCCTTGACCGAGGGTGAGTACTTGAGAAAGGGTTTTAACTCTCCCCCTTGATATTTGCTACTAAAAAAGAATTAAGTGACCGAAATTACTTAATATTGGCCATAGTGTTTAAAATAAGTTTTAAGTTAAGAAAAAATTGATTTCTTAACCTTGGCCTTTACTTCTATTTTGTTAACAAGTTAAGTAAATTACTTTTTGTTAACAAGTTAAGTAAATTATTGTATTGTTAACGAAAACAAGTTAACTAAATGTGTTTAAGTTAAGAGTTCAATGTGTTTAAGTTAAGAGTTCCCTTAACTTGTTTTGTTAACTTAAAGTTAAGTAAGCCTTGGCCATAAAAAAAAAATTGATCCCTTAACTTTGGCCTTTTTTCCCCCCTTTTGCCATATATCGAAAAGAGTGAGGATGTGTGTGGAATAAAAAATAAGTTTTAATTTTAAAGTCCAAGCATGTTCCACATTATTTTGAAAATAATATACTGAAAATAGGTTCATCTATAAAATGTTTGACTCATATTTGGCTTGATTGATATGAAGGATCAACCAGTCCTGGTCAGAGTCGATTAGTATGTATGATTATACTCCGTGGTTCATAGCGATGCACTAGCTCTACATCTGGAACCAGGAGTAAGGTCCTAACATCTCACACCCATCTACGTGGCTAAGTACACAAACACATTAGTCCTATGTGTTGTGAGATGTATTGGTTCCTTAAATCTATAGGTGCATGATATCTAAGGTATGTCCTATGCTAGTTCCATAATAATGAAATTAAAGAAATAGTAGTAAGAACATATAATTTGCAAGTACCTATTCTATTACGCACATGCCCAATTTTCGTCTTAATAGACTAAATTCGACTTCGGATAGGGGTTTAGTAAATAGGTCTGCTAGGTTAGACTTCGAGTCAACATATTCGAGTTGTATGGAGCCGTTGGCTACATGTTCTCGAATGAAATGGTGTTTTACCTCTATATGCATTGTCCTTGAATGACATATAGGGTTCTTAGTTAGATTTATCAAACTTATGTTGTCTACAAAAATTTTAGTTTTGGTGAAGTCCAACCCAAAGTCTCGGAGAGTGTGCTTCATCCAAAGAAGCTGAGTTACACACTCACCCATCGCAACGTATTCGGCTTCGGTGGTAGATAAGGCAACACAATGTTGCTTCCTACTGCACTAACTCACTAGACTCGAGCCGAGTAGTTGACAACAACCACTCGTGCTCTTTCTATCGAGTTTACTACCGGCATAATCCGAATCGGAGTAGCCGATTAGTTCGAATTCCGTAGATCTAGGGTACCAAATACCAACGTTAAGTGTACCCTTAAGATATCTAAGGATACGCTTAAATAGGGTTAGGTGAGATTCCTTAGCACATGTTTGAAACCTGGCGCACATACTTACTGCGAATAGGATGTCGGGTCGACTCGCAGTTAAGTATAGGAGACTTCCTATCGCGCTCCTATAGTACTTTAAGTCAATGGACTTACTTTCTGGGTCTTCTCCTATGTTAACATTAATCGCCATTGGGGTGTTTATTATCTTAGCGTCTTGCATTCCAAATCTTTTAATTAACTCCTTAATGTATTTCTGTTGATATAGATATATACCATCCTTAGTTTGTTTAATTTGTAGACCTAAAAAGAAACTTAACTCGCCTACCAAGTTCATTTTGAACTCACTTTCCATGAGTGAAACGAACTCGTTTAGTAAGGCTGAGTTAGAGGTTCCAAAAATTATATTGTCTACATAAATTTGAGCTATGAATATTTCTTTACCTAAGGTTTTTACGAAGAGAGTTGGGTCAACTAAGCCTTGGTTAAACCCTTTTGACTTAAGATGGATTGAAAGTCTCTCGTACCAAGCTCGAGGAGCTTGTTTAAGTCCATAGAGAGCTTTCTTAAGTTTTAGAACATGATCGGGTTTATCTAGATTTTCGAATCCGGGGGGTTGGCTAACATAAACTTCTTCTTTAATGTATCCATTTAGGAATGCCGACTTAACATCCATTTGAAACAGCTTAAATCCTCGATGTGCGGCATAAGCTAGCAACATTCGAATGGATTCGAGTCTAGCTACTGGGGCATAGGTTTCGTCGTAATCTAAGCCTTCGACTTGACTAAACCCTTTGGCGACTAACCTAGCCTTGTTTCTAACTACTTCACCTTTATCATCAAGCTTATTTCGAAACACCCACCTTGTTCCAATTATCGTTTTGTCTTTAGGTGGTGGTACTAATTCCCACACTTCATTCCTAGTAAATTGAGCTAGCTCTTCTTGCATTGCAATAATCCAATCGGGATCAAGAAGAGCTTGTTCAATTGATTTGGGTTCTATCTTTGAAATTAAGGAAATTTGACTAAGGTTCCTATAGGATGCTCTAGTTCGAACTCCTATATTAGGATCTCCTATCACTTGATCGATAGGGTGGTTAGTTTGAATCCTAGATTGGGTTGGGTTTGTGTCACCTAATGCTTGATCAATGGGGTGACTTCGTTGAACACTAGTTTGACTCGGATCACTTGTCACTTGGTCGACAAGAGAAGTTGGTTGATGTGGATTAGACTCGATCTCGGGGTCGGAGACGAGTTTGGTATCAGTGGGCTCAACACTTGGGGTCATTAAGGGTTTTGTAGGTTCGGGTACTTCATCGAACACTACATTAATAGTCTCTTCGACTTTAAGGGTATCGTGGTTATATACCCTATAGGCCCTACTCGTGGTTGAGTATCCTAAGAAGATTCCGGTGGAGGTTTTGGATTCGAATTTCCCTAGGTGGTTCTTAGTGTTTAAGATATGTACTTTACATCCAAATACCCTAAAGTACTTGATGTTGGGTACTTTATTGTGATAAATCTCGTACGAGGTCTTAAGGTGCCTCTTTACCATAAGAATCCTATTCTGGACATAGCAAGCCGTGCTAACGGCTTCTACCCAAAACCTATCAGGTAGGTCGTATTCGTTCAACATGGTCCTAGCGACTTCTTGTAGAGTTCGGTTTTTCCGCTCCACTAGGCCATTTTGTTGAGGGGTCCTAGGGCAAGAGAATTCATGGTGGTATCCGTTTAGGTTACAGAAGTCGGTGAACCTTTGATTTTTGAATTCACCACCATGATCGCTTCTAAGTCTTTTAACCTTAAGGTTTTTTTGATTCTCGATTAATTTGAATAGATTGATTAATTGATCTAGGGTATCATTTTTATGTTTGATGAACCTAACCCAGGTAAACCTGGAGTAGTCGTCAATTATGACTAAGCAATATTGACTTCTATTGAGTGACTTGGCTCCATGTGAATCGAATAGATCCATATGTAGGAGCTCAAGTACACTTGAGGTTCGTTCTTGGTTAGTTAACTTGTGTTGTGTCCTAGGTTGTTTTCCTTGTTGACAAGCATTACAGATTTTATTAACCAAATTGTTGAGGTTGGGTAAGCCTCTGACTAAGCCACTCTGACTCATCTTGTGGGCGAGTCTTGGGTGCGAGTGACCAGTCGTCGGTGCCACAACCATGATTCCTCTTCCTGTGTCATAAGACATTTGGCTGAGGATTTGATTAAGTTAATTGTATAAATGTTATTTGTCCTAGTTCCTTTGAGTATTGTTTTAGCTATTTTATTTCTTTTAATTACACATTCATTTTCTAAAAATACGACCTTATAGTTATTGTCACATAATTGGCTTACGCTAAGCAGGTTATATTCAAAATTCTCTACAAGTAATATATTTTTAATAACAAAATTTGAGTTAAGCTCGATATCACCTGATCCGATGATTTTGAGCTTGCCGTTATTCCCAAAGGCTACCGATCCTTGTCGTTTGAATCGAAGCTTCGTGAATTTGAGTTGATCCCCGGTCATGTGTCGGGAGCAACCGCTGTCCAACATCCATTGATCCTACACACAAGGTGGTTGGATTGGATGTTAGATTTTTTTTTTAAAAAAAAATTGGTTGTAAGTTGTTAAACCTAGGTCATCTCACCTGTGTCTATATGATCAAGCATGTTATACTTATGTGTTTTTTTTGTGAGATGACTTCCAATTAAGTTGATTAAGTGCATTTAGGTTCAAGTAATTTTATGTTAGATTTGGATTTGACCCTAGGCTTGTCAATTTTACCTTTTCAAGATCATGGCTTCCAGGTCATGGCGAGGCACAGGGGCCTTCTTTTATCGGATCATCGACCACTTCCTTAGACAAAACCATTTTCAAGAAAATGATGACTTGACTCACCTAAGACTATTTCCTAGTCTAACTGGTTATTTTTGAAAAGAGGCTCCCTGAGGCTCAATCTTTTCGAAGGATTTTAGTTGGTTATGTACGTGTTCTAAGTGAGTTCACAAGTTTTAAAGCACAAACTTTCTAAGTTAAAACATGTAATTTCTAAGTTAAAGCACAAACTTTCTAAGTTAAAGCATGCAATTTCTAAGTTAAAGCACAAACATATTTTGTACTGGCTCCCCCTAGACCGTTGTGTTAGTAATATATATGAGAGATGTCCTAAGGCAATCGCCTTATGTATGAACCATTTATATGATAAATGAAGATTCACTATTTGAGTATACATGTTTTATGTATTTGATTGGATCTTAAACTCATTTACTGAATGTCCACGATACGATTCACAGCATGAGAGAATTTGTGATTGGATCACAACTAGTGGGTATCTCTACATATGTAATTGTGATGTATCAGAATTATCCCTAGTCGATGAATTGATGGATTTGGACACCATCAATTCTGTCGAGACTAGCACGAGGTATACTCCTTGGTGTATCCAAGCAGCTGATTCTCACTGGCTGGAGACATTGTGATGTCCGGAGTTAATCGTGGATGCTAGTTATGGTAACTAGTTCATTGGAGTGACCAGCCGTAAGACTTCATATGGTTCTCTGCATATATAGATATGTCAATGAAGTTCTTACTGTGGCTTAAGTGCGATGTTCCTTAGACTTGCGGTATTCAAGTCATCTTGATCATGGAGACTTTTGTTTTGACATCTTAAGCAAACATCTCTAAGGAGATGTGGACCCGGGATGATTGGGTATAAGTCGAAGTGATCGAAGGTGTTTGAATAGCCTATAAAGGATTCACCACTCCTTGCGAGGAGATGTATACCCATGGCCTCTCGTCGGATTGTTACTAAAGTCTTTGGCCAAAGCATTACATGTTTAGAGTAAGGTACTCTTCGATACATGTGCAGTAACTAGAATCCATAGGACGAGGAAATGATACTTGGGCTAGGTGTGACGTAGTCAGCCTAGTGGGGACTGACACAATAGACCATGTCCTGAACCAAGTGGGTATAAGATGAGTGAAGGGAATGGGGCACGAATCATTCGAGCTACTGAAAGGTTTCAGAAATAGTTCTGGATCAACCGTTGATCTTTTCGGTTAATTGGGGATCATGATGTACTACTAGGTGCCACTCATGATCGTTCTATAATTAATGGTTAATTATAGACGACCAACATAAACCGAGAACCTATTTGGTCACACGCACAACGAGCGTAATCCAAAGGATTTAAAACGAGCTTGAGAATGGGATTCTCAGACCGAGAGAAACAAGGTTTGGTTGGACCAAACATAAAGCGAGCATGAAATTTGTTTCAGTCGCAATGGAAGTGTGTATGGGCCGAGTCTTATGAAGACGTAATGGATGAACCAAAATGGTTTGGTTCTAATCCAATGGAGGAGAATAAACCAAAGGGTTTGGTTTATTTTAAACGAATGAACCAAAAGTTGGTTCGGTTCGTTTTAACTTAAAATAAACCATCATGGTTCGGTTTATTTTAACTTATCTTAATGGAGCGGGTTAACGGGCCTAATGGTTATGATCCAATAACCATTAAGAGAATTAGTTCTCTATAAAAGAGGGCTTAAGGAATAATTAAGCCCTAATCCAAGCCCTAGCAAAAGTTGCCGCCCAACCCATTGAAGGAGTTTTTCGGCGCCAACCCTAAGCTTGCCGCCCATCTCCTTGTGCCGCCGTCCAGCTCCTTGCCGGCGTCCAAGCTTCAGCCGGTGAACCCTCCGGCGACCCTCCGGTGATCTTCCTAGGCCTCGGTAAAAAGGTGAGCACTTGGCTTCCTTGTTTTGGCCGGCGCCTACTCCTCCACCAAGCTGTCCAGTTTTCTGGACAGCTTCTTCTCCTCTCGTTGGAGCGTCGTTTGGACGACGGTTGGAGCTCCGACAGTAGCTAACTTACCGGGGATTCGATCTCCGGTATTCCTCTGAGGTGGAGGACGAAGGATTCGTCAATTGGTTGACGAATACCTCTCCGGAGAAGCGAGTTTTGAGAACTCGTATTAGGATCCGAATTTGGATTCAGATCGTGATCATCTCTCGATCACGTCGTCTTCAACACGAGGCTAGTAACCTGTACGAAGATGAAGCTCGTGGCTTAGCGAAGTCATCCCGAGGAACTCGGCGTGGATACGGATAGAGACGATTCTAGTGAGGATCGTTCCGGTTGATGCCGTTCCCGCTACACGTCATACGAAAGGTATAACGTAGATAATTTTCCTTTTATTGCAAATTTAAATTTACGGTTATGTCTACACTTATTGTAATATGCATGCGTGTGTTGTGTGTATTGTAATAAATGTAGATTTATTATTTTTATTGCTTCCGCTGTGTTCATGTTTACGAAACGTGATCGAACACACACACAGTGATCTTAGGAAACCCAGATGGTATGAGCCAGGTTGTGTTTCGACATAATCGTAAAAATGGTTTTGTGATAGTCATAATATATTTCTGGAAATTTTCTAATTTTGGAAATTTAGAAGTATTTATGGAAATTTTTCAATTTTGGAAAGTCTAGAAGTATTTATGGAAATCTTCCACTTTTGGAAAGTTGGAAGTATTTATGGAAATTGATATTTTCCATAAATAAAATATTTGATTAGATTCTGGAAATTTGTTTCCTAATTTAATCATGATTTGATTTGGTAAATCAAATCTTAAAATATTTTATTTCTATAAGTAGTTTTAATGATTTAGGAAATTGGTTTCCTAAATAGATTTTCCTTAATCAAATAATTCCATGAATAAAATATGTGATTAGATTTGGAAATTGGTTTCCTAATTTAATTATGATTTGATTTGGAGAATCAAATCTTAAACATATTTTATTTCCATAAATAGTTATGACATATAAGGAAATTATATACATGACATAATTGTATGCCATGTAATTGCATTAGATGCATAACATTATGCCATGCGTGTCGTGACATGTAGATGTATGCCATGTATGCCATGTCATGTAGATAATAGTTATTTGCATGCAAAGAGGATGAGACATAAAAACCCTTAAACAATATTAAAGCCTACACCTTCCATTAATATGGTTAGAACCAGAGTTCCGTTTCTTGTTTGGGTTGTTGGACTCTCTCCAAGCCCGGCTCGAACCCGAACATGTTCAAACCATGGAATAGTTTAATACTAATATGGTAAGAGTCAGAGGTCAATCATTAGCTTTGGTTGTTGGACTCTCTTCAAGCTGGGCTAATTGGTTGAATGCGCTCTAACCATATTAAAACTGTTTCCCGATTAATGGGTTGGCTTTAACCTGGAGCATCGGCTTGTTGGACTCTCTCCAAGGTCGATGTAAAGGGAGGTGAAGTTGGGTGCTATGCATATGATGCATACTTGTTAATGTGTTAACAACCCGATGTATGTGTGAACATTCAATTAGTTGATAGCACATTGTGATAGTTGCACATACGTGATATGCAATCGGTATAGTTGATACCTACCGTCGTAGTTATGAATGACTTGTTGGACTCTCTCCAAGGTTGTTCATAACTATGATGGATATCAGCCCATTCGAAGATGGACCTACGATCTCCCGAAGTGATTTTGGGGTTGTTAAAATTCAAAAAATGAATGGGATTTATAAATGTATATTGATGCATTTTTAAAATCATTTTCTCATATGTGCTCGTTTTGTATTTCTAAAATTGATCATGATGTCTTTAAATTTGCGTTCTATTTTGGATTCGAATAAAATTGACTGGGCCGAACTTCTTAGACTGGCTTAGAAACTTGAGAATTGTTCTCAAGGTGGAAAAGCTTGTGTATGTCCTCGAAGCGCCTCTTCCCGCCCGTCCTAGTGACAATGCAACTCTGGACCAATTGTTGGCTTATCAGAAACATGTGAATGATTCTGAAATGGTGAGTTGCATCATGCTAGCCGCGATGGAACCCAAGCTACGAAAGCAACATGAGCATATGGATGCTCATATCGTAGTCCTTCATCTTTATGAGTTGTTTGATAAGCAAGTGAGATTCGAAAGGTTCGAAGTCTCCAAGCTCCTCTTCACCTCTGAGATGCAAGAAGGTTCATCTGTGGTACTGCTCAACATGTTGAAGACTGTGGAGCCTTCTGAGAAGCATGAGCAGGGGACGGTGTTGTTAGTTGATTCCTCAAAGAAAGGTTCTAAGAGGGAGTAAAAGGAACAACAGAAGGGGAAGAAGAAAAAGGCTAAAATGGCAGAACCAGCTCAAAAGGGCACTTGCCATCATTATGGAAAGTAGGGCCATTGGCGAAGAAATTGCAAGATTTATCTTGAGTCTGTGAAGAAGAATAAAGCATAAGATGCTTCATCTTTTTCATATATCTTCGTTATTGATTGTCATTCTATTTCCTCAGACACTTGGGTATTGGATAATGGGTGTGGCTCACATATATGTAATGACATACATGGGCTAAGGAATAGAAGAAGACTCGTCAAGGGAGAGTCAAATTTACGTGTTGGGAATGAAGCAAAGGTTGCTGCACTCGCCATCGGAATGTATTTGTTGAAACTCCCTGTAGGACTTGTCTTAGAACTGGACAATTGCTTTTATGTTTTTTCGTTGATAAAGAACATCATTTCCATTTCTTGTTTAAATAGAAATGGGTACCATTTGACTTTTAGTAACAATTGTTGTTACATAACTTTGAATGGAGTTCTTTATGGGACTGGAACTTTAAGCAATGGTATTTATACGTTGGACGTATCCAGTGACATTTTCAATATCGAAGCGAGCAACACGCATGCTCGAAAGGATAATCAAATAGACTCCTATATGTGGCATTGTCGTCTTGGCCATATAAGCAAGAAACGCATGTCCGAATTACACCGATGTGGAATTCTGGAATCGTTTGAATTGGATTCATACGATACATGCGAATCATGCTTAAAAGGCAAGATGACTAAGTTACCTTTTACTGGAAAAGGTGAACGAGTGGGAGAGTTACTAGGTCTAATACATACTGATGTATGTGGACCTATGTCAACTCAAGCATTAGGAGGCTATAACTACTTCATTACCTTCACCGATGATCACTCACGGTTTGGGTATGTGTTCTTGATGAAACACAAGTCTGAAGCCTTTGAAAGGTTCAAAGAGTTCAGAAATGAAGTAGAGAAACAACATGACAAGTGTATTAAAATACTTCGATCGGATCGAGGTGGTGAATACTTGAGTCAGGAGTTTCTTGATTACCTAAGAGACAATGGTATATTGTCTCAATGGACTCCGCCCTATACACCACAGCATAATGGTGTATCTGAGAGGCGTAACCGGACCTTGTTGGACATGGTCAGGTCAATGATGAATCATGCGACTCTTCCCAAGTCCTTTTGGGGTTATACACTTCAGACAGTTGTTTACTTGTTAAACAGAATGCTTACCAAGGTAGTCTCAACTACTCCATATGAGATATGGAATAGTAAGAAATCTCATGTATCTTACTTGAAGATATGGGGTTGTCCTGCTTATGTGAAGAGGACTGTATCAGACAAATTGGATGCTAAGTCTGATAAATGTCTATTTATTGGATACCCTAAGGAAACAAGGGGTTACCAATTCTATCATCCTGTGGAACAAAAGGTGTTTGTTTCAAGGCATCTTTGTGTTTCTAGAGAAAGAGTTTCTCTTGCAAGAAAGCGGTGGGAGTGTCGTCGAGCTTGAGGAGGCTCGAGAGACTCAAATAGACATTGATGAGATACAGTGAAGCACAATACAACTCATAGTGATGAGCAATCGGCTGGACCTATTGTAACACCACATCTTCGTAGATCTGGTAGAACACGCAATATTCCTGAGAGATATGGATTTCTCGTAAGTGAATTGAACGACGTGTTACTCATTGATGATAAGGAGCCTACCAGTTATGAAGAAGTGCTGACAAGTTCAGAAAGGGATAAGTGACTTGGTGCCATGAAGTCGAAAATGGATTCCATGTATGAAAACCAAGTTTGGAACTTGGTTGACCTACCTGAAGGGATAAAGCCTATAGGGTGCAAGTGGGGTTTCAAGAAGAAAACCGACATGGATGGTAATGTGATTACCTATAAGGCTAGATTGGTGGCGAAAGGATATCGTAAAAAACAAGACGTTGATTATGACGAAACCTATTCGCCTGTAGCTATGCTTAAATCCATTCGGATGCTCCTGGCCATAGCGGCTCATTATGATTATGAGATATGACAGATGAATGTGAAAACAGCTTTCCTTAATGGAAACCTGCTCGAGGACGTGTATATGATACAGCCTGAGGGTTTCACATCGGTTGATAAAACCAAGGTATGCAAATTGCGATGGTCCATTTATGGATTGAAGCAAGCATCTAGGAGTTGGAATATCCGTTTTGATGAGACAATCAAAAAAGTTTGATTTCTCACAAAATCCAGACGAACCTTGTGTGTACAAGAAGGTTAGTGGGAGTGCAGTCGTGTTCCTAGTATTGTATGTCGATGACAAACTACTTATAGGAAACGATGTTTCAATCTTACAGTCAGTGAAGGTTTGGTTATCCAAGACATTCTCCATGAAAGACCTGGGAGAAGCAACCTACATCCTCGGGATTAAGATCTATAGAGATAGATCGAAACAGTTGCTTGGTCTTTCGCAGTCTACATATATAGACCGAGTGCTAAAGAGGGTTAGCATGTCGGAATCCAAGAAAGGTTTCCTACCCATCAGGCATGGGGTACACCTTTCGAAGTCTATGTGTCCGCGCACAGAAGACGAGAGGATTTGCATGAGTAAGATTCCCTATGCATCTGCAATAGGATCTATCATGTATGCTATGTTATGTACAAGGCCCGATGTATCGTATGCTCACGAGTGTCACGGCGGATACGATCCGATCGAGGAATGGATCATTGGCGTAGTTAAGACGATCCTTAAGTACTTAAGAAGAACTAAGGATGTGTTCCTAATATATGGAGAAGGGTACATGGTGATACGTGGGTATATGGATGCGACTCGGACAAACAAGGATGATTCCATGTCTCGATGCGGTATGTATTCACCTAGAATGGAGGTGCAATAAGTTGGAAAGGTTCCAAGCTTGACACTATAGCGGATTACGCCACTAAGGCGAAAAACATTGCGGCTTTAGGCGACAAATGAAGCGGCTTGGATCAAGAAGTTCATCTCTGAACTTGATGTGGTCTCATCGATGATCCAAACATGTGCTTCGCCGCTATCATCTTATCAGAGAGATCATCAGTAGGAACGAAATACAAATCGAGAAAATTCCCACTGAAAGGAACTTAGCGGATCCTTTGACTAAAGCATTACCTCAAAGTAAGTTTGAGGGTCATGTTAGAGCTTATGGTATTAGATACTGTAGCGATTGGCATTAGGCCAAGTGGGAGTCTGTTAGTAATATATGAGAGATGTCCTAAGGCAATCGCCTTATGTATGAACCATTTATATGATAAATGAAGATTCACTATTTGAGTATACATGTTTTATGTATTTGATTGGATCTTAAACTCATTTCTTGAATGTCACGATCACGATTCACGGCATGAGAGAATTTGTGATTGGATCACAACTAGTGAGTATCTCTACATGTGTAATTGTGATGTATCGAATTATCCTAGTCGATGAATTGATGGATTTGGACACCATCGATTACGATCAGAATTACAGTATACTCCTTGGTGTATCAAGCGGTGATTCTCCTTTGGTGGAGACATTGTGATGTCGGAGTTAATCGTGGATGCTAGTTATGGTAACTAGTTCATTGGAGTGACCGGTAGTAAGACTTCATATGGTTCTCTGCATATATAGATATGTCAATGAAGTTCTTCTTGTGGCTTAAGTGCGATGTTCCTTTGACTTGCGGTATTCAAGTCATCTTGATCATGGAGACTTATGCTTTGACATCTTAAGCAAACATCTCTAAGGAGATGTGGACCGGAGATGATTGGGTATAAGTCGAGTGATCGAAAGGTGTTTGAATAGCCTATAAAGGATTCACCACTCCTTGCGAGGAGATGTATACCCATGGCCTCTCGTCGGATTGTTACTAAAGTCTTTGGCCAAAGCATTACATGTTTAGAGTAAGGTACTCTTCGATACATGTGGAGTAACTAGAATCCAGTGGGGCGAGGAAATGATACTTGGGCTAGGTGTGGCGTAGTCGACCTAGTGAGGCCCGACACAATAGACCATGTCTGAACCAAGTGGGTATAAGATGAGTGAAGGGAATGGGGGCGCGATTCATTCGAGCTCTTGAAGGGTTTGAGAAATAGTTGGATCAGCGGTTGATCTTTTTGGTTAATTGGGAATCATGATGTACTACTAGGTGCCACTCATGATCGTTCTATAATTAATGGTTAATTATAGACGGCCAACATAAACCGAGAACCTATTTGGTCACACGCACAACGAGCGTAATCCAAAGGATTTAAAATGAGCTTGAGAATGGGATTCTCAGACCGAGAGAAACAAGGTTTGGTTGGACCAAACATAAAGCGAGCATGAAATTGTTTCAGTCGCAATGGAAGTGTGGATGGGCCGAGTCTTATGAAGACGTAATGGATGAACCAAAATGGTTTGGTTCTGATCCAATGGAGGAGAATAAACCAAAGGGTTTGGTTTATTTTAAATGAATGAACCAAAAGTTGGTTCGGTCCGTTTAAACTTAAAATAAACCATCATGGTTCGGTTTATTTTAACTTATCTTAAAGGAGCGGGTTAACGGGCCTAATGGTTATGATCCAATAACCATTAAGAGAATTAGTTCTCTATAAAAGAGGGCTTAAGGAATAATTAAGCCCTAATCCAAGCCCTAGCAAAAGTTGCCGCCCACCCCATTGAAGGAGTTTTTCGGCGCCAACCCTAAGCTTGCCGCCCAGCTCCTTGTGCCGCCGTCCAGCTCCTTGCCGGCGTCCAAGCTTCAGCCGGTGAACCCTCCGGCGACCCTCCGTTGATCTTCCTAGGCCTCGGTAAAAAGGTGAGCACTTGGCTTCCTTGTTTTGGCTGGCACCTACTCCTCCACCAAGCTGTCCAGCTTCTTCTCCTCTCGTCGGAGCGTCGTTTGGACGACGGTTAGAGCTCCGACAGCGGCTAACTTACCGGGGATTCGATCTCCAATAATCTTTTGAGGTGGAGGACGAAGGATTCGTCAATTGGTTGACAAATACCTCTCCGGAGAAGCGAGGTTTGAGAACTCGTATTCTTCAACACGAGGCTAGTAACCTGTACGAAGACGAAGCTCGTGGCTTAGCGAAGTCATCCCGAGGAACTCGGCGTGGATACGGATAGAGACAATTCTAGCGAGGATCGTTCCGGTTGATGCCGTTCCCGCTACACGTCATATGAAAGGTATAACGTAGATAAATTTCCTTTTATTGCAAATTTAAATTTACGGTTATGTCTACACTTGTTGTAATATGCATGCATGTGTTGTGTGTGTTGTAATAAATGTAGATTTATTATTTTTATTGCTTCCGTTGTGTTCATGTTTACGAAACGTGATCGAACACACACACACCGCGGTGCCGGAAACCCAACACGTTGAATCGGTTCGGTCTATCCACATAGTGGATTTGGTCCTTGGGAACCCAGTACGGGTTGGATCCTAGAGTTGAAATAAAAAAGTTCTTAGGGACCCATGCTTGGACATGTTTCCTATGTCCACTTACAATCGACATATACGACCTATTAGTCGTATTTGAGTTAAACCCTAGTCCAGCCTTGTTGTACACGGCCCTTTAAGATCCAAGTAGGAGGTCAAGTCCTTTGGATCCCGAAGTGAACCTTTCCAACGTGTTCCTAAGATCTTCAACTTGACTTTTCAAGAGAGAGTTCTCAACTTCGAGCTTTTCAGCTCGAGTTTGGTCCTCTTCTCGAACTTGACTAGTCAAAGAGGTTAGGGAGACCTTGTGTTTGAGGAGTTTGACCTCCTCAATCAGGGTCTCGACCTTGGACTCGGACTTAACTAATTTCCTAGACAAAAACCTAACCGTATTATGTAAAGTATTAAATAAAGTTCGACTCACTATAAGGGTATCTTTTGAACCGGATGCGTATCCGTGGCTTGACTTGAAGGTAGCTTCATAGTCCGAGTCATCCCCAGGTTCTGACTCAAGTTCAGGTTCGGTCTCCGTGTCTGACTCAATCGATTTCGCCATGAAGACGTGGTCTTCGTCTTCTTCGGATGACGCTTCTTCCCATGTCGCATTGAGGGCCTTCTTGTGCTTAGGTGCTTGGTGGTTGAGCTTGGGGCACTCGGACTTGATATGTCCAAACCTGTTACACTCATAACACCTAATATTAGAACTTTTAGGCTTACCTTGGTTGGGTCGAGTCGTGGTTCGCTTTCGTCCCTTGGCTTCCTCCTCGGTTGGTGGTGGCTTGCTTGTGATTTTCTTCTTCTTTGAACCTGCAAACAAGGCTATACCCCTCTCGGGTTCCGAGTTGGACTGCTCATGTAATTCGAAATCTGAAAAGAGTTCATCTAACCTAATTTTAGAAAGATCCTTGGAGACCTTGTAGGCGTCGACCATGGATGCCCACAAGGTAGTCCTCGGAAAAGAGTTTAGAACATATCTTATAAGGTCGCGGTTTTCAACCTTTTGCCCGATTGCGTGTAGGTTGTTGACTATGTCTTGGACCCGGGCGTGGAGTTGCGTCGCAGACTCGTGTTCCTGCATTTTTAGGTTATATAGTTTATTGAAAAGAAGATCACGCTTACATACCTTGGCTTCATCGGTCCCTTCGTGTAGCTCCACTAGTTTTGTCCAAAGATCTTTTGCGCTTATGAAGGGGCCGACGCGATTTAGCTCCTCCTTGGATAGGTCACATTGGAGGATTTGTGTTGCCTTGGCGTCGGCTTCGACTTGTCGTTTTGTCGCAATGGTCCATTGATCATAATCCAAGGAGTCACCCACTTCATTAGTCGGAAGTGTGAAACCCGTTTGGATTATGATCCACATATCGATTTGGGTTTTGAGAAAGCATTCCATCCGACCCTTCTAATAACGGAAGTCATCTCTATTGTAAAACAGAGGTCGGACGGTGCTAAAACCCTCGAGATGGGCCATTAGAACAAAAAACAAGGAGACTAAAAAGAAGACCTAGCAATGACAAAAACACACGAAAGTACCAAGACTTGCGTCTTGGATTAGTAGTGTGGGAAATAAAAAGAAACAAACGAAAAATAGAAAGTTAAACAAAGAAATAAGAACCTAAATAAAAAGTAAGTACTCACAACCTTCGATGTCCCCGAAAGGCTAATAAACGTTGATTTTTAAGGATGAAAAAAACTTGTTACGGGGGTAAACCCCAATAAGAAGTGTAGATCTCTGTGAGGGCTTCGATTTGGTAGGTAGACCATGTAGTGGGTCAACTTGTACGAAAAGTTATGCCCGTTTGACCGTCGGTTACTCCAAAAGCGAATACTTGCAAAACAAAACCAAACGAAGAGTACCAAGACTTCGTCTTGGATTAGTAGTGTGGGAAAAAATTTAAGCGAATGAAAAACAAATCTGTAAAAAATGTTAGATTGGTGGTTTCACCAAATCTAAGCGCCCCCGGCTCTGATACCAATTGTTGGATCGATGCGGTTCGCTAGAGGGGGGGGGGTGAATAGCGAAAAACCTTTTCCTTTTTTTTTTACGTTCGTTAAAACTCGAGAGATAATTAATTGCAGCGGAAATGTAAAGTAAAAAGAGACAATGAAGTTTTTACTTGGTTCGTAGCCTTCGGCTACTACTCCAAGGCCCTAGTGGTCCTTGACCACGTACGGAGGGCAAAAACACTAAAGGAACTCCTCCTCGTTGGAGGTAGGAGTTAATCGATACAAGAAGGAAAAAGCTTGAGGTAGAGAGACACTCCCCCTCTCCTCGTATACGATAAAAGATCCGAAAAGAAATGAACTTAAATAAGAGCTAAAAAACCGATGTTACAATAAGAAAGAATTTAAGACCTAGATGTCGGAGAGAAAACACTTCGTGGTCGAAAAGTTGTAGCTTGGCGGAGGCTTTTTGGAAGCTTTAGAATGATGAAGAAACCCTAGGTTTGGCCCTCCTTTTAAAGCCTTTGAGCCCCTTTTCGAGAGAAACCCTAGCCAATCACAATTGAGCACCAATCTCCTTGAAATGGGGTGATAAGCCTTGACTCCTCGAATCTGATCATTGACCATCACGATCGATGGCTATCATCGATCGATGGCAAGATCGGGCTGAGGCCGACCTCCGCAATGATCGATTGCAATGAGTCCTCCAAGCTGGCAGTCGACTGATGCTTGCTGCAAGTCAAAGTTAGCTCAACAAAAACATAATTTCGACGGTCGTCGACCGTCCGATCTCGACCTAGACCATCTATAGGATGTCTTTGGTCGGATCTACGCTTAAGATCATCCCCATAAAGAGGATACAACTTCACTTACGCTCGTACACACGAGCTTACCTCGACACTTACATGTTGCTTTTGCTTCCGGCCTTCCACTCGATTCCTTCGGCTCCCTCCGAAGTCACTCGAGTGTCGCCCGACTACCGCGGCTTCCTCCGGGTGTCGCTAGCCTTCAGCTCGATGTTGGACTTTCCGAGCCACAAAAACCACTTTTTGCGTTGCGGAAACCCCGGAAGTCCGGCCACGGATCCGTGCGAAGATGTATTAAAACTAAAACATGTATGTGTTTGTATAAAACCTTGATCTACCTTAGATCTATATGATAAGGACGTTACCCTCGATGCGACGCCCTTCGCAAATCCCGCTCGTCCAAAAGGTTCGCCGGAACTCGAGAATGTCAAGTGTACACTCCTCTACAAGTATCCACACGAACAAATGGTGGAGAAAAACACCTTAGAGTGTGCTAGCACCCCTTGGACGTTCATGGCTAGATGAGGAAGAGAGAGCTTGAGGGAAGAGATGAGGAAGAAGATGAAGTTACACACTTAACTTCACATCATCCATAACCCACTATAAGGGGGTTACATGCATGCATGTAACTCCAAGAGCCAATGGCTCTTGGTCTCCCTCATTAGGTGGCACCCCATGATGTGTCCATGATGATGTGGAACATCATCATTGGCCGGCCATGCCAAGTCATCATCATGACATGGCATTTGGTCAAGTCAAACTTGACCTTTCATCTTCCCTCTCAAGTCAAGGCAAACTTGACCTCTTATCTCCCATGGTTGATCAAATCCAACCATTTGATTCAAGTCAATTTAATTTAATGAATCTCTATTCATTTAATTTAAATTGATTTGATGAATCAAATCTAAATTAAACTCATTCAACACTTGAATCAACTTGAGTCTAACTCAATTAGTCTAATTTGGATTACTCTTAATCCAATTTGGTTCATCCCATGAACCTAATCCTCATGGTTCATCATATGAACCTAATCTCCATCTAATTGCCCTTATGTGTGTGACCCTATAGGTTCTTGTAACGTTGGCAATGTCCCTAAACCGATTTAGGAACATAAGCAATGAGCGGTATCTAGCAACACATCATTGCTACCCAAGTTACAAGAATGTTGAGCTCCAACATTACCTTTGTGACTACTAATTGTGACTCTCACAATATGTGACAATGTCCCTCTATCCTTGACATCTAGATTGACCAATCGAGGCATAGACCGTGTCATCCTCGGTACAATCTAAATCTTGATCTCCAAGTAGACTCACTCTAATCAAATGAGCTCAATATCTCATATTGACTCATTTGGGCATGGCCATGCACTTCGTGGTTTCACTCTATCAAGAATATCGATGTCACTCCCGTCATATAGGAGGGATAGATCCCATCTACATCACTCACATCCCTCCGCATAATTTGTTACATACCCAGTAATCGCCTTTATAGTCCACCCATTTACGGGTGACGTTTAACGAAGCCAAAGTATGCAACTCATTATGTAGGGAACCATGGTGACTTCAGGTCTAAGGACTAATAGTCATACTAATAGCCACATGAGAAAGTATATGACACTCATATAACGATCCATGATACTTTCTCATGGCGGGTCATTCAGTATACATTCTCCAATGCATACCCATGTGTCAACTTGATATCTCATATCCATGACTTGTGAGATCAAGTCATCTTGTTGACCTACATGCTAGTCTCTACGCATTAACATTGTCCCTGAATGTTAATACTCGACTAGGAATGATTAAGAGTAGTGTTCTCTATATCATCTCATTATCGATTCAACCAATCGATTGATATAGATAAGAACCTACTACTCAAGGACATTATTATATTTAGTTATTTGACACCAATACAAGTAAATATAATAACCATGCCTTTATAAATAGGAATATGATACAATAAAGTCCATACAACAATCATCACATGATTGGCTCTAGGGCTTTCACTAACAATCTCCCACTAGCACTAGTGCCAATCACCGTAGTATCTAATACCCAATGACCTAGTGTGACCATCATTCTTTTCTTGTGCCAAAGCCTTGGTCAAGGGATCTGCGATATTAGCCTTTGTGGGTACTCTGCAAATATTCACATCTCCTCTATCGATAATCTCTCGAATGAGATGGAAGCACCGATATATTCGGCCTCTGTTGTAGAATCAACAACTGTGTCCTGCCTGGAACTATTCCAGCTCACAGCGCCACTATTAAAGCAAAACACGAACCCTGACTGCGATCTATAATCATCCTGGTCAGTTTGGAAGCTGGCATCGCTGTAACCCTTTACAGCTAGCTCCTCATCGCCTCCAAATATCAAGAAATATTCTTTAGTCCTTCTCAAGTACTTAAGAATATTCTTGACTGCTATCCAGTGATGCTCACCTGGATCTGTCTGGTATCTACTCGTCATGCTCAAAGCATACGAGACATCAGGACGAGTACACAGCATGGCGTACATGATAGATCCTATAGCAGATGCGTAAGGGATCTTATCCATGCGGTCTCTCTCCTCTCTAGAAGAGAGACTTTGAGTCTTCGAAAGACTCACACCATGTGACATCGGAAGAAGTCCTTTCTTGGAATTCTGCATGGCAAACCGAAGTAATACCGTGTCAATGTATGTACTCTGACTTAGGCCAAGCAATCTCTTAGATCTATCTCTATAGATCTTGATGCCTAGAATACAGGCTGCTTCACCTAAGTCCTACATTGAGAAGCACGTCCCGAGCCAAGTCTTCACAGACTGTAGCGAAGGGATGTCATTCCCAATGAGCAGTATGTCATCCACATACAATACAAGGAAGACAACTGTGTTCCCATTAACCCTCTTGTAGACACAGGGTTCATCTTCATTCTTGATGAAACCAAACTGTTTGATCGCATCATCGAATCGAAGATTCCAGCTCCGAGAAGCTTGCTTTAGCCCATAAATGGACCTTTGCAGCTTGCATACCTTCCCAGTATGCTGTGGATCTACAAAACCCTCAGGTTGTGTCATGTACACATCCTCGAGTAAGTTTCCATTCAGAAACGCGGTTTTGACATCCATCTGCTAGATCTCATAATCGTGGTATGTTGCAATAGCAAGCAAGATCCGAATGGACTTAAACATCGCCACTGGAGAAAAGGTTTCATCATAGTCAATACCATGAATTTGCTTGAAACCTTTAGCCACCAATCGGCCCTTATAGGTATGCGCAAGTCCATCCATGTCAGTCTTTCTCCTAAAGACCCACTTACACCCGATGGGTTTGACCCCTTCAGGTGGATCAACCAAAGTCCAAACTTAGTTAGTGTACATGGATTCCATCTCGGATCTCATGGCGTCTAGCCATTTCTTAGAATCTGGGCTCATCACAGCTTCCTGATAGGAGGTAGGCTCATTCTCAATGAGCATAACGTCATCATGGTCAGACAAGAGAAATGAGTATCTCTCAGGCTGACGACGTACCCTATCAGACCTGCGAAGAGGTAGGTCTACTTGAACAGGTGGTTGTTCCACAACTCTTTGTGCAACAACCTCATCACTCACAACACTTTGTGGTTCCTGTTAAACCTCCATCAAGGCCTCAGTGCTATGGTCCTTATCTTGAATTTCTTCAAGATCGAAGGTACTCCCACTAGTTTTTCTAGAAACAAAATCCCTTTCTAGAAAAACCCCAGTCTTTGCCACAAACACTTTGTGCTGACTGGGAATGTAGAAGTAATATCCCTTAGTATCCTTGGGATATCCAACAAAATAGCACCTATCGGATTGGGTCGGTTTATGCGAGACTTGGCGTCAACGTAAGCCTCACAACCCCAAATCCTCATAAAAGACATCTTGGGATTTTTCCTGTCCATATCGTATATGGTGTCTTTACCACACCTTGGATGGTACACGGTTAAGGGTAAAGGCGTGTCCGAGCATATCCCCAAAAGGATATAGGAAGATCTGTGTGACTCATCATAGATCGTACCATATCCAATAGGGTACGATTCCTCCTTTCGGATACACCATTCCACTGTGGTGTTCCAGGAGGAGTGAGTTGGGATAGAATCCCACACTCAGCTAGATAGTCACGAAACTCATGGCTAAGGTATTAAACACCTCGATCTGATCGAAGTATCTTAATACTCTTGCCAAGCTGGTTTTGTACTTCATTCTTGAATTCTTTGAACTTTTCAAAGGATTCAGATTTATGTGTCATAAGATACACATAACCATATCTACTGAAGTCATCAGTAAATGTAATGAAGTACCTATAACCACCTCTAGCAGCAACATTGAAAGGACCACATACATCACTATGTATAAGTCCTAACAAATCTGTTGCTCTTTCGCTATGTCCACTAAAGGGAGTCTTGGTCATCTTGCCTAAAAGGCAAGACTCGCATGTCTCATATGATTCAAAATCAAATGAGTCTAGCAGCCCATCCTTATGGAGCTGAGATAAGCGACTCTCATTTATGTGACCTAAGCGACAATGCCAGAGATAGGTTTGGTTCAACTCATTTGACTTGAACCTCTTGGTACTTATGTTATAGATAGGGCTCTCTAAGTCTAGAAAGTAGAGTCCGTTCATTAGAGGTGCACTACAATAGAACATATTGTTGGTGCAGGGGCACTAGATAATCGAACCTGTGTTTTGATTATGGCAAAGACACAAAGTTAAGTTTATATTGTTATCTCACGAGCTAAATCAAGTGTGCAGAAAAGTACTAAAGCTGGAGCTGAAGGCTAGCGACACCCGGAGGAAGCCGTGGTGGTCGGGCGACACTTGAGTGAATTCGGAGGGAGCCGAAGGAATCGAGTGGAAGGCCGGAAGCGAGAGCTACTATCGAGGTAAGCTCGTGTGAGTGAGAGATTGTAAGGTCGATGACCGTGGCGACGGTCGACTAAGACTTCTGTGGAAGGTCTAGGTCGAGATCGGACGGTTAGAAACCGTTGTACTTATCATTTTCCGAGCTAATCTCTTATCGCAGGAAGTGGCGGTGTGATCATTCTTGGACATTAGCGATCGTTATCGTTGATCGATGAGATGCATCGTCGATCGTATCATCGATCGATGAGAGGCATCACGACCGTGATGGCGGCGATTCCTTTGCGCTAGGTCAAAACGGATAACGTTGACGCCGCCAGCGATAAAAATTTGGAAAAATTCATGATCCGTTCCAAAGAAATAGGAGACAAATTCAGAGGCTAAAGTCTATAAAAGGAGGAGGATTCATCTCCAAATCACATCAATTATTCATCCGCCAACGCTTCAACACCGTCATAACGCTGACGCGATACAACCTCGAGATCTTCTTCGTGACAAATTCAAGTAATATTTTTGATATTATATTCTGTGTTTTTTATCTTCATAACGAGGTGAGGTAGGCTTGTTGCCTCATCCTCGTGTATTCGGTTTTTGTAATCGTTGTCTCCTACCTCCAACGAGGAGGAGACGTTTTAGTGCTTTGCCCTCCGTACGCGGTCTAGGACCGATAGGGCCTTGGAGTAGCAACCGCTGGGTTGTGAACCAAGTAAAATAAACGTGTTCATTTATTTTCCGCTGTGCTTACTTTGCGTATTGAACGAACGAAAAAGAAAAGATTTACGATCGCTATTCACCCCCCCCTCTAGCGACGCTTCTCGATCCAACACATATCATTTAAATAAACTGAACAACATTTGTTCTTTATTATAAATGAAAAACCTTTCTTGTCCAAACAAGAAACTGAAATGATGTTCTTAGTTAAGGCAGGCACATAACAACATTCATCTAATTCTAGTACAAGCCCAGAGGGCAGAGATAGATCATAAGTTCCTACAGCAACAGCAGCAACCCTTGCTCCATTGCCTACTCGTAGGTCCACCTCGCCCTTTGTCAATGCCCTGCTATTTCTCAGCCCCTGCACATTGGTACAAATGTGAGATGCACATCCGGTATCTAATACCCATGATGAAGAAATAGATAGATTGACTTCTATAACATTTATACCTGAAGTAGAAGTCTCACTTCTCTTCTTCTTAAGATCTTCCAGGTATGCCTTGCAGTTACGCTTCCAGTGTCCTGCTTCCTTGCAGTGGAAGCAAGCCCCTTCCTTGGCTACCCCTCCTTTGGGTTTAAGTTATTTGCCTTTGCCCTTGGCTTGGGACTTTCCCTTACCTTTAGGCTTGCCCTTGCCTTTCTTCTTTTGTACCATCAAAATGGTGTCAGATTTTCCCTTCTTAAGGTTAAGCTCAGCAGTTCTCAACATGCTGAGCATTTCAGGCAGTGACTTATCAATTTCATTCATGTTATAATTCATGACAAATTGATTGAAGGCTTGTGGAAAAGATTGCAAAATCAGGTCAGTGGCTAGCTCTTGGCCAAGTGGGAATCCCAGCCTTTGTAGGTTTTCTACGTACCCAATCATCTTGAGTACATATGTACCTACGAGAGTCCCTTCTTGCATTTTGGACCCAAATAATGCCTTAGAGACTTCATATCTCTCATGCCTAGCTTGTCCTTGATATAGTTGACGAAGATGTCCAACCATATCATAAGCATTCATGAACTCATGTTGCTTCTGAAGCTCAGAGTTCATGGTCGCGAGCATTAGACATGACACATCTAATGCATCATCTTGATGCTTCTTGTAAGCATCTTTGTCTTTCGCGATGAGGCACTGGCGGAGGTGCCTCCTAATGGGCTGCCCAGACATACAACTTCCTTTCTTGGTGAGAACAATTCTCGTGTTCTGCATCACCCAGGAAATTCGCTCCATTGAGCTTGTCCTTCTCAAGGACAGAACGCAGAGAGAGAGTGTTCGTGTTTGTCGACATAGTTATCTACAACATACAATGCAGAGAATTAATATTATATTCCTTTTATCATTTAATTAGGCCTTTAATCAAATGATGCTCCCACTGAATTATAGGAATTTTTGTAGAATCGAGTTATGGATGTGGTCAAACCACATTACTAGATTCATACAAACTAGCTATAATTCTTGCGGGACAAGATCCACATCATACTAAGCCTTGAGTTAGCTTTGGCTAAATCGCCCAAGACTTAGTACGATCGGTGGGTAACACATTACCGATTACATCTCTATGCAACTCTTGTTTATAGGATTAAGACCCACATTTACAAAAGACCTTGAGTTAGCTTTGGCTAAATCGCCCAAGATTTAGTGTAAATGCGATCTTAACCTATCTTTCCAACGATTGGAATATGCCTATAGTTCTACTCGATCCAATTGAGTTAACTAGTTTTGCTCAATCTAATTGAGCTGACTCTAACCCGAGTCGTGATAGGCGGGACCAAGATTGTCCCTCCGCACCCTACCAAGATAATATGTGTTGCTCTGCTTTGGCAGATTCAACAACGACAAATGATCGAGGTAGTGATGGGTATCAAGGCTCGGTAGGCATTTTCGAGTTGATTCGATTATGATCTAATCTAATCGTAATGTGTATCTTATACGCATTTAGGCCTTTATTATCCTATATTAGCATGCATCATATACATACATTAATTATTCTAGCATGCATCATATACATACAAGAAAATTAACCTAGCATGCATTATATACATACAAACATTTTTCTACTAGCATGCATCACATACATACAAGCAAAAAAAAATAAATTAATTATATATATATATATATATCAACATATATATATATAATTAAATGTGATATAGTCATGGTCCTACTACGATCTTCTCAAGCCAATGAGAAGATCGGACGGTCTACCTAAGGCTAGCGGCTTCTCCAAGCGCTTCCTTTGACCGCCATGTGTCGTCGTCACCCTTCTCGTAAGCTCGTCTCCAAGTGGACTTTCCACCGCTCCATTTTTGTACATTACAAATACGAAACTCGAGTTACATTCGAGTCTAAAACTATTTACAACTAGAATATTAAAAGAAGAGGTGCGACGTGCAGGTCGCAAACACTTTACAACACGCACAACCACAAAACGGCACACAGGCCGTATTATGAATTACAACACACATAATCCAATCCAATTGGGTTATTGGAACATGAAAATCACAGAATTATACATAATTCTAAATTATGTATTTTTACAGAAAATTTCTATAATTTTTCCTAATTTATTTTGAATTTATGAGTCACCCCTCCGAAACGGTCCCGCTAAGCGGTTTCCGGGCGTGATCGCGGGACATGGCCCCTTTCGGGGATAGGGGCAGCGCCCCTACTCGCAAAATAAACTTCGCGAGTGTCCCTACAACGATCCTACAACAACTTAAGTCGCTGTCCCAAAAACCTAAAGTGAGAACTCACCGTTTCGGAGAGTTTTTCTCGACGGTTGAAGCCTACAAGTGTCCCAACACTTGTTGCTTCGACTCTTTGAGAAAAATACCCAAAAATTCTATAAAATTAGGAAATTTACAGAAACATATAAATCTATAATTTTTATATCTAATACAAAAATTACAAAAATGAAACACATACATGCTTCGCACGTGGCTCTGATACCACTGTTGGACTTTCCGAGCCACAAAAACCGCTTTTTGCATTGCGGAAACCCCGAAAGTCCGGCCACGGATCCGTGCGAAGATGTATTAAAACTAAAACATGTATGTGTTTGTATAAAACCTTGATCTACCTTAGATCTATATGATAAGGACGTTACCCTCGATGCGACGCCCTTCGCAAATCCCGCTCGTCCAAAAGGTTCGCCGGAACTCGAGAATGTCAAGTGTACACTCCTCTACAAGTATCCACACGAACAAATGGTGGAGAAAAACACCTTAGAGTGTGCTAGCACCCCTTGGACGTTCATGGCTAGATGAGGAAGAGAGAGCTTGAGGGAAGAGATGAGGAAGAAGATGAAGTTACACACTTAACTTCACATCATCCATAACCCACTATAAGGGGGTTACATGCATGCATGTAACTCCAAGAGCCAATGGCTCTTGGTCTCCCTCATGAGGTGGCACCCCATGATGTGTCCATGATGATGTGGAACATCATCATTGGCCGGCCATGCCAAGTCATCATCATGACATGGCATTTGGTCAAGTCAAACTTGACCTTTCATCTTCCCTCTCAAGTCAAGTCAAACTTGACCTCTTATCTCCCATGGTTGATCAAATCCAACCATTTGATTCAAGTCAATTTAATTTAATGAATCTCTATTCATTTAATTTAAATTGATTTGATGAATCAAATCTAAATTAAACTCATTCAACACTTGAATCAACTTGAGTCTAACTCAATTAGTCTAATTTGGATTACTCTTAATCCAATTTGGTTCATCCCATGAACCTAATCCTCATGGCTAATTGCCCTTATGTGTGTGACCCTATAGGTTCTTGTAACGTTGGCAATGTCCCTAAACCGATTTAGGAACATAAGCAATTAGCGGTATCTAGCAACACATCATTGCTACCCAAGTTACAAGAATATTGAGCTCCAAGTAGACTCACACTATGTGAAAATGTCCCTCTATCCTTGACATCTAGATTGACCAATCGAGGCATAGACCGTGCCATCCTCGGTACAATCTAAATCTTGATCTCCAAGTAGACTCACTCTAATCAAATGAGCTCAATATCTCATATTGACTCATTTGGGCATGGCCATGCACTTCGTGGTCTCACTCTATCAAGAATATCGATGTCACTCCCGTCATATAGGAGGGATAGATCCCATCTACATCACTCACATCCCTCCGCATAATTTGTTACATACCCAGTAATCGCCTTTATAGTCCACCCATTTACGGGTGACGTTTGACGAAGCCAAAGTATGCAACTCATTATGTAGGGAACCATGGTGACTTCAGGTCTAAGGACTAATAGTCATACTAATAGCCACATGAGAAAGTATATGACACTCATATAACGATCCATGATACTTTCTCATGGCGGGTCATTCAGTATACATTCTCCAATGCATACCCATGTGTCAACTTGATATCTCATATCCATGACTTGTGAGATCAAGTCATCTTGTTGACCTACATGCTAGTCTCTACGCATTAACATTGTCCCTGAATGTTAATACTCGACTAGGAATGATTAAGAGTAGTGTTCTCTATATCATCTCATTATCGATTCAACCAATCGATTGATATAGATAAGAACCTACTACTCAAGGACATTATTATATTTAGTTATTTGGCACCAATACAAGTAAATATAATAACCATGCCTTTATAAATAGGAATATGATACAATAAAGTCCATACAACAATCATCACATGATTGGCTCTAGGGCTTTCACTAACACTCCAGCTATATCAATCTTCTGCATACTCGATTCAGCTCGTGAGATAACGACATGAGCTTAACTTTGTATCGTTTTCTATAATCAAAACTCAGGTTTGACTTAGGTGCCTACTGCACCAACAGGATTGAGACTATGGAGCATACTTTCCTTTACATGGTTTGCTCCGAGTGGGAGAAGGCAGAGTTGGTGGCCTTCCATTTGCGAGGTGAGGCCGAGGTCTAGTGGGACACGCAGTGCTCGATCATCGGCGAGCAGCAGATTACCTGGGTGAGATTCAGGGAGGCCTTTAAGAGTCAGTACTTCCCACGGTCATATCAGATGATGCACCTTCAAAATTTTCTAAGTCTTCGATAGAATAATCGCACGATGATGGAGTACAATGCAGAATTTAATCGATTAGTCAGATTTTGTCCAGAGTTAGTCGCTGAGGACAGGTCACGCATGCTTCAATTTGTTCAAGGACTAGATGGGCATCTTCAAGTTAAGATGGCAGGCTTTGGCAGTTCTTTTTACCGAGAGGCATTGGATAGAGCTCTGTTGATTGAGTCAGCTCAACAGAGAGCTGATTCTATCAGGAAGAGGAAACAGATAGAACGAACCACAGGATAGACCCTGCAGCCTACGCATCATCGATGAGCAAAGTGGTCACATCAATCGGGTCGAGTAACTCGGGGCATCTAGCCGGCCTCGTAAATCAGATCTTATCTTCACCGACCTCCTGCCTTCTCAGCAGAACCGGAAGCCACCCACTAGTGACACTTACTGTACTCGTTGTGGGTCCAGAGAGCATACCATCTTAGCCTGCACCCTAGGACAGTCAGTTTGCTATTATTGCAAACTACCTGGACACTTGAGTAGAGATTGTTCGTTGAAGGCTCAGCATGTGGCTTTCGGGGTTTCTATCTAGGGAGGACAGTTTCGTCAGTCCAGGACTCAGAGAGGGGGGCAAACAACTAAATCTTCACAATGGCAGTAGAGGACAACTCCCCCTACAGTAGTTGCATATGGCATGCACGGACAGGAGTACTCCAGTGCCCATATGATGTCACAGAGTTCTGTTTTAGGACCTCAAGATCGATGATGCAAATCACCATCGGTATGATCGCACCTCATTGATCGATTCAAGACTAAATTTGCGGACCCACCACTAGTTCAGACTGCCAACCTAATCGCGATTAGTCGCACTTCAGATCAACCTCAGATCCAGACACAACCATCGCTGGCAGTGCTATCACCTCCACCTCCACCGGAGATTGGGCGAATTCATGCGGTTACTAGAGAGGATGCGTAGTGAGCCAACGAATCCGTTTTCCGTGGTACGATTTTACTTTATGCATTTTCAGCTATTATGCTAATTGATACTGGCAGTTCGTATTCATTTATTTCTTGAGCATTTATGAGGGAGATTGATAGACTACCTACTATTAGATCACAACAACTAACTGTCTCCATACCGTCCGGTGATACGTTGGATGTTACCCAGGAGGTCTGAGGTTTTTCATTAGATTTCGGTAACATTATACTTACTATATATTTATTGGTACTGGAAATGGTCGAGTTCGACATTATCCTTGACATGGATTGGCTGTCAACATATCATGCCACAGTTGATTGCCAGACGAGGGTGGTTACATTTCGACCTCCGAACAAACCCTCGTGGGATTTCACTAGCATCCGGAACGATGACATATCGACCATTTCTGCGATTCAGGCTCAAAAGCTTCTATTACACGGTTGCCAGGGTTTTCTATTATCATTGATCAATGTAGAAAACAGTGGTGACTCTCAGATCTCGGACATTCCTATTGTCCGAGAATATTCGGATGTCTTTCTAGAGGAGTTACCGGGCCTGCCTCCCAGAAGGCAAGTGGAGTTCACAATAGAGTTAATTTCGGGGACGTCGCCAGCATCGAAAGTTCCTTATCGTATGACCCTGAGAGAGTTGGACGAGTTAAAGGTCCAGCTCCAGGAGCTTTTGGATAGAGGTTTTATTTGCCCTAGCATATCTCCCTGGGGTTCTCCGGTTCTCTTCGTAAAGAAGAAAGACGGTTCGATGAGATTATGCATCGACTACAGGCAATTGAACGCCGTCACTATCAAGAATAAATATCCCCTGCCATGTATTAAGGACTTGTTTGATCAGCTCAGAGGTACATAAGTGTATTCTAAGTTTGATCTGCGGTTCGGATATCATCAACTAAGGGTTAGAGACTCGGACATTCAGAAGATAGCATTCCGTACTAGATATGGACACTATGAGTTTTTGGTAATGCCATTTGGGCTTACCAATGCTCCGACAATATTCATGGATTTGATGAATAGTGAATTTATGGATTTCCTAGATCGGTTCGTCATTGTCTTTATTGATGACATTCTGGTCTATTCTCGTTCCGAAGAGGAACACGCGTAGCATCTTCGCCTTGTTTTGGATAGGCTCCGACAGAAGTGACTATATGTGAAGTTCAGTAAGTGTGTATTCTGGTTACCCTCAGTCGATTTTCTGGGACATGTGGTTTCTAGTAGAGGCATTTCAGTTGACCCCCAGAAGATCGAGGTCATTACTGGGCTGGGAGCAAACAAATCACCATGAGGTTCACAGTTTCTTAGGCTTGACCGATTTTTACAGACGGTTCATTGAGGGTTTCTCGAGCATTGCTATGCCGTTGACACACCCTACCAGGAAGGGCGTGAAGTTCACGTGGTCAGAGGTGTGTGAGGCCAGCTTCCAGGAGTTGAAGAAGAGACTGGTGTCAACACCAATTTTGGTATTGCCATCAGGGGACGACGGTTTCATCCTTTATACCGATGCGTCTCTCCAGGGTTTAGGCGCAGTACTGATGCAACATGGAAGGGTGGTCTCTTGTGCTTCTCGCCAGTTGAAGGAGCATGAGAAATACTACCCAGTACATGATCTAGAGTTAGCTGCTATTGTCTTTGCCGTGAAGATTTGGAGGCATCATTTGTATGGTTTTACATTTGAGATTCTTACTGATCATAAGAGTCTCAAATATCTATTTACACAGAATGAACTCAATCTTCGATAGAGGAGATGGATGGAGTTCCTGAAGGATTATGACTATACCATTAGCTACCACCCAGGGAAAGCCAATGTGGTTGTTGATGCACTTAGCCGGAAGTCCCGAGGGACTTTAGCTTGCCACCGAGTTTTAGTCACGGATTTGATTCAGAGTTTCTCTGAGTTGGGCCTTGAGGAGTAGGGACCGACAGAGCAGGGCATTCTTGTTACCATGGTTGCTCAGTCATTTATCGGGATGAGAGTCCGAGAGGCTCAGGCCAGTGATCAGCACTTACAGTTCATTAGCAGCCAGATAACCTTTGGACATCAGACTAAGTTCACTCAAGATGATGAAGGTATTATTTATTTCTGGGGCAGATTATGCGTACCTCAGTCTCACCCAGTCATGGAGGAGTTACTTCAGGAGGCTCATCGCTCTAGATTTGTGATCCACCCAGGTTGAACCCGCATGTATCGAGATTTAAGACGTTTGTATTGGTGGAACGACATGAAGAAAGACATCGTAGATTTTGTAGCTAGATGTCTAGTTTGTCAACAGGTGAAGGCTAAGCACCAGAGACCAACCGGACTACTTCAGAGGATTCCTATTCTCGAGTGGAAGTGGGATCACATTACCATGGATTTTGTGGTAGGTTTGCCTAGGACGTCAAGGCCATGATGCGATTTGGGTAGTCGTTGACCGACTAACCAAATCCGTGCACTTCTTAGCGATTCGGAAGACCAACTCTTTGGATCATTTGGCAGAGTTATATTGTCGGGAGATCATCAGATTGCATGGTGTTCCTTTGAGCATTATATCAGATAGAGATCCTCGGTTCATGTCCCGGTTCTGACAGAGTCTGCAGCAGGCCTTAGGCATGCAGCTTTGTTTTAGTACAGCATTCCATCTGCAGATAGATGGACAGTCTGAGCGGACCATTCAGACACTAGAGGACTTGCTGAGGTCTTGTGTTATGGATTTTGGGGGCAACTGGGAGGACCACTTGCCGTTAGTGAAATTCACTTACAATAACAGCTATCATTCGACTATCCAAATGGCCCCGTTTGAAGCATTGTATGGTAGACAATGTCGTACACCCACCCTCTAGGAGGAGGTTGGGGAGGCCCAGTTGCTAGGACCCCATAGAGCTCAGCATGAGGCAGAGTTGGTCCGTACTATCAGACGTAGGATGGCAGAGGCGTAGGATTGTTAGAAGAGTTATGCAGATCGGAGATGGAGACCTCTGGAGTTCTCTATTAGTGATCATGTATTCCTGCGAGTCTCACCCATGAAAGGGGTGAATAGATTTGGCCTCCGTGGTAAGCTAGCTCCTAGGTACATTGGTCCGTTTGAGATTTTGGAGAGGATCGGAGCAGTCACTTACCACCTAGAGCTACCACCATCTTTGACAGGTATTCATGATGTGTTTCATGTGTCCATGCTGAGGAAGTATGTGTCAGACTCTACACATATTCTGTTAGATGTGTCAGGTTTCATTCAACCTGATGCTACTTATGCAGAGGTTCCGGTATGCATTCTAGATCACAAGGAATGACAGTTGTGGAACAAGATTGTGTGACTTGTCAAGATCGGGTGGAGTCACCACACCGATAAGGAGGTTACTTGGGAGCTTGAGGAAAAGATCAAAGCTCAATACCCCCATCTGTTTACTTAAGGTGCGTGAGATATATATTTTCAGTACTTGTGGTATCTCTTATTCATTATGCATTTGAGTGGGAATTTAGGGATAAAATTTTTATTAGTGGGGAGAATATTAAATACAGAAAAAATTAAAATATAAAATTTAATGGTCAAAATTTAGGAAAAATAAAGTTGGGAATTATTTCGAGATTTTTAGAGAATTTTAAGAATTTTTCAAGAATTTTTCTGGAATTAAACGGAGCTTGTACGAGATAATTACGGGGATATAAAAAACAGGCTTTTAAAAAGCCTATTTAGATGAGTTTATAGGATTAATTAACCTAGGTTATAAATCTAGGTTTTTCTATTTCCTAATTCCCCGATTTCCTTCTAACACGTCGCACGATTTCTTCTTCCCCTTCCTCATCGCCGTCGTCTCTCTCGCTCGACCCCTCTTTCTCCGCGTGCTGCACTCCTCCCCTCTCCTCGCGTGTCACCATTGCTGCCCTTCCCTGTGCCCAGGCCGTCGCGAGTTGCGCCCTCTCTGTCGCTGCTCCCCCGAGTCGCACGCGCCGACGACCAATCCGCAGCCACAGGACACCCGCCAGCCTTGCCAACGTCGCCGACCTTGCATCCGACCTCTGGCACCTCTGCTACACCCAGGCAGGCGACGTGACAAAGGGGACCAGCACCGTGCATGTCGCCGTCTCACACCACCGCACCGTCACCTCCTCCGTTGGGGGCTGTGATCTCTGTCGGTGGTCGCCGGAGCAAGTGAACTAGGGCAGTAAGATTTTTGACTTAGCTCTTATTGCTAGTATAAGCTTTGATTCGTTGTGTTTTCTTTCTGTCCATTTTGTTTCTGTGGGTCGATTGCTATCGTGAGGAATTGGGGGTGTCGTGCGACTGGTGTTGGAGGTTTGGTCGTGCAAGGTTGGCTATGAACAAGTGTTGAGTAGGCTGTGAAGGAGTTGTAACGAAGACTTGGTTGAGGTGTGTGGTTCATCTAGGGTTCGGTTAGATTCCCTATATCTTCTGTGGATCATTGTGAGTGTTGTGGTTGGCTGCGAATGAGCTGTGAAAGGTCGTGAAGGTGAGCTGGGAAGGAGCTATGATAGGCTGTGTTGGCTATGAGTGAGAGGAGAGGACTTGTTAGGGATGTTCCGGTGAATAGAACAGGCTATGCGATTTTGTTTGGATATGGTACACATGATAATAGGGGTTGTAAAATCATATTCGATTAATTGGATAAAACGACAGTTATATTAGGTAGGATGTGACCGGGATTTTATTAAGAATTTGGGTTAATTGTTTTATGTTCGAAATCGGCTTAGGATTCGATTTGAAGGTGGATCATATCTTAGTGCTTAACAATAGTTATGTTGTATGTAGGACGTGGACACGAGACAAGTCCGCGGGCGTGAAGATTTCACTATTACGAGCATTATAGCAGGCGGGTATTTTGACTTATCTTTTAGATATTATCATGTTGATATGCCTAGTTGGTTATAGCTTGCATTAATTTTTATGTCTTATCTTCCCTTGTATGTCACTGTGTCATACATGATACATGCATTTCTATCTTAGTCGATATTGTCATGATACCTGCCATGTGTACTTATTTTCGGAGTTGTGACATGCACTTGATTAGCTTTTAGATATACCTTCCCTGTATACCTAGGTCATTGATATATACTCTTTTTTTTTGTGCATATTATTTGGAGACGTATTTTGGTTGGTGTTACATGCTTTAGTGTCATGCATCATTTTGCATGATTGCATGCTGGCTGGTCAGGGTTCCTTTGTAGTTGAGCCCATAGCCAGTTACATGATCTGCACACACAACCACTCATGGTTTAGTGGTACATTAGGAGGGTGTGTGCAGTAGCTCTATCAGGCTCCGCTGGTCCGCTCATGGGTAGCGGTGAGGCAGCGTGGTAGCGGGCTGGGATCCCTCCTCTAGTCTACGACACCGGGAGATGAGAACTTTGCTCCCCCACTCTGTTTAGGGTAGGAGGATAGGTGTACTCCGACAGCATCCTGTCCACTTGGTCACTCAGGAGCAGTGATGGCAGAGTGCACAGTTGTCATAGCCCTACCCACTCGGCTTCACCATCACGTGTGAGGCGGCTGACTGGCGTCAGGGGTGAGCAGGTCATTTGCATCGCATGCATATTGCATGTATGACATTTGTATTGTGTTTGCTGCATTTTGGTTGCTGCCTTGGTTGTTGCATATGATTGACATGCATACAGGATACATTATGTATTTGGTCTGACGACCTTATTTATGCTAGTATGACTCATACTCCTATGTCTGGATAGGAGATTCAGGTATGTACAGTCTTTCCGCATCTTTTCCTTACATTTTTTCTATTATTGATCAGGAGACTGTACTGACATGATTATTATTGTTAGATATATCTTACTATGCATGTCGACTTGATACCCGCTGAGTTCGTTGAACTTACCCCGTTGCTTTATATCTATTTCATGTTGACACTGTCAAGAGAGTCCAGCTACCAATCCCCCTCATAGTAGTGGTTTTGTTTTGTTCTTGGGTCTTATGGTTTTTGGTTTATTTACTAGAAGACATGTATAGGACTTATGTTTTGGTTATGTACTCATAGATGTTTTGGTCGTACTTGGTATGTCCTTATAGATTTTTATTCGATTCATTTTGGTGGTGTATTCCTGCTCAGATGGCAGAAGAAGTAAGTCTAGATATTGTAGACTTTTGTTATTTACTTTGGTTGTTGGCCTGAGGCCTATATATGATCTGTATGTGTGGTTTTTGTTCCGTTCATATTGACCGAGGTATAGTGGGTCGTGTGTGCCTTGTATACAAGATTCGTATTGTCACCCGTATAAGGGAGATGCTGCCAGATTTTCGTCTGGCGGGGACTCCCCCGGGGCGTGACACATAAAGTAAAAATGAATGATAAGGGCGTATCATAGCGATGTCTCTAGTGGTGAGTAACAGAATGTAGTTCACTATGACTCGGTACAGGGCATAGTCCTGTACTCTGAGTCTAGTAGAACTAAAGATACTCATAGACTGTCACGCCCCGGGGCCCATTCGCCATCCAAATGACGGAGGAGCCCCTTAGCGACAATTATTCCGATATACATCGCTGGAACCAAATCAGATAAAAACTTTGAAATAATATAGAAATATAAGTATTTTATGAACCGCATGCATGCACGGCTAAAATATAAATCAATTAAAAGTAAATTAGTTTTATGACATCAAATCAAACTGCGACCAAAATCTAAAGTGCATAAACAAAATGCAATAACAAAAAGTAAATAAAACGGCATCTCGATGATGCAGTGGGACCAGCACGGCAAGGGACTCTCTGAGCGATGCGAAGGTAAGCCAACTGGACATGTCCTCTACTAGCTAACCTGGAGGATAAAAGAAGAGGGGGTGAGTACAACCACTCAGTGGGTGGATAAAAAATAGTGCATAATCATAATGGATATAATGGACATAATGGAAGTCAAAGGAAACAAACTAGAGTAACCCAAACCTCAAGAGTACCAATATCAGTCTGCAACTAACCTGATCAACAATATAACAAATACACCTGCAACATATACAACCAACTGCAATCTACAAGCAATACATACCAAGATACTGCGACAAAGCCTCGTGGCTCTCGAGGTAATACAAAGATACTATCTACAAGAACCACATGCTACCACGATGGGACTCGTGGGCGTATAAGCAATAAAAGACTCCATGTTCTGCGGCAACGACATGCTACCACGACTGTCTCGTCGCATGTATATATAGCTATCTAGCTATGGACTGCACGCAACCACATGCTACCACGACCTGGTCTCGTGGGCAGTCAAGATGTAAGGTAGCTATCTAGCTACATACGATACACAAATCCAACTATCACTAACTTCGAACGAGTAGTCCAAGAGTATAACTCCGCGGCAGATCCTCTCAACCACGAATGGGAGACATAAGCGACCACAGGTATACAAAGCAACCATAGTTCAAAAGTAGAGAACCTCTACTGCAGACCCTCTCAACCACGAATGGGAGACATAGCTAGCAGCCGAGATAGAAGAAAAGTTATAAATCCTCTACTGCAGACCCTCTCAACCATGAATGGGAGACATAGCTGGCAGTCGAGACAGGAGAAAAGTTATATATCCTCTACTGCAGACCCTCTCAACCACGAATGGGAGACATAGCTGGCAGTCGAGACAGGGAAAAAGCTATATATCCTCTAACAATTAATCTTATCTTAATTATACTATTTCACTAGTTCATTCATGATACCAATCCAACAAAATAATAGATAAGCATCTTCCAGCACTATCTACCTATTTATATCTCAGCACTAAATAGGCACCTACAACAGTAATATCAATCAATAACTACATGTTAATGATGAGCAAACAACCTAGAATCCAAGGGTTCAGCGAATATAGTATCAAAGTAATTTTAGCAATAACATCAGTAAACCAAATAACCAATAAAACCATGCACTAAATTCTAAAGATGTAAAAGATCCACCCACCTGATTTGTAGAACATGTTGATTGTCTTCACATCGACAGTTTATCTCAAATCAGAATCCGTTGTACCATGATGAAATAACTCTCTTGCAAATGGTAATATACCCAATATAACATCAACACCGGAATTATCAAACAATGACAGCCTTCTTCCAATTTCTCATCGTTTGTGGTGCATGATGAGTTGGAAGACGTGGTTGCTTGAGACAATTTCATTTGAATCGAATCAAGTAGTGATGGATTCTTTCTCAAGCAAAGACCAAGTGGACTAAGTTCATTAAGCTGGCTATTCTGGGTTGGAGGCATACTACCCGTTCCCCACTTGGTTCGCTTGATGAGCGACTCATGCTCATCCTCGAATTAGTCCTGGACCTCTGTTTTCATAGGACCCGATGCGTTCACGACCAAAGGCCTCTTTACCAGCAGCTCGGACTCCCGCCGTAGCTTGCCGTAATCCGCCAATCGAACCATAAGCCACCACAGTCAACGACCCCGAAAGCCCTAGAACAACGGATCCACGCAACTCCAAAATCGTCCCTACACAACATCGTCCAATCCAGATCCAGACAACGCCGAAAAACTGGAAATAAAACTCAAGCGGAGTGAATATGGTGAGAGTTTGATTTGGCGAGGAAGACGGAACAGAAGAAGGCACTGCGGCGGAGGTAGCAGCTCGCGGCGGCGGCAGGGCAAGCTCGAGCAACGGCGCGGTGTGTCGCTGGATCGCTTGCTTGGCGAGGGCGGAGTTAGGGCGACGGCACGCTGGTGGTCGAGAAGAGACCGACGCGAAGAAGAGAGCAAGCGGCGGCGATCCGGGCACGAGCGAAGAGGGAACGGTGGGCCGTCGCCGCAAAAGAGGAGATAACGGGCCCCCAGGGGAAAGGAAAAATCTAAGGCTTATTTATAACTTAAGGTTTTATTGAATTAATCAACCTTCATTAATTCAATTAAACCAATTCCTTAAAATTGTATCCCAAAATATCTATCTTTAATAAAATAAATAGACTATTCAAATTCTAATAAAATTATCTCGAGCTTTTCTTAATTAAATATCAATAACTAAATCTCCGCTTTTGAAATAATCAACTTTATTATTAGATAAAGTCATTTAGACTTAGTCCAATCTGATAAAAGCTTATCTCAAAATTATCAACTAAAATACAAATAAATCATTAATTTCACTTTAATAAAATAGATAAATAAATTTACTTTATTTATCTCGTAATTAAATTATATTATTATTATATTATATTATTTTAATTTTTTTTTATTTAATTTGTTATATATATGTACCTATATATATATATTTCGATATATTACATAGACGGAGTTCTTTCCTTACCAAAAAGATGCATATGTATCCTATCTAATGTAATATGAGAGTAGGGGTCACCGTACGATAACTCCGTGGATGGAAAACATGCAACAAGGCATGTCGAATGCATAAGTCCTAAATGCTCTCTCAACATGGTGGGGGTAAAACTAAAGTCCTTACCCTGTACTCTAGTCGAATATGAAATGTCATCAATCTTACTAAAGTTATTGAAAAATTCCGCACATATGTCTATGTTAATGGAGTTTTTGCAATAAACTAGTTTTTCTAATCCATAGTGTGCGATGACCTCCATACTAAGTATGCACGCATTACTAAATTATGATCTACTAATGTACCTAGTGGGCATAAGAATGTAAGTGGTGCTCTCAAACCTAAATGTATGCCCCTTAGTGGGAAACCTAATATCTAAGCATGGAGTCGAGGACTCAATCTCAATAGCTCTTCTTTTACCCCTAATTGAATTACAAATATTCAATATTAATTGAAAATATTTGAAACTAAAGTTTTAGAGTTATTACCTTGGCATTTTGGATGATATTAAAGGAATATGACGACCTAAAAGCTCTGGAAGTCTGGAATTAGGGTTTTTGTGGTGGATTGGTGGTTGTTGTGAATGATTTTGGCGTGGCTCGACGGTAGTCTTATAGATAGGATTCAGTCGACCAGAAACATTCTAGTTGCCTGAATTGGAGTCGACTTAACATGTTTCAGTTGACTGTAATAAATTTTACCATTTACTTTTCCACCTAAACTTTATCCACCGGTTCATTTCAATCGACTGAATTGACTTAAGTCGACTGAAGTCGCATTTTACCTTCCCAATACTCGGATGCAACTAAAGCTGATTTAGTCGACTTTTGTTGAGTCGACTGAAAACAATTCAGCCGACTGAATTCGAGTATTTTTAATTTTGGTTGTTTTTTTATGTTTGACTCGATTTACTCATTTTTATTAGGTTAAATTTATTTATTTATTTAATTGTTTTTATTTGATAAAGATAGTTATATTGATTTAGATGATTAAATTTAGTAGATTAACTAGTTTGGTGATTAAGTTTGTTTATTTATATATGTTTGTTTAGTTTAATAAATTAAGTTTAAGTATAGTAAATTAAGTTGAGTTGAATTAAGTTAAGTTTAATTAAGATAAGTTGTTAAGGTAAATTAATTAAGTTTATTAGGTTGAGTTAAGCTAAATTAAGATCTAAATCATCTCACCCAAACTAGGTTTTCAATACACTTATTCGTATGAGTTTTGTGAGATGAGGATTTCTTTTATCTCAATTAAATTTAATGAGCAATTTCAAAGTGTTTAAACTTGTGTTAGATTCAAGCTTGGTTTGAGCTAGTCAAGTAGGTTTTTCCAGTCTTGACTTCCAAGTCGTGGTGAGGCACATGACCTTCTTAGTTATCGAAACAACAACTACTTCCTAGACAAAATCAATAAAGGAATCAAGTACTTGATTCGCTTAAGACTAAGCCTTGGTATACCTAGTTAAAGACTTAGTGAGTTAGCTTTGGTCAATTCCACTCGACTTAGTGCACCAGGTCATGGCGAGGCACATGACCTTCTTGGTTATCAGAGCAACGACCACTTCCTAGACATGCACTTCGAAGAACTTCCCTAACTTACTATCAGTTCACTTGTCTTAGTACTAGATTGTTCAAGTTTACACTGCTTTGTTTCCTATCTAGTTCGTTCTAAATTAAGCAAGTAAAGTAAACTAAAGCATGCAAGTATTTAACTAAACAAGGAAACAAGCAAAGTGTTAGCTCCCCCTAAATGGTAGCTAGATTGAGTTTTGTTCACTAAGTGAACTTGACTCTAAAGAACCGAAAATTGATTTGGTCCAACTTGGTTGACTAAGCTAGACTTAGAAACCCATGCTTGGACTCGATTCTTAGCGTTTAGGCTAAGTAATGACATGTATGATTTAAAGGTAGATTTAGCCTTGTCTCCAAGTCCGGATTTGTTGTACACGGCTCGCTGAGATCCAAGCATCATGTTGAGATACTTGGAACCCGAAGTAAACCTTTCCAAAGATCCGGTTAGATCTTCTACTTGCCTTTTTAGGACTGAGTTCTGTAGGATCGAGTGAACCGAGAGAGGAGGGTGAATCTCGGTATTTTATAATTTTATACTAATTGTATATTATTTATTCTAATTAAAGTACGCAACGGAATATAAAGACAATTATCAACACAGGCAATTTACTTGGTTCACAACCCGGACTGGGTTGCTACTCCAAGGCCTGTAGCTCTGCCGTGAGCTACCTCGATGGGCAATTCACTAAATACCCTCCGACTCGAGAACTCTCGACTTTGGAGGGTTTCACTTTTTACAGATAATGAAGAGGGGTAACACACTACCCACTCTTCTTAAAATTAAGTACAGAAGCGAAATAAAAAAATGAAGTACAAGGTTTATACCGACACTAAAAGGTTGTAGAGGTAGTTGCAGTGTGTCATAATGTCGCCTTGTTGTGGAATAAGAATTTAGTGGACGAGCAAGTATTTCGGCAGCACTTCGACGTTGATTGAATGTTGATCCCGAGTTCTGGTCGAGCATGACTTTTATAAACTTTTTCCAGTCAACTAGAATGCCTTCCAGTCGACTCCACATCAGCCCGTCGATATGGTATTCGTGGTCTTCCAGTCTACTGAATCCCCTTAAGTCGACTCCATGTCACTCGTCTCCGCATCGGGAAATTTCTCTCTTCAGTCGAGTGAAATGCTTCAGTCGACTCAATCCCTTTCCATCTGCATCGCACGATCTTTGATCGATCACCAGCTGATCCTGCCTAATAGGTATCAAGTCGACTAATACATCTCCAGTCGACTGGACTTTAGTCGACTTGAGTCCATTCAGTCGACTGATTCCTGCAAAATAGGATTAGCACAAAATAAATAATATACAATGTAATAGCAATAGTAATACTGCTAAATCTCGACTACTAAGTCCCACGCGGACTTTTTCGTCGGATCGACGCCTAGCGTTGTCCCCTTACAGAGGACTCGACCTCACCTCTTCACTCGAGGCTTACCTACCAGTTACCTGCCGGACTTACCATCCTTGACATCCGATTTGACCCACCAGGCCTTCCACCAACTGTCCGGTTTGCCTGACCCAGCTGGACTTTTTACCGATTGTCCGATCTCCTAACCCAATCGGTCTTCATGCCAAATGTCCGGTCCACGCGACCCATCTGGACTTCATGCCTGGTGTCCGGTCCTTTTGATCTGTCAAGATATGTGCCTAGTATCTGGTCAACACGACCTACTAGGATTTCCTGTTATGCCTGCACACTTAACACTTATATTAGATCACACGTGAATCCTAACTCTTAACTGTGGGGCATACATCAAAACTAAGGAGTGATGCTCACTACATCAACAATTTCCACCTTTTTGATGTATGACAACACATCAGTTAAAGTTAGGAGAATCAAATATCAATCTCCATATTTTGACATGTATAAGAAACGAATTTTATAACTTTTGTCATGCATAAATTTAACCATCTATGAAATGCATTTATCCTTATCAAATTTTTACATCCTTTAAATCTATAATTTTATATCTCTTCTCTATTATGTCTCTTCTCTCCCCCTTTGGCATACATCAAAATAAAGGTTAAGTTAAGATACGAACATAATGTATTGTAGAGTTATTATTATATTTTATCAAGAACCATTATCAAAATTCCCCTTGAACAATTCAATAATTTCAAAAATTTTCAATTTTTCAAAAAGTCCCCCAGAATAATTCAAAATTTCAAAATTTTTAAAATTTTCAATTTTTTAAGAACTCCCCCTGAATAAAAAATTATTTTCAAAATTTTTAAAGAATTTTCAAAATTTTCTAACTCTTTAAAGTTTTTTAAAACTCCTCCTTGAATAAAGCTTTATAATGTTTAATTGTTTTCTTCCCATACATGAAAACCTAAGTAGTAATTTTAAAAATCTTTAAGCTTTTTAAGACTTAATCTTTTCAACGTAAGTTTTTCTCCCCCTTAATTTAAGTTTTAAATTTTCAATACTCCCCCTAGAATTATGTTTTTATTTTAATTTTTTTTTAAAAAAAGATATTTGAAAGTATCTTAACTCCCCCTTAAAGCTAGAGTGTTTGAAACACATTTAAGACTCCCCCTTAATTGAATCTTTTCAATATTTAATAAACTTGAAACTATTTTCTCCCCTTGACTAAATTTTAAATGAAGCGAATTATCTTGAATTGATTTGGGATTAATTGTGTTAATTGATTTGTTTTTATTTAAGTTGATTAGGTGAGTTGAATCGATTATGTTCAGTAGGTTGTTTAAGTTGAAATAGTTAAGTTGAATTGATCAGATGGTTTGGATTGATAAGATGCTTAATTAAGTTGATTAGAATTGACTTAACTTAATTGATTATATTTAGTTGTTTAGTTAAGTTTAATTAAGTTGTTGTTAACTTTAATTAAGTTGTGATTATTGTTAAGTTTAATTATGTTGTGATTAAGTTTGTGAAGTTAAAGTAAATTTGTCTAGTTAAGTTTAGTTAGATAAGTAAATTTGTTAGGTTAAGTTTAGTTAGATTAAGTTAAGTTTTAGTTAGATAAGTATATTTGTTAAGTTAAGTTTAGTAAGATTAAGTTAAGTGTATTTGTTAAGTTAAGTTTAGTTAGATTAAGTTAGATAAGTACATTTGTTAAGTTAAGTTTAGTTAGATTAAGTTAAGCTTTAGTTAGATAAGTACATTTGTTAAGATAAGTTTTAGTTATGTTAAGTTGAGTTGAGTTAAGTTATGTTTAAATTTAGTTAAGTTGTTAAGTTGGGTGAATTGAATTAAACTAATTAGGCTTAATTAAATTCTAAATCATCTCACCCAAGCTAGGTTTTCAATACACTTATTCCTATGAGTTTTGTGAGATGATGATTTCTTTTATCTTAATTAAATTTAATGACCAATTTCAAAGTTTTTAAACTTGTGTTAGATTCAAGCTTTGTTTGAGCTAGTCAAGTAGTTTTTTTTCCAGTATTGACTTCAAGGTCGTGGCGAGGCACATAGCCTTCTTGGTTATCGGAGCAACGACTACTTCCTAGACAAAGTCAATAAAGGAATCAAGTACTTGATTAACTTTTAGACTAAGCCTTGGTCTAACTAGTTAAAGACATAGTGAGTTAGCTTCGGTCAGTTCCACTCGACTTAGTACACCAGGTCGTGGCGAGACACATGACCTTCTTGGTTATCGGAGCAACGACCACTTCCTATACATGCACTTCGAAGAGCTTCCCTAACTTACTATCAGTTCACTTGTCTTAGTACTAGGTTGTTCAAGTTTAAACTACTTTGTTTCCTATCTATTCCGTTCTAAATTAAGCAAGTAAAGTAAACTAAAACATGCAAGAGTTTTATCTAATTAAGGAAACAAGCAAAGAGTTAGCTCCCCCTAAATGGTAGCTAGATTGGGTTTTTGTTCACCAAGTGAGCTTGACTCTTAGGAACCCAAAATTGACTTGGTCCAACTTGGTTGACTAAGCTAGTCTTAGGAACCCAAGCTTGGACTCGACCCTTAGCATTCCTATTAAACAAGGACATGTATGATCTATTTGTGTCCTTAGCCTTGTATCCGAGCCCAGATTTGTTGTACATGGCTCGTTGAGATCCAAACATCATGTTGAGATACTTTGAGCCCGATGTGAACCTTTCCAACGATCCGGTTAGATCTTCTACTTGCCTTTTTAGGACCGAGTTCTCTTCCTCAAGCTTTGCAACTCGAGTTGAGTCTCTATCCTTAATTTGACAAGTCGAAGTCTTCGAGTTGACTTGCCCCTTAAGTACTTGGACTTCCTCAAGAAGCGAGTCAACTAGATTTTCGGACTTGGTTAGTTTCCTACCTAAGCATGCACTAATATTGTACAATTTATCTTCTAGGGGAGAAGTTACCTCGTCAGATCCTTCGGACTTGGATGCGGATCCGTGGCTTCTCACGGACTCGGACTCGGACTCATGTCTTGATTCGGCTTCGGACTCATCATTTGCCATGAGTGCTATGAAGCATGTCTTAGATATTTCCGCGTCCGACTCTTCCGATGATGACTTGACCAAATTTGCCTTAGATGCTTTCTTCCTTTTTCTTTTTCACGATTTGGATTTCTTTCTTTTTTTGTTCGTTCCTGCCATCAAAACTAAACCATCCTCGGGTTGACTCAAGTTAGCCTATTCATGTAAATTAATTAATTTATCCCATAACTCTTTCGAATTTTGAACGGACCCGACTCGATTTAGCTCCTCATTTGTAAGTCCGCATTGCAAGGTGTTTAAAGCCTTGTAATCGACTTGAGCCTTTTTCCTAAAGTTTGCGGTCCATTTCTTCGGATCTAAAAACTTACCTGAGTCATCTACCAGAGCTATGCACCCTTTCCTAATCGAGAACCAGACCTCTAGGTCGATTTTCAACAAACACTCCACTCGCCTATTCCAAGAAGGAAAATCCTCTCCGTTAAGGAGAGGAGGGCGAACGGTGCTTAGACCCTCTAAATGTGACATTTTTAATTAAATTAACTAAAATTAAGAATTATTCCTACTTGCAATAATTAAGAATTATTTAAATTGCAAATGTTAATGAAATTTACTCTAAGCAAAGATTATTAAAAATTAAACTAAATGTAGCAAATAAAAAAATAATCTAATGTAGAAAAATATTTTGGAAATTTTCTAAATGCAAAAAGATATTTTGGCAATTTTTAAATGCTGAAATATATTATGGTAATGTTTTAAATGCTGAAAAAATATTATGGTAATTTTTTAAATGCTGAAAAAATATTATGGTAATTTTTTAAATGATGAAAATATATTATGGTAGTTTTTTAAATGGTGAAAAAATATTATGGTAATTTTTTAAATGCTGAAAAAAATATTATGGTAATTTTTTAAATGTTGAAAAAATATTATGGTAATTTTTTAAATACAGAAAATTATATTAAGAATTTTTAAATGCAGAAAATTATTTTAAATATAGAAAAAAATTTTTAAATGAAGATTTTTTTTTTAAATGCAGAAAATGATTTTAAATACAGAAAATTATTTCTAAATACAAAAAATTATTTTTAAATGCAAAAAATGATTTTAAATGTAGAAAATTATTTTAATTAATTAAATGTGCTGAAAATTAATTTAATTTACTATCTGTGCAGAAAATTAATTTAATTAATTAAATATGTAGAAAATTAATTTAATTTAATAAGTGTGAAGAAAATTAATTTAATTTTCTAAATGAAAAAAATTAATTAAAATTATTCTAAGCAAGAAAAATCAATTAAAAGTATTCTAATGCAAGAAAAATTAATTAAAATTATTCTAAGGCAAGAGAAATTAATTAAAATTATTCTAATGCAAGAAAAATTAATTAAAATTATTCTAAGCAAGAAAAATTAATTAAAATTATTCTAATGCAAGAAAAATTAATTAAAATCATTCTAAATTAATCTAAAGCTCAATGATGGTGGTTGCAACAATTCAGAGTGCCCCCGCTCTGATAACAATTATAGGATCGAGTAAACCGAGAGAGAGGGTTGAATCTCGGTATTTTATAATTTTAAACTAATTTTATATTATTTATTCTAATCAAAGTACACAGCGAAATATAAAGACAATTATCAACACAGGCAATTTGCTTGGTTCACAACCTGGACTGGGTTGCTACTCTAAGGCCCGTAGCTCTCCCACGAGCTACCTCGATGGGTAATTCACTAAATACCCTCCGACTCAAGAACACTCGACTTCGGAGGGTTTCACTTTTTACAGATAATTAAGAGGGGTAACACACTACCAACTCTTCTTAAAATTATGTACATAAGCGAAATAAAAAAAATGAAGTACAAGGCTTTATACCGACACTAAAAGGTTGTAGAGGCAGTTGCAATGTGTCGTAATGTCGCCTTGTTGTGGAATAAGAATTTAGTGGACCAGCAAGTATTTCGGCAGCACTTCGACGTTGATTGAATGTTGATCCCGAGTTCTGGTCGAGCACGACTTTTATAAACTTTTTCCAGTCGACTCCACATCAGCCCGTCGATATGGTATTCTTGGTCTTCCAGTCGACTGAATCCCCTTCAGTCGACTCCATGTCACTCGGCTCCGCATCGGAAAATTTTTCTATTCAGTCGACTGAAACTCTTTAGTCGACTCAATCCCTTTCCATCTGCATTGTACGATCTTTGATCGATCACCAGCTGATCCTGCCTAATAGGTATCTAGTCGACTGATACATCTCCAGTCGACTGATACATCTCGATCGGTGATACATCTCGATCATTGGACTTGACGACTTGAGTCCAATCGATCCAGTTCTGCAAGCGATTAGCACAAAACAAATAATATGCAATGTAATAGCAGTAGTAATATTGCTCGATCTCGATTACTAAGACTCACGCGGACTTTTTCGTTGGATCGACGCCTAGCTTTGTCCTCCTACAGAGGACTCGACCTCACCTCTTCACTCGAGACTTACCTGCCGGCTACCTGCCAGACTTACCATCCTTAACATCCGATCTGACCCACCAGGGCTTCCACCAGCTGTCCGATCTGCCTGACCCAGCTGGACTTTTTGCCGATTGTCTAGTCTCCTAACCCAATCGGTCTTCATGCCAAATGTCCGGTCCACGCGACCCATCAGGACTTCATGCCTGGTGTCTGGTCCTCCTGATATGTCAAGATACATGCCTAGTATCCGGTCAACATGACCTACTAGGACTTCCTGTTAAGCCTGCACACTTAACACTTATATTAGAACACACGTGAATCCTAACTCTTAACTGTAGGTCATACATCAAAACTAAGGAGTGATGCTCACTACATTAATAATTTCCACCTTTTTGATGTATGCCAACACATCAGTTAAAGTTAGGAGAATCAAATACCAATCTCCATATTTTGACATGTATAAGAAACAAATTTTATAACTTTTGTCATGCATAAATTTAACCTTCTATGAAATGCATTTATCCTTATCAAATTTTTGCATCCTTTAAATCTATAATTTTATATCTCTTCTCTATTATGTCTCTTCTCTCCCCCTTTGGCATACATCAAAATAAGGGTTAAGTTAAGATACAAACATAATGTATTGCAGATTTATTATTATATTTTATCAAGAACCATTATCAAAATTCCCCTTGAACAATTCAACAATTTCAAAATTTTATAATTTTTCAAAAACTACCCCTGAATAATTCAAAATTTCAAAATTTTCAAAATTTTCAATTTTTTAAGAACTCCCCTTGAATAAAAACCTATTTTCAAAATTTTTAAAGATTTTTCAAAATTTTCTAACTCTTTAAAGTTTTTCAAAACTCCCCCTTGAATAAAGCTTTATAATGTGTAATTGTTTTCTTCCCATACATCAAAACCTAATTAAGTAGTAATTTTAAACATCTTTAAGCTTTTTAAGACTTAATCTTTTCAAAGTAAGTTTTTCTCCCCCTTAATTTAAGTTTTAAATTTTCAATACTCCCCCTAGAATTATGTTTTTATTTTATGATTTTTTTTAAAAAAAAGATATTTGAAAGTATCTTAACTCCCCCTTAAAGCTAGAGTGTTTGAAACACATTTAAGATTCCCCCTTAATTGAATCTTTTCAATATTTAATAAACTTGAAACAATTTTCTCCCCTTGACTAAATTTTGAATGAAGCGAATTATCTTGAATTAATTTGGGATTAATTGTGTTAATTGATTTGTTTTTATTTGAGTTGATTAGGTGAGTTGAATCGATTAAGTTCACTGGGTTGTTTAAGTTGAAATAGTTAAGTTGAATTGATCAGATGGTTTGGATTGATAAGATGGTTAATTAAGTTGATTAGAATTGACTTAACTTAATTGATTATGTTTAGTTGTTTAGTTAAGTTTAATTAAGTTATTGTTAACTTTAATTAAGTTGTGATTATTGTTAAGTTTAATTATGTTGTGATTAAGTTTGTGAAGTTAAAGTAAATTTGTTTATTTAAGTTTAGTTAGATAAGTAAATTTGTTAAGTTAAGTTTAGTTAGATTAAGTTAAGTTTTAGTTAGATAAGTACATTTGTAAAGTTAAGTTTTGTTAGATTAAGTTAAGTTTTAGTTAGATAAGTACATTTGTTAAGTTAAGTTTAGTTAGATTAAGTTAAGTTTTAGTTAGATGAGTACATTTGTTAAGTTAAGTTTTAGTTATGTTAAGTTGAGTTGAGTTAAGTTATGTTTAAATTTAGTTAAGTTGTTAAGTTGGGTGAATTGAATTAAACTAATTAGGCATAATTAAATTCTAAATCATCTCACCCAAGCTAGGTTTTCAATACACTTATTCCTATGAGTTTTGTGAGATGATGAATTCTTTTATCTTAATTAAATTTAATGACTAATTTCAAAGTGTTTAAAATTGTGTTAGATTCAAGCTTGGTTTGAGTTAGTCAAGTAGGTTTTTTTCTAGTATTGACTTCCAGGTCGCGGCGAGGCACATGACCTTCTTGGTTATCGAAGCAACGACCACTTCCTAGACAAAGTCAATAAAGGAATCAAGTACTTGATTCACTTTTAGACTAAGCCTTGGTCTAACTAGTTAAAGACATAGTGAGTTAGCTTCGTTCAGTTCCACTCGACTTAGTGCACCAGGTCGTGGCGAGGCACATGACCTTCTTGGTTATCGGAGCAACGACCACTTCCTAGACATGCACTTCGAAGAGCTTGCCTAACTTACTATCAGTTCACTTGTCTTCGTACTAGGTTGTTCAAGCTTAAACTACTTTGTTTCCTATCTAGTCCGTTCTAAATTAAGCAAGTAAAGTAAACTAAAACATGCAAGAGTTTTATCTAATTAAGGAAACAAACAAAGAGTTAGCTCCCCCTAAATGGTAGTTAGATTGAGTTTTGTTCACTAAGTGAGCTTGACTCTTAGGAACCCAAAATTGACTTGGTCCAACTTGGTTGACTAAGCTAGTCTTAGGAACCCAAGCTTGGACTCGACCCTTAGCAGTCCTATTAAACAAGGACATGTATGATCTATTTGTATCCTTAGCCTTGTACTCGAGCCCGAACTTGTTGTACATGTCTCATTGAGATCCAAGCATCATCTTGAGATACTTTTAGCTCGATGTGAACTTTTGCAACGATCCGGTTAGATCTTCTACTTGCCCTTTTAGGACCGAGTTCTCTTCCTCAAGCTTTGCAACTCGAGTTGAGTCTCTATCCTTAATTTGACAAGTCGAAGTCTTTGAGTTGACTTGCTCCTTAAGTACATGGACTTCCTCAAGAAGCATGTCAACTCGATTCTCGGACTTGGCTAGTTTCCTACCTAAGCATGCACTAATATTGTACAATTTATCTTCTAGGGGAGAAGTTACCTCGTCAGAACCTTCGGACATGGATGCAGATCTGTGGCTTCTCACGGACTCGGACTCGGACTCATGTCTTGATTCGGCTTCAGACTCGTCATCTACCATGAGTGCTACGAAGCATGTCTTAGATATTTCCATGTCCGACTCTTCCGATGATGACTTGATCAAATTTGTCTTAGATGTTTTCTTCCTTTTTCTTTTTCTCGATTTGGATTTCTTTCATTTTTTGTTCGTTCCTACCATCGAAACTAAACCATCCTCATGTTGACTCAAGTTAGCCTGTTCATGTAAATTAATTAATTTATCCCATAACTCTTCCAAATTTTGAACGAACCCGACTCGATTTAGCTCCTCATTTGTTAGTCCGCATTGCAAGTTGTTTAAAGTCTTGTAATCGACTTGAGCCTTTTTCCTAAAGTTTGCGATTTCTCCGGATCTAACAACTTACTCAAGTCGTCTACCGGAGCTATGAACCCTTTCCTAATCGAGAACTAGACCTCTAGGTCGGTTTTCAAAAAACACTCCATTCACCTATTTCAAGAAAGAAAAATCCTCTCCGTTAAAGAGAGGAGGGCGAACGCTGCTTAAACCCTCTAAATGTGACATTTCTAATTAAATTAACTAAAATTAAGAATTATTCCTACTTGCAATAATTAAGAATTATTTAAATTGCAAATGTTAATGAAATTTACTCTAAGCAAAGATTATTAAAAATTAAACTAAATGTAGCAAATAAAAAAATAATCTAATGTAGAAAAATATCTTGGAAATTTTCTAAATGCAAAAAATATTTTGGTAATTTTTAAATGCTGAAAAATATTATGGTAATATTTTAAATGCTGAAAAAATATTATGGTAATTTTTTAAATGTTGAAAAAATATTATGGTAATTTTTTAAATGATGAAAATATATTATGGTAGTTTTTTAAATGCTGAAAAAATATTATGGCAATTTTCTAAATGCTGAAAAAAATATTATTATAATTTTTTAAATGCTGAAAAAATATTATGGTAATTTTTTAAATGCAGAAAATTATATTAAGAATTTTTAAATTCAGAAAATTATTTTAAATAGAGAAAATTATTTTTAAATGCAGATTTTTTTTAAATGCAGAAAATGATTTTAAACACAGAAAATTATTTATAAATACAAAAAAATATTTTTAAATTTAGAAACTAATTTTAAAAGCAGAAAATTATTTTAATTAATTAAATGTGCTGAAAATTAATTTAATTTATTAAGTGTGCAGAAAATTATTTTAATTAATTAAATGTGCAAAAAATTAATTTAATTTACTATGTGTGCAGAAAATTAATTTAATTTGCTAAGTGAAAAAAATAATTAAAATTATTCTAAGCAAGAAAAATCAATTAAAATTATTCTAATGCAAGAAAAATTAATTAAAATTATTCTAAGGCAAGAGAAATTAATTAAAATTATTCTAATGCAAGAAAAATTAATTAAAATTATTCTAAGCAAGAAAAATTAATTAAAATTATTCTAATGCAAGAAAAATTAATTAAAATCATTCTAAATTAATCTAAAGCTCAATGATGGTGGTTGCAACAATTCGGAGCGCCCCCGCTCTGATAACAATTGTAGGATCGAGTAAACTGAGAGAGAGGGTTGAATCTCGATATTTTATAATTTTAAACTAATTTTATATTATTTATTCTAATCAAAGTACACAGCGAAATATAAAGACAATTATCAACACAGGCAATTTACTTGGTTCACAACCTGGACTGGGTTGCTACTCTAAGGCCCGTAGCTCTTCCACGAGCTACCTCGATGGGTAATTCACTAAATACCCTCCGACTCGAGAACACTCGACTTCGGAGGGTTTCGCTTTTTACAGATAATTAAGAGGGGTAACACACTACCCACTCTTCTTAAAATTAAGTACAGAAGCGAAATAAAAAAAATGAAGTACAAGGCTTTATACCGACACTAAAAGTTTGTAGAGGTAGTTGCAATGTGTCGTAATGTCGCCTTGTTGTGGAATAAGAATTTAGTGGACCAGCAAGTATTTCGGCAGCACTTCGACGTTGATTGAATGTTGATCCTGAATTCTGGTTGAGTACGACTTTTATAAACTTTTTTCAGTCGACTAGAATGCCTTCCAGTCGACTCCAGATCAGCCCGTCGATATGGTATTCTTGGTCTTCCAGTCGACTGAATCCCCTTCAGTCGACTCCATGTCACTCGGCTCCGCATCGGGAAATTTTTCTCTTCAGTCGACTGAAATGCTTTAGTCGACTCAATCCCTTTCCATCTGCATTGTATGATCTTTGATCGATCACCAGCTGATCCTGCCTAATAGGTATCTAGTCGACTGATACATCTCCAGTCGACTGGACTTCAGTCGACTTGAGTCCATTAAGTCGACTGATTCTTGCAAAATAGGATTAGCACAAAACAAATAATATGCAATGTAATAGCAGTAGTAATATTGCTCGATCTCGATTACTAAGACTCACGCGGACTTTTTCGTTGGATCGACGCCTAGCTTTGTCCTCCTACAGAGGACTCGACCTCACCTCTTCACTCGAGACTCACGCGGACTTACAATTAATTTAATTAATTAAATGTGTAGAAAATTAATTTAATTTACTAAGTGAGAAAAATTAATTAAAATTATTCTAAGCAAGAAAAATTAATTAAAATTATTCTAATGCAAGAAAAATTAATTAAAATTATTCTAAGGCAAAAAAAAAATTAAAATTATTCTTATGAAAGAAAAATTAATTAAAATTATTCTAATGCAAGAGAAATTAATTAAAATTATTCTAATGCAAGAAAAATTAATTAAAATTATTCTAATTAATCTAATGCTCAACGATGGTGGTTGCACCAATTCGGAGTGCCCCCGCTCTAATACCAAGGATCAAGTGAACCGAGAGACGAGGGTGAATCTCGATATTTTATAATTTTAAACTAATTTTATATTATTTATTCTAATCAAAGTACGCAGCGGAATATAAAGATAATTATCAACACAGGTAATTTACTTGGTTCACAACCCGGACTGGGTTGCTACTCCAAGGCCCATAGCTCTCCCGCGAGCTACCTCGATGGGCAATTCACTAAATACCCTCCGACTCGAGAATTCTCGACTTCGAAGGGTTTCGCTTTTTACAGATAATGAAGAAAGGTAACACACTACCCACTCTTCTTAAAATTAAGTATAGAAGCGAAATAAAAAAAATGAAGTACAAGGCTTTATACCGACACTAAAAGGTTGTAGAGGTAATTGCAGTGTGTCATAATGTTGGCTTGTTGTGGAATAAGAATTTAGTGGACGAGCAAGTATTTCGACAGCACTTTGACGTTGATTGAATGTTGATCCCGAGTTCTGGTCGAGCATGACTTTTATAAACTTTTTCCAGTCGACTAGAATGCCTTCAAGTCGACTCCATATCAGCCCGTTGATATGGTATTTGTGGTCTTCCAGTCGACTGAATCCCCTTCAGTTGACTCCACGTCACTCGGCTCCGCATCGGGAAATTTCTCTCTTCAGTCGACTGAAATGCTTCAGTCGACTCAATCCCTTTCCATCTGCGTCGCACAATCTTTGATCGATCACCAGTTGATCCTGCCTAATAGGTATCCAGTACACTAATACATCTCCAGTCGATTGGACTTCAGTCGACTCGAGTCCATTCAGTCGACTGATTCCTGCAAAATAGGATTAGAACAAAACAAATAATATGCAATGTAATAGCAGTAGTAATACTGCTCGATCTCGATAACTAAGTCCCATGCAGACTTTTTCTTCGGATCGACGCCTAGCTTTGTTCCCCTACAGAGGACTCGGCCTCACCTCTTCACTCGAGGCTTACCTGCCGGCTACCTGCTGGACTTACCATCCTTGACATCCGATCTGACCCACCAGGGCTTCCACTAGCTGTCCGGTTGTCACGCCCCGAGAGCATGCCGAGCCAAAAAATCAAACGGACGACATCTCCCCTGTACGTGGCAACATTTCGGGTTAATACAAGGCCCGTAGACCACAACAACAACATAACATATAAAGTAAATACAACAACAACTCAAAGCACAGCAGAAACATAATACAACAAGCTACACACATGCATACTGGTATGACTAACACATCACAACAACACGAAACCTCGATAAAATCCGAATCTATAACATAGTACATCACGAAAACTCAAAATACATAACACAATGTACGGAAAGCCCAAAACAAACACGGGAGCCTCGGAGGTGAGATGAGATGTCAGCCAGCGGTGCTTCAAGCCATCACGAAGACTTTCTACCTGTTAACTGAGCTACAGAAAAACCCAGGGTCCATGGTGGTGGTGAGTAAAACTTAGCAGGTAATAGAAAAACATGTATATATGTAATATCACATGTATTTCAACAACATAATCTAGAGGTACAACAGGTATATCAGTATAGTATATAAATACAAGCATATACCGTCTAACCAAATGAACAACGCAAAATACAGACATACCTAAAGTCTGCTACGCTACTCTGATCCAACCTGAACATATATCTAACATATATATAACAAGAAGAGTAAGATCCCCTCATAATATACTCAAACTATAGGTCAAGATATCTAATGGTCTGTCCAACACATATACCAGTACCCGACACAACCGTATAACATATGCAAGAAGCATGCATGAATATGATGTGCAACTAAATGCAGCAAGCATAGTACAATGAAATGCAACATCATAATAAGTATATATATATATAGACTACATCTATATATATATATATTAATCACAACCATCCCGTCTATTCCTCTCTTTCTTTTGTAGATCCACTTGCATCTAATGGTTTTTACACCATTGGGTGGTTCTACTAGCTCCCAGACCTGATTTGAATCCATAGATTCAATCTATATATATACATGCATATATGTATATATATATGGTAATATGCAAAGCGCCATCAGATATGGCAATGCAACATGCATGGTTATGCCTGCGCACCCCTACTCGCTACCACGACCCTAGTGTGGCCTAGGTGGCACGACATGACAACTATCCTAACTCACACCAACCACTGCTATAGAGTGGCCGAGTGGGCAGTATGATCAAGTAGCATATGAGCGTAAAGAGCTCGCTACACAAGGGGGGTCCCTGCTGCTGGCTACTCCGACTAACACTACCAATGAGTGATCGAGTACCACGCACCCTGGACAACTGCACGCAACTCCAACTACCACCGTCTATAGTGGTAGAGTGCGGCACAACAGATGCTCTGCCCTCAAACCAGTTACTCCTCGGGGAGTAATCTGGGAGGCAAGATGACTGATGACTCTCTTAACCCCAAGGGAGACTATGTCGTCAGAATGCATGCAAATGACATGAATGACCTGTCACACGTACATCCATCTACCACAGACTCTCTGTTCAACAAAGAGTCATACCCATCTGATCAATACACTCTCTATCCTGTAGAGAGTCGTACTCAACTGATCGACGGACTCTCTATCCTGTAGGGAGTCGTACTCAACTGATCATAACTCTCTAACCAATAGAGAGTCGTACTCAACTGATTGACGCACTATTTATCATGTAGAGAGTCGTACTCGACTGATCATAACACTCTATCCAATAGAGAGTCGTACTCAACTGATCGATGCACTCTCTATCCTATAGAGAGTCGTACTCGACTAATCATATCAAGCTGGGACCATCGGTCCGTAGCGACACATTAATCACCCTTCACTTAACCATTACGCAACACATGGTTGGTAACAAATATGCAACATATGGGTATTGGAAATAAATCCTACATTTAGGGCATTACCTACCAACGGATGACCTTTTTGCCAATTTATAAATTGGGTCATCACCCGTACTAACATTTACACCCTACTAAACATCTAGGACAATTTATATCACATCTATAACTCCTAAATCATGATAGGGAATATGTTATATCAACAATTGAGCATAAATACATCCAACGATAAGTTCAAGAATAAGATAATAAGAGCAGGGTCAAGGTAACATGATCATATAAGAGGATCATGGATCTAAATCTGTATGCATTAAAACTACCTGACCAGGGTAGAAATTACCCACCTGCTAAGTAGATTGTGCTGATTGCATTCGCATCCGGGAACCTGCCTCATATCAACGTCCTGACATATAAGCATCTATCACTAATCAAAGTCCTGCGATCACATGCAACATTGACAAATTCTATCATAAGTCCAATGATGATATCAAAACCCAAATCGAACTTACCAAGCTTAAATTCACTTGCACAACCTCTTGTTCCACAACTAATACTGATCATCTACACAAATCAAATGTAACTAGCATAAATTCATCAATTACCCAGAACCAACTCACCTTTCTTAATCTCAATTACACAGCTTTTGGATCCCAAAATTGGAAGTGTCAAATTTGGAATAATTGAACATATTCAGTCACAACCCGTGCTCCGATTGCCTTTCTTACCTATAATAAAAAATCCTCAGCTGACACCAAGCTTCCCATTAACTCCACTAATCTAGAAATGGATCAAGCACTTACCTATCCTTCATTGGCCAGATCAGATCACGTCGATATGGTTGACGACAAGGACGCTCCTAGTGGCAGCAGGACACAGCAAGGCCTTCAACGGAGGCAATCCAAATTTGGCTTACGAGCGGAAGGAAATGACCGATCGAAGAAGGAGACATCGATGCAACTCATGATCAAAGCGCAGAGAAAAAGGGTAAACTCATGGTGAGGTTACCAAATTTTCAGTGACGATGCTGGATCGGTAGAACAGAGGAACGATGACTTGAACAGAGGAGTAAAGGCTTCGGCGTCGGCGTTGGCTGCCGGGCCGGCACTGAGGAGATAGGGCACATGATCAGGAAAAGAAAAGGGTCGGCGTCGGTCAGAGATGGCAGTCAACCAAGCGATGCACGATCCAGAGAACAAGCGGTGGTCGATGATGATCGGCACGACGGTGGTGCGGTAGGGTGCGCTACGAACGACTCGAGGAGGCAGCCATCAGCGGCGGCAACGGCTCGGGCGGAGATCATCTGGCTCAGGTGAAGAGATGGTGAATCATCTTGCCGACGAGGCAAGCGGCGTTGGGCGGCAATGGGTCCACTCGTGGTGGCACCGGCAACGGCGTGGCCACAGCGACTGGCGTGGCGGCTGGCTTGTGGCGCCGGTGATCGAAGAGGAGCTCGCAGCGGCAGCGGCGTGGCGGCGCGCGAGGGAGAAGGCGGCGACGAGGAGGCGTCATCGGGCTACCTCCCAATTCGGCGATCGACAGCGCGAGGAAACAGAGGGGTCACACACGATTGAGGAAAAAGGGAAGAAACTGTTGTGAGAAGGATGTGATCGGGGAGAAAATTGTGGAAGAAGTCGATCGGGCGAAGGGAAAATAAACGCTCATCTTTATGATACGGGTCAGGTTCACGAAGACGAATCGGGTTTAACCTATAAGCATTAAACCCAAACTAAAAATCTCTTCATAAGAAGATAACCCAAACAGGCTTTCCCAAAGCTTATTAAATTCTTCCCCGCCAACTGCCATAGAAATTTCTATTTAAGTTCAAGAAAATTTCTTAAAATTCTTGGAAAAATTCCATAGGGTATTTTCCCAATTACCCAACATTTTTTTTTCTATGGTATTTTACACCGGTCCTCCTGATCTGTCAAGATACGTGCCTAGTATCTGGTCAACAGGATCTACTAGGACTTCCTGTTAAGCCTGCACACTTAACACTTATAATAGATCACACGTGAATCCTAACTCTTAACTGTGGGTTATACATCAAAACTAAGGAGTGATGCTCACTGCATCAACAAGTTCTCTTCCTCAAGCTTTGCAACTTGAGTTAAGTCTCTATCCTTAATTTAGCAAGTCGAAGTCTTCGAGTTGACTTGCTCCTTAAGTACTTGTACTTCCTTAAGTAGCGAGTCGATTTGATTTTCGGACTTAGCTAATTTCCTACATAGGCATGAAATTATATTATACAACTTATCTTCTAAGGGAGAAGTTACATCATTTGAACATTCGGAAATGGATACGGATCTGTGGCTTCTCTCAGACTCGGAATCGGACTCGTACTCGGAACTTGACTCGACTCCGGATCTCGATTCGGCCATAAATGCGACGAAACTCCTCTTCGTCTCTTTCGCGTCCGACTCTTCTAATGACAACTCATCTTTCGGATTCACTCTTCACTTTTCTTTCCTTTTTAGTCGAACCTGCCATCAAAGCTATACCATTCTCGGTTTGACCCGAGTTAGCTTGTTCATGTAGTTCGAGTTCACAAAATAGTTCGTCTAACCTAATTGTGGAAAGATCCTTAGAAACCTTATAGGCATCGACAATCGATGTCCATAAGGTATTTCTCAGGAATGCCTTAAGCGCATACCTAATTGTATCCCTATTTTCTATTTGGTGTCCTATTAAGTGTAATCCATTTAATATATCTTTAATTCTAGTATGAAGTTGACTAACACTTTCATTTTCATTCATTTTACAATTAAATAATTTATTTAATAACATGTTCCGTTTAGCTATCCTAGTGTCATTTGTACCCTTATGCAGTTCAATTAGTTTTCCCCATAATTCCTTAGAATTTTCAAATGGATCTACCCTATTGAGTTCTTCTTTTATAAGTCCGCATTGCAAGATGTTAAGTGCCTTATAGTCGACTTGAGCTCTTTTCTTAATTTCCGTGGTCTATTTCTCCGGTTCTAATAACTCACCCGAGTCGTCCACCGGAGCTATGAACCCTTTCCTAATTGAGAACCAAACCTCTAGGTCGGTCTTCAAGTAACACTCCATTCGCCTTTTCTAGTAGGAAAAATCCTCTCCGTTGAAGAGAGGAGGGCGAATAGTGTTGTATCCCTCTAAGTGTGACATTTTTAACGAATTATTTTCTAAGTGCAGAAAATTAAATAATTTATAAGTGCAGAAAAATAAATTAAATAATTTTTTAGTGTAGAAAAATAAATTAAATAAATCTAATGTGCAAAAAATTAAATTAAATATATCTAACGTGCAAAAAATTAAATAAAATAAATCTAATGTATAGAAAATTAAATTAAATATATTTAATGTGCAAAAAATTAAATTAAATATATCTATTGTATAGAAAATTAAATTAAATATATGTAATGTACTGAAAAATAAATCTAATGTTCAGAAAATTATTTTTAATGAACAAAAATAAATTTTATACACAGAAAATTATTTTTAATGCAGAAAAATATTTTTTAAATGTAGAAAATTATTTTTAATGCAGAAAATTATTTTTAAATGCAAAAAATTATTTTTAAATTAGAAAATATTTTTTAAATGCAGAAAATTATTTTTAATGCAGAAAATTATTTTTAAATATAGAAAATGATTTTTAAATGGAGAAAATTATTTTTTAAAGCAGAAAATTATTTTTTAAATGCAAAAAATTATTTTTAATATAGAAATTTAATGCAGAAAATGTTTTTTAAATACAGAAAATTATTTTTAAATACAAAAAAAAAATTTTAAATACATAAAATTATTTTTAAATGAAGAAAATTATTTTTTAAATGTAAAAAATTATTTTTAAAGTAGAAAATATTTTTTAAATGTAGAAAATTATTTTTAATGTAGAAAATTATTTTTAAATATATAAAATTAATCTAAAGCAATAAAAATTAATCTAAATTAATCTAAAGCAATAAAAATTAATTTAAAACAATAAAAATTAATCTAAAGCAATCTAAAGCAATAAAAATTAATCTAAATTAATCTAAAGTAATAAAAATTAATCTAAATTATGATGGTGGTTTCATCAATTCGGAGCGCCCTCGCTCTGATACCAATTGTAGGATCGTATTTTTCCAAGAGAGGGAGGTGAATCTTGGAGGTTTTAAAAATTTATTTTAATTTTAAAACTATTTAGAATAATTAAAACTATACGAGTATGCAGCAGAAATGAAAGTAACTATACTCTTTGTTTTACTCGATTCACAACCCTAACTGGGTTGCTAGTCCAAGGCCTGTAGCTCTTCCGAGAGCTACCTCGTTGGGCAATTCACTAAATGCCCTCTGACTCAAGAACTCTCCATTTCAGAGGATTTCACTTTTTACAAATGTTAGAGATGGGTAACACACTACCCACTCTATGAAATTAAGTACAGAAGCGAAAAAGAAAGTAAACAATAGCTTATACCGACACTAAGTAGATGGTTGAAGTTTTCTCTGAGTCTCGGAAGATCGCCTTAGCTTTAGTGGATGAGAGTTGATTTTGACAGTACTTCGATGTAGATTGGATGTGTTGCTCGGATCTGGTCAAGCTCATATTTTATAAACATTTTCCAGTCGACTGGAATGCCTTCCAGTCGGCTCCATATCAGCCCGTCGAAATAGAATTCGTGGTCTTCCAGTCGACTGAAACCTCCCCCAGTTGACTCCACGTCACTCGGCTCCGCATCGGGAAATTTGCCTCTTCAGTCGACTAAAACTTTTTCTATCTATGTGGCATGATCTCCGATCGATAACCAGCTGATCAAGCCAAATAGGTATCCATTCGACTGATACATCTCCAATCGACTGGACCTCAGTCGACTTGAATCCATCCAGTCGATTGATCCCTACAAAATAGGATTAGCACAAATAGATAATATGAAATGCGACAGCAGTAGTAATACTACTCCATCTCGACTACTATGTCCCACGCGGCCTTTTCGTCGGATCGATGGCTTGCTTTGTCCCCCTAAAGAGGACTTGGCCTCACCTCTTCATTCGAGGCTTACTTGTCGGCTACCTGCCGGACTTACCACTATTGACATCTGATCTGACCCACCAGGGCTTCCACTAGCTGTCCGGTCTGCCTGACCCAGCTGGACTTTTTGTCGATTGTCCGGTCTCCTGACCTAATCGGTCTTCATGCCAAATGTCCGATCCACGCGACCTATCTGGACTTTATGCCAGTGTCCGGTCCTCCTGATCTATCAAGATACATGCCTAGTATCCCGTTAACACGACCTACTAGGACTTCCTATTAAGCCTGCACACTTAACACTGATATTAGAACACAAGTGAATCCTAACATTTAACTATGGTTCATACATCAAAACTAAAGAGTGATGCTCACTGCATCAACAAGTATGAGTATGAGAAGAAAAGTAATGAATTGGAAAAGAAGAGAGATCTCAGAGATAGCAAATGGAGAGGAAAACATCCATCCCCGATCCAGTTGTCTTCTGCCCCTTTTATAGACGGAGCCCCCCCGCCTCTTCTAGTGGTGAATGTACGTAAATGCCCCTTTGCCAAGCTGTCCTCCTAATCGTTTTTCCTGCTCTTGATTCAAAAATATCTCCTGCCACGTGTTAATCTCAAATAGAAAGATACATATGATTATTTTAAACTAACCTCCCTCAACCATTCATCGTTACCTCCCACCCTTCAGCGCGCCTTTCTTCCCCTTATTTCCTATTGAAAAGAGAATCTCACTCGGAAGATGTACTAATTGCCCTTGCAACATTCAAGCTTGACTGCTCTGGAAAATACTACTCCTATCCGAGAAACACATACTGTCCTAGAATTATCCTGCCCTGGAAGCGCTCATATTGCCCTGGAAACCCCATATGGATATGGAATAATTACTGACCCGGAACTACCCAAACAACCTTGACATAATTCATACTGCCCTGGAACCACTCATACTACCTTGGAATGACTTATATTGCCCTGGCACTATAATACTGCCCTGACTCTGTTCACACTGCCCTGGAATTGCCTATATAGTCCTAGAACTATACTGGCCTTGCTTAAACTGCCCTGAAATTGCTTATACTATCCTGGAACTGCTCTGACCTTACTTAAACTCCCCTGGAATTGCTTATACTACCCTGGAACTGCACTAGCCTTACTTAAACTGCCCTGGAATTGCTTACACAATCCTGGAACTATACTGACCTTGCTTAAACTGCTCTGGAATTGCTTATCCTGCCCTGGAACTGCACTAGCCTTCCTTAGACTGCCCTGGAATTGCTTATATTGCCCTAGAACTGCACTAACCTTGCTTAAACTACCCTTGAATTGCTTATCCTGCTCTGGAACTGCACTGACCTTACTTGGACTGCCCTAGAATTACTTATACAACCCTGGAACTACACTGGTCTTACTTAAACTGTCCTAGAATTGCTTATCCTACCCTAGAATTGCACTGACATTAATTAGACAGCCCTGGAATTACTTATACAGCCCTAGAATTGCACTGGCCTTACTTAAACTGTCTTGGAATTGCTTATCCTACCCTGGAACTGCACTGGCCTTACTTAGACTGCCCTAGAATTACTTATACTGCTTTGGAACTGCACTGGCCTTACTTAGACTGCCCTAGAATTACTTATACTACCCTGGAACTACATTGACCTTACTTAAACTACCCTAGAATTACTTATACAACCCTAGAACTGCACTGACCTTACTTAAACTATCCTAGAATTGCTTATCCTACCCTGGAACTGCACTGGTCTTACTTAGACTGCCCTGGAATTGCTTATACTGCCTGGAAACCCCGATCCCATCATAAGTTTCCCCTCTTTAGTAAAACTGTAGAGCAAAGTGTAATGAAGTTTTACAAGTGTCCACAAAAAATCTCTCCATCGTAACTTGAAAAAAGACCTCCTACTCATCATAAGTTTCCTCTCTTTAGTAAAACTGAAGAGTGAAGTCGAATGAAGTTTGACAAGTTCCCATAAATGTGCCAACATTATCATATTAATCCTCCACAACCATAATTTACAATACCGATGTACCACACATGAATCCCTACATACCATATGAAGCACTACATCCAGACTAATCATTTGTGATACTTCATACCTAAGATAGTGTATAAGGCATATACTCCTTAGAACACTGCAAGAGGTTTTTATGCTTTAGAATACCATAAAAGGCATTTATGCCTTAGAATACTGTAAGAGGCACTTATGCCTTAGAATATTGTAAGAGGAATTTATGCCTTAGAATACTGTAAAAGGCGATTATGCCTTAGAATACTGTAAGAGGCATTTATGCCTTAGAATACTGTAAAAGGCATTGAGCCGTGTTAGCATGTTACCTGCCTATTATATCTGGCATTATAATTCCCCGTGAGGGCATAAAGCTATCTAGCTCATAGGCCGTTATAATAAAATCATAAGAACCTTTTACATATGCCATATAGAGGCGTTATAGTTCCCTGTGGGGGCATAAAGCTATCTAGCTCTTAAGCCGTTATAATAGAATCATAAGAAGCTTTTACATATGCCATATAGAAGCGTTATAGTTCGCCATGGGGGCATAAAGCTATCTAGCTCTTAGGCTGTTATAGTAGAACCATAAGAATCTTTTACATATGCCATATAGAAGCGTTATAATTCCCCGTGGGGGCATAAAGCTATCTAGCTCTTAGGCCGTTATAATAAAATCATAAGAACTTTTTACATATGCCATATAGAGGCATTATAATTCCTCATGGGGGAAAATAGCTATTTAGCCTTTAGGCTGTTATAGTAGGCATGAAGCCTGAATTAATTTCTAATACTTAAAAGAAATAGCACCAAAATTACCATACCTTAAAAATAATACCATTGAGACAAGAAATAAGGAACTCCCACCAAGCATAATAACCATTCACACTAATGCCATTAACAATTGCCAAAAAGAGTTTTTGTATAACACATGCCCTAATCCTAGATTATAAACACATCATGCCCTTCTATCAAAAATCATCAGATACCCTGAAATCTTCTAGAAAAATTAATAACCCTCCAAAATCATTCCCATCAACCTCCTAATACCATATTAAACACCAAAAACAAGGAAAAACTCCTCCAAAAACATCCATTAAAAATACTTTAAAGCACCACATGCTTAACTAATACATACCATTCTTAATTCTACTAACTCCCCACCGCTCCCCTACGGTCCTTCTCAAAAACCCTAATCCCTTCCCCCAAAACTCTCACCTCTCCGCCATGGCCTCCTCATCCTCCATCACTCCTTGGTATGAAACTACAGCGAGCCAACTTACCCTCAACCATTCTTTCTTCCGCTGCGACCCCAAATACCTCCCCGAAAACACCACCATTGTCATTCCCAATCAATGCCAGTGCCCTCATCTACCTCCGATCGGAACCAACACCCTATTCACGGGGCAACTGGAGGGAGGTCTCCGTCTCCCCCTCCCAAAATTTCTCTACCACATTATTTTCTTCTACGATATACCAATCAACCAACTAACCCTCAACTCCCTTCACATACTAGTTAGCACCATCATCGTCTTCCATCACCTCAACATCCCACAAGTACCCCACATATTCCACTGTCTCTATCAGCTGAAGATGGCTGACCATTGCATTTTCTATTTCATGGCCCACCAAGGCTACCAGTTCCTTATTGACATACCCTTGTCCAATAAGGGCTGGAAAGAGCTCTATTTCTTTATCGCCGCAGGTCCTCCTCTTCCCTTCTCTTCTCGATGGAAAACTGCCCTTCCAGATCTCCCCGACCTTAAAAATGTTAAAACTAATATCGACTTCCCCTCCATCGAAGCTAAGTTGAAGAATAAATATTTCAGCGTCGTAGAACTCATAAAGGAGCCCATTTTATCCTATTATGGGCTATCTCCCATTCCTTTACTAGATGCTTATCCCATCGGTAAGCTTCCCTTGTCCCTTTATCTTAATATAGTAATTGTCTTTATAGAAAATAATGCCATTTTATTCCTTAATCTATAAACTAGTAAAATATCATGTTTTCTTACCATATTTTTCCAACACCTCATATAAAAAAACCCCCCAATTAAAAACTTGCACAACCCCTTCCTTAACATTGCCACTCCATGTCAAAAATTGAACTGTTACTATCAGATTTTGCATTCTTACTGCACTGCTAATTCATAGTCACTTTTTATCCTTGCAAAAGACATGATGGGCACATCCATTGCTAAAACCTTGGCTCTCAAGAAGAAGAAAAGAAAAAGATCAGATACTACATCATCCTCCACCCCTGAACCCCTTACCTCAGTAAGCAACCTCTACTCAACCTTTATTTACTTATATCCAATATGTTCACCATTCCTAGCAACATGACATATTTTTCCCATATTAACAGAAGTCCCCATTATCACTTTAGATGCCCCAGATCAACCCCGCCCCCCCCCCCCCCCAACACACACACACACACACATTCCTTAACATCGCCCTCCCTCCTCAAACAGACCCAATCCCCAATCTTTTTCCCTTCATCATCCCTGTATTTTCCTCCCTCTGATCCTATTTCCATTGTTCCCCCTTGAATCCTCTTCCATCCTCTAATTCACCTACACCAGTCCTCCCTCTAATACCCCCATCGAACCCATTGACGTTTCCTCCTCGCCCTCTTCTTCTTTAGCAAATGATCGTCCCCTGATCTCTTTATTCTCTCATAAACCACGAAAACCCTTACTTTCCATTAGCCATCCTACCCCTGATCCTACATCCTTCACCTCTTTAGACTTACTGGTACAGGCTGTATCAGATTCCTACCCTGGCCACCTCCCTTCCACTCTTCCCGTTATGCCATCTTCAACTCCTCTTTCTTCAATTCTTTCCTCTAGTACTCCACCAGATAACCTTACCCCCATACCAGCTTCACCTCCCCAACAACCTCCTAATCCCCCTCTCCAAGAGTTGATATTCCAACTTTTATTCAAAAGCTGAAAGAAAGTCTCCAAATAGTAAGTTTCTCACTTAATGCCTTAATTTCACATGCTTAATAGTTTGTCTTACATATCCCTTTCCAATTTTCAGAGTACCCTGAGACTCCAAGTTTTTGAGCAATGGTACACTGACCATCAGAACCAGCTCAATCAACCTTCCACCTCTACTATAGATCCACCCCAACCTGTGATTACACCCCCAGGCATTCCGATTGATTCTACAGAAACAATACACCATCTGGGCATATAGACTGATCCCCCTTCCTCTCCCGACCGAGCAGCTAGGGAGAACAAGCTTCAACAACAAATAAACTGGCTACAACTTCAAGTTGCATCATTTTCTACTGACTGGGACTAAATATCAGTAAATGAAAAAGACTTACACTTAAAGGAAGCCCACATCAGGCGACTACAGGAACAACTTAAGATATCAGAGCAAACAATATCCCACTAACAATCTGAGCTCTCCTAGTGGAAACAAAAGGAGATCAACTGGCACCTTCATTCTGGTGACATGTTTCAACCTCTAGAAGACATTATAGATGCTCACCAGAATCTGAAAGCAACTATCTATGGTAGTCTAGATGAATTTCACTTCAAATTCAACATTCTGAAGCAACATTTTAACGTGCTAGCTACTACTGCCCACGCTCACCTTACCAGAGCCAACCAACTTCATCAAGAGCTATCTGAACTAAAAGAGATAGAAGGCGAAAGATGGGAAAGAGAGCAAACCAGACTTCTGAGAAGATTCTTCAAACAACTGAGTAAATACTTTCAGAGAGGCTTCGAAGGTGCTCTACACTAGGTAAATGAGAAGAAATATTTCATTCCTGGTGCCCCCTACCATGAGATCGACCTAGAAGAAACGTATAATAGTATTCTTCTGGAGGCCCTAATGACTGATTCTGACACTGATTCAGAACAATATGTTTCTATTCTTGTAATATTTCTGAAGAATTACATTTCATCTCCCAAATCAATCTTGTATATAATCTGAACCTCTTTGACAATGAATGTCTATTTTTTTTTTAAACATGCACACATCTACATTATTTTGCATTGCTCTTATTCAGGCTCAATGACCTTCTTTATAAAAAATACACCCCATATTAATTATACCGTTAACCTATGCATAAAAAGGAACAATTTCCCCATATCCTTCCTTTATCTAAAAAGCAACACCAAATAGAATATCTTCCACCCATTCCGGCATCACTTGTCCTTAAACAATTACCCCGCCACATTATGCTATAACATAAACTATTATACCCCCATCTTACCCTATTAACCACTGAATTCTTCACCTACCCCGCATTTGTACCTTAACAAACTTACACCACTCCATCCCCAACTCCCCACCTCACTACATCCAGCGGGAAAAGATGTTATTTCCCTCCCATTTCACCCTTCATCTCCTCAATAAATACAAAACCTTTTTCCTCCTCAAACCCTGCCAAGAACCTCCTCTGGCTTCACTGTCCCTTAATTTCCAGAAAATGCAGCCTACTACCTCAATCCCTCGACCATGGTTTGCTTCCACACGCTCTAAAATGATAGGGGAACATTGTCGATCCCTCTCTTCTCTCTTACAACTCCCTTCCGGTTATCATATTGTCGCAGCTAATTCGACTGAACGCCCTCATCATTCTCCTGGGTGCACCAAAGCTTTTTTATTGGAACAGATAGAAGCTGGTCTATTTTTTCCCCTTCATCCCTTTCTTCTTGAAGTGTCATAGTACTTTTCCATTCCCTTAAACCAACTAAGTCCCAATTCTTTTCGATTTATGCTAGGTTTTTACCTTACTAGCTCCTTTTTATCGATTACTCCCTCAACCTTCCTTTTCCATTGTTTTTTCCAAATAAAATCATTCGAGATAGGTATATTCTATTTTCAAGCCTGATTAGACTTCCAATTTCTCATAGGTGTCCCCTCCTCCCATAAAGGCTAGAAAGAACATTATTTCTTTGTGCACTCCACTTCCCCTTTTCCTTTCCCCTCCACTTGGCTAACTACTCTTCCTCCTCGACCCCCCTAGGCTCCTATTGAGACAATGAAGAATATCATATGATTACCTTTGTTGGATCGAAGCGGATTGCTAGAGGGGGGGTGAATAGCAATAAAAACTTTTCTTTCGTTTCGTTCGTTAAAACTCGAGTAGACAATTAATTGCAGTGGAAAGATAAATGATAAATAAAAGGAGACAAATGTTTTTTTACTTGGTTCGTAGCCTTCGGCTACTACTCCAAGGCCCTAATGGTCCTAGACTGTGTATGGAGAGCAATTCACTAAAACACTCCTCCTCGTTGGAGGTAGGAGTTAGACGATTACAAAAACCTTCGAAAGCAAAAGATAGAGAGACAAACCCTCTCTTCTATTAATGTAAAATGCAACGATAGAAAACCTCGATAAAAAAGAATTGTAGTATTAAAGAGATGACAAAATAAGATTATACCAACAACTAGGAAATATAAATTAAGCTAGGGTTGTTGGCAGCACTTCATCATTGTAGAGTCGTCGGAGAGTTGTAGCGTTGCGGAGGCTTTTGAGCACTTAGAGATTGGTGAAAAACCCTAGGAGAGGCCCTCCTTTTATAGCCCTTGAGCCCCTTTTCGAGAGAATCTTCAACCAATAGGAATTGGGCACAAGACTCCTTGAAAAATGGTGATAAAGCTTGACTCCTCAAGGCTGATTATTGACAATCGGTTGAACTGATTTCTTGGCCGGTTGAACTGATGTCTCGTGATTGAAGCGATCCTTGGCAGTTGGTGATGGCTCGGAATTGAACTGATCCTTGTGGTTGAAGCGATTGCGGACTTTTATTGTAATAAAGAGTTAGCTTGAAATATAAGTGAATTCGACGGCCACTTACCGTCCAATCTCAACATAGACCTTCCATGGGAAGTCTTTGTCGGATCGTCACCTAAGGATGTCCCCGTATGGAGGAATTGACCTTACTTATGCTCACTCACACGAGCTTACCTCAGCATTTACTTTTGAAGCCTTGCTTTCGGTCTCCACCTGATTCCTTCGGCTCCCTCCAAAGTCCTCCCGGTGTCGCCCGACCACTACGGTTCTCTCCGAGTGTCGCTGACCTTCGGCTTAGCTTAGCATTTCTGCATACTTGATTCAGCTCGTATGATAATGATATATCCTTGACTTTGCGTCTTTTGTCATAATCAAAATACAGGTTCAACTTAGGTGCCCCTGCACCAACATACCTTATCATTCTCAGAGAAGCAATTTGACCTAACCCACCTTTTAACCAAATCTGCAATGTCACTCATTCAAAATAGCTACCCCTTGCAGTCGACTGGCACACTCGGTAAGCCTCTCAACCTTTACATTCTATTTCTATATTTGCAAAATTTAACTTACATTTCCCATTCCAGAGTCTCCCCTACTGCGAGCTGCTAGCAAAAACCCCCCATCATTCCACAACAATTCTTTCCACCTCCTCATCAACTAACACTTCTTCAGCCTCTTCCTTTTTTCCAAACTCCTCTGACACCCATTTCCTCCTTTTCTATACCCGATCTCCCAGACTCTCTACTCTCCAGTATTAACGAGGTTAGTATATTATTTTCCTACAACTCCCTCTTCTCAATACTAATACTTTCTTTTTTAGAGCATCAGCAACATAAGCCATTTAAATAACCAATGGATTCAATATACTGACATTTTAAAAAGGAAATACAGGAGTGTCAAACAAGAGAATCATCACTACAACAAGCCCTATTATCGACTCGAAAGAGAATTGCAAGCCTCTCTTATAAAATTCCAAGGCGATAGAGCAAAATTATCAGCTCTTCAATTCCATACCACCTTCCTATAAAATATGCTGGATATCATGAAATCCCAACCACTTTCCGAAAGAAACAGTACTGCTCAAGAACCCCTCTGGACTTCATTTGTCATCAATGATCTATTTCTAGATAGAGGATTTTCCTTTCTACAATGGGGCTTTCAGGACTGCACTGCACAATTCAAAGCCGCCGGCTATCCTCCATCTAGGCACTCAATTTTTTAGACATGGGTAGTACCATCGATCGTACTCCCCCTGAGTTATTATCCTTTCCATTTCCTCGTGGTGATAAAATGTGACTTGCACCCCCTTTGGCTTGGTTTTATCCCCTTTTTTTACAAATTATTACAGCATATTTCCTCTGTTTGAATCTAAGACACTAGCGAGTCACCTCATATCTTTATTAATTAATCTTCTCCGATCACTTTTTTTTATGCAAAGTACTCCAAATTCTATTTAACCACGCTTTATAACATCCTAACTGGAATAAAACTGTCCAAAAAATAACTGTTCATTAAAATCGCCTGGGAAATAAATGCCCCTTTAAACAAACTTTATTACCAAAACAACCCTTCTTTGCTAACATCGCTACTGCTCCAGAAAATATGCCACTATTTCCATAAACAACCCTTCTCTTCCCGTCAACCGCAAGACTTAAATTCCCTAGACGCCACTATTTTCATTAATAACCCCTTAAATTCTTCAACCCCCTCGATATCATTTATAACTCTTCGAAAGCCCTCCCTTATTCGCTTATCTTCCCTCTCCATCCTTTAAAACCCAATCTCCCCATCCCCTTCCTTCATCCTCCCCCTTGTCCTTTTCCTTTACCCCTTCCTCCTTCCATGGCTTCTCCTTCCCACCCTATTCTCATCAGTTCTGACACAACCTCCACTAAGTCACCAACCCACTCCACAACCACCTCTGCATATCGCCCTCGATGTTTTACAGGGCCCTTTCGTTCCCCATTCCCTTCCTTTGGGAACCGCCTATGGCATCCTCCCATATTACAATAGCGAGCTCAACCAGATCCCATGCCAACTTCCAAAGAAAACATTCCCATATAAATTAGGGAAGATTCATTCGTGGGCTCATCTTACCCCTAATTTCATTTACATGCAAAGATGCTCCGGGCATTTTCCTTTTTATGCAAAACTATGTATTTTCCTTTTGATATGTTAAGTGTTATGTATCGCATAACAGTAAAAATTTCCAATATAAGAATATCCTTTCAAAAATTTATATGATGCTCTGGCCTTACAAGTAACACAAAATCCTTTTCCAAAAACAAAATCACATTTTTCCTAAAGTCACTGATAAAGCTAGCTGATACACTTATACAACAATTAAATGTCCACGACAAACCTTTTCTTTTTCTAAAAAAATTAAAAATGCAAATTTCACAACATCTTATCCACTAAAATAGGGTCGCAAATGATATACATTCCAAGGCCTCAACAATAATCTTCCTTGAGTATCCTTCAAATAATAGGCCCCCACTCCTGCTCGACTTTCAACTTGAAAAGTCCCTCCCACTTAGGTCCCAGCTTGCCCTTGGATCGCTCGGGTAGTACTTTCTTTAGCACCAAATCTCCCACCTGAAAAGAACGAGGCACTACCTTTTTATTATAGGATTTCATTACCTGTGACCTATACCTTTCAGCATTATATGCAGCCATATCCCTCTTTTCTTGAATCAAATCTAACTCCATACTTCTAACTACGCTATTACCATTCGGGAGATAGTTCAATACTCATGCAGATTCTATTCTCACTTCTACGGGTAACACAACCTCTAACCCATATACCATACTGAATGGAGTGGCTCCTGTGGCTCTCCTGGCAGTAGTTTGAAAAGACCACAAAACGCTAGGCAATTCTTCCACCCAACTTCCTCCAACATGCTCCAACTTGGTTTTTAATCCATGTACCAATTTCCTATTAGTCACTTCCACTTGCCCGTTACTTTGGGGATAAGTGACAGATGTGAATGTCTATTCAATTTTAAAATCTTGACACTATTTTTCTAACTTCTTACCCTGAAACTGTCGCCCATTATCAGATATCAACCATCTAGGAATACCAAAGCGACATACAATATTTTTCCATAGGAACTTTAATGCCATCTGCGCAGTAATACGGGCCAAAGGCTCAGCCTCTACCCACTTAGAAAAATAATCTATAGCTACTAACAAGAAATTCTTTTGCTCAGTCCCAACCGAAAAGGGTCCTACTATATTCATACCCCATTGATCAAAAGGACAAGCCGCTACTACTGCTTTCATACATTCAGTTGGTTGATGTTGCCAATTATGATGCTTCTGACAGCTCTCACATTGTCATACTAACTGCACAGAGTCTCTAATCAAGGTAGGTCAAAATACCCAGCTAATAACACCTTTCGAGCTAATGCCCGTCCCCCCTATATGACTGCCACAGGCCCCTTCATGAACCTCCTTCAATACATAATCTTCTTCCATTTTCCCTAAACAACGTAACAGAGGGCCAACATAAGTCCTTTTATACAAAATTCCCTTTATCATGTAGAAACGAATGACTTGCTGCTTAAATTGCCATGCTTTTATAGGGTCATCCGACACCTTTTTATCCATAAAAAAATGAAATTAACTCTCTCCTCCAATCATCTTCGATCACCTCCCTTGCTCCTTCGTTCCGTGACAATAACTCGATCTGCGCAATTATGTCACGAGTGCCCCAATTTCTCAGTGAGATAGCCAACTGAGCCAACTCATTAGCTTTCTGATTTTCTACCCTAGTTATTTTCTTTATCAATACCTCCGAAAAGTCTCCTTTAGCCTTTTCTACCAACTCACAATATTTTTGGCACTTATCATCCTTAACCTCAAATCCTCCTACAATTTACTGTACCACTAATTGAGAGTCCATATGTACCATTACCCGTTCTGCTCCTACATTCTTAGCAGCTTGCAAAGTTATCAACAAAGCTTCATACTCAGCCTCATTATTGGAGGCTTTGCAATGCAACCTAACTGCTAGCTTAACTTCTTCCCCTTGTGGTGAAATCAAAATTACTCCTACCCCGCAGCTCTCTTTCATAGAAGATCCATCTGCATATATCCTCCATGGTTCACATTCTTCCTTATGCATGGTTTCCACTAAGAAGTCAGCTAATTCTTGCGCTTTGATAGAGGTATGAGGCTGATAGGTAATGTCATACTCACTGAGCTCAGTAGCCCATTTAATAAGCTTACCTGTAGCTTTCGGATGTGTAAGTATTCTTCCTAGAGGAGTATCAGTGAGCACCATTGAAGGATGAGATAAAAAATAAGGTTGCAACCTTCGAGCAGTCAGAACCAGACCCCAGGTCAATTTCTCCAAATTAGCATAACGAACTTCAACCCCTTTTAATAGATAACTAATATAATATATTGAATGTTGCTGACCCTTGTCCTCTCAAATCAATACTAAACTTACTGCGACCTCTGAGAGAGCCAAATAAACCCATAACACCTCTCCAGGCTGAGATTTAGCTAAAAAAGGGTTCCACTAAATATTCCTTCAGATATTGGAAGACTCTATCACAATATGTTGGAGATTTGACGCCGTTAGAGGGGGGTGAATAGCATTGAATTCGTACGTAGATGGAAATCGTTCGCGTCGCTTGTCTACAATCTGGTTAGTACGCAGCGGAATAAACAATAAAAAATACAAACACAAGATACAATCACAACACGCACGATATAACGTGGTTCGGAACTGAACGGTTCCTACTCCACGGATCGAGCTCTAAAGAGCCCTAGTGATGCACACGCACTCACTAATCACAAATACTCCTTCTCGACACAAGTCGGAGGTGGAGAAACCTCTTACAATAAGATTACAACAATAATCTAAATACAACAAGCAAATATAAGAAGAAATACAACAAGAGAAGTAAAGAACACTTTACAAAAACTCTTTAGAAGCTTGCTTGTTGATTGCCTTGGACTAGCACTTGAAAGCCCTAATTTGCAGTAGTAAATCGCTTTAAAACGTCCAAGAAAATTGGTTGCAAAAACCCTCCCGTCGAGCTCCTTTTATCCTTGCGCACGACCTGGATTTCCGCCCATCAGTCGACTTCCATAAGTCACCAGTCGACTGATGCCACTGTTGTCGTGAGACAACGGCTCGATCCACGCTGAAAAAACTCCAACGGATCTCTTGGCGAATGATCGCCAACATTGGAAGTCGATCGCCAACAGATAGTCGATCGCCTACGGCCACGGAGCATTCTCGCTCGTGACAACTAGCAACGATCGCCGACTTGGCCGATCGTCAGAGACATCGCCGATCGCTTCCATGAGCGATCGCAGAGCGATTCGGCTCTTAAACGGTCGAACTCAGTCGACTCACGGCAATGAACCGCCATAATGCCGGGCCGCCAACCTCAAAGATGAGGTTTTAACCCAAGTATGGTGCCCCCATACTTGCTAGACCACCCTTAGCCTAGACCTAAGCCTTCTAGCCACCTCCATCAGCCTCACGCCTCTCGAATCCCTCCAAGTCATCCATGACTTGTTCATCCATCGCGCTAGCCTCCAGGTGCTTCCCTCGGCTATGTCATGCTAACGGTGTCTATACCGCCAAGGCACATTGGACTTACGTCGCCAAGACTCCGCTTGGACTTTACGCTGCCAAAATCAATCCCCTTGGACTTCCCAAATGCCAAGACTCAAGCTTGGACTTTCCCTTGCCAACCCATGTTGGACTTTCCATGCCAAGACCCATGCTTGGACTTTCCATTTGCCAAGACCCATGCTTGGACTTCTCATTTACCAAGACCCATGCTTGGACTTCTCATGCCAAGTACTCAATACTTGGACTTTCCCAAATGCCAAGTACCTATGACTTGGACTTTCCATGAGCCAAGTGTCCCACTTGGACTTTTCATGCCAAGTACTCAATACTTGGACTTTACCAAATGCCAAGTGTCCCACTTGGACTTTCCATGCCAAGTACCCATGACTTGGACTTTACCTTGCCAAGACCCATGCTTGGACTTTCCCATAATCACATGGTCAACCCCAGTCAACCATCAAGGTCTTCCTCGAGTCAAACTTGAGTCCGATCAAACATGACCCTGGTCGATTGCTTCAACAATCTCCCCAACATATTAACCGACATTAATGTCAAACATCAATGCCAAACCACTTTGTCAAATCCCTTTGTCAAACATCAAAATATCACTCGAGTCAAACTCGAGTCTGGTCAATCGTGACCTGGGCCGATTGCACCAACAATCTCCCCCTTTTTGATGTTTGACAAAAACCAAACAAATCATCTGAGTTAGACCACTAACTCAGATCCCTTACCAATTATCCCAAATTGGTAAACACTCTCCAAATGTTCTCCCCCAAACATTCTCCCCCTTTTTGACTAACATCAAAAAGGTTTTCTCTCCAAGGAGGTCAATGTCTCATATCCCAATGAGATCTTACAATCTCCCCCTTGATCCAAAAATAAATACCTAGGATGCCTACCACTTCCTAGTGATAATTCACATATCACTCAAGAGAGACAATCCTATACTCTCTCCCAATTTCCAAATTGGGTATCAAAAACCCATCAATTTTCCCAATTGATGATACTCTCCCAATAACTTCTCCCCCTTCAAGAAGAGAAACACATCCATCATCCCAAGATGGATAACTCCCCCTAAAGGCTTGCTCCCCCTTGACCATTGCATCAACAATGTCCTTGGGAAGCCCCTAAGCCAATAGGAACTCTAAACCATCAAAATTAAGGTTCTAAGTTCAACATAGAACTTTCACTTACCCTAAATTTGATACTCTGACCTAACACTTCTCCTAATCCATATCCAATGGATTTTCACCCTTTATAATGCTTCCCAAAGCATATCCTAGGGTTAGAAGTGGTTAGGGATCTTTACCATGGATGAAAATGGGCTAACCAAACCTTGTTAACCCAAACAAGAATCCGATCACACTCATATCACCGATCGCCACACTGTATAGGCCGATCGATAATCAAAATCTCGATTTTCAACTATCAGAAATGAATTTTGGAAATTCATAAATAATTATACGTACTTCGAAAAATCATGAAAATTCATACGTATAATACTTATGACACATAAAATGGGTGAAAAATATTTGAAAATTATTTTACCCATAAAATAGTGAGTTTGATACAAAACTCAAAACCATTGAAATTTTCAATGTTTTGGCCCTATTTTGTATCAACTCTATCAATGGTGATTGCTATCAAAAGATAGACTTCACCAAGGTTTTTCAAAATGATTTTAAAATATTTTCAAAACCTTATTTTGGATCATATTCCTTGGGCTCTATGTACATGACTTGTACACATGCTCTCCCAATGATCCACAAATGAAACAAGATGAGTTTTAGTTCATCTAGATGCAAAAGCTATGCACCTTGAACTCAACTCATATCCTAGCATCTCACATGTATCTAAGGTGTATAAATACACATACATGTCAATTGGATGTGAGATGTGGGTTTTGTTCATCCTAATCTAGGGTTTCATGCATTCTCTAAGGCAACCCTACTTGATTCCCTTATAAATGGGACTTCAAGTCATGCCATAGTCCTTAATTCAATTTCAATTGAGATTTTCTTAAATGCATGAATGATTATGGCATTAATGATGACATAAATAAACATATGCTCATAACCATGATGTCATGACATAATATGAAATCTAAAACACATGACATTTAAATCCTTAAACCTAAGCATAATCATGACATATAAAATGATTAGAAATACACATGATGTCATGACATGGCATATGGCAAACAAGGCATGACATATAAAATATATAGGTATAGTAATACCCAAATTTTAATATTAATTTCCATTTGATATAATTAGATATATTTTGCCATATTATCATTAATCTCCCTAGTGTGCCAAAAACCCAAAATGGCACACTAACCTCTAAACCTAAATTGTGCCAATTTAATTGATTTTTCTTAAATTCAAAAGTGCATTGGCACATCCTAAAATATTTTAGGATATTGATTCAAATCTATTTCCAAGGTAACCATAACCTTGAAAACATCCTAAAGTGCCACCTTTACCATGATTGAGTTAACTACCCATCCAATCAAGGTTGGCACATTCTAAACCCACCTAGCATGAATCAATCACGCTCTTAGGAACCCAAAACCGATTTGAGCTCCTAGAGTTAATTAGGTATTCCTTAGGGATAACCTCCCTAGATACCTTCCTAATGACCCTCCTAGGCTTGTTAGCCTTGGTCATTTGGGTCTTACCTAGGTTGACTCTAGGGGTAACTCCCCTTGCAACCTTCTTAGTGGCCACCCTAGGTTTCCTTGAAACCCTAGCCACTAGGCACACCCTTTGGTCAATTCTAGGGATGACTTCCCTATTGACCTTGGTCTTCCTAGACCTAGTTTGTGTTCCATAGTCAAATGGAACACTATGATAAGCCACTTTAGGCTTAGGTTTGTGACCCAAACCTTGCTTGCCCTTGGTTGACTTTTGACTCTTAGGTCCTAGGTGTTGACTTTGACTTTTGGATCCTTGATTTTGACCACTAGACCCTTTAAATTGATTTTTTATCTTATTTAGGGTCTTTTCAAGTTTTTCAAGCCTTGACCTAAAGACTTGATTTTCCTTTTCTAATTGTCCAATTTTAGAATTTTGATTTAAATCTTGGGCATTGGACTTTCTAGGCATATGCCTAGTCCATTTAGGATTTAGATCTAGATGTTCTCCTATTTTCCTAATTGATTCCTTAGGTAAAATATTTTTAGGGACATTAGTCCCAAATTTTTCCTTACTCCTAAGGTAAACATTTTTTAGCACCTAAGCAAAATTCCTTACTTCTAGCATGCTCTTTATGAATTGCAAGGGAATTAAAATTCCTAGCATGCTTTTGACTTTTAAATCTAGAAGGTGCATTATTGAAATATACCTTAGGGTTAGCTATAGAAGCTCCCCCTACTTGTGATGCTCCTCCTTGCCCCTTCTTCTCCCCCTTCGGGCATTGACTCTGGTAATGACCCGGTAGTCGACATTTGAAGCAAATCACTTTCTCCTTGCTCTTTTTCATTGAGGCACCGGTCTCCTTGACTTTTGGCACGGGTGGAGTCTTCTTAACCCGTTTAGGACACTTACTCTTGTAGTGTCCTTTCTCCCTACACTCAAAGCATATAATATTCATTTTATTATTAATTGACATGCTTGAGTTACCTAGGGTGGTTGTGGTGGTCGGAGTGGATTCTTGAGCTTGCTCTTCCTCTCTACCGGATGTAGATGGTTCTTCTTGTTGCTCCGGTGTTGAGGAAACTCTAATCTCCTCCTCAATCCTAGAAGTGGATGTTTCTTCCACTTCCTCCACCAACCCGGAAATTGACTCCCTATCAACTTCCGATTCTACTTCCTTCTCCGATCCGGATGTTGATTCCCTATCAACTTCTGAATCCTCAAGCTCTTTAGATGTTTCTTCTTGATCTTGAGAGGGTGATGGTCCTTCTTCTTGGACCGATGATAGGCTTTCATGGAGCTTGGCCAAATCGCTCCATAGCTCCTTAGCATCCACATAGTCACCTAGGCTACACAAGAGGTCATTAGGAATTAAATCAAAAATGAATTTGATTACCTTCTTGTTTTTATCGAATTGTTGGAGTTGCTCCTCACTCCATTTCTTCTTCTTGAGAAACCCTCCCTTTGGTCCCTTAGGATATTCAAATCCTTCCATCAATGCGGACCACTCCTCAAGGTCTCTCATCATCAAAAAATCTTCAATTCTCGCCTTCCAAGAATTGAAACCTTCTCGTCCATAGAAGGCATACGGAATTGGGGTGTTGATATCCCATCCTAATTGATCTTGGACTTCCATCTTTTACCCTCTAACGTCTTTCTCCCGGTTGTTAATCCGTTGAAGAGCAACCTGGCTCTGATACCACTTGTTGGAGATTTGACGCCGCTAGAGGGGGGTGAATAGCGTTGAATTCGTACGTAGATGGAAATCATTCGCGTTGCTTGTCTACAATCTGGTTAGTATGCAGCGGAATAAACAATAACAAATACAAATACAAGATACAATCACAACACGCACGATATAACGTGGTTCGGAACCGAACGGTTCCTACTCCACGGATCAAGCTCTAAAGAGCCCTAGTGATGCACACACACTCACTAATCATAAATACTCCTTCTCGACACAAGTCGGAGGTGGAGAAACCTCTTACAATAAGATTACAACAATAATCTAAATACAACAAGCAAATATAAGAAGAAATACAACAAGAGAAGTAAAGAACACTTTACAAAAACTCTTTAGAAGCTTGCTTGTTGATTGCCTTGGACTAGCACTTGAAAGCCCTGATTTGCAGCAGCAAATCGCTTCAAAATGTCCAAGAAAATCGGTTGCAAAAACCCTCCCGTCGAGCTCCTTTTATCCTTGCGCGCGACCTGGATTTCCGCCCATCAGTCGACTGCCATAAGTCACCAGTCGACTGATGCCACTGTTGTCGTGAGACAACGGCTTGATCCACACTGGAAAAACTCCAACGGATCTCTTGGCGATGATCGCCAACATTGGCCGATCATTGCCCGCAGAGTCGACGCCGATCGGCTACGCGAGCATTCTCGCGGTGAACTAGCGCCGATCGGCTCCGTGAACGATCGATTCGCCGAGCTCATCAAGCGGTGAGGTTTTAACCCAAGTATGGTGCACCCATACTTGCTAGACCACCCTTAGCCTAGACCTAAGCCTTCTAGCCACCTCCATCAGCCTCACGCCTCTCGGATCCCTCCAAGTCATCCATGACTTGTTCATCCATCGCGCTAGCCTCCAGGTGCTTCCCTCGGCTATGTCATGCTAACGGTGTCTATACCGCAAAGGCACATTGGACTTACGCCGCCAAGACTCCGCTTGGACTTTACGCTGCCAAAATCAATCCCCTTGGACTTCCCAAATGCCAAGACTCAAGCTTGGACTTTCCCTTGCCAACCCATGTTGGACTTTCCATGCCAAGACCCATGCTTGGACTTTCCATTTGCCAAGACCCATGCTTGGACTTCTCATTTGCCAAGACCCATGCTTGGACTTCTCATGTCAAGTACTCAATACTTGGACTTTCCCAAATGCCAAGTACCTATGACTTGGACTTTCCATGAGCCAAGTGTCCCACTTGGACTTTTCATGCCAAGTACTCAAGACTTGGACTTTACCAAATGCCAAGTGTCCCACTTGGACTTTCCATGCCAAGTACCCATGTCTTGGACTTTACCTTGCCAAGACCCATGCTTGGACTTTCCCATAATCACATGGTCAACCCCAGTCAACCATCAAGGTCTTCCTCGAGTCAAACTCGAGTCCGGTCAAACATGACCCGGGTCGATTGCTTCAATAATCTCCCCAACATATTAACTGACATTAATGTCAAACATCAATGCCAAACCACTTTGTCAAATCCCTTTGTCAAACATCAAAACATCACTCGAGTCAAACTCGAGTCTGGTCAATCGTGACCTGGGCCGATTGCACCAACACAATATTCATCCCACTGGAACCGCATAACTTTTTTTTTAGTATTTTAAAGAAAGGAAGGCTCCTATCTGCCGATCAGGATATGAATCTGGATAGAGCAGTAATCCTGCCTAACAACCTCTGTACTTCCTTTGAATTTCTTGGGGGTTGCATCTGTCGAATAACCTCAATTTTAATAGGATTTGCTTTTATACCTTGCTCAGTAACCACATAACCTAAGAAACGACCCTGCGTCACCCCAAACACACATTTCTCTGGATTCAACTTCATCTTATATTGCTGCAAATTACCGAAGGTTTATGTAGGGATTATCTTTGTGCTTGGTAACATTTACAAGCACTAAGCAGTGGAAAATTGAAATCCCTCCAGAAATCCATGTGAAAACTAAATTCGTTTTTGATCGATTCTAACCTATGAGAATCGTGATTACCTTCGCTGCGTGCCCTTTGCAATCCCGTCAGCAACACTTATGTATGGATCTCAGTGCGGTCAGTACGTCCGCACCTCCATGGTATCCACACGAACCTTGAAGTGGAGAAGAACCAAGCTTTGGTGCTAGCCACAAGATAGGTTCGACCAAAAAGGTAGAAGAGGAGGAATAAGATGATCACTCAAGCAAAATCAATACCCACAAAACCAAAAACTCATCAAATTCTCTTTTATATTCAACCATTGAATATCAAAGATTTTTGAAGCTTGGTTTTCTTGGAATTAATAATCCATGAATTCCATCTTAATGATAATGCAACCCCTCTTAATGGTGAGTCTCACTCAATCCGAACTGGACTTGAGTCTAACTCGAGTCAAGTTCATTAGGTATACTTTGAGTCCTACTCAATTTGAATTTGACTTGAGTCTAACTCGAGTCAGATTCATTGGGCATACCTTGAGTCCTATTCAATCATCCCATGATTGGTACTAAGGGCTAACACTAACAGTTTCCTTTAGATCAGATATTAACTGCTTAGAATACAGAGTTTTAACCAAAATATCATCTACATACACCTCCACATTTCTTCCCAAATATTTTTCAAAGATCTTATCCATCAGCCTCTGGTAAGTGGCCCCAACATTTTTTAACCCAAAAGGTATGACTACATAATAGAAAGTTCCTTCGGCCGTAATAAAATTGACCTTATTCTGATCCTCCCTAGCTAACGGTATTTGATGGTACCCCTAATAAGCATCCATCATTGAAATGAACTGATGCCCAACAGTAGAGTCCACTAAATGATCAATGCGGGGTAGAGGATAACAATCCTTAGGACAAGCTTTGTTAAGAACTCTAAAGTCCACACACATTCTCCATTTTCCCGATGGCTTAGGCACCAACACCACATTAGACAACCAAGTTAGATATTGTACCTCTCTGATATGCCCAGCCTTCAACAATTTACCTATTTCTTCCTTGCATCTTTCCCTGCCCCGAAATGCCGATGCTTCTGCTTTATGGGAATTATCATGGGTAAAATATACAATCTATGCTCCATGACCTTAGGATCAATTCCTGACAAGTCTTGCAAAGACCATGCGAAAATATCCATATTTTTGATAAGGCATTGTATTAAATCTGCTTTAATTTGCACAGGAAGATCCCGAGCAATAAAGGTAATATGTTCAACACACTTATCATCCAATACAATCACTTCTTTATCAGATTCTCCTATCTCCTCAGCAACCCCCTATTGAACAAAATACACTGTATCTCCATACTTAGATTGCTGCAAAGATTTATCAACAAACTTCCCCTTCTTTCCCATCCTGATAGCATCCACATAGCATCGACGGGAGAGCTTCTGGTCACCTCTTACCTCCCCTATTTCACTCCCTATAGGAAACTTAAGCTTCTGATGGTAAGGAGAAGCCACAGTCTGCAAACTGCTCAAAACAGTGAAATTGATAAGTACTGTCCTTCTCCTTGGTTCTTCCCCTAAGGATAAAGGTAACTTAATCTGACCCATCAGCTGCACTTCATGCCTAGAAAATCGAAATAAAGAAGTCCCTAATGGCTGTAGATCAGTGACGGCAACTCCCATTTGTTCCAAAGCGGCCCAATACAAAATATCCACTGAACTGTCCAGGTCTACAAAAACTCTTCCCACATTGAAATTAGCAATAAGAGCTCGAATGACCAAAGCATCAGTGTGAGGAGTTAACACTCCCCCTAAATCATTATCATCAAAGCCTATTACGGGTCCCCTGCTTTGGGCATAACAACCACAGTTGCACACTCTTCCCTACTATGTCTTTTTCGTGCCCTATTAGAATCCCCATTAGTGGAGCCCCCAGATATCATATTGATGGAATCCCTTATAGGGGGTTGATTATCAGGTTCAACTCGATCGGGCATTATTTCCTTTATCTGTACCAGCTGCACTGGCCTATTTATAAGAGGTCTGGGATTACCTCTTCCATAATTTCTTCCTCCAAACTCCCTGCTGACAAGGAGTCGGATTCATGTCTAAATTTCGAATATGAGGGTGAGCTCCCATAATTCTCTGCAATTCCAAATCCAACTGCTAACAATTTTGAGTATTATGTTCATATTCTTGATGAAAAGCACAGAAAGTAGGAGATGGTAATCTCCTAGGCCCTCTATCAACCCCAAAGGGTCTCCGCAACAACCTCTACTCTATACAAATATTCATAACCCTTTCCTTAGAGAACTGGGGCAGGGGAGTGTTGGTGCAATCGACCCAGGTCACAATTGACCGGACTCGAGTGATGTTTTGATGTTTGACACGGAAGTTTGACATTGATGTCTGTTAATGTTTTGAGGAGATTGTTGGCACAATCGACCTGGGTCATGATTGACCGGACTCGAGTTTGACTCAAGAGGGATTTTGATGGTTGACTGGAGTTGACCATGTCATGGAAAGTCCAAGTCTTGAGTACTTGGTATGTAAAGTCCAAGCATGGGTCTTGGCAAGGAAAAGTCCAAGCATGGGTCTTGGCATGGAAAGTCCAACATGGGTTGGCAAGGGAAAGTCCGAGCTTGAGTCTTGGCATTTAAGAAGTCCAAGGGGTTTGATATTGGCAGCGTAAAGTCCAAGCGGGAGTCTTGGTAGTATAAGCCCAATGGTTGGAAGCGTAAAGTCCAAGCAGAGTCTTGGCAGCGTAAGTCCAATGTGCCTTGGCGGTGTAGACACCGTTAGCATAACATAGTCGATGGAAGCACTTGAAGGCTAGCGCATGGATGAACAAGTCATGGATGACTTGGAGGGATCCGAGAGGCGTAAGGATGATGGAGGTGGCTAGAAGACTTAGGTCTAGGCTAAGAGTGGTCTAGCAAGTATGGGGGAACCATACTTGGGTTAAAACCTCATGTTTGAGGTGTGCCAGTCGACTGATGCCATGTGACAGTCGACTGGTGTGAGTCAACTAGGGTTTGATCATGGGAAGGTGTCGGTGATTGCCAGATGGACAATGATCATTGGCTGAGCAAATGACTAATCATGTGATCAGTCGACTGGTGCTCTAGAAATCAAGCATAGAATGGAGTCGAGACTCGACTGCAGGGGTTAGCAGTCGAGTGAAGATTCCAACAGTCAATTGATGGGTATGATCAGTCGACTGATGATGGATCCATTGGATTTTTCCAGTGTAGATATAGCCATTGTCACACGACAATAGTAGCATCAATCGACTGATCAATGATTTCCAGCCCAGGCAGCAGCTTTAAAGGGAGATCATGAAGGAGGAAATCAATAGTGTTTCTTGAAGAGTTTTGGGGTGATTTGCTGCTACAAATCAGGGTCTCCAAATGTATTTCAAGAAACCACAAAGCAAGCAATCCAAGAGCAATTGTAAAGTGTTATTTTCTTTACTTGTTGTGTATTCCATTTGTATATTGCTTGTATTTTTTTCTTACTATTGTAAGATCACTTGTAAGGGGTTTCTCCTCCTCTGACTTGTGTCGAGGAGTGTTTATTAGTGGTGTGTGATTGACATCGCTAGAGCTCTTTAGAGCTCGATCCGTAGAGTAGGAATCGTTCGATTCCGACCCACATTACATACTTGTGTTTGTGTGTTTGTATATTGTTATTGCTTTATTTCCACTGTGCTAACACGATTTGTAGACAAGCATGCAACGAATTCTATCGAGACACATCCAACGCGCTATTCACCCCCCTCTAGTGGTCACTGTTTCCTCTACAATTGGTATCAAAGCTAGGAGCTCTTCTACGGACTAACCGCCGAAAGCAAAGACGCTAGAGGGTGAAGATGGAGTTGGAAGAACAACTAGGTTGGGACATCAACACACCAGTGCCTTACACCTTAAATGGACGAGAAGGCTTCAATTCTTGGAAGAGAAGAATTGAAGATTTTATCATGATGACAGATTTTGAGGAGTGGTCTATCTTAATGGAAGGATTTGAATATCCAAGAGGACCAAAAGGTGGCTTCCTTAAGAAGAAGAGATGGAGTGAGGAATAACTCCAAAGATTCGAGAAAAATAAGAAGGTAATCAAATTTATTTTTGATTTAATTCCTAATGACTTCTTGTGTAGCCTAGGTGAGTGCATGGATGCCAAGGAGCTTTGGAGGGAATAGGCCAAGCTCCATGAAAACCCATCTACGGCTCAAGAAGAGGAGGCTGAAGAAGAGTCCTTATCCTCACAAGCGAGTGAGGATTCGAAAGTTGATAGGGAATCAACCTTCGAATCGGTGGAAGAAGAAGAAAAAGTGGAAGAAGCCTCCACTTCAAGGATTGAGGGGGAGGAGAGACCATCCACACTGGAGCAACCTCAAGAGGAGCCATCCACCTCTAGAAGAGATGAAGAATCCACTCCGACCACCACAAATACCCTAGGTAACTCAAGCAATTTAGGTTTAAATAAAAATCATATAATTTGCTTTGAGTGTAGGGAAATCGGGAACTATAAGAGCAAGTGCCCAAAGAGAGTAAGGAAAGCTCCACCGGCGCCAAAGGTCAAGGATGCTGGTCCCCCAATAATCAAGAGCAAGAAGCAAGTGATTTGCTTCAAATTCCGACTACTGGGTCATTACCGGAGTCAATGCCCAAGGGGAAAGAAGAAAGGGCAAGATGGAGCAACACATGTAGGGGAGCCTCTAAGGCAAACCCTAAGGTATATTTTAATGCACCTTCTAGTTCTAATTTAAATGTCAAAAAGCATGCTAGGAATAATTTTAACAATCTTACTATTGTAAATGAAAAGCATGCTAGAAACAATAAATATTTTTGTTTAGGAGCTAAGAAGGTCAACTTTTCAAATAAGGAGAAATTTGAGACTAATGTCCCTAGAAAGACCTTTTTCTAGAGAATCTATCAAGAAAATAAAAGACCACCTAGGCCTAAACCCTAAATGGACTAGACATATGCCTAAAAAAAATAATGTCCAAAGACCAAATCAAAATTAAAAAATTGGACAATTAGAATTAGAGAACCAAGCCTTGAGGTCAAGCTTGAGAAATTAGAGAAGACCCTTAGGAATATGCAAAATCAAATACAAGGGTCAAATAGTCAAGAATCTATGTCCAAGAGTCAAGGTCTAGAGTCTAGGAGTCAAGGCTCATCTATGGGCAAGAAAGGCTTGAGCCACAAGCCTAAGTCCAAGGTAGATAAGCCTACCTACTATAGTGTTCCATTAGATTATGGAACACAAACTATGTCGAGGAAGACCAAGGTCAATAGGGAAGTCATCCCTAAGATTGACCAAGGTAGATGCCTAGTGGCTAGGGTTTCTAAGAAACCTAGTGTGGCCACTAAGAAGGTTACAAGGGGAGTTACCCCTAGAGTTAACCTTGGCAAGACCCAAATGTCCAAGGCTAATAAGCCTAGAAGGGTCATTAGGAAGGTATCTAGGGAGGTTATCCCTAAGGAATACCTAGTAAACCCTAGGAGCTCAAATAGGTTTTGGGTTCCTAAGAGTGTGATTGATTCACGCTAGATGGGTTTAGGGTGTGCAAACCTTGATTGGATGGATAGTTAACTCAACCATGGCAAAGGTGGCATTTTAGGGCATTTTCAAGGTTATGGTTACCTTGGGAATGTGTTTTGATCTTTAATCTTAAAAGATTTTAGGATGTGCCAATATACCTTGAAGATTATGAAAAATCAATTGAATTGGCACAATTTAGGTTTAGAGGTCATAGTATGCTATTTTGGGTTTTTGGCACACTTGGGAGAAAAGTAGCAATATGGAAAAATACAATTAATAATAACAAATGACAATTAATACTAATTTTTAGGTAATATTATACCTATACATTTTATATGCCATGCTTTGATTGCCATATAACATGACATGACATCATACTTATTTTTATCATTAAATATTGTTGGTGCAACAATGCCCCAAGCATGCATGTGTTTTGATGTTTGGATAATCATCTAAGTTAGGCAATGCTTTGTGATCTAATTGTGAATATGTTTAAGTGACAGGGAAATCCAAGGATGAAGACTTGGTAAAAGAAAAGTCCAAGAATGATCTTGGCAAGGAAAGTCCAAGGGACGGACTTGGTAGCATAAGACCAAGCTTGTAGTCTGGCAGCATAAAGTCCAAGTAAACCTTGGAAAAGGAAATCCAAGTATGATCTTGGCAAAGGAAGTCCACGGGATGGACTTGGCAGCGTAAGACCAAGCTTGTAGTCTTGGCAGCGTAAAGTCCAAGTGAACCTTGGCAAAGGAAGTCCAAAGTAAAGTCTTGGCAGCATAAGTCCAAGCTTGTAGTCTTGGCGGCGTAAAGTCCAAGCATTTGGCAACCCAAGACATGACGAGGCCGAAGGAAACTCTTGAAGGCGAGCGCAAGGCTGAAGGATGAGTTAGAAGGTCAAGTCTAGGTCTAGGGAGTCAATTCAAGTATGAATTATTCATACTTGACTAGTATCAGTCGACTGATACTATGTAGCAGTCGACTGATAACGTGCTCGATTGAGTCAGCCGGTGGTCGGACTATCGGTCGACCGATGTCGGCGATCGATGAGGCAATCACGATCGCATTCAATCCGTGATCGATCGATCAAGTCGAAAATGGGCACAGAATGGAGTCTCACTCAACTCCTCGCGGCGATCACTCGACTGATCGCTTCATCAGTCGACTGATGAAGTTATTAGTCGACTGATAGGTCTCCCGTTGGAAATGGCGGCTGCGAATCCCCGCAGATCTGCTCTATCATAAGCCATTAGCTTCGATGGCAGTCGACTGATGGTGAGCATCAGTCGACTGATCAAAGCTCAACGGGAAAAACAACCCTTCTTCTATAAGAAGAGGCCTTGGGGAGCTTGGTGAAACTAGTGCTCTCATTCCTAGCTACACCCTCGTTCTCACCAAGCTTTTCTCTAAGTATTTTTGTGATTCTAAACCTCCTCTTCTCTAGTCTTTATCTTCCATCATTGTAAAGAAGAGGAGTTCATTGTAAGACAAGGTTTCTCCACGTTGGTTCATCCAAAGGAGGATTTAGTGAAGCTTGATTAGGGCTAATCCACCTTACGGATTACCGTGGAGTAGGAGCGTCATCTCCGAACCATGTACATCGGGTGTTAGCATTGTATTCTTGTTTCTCATTCTTATTTGTATTTGTACTTGTATTGCTTCCGCTAACATACTTTGTAGAAACAAAGAAAGGCTAATCACCCCCCCCCCCCTCTCTAGCCATTACAAAGATGCAACAAGTGGTATCAAATCCCGGATAGCTTGGAGGGATATAGCACCGCCAAGCCACCGCTCTTCGATGGGAGTCACTTTGCGTATTGGAAAGGTAGGATGAAGTATTATCTAATGAGTAATATTGAGATTTGGCATAACATTGTAGATGGCTTTGAGGAACCGGTGGATGAACATGGAAACCCTATTCCAAGCAAGGATTGGACAAGGGAAATGAATAGGAGGTTCGAATCAAATGCAAAGGTGGTACTCACCATCCAATGCGGTATTACAATGGAGTAACTCAACAAGGTGGGACCTTTCGAATCCGCCAAGGAGTAATGGGAAAAGCTCATTGAGCTAAATGAAGGATCCAAGGAGTCAAAGAGGGCCAAGAAGGACTTGCTAATTGGACAACTTCAAGCCTTCCAAATGAAGATGCATGAAACCATAAGCCAAATGCATGAAAGGTTTAAGGAGATTGTGAATGGACTCCACATCATAGGTGAGAGAGTTGACAACTGGAATTTGGTAAGGTACATTCTTTAAGCATTTCCTAGAACTTCTCTATGGACTTATATAGTTGATGCTATTAAGGTAACTAGGGATCTTTCTCAAATTAAAATTGATGAATTATTTTGTGAGTTTGAATTGCATGAGCAAACTAACATGTCCTCTAAGGAAAAGGGTTTAGCTCTATTTGTTGAAAAGAAGGAAAAGAAGAAGAAAGAAAGGAAAGAAGTGTCATCATCATCCGAGTCGGAGCATGATTCAAGTAGTGATGGAGACTCGTCTAGTGAGATGGCCCACTTTGTCAAGAAGCTCTATAGAAAATCAAAGGAGTTCAAGAATAGAGAAGCAAGGAAGGGGTCCCATTCTTCAAGAGGTAAGTTTAGTGGTAATTCAAATTTTAACAATAATGTGATTTGCCATGCTTGCAATAAGAAGGGGCACATAAAGCCAAATTGCCCGGAGCTAAAGAAGAAGGAAGAAAAAGAAAAGAAAAAGAAGGATAAGAAGGAGAAGAAGAAGAAGGAGGCCATGATGGCTCAAACCACATGGGACACACCAAGTGTTGAAGATTCCTCCTCCGATGATGAGCTTTGCCACGTCACACGCCATGTGGCACTCATGGCCCAAGGAGATGACTCCGGTACATCAAGCCAAGAAGAAGACTCTTCAAGTGATGAATCGTCATCTAGTGACGATGAGGTAATAAACTCTCCTAAAGTTAAGCTTCTTTATAAATCAATTGCTTATCTTAAAGAGGCTCTAGATAAGTCTAAATCTAAGGTTAGAATCATGAAGGTAGAACTAAAGGCCATTAGGAATGAAAAATCTTCACATGTTAATTCTTGCATACTTAAGGAAGAGAATGACAAACTTAAGGATGAGGTTAGTGACTTAAAGGCATGCTTAGAGAAATTTACGAATGACTCAAAATATCTTGACATGATCCTTAGCCGACAAAGAGCCGTTTACAACAAGGCCGGTATAGGATATAAGTCAAAAGAAAAAGAAGTTGCTTATATCTCATTGATTAATAGAAAAGCAACCATTAAGGGTAAGGTTAAGAAAGCATGGGTACCTAAGAAGTTTTTACTTAATGTTACCGGTCCTAATGTTTGGGTACCAAAAGATTGTGTTTTTCATGTGATTTAGGTAGGAGAGCAAGGTATGTGGATTGTGGATAGCGGTTGCTCAACACACATGACCGGGGATGTGAGCAAGTTCTCCACAATTAAGTATGTGAAGAAGGGAGCGGTGTCTTTTGGAAATAGTAGAAAACTCAAGATATTAGGTAGAGGTACAATTGAGGTATCCCCCAAAATCGTCATTCACAAAGTTTTACTAGATGAAAATATGAAATTTAATTTATTAAGTGTTAGTCAACTTTGTGATGTAAGCTACCATGTTTCTTTTGAATCTTCTAAATGCATGATTAGACACAAGGAATTAAATGATTGTATGTTAGTTGGATATTGGAAATCAAATATTTATTATGTTGATCTTTCATATGCTTCTAACATTTCTACTAAGTGTCTTGTTGCAAAAGAAGAAAGTTGGCTATGACATAGGAGATTGGGGCACATCAACATGAAAAACATAGCCAAGGTAGCCAAGTTAAAGTTGGTCAAAGGGCTACCAAAGATCAAGTATGTCAAGAACAAAATGTGTGATGCATGCCAAGAAGGAAAACAAACAAAGACATCACACAAAGGTAAAACCTTAACGAATACCTCTTTACCGTTAGAACTATTGCATCTTGACTTATTTGATTGCCATAGTACTCCTTCTTTAAATAGTAGCAAATATTGTTTAGTTATAGTAGATGATTTTTCTAGGTATACTTGGGTCTATTTTATGAAACATAAGGATGATACTTTAAAAATAATCATAGGATTTAGTAAAAGAGTTGAAAATGAAAAGAGTCTCAAAATCAACCGGATCCGTAGTGATCATGGCGGTGAATTTGAGAATTCTAAATTTTCACAATTTTGTTTAGAGCAAGGGTACAAGCATGAGTTCTCTTGTCCTAGAACACCCCAACAAAATGGGGTGGTGGAAAGGAGAAATCGTGCCCTACAAGAGGCGGCTAGGACTATGCTTAATGCATACTCTCTACCTAGCTACTTGTGGGCGGAAGCGGTTAATACCGCTTGCTATATCCAAAATAGGGTTCAAATCCATAGGTTTTTAGGAAAGACACCATTTGAATTATGGAATGGGACTATTCCCATAATTCATTATTTCAAAGTCTTTGGATGTAAAGTTTATATTTTAAACACCAAAGATAACTTAGGAAAATTTGAATCCAAAGCGGATGAGGGAATCCTAGTTGGATACTCATCCACGAGTAGAGGATATAGAGTCTACAATAAGAGAACCCAAGTGATTGAGGAGTCCTCTAATGTTCAATTTGATGAAACCACTAGTACCTACCCTAGAAAGTCCTCCATTGATAAGGATATTAATGACAATAATCAAGACATTACCCAAAAACTTCAAAATTTGACCATAAGGGGTAATGATCAAGGGGGAGGAAGAGGAGATTCCGATGATGAAAGGAGGGTAGAAGATAACAATGATCAATTTGAAACCCCTTCTAGAACCCTAAGAATTCATCAAGATCATCCACTTGACCAAGTAGTAGGAGATCTATCTCAAGGAGTAAGAACTAGGTCATTTCATAGAGTTCCTACTAGTCAAGTTGCTCTTATTTCACAAATTGAGCCCAAATCGATCAATGAAGCATTACATGATCCGGATTGGATTTTGGCAATGCAAGATGAATTGGCTCAATTTGAGAGGAGTCAAGTATGGGAGTTAGTTCCTAGACCCAATGATAGCACCATAATTACTACAAGATGGGTCTTTAGGAATAAGCTAGATGACCAAGGAAATATCACTAGAAATAAGACTAGGTTGGTTGCTAGAGGATTCAATCAAGTTGACGGGCTTGACTATGATGAGACTTATGCCCCGATTGCTAGGTTAGAATCTATTAGAATTCTCTTAGGGTATGTTTCCTATATGGGCTTTAAACTTTATCAAATGGATGCTAAATCGGCATTCCTAAATGGTTATATTAAGGAAGAAGTATATGTAGAACAACCACCCGGGTTTGAAAACATAGATTATCCAAACCACGTATGTAAGCTTAGGAAAGCATTATATGGGTTAAAATAAGCTCCCCGGGCATGGTATGAAAGATTGTCATCTTTCTTAATTTCTAAGGATTTTAGAAGGGGCCAAGTAGATCAAACCTTGTTTAAAAAGTCAACATTAAAGGATATCTTTATAGACCAAATATATGTTGATGACATTATTTTTGGGTCAACAAATGATGATCTTCTTCAAGACTTTATAAAAAATATGGAGAATGAATTTGAAATCAGTTTAGTTGGAGAGCTTAACTTTTTCCTAGGGTTACAAGTCAAGCAAACCAATGAAGGGATTCATATTTATCAAACCAAATATGCAAATGAAATGATCAAGAAATTTGGTTTGGAAAATGCCAAAATTGTAACCACTCCTATGGCCACTAGCACTAGAATAGATAGTGATCATGATGGTAAATCAATTGATCTTAAACTTTATAGGAGTATGATTGGTAGCCTACTATACCTAACGCTAGTAGACCCGATATCTTATTTGCGGTAGGTATGTGTGCAAGATACCAATCTTGTGCCAAAGAATCACATTTAGTAGTCGTTAAGAGAATTTTAAGATATATTAAAGGCACCCTAAATGTAGGACTTTGGTATCCTAGGACTAGGTCTTTTGAGTTGCTTGGCTATACCGATTCCGATTATGCTGGTTGCAAATTGGATAGGAAGAGTACTAGTGGTGGATGCCAATTTCTTGGGTCCTCCCTAGTTAGTTGGAGTAGTAGGAAGCAACATTGTGTTGCTTTATCAACCACCGAAGCCGAATATGTGGCTATGGGTGGTTGTGTAGCTCAATTACTTTGGATGAGACATACTCTTGAGGACTATGAGCTACACTACTCTAACATTAAAGTTTATTGTGACAATGTGAGTACCATCAACTTGACAAAAAATCCGGTACATCACTCTAGGACCAAGCACATTGAAGTGAAACATCACTTCATAAGAGATCATGTGACAAAAGGGGACATTGAACTTAATTATGTAGAATCTAAGTCCAACCTTGCCGATATCTTCACCAAAGCTCTTCCCGAAACCGAATTTTCATCATTAAGGAGAGAACTTGGTATGTACTTTGTAGAGTAAAATTCTAGGTTTGCATGATCCCATATTCATAATGTTTAGCCTTATACCTTGATGCATCTCACAAAAAGCCATAAGAAACCTTGATTCTTGTATTAAGACACTTAGGAACATGTGAGATGATAGGGAAGGTGTACTTGGCTCATCATGCTTGTTATGATGCATTACTATGAGCCAATGACACACCTAGAGACATGAATACTTCATGGACCAATCATTGGGAAGGCTTGTATTCAAGTAATGAATACATAACTCCAAGAACATGATTGGAAATATCAAATAAAACATATTTTATACTATGTTTATCATATTTTGAAAAATAGTTTTCAAGTGGAACACAAAAGTGATACAAAGTTTGCAAAATTTTTAGAACTTTTGTTAGTTTCCAAGTTTGTATCAATCTTGAAATCTGGAAAACATATATTTTTCAAACTATTTTTCCCTAATAAAGTATGATCTCAGAAATGTGTACACAAAATTTCGTGATTTTTTGAGGTTTCTAGAATTTCTAACGCATTTCTGAAGTTGGGATGAAAGGGCTGAAATTTGGATTTCAGGCGTAGCAGTCGACTGGTTCAAAAACCAGTCGACTGATACACTGTGTTTTCTGATAAATAGTTCCATTTTCTGATATTTAGTGTATCTTTGATGTCCTAAAACTATAGCATGATAATATTGAGTATAGACAAATTTTTAGGACTGTTTAATGCAGTGTTTTAGGGGGAGTCTCATAATATATATCTTTTCATCCCCAAACTTACATTGTTGGTGCAAAGTTAGGACTTAACTTTCGAACTTTTGTTATGCTTTGCTTCAAATGTTATTCACACATCATGAAGCATATCTTGGATTAAGGCGGAGCTTAATATCAATCTTATACCTTAGTCCAAGATACAACAACTTTAATTCTTTCATGAAATTTATGAATCCTTCTCTTTTTGATGTATGTCAAAGGGGGAGAAGGAATGTTTTAAGTTAGAATTCATATTAAAAATATGATTATATGCATATGGTAAAGACCTAACTTAAATGATTGCCAAACATCAAAAAGAGGGAGATTGTTGGTGCAACAATGCCCCAAGCATGCATGTGTTTTGATGTTTGGATAATCATCTAAGTTAGGCAATGCTTTGTGATCTAATTGTGAACATGTTTAAGTGACAGGGAAATCCAAGGATGAAGACCTGGTAAAAGAAAAGTCCAAGTATGATCTTGGCAAGGAAAGTCCAAGGGACGGACTTGGCAACATAAGACCAAGCTTGTAGTCTTGGTAGCATAAAGTCCAAGTGAACCTTGGCAAAGGAAGTCCAAGTATGATCTTGGCAAAGGAAGTCCAAGGGATGGACTTGCCAGAGTAAGACCAAGCATGCAGTCTTGGCAGCGTAAAGTCCAAGTGAACCTTGGCAATGGAAGTCCAAAGTAAAGTCTTGGCAGCATAAGTCTAAGCTTGTAGTCTTGGCGGCGTAAAGTCCAAGCATTTGGCAACCCAAGACATGATGAGGCCGAAGGAAACTCTTGAAGGCGAGCGCAAGGCTGAAGGAAGAGTTAGAAGGTCAAGTCTAGGTCTAGGGAGTCAATTCAAGTATGAATTATTCATACTAGACTAGTATCAGTCGACTGATACTATGTAGCAGTCGACTGATAAGGTGCTCGACTGAGTCAAGCTGAAAATCGGACTATCAGTCGACTGATAGAAGCTGGAAGACGACTGATGAGGCAATCAGTCGACTGCAAATCCAGGCAGTCGACTAATCAAGTCGAAAATGGGCACAGAATGGAGTCTCACTCAACTCCTCGCGGCGATCACTCAACTGATTGCTTCATCAGTCGACTGATAGGTCTCCCGTTGGAAATGGAGACTGCAAATCCCCACGGATCCACTCTGTCAGAAGCCGTTAGCTTCGACGGCAGTCGACTGATGGTGAGCATCAGTCGACTGATCAAAGCTCAATGGGAAAAATAGCCCTTCTTCTATAAGAAGAGGCCTTGGGGAGCTTGGTGAAACTAGTGCTCTCATTCCTAGCTACACCCTCGTGCTCACCAAGCTTTTCTCCAAGTATTTTTGTGATTCTAAACCTCCTCTTCTCTAGTCTTCATCTTCCATCATTGCAAAGAAGAGGAGTTCATTGTAAGACAAGGTTTCTCCACCTTGGTTCATCCAAAGGAGAATTTAGTGAAGCTTGGCTAGGGCTAATCCACCTTACGGATTACCGTGGAGTAGGAGCGTCATCTCCGAACCACGTACATCGGGTGTTAGCATTGTATTCTTGTTTCTCATTCTTATTTGTATTTGTACTTGTATTGCTTCCGCTAACATACTTTGTAGAAATAAAGAAAGGCTAATCACCCCCCCTCTATCCATTACAAAGATCCAACAAATATGTCATGATCATGTTTAGGATTAAGGACTAATGTCATGTGTTTTTAGATTATTTCATATGCCATGACATCATGATCATTGACCATGCTTAATTATTGCTATCATTTATGTTATGATCATTCATGCATTTAATTTGATTAAAATTGATTCAAGGACAATGGCATGACTTGAAGTTCCATTTATAAGGGAATCAAGTAGAGTTGGCTTAGAAAAATACATGAGGACTTAGCTTTAGATAAACCAAAACCCACATCTCACATCTAACTTGACATGTATGTGTATTTATACATCCTAGATACATGTGAGATGCTAGGATATGAGTTAAGTTCAAGGTGCATAGTTTTTGCATCTAGATGAACTAAAACTCATCTTATTTCATTGGTGGATCATTAGGAAAGCTTATGTACAAGTCATGTATATTGAGCCCAAAGAATATGATCCAAAATAAGGTTTTAAAAACATTTTAAAATTCTTTTAGAAAACCTTGGTGAAGTCTATCTTTTGATAGCAATCACCATTGATGAAGTTGATAAAAAGTGAGCAAAACATTGAAGTTTCTCTTCACTTTTGAATTTTGTATCAATTTTGATATTTTATGGGTAAAATATTTTTCTATCATTTTTCACCCATTGTATTGGTCATAAGTATTATACGTATGAATTTTCATGATTTTTCGATATACGTATAATTATTTATGAATTTTCAAAATCCATTTCTGATAAATGAAAATCAGATTTTTCATTTATCAGTCGATTTTCCTTGGTGGTAGCCGACTGATGTGCAAGGCAGTCGACTGATTTCTGAAGGACTCGACTGCCAAGATGATTTTGGGAAAAACAAGGTTGTTTAGCCCGTTTTTAGCCTTGGTAAAGTTCCCTAACCACTCCTAACCCTAGGATATGCTTTGGGAAGCATTATAAAGGGTGAAAATCCTTTGGATATTGATTAGGAGAGGTGTTAGAATGATGTATCAAATTTAAGGTGTGGAGAGTTCATATTTGAACTTTGAACCTTATTTTTGATGGTTTATAGTTCCTATTGGCTTAGGGACTTCCCAAGGACATTATTAGTGCAATGGTCAAGGGGGAGCAAGCCTTTAAGGGGAGGTATCTATCATGGGATGATGGATGGTATTTTTCCTCATGAGGAGGAAAATGGAATTAGGAGATACCCAATTTAGAAATTAGGAGAGTGTATAGGATTACCTCTCTTGAGTGATATGGGACTTATCACTAGGAAGATGGTAGGCATCCTAGGTATTTTTGGACCAAGGGGGAGATTGTAAGACCTCCTTGGAGGGAACCTTTTTGATGTATGTCAAAAAGGGGGAGAAAGTGAAATTACCAATTTGGGATAATTGGTAAGGGAATTTGAGTTAGTGTTCTAACTCAAAGGTATGTGTTTTTGTCAAACATCAAAAAGGGGGAGATTGTTGGTGCAATCGACCCAGGTTACGATTGACCGGACTCAAGTTTGACTCGAGTGATGTTTTGATGTTTGACATGGAAGTTTGACATTGATCTTTGAAATTGATGTATGATAATGTTTTGGGGAGATTGTTGGCACAATCGACCCGGGTCATGATTGACCGTACTTGAGTATGACTCGAGAGAGATTTTGATGGTTGACTAGAGTTGACCATGTCATGGAAAGTCCAAGTCTTGAGTACTTGGCATGTAATGTCCAAGCATGGGTCTTGGCAAGGAAAAGTCCAAGCATGGGTCTTGATATGGAAAGTCCAACATGGGTTGGCAAGAGAAAGTCCGATCTTGAGTCTTGGCATTTGAGAAGTCCAAGAGGTTTGATATTGGCGGCGTAAAGTCAAAGTGGGAGTCTTGGCAGTATAAATCCAATGGTTGGTGGCGTAAAGTCCAAGCGGAGTCTTGGCAGCGTAAGTCCAATGTGCCTTGGAGGTGTAGACACCGTTAGCATGACATAGCCGATGGAAGCACCTGAAGGCTAGCGCAATGATGAACAAGTCATGGATGACTTGGAGGGATTCGAGAGGCGTGAGGCTGACAGAGGTGGATAGAAGGCTTAGGTCTAGACTAAGGGTGGTCTAGCAAGTATGGGGGAACCATACTTGGGTTAAAACTTCATGTTTGAGGTGTGCCAGTCGATTCATGCCATGTGGCAGTCGTCTGTGTTGGGTTTCCGGCACCGCGGCGTGTGTGTGTTCGATCATGTTTCGTAAACATGAGCACAGCGGAAGCAATAAAAATAATAAATACTCCTATTTATTACAACACACACAACACACGCATGCTATTACAACAAGTGTAGACATAACCGTAAATTAAAATTGAAATAAAAGGAAATTAAACTACGTTATACCTTTCGTATGACGTGTAGCGGGAACGGCATCAACCGGAACGATCCTCGTAAGAATCGTCTCTATCCGTATCCACGCCGAGCTCCTCGGGATGACTTCGCTAAGTCACGAGCTTCGTCTTCGTACGGGTTACTAGCCTCGTGTTGAAGACGACGTGATCGAGAGATGATCACAATCCGAATCCAAATTCGGACCTAAAAACAAGTCCTCAAGACTTGCTTCTCCGGAGAGGTATTCGTCAACCGATTGACGAATCCTTCGTCCTCCACCTCAGAGGATTACCGGAGATCACATCCCCGGTATGTTAGCCGCTGTCGGAGCACTAACCGTCGTCCAAACGACGCTCCGACGAGAGGAGAAGAAGCTGTCCAGAAAACTGGACAGCTTGGTGGAGGATATAGGCGCCGGCTAAAGAGGAGATGGAGGCTCACCTTTACACCGAACCCAAGGGAGATCACCGGAGGGTCGCCGGAGGTCCACCGCCAAGCTTGACGCTGCAAAGAGATGGCAGCAGCTCAATGAGGTTGGGCGGCTGCTCTTGTTGTTGACGCCAACAACAAGAGGGAGAGAGGGGTGGGCGGCCAATTAGGGTTGCCTCAAAAATTAGGTTTTTACAAAAACCCTTAAGCCCTATTTTATAGAGAACCAATTCTCTTAATGGTTATTAAATCATATCCATAAAGCCCGTTAACCCGCTCCATTAAGATAAGTTAAAATAAACCAAACCATGATGGTTTATTTTAAGTTAAAACGAACCGAACCAACCTTTTGTTCATTCGTTTAAAATAAACCAAACCCTTTGGTTTATTCTTATCCATTGGATTAGAACCAAACCATTTTGGTCCATCCATTATGTCTTCATAAGACACTGCCCATCCACGCTTCCATTGCGACTGAAACAATTTCAAGCTCGCTTTATGTTTGGTCCAACCAAACATAGTTTCTCTCGGTCTGAGAATCCCATTCTCAAGCTCGTTTTAAATCCTTTGGATTACACTCGTTGTGCGTGTGACCAAATAGGTTCTCGGTTTATGTTGGCCGTCTATAATTAACCATTAATTATAGAACAATCATGAGTGGCACCTAGTAGTACATCATGATCCCCAATTAACCGAAAAGATCAACGGTTGATCCAGAACTATTTCTGAAACCCTTCAGTAGCTCGAATGAATCGTGCCCCATTCCCTTCACTCATCTTATACCCACTTGGTTCGGGACATGGTCTATAGTGTCCGGTCCCCACTAGGTTGACTACGCCACACCTAGCCCAAGTATCATTTCCTCGTCCTACGGATTCTAGTTACTCCACATGTATCGAAGAGTACTTTACTCTAAACATGTAATGCTTTGGCCAAAGACTTTAGTAACAATCCGACGAGAGGCCATGGGTATACATCTCCTCGCAAGGAGTGGTGAATCCTTTATAGGCTATTCAAACACCTTCGATCACTTTGACTTATACCCAATCATCCCGGGTCCACATCTCCTTAGAGATGTTTGCTTAAGATGTCAAAGCATAAGTCTCCATGATCAAGATGACTTGAATACCGCAAGTCAAAGGAACATCGCACTTAAGCCACAGTAAGAACTTCATTGACATATCTATATATGCAGAGAACCATATGAAGTCTTACGGCTGGTCACTCCAATGAACTAGTTACCATAACTAGCATCCACGATCAACTCCGGACATCACTATGTCTCCAGCCAGTGAGAATCAGCTGCTTGGATACACCAAGGAGTATACCTCGTGCTAGTCTCGACAGAATTGATGGTGTCCAAATCCATCAATTCATCGACTAGGGATAATTCCGATACATCACAATTACACATGTAGAGATACTCACTAGTTGTGATCCAATCACAAATTCTCTCATGCCGTGAATCGTATTGTGACATTCAAGAAAATGAGTTTAAGATCCAATCAAATACATTAAACATGTATACTCAAATAGTGAATCTTCATTTATCATATAAATGGTTCATACATAAGGCGATTGCCTTAGGACATCTCTCATATATTACTAACAGACTCCCACTTGGCCTAATGCCAATCGCTACGGTATCCAATACCATAGTCTCTAACATGACCCTCAAACTTGCTTTGAGGTAATGCTTTAGTCAAGGGATCCGCTAAGTTCCTTTCAGTGGGAATTTTCTCGATTTGTATTTCGTTCCTACTGATGATCTCTCTGATAAGATGATAGCGGCGAAGCACATGTTTGGATCATTGATGAGACTACATCAAGTTCATAGAAGAACTTTTGATCCAAACCGCTTCCTTTGCTGCTTCCAAAGCTGCAACGTATTCTGCCTTGGTGGCAGAATCCGCTATAGTGTCAAGCTTGGAACCTTTCCAACTTATTGCGCCTCCATTCCAGGTGAATACATACCCAGACAAAGACATGGAATCATCCTTGTCTGTCTGGAGCTGGTATCCGTATACCCACGTATCACCATGTACCCTTCTCCATATATTAGGAACACATCCTTAGTTCTTCTCAAGTACTTAAGGATCGTCTTAATACCCCAATGATCCATTCCTCGATCGGAGTATCCGCCGTGACACTCGAGCATACGATACATCGGGCCTCGTACATAACATAGCATACATGATAGATCCTATTGCGGATGCATAGGGAATCTTACTCATGCAAATCCTCTCGCCTTCTCGCGGCGGACACATAGACTTGAAGGTGTTCCCATGCCCGATGGGCGTATAACCTTTCTTGGATTCCGACATGCTAAACCTCTTAGCACTCGGTCTATATATGTAGACCGCGAAAGACCAAGCAACCGCTTCGATCTATCTCTATAGATCTTAATCCCAAGGATGTAGGTTGCTTCTCCGTCTTTCATGGAGAATGTCTTGGATAACCAAACCTTAATCGATCAGTAAGATTGACACATCGCTTTCCTATAAGTAATATGTCATCGACATACAATACTAGGAACACGACTGCACTCCCACTAACCTTCTTGTACACACAAGGTTCGTCTGGATTTTGTGAGAAATCAAACTTTTTGATCGTCTCATCAAAACGGATATTCCAGCTCCTGGATGCTTGCTTCAATCCATAGATGGACCGTCGCAATTTGCATACCTTGGTTTTATCAACCGATGTGAAACCTCAGTCGTATCATATACACGCCCCTCGGCGGTGTTTCCATTAAGGAAAGCTATTTTCACATTCATCCGCCATATCTCATAATCATAATGAGCCGCTATGGCCAGGAGCATCCGAATGGATTTAAGATAGCTACAAAGTAATAGGTTTCGCCATAATCAACACCTTGTTTTTGGCGATATCCTTCGCCACCAATCTAGCCTTATAGGTAATCACATTACCATCCATGTCGGTTTTCTTCTTGAAAACCCACTTGCACCCTATAGGCTTTATGCCTTCAGGTGGGTCAACCAAGTTCCAAACTTGGTTTTCGTACATGGAATCCATTTCCGACTCCATGGCATCAAGCCACTTATCCCTTTCTGAACTTGTCAGCACTTCTTCATAACTGGTAGGCTCCTCATCATCAATGAGTAACACGTCGTTCGATTCACTTACGAGAAATCCATATCTCTCAGGAATATTGCGTGTTCTACCAGATCTACGAAGATGTGGTGTTACAATAGGTCCAGCCGATTGCTCATCACTATGAGTTGTCGGCTGTTGTGCTTCACCAAGTATCTCATTAATGTCTATTTGAGTCTCTCGAGCCTCCTCAAGCTCGACGACACTCCCACTGTTTTCTTGCAAGAGAAACTCTTTCTCTAGAAACACAGCATGCCTTGAAACAAACACCTTTTGTTCCACAGGATGATAGAATTGGTAACCCCTTGTTTCCTTAGGGTATCCAATAAATAGAAATTTATCAGACTTAGCATCCAGTTTGTCTGATACAGTCCGCTTCACATAAGCAGGACAACCCCATATCTTCTAGTAAGATACATGAGGTTTCTTACCATTCCATATCTCATATGGAGTAGTTGAGACTACCTTGGTAGGCATTCTGTTTAACAAGTAAACAGCTGTCTGAAGTGCATAACCCCAAAAGGACTTGGGAAGAGTTGCATGATTCATCATTGACCTGACCATGTCCAACAAGGTCCGGTTACGCCTCTCAAATACACCATTATGCTGTGGTGTATAGGGCGGAGTCCATTGAGACAATATGCCATTGTCTCTCAGATAATCAAGAAACTCTTGACTTAAGTATTCACCACCTCGATCCGATCGAAGTATTTTAATACTTTTGTCATGTTGTTTCTCTACTTCATTTCTGAATTCTTTGAACCTTTCAAAGGCTTCAGACTTGTGTTTCATCAAGAACACATACCCAAACCGTGAGTGATCATCGGTGAAGGTAATGAAGTAGCTATAGCCTCCTAATGCTTGAGTTGACATAGGTCCACATACATCAGTATGTATTAGACCTAGTAACTCTCCCACTCGTTCACCTTTTCCCGTAAAAGGTAACTTAGTCATCTTGCCTTTTAAGCATGATTCGCATGTATCGTATGAATCCAATTCAAACGATTCCAGAATTCCACATCGGTGTAATTCGGACATGCATTTCTTGCTTACATGGCCAAGATGACAATGCCACATTTAGGAGTCTATTTGATTATCCTTTCGAGCACACTTGTTGCTCGCTTAGATATTGCAAATGTCACTGGATACGTCCAACGTATAAACACCATTGCTTAAAGTTCCAGTCCCATAAAGAACCCCATTCAAAGTTATGTAACAACAATTGTTACTAAAAGTCAAATGGAACCCATTTCTATTTAGACAAGAAATAGAAATGATGTTCTTTATCAACGAAGGAACATAAAAGCAATTGTCCAGTTCTAAGACAAGTCCTACAGGGAGTTCCAACAAATACGTTCCGATGGCGAGTGCAGCAACCGTTGCTCCATTCCCAACACGTAAATTTGACTCTCCCCTTGACGAGTCTTCTTCTATTCCTTAGCCCATGTATGTCATTACATATATGTGAGCCACACCCAGTATCAAATACCCAAGTGTCTGAGGAAATAGATTGACAATCAATAAAGAAGATTTCTAAAGAAGATGGGGCATCCGATGCCTTATCCTTCTTCACGGACTCAAGTTGAATCTTACATTTTCTTCGCAAATGGCTCTCCTTGCCATAATGATGGCAAGTTTCCTTTTGTGCTAGTTCTACCTTCTTAGCCCTTCTCTTCTTTCCCTTCTGTTGTTCCTTTGACTTCCTCTTAGTACCTTTCTTCGAGGAATCAACTAACAGCACTGTCCCCTGCTCATGCTTCTCAGAAGACTCCACAGTCTTCAGCATATTGAGCAGTACCACAGATGAACCTCCTAGCATCTCAGAGGTGAAGAGGAGATTTGAGACTTCGAACCTTTCGAATCTCACTTGCTCATCAACCAACTCACAAAGATGAAGGACTACGATATGAGCATCCATATGCTCATGCTGCTTTCGTAGCTTGTGTTCCATCGTGGCTAGCATGATGCAACTCATTTGTTCAGAATCACTCACATGTTTTTGATAGGCCAACAATTGGTCCAGAGTTGCATCGTCACTAGGACGGGCGGGAAGAGGCGCTTCGAGGACACACACAAGCCTTTCCACCTTGAGAACAATTCTCAAGTTTCTAAGCTAGTCCAAGAAGTTCGACCCAGTCAATTTATTTGAATCCAAAATGGAACGCAAATTCAAACACATCATGATCAATATATTAACTTAGAAATACAAAACGAGCATATATGAGAAAGATGATTTTAAAATGCATCAATATACATTTATAAATCCCATTCATTTTTCGAATTTCAAAAACCTCAAAATCACTTCGGGAGATTGTAGGTTCATCTCCGAATGGGTTGATATCCATCATAGTTATGAATAACCTTGGAGAGAGTCCAACAAGTCATTCATAGCTACGACGGTAGGTATCATCTATACCGATTGCATATCACGTATATGCAACTATCACAATGTGCTATCAACTAATTGAATGTTCACACATACATTGGGTTGTTAACACATTAACAAGTATGCATCTTATGCATAGCACCCAACTTCACCTCCCTTAACATCGACCTTGGAGAGAGTCCAACAAGCCGATGCTCCAGGTTAAAGCCAACCCATTAATCAAGAATAGTTTTAATATGGTTAGAGCGCATTCAACCAATTAGCCCAGCTTGGAGAGAGTCCAACAACCAAAGCTAACGATTGACCTCTGACTCTTACCATATTAGTATTAAACTATTCCATGGTTTGAACATGTTCGGGTTCGAGCCGGGCTTGGAGAGAGTCCAACAACCCAAACAAGAAACGGAACTCTGGTTCAAACCATATTAATGGAAGGTGTAGGCTTTAATATTGTTTAAAGGTTTTTATGTCTCATCCTCTTTGCATGCAAATAACTATTATCTACATGGCATGACATACATGGCATACATCTACATGTCACGACACGCATGGCATTATGTTATGCATCTAGTGCAATTACATGTCATACAATTATGTCATGTACAATATTTCCTTATATGTCATAACTATTTATGGAAATAAAATATGTTTAAGATTTGATTCTCCAAATCAAATCATAATTAAATTAGGAAACAAATTTCCAAATCTAATCACATATTTTATTCATGGAATTATTTGATTAAGGAAAATCTATTTAGGAAACCAATTTCCTAAATCTTCAAAACTACTTATGGAAATAAAATATTTTAAAGATTTGATTTCCCAAATCAAATCAAGATTAAATTAGGAAACAAATTTCCAGAATCTAATCAAATATTTTATTTATGGAAAATATCAATTTCCATAAATACTTCCAACTTTCCAAAAGTGGAAGATTTCCATAAATACTTCTAGACTTTCCAAAATTGAAAAATTTCCATAAATACTTCTAAATTTCCAAAATTAGAAAATTTCCAGAAATACATTATGACTATCGCAAAACCAATTTTACGATTATGTCGAAACACAACCTGGGCTCTGATACCACTGTTGGGTTTCCGGCACCGCGGCGTGTGTGTGTTCGATCATGTTTCGTAAACATGAGCACAGCGGAAGCAATAAAAATAATAAATACTCCTATTTATTACAACACACGCATGCTATTACAACAAGTGTAGACATAACCGTAAATTAAAATTGCAACAAAAGGAAATTAAACTACGTTATACCTTCCGTATGACGTGTAGCGGGAACGGCATCAACCGGAACGATCCTCGTAAGAATCGTCTCTATCCGTATCCACGCCGAGCTCCTCGGGATGACTTCGCTAAGTCACGAGCTTCGTCTTCGTACGGGTTACTAGCCTCGTGTTGAAGACGACGTGATCGAGAGATGATCACAATCCGAATCCAAATTCGGACCTAAAAACAAGTCCTCAAGACTTGCTTCTCCGGAGAGGTATTCGTCAACCGATTGACGAATCCTTCGTCCTCCACCTCAGAGGATTACCGGAGATCAAATCCCCGGTATGTTAGCCGCTGTCGGAGCACTAACCGTCGTCCAAACGACGCTCCGACGAGAGGAGAAGAAGCTGTCCAGAAAACTGGACAGCTTGGTGGAGGATATAGGCGCCGGCTAAAGAGGAGATGGAGGCTCACCTTTACACCGAACCCAAGGGAGATCACCGGAGGGTCGCCGGAGGTCCACCGGCCGAAGCTTGGACGCCGGCAAAGAGATGGCAGCAGCTCAATGAGGTTGGGCGGCTGCTCTTGTTGTTGACGCCAACAACAAGAGGGAGAGAGGGGTGGGCGGCCAATTAGGGTTGCCTAAAAAATTAGGTTTTTACAAAAACCCTTAAACCCTATTTTATAGAGAACCAATTCTCTTAATGGTTATTAAATCATAACCATTAGGCCCGTTAACCCGCTCCATTAAGATAAGTTAAAATAAACCAAACCAAGATGGTTTATTTTAAGTTAAAACGAACCGAACCAACTTTTGGTTCATTCGTTTAAAATAAACCAAACCCTTTGGTTTATTCTTATCCATTGGATTAGAACCAAACCATTTTGGTCCATCCATTATGTCTTCATAAGACACTGCCCATCCACGCTTCCATTGCGACTGAAACAATTTCAAGCTCGCTTTATGTTTGGTCCAACCAAACATAGTTTCTCTCGGTCTGAGAATCCCATTCTCAAGCTCGTTTTAAATCCTTTGGAGTACACTCGTTGTGCGTGTGACCAAATAGGTTCTCGGTTTATGTTGGCCGTCTATAATTAACCATTAATTATAGAACGATCATGAGTGGCACCTAGTAGTACATCATGATCCCCAATTAACCGAAAAGATCAACGGTTGATCCAGAACTATTTCTGAAACCCTTCAGTAGCTTGAATGAATCGTGCCCCATTCCCTTCACTCATCTTATACCCACTTGGTTCAGGACATGGTCTATAGTGTCGGGCCCCCACTAGGCCGACTACGCCACACCTAGCCCAAGTATCATTTCCTCGCCCCACGGATTCTAGTTACTCCACATGTATCGAAGAGTACCTTACTCTAAACATGTAATGCTTTGGCCAAAGACTTTAGTAACAATCCGACGAGAGGCCATGGGTATACATCTCCTCGCAGGAGTGGTGAATCCTTTATAGGCTATTCAAACACCTTGATCACTTGACTTATACCCAATCATCCGGGTCCACATCTCCTTAGAGATGTTTGCTTAAGATGTCAAAGCATAAGTCTCCATGATCAAGATGACTTGAATACCGCAAGTCAAAGGAACATCGCACTTAAGCCACAAGAAGAACTTCATTGACATATCTATATATGCAGAGAACCATATGAAGTCTTACTACTGGTCACTCAATGAACTAGTTACCATAACTAGCATCCACGATCAACTCGGACATCACTATGTCTCTACCAGCTGAGAATCACCGCTTGGATACACCAAGGAGTATACCTCGTGCTAGTCTCGGCTGTAATTGATGGTGTCCAAATCCATCAATTCATCGACTAGGGATAATTCCGATACATCACAATTACACATGTAGAGATACTCACTAGTTGTGATCCAATCACAAATTCTCTCATGCTGTGAATCGTATCGTGGACATTCAGTAAATGAGTTTAAGATCCAATCAAATACATTAAACATGTATACTCAAATAGTGAATCTTCATTTATCATATAAATGGTTCATACATAAGGCGATTGCCTTAGGACATCTCTCATATATTACTAACAGTCTGGTGTGAGTCAACTAGGGTTTGACTGTGGGAAGTGTCCCAGCAGTCACCAGAGGTGGGCAGTCGACTGATCGGGCACAAAATGGAGTCGAGACTCGACTGCTGGGGTTAGCAGTCGAGTGAAGAATCCATCAGTAGACTGATGGGTATGATCAGTCGACTGATGATGGATCCGTTGGATTTTTCCAGCGTGGATTTAGCCGTTGTCTCACGACAACAGTAGCATCAGTCGACTGATGGTCCCGAGTAGTCGACTGATCGACGATTTCCAGCCCAGGCAACTTCTTTAAAGGGAGCTCATGGAGTAGAAAATCAACAACATTTCTTGAAGAGTTTTGGGGCGATTTGCTACTGCAAATCAGGGTCTCCAAGTGCATTTCAAGCAACCACAAAGCAAGCAATCCAAGAGCAATTGTAAAGTGTTATATTCTTTACTTGTTATGTATTCTATTTGTATATTACTTATATTTGTTTCTTACTGTTGTAAGATCACTTGTAAGGGATTTCTCCGCCTCCGACTTATGTCGAGAAGGAGTGTTTATTAGTGGTGTGTGATTGGCATCGCTAGAGCTCTTTAGAGCTCGATCCGTGGAGTAGGAACCGTTCGGTTCCGAACCACGTTACATACTTGTGTTTGCATGTTTATATATTGTTATTGCTTTATTTCCACTGCGCTAACACAATTTGTAGATAAGCACGCAACAAATTCCTTCGAGACGCATCCAACGCGCTTTTCACCCCCCTCTAGCGGTCACCGTTTCCTCTACAAGGAGCATACAAAGTTCTGTCTCCTATAGGGCGCACAGGCCTCACCCATTCATTTCTCCCTTATGGTCTTTCCGTTACCCTGAAATCCTACAATGTTCGTCGAGACTTCTGAGCATCCTCTAAATTAATAAATTTCTCAGTCTGGAACAACAGATCTTCAAAGCTTACAAGAGGATTCTTCGCTAAGGATTTAAAGTAGTCCCCCTCTTTGAGCCCCTGGGTAAAAGCTCCCATCATCATACCTGGCTCTACTGCAGGAATCTCACGAGCAGCTTGTGTAAATCTATGTACATATTGCCGCAAACTTTCTGGCTCTCTTTGCTTAAGATAAAAAAGACTCAAAGGCTGAGGCAAATATTTCTTAGTACTGGAAAAATGCCTTACAAATAGTGTAGAGAAATCCTTAAAAGATGCAATACTTTTCGGCTTCAAATCACTAAACCATTGCTCTTCCAGTCCTATTAAAGTAGTAAGGAATACCTGACATTTGACCCCATCAATATAGCGATATAACAAAGCGGCATTCTCAATTTCCTTAAATGATCTTTAGAATTAGAAGAACTGACATATTCAGATATCTAAGGAAGTCACAATCGTCGAGGTAATTCATCATTTAAAATACTTTCGACAAAAGGAGTTTCCTCCTCTATTTGTACAATAGTCCCTACAGTAGGAACATCCTCTTCCAATGTTACATCTCTAAAAGGGGCCACACATTTCTCCTTCCCCTTTCCTTTTTTACAAGCACCAGAACCTTTCTTTAATTGAGAAATCTTACCTCCCTCTTCTTCAGATTCACTATCAAAGATATCTTCTTTAACCATATTCGGGGTAGTCCTTTGAGACATCTAGTCCATCATCTCCATCATAATCTGCATAAGATCTTCCTTATACAGAGGTTCCCATTGCCTTTTACTAGTACCCCCCTGGGAAGTACTAGAGACATATCTCTCTCCTTTTGCTAGCTCCTTCAATGTCCTTCTAGTATTAATCATCATGACTTTTTGTTCAGTTTCCCACAGACAACACCAATTTGATGGTGCTTGTGTTGGGATGTATACTGAAAGCCTAGCTCTTTTGTATGAACATCTTTATTTTGAAATAAGAATCACATGATCATTGTTTGCATATTTTTATAGTTATGCAAAATTGTCTAATATTTTACATTGTAGATAACATGGTGCTTGGTGTGGCACAGAAGATCATGTTATCAGTCCCTTGTAGAATATAAGTAGAGGCTCACAACCAAGATGGTTTTGGACAAACCATTGGAATGGTTGTAGTGTAGCTTGGTATTGTTTTATCTTGAACATAGAGTTACACTAGTACACCTTGGTGTATTGAGCAGGACCGATATAGAGGTGATTCAATTTATTGCTGACTACATAATTGAATCGGACCTCGGATATTATGTTGTACATGCTCTTAATCCTGATATAATAACGGGCACATGTACTTAGTATTTATTTCTTTGATTTACCAAAGGGTGAGATTTAGATGGATTAAATCAATATGCCCGGTAAATTGGGAAATGATATTATTTACATGGTGTGCCGTTGATTATAGGAGGAAACCGTGTCCTATATATTAGGTTGATGATGTCCCATTGAGGAACACATAAGGTTCAACATGTAAACCCTGTAGGTTGACTTATTCAACATGATGATAAGGTTGAGTGGTACTACTCGAGGAGTTAGATGTTAATTGATTGATGGTCAGTAAATCAATCAATTGATGGACATTCGATATCTTAAACACGGGGAGATGGATGTACAAATAATATATGGAGCCAATATTAATTTATGGGGGTTGGTGAGGTAATTCAATGATGATCCTCTAGTGGAATGGAACATCATTGATGGATCAAGTTTGTGTGGTTCCGATCCATCGGGTGGCCAAGATCCAACTCCTCCTCAAGGTCCCTATTGTATGTTGGTGCAGGGGCACTAGATAATCGAACCAGTATTTTGATTATGGCAAAGACACAAAGTTAAGTTTATATCGTTATATTAAAGCTGGAGCTGAAGGCTAGCGACACCCGGAGGAAGCCGTGGTGGTCGGGCGACACTCGAGTGACTTCGGAGGGAGCCGAAGGAATCGAGTAGAAGGCCGGAAGCAAGAGCTACTATCGAGGTAAGCTCGTGTGAGTGAGAGATTGTAAGGTTGTGTCCTCTTTAAGGGGATGACCGTAGGCGACGATCCGTCTAAGACTTCCTGTGGAAGGTCTAGGTCGAGATTGGACGGTTAGAAACCGTCGTATTTATCATTTTCCAAGCTAACCTCTCGCGCAGGAAGTGGTTGTCGGGCATCACTTGGACATGGAGCAAGCCGATCGATGCCCATCGATCGGATGGGAGGCATCACCGATGATGGCGATTTATTCGCCATGGCGCTAGGTCAAAACGGATAACGTTTGACGCGGCCACTTCGCGATAAAAATTTGGAAAAATTCATGATCCGTTCCAAAGAAATAGGAGACAAATTCAGAGGCTAAAGTCTATAAAAGGAGGGGAGGATTCATCTTCAAAAAAACATCAATTTTATTCATCAAGTGCTCCTACAACGCCAACGCTCCAACACCGTCATAATGCCGACGCGACGCCAAGTTCCAATCTTCTTCGTCGGCAGCAGATTCAAGTAATATTTTTGATATTGTATTCTTTGTTTTTCTTCATAACGAGGTGAGGTAGGCTTGTTGCCTCATCCTCGTATATTCGGTTTTGTGATCGTTGTCTCCTACCTCCAACGAGGAGGAGACGTTATAGTGCTTTGCCCTCCGTACGCGGTCTAGGACCGATAGGGCCTTGGAGTAGCAACCGCCGGGTTGTGAACCAAGTAAAATAAACGTGTTATTTTATTTTCCGCTGCTTACTCGCTTACTCGTGCCTTAACAAACGATTACGAACGAAAGATTTTCGATCGCTATTCACTCCCCCTCTAGCGACGCTTCTCGATCCAACATTGTAGCCTATTTACACCTCATGAAGTCTAGATCAAATGATGGAAAACAAATCTCTAGATCCGACGGTTGGGATTAAATCCCTAGAACCGACGGTGGAGATTAAATCTCTAGATCCGACGGTTGGGATTAAAACCCTAGAACCGACGGTGGAGATTAAATCTCTAGATCCGATGGTTGGGATTAAAACCCTAGAACCGACGGTTGAGATTAAATCTCTAGATCCGACGGTTGAGATTAAATCTCTAGATCCGACAGTTGAGATTAAATCTCTAGAACCAATGGAGGAGATTAAACCAAGGCCTAAACCTAACTCTATATATATGGGCTTAGGCTTGGGCGGCAAAAAAAGATGGAAAACCCTAATTGAGACAAGGTGGCTTGGGCGGCAAGAAATAGGAGGAGGTTAGGGTTAGGGTTTGGTTCATTGTGTTAGGCGGCAACAAGAAGAACAAGCTTCTTCTTCTTCTTCCCAATGATGGCCGACAACCCTTTTCTCCTCTTTCCTCCTTGGTTTGGCCGGCGCCCAAGCTTCTCCCTTCCTTCTATGGCTTAGGTTGGATGGCATTAGGATAGCTTCCCTTGGGCGGCAATCAAGTCCTAGTTGGGATAGGATTGGGGTTGGGCGGCTAGGGTTAGGGTTTTGGGATTAGGGTGGGCGGCAACAAGAAGATGAAGATCCTTTTCTTCTTCCTTCTAAGTGTTGGCCGACCACTATCCTTGTTCCCTCTACCTTGGCCGGAGCTCAACCTATTCTCCTTCCCTTCATCCTTTGCCGGAAATTAGGAGAGCTTTGTCTAGGGTTTGGGCGGCAACAAAGAAGAGGATTGTTTTCCTTTCCTTTCTCCAAGTGTTGGCCGGCGCCCATACCCTTGGTGTTTCTCTTTTGGTTGGTTTCCATACTCCATTATATCTTCCTTGGCCGGCAGCAACATCGAGTTTATTGACTTGGTGGCCGGTTCTAGAAAGGAAGATGAGTTTTGTTTTAGGATCTTCCTTTGTTCCTAGTGAACAAGGAAAGGAAGATTGGTGATCTAGGAGGCTTCAACTTTTGGTAGATCGTCGCCCACACGACGTCCAAAAGGAGGGAGGACATACAATAGAAGATCAAGAGGTATAACAAGAGGTATAATCTTGTTTATTTTGATTAATGTTCTTTTGTATTATGTTTATAATCGCTTTACAATTATATGCATGTTTTGTGTGGATGCTTACTTTATGTATGTGTTGATTATACTAGTTTACATTTGTATGTATTTGTATAATCATGGACCCCAAAGATAAACATAAAAACCGGCGATCCGTCTGTCGTCTCTTCCGCGGCTAACCGACTAGAAGAGTTGTGTTGCTTGTGTTAGGGCAATCTCTTGCCGTAATATGGTTTTGATGGTATGGCAAAGGGTTTAAGTTAGTTTGATATGTTGATTTGATATGTACGTTGAAGTCGTGCAGGACTTAGTAATTCGCACATGGAGCCATGGCGAGTTTCACATCTCATGACTTGTGCCTTGAGTCGGTGAAGGATAGCTTTGTGGAAGCCGTGTGCTTGGAGCATCCGAGGGACCGCCGGACGAGGAGGTTGGAGTGAAGTTGGAGGAAGTAGACTTCGAGGCAAGAGACGCGAAGGAGCATTGCAGAGCCGTGCACCTGATGCTGCCGAGGGACGTGGCCGCGAACGAAGAGAACTTCGAAGGCGAGGGACTCCGAGGGATGAGAGTGAGCGATTGTAACCCGGGAAGGGTAGCTCTTAGGTGAAACTTGGCCATTTGGCCAAGTGTCGGATGGGTTTTCGACACCCAATCGCCATGTCATGGCAATGATCGCCTAAGTCGATGGTTCGATCGATCGGTATAAGACCGGCCAAGTGCTTGGCGCGACCGCCATGGATCGGCAATGATCGATGTCGATAGTAGTCGATCGCCGCGAATGAATGCGATCGATGGCAGCGCACGGGCATGCACAGAATGGAGTCGACTCGACTGGGCACTCGACTGGGCACTCGACTGATCGAGCACCAGTCGACTGATGGTGCCATCAGTCGACTGATGCCAGTACCGTTGGATGGTATCCAACGTGGAAAGCGGTCGTTATTGGGCAACGGCTACGGGACCAGTCGACTGATGGGTGCCATCAGTCGACTGATCCTGTGTCAACGGGAAGAAACCCTCTTCCTCTATAAAAAGGAAGGGGGTAAGGCTTTGGGAGGCTAATGCTTGAACGCCCAACTACTCCCAAAGTGCCCTAAACATTTTTCCACTCTTCTACTTGCTCTAATCTTCATTCCATTGTAGAAGAGTGATCTTGGTTGTAAAGAGGTTACCTCCACCTAGCTTTGTGCAAAGGAGAGATCTAGTGGATAGATTGCGGAGTGATTCACCGTGGACGAATCGGACCGTGGATTAGCGGCGTAGCCGTGAACCACGTTACATCTCCGTGTTTGTATTGTCTTTGTTTTATTTCTATTTGCTTGTCTTAGTTTATTGCTTCCGCTTGCGCTAACATTTTCGTAGATGAGCAAAATACGACATCCAACGAACGAGGGCTATTCACCCCCCTCTAGCCGGCCAATCGATCCCCAACAAGTGGTATCAGAGCCAAGGAAAGCTTGTCGAGGACTAACCGCCACAACAACCAATTTTCAAAATGGCCGGCTCAAACATCCATCCACCGAAGTTCGATGGCGAATTCGCTTGGTGGAAGAAGCGAATGGAGGTATTCTTCGAAATCGACTTTGAAATTCTATTAATAATGGAAAACAGTTTCGAGTTGCCTAGGAACGAGGATGGGGAGCCATTGGAGAAATCGAGATGGAGCAAAAGACAAAGAGAGGAGTATTTGGCAAATTCAAAGGCCAAGCACCACCTCTACAATGTGCTCCCTCAACAAGAAGTAAATAGAATAGGGGAGTGCTCAAGTGCCAAAGAGATGTGGGAGAGATTGGTTGAACTTCATGAAGGCACTTCGGAAGCCAAGCTAGCGAGAAGAGATCTCCTCCGCTCCCAACTATCAAATATTAAGCTTGAAAAGGGAGAAAAGGTAACTTCCCTACATTCTAGATTTAAAGAAATATTAATTGGGCTAACAAGTGTAGGTGAGAAGCTATCAAACCGGGATATGATAATGAAGGCCATAGATGCCTTTCCCCGGTCCTCAAGATGGAGCTCCATGGTGGACTCATTTTATATCTCCAAGAACTTAGAAGTAAGCACCTTGGAGGAATTCTTCTCAACAATGGAGCTTCATGAAACTAGGCTAGAAGGAATACAAGAAGAGCCTAGAATCCAACCCTCAAGAGGAGTAGCTTTGATAGCGAACAAGGGGAAGAAGAAGATGGAAGTCCCCTCCTCCTCATCCGATGAAGCCTCTACCTCCTCCATGGATAGCACGGAAGAAGCCTACATGGTAAGGAAGGTAAGGCGTGCATTTAAGAATCTTAGATTTGATAAATCTCATGATAGGAATAGAAGACCAAGGGGGAAGGTCATATGCTATAATTGCCAAGGAGAGGGACATATAAGGGATAATTGTCCCCTCCTAAATAAGAGCAAGGAAGATAAGAAAAAGAAAGAAGAAAAGAGGAAGAAGAAGGGGAGCAAGAAAAAGGAAGAAGAAAAGAAGGCAAAAGGAAGAGGGAAGGCCATGTCACTCAAAGCCAAGACATGGGATGACCTTGCCTTTTCATCCTCATCCGAAGAAGAAGAGCATGTCTACTCCAACCTAGCACTAATGGCTCTTCATGACTCGGATTGTTCCTCCTCCACCGAAAATGAAGGATCAAGCTCAAGTGGGGAGAGCTCAAATGAAGGGGGAGCTTCTACATCCTCCTCATCCGAAGAAGAAGAAGAGGACATGGAAACTATGGTAATGAATGCTTCTCCTAAGAAAATAGTTTCCATAATTTCTAGTTTAACTAAGGAGTTATTTGGCATGAAAAAGAAAAATAAAAGCATGCTTAGTCAAATTAAGGAATTAGAACAAAAGCTAGAAAATGCATGCTTAAATGATAACGTTTCTTCTTGCCATGATGATGCATGCTCACATGACTATATGCCTTTGGATGTTAATGATGCATGCATAGAGGAAAATAGGGCTTTAAGGGAAAAGGTAGATCATTTAACAAAAGCCCTAGAGAAATTCACTATTGGCTCTAACACATTAAATATGACTATTGGGAGCCAAAGAGCTAGCTTCAACAAAAAGGGCCTAGGATATAAGGAAAAGAAAAATGAAAAGGCCTACAAATGCCTAATAGCTAGGGGACAAAATAAAAAGAAAGTAATTGCTAGAAAATGGATCCCCAAGGAATATCTAGTGAACCCAATAGGAAAGAACTTATTTTGGGTTCCAAAATCCATCCTTAAGGGTTAGAATAACCCTAGGGTAGTCAACCACTTGGACCTAGCCTATATCATATTTTGGTTGACTTAGGATGACGGGACAACATTTTTTTTTAGATAGTGTTGGGTGATGATAACATACCCATAAATAGATAATAATGCTTAAATCATGATGATTGATGTAATTCCTATGTATATTTGCAATCATGATTTATGTTTTTGAAATTTGGCACGTTATCATGAGAGATAGGTATGAATCATGCTTTAGGTAAATCATGATTATCATCATATAATACCTAATTCATGACTATTATTTGATGAATACATGAGTTTCATGATCATAATGTAGAATTCATTCATATATGCCTTTATGATCATGAGGATTATTAGGATGATACTTAACCTTGATAGAATTGCATGAATATATTGGTTAAGTATACACAAATACCCCCTAGGATGCATCTCACACTCACTATAGGCTAACTTGATTGCAAACTTAGCATGGGTGAGATGTTAGGATGATACAAATGTCCACTAATGCCTATGGCATTTAGATGGTCATTTAAAGTATCAACATAGCAATAATAGACCAATCATGGGGAAGGCTTATGTTTAATTCATAGACATATTGCCCAAAGATCATGGTTGGATATTTCATATGTTTTCAAAACAATTTCTTACTTTAAAATAAATGTATTCATGTTTTGAAACAATTGGATGCAAGACTAGGTGTTAAAATGGATACTCTTATGATCAAAAACCTAGTAGTTTTTAAAGCTTTTGGATTTTTGGCAAATACGTGGAAATATAATGATTTTTCATGAAAACATATTTTTCACTGATAGATATACTTAAAAGAAATGTGTTCCCCAAATTTCATGATTTTTTGAATTTTCTGGACTTTTTAATGCATTTCAAATTCGTAAAATCGAAAATCCCGAAATTCACGTGCGATCCGTATCCGAACAGTCGATCGATGGCCTGAATATCGAACCAAGAAAGGTGAATTCCGATTTTAAATCAACTTGTGGTATTTTCTTTCTATTAGACTTGATGCCATGTGTTTTTAACTTAGTAATAATCTTTTTGATGGTGTCAAAGGGGGAGAAAATATTATGTTTAAGTTAATTATAAAAGGGGGAGAAATTTATGATAGGGGGAGAAATTACATAGAGAGTTTCATGGATTAAGGGGGAGTTGCATGTTGCTATATCATGATTATGTTTACATGTTTTCTTTCTTTTAAAATTTATATCAAATGTTTTTACCTAACTTAAACGGATTGCCACACATCAAAAAGGGGGAGATTGTTAGGGCAATCTCTTGCCGTAATATGGTTTTGATGGTATGACAAAGGGTTTAAGTTAGTTTGATATGTTGATTTGATATGTGCGTTGAAGTCGTGCAGGACTTAGTAATTCACACATGGAGCCATGGCGAGTTTCACATCTCATGACTCGTGCCTTGAGTCGGTGAAGGATAGCTTTGCGGAAGCCGTGCGCTTGGAGCATCCGAGGGACCGCCGGACGAGGAGCTTGGAGTGAAGCTGGAGGAAGTAGACTTCGAGGCAAGAGACGCGAAGGAGCATTGCGAGCCGCGGCGCCGATGATCGCGAGGGACGTGGCGTGAACGAAGAGAACCGGCGAGGGACTCCGAGGGATGAGAGTGAGCGATTGTAACCCGGGAAGGGTAGCTCTTAGGTGAAACTTGGCCATTTGGCCAAGTGTCGGATGGGTTTTCCCGACACCAGTCGACTGCCATGTCATCGCAGTCGACTGCTCTAAGTCGATGGTTCGATCGACTGGTATAAGACCGGTCAAGTGCTTGGCGATCGCCATGGATCGGCATCGGCCGATAATCGGCAATGATCGAGGTGAATGGCGATCGATGGCACTGCGTACTGCGCACGAGAATGGGAGTCGACTCGATTGGGCACTCATCGATCGAGAGCACCGATCGATGGTGCCATCGATCCGATCGATGCGATCGTTAGATGGTATCCAACGTGGAAAGCGGCCGTTATTGGGCAACGGCTACAGCACCAGTCGACTGATGGGTGCCATCAGTCGACTGATCCTGTGTCAACGGGAAGAAACCCTCTTCCTCTATAAAAAGGAAGGGGGTAAGGCTTTGGGAGGCTAATGCTTGAACGCCCAACTACTCCCAAAGTGCCCTAAACGTTTTTCCACTCTTCTACTTGCTCTAATCTTCATTCCATTGTAGAAGAGTGATCTTGGTTGTAAAGAGGTTACCTCCACCTAGCTTTGTACAAAGGAGAGATCTAGTGGATAGATTGCGGAGTGATTCACCGTGGACGAATTGGACCGTGGATTAGCGGCGTAGCCGTGAACCACGTTACATCTCCGTGTTTGTATTGTCTTTGTTTTATTTCTATTTGCTTGTCTTAGTTTATTGCTTCCGCTTGCGCTAACATTTTCGTAGACAAGCAAAATACGACATCCAACGAATGAGGGCTATTCACCCCCCTCTAGCCGGCCAATCGATCCCCAACAGCTTGAACAACTAGTTTGTTCAAGCGATCGCTCAAGTCGTTAGCACGACGACGAATTGGTTGTGTTTAGGAAACTCATCCCATCCGGATTAGTTTTCATTTGTTAAAAATTTTAATCTGGGGATATGGGAGCCGATGAGCATTCTGAGGAATAGCACGATGCCAACAAGTGGTATCAGAGCCACGGTTTCCAGTTTTTTGTGTTTAGGATTCGGTTACTTTCATGCACATATCATATATTGAGTATGCCGGATAATAATAGGATGTGCGTAGGCTAACTTTTTGGTTGCAGGCATAAGATCCAACTATTATGACTATATGTGTGTATGTGGTTGTTTGTGTGTGATTGTATGTATATTATTTGAATCCTCGGGGTTGACGAGGCTAGATTAGTATTTAATTTTTATAATTAAATACGACATTGTTTAGCCACTCTTTATTTTATTTTACTTTCGATCTAGATTTCATGTACACTCCCTCGTGGAGTATAGGATCGATGGATGTAAAATAAAATAGGTTTTATTCTTGGCTCGGATCTCCGGATGGCTCGTACATGGCGTAGGAGGAGCGGACGAGGTGGCGACACGACGGGACGCATATTGGAGAACAATGCCATAATAGTTGGAAAAATTCTGATTTTTCCATATTTATTGCTGATTTGTTTTATATGCATGTTGTGTGTGCTTGAAAATTCCTCATTTTCAATTTACTAAGTGGGAGAGGGACATTTTAATTAATTCCCGCGGCCTCCATTACAATTTGACGTATGATGCAACAAACTTACGTGTCGGCTCTGAGTGCCTTCCTCCCTGCGGATGAGTTTGTTTGCGGATCACTAGGTCAAATAATGGTTATAGAAAATTATCTAGAAGCGTGTGTACTTCCACAGTGGTAAGGCACATAATCCGAAATAATTCCCTTAGTATCGTGTAATGGTGCACACTTAGATGCAAATAAAAAGTATCCTCCCCATCGGAGTCACTGCTTTTATTTGTAGGGCCAAAGAGGAACCAACTATTAATTTTATTTGTCAAAAAGTAAGGTTGACAAGATAATAAAATTAATGGGTAAAACCTCCTCTTACAAATGTAGAATTCGTATACGTCCACACTGCGTGGCATGCGATATTCTCGGTGTTGGTTGATTTCGGAATTTTATTGTTTTGAGGAATCAATAATATTTGAAATCTAAAATAATGATCCATGTGATTCTTAGGATTTTCAAAATGACTTTCAGTCCACTTATTGTGATACTAAAGGAAATAAACTTACTGTACCCAAATATTGATGATTGGAAAAGAATCCAAATATTGTCTTATCTGCAAGGAAGTACATGTATGCACTCTTCGAAGAGTATCCTCAAGCCATGGTTGCTCAAAAAAAAAAGTTTCTACTTCTAAGCCGAAAGGCAAGAAGAAGGAGAAACAAGGTGGAGCAAATGTGGTGGGAGGATCTCAGGGAGGAGTGAAGAAGCCGAAAGGCAAGTACTTCACTTACTAGCAGGATGGACATTGGAAGAAAGACTGTCCCAATCCAAAGAAGAACAAAGATATATTCTTTGAACTAGTCATTGAAACATGATTAGCGGTCTTATCTACCGGCACCTGGTGAGTAGGTATGGGAGCTACTAATCATGTCTGCAATACTTTGCAGGGGTTCTAGGAAACCCGACGACTAGCTAAAGGAAATATTACCATTTACTTGGGCAATGCCATGAAGATGGCGGCTATTGCAGTGGGAGATGTTTTATTTATCTTTTGAGAAAAATAAAGTTTTTGGTTCTTAGAAATTTTATTTATGTACCTTTATTTAGAAAGAATTGATTTTGGTTTCTAAATTATGGATGGATAATCTATTTCTTTTGAAGACAGATATGTTATAAAAGGAATAGGGACATTATGTATTCAGGTACATAGATAGGAAATTTATAACTTGAACCACAAGCTCTCACGATGCAAATTGAAGTTTACAACTCATCTTCTAATTTCGATAAGAGAAAAGAACCTTCGAAGATGAACCAAACATATCTTTGGGATCTTAGGCTTGGTCATATTAACCTAAGCAGAATTCAAAGGTTGATAGCTGATGGACCTTTTGGTTCATTAGTGGTGGAGGATCTCCCAACCTGCGAATCTTGCTTGGAGGGTAAGATGACCAAGAGGCCTTTCAAGGCCAAGGGGTATAGATCCAAAGATGTGTTGGAATTTGTTCATTCTGATTCGTTTGGTCCTATGTCTATCCAGGCAAGAGGTAGTTTTGAATATTTCATCTTTTTCATAGACAATTATTCAAGATGACACTACGATCTGATCGTGGTGGTAAGTACCTCTTGGGAGAGTTAAGGAACTACTTATCAGAGGTTGGGATTCAATCCCAATTGTCTGCACCTGGCACACCCCAGCAGAACGACATAGCAAAGAGAAGGAATAGGACTCTTATGGAGATGGTTAGATCGATGATGAGTTATACTGACTTGCCAGACTCGTTCTGGGGATATGCTCTAGATACAGAAGTGTACATTCCGAACCCGGTTCCATCTAAATCAGTGCCTTCTACTCCCACAGAATTGTGGACTGGATGAAAGCCTAGTCTTAGACATATTCAGATATGGTAGTCCAGCACATGTGCTGAAGGCAGATACTGGTAAGTTGGAACCTCATATAGAAGTACGCATGTTCATTGGCTATCCCAGGGGAACGAAGGGTGGATTATTTTATAGTCCTAGAGATCAGAGGGTGATCGTTAACATGAACGCCAGATTTCTAGAGGAAGACTATGTGATGAGCCACAAGCCCAAGGGTAAAAATTGTTCTTGAGGAGTTAAAAGGGAAGTCACTTCTTTAGTACCATCGGTACAAGAGGATATACCACATGTAACTGCACCGCGTGTCACAGAGGATACGCAGATGATACCTCGTCGTAGTGGGAGGGTTGTTAGACAGCCTGATAGATTCATGTTCTTGGGAGAATCTTGACGGTCCAAACATGATCTGATCCTAGACATATGACGAGGCAATCCAAGATATAGATGCAGCATCTTGGCAAAGTGCAATGAATACTAAGATTGAATCTATGGATTCAAGTCAGGTCTGAGAGCTCTTATACATAGCAACTCATATGGATTATGAGGTGTGGCATATGGATGTCAAGACAGCTTTCCTTAATGGAAGTCTTGAGGAAACCATCTATATGGAGCAACCAGAGGGATTCATTGCTAAGGGCAAAGAGCATCTTGAATGTAATCTTGATCGGTCCATTTATGGATTGAAGCAAGCTTCGAGGTCTTGGAACATCCGCTTTGAGGAGATAAATCAGTCTTATGGATTTATTCAAAGTCCGGATGAGTCTTGTGTATACAAGAGATGTGACGGAAACATAGTGGTATTTCTTGTACTATACGTAGATGACATTTTGGTGGTTGGCGACAACATCGAAGTGTTATCGGACGTAAGGGTATGGTTGTCCAATGAGTTTGATATGAAGGACTTGGGAGAGGTGAGACACATCCTTGGGATCAAGGGATCGCTGGAAAAGGATGTTGTGCTTATCCCAAGCTTCATACATAGAAACGATTATGGAGAATTTTATCATGCAAAACTCCAAGAAGGGTTTTCCACCTTTCAGGCATGGAGTTCCTTTATCTAAGGAGATGTGTTCTAGATCATCTGAGCTGATAGAGGAGATGAAGGCGGTTCCTTATGTTTGGGCATTAGGAAGCCTCATGTATGCGATGCTCTGTACGAGACCAGATATCTGCTTTGCCGTGGGCATGGTCAGCAGATATCAGAGTAATCCAAGACAGGGATATTGGACTACGGTAAAGCATATATTGTAGTGCCTGAGAAGGACTAGGGATTATATGCTAGTTTATCGGGCAGACCAATTACTCTCTATGGGTTACATGGGTTCTGATTTCCAATCATATAGGGATAACAATAAGTCTACCTCAGGTTTTGTGTTTACTTAGGGAGGTGGAGCCATTGTATGGAGGAGTGTCCAGCAGAAATGCGTGGCGGACTCCACCATGGAAGCTGAGTATGTGGCAGCCTAAAAGGTGGCCAAAGAAGTTGTGTGGCTCAGGAACTTTCTGATGGACTTGGATGTGATTCCTAGTTTGCCCAGAAATATCACAATTTATTGTGATAATAATGGTGCAGTTGCAAACTCGAAGGAACCACGAGCCCATAAGGCTAGTAAACACATAGAGTGCAAGTACCACCTGATACGAGAAATCGTAAAGGAGGTAGAAGTTGCTGTCGCCTAGATTGCATCAGAGGATGACCTGGTAGACCCTTTCACTAAGGCCCTTCTGGCGAGAGCTTTGATAGGCATGTGGAGGGAAGGGGAATCAGATGTATGACAGTATGATGACAGCATAGTCTTTTAGTATAAGTGAGAGATTGTTGGGATGTATACTGAAAGCCTAGCTCTTTTGTATGAACATCTTTATTTTGAAATAAGAATCACATGATCATTGTTTGCATATTTTTATAGTTATGCAAAATTGTCTAATATTTTACATTGTAGATAACATGGTGCTTGGTGTGGCACAGAAGATCATGTTATCAGTCCCTTGTAGAATATAAGTAGAGGCTCACAACCAAGATGGTTTTGGACAAACCATTGGAATGATTGTAGTGTAGCTTGGTATTGTTTTATCTTGAACATAGAGTTACACTAGTACACCTCGATGTATTGAGCAGGACCGATATAGAGGTGATTCAATTTATTGCTGACTACATAATTGAATCGGACCTCGTATATTATGTTGTACATGCTCTTAATCCCGATATAATAACGGGAACATGTACTTAGTATTTATTTCTTTGATTTACCAAAGGGTGAGATTTAGATGGATTAAATCAATATGCCCGGTAAGTTGGGAAATGATATTATTTACATGGTGTGTCGTTGATTATAGGAGGAAACCGTGTCCTATATATTAGGTTGATGATGTCCCATTGAGGAACTCATAAGGTTCATCATGTAAACCCTGCAGGTTGACTTAGTCAACATGATGATAAGGTTGAGTGGTACTACTCGAGGAGTTAGATGTTAATTGATTGATGGTGAGTAAATCAATCAATTGACGGGCATTCGATATCTTAAACACGGGGAGATGGATGTACAAATAATATATGGAGCCCATATTAATTTATGGGGGTTGGTGAGGTAATTCAATGATGATCCTTTAGTGGAATGGAACATCATTGATGGATCAAGTTTGTGTGGTTCCGATCCATCGGGTGGCCAAGATCCAACTCCTCCTCAAGGTCCCTATTGTAGCCTATTTACACCTCATGAAGTCTAGATCAAATGATGGAAAACAAATCTCTAGATCCGACGGTTGGGATTAAATCCCTAGAACCGACGGTGGAGATTAAATCTCTAGATCCGACGGTTGGGATTAAAACCCTAGAACCGACGGTGGAGATTAAATCTCTAGATCCGTTGGTTGGGATTAAAACCCTAGAACCGACGGTTGAGATTAAATCTCTAGATCCGACGGTTGAGATTAAATCTCTAGATCCGACGGTTGAGGCTAAATCTCTAGAACCAATGGAGGAGATTAAACCAAGGCCTAAACCTAACTCTATATATATGGGCTTAGGCTTGGGCGGCAAAAAAAGATGGAAAAGCCTAATTGAGACAAGGTGGCTTGGGCGGCATGAAATAGGAGGAGGTTAGGGTTAGGGTTTGGTTCATTGTGTTGGGCAGCAACAAGAAGAACAAGCTTCTTCTTCTTCTTCCCAATGATGGCCGGCAACCCTTTTCTCCTCTTTCCTCCTTGGTTTGGCCGGCGCCCAAGCTTCTCCCTTCCTTCTATGGCTTAGGATGGATGGCATTAGGATAGCTTCCCTTGGGCGGCAATCAAGTCCTAGTTGGGATAGGATTGGGGTTGGGCGGCAAGGGTTAGGGTTTTGGGATTAGGGTGGGCGGCAACAAGAAGATGAAGATCCTTTTCTTCTTCCTTCTAAGTGTTGGCCGACCACTATCCTTGTTCCCTCTACCTTGGCCGGAGCTCAACCTATTCTGCTTCCCTTCATCCTTGGCCGGAAATTAGGAGAGCTTTGTCTAGGGTTTGGGCGGCAACAAGGAGGAGGATTGTTTTCCTTTCCTTTCTCCAAGTGTTGGCCGGCGCCCATACCCTTGGTGTTTCTCTTTCGGTTGGTTTCCATACTCCATTATATCTTCCTTGGCCGGCGGCAACATCGAGTTTATTGACTTGGTGGCCGGTTCTAGAAAGGAAGATGAGTTTTGTTTTAGGATATTCCTTTGTTCCTAGTGAACAAGGAAAGGAAGATTGGTGATATAGGAGGCTTCAACTTTTGGTAGATCGTCGCCCGCACAACGTCCAAAAGGAGGGAGGACATACAATAGAAGATCAAGAGGTATAACAAGAGGTATAATCTTGTTTATTTTGATTAATGTTCTTTTGTATTTTGTTTATAATTGCTTTACAATTATATGCATGTTTTGTGTGGATGCTTACTTTATGTATGTGTTGATTATACTAGTTTACATTTGTATGTATTTGTATAATCATGGACCCCGAAGATAAACACAAAAACCGGCGATCCGTCCGTTGTCTCTTCCGCGGCTAACTGACTAGAAGAGTTGTGTTGCTTGAACAACTAGTTTGTTCAAGCGATCGCTCAAGTCGTTAGCACGACGATGAATTGGTTGTGCTTAGGAAACTCATCCCATCCGGATTAGTTTTCATTTGTTAAAAATTCCGGGGATATGGGAGCCGATGAGCATTCCGAGGAATAGCACGATGCCAACAGCTTGCTCCTTTGGATCACCAATATCCCCCTTCTTCTCCTTATGGATCGCTGGATCTAACACCAAGAAAGAGGCCAAGGGGACACGTTAAGGGTTGGTCAGCTTCCTGGCACGACCACTCCGATGATCAAGTCAGTATGAGTATGAGAAGAAAAGTAATGAATTAGAAAAGAAGAGAGATCTTAGAGGTACTAAATGGAGAGGAAAACAGCCATCCCTGATCTTGTCGTCTTCTGCCCCTTTTATAGACGGAGCCCCTCGCCTTCTCTTAGTGGTGAATGAATGTAAATGCCCCTTTGCCAAGCTATCCTCCTAACCATTTTTCCCGCTCCTGATTCAAAAATATCTCCTGCCACATGTTAATCTCAAATAGAAAGATACATATGATTATTTTAAACTAACCACCCTCAACCTTTCATCGTTACCTCCCACCCTTTAGTGCGTCTTTCTTCCCCTTGTTTCCTATTAAAAAGAGAATCTCACTCGGAAGATGTACTAATTTCCCTGACAACATTCAAGCTTAACTGCTCTAGAAAATACTGCTCCTATCCGAGAAAAACATACTGCCCTGGAATTATCTTGCCTTGGAAGTGCTCATATTTCCCTGGAAACCCCATATAGCTCTGGAATAATTACTAACCTGGAACTACCCAAACAACCTTGACACAATTCATACTACCTTGGAACCACTCATACTGCCCTGGAATGACTTATATTGCCCTGGCACTATAATACTGCCCTGACTCTGTTCACACTGCCTTGAAATTGCCTATACAGTCCTGGAACTATACTGGCCTTGCTTAAACTGCCCTGGAATTACTTATACTACCCTGGAACTACATTGGCCTTACTTAAACTGCCTTGGAATTGCTTATACTGCCATGGAACTGCATTGACCATACTTAAACTACCCTGGAATTGCTTATACAGTCCTGGAACTATATTGGTCTTACTTAAACTGTCCTGGAATTGCTTATCCTGCCCTAGAACTGCACTGACCTTCCTTAGACTGCCATGGAATTGCTTATATTGCCCTAGAACTGCACTGACCTTGTTTAAACTGCCCTGGAATTGCTTATACTTCTCTAGAACTGCACTGGCCTTACTTAGACTGCCCTAGAATTGCTTATACATCCCTAGAACTACACTGGCCTTACTTAAACTGTCCTAGAATTGCTTATTCTGCCCTGGAACTACACTGGTCTTACTTAGACTGCCCTGAAATTGCTTATACAACCTTGGAACTACACTAGCCTTACTTAAAATGTCCTAGAATTGCTTATCCTACCTTGGAACTATACTGGCCTTACTTAAACTGCCCCGGAATTACTTATACTACCCTTGAACTGCACTGGCCTTACTTAGACTGCCCTAGAATTACTTAGACTGCCCTGGAACAACACTGGCCTTACTTAAGCTGCCCTTGAATTGCTTATACATCCTTGGAACTGTACTGGCCTTATTTAAACGATCCTGGAATTTCTTATCCTACCCTGGAACTGCATTGGCCTTACTTAAACTACCCTAGAATTGCTTATACTACCCTGGAAACCCCGACCCCATCACTATGCAAAACGAATTTGCTAAGAGAAAACGTTGTTTTTTAACACAAATTATTTTATCCCTCCTAATATTGTAATTTATCTTATAAATTAACTTTCTATCCATACTTTCATCAAAAAGAATTAATATGCCTTAGATTATATTTTCCAATCCATTTTTAGTGCTACATAGTATTCTTGGCTCCTACTCCAAAAAACACAACGTAGTGTATTTTCTTCACAATAATTTACATCACAGATATCATTTCTTATTGTAAGCAATTTTCTTAACTGCCACAGCGTGCACACGCACTGTACGAAGTGCAGTGCTACAACAGTAGAACACCCCCTTTAAAAGGGGGTGTGCATCCAAGTTGATGGGGTGCCAAGTGCAAGAGGTAAGTGTAAGACATATATAAGTGTGTATGAGACTGTGAGTGCAAGAAAAGAGACAAAGGAAAAGATAGTCGTCTGGCTACCTTGCTACCGAAGAAGAACTACAGGAGAACATCCAAAAGTGTCAGATTTGGTTTGTGGAGCGATAAAGAACAGTTCGTTTCATGATTATTCTTTAGACAATAATATAGAATAAGGATCAAGATCAAAACAACATCAAAGTAATCCTTGCGAAGTATAAAATATAAAACTAACATGTATGTGTTTAATACCTTTAGATCTACTCTAGATCTACATGATAAGAAGTTACCCTTGATGCGACGCCCTTCGCAAATCCCGCTGGTCCAAAAGGTTCGCCGGAACTCGAGAGTGTCAAGTGCATACTCCTCTATTGGTATCCACACAATCAATAGGTGGAGAAAAATACCTTAGAGTGTGCTAGAACCCTTTAGGAATTTCGGCCAAGGAGGTTGGGAGAGCTTGAGAGGGTGATCCAAGGAAGAAGATGAAGTTGTGTAACTCACAAAATGAATTCCCATCTAATGGTAATAGTGGCCGGCCACTTTTCTTATGGGGGGGGGGGGGGTTACATGCATGCATGTAACTCCTCCAAGAGCCAATGGCTCTTGGTCTCCCTCATGAGGTGGCACTACATGCTAAGTCAATGATGATGTGGAGCATCATCATTGGCCGGCCATGCCAAGTCATCATCATAACACGGCATTTGGTCAAGTCAAACTTGACCTTTCATCTTCCCTCTCAAGTCAAGTCAAACTTGACCTCTTATCTCCCATGGTTGATCAAATCCAACCATTTGATTCAAGTCAATTTAATTTAATGAATCTCTATTCATTAATTTAAATTGATTTGATGAATCAAATCTAAATTAGACTCATTCAACACTTGAATCAAATTGAGTCCAACTCAATTAGTCTAATTAGGATTACTCTTAATCCAATTTGGTTCATCCCATGAACTTAATCCTCATGGTTCCTCATATGAACCTAATCTCCATCTAATTGCCCTTAGTGTGTGACCCTATAGGTTCATGTAACATTGGCAATGTCCCTAAACCGATTTAGGAACATAACCAATGAGCGGTATCTAGCAACACATCATTGCTACCCAAGTTACAAGAATGTTGAGCTCCAACATCACCTTTGTGAGTACTAATTGTGGCTCTCACAATATGTGACAATGTCCCTCTATCCTTGACATCTAGATTGACCAATTGAGGCATAGATCATGTCATCCTTGGTACAATCTATATCTTGAACTTCAAGTAGACTTACTCTAATCAAATGAGCTCAATATCTCATATTGACTCATTTGGGCATGGCCATGCACTTAGTGGTCTCACTCTATCAAGAATATCGATGTCACCCCCGTCATATAGGAGGGATAGATCCCATCTACATCACTCAAATCCCTCCGAATAATTTGTTACATACCTAGTAATCGCCTTTATAGTCCACCCATTTACGGGTGACGTTTGACGAAGTCAAAGTATGCAACTCCTTATGTAGGGAACCAGGGTGACTTCAGGTTTAAGGACTAATAGTCATACTAATAGCCACATGAGAAAGTATATGACACTCATATAATGATCCATGATACTTTCTCATGGCGGGTCATTTAGTATACATTCTCCAATGCATACCCATGTGTCAACTTGATATCTCATATCCATGACTTGTGAGATCAAGTCATTGTGTTGACCTACATGCTAGTCTCTACGCATTAACATTGTCCCTGAATGTTAATACTCGACTAGGAATGATTAAGAGTAGTGTTCTCTATATCATCTCATTATCGATTCAACCAATCGATTGATATAGATAAGAACCTACTACTCAAGGACATTATTATATTTAGTTATTTGGCACCAATACAAGTAAATATAATAACCATGCCTTTATAAATAGAAATATGATACAATAAAGTCCATACAACAATCATCACATGATTGGCTCTAGGGCTTTCACTAACAATCTCCCACTAGCACTAGTGTCAATCACCGTAGTATCTAATACCCAATGACCTAGTGTGACCATCATGCTTTTTCTGTGCCAAATCCTTGGTCAAGGGATCTGCGATGTTAGCCTCTGTGGGTACTCTGCAAATCTTCATATCTCCTCTATCGATAATCTCTCGAATGAGATGGAAGCGCCGTAGTATGTGTTTGGTCCGCTGGTGTGAGCAAGGTTCCTTAGCCTGTGCAATCGCTCCATTGTTTTCACAATAGAGCTCTATAGGATCTGCAATGCTAGGAACCAACCCAAGCTCAGTAATGAACTTGCGAATCCAAACTGCCTCCTTTGCTGCCTCAGATGCAACGATATACTTGGCTTCTGTTGTAGAATCAGCAACTGTGTCCTGCTTCGAACTCTTCCAGCTTACAGTGCCACCATTCAAGCAAAACACGAACCCTGACTGCGATCTATAATCATCCTGGTCAGTTTGGAAGCTGGCATCGCTGTAACCCTTTACAGCTAGCTCCTCATCGCCTCCAAATATCAAGAAATATTCTTTAGTCCTTCTCAAGTACTTAAGAATATTCTTGACTGCTATCCAGTCACGCTCACCTGGATCTGACTGGTATCTACTCGTCATGCTCAAAGCATACGAGACATCAGGAAGAGTACAAAGCATGGCGTACATGATAGATCCTATAGCAAATGCATAAGGGATCTTATCCATGCGGTCTCTCTCCTCTCTAGAAGAAGGACTTTGAGTCTTCGAAAGACTCACACCATGTGACATCGGCAGAAGTTCCTTCTTGGAATTCTGCATGGAAAACCGTAATAATACCGTGTTAATGTATGTACTCTGACTTAGGCCAAGCAATCTCTTAGATCTATCTCTATAGATCTTGATGCCTAGAATACAGGCTGCTTCACCTAAGTCCTTCATTGAGAAGCATGTTCCCAGCCAAGTCTTCACACACTGTAGCGAAGGGATGTCATTCCCAATGAGCAGTATGCCATCCACATACAATACAAGGAAGACAACTGTATTCCCATTAACCCTTTTGTAGACACAGGGTTCATCTTCATTCTTGATGAAACCAAACTGTTTGATCGCATCATCAAATCGAAGATTCCAGCTCCGAGAGGTTTGCTTTAGCCCATAAATGGACCTTTGCAGCTTGCATACTTTCCCAGTATACTGTGGATCTTTAAAACCCTCAGGTTGTGTCATGTACACATCCTCGAGTAAGTTTCAATTCAGAAACACGATTTTGGCATCCATTTTTCAGATCTCATAATCGTGGTATGCTGCAATAGCAAGCAAGATCCGAATGGACTTAAACATCGCCACTGGAGAAAAGGTTTCATCATAGTCAATACTATGAATCTGCTTGAAACCTTTAGCCACCAATCAGCCCTTATAGGTATGCGTAAGACCATCCATGTCAGTCTTTCTCCTAAAGACCCACTTACACCCAATGGGTTTGACCCCTTCAGGTGGATCAACCAAAGTCCATACTTGGTTGGTGTACATAGATTCCATCTCGGATCTCATGACCTCTAGCCATTTCTCAGAATCTAGGCTCATCACAACTTCCTAATAGGAGGTAGGCTCATTCTCAATGAGCATAACGTCATCATGGTCAGACAAGAGAAATGAGTATCTCTCAGGCTAACGACATACCCTATCAGACCTGCGAAGAGGTAGGTCTACCTGAACAGGTGGTTGTTTCACAACTCCTTGTGCAACAACCTCATCACCCACAACACTTTGTGGTTTCTGTTCAACCTCCATTAAGGCCTCAGTGCTATGGTCCTTATCTTGAATTTCTTCAAGATCGAACGTACTCCCACTAGTTTTTCTAGAAACAAAATCCCTTTCTAGAAAAATCCCAGTCTTTGCTACAAACACTTTGTGCTGACTGGGAATGTAGAAGTAATATCCCTTTGTATCCTTGGGATATCTAACAAAATAGCACCTATCGAATTTGGGTCCCAGTTTGTCTGAGACTTGACGTCGAACGTAAGCCTCACAAACCCAAATCCTCATGAAAGACATCTTGGGATTTCTCTCTATCTATATCGTATATGGTGTCTTTATGACAGCCTTGGATGGTACACGGTTAAGGGTAAAGGCTGCTGTGTCTAGAGCATATCCCCAAAAGAATATAGGAAGATCTGTGTGACTAATCATAGATTGTACCATATCTAATAGGGTACGATTCCTCATTTCGGATACACTATTCCACTGTGGTGTTCCAGGAGGAGTGAGTTGGGATAGAATCCCACACTCAACTAGATAGTCATGAAACTCATGGCTAAGGTATTCACCACCTTGATCTGATCGAAGTATCTTAATACTCTTGCCAAGCTAGTTTTGTACTTCATTCTTGAATTCTTTGAACTTTTCAAAGGATTCTGATTTATGTGTCATAAGATACACATAACCATATCTACTGATGTCATCAGTAAATGTAATGAAGTACCTGTAACCACCTCTAGCAGCAACATTGAAAGGATAACATACATCACTATGTATAAGTCATAACAAATCTGTTGCTCTTTCGCTGTGTCCATTAAAGGGAGTCTTGGTCATCTTGCTTAAAAGGCAAGACTCGCATGTCTCATATGATTCAAAATCAAATGAGTCTAGCAGCCCATCCTTATGGAGCAGAGATAAGCGACTCTCATTTATGTGACTTAAGCGATAATGCCAGAGATAGGTTTGGTTCAACTCATTTGACTTGAACCTCTTGGTACTTATGTTATAGATAGGGCTCTCTAAGTCTAGAAAGTAGAGTCTGTTCATTAAAGGTGCACTACAATAGAACATATCATTTAAATAAACTGAACAACATTTATTCTTTATTATAAATGTAAATCCTTTCTTGTCCAAACAAGAAATCGAAATTATGTTCTTAGTCAAAGCAGGCACATAACAACATTCATCTAATTCTAATACAAGCCCAGAGGGTAGAGATAGATCATAAGTTCCTACAGCAACAGCAGCAACCCTTGTTCCATTGCCTACTCGTAGGTCAACCTCGCCCTTTGTCAATGCCCTGCTATTTCTCAGCGCCTGCACATTGGTACAAATGTGAGATGCACATCCAGTATCTAATACCCATAATGAAGAAATAGATAGATTGACTTCTATGACATTTATACCTGAAGTAGAAGTCTCACTTCTTTTCTTCTTAAGATCTTCCAGGTATGCCTTGCAGTTATGCTTCCAATGTCTAGCTTCCTTGCAGTGGAAGCAAGCCCCTTCCTTGGCTACCCCTCCTTTGGGTTTAAGTTCTTTGCCTTTGCCCTTGGCTTGGGACTTTCCCTTACCTTTAGGCTTGCCCTTGCCTTTCTTTTTGTGCACCATCAAAATGGTGTCAGATTTTCCCTTCTTAAGGTTAAGCTCAGCAGTTCTCAACATGTTGAGCATCTCAGGCAGTGGCTTATCAATTTCATTCATGTTATAATTCATGATAAATTGATTGTAGGCTTGTGGCAAAGATTGCAAGATCAGGTCAGTGGCCAACTCTTGGCCAAGTGGGAATCCCAGCCTTTGTAGGTTTTCTACGTACCCAATAATCTTGAGTACATATGGACCTACGGGAGTCCCATCTTGCATTTTGGACCCAAACAATGCCTTAGAGACTTCATATCTCTCATGCCTTGCTTGTCCTTGATATAGTTGACGAAGATGTCCAACCATATCATAAGCATTCATGAACTCGTGTTGCTTCTGAAGCTCAGAGTTCAAGGTCACGAGCATTAGACATGACACATCTAATGCATCATCTTGATGCTTCTTGTAAGCATCTTTGTCAGCTCGCGAGGCAGTGGCAGGAGGTGCCTCCGGAATGGGCTGCTCCAGGACGTACAACTTCCTTTCTTGGGTGAGAACAATTCTTAGGTTCCTTGTACCAGTCCAGGAAATTTGCTCCATTGAGCTTGTCCTTCTCAAGGACAGAACATAGAGAGAGAGTGTTCGTGTTTGTCGACATAGTAATCTACAACATACAATGCAGAGAATTAATATCATATTCCTTTTATCATTTAATTAGGCCTTTAATCAAATGATGCTCCCACTGAATTATATGAATTTTATAGAATCGAGTTATGGATGTGGTCAAACCACATTACTAGATTCATACAAACTAGCTATAATTCTTGTGGGACAAGATCCACATCATACTAAGCCTTGAGTTAGCTTTGGCTAAATCGCCCAAGACTTAGTACGATCGGTGGGTAACACATTACCGATTACATCTCTATGCAACTCTTGTTTATAGGATCAAGACCCACATTTACAAAAGACCTTGAGTTAGCTTTGGCTAAATCGCCCAAGATTTAGTGTAAATGCGATCTTATCCTATCTTTCCAACGATTGGAATATGCCTATAGTTCTACTCGATCCAATTGAGTTAACTAGTTTTACTCAATCTAATTGAGCTTACTCTAACCCAAGCCATGATAGGCGGGGCCAAGATTGTCCCTCCGCACCCTACCAAGATAATATGCGTTGCTCTGCTTTGGCAGATTCAACAACTACAAATGATCGAGGTAGTGATGGGTATCAAGGACCTAGTAGGCATTTACGAGTTGATTCGATTAAGATCTAATCTAATCGTAATGTGTATCATATACGCATTAAGGCCTTTATTATCCTATATTAGCATGCATCACATACATACATACATTATTCTAGCATGCATCATATACATACAAGAAAATTATCATAGCATGCATCATATACATTCAAGCATTATTCTACTAGCATGCATTACATATATACAAGCAAAATCAAATATATATATATATATATATATATATATAATTAACTGTGATGTAGTCATGACCCTACTACGATCTTCTCAAGCCAAAGAGAAGATCGGACGGTCAACCTAAGGCTAGCGACTTCTCCAAGACCTTCCTTTGACCACCATGTGTCGTCGGCACCCTTCTCGTAACTTCGTCTACAAGTGGACTTTCCACCGCTCCATTTTGTACATTACAAATATGAAACTCGAGTTACATTCGAGTCTAAAACTATTTACAACTAGAATTTCAAAAGAAGAGGTACGATGCGCAGGTCGCATACACTATACAACACGCACAACCACAAAAACGACACGCAGGCCGTATTATGAATTAAAACACATCATAATCCAATCAAATTGGGGTCATTGGGCCATGAAAATCACAGAATTATACATAATTCTAAATTATGTATTTTTACAGAAAATTTGTATAATTTTTCCTTTTTTTTTTTTCAATTTTATGAGTCACCTCTCCGTAACGGTCCCGCTAAGCGGTTTCCAGGTGTGATCGCGGGACAAGGCCCCTTTCGGGGATAGGGGCAGTGCCCCTACTCGCAAAATAAACTTTGCGAGTGTCCCTACTATAATCTTACAGCGACTTAAGTCGCTGTCCCAAAAACCTAAAGTGAGAACTCGCCGTTTCGGAGAGTTTTTCTCGATGGTTGAAGCCGACAAGTGTCCCAACACTCGTTGCTTCGACTCTTCGAGAAAAAAACCCAAAAATTCTATAAAAATATGAAATTTACAGAATCATAAAATTATGTAATTTTTATATCTAATATAAAAACCACAAAAATGAAACACATACATGCTTCGCACGTGGCTTTGATACCACTGTTGGGTTTTCCGAGCCGCAAAAACCGCATTTTGCGTTGCGAAAATCTCGGAAGCCCCGGCCACGGATCCGTGCGAAGTATAAAATATAAAACTAACATTTATGTGTTTAATACCTTTAGATCTACTCTATATCTACATGATAAAAAATTACCCTCGATGCGACGCCCTTCGTAAATCCTGCTCGTCCAAAAGGTTCACCGAAACTCGAGAGTGTCAAGAGCACACTCCTCTATTGGTATCCACACAAGCAATAGGTGGAGAAAATACCTTAGAGTGTGCTAGCACCCTTTAGGAATTTCGGCCAAGGAGGTTGGGAGAGCTTGAGAGGGTGATCCAAGGAAGAAGATGAAGTTGTGTAACTCACAAAATGAATTTCCATGTAATGGTAATAGTGGCCGGCCACTTTTCTTAGGGGGGGGGGGGGTTACATGCATGCATGTAACTCCTCCAAGAGCCAATGGCTCTTGGTCTCCCTCATGAGGTGGCACTACATGCTAAGTCAATGATGATGTGGAGCATCATCATTGGC